>OY751402.1:5748376-7185471 GCA_963565295.1 Epirrhoe alternata
CACACTGCCTGCGGCCCGCGCGCGCTCAGCTGAAACACGCCGATTGGACAGCTCCGTAAGGCTGGACATGAGGCCCCGTGGGCTTTGGTAAACAATTTCAGAAGTACGTACCTTAGTATTCGTGAGTTTCTCATAGATTTCCAAGGTGTGGTTTTGGAGGTCATGCATTCTAGCGTCGCCCACCAAGCACACTCTGCACACAGATGCCATAGTTACTACACTTCCCGCCCAATGGATCTAGGCCAGTGTTAGCAACCTCGAGCGAGCTGATTATACGTACAGAGGGCGTAGAATTATCGTACATACACACCGAATTTAACCAAATTATCGTACAAAACAAATGTCGTGAATTTCATTTTACTCTACGATTCTTTCAGCCAAGCAAATCAATCAGCAGTGTTCTTCTTCTTCTTCTTTTATTTAATGGCAATAAAAACAACTAGGTGTAATTCTGCCAATGTCAAGTTTTAATTGACATTGGCATTATTGACATTGATAAAAAGTCATGTCAGTCAGTCAAGTCATGTCGATGGTTTGAAAAAAACATGGCGGCTTGTTTCTTCAAAACTCGTAACGGAAATTTTTCGTCAAATGAGAAATCTGCTTCAATACTCCCCCATTCCATTTTCCAGATCTACTGTTTCAAATCCAAGGCTTCATTAGTAAAATGCCACCGAAATTACATAATAAAACTTAGTAAAACACAAGAAAAAGAAAATAAAATAGCAGAGCACTGCTTCTTCCTAAAATGGCGAAAAACAACCCTCCGTTCTTTTTCTTCATTTATTAAATAAATGGCAACTCAGTATAATTCTGCCAATGTCAGCCAGTCAGTGTTCCCACAGACCTCAGAGTAATACGTGGATACCTCCACAGAGTATGTATGATAGGACACCTCGGACGAATGATCGAAGTAGGACACCTTGGGACAGTCGTTTAATCTGCCCCTTTAGACATTTAGACATTTTAGACATTTATTTCTTTACAACTTAAGCTAACATTACAGATACTTATATCTAAGGCGTTAACCTAGTGAGATCAAAAATAAAAAAGATAAAAATAAAAAACAAACAATATAAAGGTACATAGAAAAAAATAAATACAGTAGAAAACACGAAAGAATAAGACTAACCTACCATGGCATCAAAGAGCTAGGCTCTTCGCTATAACTCAGACGTATCCCTAGTACGTCTGTGACTCAGACACTCCCTCTCGAGCGCCGGCCACCTATCGGCAAAGATATCACACTCTGCATTGGATGTAGACAGAGCATTGAGGTGTCGTTGTGCTCGGCATACGGGCGATTGCTGACGGGCTACTGTTCGTGCAGGCCTCGGTGCAAAAAGCGGTACTCGCCCAGGGCGGAACCTGGCTCGATGCTCCGGGACACACAGCCTACTCACTTCAGCTAGTAATACCGGACAATCAAACATCCCGCGTAGAATTCTGACCATAGTGAGCATTTGATTGCAGAGCCTTCGTGTTTCAAGTGAATTGAAGGATAGCATACCTTGCAGATAATTAGTTAGGGATAGTAACCGTATACCTTTTTGTACAGGAAACGCAGAAAGCGTTTCTGTACTTTCTCTACCATCAGGGTATACGTTACCTCATAAGGGTTCCATACGCAGGCGCTAGACTCCAGCTTAGACCTAATAAGGGATGTGTATAAAATTTTGATTGCGTCTATATTAGAAAAATCCTTGCTATTTCTTGTGACAAATCAATCCTAGTTTCCTATAACTATCTATTGTGAGTTTTTTAATGTGATCATGAAATGTGGTTCGAATAATATACCTAAATCCCTAAAAATTGTAGGTGGTCTTGTCAGTAGATCCCCATTTAGACTATAGGGCATGATGATTGGACAGGTGGATCTAGAGAAGGTCATGACCTGACATTTTGATATATTTAGATTAAGTCTATTCTCCTTGCTCCATGCATTTACAGACTCTAAATCACGTTGTAAGGAATAACTGTCATCTGTGTTCTATAGAGGGCAGTACAACTTGAGGTCATCAGCATAAAGTAGGCACTTCGCAGTTGTAAGGGTTTTCGCTAGATCGTCAACCATTAGGGTAAATAATAGAGGGCCTAAGGATGACCCTTGACTGATTCCTGATCTAGTGTGATAAGCTGGTGAATCAAAACAACCAAGTCTTACGAACTGCTTACGATCTCGTAAATAATCAGCAAAAAGTCTTAAAAGATAAGGAGCAAACCCGAACTGACTTAATTTGCTCAAGAGAACATCATTGTCGACATGGTCGAAGGCTTTTTGGAAATCAAGGTATATGACATCAACTTGAGTACTACGATCTAACTCGGTAGAGATGAAATCTACTATTGTCAATAGGTTCGTATTCACAGAGCGGCCCTTCCTAAAAGCATGTTGGGCGTCGTTCAGGTAAGGTTCTACTTGTTTGTACAGTCTACCATGTAGACATGTCTCAAATAGTTTCGCTAAAGATGAGAGGATAGCGATTGGTCTGTAGTTTTGGACAAGTTGTTTATTTCCTACTTTCAAGATTGGCACAACTCTAGATAGTTCCAAGATGTCGGATATATGCTAGTTTGGATTGATAAATTAAATATGTGTGTTAGAGGTGTTGCTAAATGGGTATTAAATGCTTTAAGTATGTAAGGGGGAATATTATCTGGTCCAATAGAGCTTTTTGGTTTGAGTTTTTGAATGTTTTTTGTAATCTCACTTTCTGTGAAGTCTTTCATAGTTACAGATGTATATTCGTTTGTAAGAACAATATTATTGGCATCAAGATTTGGTATATGTGGTAAAAATACACTACTGAAATAGTTTGCAAAAGCTGCAGCTGCTGCCGGCCCGGTATGTTTAACTCCTTCGTGTGTAATGCAAGGCTCAAATCCACCTTTTGTTCTGAGGCTTTTAACGTAGCTCCAAAAAGCACGCGGATTGGATGCGATGCTACCCTGGATGTTTGTTGTGAACTCCTTGTGTGCTAATGTTATTTTGTGCTTTAGATACGTTCTTAATGCTGTAAAAAAACTATAAATATACAGATCTTTGGTGGCTTTCCAGATTTTATGGAGTTTCCATTTAGTTTTAATATCTGCGATAATTTCCTTAGTGTACCAAGTTGGGTACCTACGCGAAGGTTTAGAATTGCGTACTTTTTTGGGGACGCTTTGATCAAAACAGTAATAAAATTTTGAATAGAGTATACCTACAGCCCTATTGACGTCACTTTCCTCGAGAACTTCATTCCAATCTATATTGACAATAAGTTCGTAAAGTAAGGGGAAGTCTGCTTTGCTGAAATTCTCAGAATTCAGTCGGTCTTAGTATCTATAATGCTAGCCTCTAGTGGCGCAGCCTGTTCGATGAATAAGAAACTGAATGACACATCTAGGGGTGGGTGGAATTTGTCTGCCTTATCTACCATGCCGCTGGCTGCCTCGCAAACGTACACCTCAAAAACTCTTTTGTTTGCAAGTACTACATCCAATTTACTACCCGTAACATTATAAATCGTGTTATAGTCATGTAACTCACAGAAATTTAGGAAGTAGTGCATGTAATTATTAATGTTCAAAGATGCACTATTAAGATTTAAATCACTAAGTATAATGATATTGCACTTTTTTAACACAGTAGATAGCCTTTACCATGGCGATTGTCTAGGTACCGGAGAATAGATAAAAATGACAGTAATGACATAAAAGTGTGGATAAAACTGGTAGAAAAGTACCTAACTTTTTTCCTCTTTCTACGCGTTTTATCCACACTCTAATGTAATTACTGTCATTTCTTTCTATTCTCTGGTACCTAGACAAACGCCATGGCAAGGGGGCAGAGCGCTTCCGTGCTTCGAAGGGCACGTTAAATTGTCGGTCCCGGTTATTCAAGTTGTTAAGCCATGTTGGAGGCCATAAGGCGGCCTAAAAACTCCGTCACCGGAGTTGGCCACTGACTCATACGAACTTACTTAGGTACCTACTTTTTACCCTTGGATACCTCTGACAAATATGTAACTAAGGTGGATACAGTACACTCGGACAAATATGTAATGATCTAAGACAGTACAGTACAAAGAGATACCATCTTGATACCATTCAAAATCCAGCAAAATCTTTGCTAGAATACAGCCTTATGAAAATCACCATTTTCGCGCTGAGATAGCAACGAGCGTACTTGGAACCTCAAAGTAACTATAGACTACTTGGAACTAAAATTAGAGATGAGGAGGAGACGATGTGTTAATCTAATGAGGTAGAGCTCCCCTCACCAGGTCGGTCCATCTAGCCCACTTACCTGGCTGGCCTTACGGCCAACGATTGAAGTTGGACAGTTATGGGTTAGCTGTGTTTAAAAACTTCATAAGCGCGATTCAGGATTCCTATACATTTAGCGACATTTGTGTGGTGACTGTGCCCAGGAGGTACACGACCTTATTCCGCCTTCATCGTTCTTTTACAGGCACTTCAGACGCACAGCTCAATATCATTCTCATGTTGATATTACACGTATTAGAACCTGTTGATACTCCTCTCTGTATTCTGTGATAATACGGATAACACAATTCATTAATTCAATTAATTTATTTATTTCAATGAACATTGATCATACAATCAAAATTTTAAAAAATATGTACGTTTATTATAAGAGCTTCTATTTCTGGTATTAAATGCGCAAATAGAAGAAAAAATATTTTTGGACTTTCGATACATTACGTAGGAAGGACCCACTATTTACACCCTCTTCTAAAGGTGGTTTGAATTTTTTTGAATGCAGACTTTCATTAAAACCGTTGATCTATCATAATTTTAATCTTCATGTCTCTAAGTACCAGGAATACGATTTTTCATACAAACGTTTTAAGCCCTTTTTACCCCCTTAGGGGTTGAATTTCAGAAAATCTCTTGGTGTACTAAGAGATTTTTTGAAGTTCAACCCTGGTGGGGTTGAACTTCAAAAAATCTCTTAGTAGACGGACATACCCTCAAAATTTCAAGTCTCTGCAAACAGCGGTTTAGGCTGTATGTTGTCTGTCAGTCAGTCAGGACTAAGGATTTTATTATGAAAGATGTAGACACTCAATTGAGGCTTAAGAGAAAAACTCTTACATAGATACATCACACACAGGCATATGGCTTTTCTCCAGTGTGAGTTTTCATGTGTACAGTTCGATATGCTTTCCGAGAAAAACTCTTATCACATACATCGCAGGCATATGGCTTTTCTCCAGTGTGAGTTTTCATGTGTACAGTTCGATATGCTTTCCGAGAAAAACTCTTATCACATACATCGCAGGCATATGGCTTTTCTCCAGTGTGAGTTTTCATGTGTACAGTTCGATATGCTTTCCGAGAAAAACTCTTATCACATACATCGCAGGCATATGGCTTTTCTCCAGTGTGAATCAGAATCAGAATCAGAATAATTTTATTGCATAACTGTTGTACATGTTAAGGTCTTATTTTAAATAGGTACAGGTTTCTACAGTCTATCCATTTCGGATGTGCAACATCAATGGTTAGTAACCTAAATACAAGCACAAATAGGTAAGTAGGTAAAAAGGTAGTTATACCTTTTGAACCAAAATTAAAAGAAACAAAAGGTAGTACTCAAATGTGAACAAATACAATTACTTACTTAAATTAAAAATATATAGGTATGTTGTATACTTGTATACATACATTACCTGTTGTAATACTCGTCTAGACTATAAAATACACTATTAATTAGCCAATTTCTAAGTTGATTTTTAAATTTATTTCCTTCAAGGATTTTCAGCTCAACTGGTAACTTGTTATAAATGCGTGCAGCAGAAATAAAAGTACCATTTGCGTACATGGAATTATTAATCTGGGGAATGCAAACATCATATTTATATTTGGAACGCTGAGACTCGACTCTAGATGATTTTTTACCGAAAAAACACTTAACATTACTTTTCACAAAAAGACAAATTTCAAATATGTAGATAGAAGAAAGAGTTAACAAACTTTCATCTTTAAAAATATTACGGAGCGTATCAGTTCTTTTTTTGTTATAAATTGCACGCAGGCACCTTTTTTGCATGACAAAGGTTGATTGTATATCCACTGAATTTCCCCAAAAAATTATACCATAACTTAATTGAGGATAAACAAAACCGTAGTAGGTTTGTTTTGCAATTTCTCTAGATGAAGTTGAGCTAAGTACATATAAGGCGTAACAATATTTTGATAGTTTACTGTTAATATTATTAATATGAGCTTTCCAATTCAGGTAACAGTCTATTTTTAGACCTAAAAAGTTTGTTACATTTACTTCATTTACTTTACTTCCGCTATTTAAAATATTTAATTTTATTTCTGGTGTTTTATAGTTTCTAAATCTAATCAAGTTTGTTTTATTAATATTTACTTTCAAGTTTATTGTCTCTAACCAGTTTACGATAGAATTCAAGGCACTATTAATTTCAGCTTCATATTCAGTTACGGATAAGTTACCTTGTGGTATATAAATAGTTGCGTCGTCAGCAAACATCACGCACAGATGATCAGTTACTTTTGGTAATTCATTTACATATAATAAAAATAGAAGAGGTCCAAGTATGCTGCCCTGAGGCACTCCAAGCGTGACAACTTCAAATTGAGATTGTATTCTTTCAATTGTTTTTGTGCTTTTATTAAATCTATCTATTATTATTGACTGACTTCTACAATGTAAATATGATGCGATTAATGATAGAGCGGTTCCTCTAATGCCAATGCTTTCTAGCTTACCTAGTAGAATTTGGTGTACTACGCAGTCAAAGGCTTTTGACATATCTAGAAAGAGTGCCATGCCATGTGATTTATTATTTGTGAGTTCTCTTGTGTTTATTTAAATCACCCCTCTCATAAAAACTCTTATCACATACATCGCAGGCATATGGCTTTTCTCCAGTGTGAGTTCTCTTGTGTTTATTTAAAACATCCTTTTTATAAAAACTCTTATCACATACATTGCAGGCATATGGCCTTTCTCCAGTGTGAGTTCTCAAGTGTACAGTCAAGTGAGACTTATCTGAATATCTCTTATCACATACATCGCAGGCATATGGCTTTTCTCCAGTGTGAGTTCTCTTGTGTTTATTTAAAACACCCTTATTATAAAAACTCCTATCACATACATTGCAGGCATATGGCCTTTCTCCAGTGTGAGTTCTCAAGTGTACAGTCAAGTGAGACTTATCTGAATATCTCTTATCACATACATCGCAGGCATATGGCTTTTCTCCAGTGTGAGTTTTCATGTGTACAGTTCGATTGGCTTTCTGAGAAAAACTCTTATCACATACATCGCAGGCATATGGCCTTTCTCCAGTGTGAGTTTTCATGTGTACAGTTTGATGTGCTTTCCGAAAAAAACTCTTATCACATACATTGCAGGCATATGGCCTTTCTCCAGTGTGAGTTCTCAAGTGTATAGTCAAGATAGACTTATCTGAATATCTCTTATCACATACATCGCAGGCATATGGCTTTTCTCCAGTGTGAGTTTTCATGTGTACAGTTCGATTGGCTTTCTGAGAAAAACTCTTATCACACACATCGCAGGCGTATGGCTTTTCTCCAGTGTGAGTACTCATGTGTACAGTCCGATGTTGTTTTTGAGAAAAACTCTTATCACATACATCGCATGCATACGGCCTTACTCCAGTGTGAGTTTTCATGTGTAAAGTTTGATGTTCTTGTCTAGAAAATCTCTTATCACATACATTGCAGGCATATGGCCTTTCTCCAGTGTGAGTTCTCAAGTGTACAGTCAAGCGAGACTTACCTGAATATCTCTTATCACATACATCGCAGGCATATGGCTTTTCTCCAGTGTGAGTACTCATGTGTTCAGTCCGATGTGCTTGTCTAGAAAATCTCTTATCACATACATTGCAGGCATATGGCCTTTCTCTAGTGAGAGTTTTCATTTTTTTATCAACAAATTTATATGAGGGCAAACTATTCATGTTCTTGGATGAAAAGCAACGCCTGCTCGCCCTTGTGTCTTTGTGCTTGGTTGCATCTGTGCTCGAGGAAGAGAACTCTGTTAGTTGATGTCCGTCAATAGGTCGGTCAACCACATCTGGGAAGTCTACTGCTGTAACTACTGACTCTTCCTCAGTAAATTCATCTTTTACAATAAATTCTTCCTCACTACAGACAAATTCTTCTTTTGCAACATATTCTTCATCAGTGGTGATTAATTCTTCTTTGATATTAGGTGTATCAACACTACTTTTGATATTAAGAGTCATGATTTGCATAGTGGATGTAGACAGGCTACTGCATATTGTGGGGTTGAGCTTGAGGATATTTTCATGTGATGCCTGAAAATAAACATTAGCATGATTGAGTTGTGGAAGGTGGGCCTACCCTGGCATCTATGTGAATTGTAGACAAGGAAAATAATGTTTGGTATAGTCCATGGCACAATGAAAGGATCTGGCCGGTGTACTTCCCTCCCTCGAGAGACAGGGATACTGCTCAGTCGCTAGCCTTATTTATACATTATACTCTATTCCTTTTGTGTTCCAACTATTCATACTCCTAGGTCAACAACATTAGTACTTCATTATAAGTACCACCAGATGCGTATACCCACTTAGAATTAATTGGTACTTAATCGTTGAAGATTTTGTCAGAATTTTTTAGGAAATTTACCTCAATGCCTTTGTCTAGCATAACTTGGAGTGTTTTCTCAGAGCAGAGAGCCATCTCCGCGAACCTGCGGCATCTCTGCAACAGCGAGTGGCAGATGTAGCACACTGCCTGCGGCCCGCGCGCGCTCAGCTGAAACACGCCGATTGGACAGCTCGATAAGGCTGGACATGAGGCCCCGTGGGCTTTGGTAAACAATTTCAGAAGTACGTACCTTAGTATTCGTGAGTTTCTCATAGATTTCCAAGGTGTGGTTTTGGAGGTCATGCATTCTAGCGTCGCCCACCAAGCACACTCTGCACACAGATGCCATAGTTACTACACTTCCCGCCCAATGGATCTAGGCCAGTGTTAGCAACCTCGAGCGAGCTGATTATACGTACAGAGGGCGTAGAATTATCGTACATACACACCGAATTTAACCAAATTATCGTACAAAACAAAATATCGTGAATTTCATTTTACTTTCTTCTTCTTCTTTTATCTAATGGCAATCTACTCTGCCAATGTCAACATAGATAAAGATTTATAGTCATGTCAGTCAGTCAAGTCCTGTCGATGGTTTGAACAAAACACGTGGCAGAATTGTGACAACAAGCATTGAGTTATAATGTACTACGTACGTGTTGAAAAGCTCCTTTCCACAGTATGAGTGATCTATGTGCTCCCTTCTTGCATATGGATGTTCAGAATGGACTGGATTCACACTCTCTGCTGTAAGTAATATCAGGATTATGGATTTTTCATATTGTAAATATAACAACAGAGTGAAAGGGAGATATTAAAGTCTTACTTTCTAGCTCATAGAATGCAGTATTGACCGTTCGTCGGCACAAAATAGATTGAATGAAAGGCTATTTATTTTAAACTACAAACTTACCGTCAGTTGAGTTCAGCGGAATTGTATTGCCATCCAAGAACAATGTAGGGTATGTCAGGAGACGTGATTTAGAAGTCACAAATCGGGCCTCAAAATGCCTGTGACACACTTGGAGTCCTGAAATCTCGTTCAAGCTCTTGTTTCTCAACGTATCACTGTTTATACAATCGAGCCACTGTTTGAGTCTTTGACTACACACTGGGAATTTATGTAACATAGCGTCCTTTCGCGAATTTGTGCAACCTGGCACAACACAGCACATATAATACATCGTACTGAAAGTACAAACCGTACATTTGCAGTTAAATGTGGAACAGAAATAGGCGGAAATTAATCGACGCAAATGCAACAAATGCACAGTAAACAAATTCGTAATTTCGTTCGATAACGGCCAACACAGATTATCTATAGTAGACATAGAAACCATTCATTCAATACATCGAAATCGTTCATTATACCAAAATAGCGACTCATTCGTTGTCATACATCATTTTCTGATCAAGCCCAGATTAAATACAAGTCCTCACTTGTAGTTCGGAACATTTCGACCCGTGTGTCTGATCTGTGCATGAAAATTTCTATACTCTTTGACATTCACGTAAACATGGCTGCCGCCGCAGTCACGGTGACGCGTTGCAATTTAGACATTTAGACATTTATTTATTTACAACTTAAGCTAACATTACAGATACTTATATCTAAGGCGTTAACCTAGTGAGATCAAAAATAAAAAAGATAAAAATAAAAAACAAACAATATAAAGGTACATAGAAAAAAATAAATACAGTAGAAAACACGAAAGAATAAGACTAACCTACCATGGCATCAAAGAGCTAGGCTCTTCGCTATAACTCAGACACTCCCTCTCGAGCGCCGGCCACCTATCGGCAAAGATATCACACTCTGCATTGGATGTAGACAGAGCATTGAGGTGTCGTTGTGCTCGGCATACGGGCGATTGCTGACGGGCTACTGTTCGTGCAGGCCTCGGTGCAAAAAGCGGTACTCGCCCAGGGCGGAACCTGGCTCGATGCTCCGGGACACACAGCCTACTCACTTCAGCTAGTAATACCGGACAATCAAACATCCCGCGTAGAATTCTGACCATAGTGAGCATTTGATTGCAGAGCCTTCGTGTTTCAAGTGAATTGAAGGATAGCATACCTTGCAGATAATTAGTAGGGAACATATAGGGATAGTAACCGTATACCTTTTTGTACAGGAAACGCAGAAAGCGTTTCTGTACTTTCTCTACCATCAGGGTATACGTTACCTCATAAGGGTTCCATACGCAGGCGCTAGACTCCAGCTTAGACCTAATAAGGGATGTGTATAAAATTTTGATTGCGTCTATATTAGAAAAATCCTTGCTATTTCTTGTGACAAATCCTAGTTTCCTATAACTATCTATTGTGAGTTTTTTAATGTGATCATGAAATGTGAGTTCTGGTTCGAATAATATACCTAAATCCTTAACTGTAGGTGGTCTTGTCAGTAGATCCCCATTTAGACTATAGGGCATGATGATTGGACAGGTGGATCTAGAGAAGGTCATGACCTGACATTTTGATATATTTAGATTAAGTCTATTCTCCTTGCTCCATGCATTTACAGACTCTAAATCACGTTGTAAGGAATAACTGTCATCTGTGTTCTTTATAGGGCAGTACAACTTGAGGTCATCAGCATAAAGTAGGCACTTCGCAGTTGTAAGGGTTTTCGCTAGATCGTCAACCATTAGGGTAAATAATAGAGGGCCTAAGGATGACCCTTGACTGATTCCTGATCTAGTGTGATAAGCTGGTGAATCAAAACAACCAAGTCTTACGAACTGCTTACGATCTCGTAAATAATCAGCAAAAAGTCTTAAAAGATAAGGAGCAAACCCGAACTTACTTAATTTGCTCAAGAGAACATCATTGTCGACATGGTCGAAGGCTTTTTGGAAATCAAGGTATATGACATCAACTTGAGTACTACGATCTAACTCGGTAGAGATGAAATCTACTATTGTCAATAGGTTCGTATTCACAGAGCGGCCCTTCCTAAAAGCATGTTGGGCGTCGTTCAAGTAAGGTTCTACTTGTTTGTACAGTCTACCATGTAGACATGTCTCAAATAGTTTCGCTAAAGATGAGAGGATAGCGATTGGTCTGTAGTTTTGGACAAGTTGTTTATTTCCTACTTTCAAGATTGGCACAACTCTAGATAGTTTCCAAGATGTCGGATATATCGTCGTTGCAAATTCAAGAGCTCTTATGTGACATTTTTTGCCAAAATGACTTTTTCACATTTTTGGATAGCCCTATTCAAAAGCCATCGTTTGCAAAGACTCTCAAGTGAATATCTTATTATTTGAGGGAGTTATTTCATCAATTTAATTAATCTCATGTGTCGGCTTACATTTTACTGTAAATCAAAATCTCCCATGTGCCTGGTAAACACATGGGAGATTTTGATAACGGCATTGTTCGAAATAATTTGTAAACAAATACTCTTATGTGCGAAATATTCCCTAGTTTTTGGGCTATTCTACACCTACATTTTAATTAGAAAAAGTGCTCTTTAAATAAAAAATAAAGAGAAAATAGGAGTGAGATGTTAATAGTACAATATTTTTAAATGTTTTCTTTATTAAAAGGGAAATAGGTCCCATGCCAGTTAAGAGGTTGATGAAAGGTCCACTAAAGGGCCAAGGCCAATGTTCGATGATTATTGAGGTACTCCTTCAGGAGCATAACCATGTCCTACTATTGATGATGATGGACGCTGGTTTCATCATCATTCATCATCACTGATGATGGACACAAGGAGTAGGACATGGTTATGATAGGTTATGAATAGGCATGGTCTGAAAAGTGCAGATGGGTTGAGGGTTGCAAGTTATGGGGAGAGATGAGACTCGTTGCTGGCGGATGAGTGATGAGTATGAATATGGATGGATTTAGGTACCCAGGAACGTACATGAAGTGGTTCTGCAAATAAATGAATGAGATGTGTAAGTACGAATGTGTGTACGATGGGAATGCGTTTTGAGATGACAAGGGTTCCAGGATTAGGTACATGAAATCTCATCATAGAACGGATGATTGTCCTAGTCAGACTTTCAACTTCTTGGGGGTCTTTGAAGTTACTGTCTATGATTTTCGAGGGTGCAAAAGTGGGCGCTGTCGCAGCAATCTTTTACCAAGCATGGCCAATCCTACCACAGCAATGTGTTCTTTGCTGTGGTAGGATTGGCCATGCATCGTTGTGCCGCAACTTGAAGCATCTGGCAAATAACTGCCATCACTGAGTCTCCTCTATTCTTGCCTGGATCATAAACACTTAGGTATTATTAAAACATCATTCATAGTGGATAGGGTCCCACCCATCATTAATATTTCTTAGGCAAGCCTTTGGAATAAATAGTCTCTAGGTACTTACTTGCGTAAATGAGAGTTACATCTAAGTGGTGCACATCACCCTGTACTGCAGACAATAGGTACACAACATTCCTCACAAAGACAGTTAAAATAAGAAGAGACCCACGCATCCAGTGACAGTGTAGTTATCTTGAATGCAGGCTTGCCTAGGAAATCCTGATGGTGTAATGTAAAGTCTATCCAATATGATTTCTTTGATAGCAATGCGGTACCTACTGTCATCCAACTTTGATTCTTTGGGCAAGAACGGAGGAGATTCGGTCGTGGTAGTAATTGGAGGGCTGGAATGGAACGTTTGCCGCATGCTGTAGGCGCAAGTAGTGATACAAAGATAGGCTCCCCCACGAATAGAGACAGTAACTTTAAATACCTACCTCTGTTGGATGTTGTCATTGACAAGGACTGCCATCCCTTTTGTGATGCTATTTAATTTATTCTATGCATCTAGCAGTGCAAGGTTGGCATTTTTAGATGATTACACAGGTAATCATACAGGCTACCTACAGAGGTAGCCTTTGTGTTTCTTTGAACTATACCTACTGTTTTCTTGAGGTGACATACCAATCATTATCTTTCTCCCGCTCTCGTTTATTTTCTTCACCACCCGTTATATCAGAGCTTACCAATTTGCACGCACTTGCGTTAATAAAACCCCATTATTCTTTCTTCAGGCCTACCCTATCCATCCACATTCACACTCGCTTCTCGTCGTGTGGCATGGATGACTTTCATACCTCCCACAGAAAGTTCTTTATAATAAATAGAAAATACCTCCTCATGACCTGCCCATACCCTTGTGCTCCTCAGTTTATCCGTAGCGTTTAAACATCCCCTGATGTGATACTCATATTTTATTTTATTCATTCTCATTATACTTACCACAAACCCATTTCAACATCCTAATCTACGTCGCATCTTCTTTTTGCTCAACATTCTGATAAAATACGACACACCTAATGATAAATTTATTAATTTGTGTGAACCATTTAACTACGTATAGTAGCTGCTTCACCTCCAAATCCCATCAATAACTCTTATGTGGAAAAAATATTTGCAAGTAAAATATCTTATGTGTAGAAAAAAGCAACAAATGCCTTATAACTTGAAAACTGTTATTGTAAATAAAATAATTTATTTACTATACGTTTTTAATTATTTTTTAACAACATAATTGCGACAGAAAAGCATAAGTTGTCTTTGAAAATTTTTCAGGAGGTAGTTTTTATTGATTTTCTCGGAAAGTTACTTTTTGCACATGAGAGATATTAAATTTGCAACGACGATATGCTAGTTTGGATTGATAAATTAAATATGTGTGTTAGAGGTGTTGCTAAATGGGTATTAAATGCTTTAAGTATGTAAGGGGGAATATTATCTGGTCCAATAGAGCTTTTTGGTTTGAGTTTTTGAATGTTTTTAGTAATCTCACTTTCTGTGAAGTCTTTCATAGTTACAGATGTATATTCGTTTGTAAGAACAATATTATTGGCATCAAGATTTGGTATATGTGGTAAAAATACACTACTGAAATAGTTTGCAAAAGCTGCAGCTGCTGCCGGCCCGGTATGTTTAACTCCTTCATGTGTAATGCAAGGCTCAAATCCACCTTTTGTTCTGAGGCTTTTAACGTAGCTCCAAAAAGCACGCGGATTGGATGCGATGCTACCCTGGATGTTTGTTGTGAACTCCTTGTGTGCTAATGTTATTTTGTGCTTTAGATACGTTCTTAATGCTGTAAAAAAACTATAAATATACAGATCTTTGGTGGCTTTCCAGATTTTATGGAGTTTCCATTTAGTTATAATATCTGCGATAATTTCCTTAGTGTACCAAGTTGGGTACCTACGCGAAGGTTTAGAATTGCGTACTTTTTTGGGGACGCTTAGATCAAAACAGGAATAAAATTTTGAATAGAGTATACCTACAGCCCTATTGACGTCACTTTCCTCGAGAACTTCATTCCAATCTATATTGACAATAAGTTCGTAAAGTAAGGGGAAGTCTGCTTTGCTGAAATTCCAGTCGGTCTTAGTATCTATATTGCTAGCCTCTAGTGGCGCAGCCTGTTCGATGAATAAGAAACTGAATGACACATCTAGGGGTGGGTGGAATTTGTCTGCCTTATCTACCATGCCGCTGGCTGCCTCGCAAACGTACACCTCAAAAACTCTTTTGTTTGCAAGTACTACATCCAATTTACTACCCGTAACATT
This sequence comes from Epirrhoe alternata, assembly GCA_963565295.1. NCBI lineage: Eukaryota > Metazoa > Arthropoda > Insecta > Lepidoptera > Geometridae > Epirrhoe > Epirrhoe alternata. Next base: position 5,763,559 of record OY751402.1, read on the forward strand.
ATAAATCGTGTTATAGTCATGTAACTCACAGAAATTTAGGAAGTAGTGCATGTAATTATTAATGTTCAAAGATGCACTATTAAGATTTAAATCACCTACTATAATGATATTGCACTTTTTTAACACAGTAGATATACATTCCTCTACTTTGCAGAACCAAGCCATGTATTCTTCATCTTTGGCCGATTGAAAAAATTGAAAAAATATAATTAAAATACGCGTAATTATGTTGAACTTACTGGTGAAAAGTCACTCCTTGCCTTTTACTTGTATTTCTCGAGTTGTTTGTGCAGTATCGCAATACACACGAAGGCATATTCCATGGAAAAAAACTTCACACACATCATGACACATGTCTCGCTGCAGCAAGCGCTCGGCACAGACTAAGTGAGTCGGAGTGCGAACACTCTGACTAAGTGTAACAAACAGTCGAGTAGAGGTGACCTCTCTAGTACGTAGTACATTATAACTCAATGACAACAAGTCGCAAAAGTGAAGTGAACCAACAAAATTAAAGAATTATTTTAAGAATGAATGCCACATTTCAGGAATTAATATTTATTTATTTATTTATAAATTTTACATTGTCTTTACAACTAACACCAATGCGACAATGAAAAGCCTAAACTACATTTCTTTTACATAAAAAATCTAATACAGGATTTGTGAATTTCGTCACGCTAATAACGAATATGTCAACATCTTCGGCCACACAAAGGTTATTGATTGTGATTAGGGCTCGCGTAAAAGGCGATTCACTGAGGAGATTTGTACGTGCCTTTGGGATTGCGAGTAGCCTAGGCCGTCGGCGCGCACCCACGTAGTTATTAGGTACGTTCAGATTTACACACGCGAGCACTCTCGAATTGTGCACCATAGGTACCTCTCAGAAGTTGAAAAATGTATAAAACTAGCATAATTTCTCGTCTTACTTCTAGTTTAAAATAACCTACCATGCCTAAGACGAATAGGGTGGGGTACATCAAGGGATACAAGGGGTAAACCCCATACATTTTTAAATACAGAAACCTAGTAAACTTGTTCTGGATTTTTTCCACCATACTGCTGTATTTTTTTTCATGCGGGCTCCAGATCATAGCACCATACTCAAGGTCATAGCATCATACTATTGTCCTCGCCTGGATCCCGGGACATTCAGGAATTACTGGAATCGAATCTGCTGATAACTTAGCAAAAACAGCTGCTGAGACAGGCTCCCTAGAACACTCCAACCCCTACTCACATGACTTGTGCCTACTTCCTAGACTAGAACTTGTAAAATCCTGGACGATTAACTGGAATACCTCTAAATCCCTAAAAGGTAGACACTATGCAGACATCCAGCCAGACATTCCCCCCACTCCCTGGTTTTTCAAGTTAAGTAATCCCTCGGGTTCCTCGGGAAAACCTCACTTTCCCGGGATAAAATATGGCCTGGGATTTTAAAGGATTCTAAAATTTAATCGATCCAGTAGTTTCGGAGCCTATTCAATTAAAGCAAACAAAGAAATCTTTCCTTTTTGACGACCTCTGTGGCGCAGTGGGTGAAAGCCCGCTTGAGACGCAGAAGGTTGCGGGTTCGATCCCCGCCGCGGGATAAATGTTTGTATGATCTGCAAATATGCAAATATGAGCTTAAGAATATCATTTGGTCACGTGATGCCTCGACATCTATTCGACATCCCCATAACTCTACCCAACAACAACATGAAAGCAAACAATAAAAGGAAGAAATTGAATCAACGGCTGCACTTCCTCCCACTCAAAGTGCACCTCACAAATATCAGAGGTCTGCACTCAAATCTCGTAGAAGTCCACCACCACCTTCAGACTGAAAAGCCGCACCTTCTCTTTCTTACAGAGACGCAGATAGCAACCCCGTCGGACGTAAGCTACCTCAACTACCCGGGCTACTCTCTTGAACACAAGTTCAAGAAGAAGGCAGGTGTCTGTGTGTATGTCCGCGACGATATTTGCTGTCGTCGTCTCAGATGCTTCGAAACATCGGGTCTTCCAATAGTCTGTCTTCTGGTGGATACTGGCACTGAGAAGACTCTCTATGCCTGTGTCTACCGGTCCCATGACGGTGACCAGGAGACAACCAGGCTCTTTACACATCTTATTGGTCAGTCAAGCTACACGGATACCAGACCAAGATGGCCATAGAGCAAACTGCTTGGACCTTTTCCTAACTACTGATTTTTGACCAACATTTTGAATAGCTTACCTATATGCTATTTCAGGTCACTATCTACGCCTGTTCCAAGTTTCATCCAAATAGGTTCACTGGTTTAGGCGTGATTGATACACAAACATACAACCAAACTCACAAACTTTCAGCTTTAGTATATGAGTGGGATGGGATATCAGTTAGTAATCTGGTTCCCGTGTCAGTCATTCCACTGGCTATTAAAGTCTTGTAATGGTGTTTTTGTATTCACATTTTTGAAATACTTATCTATGTTATCATTATCACCTCAGAATTCCGTACTCATTTCATGCTCGTACAGCTGACGGCCGTTGGGGCAGAAAAGTTCTCGAGTGGAGGCCACGCACCGGAAATCGCAGTAGAGGACGGCCCCCCACTAGATAGAAAGACGATCTTGTAAAGGTTGCTGGGAGCCGTTGGGTGCAGGCTGCACAAGACCGATCGCTGTGGAAATCTATGGGGGAGGCCTATGTTCAGCAGTGGACGCTAGATGGCTGAGATGATGATGATGATGACTCATTTCATGACTATCATAGCCTTTGTAAAAAAATTACTTTCTTAGGCGCCAAATTACCGATCTAATATTTTTTATTAAAAATTACCTTCAATAACATTAATAGCCCTGATTTGCTTAGTAAAGTAGTTTTGAATGTTCCACCAAGACTTCTGAGATTGATTCCCCCTAATAACATTTTAGTTAGAACAAAGTACAGACAAAACTCATTCATGGTGCGGGTGAGCAATGACTTCAATGAGTTGAGTAAGCGTTTGTATCTTGATCTATTCTGTAAGTGTCAACTCGGCTAGGCAGCAGTTGAGCAGACTTTTTTGGCGTTGGTGATGTTTAATATTAGAGCTTTGTGTTAGTTACTTTTCTGTTTTTAGTTTACAAATGAATTGTTACTTAGTTGTTTTTGTTAGCGTCCACGACTTCACTGTATCCTAAATTGTTTCTTATACGTGAAAACCTGATAAGTTTTGTGATTCTATCTAAGTGAACGTTTAGTTATTGTAGCTGTTGGTTTTCCTAGAAGTAAATAAATCAATTATAAATAAACATGTAATAATGTTGTTGCAAATAAACTATGCATCTTACCATAGAACGTGACATAAAGTTATTCCACCGAATAAATCAAGAATAACCATACATTTTGACAGTTTACACTCCGGAATAACTTTATGTCACATTCTATGGTAAGACGCTATAAATATAATAAAACTCTGCTTTAATAGCGACAGTCAATTGAAGCTTAGAAGTAAAACTCTTACATAGATACATCTCAGGCATATGGCTTTTCTCCAGTGTGAGTTTTTATCCGTCTCACCAATAAAAACTAGTTATTCCGAAGTTCTATCAAATGTACACATCGCATTTACGCATAGCTGTACCTTGCGTAAATTCAGAATAAGTCAGAAAAAATTTCTTACCAATAATACAAGGTGTAGCTATCCTTCTGATACGTGAAGATGCACAAATCGGCAACGTCGCATCCAAGTAGAAACCTCAAAATAAGTATCATTTTGTCTATGAAAGCTGACTGAATTGGTCATTTTGTTTGTCATTCTTGTTTTTTTTCTCATAATGGCTTCGCACTTTTTGTGCATTCGCCAATATTTCACATGTAATTTTTTTATTACAAAATCATTTTTGGTTTCCGCGCTCGTTTTTATTATCAAATTACGATTTTTATTTTATAAAACCTTCTCGCCATGCTACCTCTTCTATTGGAATGTAAGATTTGTCCAGATAAAGTTATTTTTTTCTCCTGTAAATTTATCTGGAAGTACTTAAACAAAAACTCCTTGGTATGTACGAGTAAAATATATACAAACTCTTTGGTGATACATATGAAAATATTTTTACAGTACCTACTAATATGTATTCTGTGGTTACACTAGATTTAAACAAGGGTGCTAGCTGGTGGAACTTCGGAATAGCGTTTGTATGAAAGAAATGTCAAAGTTATGCAAGGTGGAACTTTCTAATTGGTTTATTGGTAGCCATTTTGCTTATTCTTAAGTTGAACTAAAGAAAAACTTTACATAGTGTTTATTGGTGACACTGTATGTGTTTATTCAAGTTAGACTTTTCTGAAAAACTCCTATCACACACAATGCAGGCATATGGCTTTTCTCCAGTGTGAGTTTTCATGTGTACAGTTTGATGTGCTTTCCGAGAAAAACTCTTATCACATACATTGCAGGCATATGGTGCCACATAATACCAGCGCTTGTGCAGGGGAGGTATCCTTCTCTGCACTTGCACGATGCTGAGTGGTAACCTTTTTTGCTAATAACATGAATGTAACTCTTACCTTGTAACTTGTACCTACCACAAATTTAGCAAAATAAACTTTTACTTTACTTTACTTTACTTTATATGGCTTTTCTCCAGTGTGAGTTCTCATGTGTATAGAACGATGTGTTTTTTGAGAAAAACTCTTATCACATACATCACAGGCATATGGCTTTTCTCCAGTGTGAGTACTCATGTGTATAGAACGATGTGTTTTTTGAGAAAAACTCTTATCACATACATCGCAGGCATATGGCTTTTCTCCAGTGTGAGTTTTCATGTGTACAGTTTGATGTGCTTTCCGAGAAAAACTCTTATCACATACATTGCAGGCATATGGCCTTTCTCCAGTATGAGTTCTCAAGTGTTCAGTCAAGTGAGACTTATCTGAATATCTCTTATCACATACATCGCAGGCGTATGGCTTTTCCCCAGTGTGAGTTCTCTTGTGTTTATTTAAATTACCCGTATTATAATAACTCCTATCACATACATCACAGGCATATGGCCTTTCTCCAGTGTGAGTTCTCAAGTGTATAATCAAGTGAGACTTATGTGAATATCTCTTATCACAGACATCGCAGGCATATGGCTTTTCTCCAGTGTGAGTTCTCTTGTGTTTATTTAAATTACCCCTATTATAATAACTCCTATCACATACATTGCAGGCATATGGCCTTTCTCCAGTGTGAGTTCTCAAGTGTATAATCAAGTAAGACTTATCTGAATATCTCTTATCACAAACATCACAGGCATATGGCCTTTCTCCAGTGAGAGATTTAATTTTTTTATCAACAAATTTGTATGAGGGCAAACTATTCATGTTCTTGGATGTAAAGCAACACCTGCTCGCCCTTGTGTCTTTGTGCTTGGTTGCATCTGTGCTCAAGGAAGAGAACTCTGTTAGTTGATGTCCATCAATAGGTCGGTCAACCACATCTGGAAAGTCTACTGCTGTAACAACTGGCTCTTCCTCCGTAAATTCATCTTTTACAACAAATCCTTCCTCACTACAGACAAATTCTTCTTTTACAACATATTCTTCATCAGTGGTGATTAATTCTTCTTTGATATTAGGTGAATAAACACTACTTTTGATATTAAGAGTCATGATTTGCATAGTGGATGTAGACAGGCTACTGCATATTGTGGGGTTGAGCTTGAGGATATTTTCATGTGATGCCTGAAAATAAACATTAGCATGATTGAGTTGTGGAAGGTGGGCCTACCCTGGCATCTATGTGAATTGTAGACAAGGAAAATAATGTTTGGTATAGTCCATGGCACAATGAAAGGATCTGGCTGGTGTACTTCCCTGCCTCGAGAGGCTACTGCTCAGTCGCTAGCCTTATTTATACATTATACTCTATTCCTTTTGTGCTCCAACGATTTACACTCCTAAGTCAACAACGTTAGTACTTCATTATAAGTACCACCAGATGTGTATACCTACTTAGAATTAATTGGTACATAATCGTTGAAGATCTTGAATGTCAGAAATTTTTATGAAATTTACCTCAATGCCTTTGTCTAGCATAACTTGGAGTGTTTTCTCAGAGCAGAGAGCCATCTCCGCGAACCTGCGGCATCTCTGCAACAGCGAGTGGCAGATGTAGCACACTGCCTGCGGCCCGCGCGCGCTCAGCTGAAACACGCCGATTGGACAGCTCGGTAAGGCTGGACATGAGGCCCCGTGCGCTTTGGTAAACAATTTCAGAAGTACGTACCTTAGTATTCGTGAGTTTCTCATAGATTTCCAAGGTGTGGTTTTGGAGGTCATGCATTCTAGCGTCGCCCACCAAGCACACTCTGCACACAGATGCCATAGTTACTACACTTCCCGCCCAATGGATCTAGGCCAGTGTTAGCAACCTCGAGCGAGCTGATTATACGTCCAGAGGGCGTAGAATTATCGTACATACACACCGAATTTAACCAAATTATCGTACAAAACAAATGTCGTGAATTTCATTTTACTCTACGATTCTTTCAGCTATGCTTTCAGCCAAGCCAAATTTAGCGATGGGCGATTATTACTTTATTTTATCGAATCAGTCGATTGTTCGGTTCAGTCGATAACAATCGAAATTAGTCGATTGTTATCAACTGACGGCGCGTACGGCGGGCGACAATGACTGTGACCAACTCTAACCATATATTTGCCGCGCAACGCACTTAGTACTATATTCGTACGTATTACTATCAGTATTTGCGTCGGGCGTCCGCCCGCTGCGCTACACAGCTAAACAATATAGATGACAAATATATTGATCAACCAATAAATTTACCTAATAAGTAAATTAAACCATCATATTAGATAACCAAGATTAACAAAATTGAATAAAATTAACAACTCAATATTTTCTAGAACAAATATCAAAGATCAACACGATGTGATATTTTTAACACTAAGTACTGCATTTAGATTGCAACTCTATCTTGTAAGCTATAAGAACTATTTTTCTACTCGATTCGTGCGTCGCTTACTACGTTATGACTCCAGCCGGCCGGAGTCCTCCGGATTGACTGACGTGACGTGACGTCACAGTGCGCGCACAGGTTGTTCGTTCACTCATTCAACTTCATAAAACAGTCACTCACAGTCAATTATAAGTTCTATTGCACTCAATTTAAAGCCTAATTATTTAATGCAGTTTTATTAATGATATTGATATTCATACGAAGCTAAAGATATTTTGAACAATGCAATATTTCATCTAGCGGTCGAGTGCGTCTGATATTCTGGCTGAGTAGGGTACCGTTTTTGTTGTTTTTTTGTTTTCGTAACTAGCCATGGGTAACTCAGGTAAAAATCGTGAACTGTAGGTATCAGGTATTTTTCAATCATTTATTTATTTATTTATTAAAAAACTTAAGGCTAACATTACAGATACGTAATCTACTATCTAAGGCGATGTAGAGCATCAGTTCTGCGACTCATCGCGGCTCAACTCATCTACCTACAATAATAAAAAAAAAAGTTCAACGGAATAATAGATAAAAATAAAATTCTTTAATTCAGACATTTTTGTGTATAATGCCTATTAACGCCATCTATGATTTTACGTAAGTACTAAGTATAGAATGAAAAGTTCTATCAATAGTATTGGAGTTTGCTTAATTAGTCCCCAGTCATTTCGTAGTTTTACCTGGAAAGTTTTCCGGGAGTTGTGCAAATTGGTATTTTTATAGATTTTGGGGTGCTCTTTCCGAATTTCAACTTTGCCACCTCGTGTCTTTGCCGCTCGCGCCGCCATTTTGGAAAAATAGCGCCCAAAATAAGTTTTTCGGCAATATCTCCTTTTCTACTCATTTTACGACAAAAGTGTGTATGATAAAATGAAATTTGAGAACATTTCCTACAAATTATGTTTTAAGAATTTTTTTGTACAATCAATAGTTTTGGCGTACGGGCGCCGCAACATGCATTTCGGCCTAATAACTAATTTAATTTCCCACTCTACTGAGCTAAAGCAGGTAAAGCGGCGCATTTTTTTTCCGTTCCTTGGAGTATTTGTCTTCTGATCCCTAAATCAATTCCCCAGTAAACCTAATCCACTTGTAGCGCACAATTCCTAATAATGGAATATTTATTTTACGTGCTTAGTAACTAAACAAAATGGCCAATACTCATCTTAACAGGAATAATCTTTGCATTGAAAGTTGGAAATACCAAGTGCTATACCATTTTCGAATCTCAATGAAGTGGGCAAGTTATTTATTAGCTGGGCAAGCTGGAAACCATACATTTTTTATACAACATAGGAGTTCAAACTGTTGGAAAAAATCATCAAATCAGATTTTACCTACTTAACCTTGATCTAATTAAATAACTGTTTCTTTGACACGCAAATGGCCATTATTATTTGATAGAACAACTATCCAAGAATGCTATAAAAAATCAGATTGATAAAATTCCTTCATTTGTGATCTTGGCATTAAAAAGAATGAACAAGGGTAGAAAATATCGGAAATTTTGAAAATGTTCGTGATAGTTAGAAAGCTGTGACACTTTTGAAAGGTCTTATTTACGTTTAATGGTCAGTGAAATGAAAGTGTAAATGTTATGTAATGAAAGTCTAAAAAATGTATTAAAACCAAACAAAAAATAAGAACAAAAAGTATTAAAAACAATAAAAAAAAACCATCGATGTAAATAAAATCTTTTAAATACGCCTAGCTGTTTTTATTTTTCATGTAGAAAATTTTCAACATACAATACTTACATACTAACTAAAATAACAGCTAGACAGTCCTAAGCCTGTTCAAGTATGAAGGAAATATCATTGAATATAATTTTACTTTAATAATTTTCATACTTATATTGATTTAACAGAATATTCAACTTCAGCAAAACTTGTACTTCAATAAAAATATCAAGTAATATTTTCAACCAAAAAAAATATCAATAATTTTTTTTATCACATCACGGACAACCAATAAAAAATTTCAACCAATATTGACACCACTGCTAAACAATCGACGCAACACCGTCCCGCCCCCGCATGCACCGCCCCGCGCGGCCTTCCGCAGTTCACGCACGCAACGCACACTTGCAATGCAAGTGTGCGTTGCGTATAGTAGTTAGTAGTTTGTCGATTGTTATTCGAATAATCATGGTGAGGAACTACTGAATCGACAATCGAATGCGCACTAGCACAATTTTCGATTCATTCGATTGTTTTTTTTGAAGCAATCGCCCATCGCCTCGGACGAAATATAAGGGGACATCTGATTGAAGGAAGTCCTCATACAAAATTTTCTGCCAATTTTTGCGGGGGACGAGGTAGCACACTAACGCATTTTACACACACATACGCATTTCGTTTTTGTATCGCTACACAAGCACACTACATAAAAATTACAACACACTCTCATTTTTACACACACTATTGCAAATTTCTTATAAAAATAATGTAGCGACGTAAAACAGAAAGAAGCACACATCAAGAAAATTAGGGAAGAGAACGTCAATAATATTATCGTTATCGATTATATGCGTGAATGAGTGAATGATGACAAATTATATCTTCCATTTCTCAGTTTCTATTAATCGTATATTTTGCATTTTGTGAATAAAATTAACTTAACAATGCTTTACAATGTAGTATATAAGTTAATAACAAGTAAAAATCGGTTAGAGCGTAAACTTTAATTGTACAGTGCCACCAAAATATCGAATTTCGAAACTATTAATGTGTGTAAGCTATCGGCCTATTAATTGAAGCGCTCGTGGTCGTGCTTGCTTATTCGTTCTTGATAGATCGTCGAAGTTAAGCAACGTACGAAACGGTCTGTAAGTGGATGGGTGACCGCCAGTGGCATTTTCATCTGAGCGCTTCCGTGCTTCGGAGGGCACGTTAAATTGTCGGTTCCGGCTATTTAAGTCGTTAAGCCATGACGGAGGCCTTAAGGCGGCCTAAAAACTCCGTCACCAGAGTTGGCCACTGACTCATACGATTCAATTCAATTCATCGGTCTATTGATGTCGTCCCACTAGTTCTTTCGAACCAGTGTGGCGAAAGGATTTCAAGTGCGCCCCAAAGAGGCGTCTTTATACGTTGACGATGACGAGTTTACATAGGTAAGAACTTATATTTTCTGAATACTTACTGTAAAACTAGTTTATTTAAATCTAATAGCCTTGAACCTTCATCACAATTATAGCTACTTCTGCCATATGTAAGTATATACAGGATGTCATAGGAACGACAGTCAAGCGGAAGTCCAGTGATGCAGGATCACTGTTGCTGCAATGTCACAAAAACATGAATAACTTCTAAACTACAAAAAATCGTTGAACATACATGGGGGTGATTTGGGTAGCCCTTGGGGTGTTGCATCACTAGACTTTTGCTTGACAGTCGTTTCTACAGGGATGTTTGTTGCTTTTGTAGTACTTAAATCTCAAATGGTCCCATAGGCTTTTTCGATCCCTACATGAAACTGAATCGATTTTAGTACAAAATGTATGGGAAAAGCTTTTGACAATTTCTGAATTTTCTAGAACTCAAACGACCCCATAAAGTCTTTTGATGTTTACCTGAAACTGAATAGATTGGCATCAATTTTTTTCCTTTTGCCATTTTTGTCGCTGTCTGTACATTTTTTCAAAATCTGCGAACGCAGTTTAAAATATCTCAAAAAGATAGGGAGGGTCTTCTAAGAGCATTTTCTTGTAGCTACAATGGTTAAGGTACCTGCCTGCGTACTATGGCGATTGATTTCTATTCTACCCTGGAAAGTAAAAAAGCTAATTCTTCAGTTGATTCTAATCTACGATCTCGGATACTCTCCGAGCATGGCGAATGAGGGAGTCTAGGATCTCGGCTAGACAACTCCTTTCCATAGCAACGGAGGTTGAACGGAGGACCCATTAGTGATGGATTTTTACGTTCATTCTTTTCATCCGAGCAACGTTCCATTTTACGTAATACATTTAATCGAGTGGTTCGATTAGTTACTAAATAGTAAGTAATCGGAAAAAAAAACGTAGAACGGAACGAAATTTTGACATTATTTTTGTCATTTTCATGTTTCTTTCAAAATAATGTAAACAAAGCTGCAAAATGTGAAAATCCGCTAAAAATGTCTTGAAAACTAAATATCTACATTTAAGGACTTGTTTTTCATGCTGCTAAAAGCAAATATTGTCTAGCAGCTGACTATCTATAGATTTTATAGGTAAGTCTTGTCTAAATTTTAACCTATCAATCGAATCCCGGTTGTTTTATCAATGGATTTTGCGTTTCATAAAACTAATATGTTATCTTAACATTATACGAGCTCTTGACGGTAATGGAAACATCGTGAGGAAACCCGGAGCTGTACTCAGCTCCACACGTATTGACGTTATGTTTCCTGTGGATAAAAGCAGATTTATCAAAGGATGTTTTATGTGCTGGGCAAGACGGATCCATCTCAAACAATGTCCCACCCAGGCACTATTACAGTACCGATGAGTGTAAGCACCTATGCCTACACTCATCGGGGTACTACCTTGGCCTTCTGATGCAGTATAAATCAAGTGAAAATCGTTAATTGTTTCATGTTCTTACATAGAGGTCTTAATTTATTTATTTACCAAATAAAAGCCCGGATGGGGCATTGTATTACCACTAGGTGGTACAATTTTATAAGTACTAAGATGTAAAGGCCTACATTATATTATTTCTTTATGTTTCAGGAAATCAATCAAAAGAAGAAATTTAGAAGGTATCAAGTGAATAAGAGACCATTCAGACAGTTCATAAAATCTTGAATTTTTAATAAGGTAAATAAACAAGTACAATGTAATATTTCAAACTAAGAAAAATAGGTTCCCTATGTAGCCATTGGGTCGCACAACATTTAGCAACAATGCTACTGTGTGTAGTCTCCGCCGGTGTGCCAGGGACAGAATTTTTGTAATCTGATCCACGTACTAACCATATCTCCAGTGCATAATATCTATAATCCCCTAAAAATAAAAAAAATACTAATTATTATTATCATTTTGTTACAGATTGGGAAGATCACAGATAAGATGGAGTTTCTAGAACATAAACAAACAATCATCATTCAACCTGATAATGCCCACAGCTGCTGGGTGTAAGTCTCCTCTCGCTCGGTTCCATGCCACCCTTTTACATTGTTGATCAATTCTACGCTTTGTCATCTGACTAAGCAATGGGCTGGTGGTCTGTTCCGAGAAGAAATAAGAATAATAATAATTTCCTATGTATGTAATAATAATAAATAAAAACGTGCTATTTTTACTGTTTGTATTAATAAAATAAACGCCCGTAACTTCGGTCACGTCATACCAACATACGTTCATGTTTCCAGGACTTATGGAGTTAGGCTATAGGTTGCTATGTCAGCCAAACACCAAAGCCTTAATTATAATAGATGTAGGTACCTAGGTATACTTAAAACTAACCTAACCTCTCCAGCAAAAAGTTTTAATCAACACAAAACCTGCATAATAAACCTAAATAATCAAGGTTAGGTGGATATTAAAATGAACATTACTTCACCAACCTACTAGTAGACAGATATTAGGTAGGTACAAGTTAAGCCACATAATAGGTGACAAGTTTTAAGTAGGCAAGTATTCAGAGTGATAAATGTTTGTATGATCTGCAAATATTTCTCGGGTCTGGGTGTTTCTTTGTACATTATGTATGTATTTACAAACAAAAAGTATATAAGTAGTGCAGTTATCTGGTTCCCACAAGCTTTGCTTAGTTTGGGGCTAGATGATGCTGTGTGAAATGTCCAGCATTATTTATTTATCCTTTATGTAGGTACTTCGAACTGGGCTGGAAGATCCTGAGAGGTGCAGAATCCTTATTTCATGGCACAAAATGTATTCCACCGCTTTCCGGTTCACTTAGTTGTTTCTCATTCACAATTCTTTGTCTGGCTTGGAAATGCTCTCTGGCTCACGAACGTTAGTTTTCTGAAGATACCTATCATTTATATTCTTCAAATGATGATGAAAACTAAGCCAAAACATTTTTTTGGGGCTTTTTTAGTAATGTAAATCACGTTTCTAGGTCACTGGAGGCGTAGACTATTTGAGAAGATTGTAGATCTCAAAACTCTAATCCTAAATGTCAAAAATAGAAAGAAACTATTCCCCATGCTCGCAAAAGATGGCCTTTTTATAGGAAGATTAGAAACAATTCTTTAGATTCTTTCTAGGGAACGCCATGCTCGCGAGTTTCTATTCTACTACTTAAAAACACACTCTAATGTCATTACTGTCATTTCTTTCTATTCTCCGGTACCTAGACAATCCCCATGCTACGCCGGCTGCCCTCCATGGCCCATCTCAAAAATCCACTCTGTATAGTGTTATAATTAGGAATTAATAAAGTAGATAATTTAGCCATTCAACAAAAATCTAAATAATAATTGCTAGATTACAATGATTACAATACTGTTTTGTTTTGATTTGAGATAGGAAGAGGTCAATGTCATGTTCTTTTCTTACGGCTGCAATGTGAAAATATGGGACCGAAAATAATTTGTTACGTGTATCATAACTTTATAAAACTAACAGTGATTTTTGGTACAATAGAAATAATGGTTAGTGTTCCTTTTCGGTTGAATATTATTGGCAAGTAGCGGAAATAGGAGGTAGAGGCGAAAGAAAGATGGCGAATGCAGCGGGGAGAGGGATTCAGTCGGCATGCGGTTTTTGGTGAAGGAGAAATGAGCAAGTTAAGTAAAAACATATGTTGTAGAATGGTAGAAAGCTTAGTAGGCTGTTTCTATTTTGTGATTATAGCATTGAAAGTGTTATTAGTAGTGTAAAAGAAGTATTGTTCATTGTAATTGGGTTCCGTGCGTAGTTATGTAATTATAATTATTTAAAGTGCATTGTCTTCTTAGAATATGATATCTGTTTCAAAATAACAGGTGAGAGAATTAGATTGATGTTGAGGTTAAAGTAAAATACTGATAAAATAAGGCATTGTTTATAATTAAAGCAATTGGTTACTAAGTTAAGTAAGATTTAAGATGGATCACCAAAGAAAAGCTAGGCCCCAGACCGTGTTTGTTGCCCTGGTTCTTCACGGTATTGGTCGCGAAGGAACAGGAGTAAAATCACCTAGTTTTAAGACGATTCAAAGTGATCCCAGCAGTCCAACTGAATTCTTAATAAAAATTATATGAAGTGATGGTGCTTGTTTCTTGTATCCTTCCTCATACATAGTTTTAACAATAGTCCGAGTAGGCGTCCAGGATGGATGTCTATTGCATGCTTGTTTCCATTTTTCTTTAATAATCTCTTGGGAACATAAAATCAACAAGCAAAGAAAAGTAGGTACATACAAAACTTTTAAAAATGTTCATCTTCCGTTCATTCATTTAAATCATCGATATCAATACCACTGCACTATAGAACATTTCAACTAGTCAAGTTAGGGTTGTCATCAATTTGAAATAATTATTACTATGTTTTAAAATAAATTACCTATAATTATTTTGCGTGGTTTCATTTTATTTTTAATTCACAATATATTCATAGTTAATAAGTCGGATTGGGGGAGGGGGGATCAAAGTTCCCACTTTTGGGCTTTTCGCTTATATTCCGATAGCGGTGCGTCGTATGACAAAAAGTTTGTAAATTAAATGAAAGATCATATAATTCTCTACGACTTTTGTAATATGTATACTATTCCGAATTTTCATCAGGTTTTGCGGTTTTGAGCCACACGCTCCGGAAAAAGGTAAGCTACACGTTCCGGAAGAATAAAAGGAAGCTACCTTCCTTTTCAGCTTTATAACTTCAGAACCAGTCATGTTAATCTACAAAGGTTAAAAAAAAATAACTTAAAGATAAAAAAGAACATTTTTACGGAGCTTGAAAACGGTTGGAAATTCTGGAAAAGGGTATGGAATAAAAGTTGAAGAAAAGTTTATGATCTTTTATTTAGCATAAGTAAATTAATTTGGCATAATAATTGCATTGCAACGCACCGTTTTTGATATATTAGTCAACTCCCTCCCCTCCCCACTCCGGCTCACCTCATAGACATCAGTACTTTTAGTATGTTCACTTCCTAAGCACCCAGAACAAGTTTCTTAAGGAACCGCTTATATACCAGCTCACGCATTCTACAACTCTCTTTTATTAACTGAACTGTTGGCAGTTTATTAAATGTTAAAAATTATGGAACACATTATAGAAACGCAATTAAAATGTAACTAAATTAAAATAAACGTGTTTTGATTTTGAAAAAACTTAGTGACATCCCTGACTCGCTACATAGAATACTACATAGTATTGTAGTCACATGAATAGACTTATTCATTCATTCTTATGGCGGAAAATTCAAATTACTCAAATATAAATATCATAAATTCATAAGGAAATTAATAGTTATGTTACAAATTAAATACTCACAAATGAAAAGAGATGCCGTCGCTTTTGAAATTTGATGTTGCCGACTTGTTTCGATAACAAAATACAGCACAAATAGACATTTTATGCCAGCTCTGTTCTCGCTCAGGTTCAGAAGTATTGTGTCAAAATGGCTACCGAAGTAGTTTTTATAAACTGACACGACTCGGAGTCGTGTAAATTTGACAGAGGGGAAATACAAGTTATGGCGCATCCCTACCTTAATGATCGAAGCACAAGAAAGATTGTTCACAGACTGAAAAAATACATTAATTTTTATCCTAGGAATTTACAATAATAATTATTTAGTAAATCACAACAACTACATACCTATTTCATATATTTCTTTCAATAAACGTCTATAATAATAATATCCATTACAAATCTTGCGGTGCACTAAGTTATTCGCAAACTCGGACGAACTCGAAGTTGTCTAGGTACCGGAGAATAGATAAAAATGACAGTAATGACATAAAAGTGTGGATAAAACTGGTAGAAAAGTAACTTTTTTCCTCTTTCTACGCGTTTTATCCACACTCTAATGTAATTACTGTCATTTCTTTCTATTCTCTGGTACCTAGGTGGTACCTAGACAAACGCCATGGTAAGGGGGCAGAGCGCTTACGTGCTTCGAAGGGCACGTTAAATTGTCGGTCCCGGTTATTCAAGTTGTTAAGCCATGTTGGAGGCCATAAGGCGGCCTAAAAACTCCGTCACCGGAGTTGGCCACTGACTCATACGAACTTACTTAGGTACCTACTTTTTACCCTTGGATACCTCTGACAAATATGTAACTAAGGTGGATACAGTACACTCGGACAAATATGTAATGATCTAAGACAGTACAGTTCAAAGAGATACCATCTTGATACCATTCAAAATCCAGCAAAATCTTTGCTAGAATACAGCCTTATGAAAATCACCATTTTCGCGCTGAGATAGCAACGAGCGTACTTGGAACCTCAAAGTAACTATAGACTACTTGGAACTAAAATTAGAGATGAGGAGGAGACGATGTGTTAATCTAATGAGGTAGAGCTCCCCTCACCAGGTCGGTCCATCTAGCCCACTTACCTGGCTAGCCTTACGGCCAACGATTGAAGTTGGACAGTTATGGGTTAGCTGTGTTTAAAAACTTCATAAGCGCGATTCAGGATTCCTATACATTTAGCGACATTTGTGTGGTGACTGTGCCCAGGAGGTACACAACCTTATTCCGCCTTCATCATTCTTTTACAGGCACTTCAGACGCACAGCTCAATATCATTCTCATGTTGATATTACACGTATTAGAACCTGTTGATACTCCTCTCTGTATTCTGTGATAATACGGATAACACAATTCATTAATTCAATTAATTTATTTATTTCAATCAACATCGATCATACATTTCAAAATTTTAACAAATATGTATGTTTATTTTAAGAGCTTCTATTTATGGTACTAAATGCGCAAATAAAGAAGAGAATTTTTGGACTTTCGATACATTACGTAGGGACCCACTATTTACACCCCCTTCTAAAGGTGGTTTGAATTTTTTTGAATGCAGACTTTCATTAAAACCGTTGTTCTATCATAATTTTAATCTTCATGTCTCTAAGTACCAGGAATACGATTTTTCATACAAACGTTTTAAGCCCTTTTTACCCCCTTAGGGGTTGAATTTCAGAAAATCTCTTGGTGTACTAAGAGATTTTTTGAAGTTCAACCCCACCAAGAGGGACATACCCTCAAAATTTCAAGTCTCTGCAAATAGCGGTTCAGGCTGTATGTTGTCTGTCAGTCAGTCAGGACAAAGGATTTTATTATGAAAGATGTAGACACTCAATTGAGGCTTAAGAGAAAAACTCTTACATAGATACATCACACACAGGCATATGGCTTTTCTCCAGTGTGACTTTTCATGTGTACAGTTCGATGTGCTTTCCGAGAAAAACTCTTATCACATACATCGCAGGCATATGGCTTTTCTCCAGTGTGACTTTTCATGTGTACAGTTCGATGTGCTTTCCGAGAAAAACTCTTATCACATACATCGCAGGCATATGGCTTTTCTCCAGTGTGAGTTCTCTTGTGTTTATTTAAAACACCCCTATTATAAAAACTCCTATCACATACATCGCAGGCATATGGCTTTTTTCCAGTGTGAGTACTCATGTGTACAGTCCGATGTTTTTTTTGAGAAAAACTCTTATCACATACATCGCAGGCATATGGCTTTTCTCCAGTGTGAGTTCTCTTGTGTTTATTTAAATCATCCCTATTATAAAAACTCTTATCACATACATCGCAGGCATATGGCTTTTCTCCAGTGTGAGTTCTCTTGTGTTTATTTAAATTACCCCTATCATAAAAACTCCAATCACATACATTGCAGGCATATGGCCTTTCTCCAGTGTGAGTTCTCAAGTGTATAATCAAGCAAGACTTATCTGAATAACTCTTATCACATACATCGCAGGCATATGGCTTTTCTCCAGTGTGAGTTCTCTTGTGTTTATTTAAATCATCCCTATTATAAAAACTCTTATCACATACATCGCAGGCATATGGCTTTTCTCCAGTGTGAGTTCTCTTGTGTTTATTTAAATTACCCCTATCATAAAAACTCCAATCACATACATTGCAGGCATATGGCCTTTCTCCAGTGTGAGTTCTCAAGTGTATAATCAAGCAAGACTTATCTGAATAACTCTTATCACATACATCGCAGGCATATGGCTTTTCTCCAGTGTGAGTTCTCTTGTGTTTATTTAAATCACCCCTATTATAAAAACTCCTATCACATACATCGCAGGCATATGGCTTTTCTCCAGTGTGAGTTCTCTTGTGTTTATTTAAATCACCCCTATTATAAAAACTCTTATCACATACATCGCAGGCATATGGCTTTTCTCCAGTGTGAGTTCTCTTGTGTTTATTTAAATCACCCCTATTATAAAAACTCCTATCACATACATCGCAGGCATATGGCTTTTCTCCAGTGTGAGTTTTCATGTGTACAGTCCGATTTTCTTTTTGAGAAAAACTCTTATCACATACATTGCAGGCATATGGCTTTTCTCCAGTGTGAGTTCTCTTGTGTTTATTTAAATTACCCCTATCATAAAAACTCCAATCACATACATTGCAGGCATATGGCCTTTCTCCAGTGTGAGTTCTCAAGTGTACAGTCAAGCTAGACTTACCTGAATATCTCTTATCACATACATCACAGGCGTATGGCTTTTCTCCAGTGTGAGTACTCATGTGTTCAGTCCGATGTGCTTGTCTAGAAAAACTCTTATCACAAACATCACAGGCATATGGCCTTTCTCCAGTGTGAGTACTCATGTGTTCAGTCCGATGTGCTTGTCTAGAAAAACTCTTATCACAAACATCACAGGCATATGGCCTTTCTCTAGTGAGAGTTTTCATTTTTTTATCTACAAATTTATATGAGGGCAAACTATTCATGTTCTTGGATGTAAAGCAACACCTGCTTGCCCTTGTGTCTTTGTGCTTGGTTGCATCTGTGCTCGACGAAGAGAACTCTGTTGGTTGATGTCCGTCAATAGGACGGTCAACCACATCTGGAAAGTCTACTGCTGTAACAACTGGCTCTTCTTCCGTAAATTCATCTTTTACAACAAATCCTTCCTCACTACAGACAAATTCTTCTTTTACAACATATTCTTCATCAGTGGTGATTAATTCTTCTTTTATATTAGGTGAATCAACACTACTTTTGATATTAAGAATCATGATTTGAATAGTGGATGTAGACAGGCTACTGCATATTGTGGGGTTGAGCTTGAGGATATTTTCATGTGATGCCTGAAAATAAACATTAGCATGATTGAGTTGTGGAAGGTGGGCCTACCCTGGCATCTATGTGAATTGTAGACAAGGAAAATAATGTTTGGTATAGTCCATGGCACAATGAAAGGATCTGGCCGGTGTACTTCCCTGCCTCGAGAGGCTACTGCTCAGTCGCTAGCCTTATTTATACATTATACTCTACTAGCTGCGCTCCCGCGGTGTAACCCGCGGTCCCTCGGGATTTTTCCGGGATAAAAAGTAGCCTATGTCCTTCCCTGGGATACATCCTTTATCCATGCCAATTTTCAGCCTAATCTGTTCAGTGGTTTGGGCGTGAAAAGGTAACAAACAGACAGACAGACATACAGACAGATAGACAGACAGACAGAGTTACTTTCACATTTATAATATTAGTATGGATTCCTTTTGTGTTCCAATGATTCATACTCCTAGGTCAACAACATTAGTACTTCATTATAAGTACCACCAGATGCGTATACCCACTTAGAATTAATTGGTACTTAATCGTTGAAGATCTTGAATGTCAGAATTTTTTAGGAAATTTACCTCAATGCCTTTGTCTAGCATAACTTGTAGTGTTTTCTCAGAGCAGAGAGCCATCTCCGCGAACCTGCGGCATCTCTGCAGCAGCGAGTGGCAGATGTAGCACACTGACTGCGGCCCGCGCGCGCTCAGCTGAAACACGCCGATTGGACAGCTCGGTAAGGCTGGACATGAGGCCCCGTGCGCTTTGGTAAACAATTTCAGAAGTACGTACCTTAGAATTCGTGAGTTTCTCATAGATTTCCAAGGTGTGGTTTTGGAGGTCATGCATTCTAGCGTCGCCCACCAAGCACACTCTGCACACAGATGCCATAGTTACTACACTTCCCGCCCAATGGACCTAGGCCAGTGTTAGCAACCTCGAGCGAGCTGATTATACGTACAGAGGGCGTAGAATTATCGTACATTTACCGAATTCAAATTATCGTACAAAACAAAATATCGTGGTGAATTTAATTTTACTTTACGATTCAGCCAAGCCAAATCAGTGTTCTTCTTCTTCTTAAATTAAATAAATGGCAACTCAGTATAATTCTGCCAATGTCAGTCAGTCAGTGTTCCCACCACGGAGTAAGTTCCCACAGACCTCAGGACAGAGTTAAACGGTTATACTTACTCTGTGGATATACGTGGATACCTCCGGTATGACACCTTGGTTCTTCGAGTTGGACTGTCGTTTAATCTGAGCGCTTCCGTGCTTCGGAGGGCACGATAAATAGTCGGTCCCGGCTATAAAAGTCGTTAAGCCATGACGAACCTCATCTTAAGGCGGCCTAAAAATTCCGTAACCAGAGTTGGCCAATGACTCATTACACGAACTTACTTAGGTACTTTTTACCCTTGGATACCTCTGACAAATAAGTAACAAAGGTGGATACAGTACACTCGGACAAATAAGTAATGATCTAAGACAGTACAGTTCAAAGAGATACCATCTTGATACCATTCAATATCCAGCAAAATCTATGCAAGAATACAGCCGTATGAAAATCGCCATTTTCGCGCTGAGATAGCAACGAGCGTACTTGGAACCTCAAAGTAACTATAGACTATTTGGAACTAAAATTAGAGATGAGGAGGAGATGATGTGTTAAACTAGTAGGGAGGAATGAGACGGTGACCCTGTCGACACTCGTAGGGCGGCGGTATGAAATAATAATTGTAATGTGTCCTCCGCCCGCCCGGTGGAATTTGAACCCGCGACGCGACTTCCTATAGTAAAGTTCTAAGCAGTTTTTTGTTTAAATATGTAAGTAGGTATGTAGCATTATATGAATGAGTTAGGTACGTATTCCTTTATTACCTATCGCTTAAAATTGCAATGAATTTAGAATACGATGAAGTAAATTTTATTACTTATATTCTATAAAGAAACCCCCCAGGAAATTAAAAACTATAATCTCCCAAAATTTAAATCCCTGTTAAAAAATATTTAATCGAAAACAGCTTTTACTCTTTGCAAGATTATCTTTCTGAATAAATATAGCTAAGAAAAATTACTTAGGTTTAAGAAAATGTATTATATACATTTAATTATAGGTTACCTAATTCAAAAAAAATATACGTGATGGTTTTTTTCTCTAAGATTTTAAATAAAAGATCTCATCATAGCGTTAGAAATTTTAATGTTTGTGGACAAATTAAATTGTTTTAATGTACAAACACAATTTTATGTTACTCACTATTTTTGCGATGTCCTTCCAGGACTCATGTGTTAGTAACTTAGTACACCTTTATTACACACACATAAATGCAATAAATACTTTGAATTTGAATAAGGTTAGACTAAAAAGTTGATGTTATGATGTGCGCTAAGAGCCGGACTAGATTTTCTGTGTCCCGGTTCCCAGCGCCCCCTTTCGGATTAGATTTGTACGTATGTTCAACGCCCCTTTCTCAAATTCCAACATCGGTCTCAACTCTCCTCTTACCCGCATTTGTAAAGACTACAATCTGATTAATAATAAAGTTACAGACTTGGATCTGTTTGGTGACTCCATATTTACTTTTAAGAGAAAATTGAACAAATATTTTATGATTGGTCACCAAAACCAACTCAAAGATGTCAATTAAGTACTTGCCTAGTCTTATTTTTAGTTTAACTTTAGAATTGTTTTTGTTTTGTTTTTAATTGAGTTTATTTTTTGTTTTGATTTTAATTAACCTTTAACTTATATTAGCTTTTTAGCTGTTGTCAGTTCCTAAAACTTATTGTAAATGTTGTGCATGCCTGTAATGGGTGTACATTCTATAGAGTGACTGATTTAAAATGTTCCTACAAATGTGTATGCTGTTGGTGTTGCCAAATAAATAAATATGTTTGTTTAGTGATTCATTTACGAAACGCAACAAAATTTTAGACATCTTCAAAAGATCTGGAATATAAAAGATCTGAGAGAATGTCTACCGCGCCTTGGGATACATTCGTGACCCTGTTTTATGCAACAAAAACTAACAAGTTGATTTTGCGTTTCGTCAACAAGTGGCTTGGATCGCTTCTGCGAAAAAAATTTCAACGTGCCCCATACATGTGGGTTTTTGGTAAATATTGTTGAATGGGTGTCTTAGAGTCTTAGCCATAAGAAAATAGATTTAATTTCGAATCGTTCTGCATAATCAACTCAATTTTGAAAATTTTGTGGATTGAAACATAGGTATTTGCTTATCACAGTCCAACAAGGGCGCCTTCATGAGATAGATCTACCTACTATAGCAGCGCTCGTGGTCGTGCTTGCTTAGTCGTTCTTGATAGATCGTCGAAGTTAAGCAACGTTCGAAACGGTCTGTAAGAGGATGGGTGACCGCCAGTGGCATTTTCATCTGAGCGCTTCCGTGCTTCGGAGGGCACGTTAAATTGTCGGTCCCGGCTATTTAAGTCGTTAAGCCATGACGGAGGCCTTAAGGAGGCCTAAAAACTCCGTCACCAGAGTTGGCCACTGACTCATACGAACTTACTGTTACTTACCTACTATAGCCTACTTCAGACGAACTAGGAAGAGTCAAACCAATAAAAATTCATGATTTTATTAAAAACAACCAATAAATATGCACATAAAAACAACACAATTTTACTTACAAATAAACTTATAAACTAATACTAGAGATTCATTTCATACTGGACTTTCAGGACCCGCGCACATGACATGAAAATTTCATCTACTATTTAAAAATAAGTCGGGTTTTCCTTCCTGACGCTCTATCTCCAGAACGCACGAACCGATTTCCACGGTTTTGCATTCGTTGGAAAGGTCTCGGGCTCCGTGAGGTTTATAGCAAAGAAAATTCAGGAAAAATCTGGTGGCATCTGGTGGCGAAACAGAGTTCGCTGGGTTTGCTAGTTATTTTATAAAGTTAACGCATAACGGGCTAAGTGCGAGTCGGGTCGGACTTGCGCACTTACGGTTCCGTACCATCCATACTAATATTATAAATGTGAAAGTAACTCTGTCTGTCTGTTTGTTACCTTTTCACGCCCAAACCACTGAACAGATTAGGCTGAAAATTGGCATGGATAAAGGTTGTATCCCAGGGAAGGACATAGGCTACTTTTTATCCCGCAAAAATCCCGAGGGACCGCGGGTTACACCGCGGGAGCGCAGATAGTTATCTATATCGGCAAAAAAAACAAGTTTTTTTCGGAGTCCCGAGATTAGCTGTCGCGATTCGTAACTAGGGGGCAGCACCCTATTACTAAGACTCCGCTGTCTGTCCGCAGGCTGCATCTCATGAACCGTGATAGCTAGACAGATGATATTAACACAGATGATGTATTTCTGTTGCCGCTTTATCAACCAAAAACAGAATATAGGTGCATTAAACCGTCCCAAACGATGCTACAGAAATTGAATAATGTTAATTAATTTATTACCTACTACTAGCGACCCGCCCTGGCTTCGCACGGGTGTAATGCTGATGCTAAATATTAGGGTTTAGTCAGCGTTTGCAATGTAAGAAATAATAAATAAGTCAAATGTTTATACAAAATGCTTCACAGCATATATGAAATGAAAATGAATATGCAGTGTCAATATTATACTTCTATACTAATATTATAAAGAGGAAAGATTTGTTTGTATGTTTGTTTGTTTGAATTGAATAGGCTCCGAAACTACTGGACCGATTTGAAAAATTCTTTCACCATTAGAATCCTACATTATCTCTGATGAACATAGGCTATATTTTATCCCGGGAAAGTGATGTTTTCCCGAGGGACAGCGGGTAACACCGTGACGGACAGCTAGTAAATGATAAATAAGTCAAATGTTTATACAAAATGCTTCACAGCTTATGTGCAGTGTCAATATTGTATATGTAATAAATAAATATGGTGTTAGAGTGACGTTTGACTGAGGAGGCTATGCTGAGCAGTGGGCTATTATTTGAGCTGGCAATTATGATGATGAGCCAGCTCACAGCAAGAGGCGACGCGATGCGATATTTTGGGATGTATTTAAAATAGATAAATAATATAAAATAAATAATGCTGGACATTTCACACAGCATCATCTAGCCCCAAACTAAGCAAAGCTTAGTAAAGGAAACAGAATACTACTTATATACTTTTTGTTTGTAAATACATACATATTATACATAGAAACACCTAGAGATAAATATTTGCAGATAATACAAACATCCCGCGGCGGAGATCGAACCCGCAACCTGCGTCTCAAGTATTCACCCACTGCGCCAGAAGGGCCAGGTCAAAAGTACCCTAAACCGACGAGCATGTATGAATGTAATGAGAGTGAATGAGGCGAGAGTTGTGTGTCAGGATCGTAGCGAGTGGAGATCCGTGCTCTCTGTCTACCCCACAGGGAAAGAGGCGTGACTTTATGTATGTATGTATGATGTAATATACAGGGTCTTTCATTTTAAACTACACAAACTGACAGGGCTTCATTTTTGTGTTGTAAATTGACGTTTGACCGTATCAATTTCATTCCTAAGCCGATTTTCGTTTTCACTTAAAAAAGTATATTTTTTTGATTTTTTTATGACATGTTGCATAACATTTTCAAGGAGAACAGACGTTGACCAATCACAGCGCAGCAACATCACGTCACGCTCGAATGGACTAAGTTATACAAGAAGCATTAATCAATTAAAAGGATAGTCTTTATCGATTTTCTCGATATTTTCTTATCAAAACAAAAAAAAAATCTTTACATAAATATTTTTTCATTTATTTGTTGAACCCAATTGTATTGAACCCAAGTGAATGTTGATGGATTTACGAGTATAGGTAGGCCAAAGAAAAGATGGATGGATTGTGTGAAGGATGACATGAGTAAGAAAGGGGTGAGTGTTGAGATGACGGCTGATAGAGGAGAATGGAAGAACACATGTTGTGCCGACCCCACGTAATGTGGGAAAACGGCAGGGAGATGATGATGATGATTTGTTGAATTCCTGAATATAGTTAGTTTAAAATGAAAGACCGTATATAACTATCGCGTCGCAAACAAGCTAAACCTAACAAACTAATTTAATTAGTCTTCTTATTATCGAGTCCGGCCTTCTGCTTGCACTGTTGGTACAGGTCATCCAAGTTGAATGCGGCCTTCGTATTGTCTTTGGAGAATAGGAATCTGTTAAAGAAAAAAAAAGTAAGTTTGTGCGATGAATGAATGAAAATTCTTTATAAATAAATAATACTGGACATTTTACACATCATCTAGCCCCAAACTAAGCAAAGCTTGTAACTATGGGAACCAGATAACTGACATACTACTTTATATACTTTTTTGTTTGTAAATACATACTTTAACTTTTTTACTTTTACAAACATTTATCCCGCGGCGGGGATCGAACCCGCAACCTTCTGCGTCCCAAGCGGGCTTTCACCCACTGCGCCACAGAGGTCGACACAAAGGGTGACCTTATCGCTACACTCACACATAGCACACCATTAATAAAAAATACAAAAAAACAAAAGAAAAATCAGATAAAAATTTAAAATGGGCTGCCTTATCGCTAAGCGATCTCTTCCAGGCAACCTTTGGATGGAGAGGAAAATCAGTGAAAAGAAGATTAGTCGGGTGCAAAGACACATTATGAGTCAGTGGGCAACTCTGGTAAGGGGGTTTTTAGGCCGCCTTAAGGCCTCCGTTTCAGTATTCTCGTGACCACGGTAGCTGGCTCAAGCCACATTGAATTGGCAAGCGACGCGTCAATTAGTTTTATAGCAAGCCATTATATTATGATAACAAGATATAGAAACGCTTGTAGAATGAACGAGATCTGGCGAAGCCATCTAGCGGGACGCGCTGGCTCGAGCGCTAGATGTTTGTATGTTTGTGTATCAATCACGCCTAAACCAGTGAACCGATTTGGATGAAACTTGGTATAGGCATAAATAGTGACCTGGAATACCATATAGGCTATTCAAAATGTTGGTACCACGCGCACAGAAGCTAGTATGAAATAAGCATACTTGTGCAGTTTCCCAGTGGAGTCCGGTTGCGGACGCCGAGTGGTCTCTGCCCCCTTCTCTAACAGTAGTACTGTGGGCAGCTGTCGGCTTGCAGGACCGTCTGATACGCGCCAGCGTGCGCCAGCGTTTGGGTACCTGGACAGAGTGAAAAAAGAATTAAAAAACATCATCTTCACTACATAGTATATACAGATTGATATCATTTATTTACAGAAACTAAGCTACTACAATATGTACATAAAATTACAAAATACAATAGAATCAGTCAAGCTATCTAAGGATCGTCGTAAAAACGATCTATAGATAGCTCAACTGATCCAGGTCATACATACATAAAAACATACATAGTATAAAACAAAGTCGCTTTCTCTGTCCATATATCCCTGTCCCTATGTATGCTTAAATCTTTAAAACTACGCAACGGATTTTGATGCGGTTTTTTTTAATAGAGTGATTCAAGAGGAAGGTTTATATGTATAATACATGCATAATATAGTAGAGGAACATTGATAATTTTAGAGGTTTCTAATGCGATGTCGTGAATTACTAATACATTTTTTGCGCTTACATTGCAAACGCTGGCTAAACCTTAATATTTAGTATCAGCATTACACCCGTGCGGAGCCGGGGCGGTTCGCTAGTTATACCATAAACTAGCTGTGCCCGCGACTTCATTCGCGTGGGCTCATTAGTGTTCCCGGTTTTCCCGCATAAATCCCGGGATAAAAAAAGGTAGCCACTACAAACTCTATCTTACAATCAAAGTACCATTTAATTAGTTTCATCAGTTACGGTTTTCGCGGTTTTATCCCGCGTAATTGCCGATAAAATATGGCGTGATTATTAAAACACACAGATGCAAACTTTATAAGTATTATTTATTATTATTATTTCAGCCTTTATTGTCCCACAGCTGGGCAAAGGCCTCCCTCCCTTTTTTCCAGTTTTTCCTATCCATGGCTACAGTGGGCCAATCTGGAAGATGCACATCTAACTCGTCCCGCCATCTCCGTGGTGGTCTGCCGCGTGGACGTCTTGCGTTGGGCACCCATTCACTTGTGGTCTTTGCCCACAAATCATCTGACATGCGACAGACATGGCCATTATAAGTATGGAGTATAAAAAATTTCGAATTTAGGAATAGGATAATATTTATATTCTCGCGTCATTACCTGCCCACATCCAGCTTGCCGAACTTGAGGTTATCGAGTGTGTAAGATGCGGAGAGCTCGGCGAAGACTGGCGCAAACGTCACACACGCCGGATGCCACGCCGCGTACAGACAGACAAGCCATGTTGTGTCTACGAGAGATAGAAATAAAATAACACACTGCACACACGAAAATGGCAAAAATTCGAGAAGTGTATACATACATACATAGGTACATACATACACAAAATTACGCCTCTTTCCCAAAGGGGTAGGCAGAGAGCACGGATCTACACTTCTCCTATGGGTCTGTATGGGACAGTTGGAAGGGGAAGGCCTACGCGAACCTTCTTGGATCAAATTGGCGACATTTTGGAGAAGGGCCAGGTCAAATACCCTAAACCGAAGAGCATGTATGAAGAATGTAATGAGTGAATGAGGCCAAAGTTGTGTGTCAGGATCGTAGCGAGTGGAGATCTGTGCTCTCTGCCTACTCCACAGGGTAAAAGGCGTGATTTTATGTATGTATTATTGTATCATTATACCTTTGTTTTTCTTCAACTCTTCATCCAGAGATTCAGGTCCTCGGAAGTAAGTGACATGTTCTGGGCCGGAGTAGGTCGGCTCGGGGAGGAGTAAGCTGACGAGGATGATTAGAGCACCGTAAGGCAGCCCATACCTATGAAATAAATAAAATCCAGAGTCTTCTAGCCCAAAATTCAGACACAGAATCGTTGAGCGAAATTCCTTTGTCTGAAGCTATGAGATCAACACAACAATGTTGAGGCTTATAATCAAGGGCCTACCTCATACCTACTTTTGTTTTTTTTTGTATGTACCTGTTCTCTGTTGATGTAATGTGCCTGTGTCTATGTGTTGTCAAATAAAGTTATATCTATCTATCTACCCCTTGATTATAATGAAACAGAAAACCTACTAGTAATCCAATCCTAATAAAAACTCTTTCATGGACTGTTTCATTCATTTCTCTTCTCACCCATTCATTGCCCCTTCCCTCTCCCCGTTCGTCAACTCCTGCATTCATTCACACACACACACACACAAAGACATTCCCATACACACACCCCAACACACTTTTACATGTAAAACAAGTAAATTCCGTAACTACCTATGTACATTTCTAATGTTAGATAAATAAACTATTTTGTATTTTTTTAAATTTGATACTTGACCAAAACCAGTTGACTGATAGAATACTCTACCTACACTACAATATGTTTTCTTATATTTTTTTTTCATTTATGCTCAGGACATGGAGCAAGTACACAGTTCTACACAGATTTTTTTTAAGCAGTTTTATAACAGCAAACCTAATCTAGGAATAGAATAAGAGAAAAGTTAAAGTGAAAAAGCATTTATTCAGTAGGACCGCTGGGATCACTTAGAATAGTCAAGACTATAATTATTATACGATTTATGATTATAGGTGATTTTACTCCTAGAAACATGCCTCACCTTATATCAGCGTATAACCACAAAACCAAGTTCGCTAGCTTCGTGTACACGAACGAGGACGAGAGATAATTGACCATGGTCACACTCCCCGCCTTCTTAGTCCGCAGCATCACGACAATAATTAGGAAAAACAGGATTTCCGTTTCTCGACTGTCCAATTCACAATCCGATTCGGGGAAGAGTAAATTGCATATAACACTCGTTCTCTTGCAAGTTATGTAGCTAATGCTCATGAGAAGGTTCACCCAGTAATAGGGCTTCAATATTTGCCGCAAATCGGCTTTGAAAGACATGATTTTATTTTAGTTATTGAGCACAACACGAAAATACATGCACTCCCAGCCCAGTAGATTCCTAGATTGATTGATTTGATTTGACACTTTGACATTCACCATCATGACATGACACCACAGAGCATGACACCAAAGCTAGGGAAGTGACAGTCTTTAATCGAGGTTTTCAGTTCGGGCATTAGATAGAATTCTGTTCGATTATTATGCCTTAAAATATGAATAGTAAGAACAAACCAGGACATTTTATCCTTTTTAGTGTATTTGTGTGATTAATAAGCATAAATTTCTTTACTCATCATTGCATTGTGCGCTTAGATCATCGTCCGAGATTGTGCGTGCATTTAGGATTAACTACAGAGTTACTCTGAGGTTTAAATGCATTAATACAAAATAGCTTGCAGTCAATGTCATCTGTCAGAGCTGCAACATTTGTTTACTTCATTTCTCATTCAATTCAATTGTTCTTTCATCTTTGTTTGTGGAAATTTATAATACCAAAATGGTAAATTAATTTGATTTTTTCTGTGTAATCTTCCCACTAATAGCTGTGAAAATTATGTCAACTTAGAGTGCGGCTTGTAAATTATATGACCATGTGCATATTTTGTGAGAATCTTGTGTATTTATTGTAAAAAAGTGTTCTAGAAATTGCGGGTCTCAATTTTTTGATGTTCTCGAATATCCTTTATTTTTGGAGGAAGTAGGCAGTGGTTTGTGAAGATGGGTATGATAACATGATCTTGAAGTATTATTCGTGATCTTTTCATTAAATTTTGTCCAGGATAGGATTATTTTCGGTAAAAACCGGTGCATAAATAAACTGCTTGTCAAGATCTTCGGCTATGTTCAAACCAGGTGATCTGAGACCAACTGTTCATGTGACTTGGATTTTTTGAGATAAAACTATAACAATAACCTATTTATCCATCATTTCTAAGTTTGGTTTCACGTAAATTTCATTAGAAAATATAAATTTATTTGTTTAAGTTCTTGGAATGTAAATAATAACTATGAATCACTTATAAAAGTACTTACCTACCTAAAATGTAGCAAAATCCTTTAGAACTTCAATGGGTTGCTCTAATGAACAATAGTAGATACCCATACAGATACCTACTGCCTAACTAAGTTATTTATTAATAAAAGGATACAAAAATAAATTATAAGTATTGTACAGTACTACCGAAAAATATGCAAAGGGTTGAATAATTATACATATTATTTCTATAAGTACTTCATTTACAACAAAATCATCATCTTCCTGCCCTCTTCCCACATTATGTGGGGTCGGCACAACATGTGTTCTTCCATTCTCTATCAGCCGTCATCTCAACACTCACTCCTTTCTTATATCATCCTTCACACTTCATTTACATCAAAATATGATAATTATATTCATTATTTCCAGCAACCACAGATCCTAGTACTGAAGGAGGGGACGGACCAGTCTCAAGGCAAGCCCCAGCTCATATCCAACATCAATGCTTGCCAGCTCGTCGTAGATGCTGTGAGTAATAAAATAGTGCAGATTGCATCTCAGGGGCTGTTACTGTGGTACTCCGAGTCATCATCATCATCTCAGCGTGGTGTCACCCACTGCTGGGTATAGGCCTCCTTTAATTATTGTTTATAATACACAGACAGCTCTCAGAGCTGATGCGTGTATATCTTAGTCCTTGTCAGTGCGCTTTAAATATTTGTCCAGCCTAGTCTTGAAGGAGTTCACTGAGGGGGCACTTATCACTGACTCTGGTAACCGGTTCCAGTTGTGCACGACGTGATTGGGCAATATGTGCTATCTTGGATTGCTGGTACTTGGCCCACGATGCAGCTTTAGTGAGTGTCCTTTCAACCTTTCATTTTGACAGACTTTTCGGTCCTGTGCATCCCTGATCCAGGTTTCAATGTCATCGACCCAACGCGCCTTTGTTCGACCCTGTTTTACTGTACTCCCAAGTGCCGACAGAAATTATTTATTTATCGATGATAGATTAGCAGCTGTAGTAACTAAGTCATGTAACTAAAAGGGTGATGGAAATGAATGTGAATGGATATGTGAGTAGAGGTAGACCTGAGAAAAGATGGATGGATTGTGTGAAAGAAGATATGGAAAAGAAAGGAGTTGATACAGAGATGACGAGTGATAGGGGAGAGTGGAAGAGGAGAACATGTTGTGCCGACCCCGCATGAGCGGGATAAGGGCAGGCCAATGATGATGAGATGAGCAGCTGGAGCTGATGTCTACATCAGTGTTGAACTACCTAAAGAACCCAACGTGCCTAAAGAAGTTTTCACGTCAATAATGCAAGGGGCCAAAATAAGGGTAATTTTTTAAGAAATGTAGTCTTATCAAAATTTTGGATTCCGACGGGATTCGAACCCGCATCGATCAGACGATCCTCCTAAAGCCGGAGTGCCTTACCGCTCGGCCACAGAATCCTACTTGTCGGTGTCCAAATTTTCGATAAGCTCATATTTTTCGGTTGAGCACCGATTAGCGCCATCTACACGTTCATTAGTAATTTGGACACCGGCAACCGGCTTTAGGAGGATCGTCTGATCGATGCGGGTTTGAATCCCGTCGCAATCCAAAATTTTGATAAGACTTTTCATTTCTTAATGAAATACTAAGTGTGGATAAGCACTATAAAACAATTACAAAAAGTTTATGATGAATGGGTCAAAATTGTTTGGGGAACTGAGATAAAATGGCAGCTCTCTATACCATGGCCCACCTGGACGGCCGCTACCTCGAATTTTGCGGCAGCGGCGCCGGCGGCGGCGCGGGAGCGGGGCGGGCAACGCAGACCCGTTCTCGAAACCAGCGGGCAGATCGCGCGGCTGTGATGTCAACTTAGCTACTTTATGGCTAGATCTAGCAATATTTTCACCCACGTCAGCTACATATTCAAAAAAATTGTAGCTAAACAAATTGGCAATTTATTCTAGCAACTTTTCAAAGGGACAAAATCAGTGCCTCTTGTAAGAAATAAATTAATGGATAGAATAATAACTTTCTTTATTTACTTACTGACATATTCATTTCTTCTAATTCATTATTCTTCTAATGTCAAATAGATCGAATCTAACATAAAAAGAGGTTGATTACAAACAGCCACATACACAACACTGCTTTGAGTATTTATCCAGCAACACTGCAATGCAGACGCGCGGGCTGTCACCGCTTGATAGGAGTGCACGCTCGTTGCCCGCCCCCGCGCCGCTGTTTTCGAGGGTCGGTCCATTTGATTGTACGCATAAGATCTTGCCGCTCCCGCTCCGCCGCCGCTGCCGCCCCGCTGCCCGCAAACTTCGAGGCAGAGGCCGAAGTCTCTGAACCGTCTACGAAGCCAGGTGGGCCGCTGCAGGTGTAACTTCGCACTGACGTAGTTCAGCGCGACTGCTGTTAACTACAGAGCATGCAACATTTGGTGTGCTGTCTGTGCCCCAACACCTGCACTTTGCGCGACCTGAATGACGCCACGGATTGCAGTGAGTGTGGCCAACATCTTTGCACGAAAAATTTGATAAATGGAACCATCGACATGACGTAGAAGAAGCACTATATCAACAAAAGTCATGGGAATTAGCTAGTCTTTTTGTGTTCCAGGTCCGCACAACCCTCGGCCCTCGGGGTATGGACAAGCTGATTGTGGACCACAATGGTAAAGCTGTCATCTCAAACGATGGAGCCACTATCATGAAGGTATAATTAGTTGCTAGATTTTAAAAAGCGGGTAACACTGAATGATGCAGATTTTAACCTAAGCCAATGATTATAAACACGGATCCAATTACTGAATTATGGTTGTGGACAAAATGTTTATGAGGCTATCTTATAGTAAACAAGACACAACATCATCTCCCTGCCCTTGTCCCACACTATGTGGGGACGGCACAACATGTGTTCTTCCATTCTCCTCTATCAGCCGTCATCTCAACACACTCCTTTCTTACTCATGTCTCTTCACACAATCCATCCATCTTTTCTTTAGTCTATCTCTACTCGTAAATCCATCAACATTCAAACCAAGCACTCTCCTAGCTACAGTGCCTCAAACATATCTGGACCGGTGGCCAAACGAGGAACTATGAATTTTACTGTAAATTTTTTTTTTTTCCAAAACCAAATGCGATAACCGCGCCTCTCTCAACGGTTCACATAAGTTGGTTGCACTGATGACATATCAACCTGCTCTGTTTTTAGGGTCGGTTCACATCTAACGGAAGATCCGTCGCGTATTATCGGTCGCGGAACGCCAGAACTGACAAATGTATAGAAAAACACTCGACCGTTCACACTCGACGGACTAACGTATCATCCGTCGGAGTGTTTTCTATACATTTGTCAGTTCTGGCGTTCCGCGACCGATAATACGCGACGGATCTTCGGTCAGATGTGAATCGACCCTTAGGCTCAATGCACATTGAATTGGCAATCGATGCGTCAATTAGTGCTATAGCAAGCCATTATAAACCTTATGAACAATGGTACAAGATATAGAAACGCTTGTAGAATGAACGAGGTCTGGCGAAGCCACCTAGCGGGCTCTATCCCTGAGGAACATAGGCTATATTTTATCCCGGGGAAGTGAAGTTATCCTTAGGGAACGCGGGTAACACCGCGACGGACAGCTAGTGACACATATTTTCATTTGTTTCAGCTATTGGACATTGTGCACCCAGCGGCAAAGACTTTGGTGGATATCGCCAAATCACAAGATGCTGAGGTTAGTAAACACTAAAAATACAGGGCTTGCAACCTGTCATATTAAATGCTATGTATAAGCTACTGCAAAGTGTGGTTATTTGCCAAATGTAATGGCACTGAGGGGTACCCTTAGACAAATTTCAATTTATTCATAAAAGAATATTCATATAATATTATCTATACTAATATTATAAAGAGGAAAGATTTGTTTGTTTGAAATGAATAGGCTCCGAAACTACTGGACCGATTTGAAAAATTCTTTCACTAATAGAATCCTACATTATCCCCGATGAACATAGGCTATATTTTATCCCGGGAAAGTGAAGTTTTCCCGAGGGACCGCGGGTAACACCGCGACGGGCAGCTAGTAAATAAAAATAATAATTTTGTAAAACAGGGTCACGACTGTATACCCCGAGGCGCGGTAGACATTCTCTCAGATCTTTTATATTCCAGATCCCTTGTCACGTATGGAATACTAACTTCTGCAAAATGTGGGCATGTATCAAATAAGTATTTGTACATACATGCCTCTGACTACCCCCTTAGACATCTTCATCTTCATAATTTTGTTTTTAAATGTACATACATACATAAAGACACGCCTCTTTCCCAAAGGGGTAGGCAGAGACCACGGATCTCCAGTCGCTACGATCCTGACACACAATTTTCGCCTCATTCACTCTCATTACATTCTTGATACATGCTCGTCGGTTTAGGGTACTTTTGACCTGGCCCTTCTCCAAAATGTCGCCAATTTGATCCAAGAAGGTTCGCCTAGGCCTTCCCCTTCCAGCTGTCCCATACACACTCGCCTCATACACTTGCTTTGTCAAACGACTGTCATCCATCCTCTCTACATGCCCAAACCATCTTAACATACCTTTTTCGATCCTCAACACTACATCTTCTTTCACTCCACACTGTTCCCTTATCACACTATTTCTCACTCTATCCTTCAACGTTACCCCACACATACTACGCAACGCTCTCATTTCAACAGCATTCACTCTACTCTGATATTTTTTCTGCCACACCCAACTTTCACTTCCATACATCAATGTCGGTACCAACACTCCTCTATGAACTGCCAGTCGTGCCTTGTTGGACACTTTCCGGCTGCTCATAAAATCGTGGAGAGCCCCATTCACTCGGTTTTCAGCATTCACTCTCCTTTCGATATCCTAATCGTACTTTCAATCTCTTTTAAACATAAATATAATAGTTTTTAAATGTAACTTAGCCTATGATTATAAACACGGATCCAATTTCTGAACTTAAATGTGGATGAAAACGTTAATGAGGCTTTTACAGTAATATTACTACAAGCATTAACTGTATAAAATGTAAATTAATTTATATAATGTATTTCAGGTTGGCGATGGAACCACGTCCGTTGTGATCCTGGCTGGAGAGCTTTTGATGAGACTGAAGCCTTTTATTGAAGAAGGTAATGTTTGGGTAGCTTGATCAAACAAACAGATAGACAGTATTTTATTTTATTTTTTTATTTAACCTGCACTGTCCCACTGCTGGACAAAAGTCTCCCCCATATTCTTCCACGACTTTCGCTCACATGCTGCTTCCCACCAGTCCGTATTGAACAGACAGTATAAGCATGTGCATTTGGACTTCTGTGGCGCAGTGGGTGAAAGCCCGCTTTTGACGTAGAAGGTTGCGGGTTCGATCCCCGCCGCGGGACAAATGTTTGTATGATCTGCAAATATTTATCTTGTGTCTGGGTATTTTATGTATAATATGTATGTTTACAAACAAAAAGTATTTGAGTCGTTTAACAGTTATCTGGTTCCCATAGTACAAGCTTTGTTCAGTTTGGGGCTAGATGATGCTGTGTGAAATGTCCAGCATTATTTATTTATTTTTATTTTATTTTAAAGGATCTGGAATATAGAGATCTGAGAGAATTTCTACCGCGCCTTGGGGATACAGTCGTGACCTTTTTTTTTTTTATTTTACTGGCTCATACAAACTTAACGAAACCATCTTCAATTCCAGGTGTCCATCCCAGGATAATAGTTCGCGCGGTGCGTACGGCTGCGAAGCTGGCCATTGACAGGATAAAAGAGCTCGCTGTCACTATTGATAACAAAACTCCTGAAGAACAGAGGTGAGTCAAAGTCAAAAAGCATTCTTCTCTCGTGTATCCTGACCTTAAATCTTTTTAGCCCAATAATTTGCGATTCTTACTCCCCTATCCGTGGCCTTATACAGGGTTATTTGTAAAACACCGGTAACCTGTCAGGGCTGTATTACTATCATCATAAATAACAACTTTTGTTCTATGTACTGGGCGCGTTGTTTTACGTACATTGCTAGATTTGGAGTTTTAACTGTTTTTTTCTTTTTTATATGAAATTATTAGGTAGGTATGGTCTTATTATGTTGTACTTAAGTTGTAGTACTGTTGTAGTAGTAAATAACCGAAAATAAAATAATATGACTACGCTAAGTCAACATTTTTTGCTCTTTTATTCGCTAAATATGTGTAGAATCATGGTCTGATTGCAACCCCTCAGATTTCGGTAGTTGTCTTTTTACACCCTGTATTACAAGTTTGCTATTATTCACAGAGAGTTGCTGACAAAATGCGCCGCCACCGCGATGTCTTCCAAGTTAATCCACCAGCAGAAAGGACATTTCTCCAAGATGGTTGTGGATGCTGTTCTGTCTCTGGATGCTCCACTCCTGCCGCTCGATATGATTGGTCAGTGAAATCTATAGTAATAACTAGCAAACCCAGCGAACTCTGTTTCGCCACCAGATGCCATCAGATTTTTCCTGAATTATCTTTGGGGCGATTCCATTATCGCGGGTGCAACATGTTGACGCATTCAAAGTTACATAGTAATAAAATAAGAAACATTTAAAAGTAAACTATGCTAGAAAGAGCTACATTTTAACAAGTTTATTTTTATTTCAGTATAAAAAATATTATTGATCGATTTTGTTAGTCAGTATGGAGGTTCAAAGTCGTATTGCGGGTGCAACCAAGTTTACCCCACCTTTGCCGATCATCAAACAAAAACACACGAATCTGTTAATTGTGAAACATTTAGTACGTTTTCCATTCATATTTTGTAAGATGTTGAACTAATCTACTCAACTTATAACAAAATATAGAGCAAACTAAAATAAATAAATAATTATTAACTTTTAAAGCAATCGCGGGTGCAACATCGAAATATCGCGGGTGCAACCTGTCTTATTACGGTGACTACAAACATCAATAAAAACGTATAAATGAATGAAATACGGTATTAAACTATGTTTTTTACTAATTAGAATTCTTCTTTGTCACTTTTGCTTATTATATCTTTACAAATTCGTTAAAATTCGTCGGATATTCTATCAACTTATTTTCCTCATCAATATTTTTCTCTGGCGCTTCCGACTTCGCGATTATACTCTCAAATTGCATGTTTTCTATGCCATTACTAATTTCTGACGTTAACATTGATTCTGACGATGAATCTCCAACAAATTCTGTTCAACCCTTAAAATTACCAGCAGAATCATGCCATGAAACTGCTTCTATCTGTAGGTACTGATGTGTTACCAAAATATATTT
Organism: Epirrhoe alternata; assembly: GCA_963565295.1. NCBI lineage: Eukaryota > Metazoa > Arthropoda > Insecta > Lepidoptera > Geometridae > Epirrhoe > Epirrhoe alternata. The sequence goes on from OY751402.1 coordinate 5,800,979, forward strand.
GCGCTGGTTTGTACGTGCTCGTGCATCTAGAACTGGCACATGTTGACCGCGAGTTCGGTTTGCTATCAGCCGTCATCAGAAATGTTACCTACGCTAAGTGCTCCATCTTCATCCATATCGTTCTGACATATACACCTACCTACATAGCGGTATGGTGTAATTTTCTTGCCAGACTTATAAAGCAGTTGCACGATCACGTACAAACCATCGCAAATATCTATTGGTAAGACATCAGTACAGATAGTACCAGTTTCATGGCCTGATTCTGCTGGTAATTTTGAGGGTTGAAGAGATGTTGATAGAGATTTTGCCGTCTGAACCACTGTAAGCATCAGAAACATGCAATTTCGTTTTATGCGGATCTCTGGTGAATATAATTCAGCTTCAATATTGATGGCGCAGATTCATCAGAACCAATTTAGGATTCTCTATTAACGTAACACTCTCTTTTTTATGTTCTTCAGGCATTTTAGGCGATATTTGTATAAAAAACGGAATTTGAAGCAAAATAACATTAAATATAAATAAATAATCATGCTCAGCATAATGTAATGACTATTCAAAGCTTAAATTACATGAATTGCAAGATAAATCAGACAATAAAAATATTAGACAAAGAGTTGCACCCGCGATCGATCGCGGGTGCAACCGATTTCAGTTGAAGTTTATATCAATTTGGCTAACATTATTTTCTTAAAAACAACTGAAATATGTTTGCTTTCGATTTCTTCTTACTTTTACAAAGTTTGAAAACTTTAGCTTTGTATGTCTGTGAAATACACAAACTTTTATATGTTTTTGTATCGCGGGTGCAACAAGCTACTAGTGACATTTTGTAATCAATAATGCTTAAAAAATGACAACGATTTCATACATGTTTGAGCACATATGAATAATACAGTATCTTCACCATACAGTTAGCCGGTAAAATATAATATTATACTATCGTTTACAGCTGTTTTGTGCCAATGTTGTCCGGTATGATTTTGCGCCTTACACCAGTTTTTCGAACGGTTAGTTTTCCAAGCGCGCCAAAACTTGGAATATGAAGTAAAATCCACGAAAAAAAAATTTTTTTAGAAGCTTTTGACTTTCTTCTTTACACTGATATAAAAATAAGCTACAAATAATGTGATTTAAAAATTGATGTCAAAAATCGTCTATAGCGGAATCGCCCTTTGCTATAAACCTCACGGAGCCCGAGATCTTTCCAACGAATGCAAAACCGTGGAAATCGGTTCGTGCGTTCTGGAGTTATAGCGTCAGGAAGGAAAACCCGACTTATTTTTATATAGTAGATTATAAAGAGGAAAGATTTGTTTGTTTGTTTGAAATGAATAGGCTCCACTACTGGACCGATTTGAAAAATTCTTTCACCAAGAGAATCCTACATTATCCCCGATGAACATAGGCTATATTTTATCCCGGGGAAGTGAAGTTTTCCCGAGGGATCACGGGTACACCGCGGCGGACAGCCAGTAAGTCATAATAAGTAAAAAATAATAATCATAAAATAAGTCTCTGGACAAAAAAAAAACAATATACAAATCTGATGAGTCTACTTACTTACACTAAGGCTGGCGAACTCCTCGAACGAGTAGTTAGGTGCAAAAAAAAAACACAGATTGCTAACCTGGGATGCAACTGTCATCTACTATATAAAAATAAGTCGGGTTTTCCTTCCTGACGCTATAACTCCAGAACGCACGAACCGATTTCCACGGTTTTGCATTCGTTGGAAAGGTCTCGGGCTCCGTGAGGTTTATAGCAAAGAAAATTCAGGAAAAATTTCAACAGAAAAGCGGGAAAAAAATGCGCAGACGAAGTCGCGCGGGTCTGCTAGTTTTGAATAGATCTGTAAAATTCAACCATAATGTGACCGACTCAATAGCTCAGTTGGTTTTGAGCCTTCCATACGATCTAACGCACGTGGGTTCAAATCTTCATGAGCTATAAAAATAATTTGTATATATCTGAGAATTTGGGCGATTGACCAATGATTATAAATTGGATCCAATTTCTGAAACTATGTGTGGAAGAAATCACGAGCAGTATTACTATGAGGTCAAAATTGCTCAAATTTCAGTTTTTATCAAAAAAAAATAACTTAGAATTTGGTCACTTTGTATTCTGAAATAAATAATTATTTATTTATTTATTTACTAGCGACCCGCCCCGGCTTCGCACGGGTGTAATGCTGATGCTAAATATTAGGGTTTAGCCAGCGTTTGCAATGTAAGCGCAAAAAATGTATTAGTAATTCACGACATCACATTACATACCTCTAAAATTATCAGTGTTCCTCTACAATATTATGCATGTATTATACATATAAACCTTCCTCTTGAATCACTCTATCTATTAAAAAAAAAATTACAAACAAAAAGTATATAAGTAGTATATCAGTTATCTGGTTCCCATAGTACAAGCTTTGCTTAGTTTGGGGCTAGATGATGCTGTGTGAAATGTCCAGCATTATTTATTTATACTAATCTTCATCATCATCATCATCATCATCTCAGCCTTTTTTTAACGTCCACTGCTGAACATAGGCCTCCCCCATAGATTTCCACAGCGATCGATCTTGTGCAGCCTGCACCCAACGGCTCCCAGCAACCCTTACAAGATCGATGATACTAATCTTAACTAAGTCATATTCTTAATCCTCAGGTATCAAGAAAGTATCAGGTGGTGCCCTAGAGGACTCCTTCTTAGTTGCTGGAGTGGCTTTCAAGAAGACGTTCTCTTACGCTGGCTTCGAGATGCAACCTAAAACATACAGCGACTGTAAGATTGCCCTGCTTAATATCGAGCTGGAACTCAAAGCTGAGAGGGATAATGCTGAGGTGAGGATCTTAAACAGGCCTTGGGGATCCAAGGCCTAAGGTTTTGTGAGAATGATGGATGATTATAGTCTTTTTCACGGCGGAACGTATGCAAGACACTTCGAGATAATGTCAAAATCAGTCTAATAGTAATGTACTAAAGTTGCGAGATTATCAAAATCGATTTTTGTTTCACTACTATCAATTCATCTCAATCGATTACAAGGTTCATTCATAGACAAAATTACAAAACCAACGATTATTTCTTTACTTATCGATTCATCAATTGTTTCGATTTTCATTTTTGCACTCTAATAGATTACGTTCCATTTTACTCAGTACTGTTAATTGGCGGAGTTTTTTAGAAAATGTTCAAGAAAACGAAGAGTGACCATATGGACAAACTCTTTTTATATTAAAAAACTATTGTGTCAACCGTAGTCGACAAGATACAGTATGTCATTATTTAAGGGATATGAAATAAATGGGCTTTAATAATAATAAAATAATAATAATAGCTGTACCTTGCGTAAATTCAGAATAAGTCAGAAAAAAATTCTTACCAATAATACAAGGTGTAGCTATCCTTCTGATACGTGAAGATGCACAAATCGGCAACGTCGCATCCAAGTAGAAACCTCAAAATAAGTATCATTTTGTCTATGAAAGCTGACTGAATTGGTCAATTTGTTTGTCATTCTTGTTTTTTTTCTCATAATGGCTTCGCACTTTTGGTGCATTCGCCAATATTTCACATGTAATTTTTTTATTACAAAATCATTTTTGGTTTCCGCGCTCGTTTTTATTATCAAATTACGATTTTTATTTTATAAAACCTTCTCGCCATGCTACCTCTTCTATTGGAATGTAAGATTTGTTCCAGATAAAGTTATTTTTTTCTCCTGTAAATTTATCTGGAAGTACTTAAACAAAAACTCCTTGGTATGTACGAGTAAAATATATACGAACTCTTTGGTGGTACCTATGAAAATATTTTTACAGTACCTACTACAGTAATCTAGTGTAACCACAGAATACATATTGTATTCTGTGGTACACTAGATTTAAACAAGGGTGCTAGCTGGTGGAACTTCGGAATAGCGTTTGTATGAAAGAAATGTCAAAGTTATGCAAGGTGGAACTTTCTAAATGGTTTATTGGTAGCCATTTTGCTTATTCTTAAGTTGAACTAAAGAAAAACTTTACATAGTGTTTATTGGTGACACTGTATATGTAGTATATCAGTCATCTTAGTACCCATAACACAAGCTCTGCTTACTTTGGGGCTAGATGATGCTGTGTGAAAAGTCCAGCATTATTTATTTATTATATATTATATATATTCCCCAGGTGCGAGTAGACAATGTACGTGAATACCAGAAGGTGGTAGACGCTGAATGGCAGATTCTGTACGAGAAACTATCAGCTCTCCATGCGAGCGGAGCTCAGGTTGTGCTCAGCAAACTGCCTATTGGAGATGTCGCTACCCAGTACTTTGCGGACCGGTATGTACATACATAAGTCAAAGTCAAAGTCAAAAAGCATTTATTCAGTAGGACCGCTGGGATCACTTTGAAACGTCTTAAAACTAGGTGATTTTACTCCTGTTCCTTCGCGACCAATACCGTGAAGAATCAGGGCAACAAACACGGTTTGGGGCCTATCTTTCCTTTAGGTGATCCATCTTAAATCTAAACTTATGATAACTTAGGTGGTACCTACCAATTGCTTAAATTATATAATACAAGATAGCAAAGACATTGAGGACACATCAGCCGTCGAGGGGCAGAGCGACATCAGGCCACGCGAATTTATCATTAATATAATCCTTAAGTGAATAATAAGCTTTTTTCATAAAATCAGGCCTCTTTCCCTGTGGGGTAGGCAGAGACCACGGATCTCCACTCGCTACGATCCTGACACACAATTTTCGCCTCATTCACTCTCAACATTCTTCATACATGCTCGTCGGTTTAGGGTATTGACCTGGCCCTTCTCCAAAATGTCGCCAATTTGATCCAAGAAGGTTCGCCTAGGCCTTCCCCTTCCAGCTGTCCCATACACTCGCCTCATACACTTGCTTTGTCAAACGGTATGTACCGGTATGTACACAAAAGAAATCCCACTAATTTTAGATACAGTGGCCGGGGGTGCCGATAGATATACAGGGTGTAAAAAGACGTCTACCGAAGCCGCAAGGAGTAGGTACAGTATCCCAACACACCTAAATTCAAAAGGATTTTCCGAAAAAATCATTATATCCGGAGAAAACAGCGTTTGAAGAGTACTGTTTGCGTATGTTCTGGGCGCGTTGTTTTACGTAGATTGCTGGATTTTGAGTTTTAATAGTTATTTTCTTTGATATGAAATTATTAGGTAGGTATGGTCTTATTATGTCGTACTAGTAGCAAATAACCGAAAATAACATAACATGACGAAGCCAGGTCAAAAAAATTTTTCTTGCGTTTTTTTTTTTCGCTAAATATGTTTAGAATCATGGTCTGATTGCAACCCCTCAGTTTTCGGTAGTTGTCTTTATACACCCTGTATAAAGTGTAAACTTAAACTGTTAATTATTCAAATTAACAGTAAAAATTGAGGCTAAAAACAGTTGATAACGCCGACGCTGTGCCGCGGGCGCAGACCCCGACAGTTGGCGAATGCCGAACGGTGTCGGTAACAGGGACCGTATTCGCGTTCCTTCTTTAGTTCGTTTGATGAATATTCGAATGCTTCCCACCACGATTTCTGACTTCAAGGGACAATTTTTTGGTTCGGAATCATTGATTCTAGGTTAGGACCGTGTTTTAACGTTTGGAAAATTGGCCCTTGAAGTCAGAACCGTGGTGGGAAGTATCCGAATATTTCAAATTCAAATTCAAAAGTATTTATTTGCAAAAGAAATGACATACAGTAGGTTATAAGCTAAGTTGTCGATTTATCAAAAGAACGAAAAAAGGAGCAGGTCGCTCGCGAGTTCAATGGTTTTTATCCCCATTGCAAAAATGCACAACGCGCCTAAAGTTATACCAAAATATTTATATGAAAAACTAGCAAACCCAGCGAACTCCATTTTGCCACCAGATTTTTCCTGAATTAATAATAATAATAAATAATAAATCTTTATTCAACACCTTAGGGCTACACGTTACAGAAAATATAATTATTATTATACTACGTATAATACTTATTACAATTAAACATAGGTAACAGAATACAATGTGCCTGAACTAGGCGAACCTGTGTCTCAGGCTGGAAAAGGCTAACAATATTCATTAGGCAGGTCAATAAACAGGATAATCTATAAACTTAGTGATAAAATAAACAAAAAGCAACTAAAATGACATTATAAAATAAACTAAATTAAAATAACCACTTTTATACAATTAATTACTTACTTTACTACAATTAATAGTTTCTCAGTTTCCTCGTAAGATAAATTAGATAAGGCAAGTTGTAGGGTTTTCTTACAGATAGTATAATTCATTTCATAAATGCCTAATTTGCGATTGAGTCTGTTATACACGAGCGGCCCTAAGAACACAAAAAATTTAGATGCGAAAGCATGTTTTAGTTGAGTGATGTTAGTGCGGATATCTTTACGTCTGTTGTTAATAGCTTCTGCACAAAAAGGAATAGATCTATGTTGTCTTAATGCGGTGTATAGTATAAATAGCTGTCGAACAGTTAGCACTTTACAAGTCTTATATAAAAGGTTAGTTGGAAAACGATAAGGGCGAAAAGTTGCTACCTTTAATATTGCCCTTTGAGCTCTTTCTATAGTTAATATGTTAGTTTTACCCACTCCACCCCATGATGTAATACAGTACTGAATTACTGACTGACATAGGGCATAATATATTTTAAGAACTAATTGTGAATCTGCAAAACATCGCAACGTCTTAAATACATAGATTAATTTACGTACTCTATTGCTCAAGACCTCAATATGCAAGTTAAACGATAGAGTTTCGTCTATTATAACACCAAGGTACTTGATATTATCGGCCTTTGAGATGACAGGGCAGTTACATAAATTGTAATTTGTAAATTGGTGATTGCATTGGTGTGCATATATTGTGCTACTTAATTGTGCTAGTTGCGATTTCCGCATCGTGAACTTAAGGTATTTTGTTTTGTCAGCATTTAACGTTAGTAAGTGACCTTGGAGCCAGTTATTTACAATATTGAAGCCGTGTTGTGCATATTCATGTACTTCCGAGTCCGAACTAGCTGAAAAAAGTAGGGCAGTGTCGTCGGCATATGAAATAATTTTTCCGTGCTCTAATTGTAAGTTACATAGGTCATTTATGTAAGTTAAAAACAATGTAGGACCTAAAATACTTCCTTGGGGGACCCCAAAAGAAGTGTTTTCTAATTCTAAACTGACGACATTATCTATTCTAACGCATTGGCTTCGACCGCTCAAATAGCTGGTAAGCAAATTGAGTTGTGTGCCTCGTATTCCCATATTTTCTAACTTGTTGAGTAAAATAGGGATAGACACAGTGTCGAATGCTTTGGCTAGGTCTAAAAATATACCGATTATCTTATTTCCTTGGTCGAGTTCTTTAACAATAAAATCAGTAAGATGGTGAACTGCATCAGCAGTAGAAAGTTTAGACCTAAACCCAAATTGAGTATTTGACAAGAGTGCATTACTTTCTAAATAATGAACAAGTCTATTGTTTATTAATTTCTCTAATATCTTAGAAATTGAGGAAAGCACGGAAATTGGTCTATAGTTTGATATTTCTGTCTTACTACCAGACTTATACACAGGCACTACAATAGCTTTTTTAAGACACTTAGGAAATACTCCCTCGTGCAGGCATTTTTGGATGGCAATTGTCTTTGCTATAAACCTCACGGAGCCCAAGACATTTCCAACGAATGCAAAACCGTGGAAATCGGTTCGTGCGTTCTGGAGTTATAGCGTCAGGAAGGAAAACCCGACTTATTTTTATATGTATAGTAGATATACCATAAATGGTCTATGATTATAAACTAACGGATCCAATTTCTGAATGAACTGTGTGGATCATGATAGTAGAAATGAGACCATTATCGCTCTTCCTAAACATTACAAAACGAATTGTTTTTGTGTTTCTCGTCTTGTCTATAGGGCGCCTCACCGCTACGCACCCCGCACCTCATCTCACCGCTCCGCCTCCGCACCTAATCTCACCGCCCCGCCCCCGCACCTCATCTCACCGCTCCGCCTCCGCACCTAATCTCACCGCCCCGCCTCCGCACCTAATCTCACCGCCCCGCCCCCGCACCTCATCTCACCGCTCCGCCTCCGCACCTAATCTCACCGCCCCGCCCCTGCACCTCACCGCCCCGCACCTCACCTCGAAACGACACGTTAGCCAAATGTGAACGCGGCTTTAGTTAATACACTGCAGATTAGAAAAGAAAATAAATAATGCTGGACATTTCACACAGCATCATCTAGCCCCAAACTAAGCAAAGCTTGTACTATGGGAACCAGATAACTGATATAGTACTTATATAACTAAACTATTACCTAATCAATGTCTGAAATTACAAATCTGTGTTAAAATTATCTACCGACTACTAACATTTGCATGCTAATCCTAGTAGAACATAATTGAAACGAATTATTCTAACAACCCACATTGTGTTCAAGCAAATAAATTATCTTTATATCATACTTGCTCAGTAACTAGGGATTACTATGGTGGAAAGTCTCCTTGTAAATTGGTGTTTGCAATTCAAGGCAACATTACGTCGCACTATGCTTGAATTGTAATGTTCACATTACAGTTCAAGCTATGCAAAACTCCTTGGTAAACAATCTCTTTTCTTATAAAATGGTAAGAAAAGTCTTTACTGAAAAAAAAAAAACACTGAACATGGCGGCATTTAATTTTCCATACATTTCAAACTATGCAAAACTCCTTGGAACACAGAGCCGTAAAAAAAAAATGGAAAACTATTTACGAAAAAAAAATGGAAATGGCGGCATTTCATTTGATCTGAAAGTTTGTGAAGTTTGTTCGTAAAGTGATTTGCATTACCAATGTTTTATTTACCTCGCAAGAATGATATAAAGTAGAATGCTTACCTCGGTTGCAAGTAGCTATTACACCCTCGAACTATATTCACCCTCGCTCGCTGCGCTCGCTCGTGTGACTAAATATCTCGGGTGCACGCGATCCATTAGCGCCCTATGCGAGCTGCGCTCGCACTGGCGCCAAATTGGATCTTGTTCTGTAATAGCTTACTTACGTCCCTTGTGTAACAATCTACTATTATCTTTATAAATGCAAGTATTTATGTATTGCTACAGTGACATGTTTTGCGCGGGCCGCGTACCGGACGAAGATCTGCGTAGAACTCAGCGCGCGTGCGGCGGCGCCGTGCTCTCCTCCGTGAGGGAGCTCGCCGCGGGGGCGCTGGGCCACTGCGCGCACTTCACCGAGAGGCAGGTCGGAGGGGAGCGCTACAATATATTCACTGGTAAGTCTGTACTTAAATCCTTTTTTTTTTTTTTAACTAACCTATACTTTCCCACTGCTGGGCAAAGGTCTCCCCCAGTTGTTTCCATCTGTCTCGATCCCAAGCCACATTCCACCAGCCTTCTTGGAAGGCATCAAGGTCGTCACGCCAACGTTTTCTCGGCCTGCCCCGGCTTCGCCGCCCATCTGCAGGCACCCATGGCGTGACAATCCCTGCCCACCTCTCGCTATCCATACGACTCACGTGTCCCGCCCAGCTCCACTTTAACTTTGCAGTCTTTTCACCAACATCTGCAATCCCGGTCTTTGCCCGAAGAGTGGAATTTCTGACTCTGTCGATCCTTTTTTACTTATATACTAATACTAGCAAACCCAGCGAACTCCGTGTCGCCACCAGATGCCACCAGATTTTTCCTGAATTTTCTTTGCTATAAACCTCACGGAGCCCGAGACCTTTCCAACGAATGCAAAACCGTGGAAATCGGTTCGTGCGTTCTGGAGTTATAGCGTCAGGAAGGAAAACCCGACTTATTTTTATATAGTAGATCACAGGAAAATGAAAGTAAGCTTAAAGTAAGCAGAGCTTGTACTATAGGAACCAGATAACTGATATACTACTTATATACTTTTGTTTATAAATATGTACATACATATTATATAGAAACACCCAGACCCGAGATAAACAGTATACAGGGTGTAAAAAGACGTCTACCGAAGCCGAAAGGGGAAGGTACAGCATCCCAACACACAACCAAATCCAAAAGGATTTTCCGAAAAAATCATTATATCCGGAGAAAACAGCGTTTGAAGAGTGCTGTTTGCGTATGTACCGGGCGCATTTTTTTACGTAGATTCTTGGATTTTGAGTTTTAACTGTTTTTTTCTTTTATGAATGAAATTATTAGGTAGGTTTTGTTTTATTATGTTGTACTAGTAAATAACCGAAAATAACATAAAATGACAAAGCTAAGTCAAAAATTTTTTTGCGTTTTTTTTTCGCTACATATGTTTAGAATCATGGTCTGATTGCAACCCCTCAGTTTTCGGTAGTTGTCTTTTTACACCCTGTATATAATTTCTTTGAATGCTTAAGTTATATTCCTAATTCTTTTTTCCTCTCTAGGTTACAATAAAGAAACTGCTCCTAATGGTATGATCCTTAACTCCTTATTCCTGTAGTTCAAAGTTTTAGATAGATAGAAGATAGATAGATAGATCTATCTATCTATAGATAGATAAAAAATACTTTATTGCACACCACATAACCCTTCAACGGTTGTTACTTGCCAAGCGCGAATGGTCACCTAGGTTGGGCGTGTCCGTGGCGTGTCGCGCGCGGGCTTGCGCGTGACGGTGCGCGTGATTAAAACCACGATATCTCTTATATTTTGTATTGAGCTATGTAATAAAACTTATATCATTGGAATTGTTATGCAATAAGCTAAAACATTTTACGTTTTAGTTCTGTATTATTAATTAATTAATTAATTATCCTAATTTGAATTCAGGGAGAGTGAAAAAAAACTGTTATTACTGAAAAGAAATTGTTATTATTTAAATTGTTATTAATTGTTCGTACAAAACGCGTTTTAATAAAAATAAACAAAAATGGAAAACTAAACAAAAAACACAATGACATACAATCGGCGGTCTTATCGCTAAATAGCGATCTCTACCAGACAACCTGTATTAGTTTTACGTTGAACAAAAATTAGTTTATCACACAATTGTAAATTATTAGTTTTTACTGTAGTTCATTCAAATAGATAATAGTAATAAGAGTGACACGAATGGACAGAGTAAGGAATGAGTACATATGAGGAAGTGTGAAAGTGGCGCCAGTGAATGAAAAGATGAGGAGCAACAGGCTAGCATGGTGAGGCATGTAATGAGAAGGGAAGAATGTCATGTAACTAGGAGAGTGCTTGGTATGACTGTTGATGGATTAACGAGTAGAGGTAGGCCAAAGAAAAGATGGATTGTGTAAGTAAGTAAGTTCGTATGAGTCAGTGGCCAACTCTGGCGACGGAGTTTTTAGGCCGCCTTAGGGCCTCCGTCATGGCTTAACGACTTAAATAGCCGGGACCGACAATTTAACGTGCCCTCCGAAGCACGGAAGCGCTCAGATGAAAATGCCACTGGCGGTCACCCATCCACTTACAGACCGTTTCGAACGTTGCTTAACTTCGACGATCTATCAAGTACGACTAAGCAAGCACGACCACGAGCGCTTCAGCACGACGATGGATTGTGTGAAGAGACATGAGTAAGAAAGGAGTGTGTTGAGATGACGGCTGATAGAGGAGAATGGAAGAACACATGTTGTGCCGACCCCACATGTGGCAAAAGGGCAGGGAGATGATGAATAAGAGTATTCTAGATGTACATCATGTAAAAACTGAAGAATCATTACAATGAAAACATCATTTAATAGTTTAGAACAGCGGCCCGATATAATAATAATAATAATGCTGTACATTTCACACAGCATCATCTAGCCCCAAAGTAAGCATAGCTTGTACTATGGGAACCAGATAACTGATATACATACTACTTATATACTTTTGTTTGTAAATACATACATATTATACATAGAAACACCCAGACCCAAGATAAATATTTGCAGATCATACAAACATTTATCCCGCAGCGGGGATCGAACCCGCAACCTTCTGCGTCCCAAGCGGGCTTTCACCCACTGCGCCACAGAGGTCGTAATGTCAGTACCTACATTATTTTGGGTTCTAGATAACTACAGTTCGCCCAACGGATCTAGACATTCGTGAAGCCGCTTGTCTGCGCAGTGAACGCTTTTCGCACAAAATTGTGTTCTGCGCAGACAAACGGCTAACTTCACGAATGCCTAGATCCATTGGAAGAACTGAACTGCCTAATTATACCTCCAATTAAGTTGTTCCTTATCGCCATTGCGTTAGTGTGAGCGTGGATTAGCGAACTTTGATGTTTATACTTATTTCTTTGCGATCTTTATGAGTGTAAAACATAATTTAGACGAATGTGAGTGCCTACTCAAACCTAATATGGTTTTCAGGCACAATATCAATATAAATTTTGTAGTCTGTATACTGAATAAATAAATTAAAAAAAAAAAAAAAAAAAAATAGTGTTCTTGTGTGGACTGTATTTTGGGTTGCTGTTTGAAAATAGATTGAAAGACTTGGAGAGAGTTCACTGAATTTATTATTGTAGAAAAGTTACTAGAAGTTGCAAGGTGTTACATTACATCGTCCGTTGACAATTAGCTGTCATCTTATGTCATAGACAAACTATGAAATGAAAAGTCTTATCAAAATTTTGGATTCCGACGGGATTCGAACCCGCATCGATCAGACGATCCTCCTAAAGCCGGAGTGCCTAACCGCTCGGCCACGAAATCCTACTTGTCGGTGTCCAAATCTTCGATAAGTCTCATATTTCGGTTGAGCACCGATTAGCGCCATCTACACGTTCACTAGTGAACTCATGCTCATTATCTGAAATTACATTCAGAATCAAATGACTAAGAGATGTCGCTTTAGCTAAATCTATAATTTCTGTAATTGTTTTATAGTGCTGATCCACACTTGGTATTTCATTATGAAATGAAAAGTCTTATCAAAATTTTGGATTCCGACGGGATTCGAACCCGCATCGATCAGACGACGATCGATTGATAAGACTTTTCATTTCATAATGAAATACCAAGTGTGGATCAGCACTATAAAACAATTACAGAAATTATAGACAAACTAGTCTTTACAGATTATAAAATTAAAAATAATTAAAGATTATTGTTGTAGTCTACCAACAAATAGTAGTAGTCATAGATAGAGATAGAAGATAGAAAATACTTTATTGTACACCACATGGACATTACAAAATACAAACAAAGATACAAGAAAACATTCACCAACATACCTCCTTTTATTAACATATCTCCTTTACTTGAAATGAGAGTGGGCAATCCTGATCAAATATCGATTTAGTCATTTAATGATAGTTAAAACCATCTACTGATAGCTCAACTGATCCGAGATAGTTTGCTAACTAAATACGAAACGGTGACGAAAATGCGTATCTTTGTCCGTCCGTAAGTAAGTTCGTATGAGTCAATGGCCAACTCTGGTGACGGAGTTTTTAGGCCGCCTTAAGGCCTCCGTCATGACTTAACGACTTAAATAGCCGGGACCGACAATTTAACGTGCCCTCCGAAGCACGGAAGCGCTCAGATGAAAATGCCACTGGCGGTCACCCATCCACTTGCAGACCGTTTCGAACGTTGCTTAACTTCGACGATCTATCAAGAACGACTAAGCAAGCACGACAACGAGCGCTTAGTACACCTAAACAGTAAAATAACACAAAGTGCGAAAAGAAAGAAAGAAAACAAAAGTTAACATATAGCTCAGCTGATCCGAGATAGTTTGCTAACTAAATGCGAAACGGTAACGAAAATGCGTATCTCTGTCCGTCCGTAGATATTGCTCACAAGCTGTGTTTTGTTAGATTAGGCCGATCTACAGATAGCTCCACTGATCCACGTGTGATTATTTTGTAACATTTGTTGACCAGGCTGCCCGGCTGCTAAAACGTGTACGCTGATCCTGCGTGGCGGTGCGGAACAGTTCCTGGAGGAAACGGAACGCTCCCTGCATGACGCCATCATGATTGTGCGACGCACCATCAAGAACCACGCGGTTGTCGCTGGTATGTATCATCTCCAATTCAATTCAAATTCGTTTATTGCTCTTGTCCCATCACGTGTGGTCGGCACAACATGTGTTCTTCCTCCTCTATCAGCCGTCATCTCAACACTTCATACCAAGCACACTCCTAATTACATGACCTTCCCTTCTCATTACATGCCCATACCATGCTAGCTTCTGCAAGATGTGGGCATGTATCAAATATGTATTTGTACATGCCTCTGACTACCTTAGACATCTTCAAAGGATCTGGAATATAAAGATCTGAGAGAATGTCTACCACGCCTTGGGGATACAGTCGTGACCCTGTTTACCATGCTAGCCTGTTGCTCCTCATCTTCTCATTCACTCTTGTCGCTGGTATGCTATCTAATTTATACTAATAAAAAGGAAAGATTTGTTTGTTTGAATTGAATAGGCTCCGAAACTACTGGACCGATTTGAAAAATTCTTTCACCATTAGAATCCTACATTTACCTCAAGGCCTCCGTCATAGCTTAACGATTTAAATAGCCGTGACCAACAATTACGTGCCCGAAGCACGGAAGCGCTCAGATGAAAGTGCCACGGGCGGTCACCCAACAGACCGTTTCGAACGTTGCTTAACTGCGACGACTAAGCACGACGAGTGCTCCTTTTGGTGAAAAGGTAACTAATTATTGTTTTTTTTTTTCAGGTGGAGGAGCAATCGACATGGAAATATCCGCCCATTTACGCGCCCACGCTAAAGGCATCGCCGGCAAGGAACAGTTACTCATAGCGGCTGCAGCGAGAGCCTTCGAGTCCATCCCTCGTCAGCTGGCAGATAACGCCGGCCTCGATGCTACCAGTCTACTGAACAAACTGCGTCAAAGACATCACCAGGGTAAGATATAATAAAATAATCTATAACTAGCTTCTGCGCGCGGCTTCGCCCGCGTGGTACCAACATTTTGAATAGTCTATATGCTATTCCAGTCTATCTACGCTTATTCCAAGTTTCATCCAAATCAGTTCACTGGTTTAGGCATGATTGATACACAAACATACAAATATCCAAACTCACAAACTTTCAGCTTTATTATGTGAGTGGGATTAGGATATTAAGATAAATAAATAATGCTGGACTGGAATATTTGACTACCTCTGTGGCGCAGTGGGTGAAAGCCCGCTTGGGACGCAGATTAGTTTAGTTTAGTTTATTTATTAATAACAGATAAGTTACAGGTCCAATTATTACATTTCATATAAATTATCACATTTCTATAAATGGTAGGTACCTATTAAGTAGCTCATTTCATTTTAAAAAGGTAGGTAAGTATAAGTTTATACTACTACAACGGAAAATAAATAAAATACAATAATGATAAAATTTCTAGTAAAGTTAACATTTAAAATAATTAGAAATTGGTCAGTCAAAAAATTCATCAACCTTATAATAAGATTTTTGAACTAGTAGTTCTTTTAGCTTGTGCTTGAAAGATTGCGTTGTCTGTGAGTTAGTAATAGCCTCTGGTAAGCGGTTGTATACTGACGGCCCCAACACATGCACCAAATTCGACGTTTTTGCGAGGCGCCGCGGCACTTCTCTCAGCTTAAGAGCGTTCCGCGTTGGGTATCTATGGCAGTCACCAAGTCTCGGGTACTCGCTCATATGATTACGCGCGTAGATGGCTGCCTGGAAAATTACAAGAGATGGGACTGTCATTATCTTCAGGGAGCGAAAAATTGAGCGCGCTGGTGTGTCCCAAGCAACTCTCACTATGGCACGTACTGCCCTTTTCTGCATTCGGAACACTCGCTCCCAGTCAGCGGCTCTGCCCCAAAGCTCAACGCCGTATTGGAGTAGCGAGTGAACTGAAGCAAAATAGCAGCTTCTTGTCATGCTGGTTTCCAGTGTTGCTGATAGGCGCCACAACGCGAAACAGGCGCGACCCATCCGCTCGCATAGCTTGTGTATGTGTTGTTCCCATGTGAGCCCCTCGTCCAGTTGGAAGCCTAGAAAGGGTGTATCTCTGACTTGGTTTATTACCAAGCCACCCAGGGATACGCACAGAGGTTCACAATAATGGCCAGCTAGATTGAAATGCATGAAGTGAGTTTTTTTTACATTTAACAAAAAACCATTATGGCGAAACCACTCATGCAAGCTCTTTGCCACCATGTTTAATCTCCTCTCCAAGAGTCCCAAATTGGGTGCAGTGACAATAGCTGCGACGTCATCTGCGTACATCAACGTGTGCGCGTTGTCTATGCAGTCGGGCAAGTCATTGAGAAGGATAGAGAACATGATGTTAGAGAGCGAAGATCCCTGGGCTACACCAATACTCGCCTTGGCCGGCTTCGATGCTGTCTCTCCTTTGTCAGCAATGATTTTCTGATAACGGTCCGCCATGAAATCAGTCAGCAGCTTTAATGGTGACCCATCCAACCCATAATGTCTCAGCTTCGCTACGAGAACATTGTGGTCAGCAACGTCAAAGGCCTTAGATAAATCGCACATGATCACCGCTACCTGCTGTCGCCGCTCCCGAGCCTCCATCACTCGTCGTGCCAGCTCCCGCGCCACGTCCGTCGTTGACCTCCCGGCCCGGTAGGCATATTGTCTATCTGAGAGGGAGTTCGTTGACGAAAGATACTCAGTAATTCGTGAGCTAAGGCCATGTTCAAAAATCTTGGCAATACAGGGAATAATCGAAACAGGCCGATAGCTGTTTATGTCTTCTTTCTTCCCCTTCCCCTTGTACAGAGGCGACACTCGGACATTTTTTAGTATTTGTGGATATCGGCCTTCCCTCAGACAAATATTAAAAAGTAGTGCGAGGATAGGCGACAAATGTTCGGCGGCTGCGTTAATCATGGATGTCGACATCTCGTAGATGTCCTTAGTTGGTTTACGCGCCACTCCACTTGTTATAATTTTATATACCTCAAGAGGCGTAAATTGAAGCAACCTAATAGATCGGTCGGCTGGGGCGCGCGCGCGAGCTAACGCAACCAGTGATGCGGGCACATCAGCAGAGGGCGCGCCACAGGTTAGCGCAGCGTTTACAAAATGCGAATTGATTGCATCAATGGCTTCAACTCTGCTCGTGAAATTGGAGCCGTCAACTTTCCGAATCAACCCTATGACGTCAACCTTCCTTCTACATTGTCCAGTCTCGAGTTTTACAATGTCCCACATTGATTTTGTGGTATTTGTAGCACTCGAGATAATATTGCAGTAGAAATTTCTACGCTCGCTTTTTGAGGTCTCATTAAATCTATCCTGAAATTCATTTAGTTTGGTTAACAAAGATGAATTTAAAGGAAATTTTGTTATAAGTGATTTTTATCTCTCTAATTATAAAGTCTAGGCAGAAGGTTGCGGGTTCGATCCCCGCGGGATAAACGTTTGTATGATCACCAATATTTATCTCGGGGTCTGGGTGTTTCTATGTATAATATGTATGTATTTACAAACAAAAAGTATATAAGTAGTATATCAGTTATCTGGTTCCCATAGTACAAGCTTTGCTTAGTTTGGGGCTAGATGATGCTGTGTGGAATGTCCAGCATTATTTATTTATTTACTTATATGCATTTAATTTGACAGGAGACGTGTGGTACGGAGTGGATATCCAGAAGGAGGATATCGCGGATAACTTCGTGTCTTGCGTGTGGGAGCCCGCCGTTGTCAAGATAAACGCTGTGAGCGCAGCTTGCGAAGCCGCCGCGCAGGTACCAACAATTTTACCTTCTAGGCAATAGGCATAATCACAATTTTTCAAAATCTGTTCTATGTTAAGAAATGAAAAGTCTTATCAAAATTTTGAATTCCGACCCGCATCGATCAGACGATCCTCCTAAAGCCGGAGTGCCTTACCGCTCGGCCACAGAATCCCTGTTGCCGGTAAATTTTGATAAGACTTTTCATTTCTTAATGAAATACCAAGTGTGGATCAGCACTATAAAACAATTACAAAAACTGTTCTATGTTGTTCAGAATGATTTGTTATGTGAGAACAATATGATAATTCAGTAAAAAAAAGGTTTTCAAACATAAAAATCAAATTTAAAATTAAATTCTCGCCAAAACGCTCGTCGGTGTCATGGCGGCTGTTATGACGTCACAGCTCACCACTGCAACAGCAAAAACTACGTGCATTGTAATGACGAAAGCTCAAAGGAAACAAAAGGCGCAGTTTTGGTCTATTATATTGAGTAATGACGTCACGCGCTCTGATTGGTGTACAGCTATCATGGCGGATTGTTGTATTTTGTAGATTTATTTTATTAAATAATTTAATAATCTCGACATTATTAGAACAATAAATGCATTTTTCTCAATCCTTGAATCCTATTTAATTAGACCTGTTAAATATTTTGGCGAAACTTGATTACTGTCATTATGTTGCCTTTAAACGTTCTCTTTCTTTCCCATAAAAGTCACATTAAAATTTGTTCAGCCGTTCCAAAGATGTTGTGATGTATGTATTGATGCTCCAACTCAATGGATCCATGGATCACCTAAAAGAATGATAGGCCCCAGACCGTGTTTGTTGCCCTGATTCTTCACGGTATTGGTCGCGCAAGAACAGGAGTAAAATTAGTTTTATGACTATTCTAAGTGATCCCTGCGGTCCTACTGAATAAATGATTTTTGACTTTGGTAATATTTCTCTTTCAGATCCTATCCGTCGATGAGACGATAAAGAACGCAAAGGCACAAGATATGCCGACAGCTGGTATGCCGGGTCGCGGGATGGGCCGTCCAATGCGAGGCTAGGCCGCCTTTAGGCCGCTAGGGTCACTCCATTATTACAAATAATTACGCGACTCGCTAGGCTCTGGAGGAAAAACGGCATCAATTATTCTTCTTAGCGAAAAACTGTTCGAAACAGGAATTGGTAAGTGACGCGTCAATAGTTTGAAAGCGCACCATTATTAACCTTATGAACAATGGTACAAGAAGAAACGCTTGTAGAATGAACGAGATCTGGCGAAGCCATCTAGCGGGTCGCGCTGGCTCGAGCACCGTGCGGTTTGTTCTACAAGCGTTTCTATATCTTGTACTATTGTTCATAAGGTTTATAATGGCTTGCTATAAAACTTATTGACGCGTCGCTTGCCAATTCAATGTGCATTGAGCCTAATAGCACCCTTTTCGCTAGACGCTGAATGAA
Organism: Epirrhoe alternata; assembly: GCA_963565295.1. Lineage (NCBI taxonomy): Eukaryota > Metazoa > Arthropoda > Insecta > Lepidoptera > Geometridae > Epirrhoe > Epirrhoe alternata. The sequence goes on from OY751402.1 coordinate 5,820,139, forward strand.
TGTCATTATTGTACGACTGCCAGTGAATATCATTTTGTTTAACAAGTGCCTCAATAATTGATGTACAGTGACACAAACATATCTGAACCGGTGATAGAGTGCTGTTATCACATTTGATGTTGGCAGAAAAATAAATTTTACAGTAAAATTCTTTAGTTCCTCATTTGGCCACCGATACAGTTAAGTTTGTGTTACTGTAAATAGATTTGGCTAAGATTGTTAATTAGTCGAGTTTATGTGAAACCAATATGTGGTGCATTTAAATTACTATCATTATATGCATTTTGTTTTTAATATTGCAGTCGTACATTTTCGTTTAATTTATGGTATTATTCACTAAACGCTTTCACAAATGCTAGAATAAGTTATTGTAATAAATTAATTACTAAACACACTTGGTTTTCATTTACCTCGTACCTAAGAGCTTGTCCAGAAAGGGCGAATTCGTCGCGATTCTCTCGCGCGTATTACGCGCAACCGTTGCGTCCACAAGGTGCGTTGCATACCAACGCGCGAGCATTTGGGGAGAAATTTTGGCGCTCCATTTCGCTCGATACGTGCACTCGCTCTCGAGTTCGCGCATTAACTGCACAGATTAGGTAGAGATGTTAACTGGACGCCACAAGGCGTCCCTAGTATCTGGTCCCTAGAGTCTGGCGTAGTGCAAGCGATTTACGCGCGTATTTTGAATTCGCGCGATGCTTGAGGACACGATGTCTAGTACTTCGACAACGCGCGTATGAATTCGCGACGAATTCGCCCTTTCTGGACAAGCTCTTAACTCATTGATCGCCGGCCTAGAAAGTAACGTCCTCCCCCCCATGCCGTCGCCATACATACCTACATTGATATTATTGCCGGCATACATGCAGAGCCCGCCTTCTTGTCGTGTCGATGCTTCATTCAGATACACTTGGAATAATGATAGGCCACTTTGATGGCTCTATCTGAGGCAGCATTGAGGTCTTCTCTTGTGCAGGTCTCAGGGCACACCAGTAGGTGCTGCATTGACTGAACTGCAGCACCACAGTCACACTGCGTTAAGCTCGGTTTCCTAAATCCCCATTCACACGTTCAGTCTGCAGAGTGCGGAGTCGGTTCAGTGACTTCGGTTCACTGATTTTCGCGTTTTGACTGTTTATGGAGAGGCGACGACTGCTGCGTCACGCGTCATCGAACGCCTAAACACAAAAATATAACAATGTATGGTGATGGCACAAGAAACAAAAACTGACAAAAATTTCACAATTTATGAATTTTTCGTAGTTAGTAGGTATACAAAAATATCGTCTGGGGGGGGCACGTGCCCCCGTGCGCCCCCCCTGGATCCGCCTATGATGCTTGCGATCTGTGCTTTCACGAGCAAACGTACACACCTCGCAGAGCATGCTATAAATAAGCATAAGTAGCAAACAAGCGCGCTTTTTAAGTAGCATGTGTATTCCAGGCTTTATAAGCGCTTCTGTCAACTGTGATAAGAGTATTTCAATAAAACCATTTTGGTACATATTCAAATATTTTATTTACAACAGGATACACCGTTTTACAATAACATTACTCATTAAAAAAATACAGCTTGTGTTTTTTATTACATAGCTTGCCTCCTTTCGGCACGGCGCGGCGCAACCCGAACGAAACATAACTATGGGCATGTACGCACAACCGATCTTTAGCTCTCTGAAGTTAGGTGCACTAAACGATTGCGCAGGTTTGGTAGAGTAGGCGAGCTAAGATGCAACAAACTAAGCGAGTGAGCGAGGCAGCTATACAACGCCGTCTTCGTCAGCAAGCGTCTTCGTTCTGTCTACAAGCGCTCGTGGTCGTGCTTGCTTAGTCGTTCTTGATAGATCGTCGAAGTTAAGCAACGTTCGAAACGGTATGTAAGTGGATGGGTGACCGCCAGTGGCATTTTCATCTGAGCGCTTCCGTGCTTCGGAGGGCACGTTAAATTGTCGGTCCCGGGTATTTAAGGCGTTAAGCCATGACGGAGGCCTTAAGGCGGCCTAAAAACTCCGTCACCAGAGTTGGCCACTGACTCATACTTACTTACTAACGCTGTCTTCGTATTTTAGGCGTCATGAAAGCACTTCAGAGAGCTAAAGATTGGCGTACTGCTATAAATACTTGAACCGGTAAACTGTGGCCAAGCGGCAAAATATGTATGATAAAAAGTTTCAACAGTTAGGTATGCAATGCATGTAAGTAAGTATAGTACATACATACAGGGTGTCCCAGGAACGACTGTCAAGCGGAAGTCCAGTGATGCAACACCCCAAGGGCTACCCGAATCACCCCCATGTATGTTCAACGATTTTTTGTAGTTTAGAAGTTATTCACGTTTTTGTGTGACATTTTATTTATTGAGCAGTTGTAAGACAATTTTGGTCATTATGATATGAATAATTAAAAAAAAACAATTGAGATAAGCTCATAATTTTTAGTCTCTAATCCAATGACTATTTACTCCGAAACCCACTCGGCTGCGCCATAAAATAAAATGATGTTGCGTAAAATTAAAAACTGAAAACAATACCAATACTTTGTTGCATCACTGGACTTCCGCTTGACAGTCGTTCCTGGGACACCCTGTATATAATATCCCGCCTCTTTCCCGCAGGGAGAGACAATGGATCTCCACTTTCAATCTTAACACAAAACTTTCACCTCAAAGAATGTTTACAAGAATCAAACAATAATACTTAAACACTTGAAAATAAGCGCTAAGTCTTCAATTTGATGGTATTCAGTTACCGTAAAATATAACAAAAAATCACACAGCCTTTTATTTATTTAGTGACGCCTCTACAGCATACAAACATCGTTTTTACATAATAAATGTGCAAAACATCCTGAGAATGCCTAGACTTAAAATGAGACTTGGATGAAAAAAACACCTAGGCCCTTACTAATAAATTTACCAAAATTATGTAATTCTAAGTACTAGGGATACTGCGAAAATGCTGCTGACGTGAGAAGCGAGCCGCATTTCTGACGTCATCAGCATTTTTTTTATAGAAAAATGACTGCTTATTAAGATCTTATTCTAGTAGGTATGTACTCATGCCTATCACGAGTACAGGCGAACACAAGCGTGACTAAGCAAGGATATAAAAAAAAAAAAGCAGGCAGCAAGGTAAGTCAAGAGTTGCATACAAAACAATTTTAGAAATACTCATATTAATAGCCGTAGGAGATCAAGGCACACTTGGTTTTGTCACTTATACATATAGTCACAATTCAATTCACAATTCTCAGTGTGTGTGTGTAATTGCGTGAAGTATAGTAAAATAAAGTTCTTAAATATAAAATCAAGTTTAAATAGACAAAAATTTTGCATGTAGGTCATTGCACCACGGAGTATGTGGTGCAATGACCTACATGCAAAATTTTTAACATACAATTTACTTAAAACATGCAATACTCGGTTAATATTATTGTTATACCATAAATACAATAAAAAGTACTTTAAAAATATTTTTTTCTAAATAATCTGTGGGCTCTACCGACCCCAAGAGGCACAATTAGATTTGTTTTAGGCAAGTTACCTAAAAAACTCTACACGGCCTCAAAACCTGCCTCAGTCATGCTCTCGCAATAGGCATGATGTCAATTTTTCAAAATCTGTTCTATGTTGTTCAGAATGATTTGTTATGTGAAAAAATATCATATTTCAGTAGAAAATAAAGGTTCTCAAACATAAAAATCAAATTTAAAATTAAAATTTGAAATTCACGCCAAAACGCTCGTCGGTGTCATGGCGGCTGTTTTGACGTCACAGCTCACCATTGCAAAGCAAAAACTACGTGCTGTATTGACGTCACGCGCTCTGATTGGTGTACCGCTATCATGGCGGATTGTTGTATTTTGTAGATTTAATTTACTAAATAATTTAATAATCTCGACATTATTAGGACAATAAATGCATTTTTCTCAATCCTGGAATCCTATTTAATTAGACCAGTTAAATATTTTAGCGAAACTTGATTACTGTCATCATGCCTATATTATCTTCGAAAAACATACACTGTAATGACACAGCTATGAACACGAAAATCAGCGCCAAAATAGGATGTTCAACCAGATAAGAAGTATGATATACTTATATTATAAGTATATTATGTACTCGTATGAAAAATTAGGAAACACGGATCAATGCATACAGTTTTGTTGCAAGCAACACAGAAAGTGTACACTCGTTTCTTGCAAACTTTGCAGACCCTCCGTTTACGATAACTTTTAATCAACGGATACTCGGCTATGCGATGGGTGACGTCTGCAGCGGCTTCTGGTCGATGGGTGACCTCTACTAATAGATTCTGTCTGACAACAGGAGGAATCTGAACAGGAGGAATCTCAACATGAGCGGTAGAGTGATTCGCGAGAAGCGATTTCACAAGAGCTATTCTAAAATTTCTATGTGATATATGTGATTTGTGATTATGTATTATATAGGAATTTAATACAGACACGTTTAACAATCTTTTGAATAGTTTTTTATACCAGATCCTACCTCGTTTTCTTTCAATCGGGTACATCGCAAGCATTTGATCTTTCTTATCCACGCCGCCCATCATAATATTGTAATCCAGTATTAAAATGGGCTTTGTGGACCCACGGAGTTGCTTAGCTGCATTGCCGTGGTACGTAGATATCATAGCGACTCTGTTATTGTCCCTCCAAACCATAACATCAACGTCCCCTGATGTAAGACCGGCGATTTCCCCTTTACGCATGTTAAACTTGTTCAGTGTGTCTAAAGCCTTTGGAACGAATTGACGATTTGTTCTCAGAGTTCCTACGCAATCTATTCCCGTAGATTTGAGACGCCTAGCGAGGCTTGGCGAGTTGTAGAAGTTGTCCATCCATATTGTGTGACCTTTGAACTCGAGACCATGCGATAGTCTTGAGACAATTGAAGATATGGATGTGGTTGATGGGTCTTCTTGCTTTCGGCTCTTATGTGCGTGAATTTCGAACCGCCATAGATAACCAGTCTGAGATTCACAGATCTCGTACGATTTTATACCCATAACAGCTGCTTTATTTGGAATTATTTGGTTAATGTCTAACCACCCATTCCATTGGAGGAGGGACTCGTCCAAGGCGATATTTTGTGATAATTTATAAATCGTTTGAAATTTTTTGTTCAGATGTGATAGTATCGGCTGGATTTTGTATAATTTGGCCTCGGAAACAGACAGTTCTGACGCACGCATTTTTTTATTATCATTGAAATGTAAATTTCTGTTTAATAACAAAAATCGATTGATGGACATGTATGCCCTAAAACCCGGGGTACAGAATATGTCTGCGTTGGTATTCCAGTACTCATCTAGCCTTGATTTGATAACAATACCCATAGCAATGATGATACCGAAGTATAAATATAGTTCATCCGCTGTTGTGTCAACCCATCTACTAATTCTGCTATTCGGTGTGAGGACGTTGTTATCAATCATCTGTTGTGCTACTTGCTGAGCATATCTGTTCGTTTCCTTTGCAATGTACTCCATTATCTGTCGATCCCATATAGCAATGAAGATGTTATATGGGTCGACATCAGGAATCGTTGGACCGTTGCTTTCGGAGAAGACTTCCCTCCTCGTTTCAGGAGGGATCGGAGGATTTGGGAACGTCTTCCAATCGAATTGATAGAAACTTGATGGCTGGTGATCCTTTAAAGCGACTTCCAAAGCTGTCGTATCAGGGGTTTGGTTGATGGTTGTATCGATGGTTGGGTTGATGGTTGTATCAATGGTTTGGTCGATGGTTTGATTGATGGTTGTATCGATGGTTTGGTTGATTGTTATATCAATGGTTTGGTACATGGTTGTATCAATGATTTGGCCGATGGTTGTATCGATAGTTTGGTCGATGGTTGTATCATTGGTTTGGTCGGAGGGGTGTTCAGGCACATCTTCGTCCATTGGTGTTTCCAGCATACTTCTATACGCTCTCGGAATGAAAGTAGGCGTCATTTCTTCATCGCTTGCATCAGTGCTGTCATCACTTCCTGTAACAAATAATAAATAATGCTGGACATTACACACAGCGCCATCTAGCGCCACTAAACAAAGCTTGTAATTATAGGCACCAGATAGAATAAGATTTGTTTGTTTGTATTGAAGGCTCAGAGCTATCATCGCATTCTATTACAAATCCCACTCATAGACTAAAGCTGAAAGTTTGTGAGTTTGTTTAGATTTTTGGATGTTTGTGTATCAATCACATCAGTGAACCGATTTGGATGAAACTTGGAATAGGCGTACATAGTGACCTGGAATAGCATATAGGCTATTCAAAATGTTGTTACCACGCGCGCAGAAGCTAGTCTACTATATAAAAATAAGTCGGGTTTTCCTTCCTGACGCTATAACTCCAGAACGCACGAACCGATTTCCACGGTTTTGCATTCGTTGGAAAGGTCTCGGGCTCCGTGAGGTTTATAGCAAAGAAAATTCAGGAAAAATCTGGTGGCATCTGGTGGCGAAACGGAGTTCGCTGGGTTTGCTAGTTATCTATAAAAACGGCAAAATCACGTTTGTTGTATGGGAGCCACGGTTTTTAGTATTTGTTGTTATAGCGGCAACAGAAATACATCATCTGCGTAAATTTCAACTGTCTGACTATCACGGTTCATGAGATACAGCCTGCGGACAGACAGCGGAGTCTTGATAGGGTCCCGTTTTACCCTTTGGGAACCAAGCTTTTACTGTTTTTCTTTAAGCTTTTAAGAGTTCGTACAAAACGTTTTGAGTCTACATTTTTCATACGCACCGCCAAATTGTGGAACTCATTGCCGGGCTCTGTATATCCAAAGTACAATATAGGGGTCTTCAAATCAAGAGTAAATAGGTTCCTTCTAGGTAAGCATGCTCCATCTTAGACCTCACTACTAACATCACGCAGAGTGAGGTCAAATGCTGACCTATTTAATAAAAAAAAAAAGCTGTAATTTGCTATTTATATTTACCAAAATTGAGGTCGAAGACAATATCGTCTTCATTGTTCATGGTTGTATCAATGGTTTGGTCGATGGTTGCATCAATGGTTTGGTCGATGGTTGTATCAATGGGGTCGGAGGGGTGTTCAGGCACATCTTCGTCCATTGGTGTTTCCAGCATACTTCTTTTCGACCTCGGAATGAAAGTAGGCGTCATTTCTTCATCGCTTGCATCAGTGCTGTCATCACTTCCTGTAACAAATAATAAATAATGCTGGACATTACACACAGCGCCATCTAGCGCCACTAAATGAATATGTATGTTACATTTTATTGAATAAACATCTATCTATCTAAACAAAGCTTGTAATTATAGGCACCAGATGGAATAAGATTTGTTTGTTTGTATTGAAGGCTCCAAAACTATTAGATTTATTTTCTTATTTCGATTTTTATGGATGGCTTATTGTTTCCCTGAGTCACGCCGTGTGTAGAGTCGAACATTGAAGTCGGTTTTTCTTTTAGTTTTAAAACGTAATTATCAACTGTCTAACTATCACGGTTCATGAGGTACAGCCTGCTGAAAGACAGCGGAGTCTTAGTAATATGGTCCCGTTTTACCTTCTGGGTAAGTAAGTTCGTATGAGTCAGTGGCCAACTCTGGTGACGGAGTTTTTAGGCCGCCTTAAGGCCTCCGTCATGGCTTAACGACTTAAATAGCCGGAACCGACAATTTAACGTGCCCTCCGAAGCACGGAAGCGCTCAGATGAAAATGCCACTGGCGGTCACCCATCCACTTGCAGACCGTTTCGAACGTTGCTTAACTTCGACAATCTATCAAGAACGACTAAGCAAGCACGACCACGAGCGCTTTTACTGTTTTTCTTTAAGCTGTAATTTGCTATTTAAGTATTTATATTTACCAAAATTGAGGTCGTTGACGATAGTATAGTCTTCATTCGACATCTGTGGGGACGGGAGAGGACTTTCCACCTTCATCAATGAGCTGGATCCACATTCCAGGAACCTGAAAAAAAAAAATAATGTTGGACATTTCACACATCAACTAGCCCCAAACTAAGCAAAGCTTGTACTATGGGAACCAGATAACTGATATACTACTTGCATACTTTTTGTTTGTAAATACATACATATTATTATATAGAAACACCCATGCCCGAGATAAATACAGGGTGTAAAAAGACTACCGAAAACTGAGGGGTTGCAATCAGACCATGATTCTAAACATATTTAGCGAAAAAACAACACAAAAAAATTTTTTACTTAGCTTTGTAATTTTATGTTATTTTCGGTTATTTACTACTAGTACAACATAATAACACCAATAACACCTACCTAATAATTTCATTTATAAAAGATGGAAACAGTTTAAACTCAAAATCCAGCAATCTACGTAAAACAACGCGTCCAGAACATATACAAACAGTACTCTTAAAACGCTGTTTTCTCCGGATATAATGATTTTTTCGGAAAATCCTTTTGGATTTGGTTGTGTTGGGATGCTGTACCTACTCCCTGCGGTTTCGGTAGACGTCTTTTTACACCCTGTATATGCAGATCATAGTCTTTTTACATCCTGTATATGCAGATGATACAAACATTTATCCCGCGGCGGGGATCGAACCAGCAACCTTCTGCGTCACAAGCGGGCTTTCACCCACTGCGCCACATAGGTCGTCATAAATAACGAGTTTTGTAGTATTTACAGTTTGTATTTCTTTTAAATACAATGCTGGACTTCACAAAGTCAAAGTCAAAAAGCATTTAAAGATAAAGACAATTTATGTGCTCAAAACATTGTGTAGGTTACATTTGCATGCAAGATCTAAAGTTTTAGAATTTGTCACAACATGCTTTACCGAAAATTATCGGTGTGCAAATTTGTTTAACAGAGGCGCGTCAATAGGACCGCAGGGATCACTTAGAATAGTCTTAAAACTAATTTTACTCCTGTTCTTGCGCGACCAATACCGTGAAGAATCAGGGCAACAAACACGGTCTGGGGGCTAGCATTAAATAAATAATAAATAAATAATGCTGGACTTTTCACACAGCATCATCTAGCCCCAAAGTAAGCAGAGCTTGTGTTATGGGTACTAAGATGACTGATATACTACTTATATACTTTTTTTTTTTTTGTAAATACATACATATTATACATAGAAACACCCAGACCCGAGACAAATATTTGTAGATCATACAAACATTGGTCCCGCCGCGGGGATCGAACCCGCGACCTTTTGCGTCGCAGGCGGGCCTTCGCCCACTGCGCTACAGAGGTCGTCAAATTCATTAGCATTCTTTTAGATGATCCAGTCGGAGTTCAATAGATTTTACCCCATCTTAAAAATATCGCTTAACTTCGACAGTCTACCAAGAACGACCAAGCGCTTTCATATGCTTGTATTACTTACATTATCGGTGAGGGAGTCGCAGGCCGAGGTGATGCAGCACTCACAGAGTCTGCTTCTTCTGGAGGTATGGGAGATGTTATAGATCTATACAAACAAAACAAATATATATTAAATAAATAAAATCATTTATTAGCTAAGTACAAGATGTTAAATACTTAAAACTACAGCCCATATTATCAGTATCACTACATAGTATAAAACAAAGTCGCTTTCTCTGTCCCTATATCCCTATGTATGCTTAAATCTTTAAAACTACGCAACGGATTTTGATGCGGTTTTTTTAATAGATAGAGTGATTCAAGAGGAAGGTTTATATGTATAATACATGCATAATATAGTAGAGGAACACTGATAATTTTAGAGGTATCTAATGTGATGTCGTGAATTACTAATACATTTTTTGCGCTTACATTGAAACGCTGGCTAAACCCTAATATTTAGCATCAGCATTAAACCCGTGCGAAGCCGGGGCGGGTCGCTAGTAAAATATATACCTCATAAATAAGTTTATTTAAATAATGCTGGACATTTCACACAGCATCATCTAGCCCCAAAGTAAGCAAAGCTTGTACTATGGGAACCAGATAACTGATATACTACTTATATACTTTTTGTTTGTAAATACATACATATTATACATAGAATTGACGACCTCTGTAGCGAAGTGGGCGAAGGCCCGCCTGCGACGCAAAAGGTTGCGGGTTCGATCCTCGCGGCGGGACCAATATTTGTATTATCTACAAATATTTGTCTCGGGTCTGGGTGTTTCTATGTATTATACGTATGTATTTACAAACAAAAAGTATATAAGTAGTATATCAGTCATCTTAGTACCCATAACACAAGCTCTGCTTACTTTGGGGCTAGATGATGCTGTTTGAAAAGTCCAGCATTATTTATTTATTATACATAGAAACACCCAAACCGCAAACTTCTGCGTGGGACGGGCTTTCACCCACTGCGCCACAGAGGTCGTCAAAAAATAATAAGCTTGTTAAATCCACTTACGGTTGCCTGACGCGTACTATCTTGGGACGTAAAGGGGTTTCAAGTCCTTCACCGACAGGCATTTCTGATATGTCGCTAATAATTAGCCTGGAATTTATGATCATCATTAATACATCCCACTCATTTAAGTGAATAAATAAATAATGCTGGACATTTCACACAGCATCATCTAGCCCCAAACTAAGCAAAGCTTGTACTATGGGAACCAGAATGGATAAGGTGAGGAATGAATATATTAGGGGAAGCCTGAAAGTAGCGCCGGTGAATACTGAATAGGTTGAGGAGCAATAGGTTAGCGTGGTATGGGCACGTAATGCGGAGGGATGAAACTCATTTAACTAAAAGGGTGATGGAAATGAATGTGGATGGATATGTGAGTGGAAGTAGACCTAAGAAAAGATGGATGGATTGTGTGAAAGAAGATATGGGTAAGAAAGGATACGGAGACTCCTTTCTTACTCCTTCACACAATCCATCTTTTCTTTGGCCTACCTCTACTCGTAAATCCATCAACATTCATACCAAGCACTCTCCTAGTTACATGACATTCTTCCCTTCTCATTACATGCCTCACCATGCTAGCCTGCTCCTCATCTTTTCATTCACTGGCGCCACTTTCACACTTCCTCTTACGTGCTCATTCCTTACTCTGTCCATTCGCGTCACTCCACACATCCATCTCAGCCTTCGCATCTCAGCCACGTGCACCTTTTGTTCATCCGTCCCTTTCGTCTACAACATGAGTTTAAAAGAATGGAATTATGTATATAAATTAAAAAGCTTACTCGTCAATTGAAGAAGGTCCAGGTCGCCTGTTGGCCCGACCACCTCGCGGCCCCTTCGCTTTCTTCCGATTGTCCGGCGCCGGGAGCAGAACCCGCACACCTCGGCCTCGTCGTGTACCACGAGCACCAGCACCACTCGTCACACTGGTTACATAATAATGCAGAATTTTTGATAATCTCATATTTATCGATTCGTTCATTCATGAGTTCACTAGTGAAACGTGTAGATGGCGCTAATCGGTGCTTAACCGATAGATATGAGCTTTCGATTGTGACGAATAGGGTTCTGTGGCCTAACGGTAAGGCGCTCCGGCTTTAGGATTGTCTGATCGTTGCGGATTCGAATCCCGTCGGAATCGTTTTGATAGGACTTTTCATTTCTCAATGAAATGTGTGTGTGGTTTAACACTTTAAAAATTACAAAATCATTTCCTTATTAAATACTAGCTGAGCTCCCGCGGTGTGGCCCGCGGTCCCTCGGGATAAAAAGTAGCCTATGTCCTTCCCTGGGATACAACCTTTATCCATGACAATTTTCAGCCTAATCTGTTCAGTGGTTTGGGCGTGAAAAGGTAACAAACAGACAGAGTTACTTTCACATTTATAATATTAGTATGGATGAGACCACCTTGACTATCCCAAAGATTACTGAAAATCCACAATAAACTGTGACACACAAAAAACATATTACAGCCTTATCATGAAGTTGGTTAAGGCTCAATGCACATTGAATTGGGAAGCAAAGCGACTTTTAGTTTTTAAAGCAAGCCATTATAAACAATGGTATAAGATATAGAAACGCTTGACGTTGTTACTGCCACTTCGGTAAATTCATTTAAGAACAAGCTCGACAACTGGGTACGAACTAATAAATCAGTGCCTAAAAAGATTAACCAATCCTGAACAATCGGACTATTTCAACACTGTGATATAGACATATCAGCAACAGCTGCTCGTCTATCATCGATAAATAAATAAATAAATAAGATGATGATGATGCTGTCATCATCATCATCTTCCTGTACTTTTTCCTTTTCCTTCCTTTTTTACTTTTAATAAGGCATAGATAGTGACCTGGAATAGCTGAAAGGCAAAATGTTGGTACTACGCGGGCGAAGCCGCGCGCAGATAAATAATAATAAGTAGTATTTCAGTTTGGTTCCCATAGTACAAGCTTTGCTTAGTTAGGGGCTAGATGATGCTGTGTGAAATGTCCAGCATTATTTATATACCGTGTGTGTTTCCGTGGTGATGTAACTGGTGAAAGGGAATGCTTTTGTCTCTCCTGCCTGGCCCGGCGGTTTGATCTGAATGACTCAGACATTTTCGCAAATGCCTTTATGGTCAGAACATTTTTTCGGACTAGTTCAGCTTGGTCTCCGTTCGTTTCGTTACTCATTGTATGTTCATGTCTGTAAAAGATATGAGAGACTGAAAATGTGATATGCAAAAATTAAAAAATAAGAGGAATAATTCATGTTAATGGTCTAAAATCACATTTAATTTAGACTTTTTTGAGCGTGGGCAGGGGCCTGTGAAAGTTCAGTTACCACCTTTTACTTTGTTTGATATTTATTATTATTTTTTAATTAAAAATTTATATGCGCTTGAACACGAGCTCTGAACAGTGAAGGAAAACATCGTGAGGAAACCAGTTAGTATTCTTATAGGCGGCGATGGGCTTGCGTCACGTATGGAATACTAACTTCTGCAAGATGTGGGCATGTATCAAATATGTATTTGTACATGCCTCTGACTACCTTAGACATCTTCAAAGGATCTGGAGAAAGATCTGAGAGAATGTCTACCGCGCCTTGGGGATAAAGTCGTGACCCTGTATTTTTTATTATTATTTCAGCCTGTATTTTCCCACTGCAGGGCAAAGAGCATAGGCTTCCCCTCCTTGCAGCCAGTTTTTCCCATTGAGTTATAATGTACTAACGGTTTTTCCTTTGTTTTGATAAAGTTAATTTATTTGCTCAAAACATTGTATTTGCATGCAAGATCAAAAGTTTAGATATTGTAACAACATGCTTTTTAAAACGGAACTTATTTTTTTTTTTAACGGTGTACATGAGTACTTCAATAGTTTTATTTATGAAAAGAAATGGCAAAGATTATGCCTGACTTCATTGGTTTGAATGTCATAGTTTTAAAACTCGATCATGTTATTTTTCTCGATATACTTTTATTAGGAAGTAAATATTGTACGTAGGTACCAAGTAGTAGGTACTTACCAAACCACGCCAAAAACCCCAAACAAAACAAACAACACGCACGTGCTGTTCGCACGGGTAAACTCAGAAACCACATCAAAACAAACATTTAGCGCCAGCCCGGCTAGCTAGCTCCTACAGGGGTTCATGGTATAATATGTTTTTTTAGACTATGCAGGGGTTCTTTTCCAATAAGTTCGACGCACAGTATAGGTAAACAATAGAATAAAATGAAAGAAAATTAATAGTAAAATCACAATGTCTCTGTCCGGAGTGTCCCTAGTAACGCACGCCGCGCCCCGCTCACTCACCTTTTTTTTTATTCCCGGCATTCCCGCCCGCCGAGACCTCGTTAGAGTATAATTTTCTTTGGCCGAGACGCGCGCGGAACGCCCGTGAGTTACGCGGTTGCGGCGTCAGATCAGATGGCGCTGGTCGTCAAAGAATTTAAACGCGACGAATGAATGAAGGCGCGACGCGGTCCTTTTGAATTTAAATTTAGAAAACCAGTACTGCGCGTAATGTTGTTAAACACACATTAATGTTGAGCCCAATGTAGGTTTGTAAATTAGGTCACAGACGAAAGGTCTAGGTCCTCAGAGTAACTTTATGTAAGTGTATGTCAACAAGTTTTCAGCAGAATGTCTACAAGTTTTCAGCAGACGAATTAGGCTAATTCGTCTGGGGCAGTTACCTCTGTTGCCCCGTTGCCCGTCGCACGTCACAGCGTTGCCAGACAGTGGCGGCGTAAGGGGGGGGGGGCGGAGGGGCGGTCCGCCCCGGGTACCAGCCTCCAGGGGGTGCCAAGGAGGCCTCGGGCACCCCCAGAGCAGGCAAAGTGATCCCAGCGGTCCTACTGAATAAATGCTTTTTGACTTTGACTTTGAAAGGAAATGGTAGTAAGCCGGGCGCCTCTTTACATTCGGCGGCCTTAGGCACCCCCAGAGCAGGCAAAGGAAATGGTGGTTGACTGGGTGCCCCTATCATGGCCCTATCAACTATCATGGTTATCAACATTATTAACACTAAAATCATGTTAAATATCCCGTTTATAGTGTTAATAATGTAGACTTATAGTGTTGTATACTGTCGATTCCTTGTAAAAAAATTAGGCTCGCTTCGCTCGCCCATGAAATACATGTACGCTCGCATTACCAAAACTACGAACACTTGCCGAGTTCGCGGCATTGCAAGATCTGTGATTGACTTAGGTACGGTAGGTAATTGGTATTCAAAACCGAAGTAGGTAAGTACCTACTTACCACCTTAAACGTCAAGAACCTATGTATCGTGTAGTTTTTTACAAAAAAAATCGGCTCGCTTCGCTCGCCTATCACTGTTGCTAACTTCGCTAGAAGTAGGTAAGTACCTAATACTATCGTCAAAAAATAGATGTATCGTATTGATATTTTCTAAAAAAAATCGGCTCGCTTCGCTCGCCCATTTAGAAGCTCACTTCGCTAGAAGTAGGTAAGTACCTACTACTATCGTGAAGAACTAATGCATCGTGTTGAGTTTTGCAAAAAATAATTCGGCTCGCTTCGCTCGCCCATAAAGCTACTCACTTCGCTAGAAAAATACGATTAGGGGTGCCGTATAAACCTCGTTTAGGGCACTGTTAGTGCTAAAACCGGCCTTGTTATCGTCAAGAACTAGATGAACTAATTGTCTGAAAAAAAATTGGGCTCGCTTTGCTCGCCCATTAAGATGCTCACTATTGCTCACTTCGCTAGAAGTTGGTAAGTACCTACTACTATCGTGAAGAACTACTGTATCGTGTTGAGTTTTTCTAAAAAAAAAATTCGGCTCGCTTCGCTCGCCCATAAAGATACTCACATCGCTAGAAAAATACGATTAGGGGGTGCCGTATAAACCTCGTTTAGGGCACTGTTAGTGCTAAAACCGGCCTTATTATCGTCAAGAACAAGATGAACTAATGGTCTGAAAAAAATTGGGCTCGCTTCGCTCGCCCATTAAATGCTCATCACTATTGCTCACTTCGCTAGAAGTAGGTAAGTATCTACTACTATCGTGAAGAAGTAATGTATTGAAAAATCGGCTCGCTTCGCTCGCCCATTAAGAAGCTCACTTCGCTGGATGAAGTAGGTAAGTACCTACTACTATCGTGAAGAACTAATGTAGGTATCGTGTTGAGTTTTAAAGATACTTCGCTGGAAAATTGCGATTAGGGGGTGCCGTACGATTTGTAAATCTTAGTTTTCTAGAAAAAAGATTGAGGTTTTTTGTTTGGGGGGGGGGGGGGGGGTGCTCAATTGAAAACCGCCCCGGGAACCCACCCACCTTACGCCGCCACTGTTGCCAGAATGTTACTTTTGTAACATTTTACGTTACTTTTGTACATGTAGGTAACATGAGAGGGTTCTCATGTTACCTCCATGTTACACGACTCAATATATTTTTGTGTTACTTTTAGGTCATTATAAATATCTATAAACTTTAATAATATTTTCAAGTAAACAAAAAAAAAATGTATGAGGCGAGTGTGCATGGGACAGCTGGAAGGGGAAGACCTAGGCGAACCTTCTTGGATCAAATTGGCGACATTTTGGAGAAGGGCCAGGTCAAAAGTACCCTAAACCGACGAGCATGTATGAAGAATGTAATGAGAGTGAATGAGGCGAAAGTTGTGTGTCAGGATCGTAGCGACTGGAGATCCGTGGTCTCTGCCTACCCCACAGGGAAAGAGGCGTGACTTTATGTATGTATGTACAAAAAAAAATATGTGAAACGAAACGCATCCAAGATTTTTTTTTGTTCGTCTTGTTGGCGCACTTGATTTTGTGTTGTGGGCAGATCTACTTACTCCGTGGGCAGATCACAGGGGCAGATTGATGCGATCGACGCCGACGTCCGCGTGGAAATCTCTCCGTGGGAAATCTGTCACTTCGTCGTACCGCATATTCACTCACTCGCGTGTTATTCTCAATCTTCCATCCCGCTTACTTAGACAAGCGAGCAAGCGAGTATTGTGGTAATTAACAGCGAATCGATCATTTTCGATTTTTCAAAGTTTAACAAATGGGACAGGAAAGTTATTTTCGTTTTTTGTGTAATAATTGCCACAATCCATACTAATATTATAAATGTGAAAGTAACTCTGTCTGTCTGTCTGTCTGTCTGTCTGTTTGTTACCTTTTCACGCCCAAACCGCTGAACCGATTAAGCTGAAATTTGGCATGGATAAAGAGTATACCCCAGGGATGGACATAGGCTACTTTTTTTTGTCAATTACCATAAGGGGGCGGGAAAATAAGGGTTGGAAGTTTGTATGGGGAAAAAAGTTAAGCAACCCTGGGCGCGGTCATAATAAGGATGGGTGACCGCCCGAAGCCAATTTTTGCACTCTAAATTTTTTCGTTTTTTTTTTTGTATTTTGCATAATAAATTATTTTAAAATTAATGATAAACATGTAACATGTGTGTTCCCACCCATCAATATATCTGAACTCCGAAGTTATGATTTTTTGATATTAAAATATTTTTCCTTGGCTATAGTTAGAACGCCATCTATCGGCCTAGAGGTCAAAACTACTTTACACTTTTTTCCTAGGTGGCGTTTTTACTATGGCGGAGATCGAGTATAATTTTCTTTGATTTTGAGTTTTGAAAAGTTAATGGAGATTTTTGCTAAGAGTTTTCGATATTTTTATATTGCTGACGAAGTCGCGGGTAGGTATTGCCGTTCGCTTCGGCAAATCTGACACCAGTTGCCGCTATCGTGTTGTTCTTAACATTGCAAGATCTGGGTAAGATTTTCCCTACCTCTATCTATTAAGGGATTCTTGAGAGAAACATAACGCAATATTAATTAATAATTTTATTTCGAAATTTTAAACCACACAGTTCTTGCTATAAAAAAATACGTTTCGAGTCAATTTCTTCAAAAACTCTCTCTCTCTTCAAAAACTCGCTGCGCTCGCTTCAGCGATTCTGTACCAATTACCGTATTCGTTTTGTTCTTAGCATTGCAAGATCTGGGTAAGATTTTTCCTACCTTTATCTATTAAATGATTCTTGAGAGAAACATATATAAAAAAAAATATTATATCATGCGACGGAGTTTTATATTTCGTACTCTCGATTCACTCAAAACTCCTCCACTTTGTTCCTAATAATGCGCAGACGAAGTTGCGCGGGTCAGCTAGTAATGTATATGTAGTGTCGTTTTTCACTTATTATTTGGTAATGTAACTTTTCTCGTGAAAATGTTTCTGAAAAACCACACAACACTATTACTCTTAGATTATGAACAATAATGAAATACTTAAAAAAAGTCGAGTGAAAATCAGGTTGGAAGGAAAATGCTACATGCAATGATTATGAAGTACCTACCAGAAAGCGTTGTAAAACAAATCGGCACCAAGAGATTTTTTTAGTGAAAAATTTAGCGATTTTGAGTCTGGGATATTCTGGTGGTTTTAAAAGTTGATTCTAGTGGTTAGCTAGAATAACTGTTGGCAACACTGGTCGCATCGCTCCGCTTCCATCGGATGTGGTCCGCACTTCCGCTTCCGCCCGCCCAATACTTGCAGAATTTGCAGAGTACTTGACGCCGACGGTTGAGGTCTTGAGGACGCCAAACCAACGATAATTTCCTTTTCCAACTTTTATTTCAAATTAATATAAATTCGCAGTGAGTGGAGTGTTTTATTGAGGTAAGTTTTGGGTTTTATTTTAATCATATAGTTAGAAGCTCGTGGGAAAAATGTTTGTCTGTGAAGTTGCCTGGATAAGTACTCGAATGCTCGTATTTGTTTAAATTGGGTTTACTGTGTGCGAACAGCACGTGTTGTTGTTTGTTTGGTGAGTACAACATGCCTACGTTATTTAATACTTTAATTCTATTAAAATTTATCGAGTAAATACCATGGTCGAGTTTTTTATTGATGAAATTCAAACTTGAAGTCAGTTGCCGTACCATGGCCTCCTAAAACAATTTTATTCATTTTGGTTGCGTGCTATCATCCGTCCAGTTTATTAGGTTCAATCTGCGTGCGACCGTATTCGCGTTCCTTTTTTGAACTTATTTCGTTCGTTTGATGAATATTCGGATCGGATGCTACCCACCACGATTTCAGACTTCAAGGGCCAATTTTTCGGTTTGGAATATTTGGTCCTAGGTTAGGACCGTGTTAAAAATTGGCCCTTGAAGTCAGAAATTGTGATGGGAAGCCATAGAACTCAATGTAGATCTATACTCATCCGATTATTCATCAAACGAACGAATAAAGTAACGCGAACACGGCCCCTGAATCACAAAGTTTTCGTGCCCTACCCTGATAAAGGAATTGTTATACCTACTTGTATTAGGCGGGTAATAATGGCGGCATATTCGCTTTTGCTTGGCGCCAAAAAAAAATAGTTTTGATTTAAGTAAGTATAGTTTCCCAAAATAGGTAAATGGTAACATTCACAGGCAAGCTCTTTCCTGTCCAAACTAGGGTAAATTGTATTTTATGGTGGAATGTTTCCACCATTACCAGTTCCAGCCGGTAGGTCCTACCTACTTACGTAATAATAATAACCTACATCATTTATTCCTTTTCTTATTATAACATCCGTCTTGGAATGGGGTTGTGACTCGACTTTCAATCCGATGGTCGTGGGACAACCCCGCCGTGCATCTATGGATTTTTCGTTTCGTATTATACCTATGCACTATAACAAAAGCTCGTGCGAAGGAAAACATCGTGAGGCAACCCGCAGCTTAGTCAGCTCCACACGTATTGACGTCGTCTTTCCTGTGGGCAACGATTAAGCTGAGAGGATGGTTCAGGTGCTACAAGCCTCCATCTTAAACAATGTCCCCGGCACTACAGCGTCCCATTCAGTGTAGGCATAGGTTGCCTCCTGACGCTGTATAAATTGAGATAAAATGAATAGAGACGCTATTTCAAACAGAATTAGCGCGCGGACTGATGACAGCGGGGCAAGCGGGGGGTGTTATGTTGTCATAGATAACAATCAATGCGCGCAGATGCGACATAATTTTATTATTCTGCCTACTTAATATTGTTCGTGTGTGTAGGTAGGTACTTACTCAGATAATAAATAAGAGTATTGAAACTGTAACAATATTTAAATTTCCTTTAAATAATATAAGTTTAGTTTATTTATTAATATTTTATAGCCCATAATTATTTAAAATTTTACAGTAAGCACAACCAATCTTTAGCTCTCTGAAGTTACTAAACGATTGCGCAGATGTGCGCATTGCGTGTGTAGAGTAAGCGAGATAGGACGATGCAACAACTAAGCGAGTGAGCGAGGCAGCTATACAACGCTGTCTTCGTCTTTTAGGCGTCATCAAAAATGGGTTCTGCACAGCTACTCCAAAGAGCTAAAGATGCGTTGTGGCTACTGTACGTCGATAGTGTCTAGTCTGTGCATAAATGTTTTACTCTTTGACGTTCACGTAAACATGGCCGCCACCACCGCCGCGCGGTGACGCGTTGCAATTGAAAAAATATAATTAAAATAAACGTAATTATGTTGAACTGACTGGTGTAAAGGCACTCCTTGACTTTTACTTATGTTTCTGGAGTTGTTTGTGCAATATCTTAATGCACACGAAGGTATATTCTAAGGAACAAAACTTCACACACATCATCAGACATGTCACGCTGCAGCAAGCGCTCGGCACTAGCCGTGGGTAGAAGGATGGATATGTACGGAAAACCTGCAGCTCAATCCAAATCAATATACGTCTTTCAGGTATTCACAGAATACAACAGCTCAAACACTTCCTAACAGCTCGTTTTCCGTCCCAATCTGAGACCAATCAATATTGTATTGTACTTTATTAAAATAGCCCTAAAGTCTTTATTTGAAAAGCGAAGATGTGACAAATACATACTTTACATCAAGTCAGTCAGTCTCCATCATGTCGATCGATGCTCCGAACCAACAAGTCATACAAGCATAGGAAAATTCAAGATTGAGCAATATTATTTTGTGTTCTATTTCGTTGGTGCTAAAGTCTTTATTCGAAAAGCTGACGTAAACAGATCAAATCCGTCAGGAGCTGAATTGATCGATGCTCCGAACCAAAAAGTCATACAAGCATAGGAAAATTCAAGATTAAGCAATATTATTTTGTGTTCTATTTCGTTGGTGCTAAAGTCTTTATTCGAAAAGCTGACGTAAACAGATCAAATCCGTCAGGAGCTGAATCGATCGATGCTCAGAACCAAAAAGTCATTAAAGTCTAACGAAACTCAAGATCATGCAATATTAAAATGTGTTTTATTACAATGATTTTAAAGTCTTTATTCGAACAAATGACGTATTCAAGCAGCTAGCAGAGCTAGACTGACTGATTGATCTGATGTACGACGTACTTGTTTGACTGATAGCCTGACTAATATCAACTAGTAATTTGGATTTTAACTACATAGGAATAAGGTCTATTATTGAAAATCAGGTCATGCAAACAGCTCCACCGATTTTGAGTTTACGACCGCTGCCGCGTCCATCTATCGTACTGCGTGGCGCTGTGTGTAGCTTCCGGGACAAACGGCTGATACAACTTCCGTTTTATTTATTATATTGTAAAGCGTAATGTATGAGCGTTAAATAAAATAACATTCGTTTATTTCTTTTATTAAATGATAATATTAATATAAATTAATGTAATGTATAAACAGGCCAATGTAATTTAGTGTTTATTAAAATAAGACCAAAGCTTGACTTGACCTGTCTATTCCATAGTCTCGAGATCCTGTCTTTGGGTTTTTTTTGTCGGATATTTAAGTTTTGGGAATTAACATAATTTTAATAGCAGAATGAAATTACCTAGAAAAATATTTTGGAATAATAAATATCTACAAGCTTTATCTACAAGCTACAATATTTACAGGTATTTTTCTGAAAATTGCAAAAAGTGTCATCTAGTGACATAAATTGTTAAACCATTAAGCAAACTCCGATACTGTTGATGGAACTTTTCATCCTATACTTAGTACTTACGTAAAATCATAGATGGCGTTATAGGTAATAAACACAAAAATGTCTGTTAAAAAGAATTTTTATTTATAACTAAATAGGATTCCGTTGAACTTTTTTTTTTTTTTTGTATGTAGGTATAGTTGAGCTGTTTGAGCTGCGATTTAACTCTACTTCAGGTTTGAAAAATACCTGAAACCTGCAGTTCACGATTTTTATCTGAGTTACCCATGGCTACTCGGCACAGACTAAGTGAGTCGGAGTGCGTAAACTCTAACAAGGTGTTACAAACAATCGAGTAGAGGTGTCCTCTCTAGTACGTTAGTACCTACATTATAACTCAATGTCTAATAAAGATGTAAATGCCTAAGTTTAGTTATTTATCATGCTTTAATTTTTGCCTTTCACAACATTAGCCTCTTATTATATATTTTACAGACCTGAATACCTACTCATAGTACGATGAATAAAAAGGACACTACACGCGAAGGTCAAGCTGAGCAAGGCGTTAAAGTAAAGGCGTTTGCGAAAATGACTGAGTCGTTCAGAGGAAAACGGGAGAGACGAAAGCATTCCCTTTCACCAGTTACAACACCAGCGAAACACTCACGGTACATGATTGAAATAATAAAATAAATAATGCTGGACATTTTCACACAGCATTATTTAGCCCCAAACTAAGCAAAGCTTGTACTATGGGAACCAGATAACTGATATACTATAATTTTTGTTTCTATGTACATACATACATAGAAAACACTCAGACCCGAGACAAATATTTGTAGATCATACAATCATGTTTGTGTAACAATCACGCCTAAACCAGTGAACCGATTTGGATGAAACTTGGAATAGGCGTAGATAGTGACCTGGAATAACTTATAGGCTATTCAAATGGTACCATGCAGGCGAAGCCGCGCGCAGAAGCTAGTAAATAAATAATACTGGACATTTTCACACACCATCTAGCCCCAAACTAAGTAAAACTTTTTGTTTGTAAATACATACATTTGATTCCTCATTCAATCTCCAATCAATTGTATTATACATGGAAAACACTCAGACCCGAGACAAATATTTGTAGATCAAACAAAAATTGGTCCCGCGAAACCGTAACCTCCTGCGTCGCAGACGGGCCTTCGCCCCCTGCGCCACAGAGGTTGTCAAAATCGAAATCGAGGTCTTTAATTTGTAATTTGTACAGGAATGATTCGCCCGAGCGCGTCCTAAGCACCAGTAACAGTGACACATCTCCGTCACCAACACAGTCCCGGAGAAAAATGTAAGTTACTTCAACAAACATCATAAAAGGTTCTAGATTCAGCTGTAGTATGTTTTTAGTATATTGTAAAATGTGGACTTCCAAAAATCTTTATTGGGGTATACTCTAAGGTGCCATTTTAATCAGCCCGGCTAGCGTGCGCGACGTGAGATATCTCGTGCACGAGAAACGAGAAATTAGTAGATTGTGAAGAAATGAAGAACCCCGGCCGTGCAAAAATGGATTTTGCGTTTCGCCAAATGTATATGCACTTTAACACGTGCTCTAAACGGTGAAAGAAAACATCGTGAGGAAACCAGTTAGTATTCTTATAGGCGGCGATGGGCTTGCAACCTGTCACGTATGGAATACTAACTTCTGCAAGATGTGGGCATGTATCAAATATGTATTTGGACATGCGTCTGACTACCCCTACTACTCCAAAAGCGCTGACATTACACTTCGTTTGTCACGGCACGAGTAATTTCTCGTCGTTGCCTTGCGAGGACGAGATAATTGACGACAAACGTGTGAAGACACAGAGTGGAGTTTGATCACAAAAATAGCTGCGGCATCTATCTTGCTTGAATTATGTTCTAACAACCTATCATAGTGTAAGTCTACAAGGACAAACTACTATGTTGTGGTATGCATGTTATATAAGCCTACAAGAATACTAACTGGTTTCCTCACGATGTTTTCTTTCACCGTTTAGAGCACGTGTTAAAGTGCATATACATTTGACGAAACGCAAAATCCATTTTTGCACGGCCGGGGTTCTTCATTTCTTCACAATCTACTAATTTCTCGTTTCTCGTGCACGAGATATCTCACGTCGCGCACGCTAGCCGGGCAGGAATCAATCGTTTTCACTACTTAATGCTTATAGATTGTCGGTGACAGTGTGATAACAGCGAGCTGATCTGATGATGGAGTCAGGAGTTCAGCAGAAATCAGTAAATTACAGTAGAATATGTGGTTCGGGCTTATTTGAATCATCACTTTAGTTATAAAAGCTTGTATCGAAAAATTTTTTATATATGTACCTAAAGTAAAAGTAAGTTCGTATGAGTCAGTGGCCAACTCTGATGACGGAGTTTTTAGGCCGCCTAAAGGTCTCCGTCATGGCTTAACGACTTAAATAGCCGGGACCGACAATTTAACGTGCCCTCCGAAGCACGGAAGCGCTCAGATGAAAATGCCACTGGCGGTCACCCATCCACTTACAGACCGTTTCGAACGTTGCTTAACTTCGACGATCTATCAAGAACGACTAAGCAAGCACGACCACGAGCGCTTCTAAAATAAAATCTATATATAATTTATATAGTAAAATTAATATAGTACATTTTTATTTTTCATTTTGTAGCGAGAAAACTGAAACAAACACCCAGACCTGAGATAAATATTTGCAGATCATACAAACATTTATCCCGCGATCGAACCCGCAACCTTCTGCGTCCCAAGCGGGCTTTCACCCACTACGTCACAGAGGTCGTCTGTGACGCAGATGTTGCCTGAAATGAATGATTTTAATATGTACTTTAAAACTTTTCAGTAGAACCCGCGGAGGCCTAGCCCACCAGTCCGAGCGCCCGGGACCTCGCACTCTTGACGAGTTAGTAATGCTTTTTTTTTTTTTTTTTACTGAAACGTCGAGGTAAATAAACAAATGTTATACCTACGCGATTAAGTCCCGTAATAAAATTTAAAATGTCTTCGAGTCGCGAAAGTTTAAAATGTGTGTTAGTAATGCTTGTTGTGTACTGAACCGATCTCTGTCTCTCTGAAGTTATCTGCACTAAACGGTTGCGCCGGTTTGCGTGTGCAAGCGAGATAGCACGATGCAACAAACTGAGCGAGTGAGCGAGGCAGCTATACACCACACCTAAGTATTTCATTAAATATGATTTTATCAAAACTTTCTATTGCGACGTCTAGTGATTCCGTGGCCGAGCGCACTCCGGCTTTAGGAGGATCGTCTGACTGATCGTCGCGGGTTCGAATCTCGTCGGAATCGAAAATTTTGATAAAAGTTTCATTTCTCAACTGTCTTTGTCATTTAGGTGTCATCAAAAATTGTTCTGCGTAGCTACTTCAGACAGACAAAGATTGGTTGTGCGTATTGTGCGTTTGTTGATTTTTACATTTTTTAAGGTTACCCAGAGAGTACAACGGGAGCCTATTACTAAGACTCCGCTGTCTGTCTGCAGGCTGTATCTCATGAACCGTGATAGTTAGACAGATGATATTTTCACAGATGATGTATTTCTGTTGCCGCTATAACAACAAATACTAAAAAACAGAATAAAATAAATATTTAAGGAGGCTCCCATACAACAAACGTGATTTTTATGACGTTTTTATAGATAACTAGCTTCTGCGCGCGGCTTCGCCCGCGTGGTACCAACATTTTGATTCATTCCAGTTCACTATCTATGCCTATACAAAGTTTCATCCAAATCGGTTCACTGGTTTAGGCGTGATTGATACACAAACATCCAAACAAATTTTATTATATGAGTGGGATTAGGATTATAAGGATATTATTAGGAATTAGGATTATTAGGATGATATGGTATAGAACCCTAAGTGTGCAAGACCAACTAGCACTTGTCCGATTTTTTTATTATATTATGTAGTCAAGTACATACATACATAAAGTCACGCCTCTTTCCCTGTGGGGTAGGCAGAGACCACGGATCTCCACTCGCTACGATCCTGACACACAACTCTCGCCTCATTCACTCTCATTACATTCTTCATACATGCTCGTCGGTTTAGGGTACTTTTGACCTGGCCCTTCTCCAAAATGTCGCCAATTTGATCCAAGAAGGTTCGCCTAGGCCTTCCCCTTCCAGCTGTCCCATACACACTCGCCTCATACACTTGCTTTGTCAAACGACTGTCATCCATCCTCTCTACATGCCCAAACCATCTTAACATACCTTTCTCGATCCTCAACACTACATCTTCTTTCACTCCACACTGTTCCCTTATCACACTATTTCTCACTCTATCCTTCAACGTTACCCCACACATACTACGCAACGCTCTCATTTCAACAGCATTCACTCTACTCTGATGTTTTTTCTGGTGCGCTATGTTTTTCTATAAACCCACTTTTGCTAATTGCGTTTGCTATAACTTCAGCAGCTATAACCTAATTCAATTCAATTCAATTCAATTTCGTTTATTGCTTCATGTTAGTTACAATGTCTTAAATATAGGTAGGCGTTTCATAACATGAACCCCGCTGGGGCACTGCAACATTTGGTAGGTTACTTATAAACTAACTAACTAATATAGATATAACGGTACAATTCTTATATTCTATATTCTCTAATCGTAAAATACATGATTGTTTTTATTATAACGACCATTAGCAATACATTTAATGTGTTATAAAGTTTATCACATCTAATTGCAATATTACTAATAGTATTTTGCTATAATAATATTCAATAAGTAAACTGTACCTATCTACACCATGAATAGCGCCTTAGACCAATACCAACCAGGTGAATTTTTAAGAGCGATTGGTTCAAACCTTTATTTAAAATAGTATTAAGGACTACCTATAGATCTAAATAAAATAATTCTATTAATTTTGCATGCATAAGTACCTACGTAACCTAGTTTTCTTTTTAAACCTCTTCATAGTTTTAAAACATCTCTTAAACATTCCCAAAATTTCTCTTTCTTCCCTTGCTCTCTGGGACGTGCCCGTGCCCAAATCGACAGGAGCGTAAACTCCTACCAAAAAGATACGGGTAAGTCCAACTTTCATCCTAATCCACAATAGTCTCGCATTCACACATTTATACTCTTTCACACACTCAGTCATTCGTGCGGATAGGAAAACACCAACGCCCTGGCAGCCTCTGGTGGTATTGGGTACCCCAGACCAGTATGCAAGTGTGTACCATGTAGTACCATGTAGTCAAGTATAATAACTGAATGCTTATAATTTTAGAATAACGGTGCATGACATATCGGAGTTGCCGGAGGGGAGGGGGCTGGAGACTCCCCTGCACCCTAAGAGGATGCGCGTGTGGCGACCGTAAGTATTATTTACTAGCTACTGCACGCGGCTTCGCCCGCGTGGTACCAACAGTTTGAATAGCCTTTATGCTAATCCAGGTCTATCTACGCCTATTCCAAGTTTCACTCAAATCGGTTCACTGGTTTATGCGTAATTGAAACGCAAATATTTATCTCGGGTCTGGGTGTTTCTATGTATAATATGTATGTATTTACAAACAAAAAGTATATAAGTAGTATATCAGTTATCTGGTTCCCATAGTACAAACTTTGCTTAGTTTGGGGCTAGATGATGCTGTGTGAAATTGTCCAGCATTATTATTGTTATTAAACATCTAAACAAACTCACAAACTTTCATCTTTATTAAATTAATGTCATTGTTTTGACATATTACAGTATTGTTATTGTTAGAGCCTAGAAAGTTTTAACTTGTTTTCATGTCTACGTAGATCAAAGTCGGGACCGTCACCACCGTCACCAACATCACCAATGGCACCACCCTCTCCAATGGTACTACCCTCTCCAATTGCACCACCCTCACCAATGGAACCACCCTCACCAGTGGCACCACTGTCACCAATGGCACCACCGTCACAAATGGCACCACCGTCACCAATGGAACCACCCTCACCAGTGGCACCACCGTTACCAATGGCACCACCGTCACAAATGGCACCATCGTCACCAATGGCACCACCCTCACCAATGGAACCACCCTCACCAATGGCACCACCGTCACAAATGGCACCACCGTCACCAACGGCACCACCGTCACCAACGGCACCACCGTCACCAATGGCACCACCCTCACCAATGGAACCACCCTCACCAATGGCACCACCGTCACAAATGGCACCACCCTCACCAATGGAACCACCCTCACCAATGGCACCACCGTCACAAATGGCACCACCGTCACCAACGGCACCACCGTCACCAATGGCACCACCGTCACAAATGGCTCCACCGTCACCAATGGAACCACCCTCACCAGTGGCACCACCATCACCAATGGCACCACCCTCACCAATGGAACCACCGTCACAAATGGCACCACCCTCACCAATGGCACCACCCTCATCGGTGCCTTCACCGGCAATGTAAGTAAAATAATGTTCACCTCACTAACTCAGAGGGCGCTTTTCTTGTGTAAAAACAGTGAAGAAAACTATTTTGCTTACACGCATTATTTATTAGCATACAATCATAGTACATTGTACCACAAGAGAGCAAAATGCGTTTTTGTTGCGAGTGCTGAGTTTGAATCTCGAACAAACGAAGGATTCTATATTTGAATCACGAGCGTAGCGAGTGATTCTACGTTAGAATCCTGAGTGTAGTGAGAGATTCAAAAGCATAAGCAACAAATTATTTTGCTCTCGTGTGATACATACAACTTTTCACCTTACTAGCGAAAAAATACAAGATTTTTTGTAATTTTATACGAGCTAATCCACAATTGGTATTTTATTTAGAAATGAAAAGTCTTATCAAAATTTTCGATTCCGACGGGATTCGAACCCGCGATGATATCAACCGATAAATATGAGCTTATCAAGAATTGCTAAATCGACGCATGTGGTTCTGTGGCCGAGCGGTCGAAGGCACTCCGACTTTAGGAGGATCGTCTTATCATCGCGGGTTCGAATCCCGTCGGAATCGAAAATTTTGATAAGACTTTTCATTTCTAAAATACAAGATGTAAGGAAAACCAATTCCCGCTATTTTTTTTGGCCTTCAAGTGGCAGGCTACAGTCCTGCCACCAGCCCCCCCTGGCCGCCGCCTGGCCGGGCGCACGCTGCGGCCTGTAATATTCGATTCTCATTGGTTGCTTGCAACATTCTAAATTCAAATCACTTTTCCTCATAGTGTGAGCAAAGTAGAGTTTTGCTCACTGTTTTTACGCGGCAAAAGCGCCCTTTTTGAGCTAGTAAGGTGAAAAATATTTTTTTTGCGTGTTTTTTTCGGTAACTATATTTAGAATCATGGTCTGATTGCAACCCCTCAGTTTTCGATAGTTGTCTTTTTACACCCTGTATATTATAGCGCATCATTATAAACCTTATGAACAATGGTACAAGCTCAAGTGGCTACCAATATGTTTTCGCCGGAATGTTCATATCCTGTCCCTACTATACAATATTCTCTTTCTATCTTCCTCCCCCGGCTATTTAAAAGAACGCTTTGTTTTCCTTCATCAGGCAAATGACCGGAACCTCCGGTCTTCAAACTCTCTCCAGCTTGCAACTCCCGTCCATAGCACCACTATGTATGGTGACTCCTTCACTGTACAAGCTGTGCAGCTATGGAACTCTTTACCCGTCTCCATTCGACTGTCTAAATCTCCTCATATTTTTAAATCCAGTGTCTTTGAACACTATCTTTCCATGTCTGGTTACTGCTAACTGTTCGTTGTTTTTAATTGTAGGTAAGTTATTTGTAGTTTCATTTTTATTTTATAATCTGTGTGTTGTGTGTATATAGGTGCTTAGTTTGTCGCTTTTATTTTGTACACCGCTGTATTTCTGTTTCGACTATCCTGCAAATGGTTGCCAGGAAGAAATCGCTTTTAACGATATGGCCGCCCATTGTACAATGTTTTTATTTTTATGTTTTCCGTGTATCATGTTCTTGTGTACAATAAAGAGTTTATCTATCTATCTATCTACAAGTTATAGAAACGCTTGTAGAATCAATCGCACGAAAGTGCTCGAGCCAGCGCGGCCCGTTAGATGGCTTCGCCAGGCCTCGTTCATTCTACAAGAGTCGCTTGCCAATTCAATGTGCATTGAGTCTTAGAATTATAGGGACCTAAATGAAAATTGAGTTTAAGTCATAAAATGACTTAAAAAACATACTCCATCGACTGTTTATTCGAACAGAGACAGCAGAAAAGGACAAAACAATACTTCGGCCTCTACTATTATTTTCTCTTTCTACCCTCGGTTCAGTCAGAAAAAAACCATACCGGCCCTACTATGAGCACATAAAGCGATCAAGGAACACGTTAAGCTGAAAATTGGGATGGATAAAGGTTGTATCCCAGGGAAGGACATAGGCTACTTTTTATCCCGAATAAATCCCGAGAGCGCACACCGCGGGAGCGCAGCTAGTAAATAAATAAATAATTAAAAAAAACTTTTTTAAAGCGTTAAACCATTTAGGTATTATTTTTTTAAAATTTGATAAGCTTATCAAAGATTTTGAATCTGACGTCAGTGGGTGCCGAGGAGGATAGTCTGATGGTCGCGGGTTCGAATCCCGTCGGAATCGAAAATTTAGATAAGACTTCATTTATATATATATTTAATTCATGTATATTTAATTGAATTGTGGGTAACTATGGATTTAATATCTGAAATGATAATAAGTGAAAGTTGGGTGTGGCAGAAAAAACATCAGAGTAGAGTGAATGCTGTTGAAATGAGAGCGTTGCGTAGTATGTGTGGGGTAACGTTGAAGGATAGAGTGAGAAATAGTGTGATAAGGGAACAGTGTGGAGTGAAAGAAGATGTAGTGTTGAGGATCGAAAAAGGTATGTTAAGATGGTTTGGGCATGTAGAGAGGATGGATGACAGTCGTTTGACAAAGCAAGTGTATGAGGCGAGTGTGCATGGGACAGCTGGAAGGGGAAGGCCTAGGCGAACCTTCTTGGATCAAATTGGCGACATTTTGGAGAAGGGCCAGGTCAAAAGTACCCTAAACCGACGAGCATGTATGAAGAATGTAATGAGAGTGAATGAGGCGAAAGTTGTGTGTCAGGATCGTAGCGACTGGAGATCCGTGGTCTCTGCCTACCCCACAGGGAAAGAGGCGTGACTTTATGTATGTAATAAATAATAATAATTTTTTTTCATTTCCTTTAGTTCTCTCTGCCTTGTAAAGTGCTATCCATTTCTTTTTAATTATTTTTTCCCGGTAATCGCCTTTTCATTTTCGGTCTCCCGCGACACAGGCTAGCCCTCGTGCGAGGACCTGTAGTAATAGTTAATAACTTGTAATATCTTTTGGTAAATAAATTTATTTGTAATTATTTGTTATTTGTATAATAATAATAATTTCTCTATGTAGATGTAGATACATAAGACTGTAGCAGATGATATGAACCTGTTTATTGCAGGCTTGTGGAACCTCCTCCTCGCCATCGTTCCAGACGCCAGGACGACATAACGGCCCTCAATTATGGTGAGTATTAATCAATTTAGCTTGCTCTTAAAACTATAATTATGAGCATCTAAACTTATTTAACGAGCCTCAATTTTCGACTGGCTCCCCACTGGAGCTTGACAATGGATCACCTAAAAGAATGCTAGGCCCAAAACTGTTTGTCACCCTGATTCTTCACGGTATTGGTCGCGCAAGAACAGGAGTAATATTAGTTGTAGGACTATTCTAAGTCATCCCAGCGGTCCTACTGAATAAATGCTTCTTGACTTTGACTTATCAGATTTGAAACCGATGTATCATATTCAAATTCGTTTATTTGTTCCATGTTGTTTATTACAGGAAGCGAAGAGGAATCAGATGATAATGAGGATGATGAAGCCGTGATGTTCCCGGCCTGTCCCAGGTCGTTCCAGAGCCTGCTCGAGACACCCCTGGACCAGGACTATCCTAACCCGGAGCCTGATGCTGACCCAGATGTCTGCGCAACGGAGACCGACCAGCCTTGGTCGATGTATAACTTCGAATGGAGAGAATTTCCAGAAACTCAGATTGCACCTAAACTGAGACGGGAAAAGTTCTCCCAAATAAATGTTGGTCCGACTACTCCACGTGACGACCCATATGACATATTTATTGACATATGGGATCGGCAAATAATGGAGCACATCGCTACAGAGACGAATAGGTATGCTCAGCAACTGGCCGACCAGATGATAAGCAATAATAGCCTCCGTCCGAACAGCAGAATATGTAAATGGGTTGATACAACTCCCGATGAGCTGTATACGTATTTTGCTTTGGTGTTAGCAATGGGGGTCGTTGTCAAAACACGCTTAGAAGATTACTGGTCGGCTGCCCATGATGTATTCTATACTCCCGGCTTTAGTGCGCATATGTCAATCGACAGATATATGCTCTTAAGCAAATGCTTACATTTTAGTAATAACGATGATATGTGCGCATTAGATCTGGGCAGCTCCGAAGCAAAACTTTACAAAATAATGCCAATTGTTTCACATTTAAATTCGAAATTTCAAAATCTATACACCCCGTCTCAAAATATCGCTCTAGATGAGAGTCTTCTGATGTGGAAAGGCTGGCTCGAGATGAGCCAGCTTATTCCGAACAAAGTCGCCGAAAGAGGTGTAAAAACATATGAATTATGTGAATCTCAGACAGGTTACCTTTGGCGATTCGAGATTCACGCGAAATCACACCGACCACAGAACATTCTCGATCCGATGGAGGCTTCCACGCCTTCAATCGTACTGCGGCTCACACAGGGCTTAGAAAACAAAGGTTACACATTATGGATGGACAATTATTATAACTCGCCAGCTCTCGCTCGACGTCTCAAATGCTTAGGCTTCGACTGTGTAGGAACGTTGCGGACAGATCGCAAGTTTGTGCCTCAAGCGCTGCATAGTCTCACTAAAGGGAACATGGTCCAAGGCCAGGTGGTTGGTCTTACCTCGGGGGACGTGGATATCATGGTATGGCGGGATAGCAATAGGGTTGCCATGATATCTACCTACCATGGAAACAGTCAGCATACTGCCCGAGGCTCCACCAAACCCGCCCTGATTCATGATTATAACATCATGATGGGCGGGGTGGACAAGAAAGATCAACTCCTAGCCATGTACCCAGTCGAGCGAAAGCGAACAAGGGTCTGGTACAAGAAACTCTTCCGTAGGCTTTTAAATGTATCTGTCCTAAACTCATATATTATATGTAAACATTCTTCTTCTGGTATCCAACATAGAGATTTCCGTCATCGTTTGATAAAATCTCTTCTCTCGAAACACTCGACTCCTGCTCCTTTTTCCACACCACCACTGAAACGTCGCGTTGACGTCAGCCACCGAGTGGGCGAGTACCCGATACGCCCGGGGCATGTCCAACGCCGTCGCAGACTTTGCGTGGTCTGCAAGAAAAGAACGTCCACGTTTTGTGTAGCCTGCGACAAAACTGTATGTCTATCTCCTTGCTTCGTTACGCTTCATATGTAATTTATCTATTATTTTTTCTATAAAAGTATATATATTTTCAGTTTCTAACCAGACCCTAAAGGAAAAAGGCCTATGCCCTGCAGTGGGACAATACATGCAATCTCTTTATATATTTATTTCATTTCATTTATGTATTCTGTTTTCTATCTATATCTACATATTTATAGTATGTGTACCTTCTTAAATATCTTTATACATATACTTCCATCCATCCATCAATGTTAAGCCCAAGTAACCTCAAAAGGGGAGGGCTATGCCCAGCAGTAGCCGCCAAACATACATTAGGGGAGGCCTATGTCCCGCGGTGGACTGCTATGCGTTGATGATATTGTATTCAGACAGCCTCACTTGAATTGGTATCGCAATGGAGCCTGACTAAGATTTAAGCGGAGCGGATTCCTTGTTGCCATGGTTCTTCTCGGTATGCAGTGGTCCTACTGAATAAATGATATTTTTTTATTTTCAAAATTCTTAATTCGCAATGTTTATTTTGTAATATATTTTCTTTTTACTAATCCGACTTAGCTTCAAACGCGACACTATTGGGGCTTATCCATACCACAGAAACCACAGAATACAGAGAGTATATCAGTAGTTATCCCTACAAAATCTATCTTTAACTTGAATAAAATATTAGACACTACCATAACAGATATAAAAACTTGGCTAGACGAACACAACCTTCAACTAAATTAAAATAATAATAATAATAATGCAGTTCTATCCATACAAAAAACCACTAAATATAAATTACTCATTTCAAAACAACCCACTAGAAAGCGTGAACACTTATCCTGTTTTAGGTATAGAAAGAGACTTATAAACTGGAAAACACACATCTAAAAATAACATCTAAACTCTCAAGATTTACTTAGGCTTTATACGAACTAAAAAAATTAACAGATGAAAAAACAGCAACCAGTACATACTATGCTTATGCACACGCTTGGCTCCAATATGGTATTATTCTTTGGGGCAATGGTTTAGATGTCCACAAGCTTTTTATTTTACAAAAAAGATGCCTACGCGTAATATATCATCTTGATACAATGGAAAGCCATAGTTTTAAAAAAACAAAAAAAATCTTACAATACATAGTTTATAATCCTAGAAGCAGGAACATTTGTAAAAAAACATATAGACCTTTTTAAAATTTACACCCGCCCCCAAAATCTACGACAAAAAATAAATCAGACTTTCCTTTTTCTAAACTTCAGATGATTCACAACGCTCCCTATGCAGTCTACTAAAGTATTCAATCAAATCCCCCAAGAAATTCAAAAACATAATCTCCCAAAATTCTAGCTTCTAATCTTCGGAAGACTTCCTTTCTAAATAATTAACTATAATAGGTAGGTAGGCTATAAAAATAAATACTTAGTTATAAATAGTATGAATAGGTAGGTACTATAAATTTTAATAGAATTTAGTAGTAGGTTAATCTAATTCTAATAAATGTATATCTAATTGTTTTTATTTTTTAAGATTTTAATAAAAGATCTCATAATGTTAAGCAATGTTTGTTACACAAAAACATTTATGTTTAATTACCTACTCATAAAATTTTGCGATGTCCTTGAGGACTCATGTGTTAGCTATTATATACACTATGCCTAAGACCTCGTACACACACATGTAAGCAAATAAATACTTTGACTTTGAGAGTCCATACTATATACAGGGTGTAAAAAAACGTCTACCGAAGCCGAAAGGGGTAGGTACAGTATCCCAACACGCAACCAAATCCAAAAGGATTTTCCGAAATATGCACTAAATCCGGAGAAAACAGCGTTTGAAGAGTACTGTTTGCGTATGTTTTGGGTGCGTTTTTTTACCTAGTTTGCTGGATTTTGAGTTTAAATGTTTTTTTCTTTTATGAATGAAATAATTAGGTAGGTATGGTCTTATTATGTTGTAAAAGTAGTAAATAACCGAAAATAACATAAAATGACTAAGCTAAGTCAAAATATTTTTTTGCGTTTTTTTTCGCTAAATATGTTTAGAATCATGGTCTGATTGCAACCCCTCAGTTTTCGGCAGGGCCTGTTTAACCCTTAGGCTAATTAGGCTGCAGCCTAGGGCGCGAGGATCGGGGGGGCGCGAAGAAATCGTAACTTCGCAAGCACTATAAATCTAGTTTTCACACCCGGTCCAAGAAAACCATACATTTTTTCGTCTCACATTCTTAACAGAAAGTAAACCATTTCTCCCTCCTAAAAAACAAAATGGCCGGCGGGAGGTAAAGTTGTATGGGATTTCATTTCTCCCTCTGAACCTCATGTGAACGGATAAGTAATGAGATTTGAATTTCGAACTTCAACATTTCTATTAAAATTTTTTTGAGTCCACACCCAATAGAACTTATACGAACAAAAAAGAAAAAATGTGGCAGCTAATCTTTTTCTTCCGAATTTATTTTAGATGTTTCTATGAAAATGTTTACCATAGAGACCTGCACCAAGTAGAATTTATTCAAACTTAAGGAAAAAGTGTGGCTAACGCCTCCAAACAATAGATGATCTAATGTTGTTGCATATTAATGCTAATATATTTTTTGAGAACGAAAGGACGACCTTAATAAAATATTTTTTGAGAATAAACGGACGACCTCGACTCCTTCGATAGCGGGTGGTGGGAGCTATCGAAGGAGAGAGATGGTTGGAAAGAATTGGGGGAGACCTTTGCCCAGCAGTGGGACAGTATAGGTTGAATAAAAAAAAACGTTATAATAGGGACAAGTCGGTTCTGGCACTCGCCGGCCGCTACCGCGGCTCGTGCATGGTTTGGTCACTATTGAAACCATGCTCGTCGGTACGCTCTTCGCAACCTATTCTACAGGTCTGATACCCTGTTATGGCAACACAAATTTATAGAAAGTTCCTATTTAGAGCAATTATCATTTTATGTCATATTTTAGTTATATTTATAATAATTATATAAACTGCACGATATAGCAATATTAAAGTATATTATATGATACAGTTATAACAAAAAAACTTTATAGAATATGGACCTATAGTAAATAAGTGTTCGAACTAATACAACAATTATAGTCAATAATATTTAGAACAACTGCACTTAGATCAAATATACGTTATGTCTATACTTATGTATAGCAAACACTATCCCTGTTATTAATAAACACGAACTTGGGTGGGATTAGAGCTAATCCAAAGCATAAGGCAGTAGTAGGTCAAATCTGTATTAATAAATAAAGACCAAGGAGGAAATAAGCTAATCCGACGCTGCTCTCGGAGCAAGAGTTACGCCTAGGTGCAACCTAGTATAGAGATGGAGTAAGCATACTATGTCATGAATTTTGACATTTTACTTTATAATATTCATGTCATAACCAAAAAAAGGTTGTGCAAATAGGATGGATATGTTGATGGTTTGAGGAAAAATTTAATGAGGTTGGATGGATACCAATTACGATAAATGAGGCGAGTGAAAAATTACAATATTCGTAAAATTTCATTTTATGATCTCGAAGAAACTGAATTTAAAATCCAAGTAAGTATAGATTTTGAGGTAAAAAATCATTTAGCATTAGCAAGAAACAAAAAAACAGTTAAAAATGACTAAACACAGTAAATACTTTTTTTATGACTAAAAACTTTTTGGTCAATATTCACTTGACCAAAAATTTTGAGAAGAATAAAACCTCAAACCTCTTTGAATAAAACAGATTATCAAATACAAATTATTGTCTATCTCTGTCATTCATATAATTAGTGACAGAGACAGACAATATTTTAAATGATAATAATATTCGATCATTCACTCGTTTTTATTTTAAATTTTATGGGTTGCCATAACGCACGCGCTAGTCCCGATGCAAGAAATGTATTACTGATTCGAGATAACTACCGATTTATTAATAACCTTAAACTCATCATGTTACTCCAAGAAGTAACAGTTCTGAGAGCAGTCTCGGATTTAGCTAGAATTAGGGTTTTCTAATTAATAAGGCGGTATTAGTACAAGTGGGTTTATAGAAAAAGTATGAACACCAGCCTGCAGTCATGTGTCATGATTTTGGTCATTTTGGACGCGCAGATTAAAAGACAACGTCAGTTTCGTTTGCAGATCGATCTGCAAACTTACAATAAGTAGTATGACTACGAATCATGTTAACTTTTTTACAAACAAAGACAAAAGTAAGTAATATACTACTGTTGCCGACCGTAACCCACATGGTGGGGGCGCGTCCTGATTATTAGCCTAAGGCGGTCAAAACTCTTGATCAGCCGCTGGTTTTCGGTAGTTGTCTTTTTACACCCTGTATATATCATGCTGCTGTTTCCTAGTCTATGGATTGAGTCCGATTTAATAGTGAAATTGTTACTTTTGTTTGTTAGCTTTTTATCTTTTTGACGATTTTTTTGTGCTCATTATTTGTAAATATTGTAGTAATGTACAATGTTAATTTGTATTTGTAATAAATGCAACATAATTTATCCTGTGATATTAATTCCATTCATATTAAACATCCGATTTATTTATTCCACGGTTAAACTACAACATGACTGGACCTAGCGAGAGGTGAGGTGAGTACCGTCCGACTGACGACGCCAATTGTAGGGGTAAGCCCCTACAATTGGTGACCCCGACGTTTTTTTTATGATGAATGGGTCGACTCTTGACCTCGAAACTTACATAGGCAAGAATGAGGTCTACGATGGAGCGAGCCTACCCAGAAGGTGCCTACTAACTCTCTTCTTGAAAACAACAGGGTCGAAGCTCAGCGGAAATACAGACGCGCGGAAGCTGATTCCATATTTTTGCAGTGCGCTCAATAAAAGAACTTTGAAAGCGCTTAGTTCTAATATGTGGAATATCAGCTGTACGTCTGAAGTCCCTGTAAAAGTGAGTGTCAACCAACTCCATTACGGCTACCTCTGTGGCGCAGTAGGTGAAAGCCCGCTTGAGACGCAAAAGGTTGCGGGTTCGATCCCCGCCGCGGGATAAAATGTATGATCTGCAAATATTTATCTCGGCACTGGGTGTTTCTATGTATATTTAATATGTAATTTATTTACAAACAAAAAGTATATCAGTTATCTTGTTCCCATAGTACCTACAAGCCTTGTTTGGGGCTAGATGATGCTCTGTGTTAAATAAATGTTCAGCATTATTATTATTATTATTACGATTACAAGACGAAAAAGAATCCTATCTCGTGTACCTAACCTACCTAGATAACTTTGGTGTATGTAGATAGGTATTATAGTAGTTATCACTGATATACGTACTTAGTCCTGTATACGGAACCCTTGGTGGGCGAGTGCAAAGGTAAATGATGTACCATGCTAATTTATTTATTTATTTATTTATTTATTTATTTACATACAGATAAAATATAACATTACAGTTACCACCAATTCGTTATATCTATTTACATAATAGCACTAAGGTTACATAAAGAAAAACAATGAAAAGGAAATTAAATGAAATAAGGTACTTATGTATAGTTATCAGAAGCATGAGATCTTAAATGATATTATTAGCCTAATTTAAATTTTCACAATATATAAAGGATACCCGTTCAATTTTATTGTAGTTGTCAACGAAAACATCAATATGCGGGTACAACTTCACTAACTCATTTAGGTGGTGTTGAGCGCGGCAGATGGGAGATTGTTGGCGGGCCATGGTACGTGCGGGGGTTGGTGCGAATAGTGGGACTCTGCCAGGGCGAAACCTGACTAGCTGCTCGGGCACGCTGAGTCGGCTCGCTTCTTTGAGTACGTCAGGGCAATCCATCACTCCCCGCAACACGCGGCATACAAACATGAGCTGATTAGAGAGCCTGCGCGTTTCAAGCGAGTTGTATCCTAGTGTACCAAGTAGATATTTAGTTGGATACATGTAAGGATAGTATCCTAGAAACTTTTTGTATAGGAAACGTAGGAATCGTTTCTGCACCTTTTCAAGCATAAGGGCATATGTTGATTCGTGGGGGTTCCAAACGCAGGAGCTGTTCTCAATTTTTGTGCGTACGAGGGCTGAGTATAACAGTCTGATGGCATTGACTTCAGTAAAGTCCCTGCAGTTTCGGGTTACGAAGCCCAAACGTTTGAAACATTCCACTGTAAGTGATCTGATGTGCTCGTGAAAGGTCAGTTTTGTATCAAATAAAATACCTAGGTCTTTAACTGTGTTGCATTTAGTGATTGTCAGGTTTTGCAGCGTATAGTTGTTGTTTAGTGGGTTATTAGACCGTGTAAAACTCATAACTTGGCATTTGGCTACGTTGAGGTACAGCTGATTTTCCTCACACCAGGTCAGTATGGAATTAAGGTCTTGCTGTAATAATTTGCAGTCCTCAAGCGATTGGATGTTTTTTATTATTTTGAGATCATCAGCGTACATTAAGCACTGGCTGTATTTTAAAAGATCTGGTATATCGTTGACCATGATGGTGAATAATAATGGACCTAGGGATGACCCCTGGCTAACTCCGGATCGCGTATGGTAAGGCCTAGAGTCATAACAGCCAAGTCGCACGAACTGGCTACGATCACGGAGATAGTCAGCAAATAACTTAACCATTTTAGGGGAAAATCCAATAATTTCCAGTTTTTGTAGAAGGATATCATTATTTACATGGTCAAAGGCTTTTTTAAAGTCTAGGTAGATTACATCCACTTGAATGCTTTGGTCTAGTTTTTGTGAGATGTTTTCGACCAAAGTAAGCAAGTTTGTGTTCACTGAGCGTTTCCTACGGAATGCATGCTGAGCGTTAGATAAAAAAGGTTCTAATTGCTGGTAGACCTTGGAATGCAGAATACTTTCAAATAGTTTACCAAAACAGGATAGTATAGCGATAGGTCTATAATTTTCCGCTTGTGCTTTGTCTCCTGATTTGGGAATTGGTACAACTCTGGACTGTTTCCAGCATGCTGGGTATATGCCTGAGTTGAGGGACATATTAAAAATGTATGATAAAGGCAACGCAAGTTGTGATTTAAAAGCTTTGACAAAATATGGAGGAACATTATCGGGACCTAGTGAACTTTTTGGTTTTAATTTGTGTATATGGAATTCTACATCCTCCGCTGAAATTTTATGAATATTAATTAGACAATTGTTGCCAACAGAGCTTATATTTTGATCACAATTTAGGCTCGGAACTTGGGCTATGAACACACTGCTGAAATAATTGGCAAAAGCCTGCGCAGCTGATCGGCCACTATGTTTTTGCCCTTCATGTACAATATATGGATCGAAACCGCCCTTTGTTCGCAGCCCACTGATGTGTTTCCAAAAGGCACGTGGATTTGTGTAAAGGTTTTCTTGAATATTCAAGATGTGTTGGTCGTATGCTAAAGTTATTCTTTGTTTTATGTCTGTTCTAAGTGCGGAGAAAAAGCTATAAATGTACTGGTCCTTATTAGATTTCCACTGTTTATGCAGGGAGTATTTTAGTGTGAGGTCATTAATTATGTCTTTTGTGTACCATGTTGGGTATCTTCTCATAGGCTTGGTTTGACGCACCTTTTTCGGTACACTTTTATCAAAGCAACTGTATATATGATCATACAACAAATTAACTGCTTCATTTACGTTAGTTTGCGACAACACGTCATCCCATGTTATATTATTGATAAGTTGATAGAGAAGTGGGAAGTTCGCTTTTGTAAAGTTAAAATCTATTTTCCTGTCAATATTACTAGCTTCAATTCTTGGTAGTTTATCTGTTCCATCTATTTCAAAGGAAATAGATAGTGGTGGATGGGGTTTATCCACACGCGGCACCAAACTCTCATCTGCTTCAACAACACTCACCTGTTGTACCCTTTCGTTAACAAGCACTACATCAAGCTTGCTACCTATCTCATTAATTATCTCATTTTGCTCACTTAAATTACAATAGTTCATGAAGAAACAATAGTAGTTGTTAATATTGACACTTGCACTATTTAGATTTAGGTCACCTAGTATTAACACGTATGATTTGTTCAGAACTCTTGTGAAGTTATCTTCAACTTTATTGAACCAAGTCATATAGTCTTCATCTGATGATGTTGGCTTTAAGTACACGACACATATGAAGCATTCTCTTTCACGATACTTGAACGAAGCCCAAAGATCTTCGCCTCGGCTAGTTTCTAGGTCCTGTCGTCTGCGGATGTCTATTCCAGGTTTTGTAGCCAGCAGTACTCCTCCTCCCAAAGCTACACGGTCCCTACGTAGCATGTTCCACCCATGGGGAGACACTTCCGCATCCTCCACTGATTGGTCGAGCTTCGTTTCTGTTACTGCAATAATATCAGCCTCCAGTGATGATGTATGCTGCCTCCAGTAACGTAGTTTTGTTTTGAGTCCTCGGACGTTTTGATAGACAGCATATAGATGATGTTTAGTATTGCGTTGTACGTGTATCTGCGTCTCCCTGTATGAGCGGGTTTCGGCCGGAAGTACTGGGATGACGGTATTGTGCTGTACGTCCGGCTCCGTGGGGAAACCACTCCCTCAGCGCAGTACCTACTGGCCAAAGATCAGGTGACATCAGGAGTTCGAAAGTGCTATCAGGCACTTTTAGTACAAAAGAGGCATAATGTTCATGCCTGAGTTTCAGTTTCATAACGTCGAATCCCTGTCTGCCAGTGATGTTTTCGAGGTGCTTTAAAATTCCATCCGGGGTAGTTTCCGGTGTAAAGAAACATGCGTGGATCCTTTTCGTCCTTTCGACAGTTTGTAACTGATCTTGGTGTCCTCTGCCTACGATAACAATATCTCGTTGCTGGCTAGCGTTAGTTGGGCGGTAGATTCGGGTGTTTTGGGTTTGATTGTTTCTACTCAAGAAGGATGTGTATTTTGCTGTCGTGTTAAGCCGCGGGACCGTTTGTAGTGAACCATTCTTCATTGGTTGAGTATCAGGGGAGCCAGCAATCAATTGGTGGGTTTTCAAGGTTATGGTATTTTGCTCTTTATCTTTAACAGATTCGGATATCTTTGTACACAATTTATTTTCTTCTAATGCCTCTAGTCTTTTGTTTGTGGAAGTTAGTTGTTGCTTGAGAGCTTTATTATTTTTCTCAATTTCCTCTATTTTGGCAATATTAATCTCTATTGCATTTTTCTGTAGTACGTTTTCATCTATTGCACATTCAATAGATGACATGATGTTGTCTACATCAGTCCGCAGTGTCTCGTATTTGTTATTCAGCTCTACCATATTGAGCTGAATTTCCTTACAAGTGTCTGTGAAACAGTTTAATCTTGTGTCTTGGCTTTTCAACTGCTCAGTAACAAACTCACGGAACTTCCTAATTTCGAGAAGTATTTCTGAATTGGAGACACTTTGCTCACTATGACTTTTCGATTGGCACATTACAGTACCTGGTGAAGAGTGGGCTAACCCTTTATTTTGCTGTGACAATACAACAGTAGGTGGTGTTCTAGCTAAAGGTGATTTTATTAGGACTGGTACCAGTGATGTTTTTCTATTCTGAATTTTGCTGCAATTTGAAGGCTTCACCAGCGACAGGGTATTGCTGGGAGTAACAGACCCAGCAGCACGTGGAGTCGCTACCGCCGGCGACGCCGACAGCGGCGCACTCCCATACTGCGGGGTATCGCTCGATGTGCGCGCTGCTTTAGCCGCACCTCCTGTGTTGTTTGCTTTTTCTAACAACTTTAAAGAAAAGTATTTGCGTTCACAAGACTCACATGCCCACTCCTTTCTGCTCGCATAAGTTAAGCTTTTGAAGTGTGCTGTGGTAACATTAGCACAGTTGAGATCAAGGTTAGTTTTGCAGAATTTGCATGTTAAGTGTTGTCTGGTGATTACAGAGTGCATACATTTATCGCAGGTAAAAGCCATGATGAATACTAGTAATAGGTAGGTAGGTATGCTTTGTTTAGCTCAATCAACACCATAGACCAACGCCAACATGCAAGAGAAACAAAGCTCCACACTGTTGTATTAATTAATTCACCAAAACCAGTTCCATTTATGTAGATAGGTAGGTAATAACGAGAAGACAACTAATTCAGCTTAAAGTCAACCGTAAACCGCATCACCCAAGTTTTCATGCACTGGCAAATTATCAAGCACTGTGTTAGTTGAGTTCGATGACCGATAACCTCAAAAATGTTAGCAGTTTATGTTAGTAGGTAGGTATATGCAATCAAAAACCACTGAAAATTAGCAAGCTTTTCGGTGGTTTATAGTAAAGCGTCACATATATTTTTGGAGCACATTTTCTTTTGTTTTTGTGGTTGCAATTGTCACTCAAATAATATCACTTTGCCACTAAGGTTTTTTTATAAAAATTGCACTTTCACGGTATAGTTTTGGTAAATAATATTAGTTGGCTTTTGTCACACACTTATAGTCAGTTTTAAACTGTAACCACTAGGTTAAAAACACAGAAAACATTAAAAAACTAAATTTTATACAGCCAAACTTTGGAAAGATGTTTACCCCGCTAGCGCCACCTAAGAAAAAAAAAGAAAAAAAAGAAAAAAAAAAAAAAAAAAAAAAAAAAAAAAAAAAAAAAAAGCTAAATCCATGGGCGAGTC
Organism: Epirrhoe alternata; assembly: GCA_963565295.1. Taxonomy (NCBI): domain Eukaryota; kingdom Metazoa; phylum Arthropoda; class Insecta; order Lepidoptera; family Geometridae; genus Epirrhoe; species Epirrhoe alternata. The sequence goes on from OY751402.1 coordinate 5,863,511, forward strand.
CTACTCGCACTTGTCCGGTTTTTTGACAGTTACAAAATAGCGGTGAGAGTTACTTACTCCGTGGTGTATGTTTCATTTTTTTCACCTTACTGGCTCTCAAAAGGGCACTTTTGCCGCGTAAAAATAGTGAGCAAAACTCTACTTTGCTCACACTATGAGGAAATAGTACATTGTACCACAAGAGAGCAAAATTCGTTTTTGTTGCGAGTGCAGAGTTTGAATCCCGAACAAACGAGGGATTCTATATTTGAATCACGAGCGTAGCGAGTGATTCTAAGTTAGAATCCTGAGTGTAGTGAGGGATTCAAAAGCACAAGCAACAAAATATTTTGCTCTCGTGTGATACATACAACTTTTCACCTTACTAGCGAAAAAATACAAAATGTAAAGGAAAACCGATTCCCGCTATTATTATTTTTTTGCCCCTCAAGTGGCAGGCTAAAGACCAGCTATCAGACCACCGCGGCCGCCGCCGCCTGGCCGGGCGCACGCTGCGGCCTGTAATATTCGATTCTCATTGGTTACTTGCAGCATTCTAAATTCAAATCACTTTTCCTCATAGTGTGAGCAAAGTAGAGTTTTGCTCACTGTTTTTACGCAGCAAAAGCGCCCTTTTTGAGCTAGTAAGGTGAAATAGTACATCAGAATCAGAATCAGAATCAGAATAATTTTATTGCATAACTGTTGTACATGTTAAGGTCTTATTTTAAATAGGTACAGGTTTCTACAGTCTATCCATTTCGGATGTGCAACATCAATGGTTAGTAACCTAAATACAAGCACAAATAGGTAAGTAGGTAAAAAGGTTTCGAACCAAAATTAAAAGAAACAATAGGTAGTACTCAAATGCGAACTAATTTAGAATAAATACAATTACTTACTTAAATTAAAAAATATATAGGTATGTTGTATACTTGTATACATACATTACCTGTTGTAATACTCGTCTAGACTATAAAATACACTATTAATTAGCCAATTTCTAAGTTGATTTTTAAATTTATTTCCTTCAAGGATTTTCAGCTCAACTGGTAACTTGTTATAAATGCGTGCAGCAGAAATAAAAGTACCATTTGCGTACATGGAATTATTTATCTGGGGAATGCAAACATCATATTTATATTTGGAACGCTGAGACTCGACTCTAGATGATTTTTTACCGAAAAAACACTTAACATTACTTTTCACAAAAAGACAAATTTCAAATATGTAGATAGAAGAAAGAGTTAACAAACTTTCATCTTTAAAAATATTACGGAGCGTATCAGTTCTTTTTTTGTTATAAATTGCACGCAGGCACCTTTTTTGCATGACAAAGGTTGATTGTATATCCACTGAATTTCCCCAAAAAATTATACCATAACTTAATTGAGGATAAACAAAACCGTAGTAGGTTTGTTTTGCAATTTCTCTAGATGAAGTTGAGCTAAGTACATATAAGGCGTAACAATATTTTGATAGTTTACTGTTAATATTATTAATATGAGCTTTCCAATTCAGGTAACAGTCTATTTTTAGACCTAAAAAGTTTGTTACATTTACTTCATTTACTTTACTTCCGCTATTTAAAATATTTAATTTTATTTCTGGTGTTTTATAGTTTCTAAATCTAATCAAGTTTGTTTTATTAATATTTACTTTCAAGTTTATTGTCTCTAACCAGTTTACGATAGAATTCAAGGCACTATTTATTTCAGCTTCATATTCAGTTACGGATAAGTTACCTTGTGGTATATAAATAGTTGCGTCGTCAGCAAACATCACGCACAGATGATCAGTTACTTTTGGTAATTCATTTACATATAATAAAAATAGAAGAGGTCCAAGTATGCTGCCCTGAGGCACTCCAAGCGTGACAACTTCAAATTGAGATTGTATTCTTTCAATTGTTTTTGTGCTTTTATTAAATCTATCTATTATTGTTGACTGACTTCTACTATGTAAATATGATGCGATTAATGATAGAGCGGTTCCTCTAATGCCAATGCTTTCTAGCTTACCTAGTAGAATTTGGTGTACTACGCAGTCAAAGGCTTTTGACATATCTAGAAAGAGTGCCATGCCATGTGATTTATTATTTATGTCTTCTAAGATGGATTTTAACATTTCGAAAATAGCTAGAGTTGTATTTTTTTGTTTCTGGAAGCCAAACTGATTTGGACTTAGTATTTTACTAGAGATAATAAAGGATTCTAGCCTGTTATAGATAATTTTCTCAAATATTTTAGAAAAACTAGGCAGGATTGCTATAGGCCTATAGTTTCCCATATCAGATTTTGTGCCTTTTTTATGCAAAGGTTTTATTAAAGCTCGTTTTAATTGATTGGGAAAACATCCATTTTCAAGAGATAAGTTAATAATATATACTAAAGGTTCAACTATAAACTCTATGCCACGTTTTATTACTTGTATAGGAATGTCATACATTTATTCATTACATTGTTCCACAAGAGAGCAAAATTCGTTTTTGTTGCGAGTGCTGAGTTTGAATCTCGAACAAACGAAGGATTCTATATTTGAATCACGAGCGTAGCGAGTGATTCTATGTTAGAATCCTGAGTGTAGTGAGAGATTCAAAAGCATAAGCAACAAATTATTTTGCTCTCGTGTGATACATAGTACAACTTTTCACCTTACTAGCGAAAAAATACAAGATTTTTTGTAATTTAATAGTGCTAATCCACACTTGGTATTTCATTTAGAAATGAAAAGTCTTATCAAAATTTTCGATTCTGACGGGATTCGAACCCGCGATGATATTAACCGATAAATATGAGCTTATCAAGAATTGCTAAATCGACGCATGTGGTTCTGTGGCTGAGCGGTCGAAGGCACTCCGGCTTTAGGAGGATCGTCTAATCATCGCGGGTTCGAATCCCGTCGGAATCGAAAATTTTGATACATAAGACTTTTCATTTCTAAAATACAAGATGTACCTAAGGAAAACCAATTCCCGCTATTTTTCTTGCCCCTCAAGTAGCAGGCTACCAGTCCTGCTACCAGGGTACCTTGTCCGCCGCCGCCGCCTGGCCGGGCGCACGCTGCGGCCTGTAATATTCGATTCTCATTGGTTGCTTGCCGCATTCTAAATTCAAATCACTTTTCCTCATAGTGTGAGCAAAGTAGAGTTTTGCTCACTGTTTTTACGCGGCAAAAGCGCCCTTTTTGAGCTAGTAAGGTGAAAAATATTTTGTTGCTTATGCTTTTGCATCTCTCACTACACTCAGTCTTTCGTTTGTTCGAGATTCAAACTCAGCACTCGCAACAAAAACGAATTTTGCTCTCTTGTGGTACAATGTACTACGGACCCATATTGTACTTGTAGTAACAATTTCACTATTAAATCGGACTCAATCCACAGACTAGGAAACAGCATCATCATAGTATGGATAACCCCAATAGTTAGTAAGTAAAAAATACAATAGTAAGTTTTTTACCCCAATAGTGTCGCATTTGAAGCATAAAATGAAGTCGGATTGGTAAAAAGAAAATATATTACAAAATAAACATTGCGCTAGATGAGAGAATTTTGAAAATAAAAAAATATCGTTTATTCAGTAGGGCCACTGCATACCGAGAAGAACCATGGCAACAAGGAATCCGCTCCGCTTAAATCTTAGTCAGGCTCCATTGCGATACCAATTCAAGTGAGGCTGTCTGAATACAATATCATCAACGCATAGCAGTCCACCGCGGGACATAGGCCTCCCCTAATGTATGTTTGGCGGCTACTGCTGGGCATAGCCCTCCCCTTTTGAGGTTACTTGGGCTTAACATTGATGGATGGATGGAAATATATAGATAGGTATAAGTAGGTATACATATTTTATAAATATATACATAGAAAACTGAATACATAAATTAAATGAAATAAATATATACAGGGCGTCCCAAACTTATGGGACATGAAGGGGAAGTACCTTAAATATCGTAGATAGTGTATTTTGCTTAAAGAAGACTTTATGTTATTTTTAAAACTTAGTAATTCCGCATTCATAGATTTTCTAAAAATTACTTGCTTCGTCTGGGAATCGAACCGACTCAAATGTCAAAAAAAAATCACCCTACTTTTATGATGCCAATCGAAAGAATAGCTAAAAAATAATAACTCTGCTTAGGTAACATTGTATTTTAAATGAAAGGAACAACGTAAAATGAGTTTTGAATGAGTCAAATTTCAAGAAAGTTATTTATTGCCGTCGACGACGTTCAAACTGAATTGTGCCATATCACATCGAGTGTTCACCATAAAATGATAAGAAAATCAACAGGTAGCGGACTCATTAAAAGATTGGCGATTTGCGTAAGACAAGAGGGATCACATTTTGAGCATTTAATTAATAATTTTCAAAAAAATACCCACTTAATTGACTACGGCAGTTACATGTATGTTTTTATGTTGATTAAAATGATTAATTTTACGTTGTTCCTTTCTTTTAAAATACAATGTTACCTAAGCAGAGTTATTATTTTTTAGCTATTCTTTCGATTGGCATCATAAAAGTAGGGTGATTTTTTTTTTGACATTTGAGTCGGTTCGATTCCCAGACGAAGCAAGTAATTTTTAGAAAATCTATGAATGCGGAATTACTAAGTTTTAAAAATAACATAAAGTCTTCTTTAAGCAAAATACACTATCTACGATATTTAAGGTACTTCCCCTTCATGTCCCATAAGTTTGGGACGCCCTGTATAAATAGTATGAATAGGTACTATAAATTCTAATAGAATTTAGTAGTACTTAGGTTATCTAATTCTAATAAATGTAGGTATATCTAATTGTTTTTATTTTTTAAGATTTTAATAAAAGATCTCATAATGCTAAGAAATGTTTGTCACACAAACACAATTTTTATATTTAACTAGCAAACCCAGCGAACTCCGTTTCGCCATCAGATGACCGCCACCGATTTCGTGAATTTTCTTTGCTATAAACCTCACGGAGCCCGAGACCTTTCCAACGAATGCAAAACCGTGGAAATCGGTTCGTGCGTTCTGGAGTTATAGCGTCAGGAAGGGAAACCCGACTTATTTTTATATAGTAGATTACCTCCTCATAAAATCTTGCGATGTCCGTGCAGGCCTCATGTGTTAGCTATTATATACACCTAAGACTTTGTACACACACATGTAAGCAATAAATACTTTGACTTTGACTTATTCTGTATTCCCATAGCGGCCTTCAAATGCACAATCTATCGTGCAGGTTTGCACAGTGGCGGCGTAAGGGGGGGGGCGGAGGGGCGGTCCGCCCCGGGTACCAGCCTCCAGGGGGTGCCAAGGAGGCCTCGGGCACCCCCAGAGCAGGCAAAGTGATCCCAGCGGTCCTACTGAATAAATGCTTTTTGACTTTGACTTTGAAAGGAAATGGTAGTAAGCCGGGCGCCTCTTTACATTCGGCGGCCTTAGGCACCCCCAGAGCAGGCAAAGGAAATGGTGGTTGACTGGGTGCCCCTATCATGGCCCTATCAACTATCATGGTTATCAACATTATTAACACTAAAATCATGTTAAATATCCCGTTTATAGTGTTAATAATGTAGACTTATAGTGTTGTATACTGTCGATTCCTTGTAAAAAAATTAGGCTCGCTTCGCTCGCCCATGAAATACATGTACGCTCGCATTACCAAAACTACGAACACTTGCCGAGTTCGCGGCATTGCAAGATCTGTGATTGACTTAGGTACGGTAGGTAATTGGTATTCAAAACCGAAGTAGGTAAGTACCTACTTACCACCTTAAACGTCAAGAACCTATGTATCGTGTAGTTTTTTACAAAAAAAATCGGCTCGCTTCGCTCGCCTATCACTGTTGCTAACTTCGCTAGAAGTAGGTAAGTACCTAATACTATCGTCAAAAAATAGATGTATCGTATTGATATTTTCTAAAAAAATCGGCTCGCTTCGCTCGCCCATTTAGAAGCTCACTTCGCTAGAAGTAGGTAAGTACCTACTACTATCGTGAAGAACTAATGCATCGTGTTGAGTTTTGCAAAAAATAATTCGGCTCGCTTCGCTCGCCCATAAAGCTACTCACTTCGCTAGAAAAATACGATTAGGGGTGCCGTATAAACCTCGTTTAGGGCACTGTTAGTGCTAAAACCGGCCTTGTTATCGTCAAGAACTAGATGAACTAATTGTCTGAAAAAAAATTGGGCTCGCTTTGCTCGCCCATTAAGATGCTCACTATTGCTCACTTCGCTAGAAGTTGGTAAGTACCTACTACTATCGTGAAGAACTACTGTATCGTGTTGAGTTTTTCTAAAAAAAAAATTCGGCTCGCTTCGCTCGCCCATAAAGATACTCACATCGCTAGAAAAATACGATTAGGGGGTGCCGTATAAACCTCGTTTAGGGCACTGTTAGTGCTAAAACCGGCCTTATTATCGTCAAGAACAAGATGAACTAATGGTCTGAAAAAAATTGGGCTCGCTTCGCTCGCCCATTAAATGCTCATCACTATTGCTCACTTCGCTAGAAGTAGGTAAGTATCTACTACTATCGTGAAGAAGTAATGTATCGAAAAATCGGCTCGCTTCGCTCGCCCATTAAGAAGTTCACTTCGCTGGATGAAGTAGGTAAGTACCTACTACTATCGTGAAGAACTAATGTAGGTATCGTGTTGAGTTTTAAAGATACTTCGCTGGAAAATTGCGATTAGGGGGTGCCGTACGATTTGTAAATCTTAGTTTTCTAGAAAAAAGATTGAGGTTTTTTGTTTGGGGGGGGGGGGGGGTGCTCAATTGAAAACCGCCCCGGGAACCCACCCACCTTACGCCGCCACTGGGTTTGCAGTGCACAAACATATCTGGACCAGTGGCCAAAAGAGGAACTAACGAACTTTACTGTAAAATGTATTAGCAACACAAATGCGATAGCAGCGCCTCTCTCACCGGTTCAGATACCCTTCATGTCCCATAAGTTTGGGACGCCCTGTATATGAAGAAATTGCTTGTATTGTCCCACTGCAGGGCAAAGGCCTTTTTCCTTTAGGGTCTGGTTAGAAACTGAAAATATATATACTTTTATAGAAAAAATAATAGATACATTACATATGAAGAGTAAGGAAGCAAGGAGATAGACATACAGCTATGACGCAGGCAACACAAAACGTGCGCGTTTTTTTCTTGCAGACCTGGCAAATTTTGCGCATGCGTTGGTAACCCCGCATCGGGTACTCGCCGGTTCGGGAAGTTTCGGTTCGGGAAGGTTGTTGGTGCGGGAAGAGAAGCAGGAGTCGAGTGTTTCGAGAGAAGAGATTTTATCAAACGATGACGGAAATCTCTATGTTGGATACGAGAAGAAGAATGTTTACATATAATATATGAGTTTAGGACAGATACATTTAAAAGCCTACGGAAGAGTTTCTTGTACCAGACCCTTGTTCGCTTTCGCTCGACTGGGTACATGGCTAGGAGTTGATCTTTCTTGTCCACCCCGCCCATCATGATGTTATAATCATGAATCAGGGCGGGTTTGGTGGAGCCTCGGGCAGTATGCTGACTGTTTCCATGGTAGGTAGATATCATGGCAACCCTATTGCTATCCCGCCATACCATGATATCCACGTCCCCCGAGGTAAGACCAACCACCTGGCCTTGGACCATGTTCCCTTTAGTGAGACTATGCAGCGCTTGAGGCACAAACTTGCGATCTGTCCGCAACGTTCCTACACAGTCGAAGCCTAAGCATTTGAGACGTCGAGCGAGAGCTGGCGAGTTATAATAATTGTCCATCCATAATGTGTAACCTTTGTTTTCTAAGCCCTGTGTGAGCCGCAGTACGATTGAAGGCGTGGAAGCCTCCATCGGATCGAGAATGTTCTGTGGTCGGTGTGATTTCGCGTGAATCTCGAATCGCCAAAGGTAACCTGTCTGAGATTCACATAATTCATATGTTTTTACACCTTTTTGGGCGACTTTGTTCGGAATAAGCTGGCTCATCTCGAGCCAGCCTTTCCACATCAGAAGACTCTCATCTAGAGCGATATTTTGAGACGGGGTGTATAGATTTTGAAATTTCGAATTTAAATGTGAAACAATTGGCATTATTTTGTAAAGTTTTGCTTCGGAGCTGCCCAGATCTATAATGCGCACATATCATCGTTATTACTAAAATGTAAGCATTTGCTTAAGAGCATATATCTGTCGATTGACATATGCGCACTAAAGCCGGGAGTATAGAATACATCATGGGCAGCCGACCAGTAATCTTCTAAGCGTGTTTTGACAACGACCCCCATTGCTAACACCAAAGCAAAATACGTATACAGCTCATCGGGAGTTGTATCAACCCATTTACATATTCTGCTGTTCGGACGGAGGCTATTATTGCTTATCATCTGGTCGGCCAGTTGCTGAGCATACCTATTCGTCTCTGTAGCGATGTGCTCCATTATTTGCCGATCCCATATGTCAATAAATATGTCATATGGGTCGTCACGTGGAGTAGTCGGACCAACATTTATTTGGGAGAACTTTTCCCGTCTCAGTTTAGGTGCAATCTGAGTTTCTGGAAATTCTCTCCATTCGAAGTTATACATCGACCAAGGCTGGTCGGTCTCCGTTGCGCAGACATCTGGGTCAGCATCAGGCTCCGGGTTAGGATAGTCCTGGTCCAGGGGTGTCTCGAGCAGGCTCTGGAACGACCTGGGACAGGCCGGGAACATCACGGCTTCATCATCCTCATTATCATCTGATTCCTCTTCGCTTCCTGTAATAAACAACATGAAACAAATAAACGAATTTGAATTTGAAAATGTTACATCGGTTTCAAATCTGATAAGTCAAAGTCAAGAAGCATTTATTCAGTAGGACCGCTGGGATCACTTAGAATAGTCTTAAAACTATTATTAGGTACTTCTGTTCTTGCGCGACCAATACCGTGAAGAATGAGGACATCAAACAGTTTTGGGCCTAGCATTCTTTTATGTGGGTTATGCACGTTGTGGCCCACGAGCTTGTGGCCCAAATTCTTGGTTTTACGTTCTGGCCCATTCTAAAAACGAATACACGCTGTGGCCTAAATTATATACTTGAAACAGACACAGATTGGGTAATAGTTATAATTAATTATTTGTATTTAAATAAAAAATGTTTTTAAAGGGTTTTTAATGTTTTATTAAAATCTCAAATCGTTAAAAAAACATAGTAACATAATAACTTAGTAGTTGCTTTGGTCAAAAATATAGAAATTTACATACCTACATTAAAATACTACTAACATAATTTTGTATACATAACATTTAAAATGCAAATTCAACTAGACTCAGGTAGGTACCAAATTAACTCTTACTTTGATACTTAACTACATACATATTTCTTGATCAATAAAAATATACTATAATAACTTAACAGATCAATATTTTTTTATAAAATACTACTAGGTTTAACCGGGGGTGGTTTGTATAATATCAAACAAACACGAGTCCACAGGTCACAGTAAAAGTTTATTACACGAAATACGAAAAACACAGAAAGATAATATTACAACAAAAGTTCGGACTTGGGAGAATAGAATGTTACTGCATTTTTCCCGCCGTTTCGACTGACTTCAAATTATATTATTGGTGTAACGGGAGCCTAATTTTCGTGCTTGAACGCGTCCCTATTAATTTGCTCTGAACGCTCCCTCTGCTGAGTTTCCGAACGCTACTGGTTTCAGTTCAGACGAGTAATATTCATTTTCTACTTCAATTTCGATCAACAGCTAAATAAATAGATAGCTAGCAATTCAAATTAATTGAAGTTCGTATCGTAGTGTGGAGTGTTTTATTAAGGTAAGTTTTGGGTTTTATTATATTCTTGAAGAAGCTCAAGTAGCTCATGCATGGGAAAATGTTTGTCTGTGAAGTTGCCTTGGTAGGTACTCGCTCGTGGTATTTTAGGTACTTTACATTGGGTGTTTTGCGCGAACAGCACGTGTTGTTTGTTTCGTGAGTACCTACCATTCCTACAATAATGAATACGTTTATCGAGTAAATACCATGGTCGAGTTTTTTGAAATTCAAAATGGAAGTCAGTTGCCGCACCATGGCGTCGTAAACAATTTTATTCAGTTTGGGTGCTATCCATCCAGTTTAGGTTCAATCTGCGACCGTATTCGCGTTCCATTTTTGAACTTTTTTCGTTCGTTTGATGAATATTCCCTCCACGATTTCTGACTTCAAGCTGTTGTGCTTCAAGGGCCAATTCGTGGTGGGAAGCCATAGAACTCAATGTAGATCTATGTGGGAAGCGTCCGAATATTCATCAAACGAACGATAACAGTAGCGCGACCCCCTGAATTGCAAAGTTTTCGTACCCTGTTGAAGTTGAAGGAATTGCTAAACTTGTATTAGGTTAGGTGTAATGGCGGCATAGTCTTTTGTTTAGCGCCAAAAAAAAATTTATTGAAGTAAGTATAATTTCCCAAAGTACCTAAATGGTAACATTCACAGCCCACAGGCAAACTCTTTGCAGTCCGAACTAGCGTAAATGGTATTTTATGGTGGAAGGTTTCCACCATTACCAGTTCCAGCCGGTAGGTAGCTAGGTAGGACATAATTTTTAATATAATTATTCCTTTTCTTATTTTAACAGCCATCTTGGCTGAATGGGGTGTGCCTCGACTTTCAATCCAAAGGTGTGTTCGAATCCCGGCCGTACATCATGAATATTTCGTTTTGTATCTAAATGCACTATAAATAACACAAGCTCATAACGGTGAAGGAAAACATCGTGAGTAAACCCGCAGCTTAGTCAGCTCCAGACATATTGACATTGTATTTAATGTTTGATTTTTTAATTATTTCTGATTGACGATGAAAGAGTGGAACAAGTGAAAGAGTTTGTGTATCTGGGGACATTGTTTACAAGAGATGGGAAGTACGATGAGGATATCGAAAGGAGAGTGAATGCTGGAAACCGAGTGAATGGGGCTCTCCATGATTTTATGAGCAGCCGGAAAGTGTCCGACAAGGCACGACTGGCAGTTCATAGAGGAGTGTTGGTACCGACATTGATGTATGGAAGTGAAAGTTGGGTGTGGCAGAAAAAACATCAGAGTAGAGTGAATGCTGTTGAAATGAGAGCGTTGCGTAGTATGTGTGGGGTAACGTTGAATGATAGAGTGAGAAATAGTGTGATAAGGGAACAGTGTGGAGTGAAAGAAGATGTAGTGTTGAGGATCGAGAAAGGTATGTTAAGATGGTTTGGGCTTTGGGATGTAGAGAGGATGGATGACAGTCGTTTGACAAAGCAAGTGTATGAGGCGAGTGTGCATGGGACAGCTGGAAGGGGAAGACCTAGGCGAACCTTCTTGGATCAAATTGGCGACATTTTGGAGAAGGGCCAGGTCAAAAGTACCCTAAACCGACGAGCATGTATGAAGAATGTAATGAGAGTGAATGAGGCGAAAGTTGTGTGTCAGGATCGTAGCGACTGGAGATCCGTGGTCTCTGCCTACCCCTTTGGGAAAGAGGCGTGACTTTATGTATGTATGTATGTATGTTGACAAAGCCGATTAAGCTGAGAGGATGGTTCAGGTGCTACAAGCCTCCATCTCAAACAATGTCCCCGGCACTACAGCGTCCCGTTGAGTGTAGGCATAGGTTGCCTCCTGACGCTGTTTAAATCATCTAATATAGATGTAAATGCCTAAGTTTAGTTATTTATCATGCTTTAATTTTTGCCTTTCACAACATTAGCCTCATAATTTATATTTTACAGACCTGAATACCTACTTATAGTACGATGAATAAAAAGGACACTACAAGCGGAGGTCAAGCTGAGCAAGTCCGTCTGACCGTAAAGGCATTTGCGAAAATGTCTGAGTCGTTCAGAGGAAACCGCCGGGCCAGTCAACGGAGGAGACAAAAGCATTCCCTGTCACCAGTTACAACACCAGCGAAACACTCACGGTAAATGATTGAAATAATAAATAATGCTGGACATTTTCACACAGCATCTAGCCCCAAACTAAGCAAAGCTTGTACTATGGGAACCAGGAAGCTGATATACTACTTATATACATAAATATACATAGAAATCACTCAGACCCGAGACAAATATTTGTAGATCATACGAAAATAGGTCACGCGGCGGGGATCGAACCCGCAACCTTCTGCGTCGCAGGCAGGCCTTCGCCCCCTGCACCACAGAGGTCGTCAAAATCGAAATGGAGGTCTTTAATTTTTAATTTGTACAGGAATGATTCGCCGGAGCGCGTCCTAAGCACCAGTAACAGTGACACATCTCCATCACCAACACAACAGTCCCGGAGAAAAATGTAAGTTACTTCAACCAACATCATAAAAGGTTCTAGATTCAGCTGTAGTATGTTTTTAGTATATTGTACAATGTGGATTTCCAAAAATTTTTTTTAGGGGTAATACTCTAAGGTGCCATTTTAATCAGGAACCAATCGTTTTCACTACATAATGCTTATAGATTATCGGTGACAGTGTGATAACAGTGAGCTGATCTGATGATGGAGTCAGGAGTTCAGCAGAAATCAGTAAATTACAGGCTGCATCTCATGAACCGTGATAGTTAGACAATTGATATTTTCACAGATGATGTATTTCTGTTGCCGCTATAACAACAATACTAAAAAACATATTAAAATAAATGTTTAAGGGGCTCCCATGCAACAAACGTGATTTTTTTTGCCGTTTTTATAGATAACTCTGTCCGTCGCGGTGTTACCCGCGGTCCCTCGGGAAAACATCACCTTCCCGGGATAAAATATAGCCTATGTTCTTTGGGGATAATGTGGGATTCTATTGGTGAAAGAATTTTTCAAATCGGTCCAGTAGTTTCGGAGCCTATTCATTTCAAACAAACAAATCTTTCCTCTTTATAATATTAGTATAGATGAAACGGTACCCTAAGTGCGCAAGTCCGACTCGCACTTGTCTGTTTTTTTTATTATAGTCATGTATAATAACTGAATGCTTATAATTTTAGAATAACGGTGCGTGACATATCGGAGTTGCCGGAGGGGAGGGGGCTGGAGACTCCCCTGCACCCTAAGAGGGTGCGCGTGTGGCGACCGTAAGTATTATTTACTTGCTACTGCGCGCGGCTTCGCCCGCGTGGTATGAACATTTTGAATAGCCTATATGCTATTCAAGGTCACTATCTACGCCTATTTCAAGTTGCATCCAAATCGGTTCACTGGATTAGGCGTGATTGATACACAAACATACAAACATACTCGCAAACTTTCAGATTTATTATATTATTAGGATTATAAGGATATTATTAGGAATTAGGATGGTATGGTATAGAACCCTAAGTGTGAGACCAACTCGCACTTGTCCGGTTTCTTTATTATAGTCATGTATAATAACTGAATGCATATAATTTTAGAATAACGGTGCGTGACATATCGGAGTTGCCGGAGGGGAGGGGGCTGGAGACACCCCTGCACCCTAAGAGGGTGCGCGTGTTGCGACCGTAAGTATTATTTATTAGCTACTGCGCGCGGCTTCGCCCGCGTGGTACCAACAGTTTGAATAGCCCATATGCTATTCCAGGTCACCATTTACGCCTATTCCAAGTTTCATTGACATCGTCGGCTAGATACTACTAGTATTCCCAAGGAGGGTTGACGTCGGGCAGGCGGCCGGTCATAAAAACACTGAGCCAATATGTTGTAAGGGGGCAACATGGATCAAGTATGTAATAGTATGACGAGTGATAGAGGGAAATGGAAGAAACATGTTGTGCCGACCCCACTTAGTGGGATAAGGGCAGGAACAAGAAGATTTAGACATATTACAGTATTGTTATTGTTAGAGCCTTGCAAATTTTAACTTTTGTTTTAATGTCTCATAGAACTATGCCGGGACTTTCTTGGCCGGAACCTTCACCCTCTTGGGCGGAACCTGTTGCACCGGAACCGGAGGTGCAACCGGCGGTGGAGGCGGAACCGGCGGTTGCACCGGCCGTGGAGGCGGAACCGGCGGTGGAGGCGGAACCGGCGGTTGCACCGGACGTGGAGGCGAAACCGGCGGTTGCACCAGCCGTGGAGGCGGAACCGGCGGTTGCACCGGCGGTGGAGGCGGAACCGGCGGTTGCACCGGCCGTGGAGGCGGAACCGGCGGTTGCACCGGCCGTGGAGGCGGAACCGGCGGTTGCACCGGACGTGGAGGCGAAACCGGCGGTTGCACCGGCGGTGGAGGCGGAACCAGCGGTTGCACCGGAGTTGGAGGCGGAACCGGCGGTTGCACCGGACGTGGAGGCGGAACCGGCGGTTGCACCGGACGTGGAGGCGGAACCGGCGGTTGCACCGGACGTGGAGGCGGAACCGGCGGTTGCACCGGCGGTTTCACCAGAACCGATGGATCCAGTGCCTGATGTACCCTCCCCGGGGATGTAAGTCAAATAATTTTCTTACAGCAAACCTATGGATTTATAGAGACAAGTGTAGATAAAAAAAAAAAAAAAAAAAAAGTAAAAATATTTATTTAAAGCAAAACATAGACATTGTGTGTGGATAACAAATCGATAGACGTTAAGAAAGATGCACTACATAATGCTGACAGCAAAACTCTTGTGTTAATGACGGACCTCACACTAGGCTGAGCCTGTATCGTGAGGACCAAGCTGACGATTTACAGAGTAAGATAAAGATGATATGGACACTGGTTTTATTCTAGGTTTGTCGAGGTTCGAAAATCCTCGTCTCGCCGTCGTCCGATTCGTGATAGCGACATCACTGAGCTCAATTATGGTAAGAACTTAAGAACTAATTTTAGCTTTGTTTTAGGGCTATAGGCAAATTTCTGGTTTTTGCAGATTTGAAACTCTTTTTTATTACAGGCAGCGAAGAGGATTCTGACGACGGCGAGGATGACGAGTTTGAACCGCAGCAGTGTCCAAGGGTGTTTCGGACACTGTTCGAAACACCCTTAGACGAGGATGATGAGGAGCCCCAGACCCTTGAGCCGCCCATCACCGAGCCGCCCGTCGCCGAGCCAGAGTGGTCGCCGGAGGAAGTCGCCTCGTTAGTAACGGACCACCCTTGGAGGTTGTATGACTTCCAGTGGAAAGCGTTTCCAGAGGCTCAGATTCCTGCTAATCTGAGACGGGAAACATTTTCCCAGATTAATGTAGGTCCGGCAGCTCCGCGGGACGATCCCTATGACGTCTTCGTCGACATATGGGATCGCCCTATTATGGAGCACATCGTCTCGGAGACGAACACATACGCGCAGCAGGTGGCCGACCAAATGCTCCGCAGCGGCAGCCTCCGTCCAACTAGCCGCATCACCAGATGGGTAGACACGAATGTCAATGAATTATACACCTATTTTGGCATGATGCTGGCGATGGGGGTTGTGGTCAAATCGCGGATGGAGGAGTATTGGTCGGCGTCCTCTGACATTTTCTGGACGCCAGGTTTTAGTGCACACATGTCGGTCGACCGCTTCACGCTTCTCGGCAAGTGTTTACACTTCAGTAACAACGTCGACATGTGTGGACTAGAACCCTCCGAGGCGAAACTTTATAAAATAAACCCAATAGTGTCGCATTTGAACTCTAAATTTCAATCACTGTACATTCCTTCGCAAAATCTGGCATTAGACGAGAGTCTTTTAATGTGGAGAGGCTGCCTCGAGATTAGCCAGCTTATTCCCAACAAGGCGGCAAAGCAAGGGATAAAATCCTATGAACTTTGTGAGTCACAAACCGGCTACCTATGGCGGTTTGAGATTCACGCCGCTTCACACAGGCCGCAGAACACGGATGATCCAATGGAGGCGTCCACTCCGTCAATCGTGTTGCGGCTCACGCAGGGGCTTGAACACAAGGGCTACACGTTGTGGATGGACAATTATTATAACTCCCCCGCTCTCGCTCGGCGGCTAAAATGCTTGGGTTTCGACTGTGTTGGGACGCTGCGCACCGATCGCAAATTCGTCCCCCAGGTGCTACACACGTTGACGAAACAAAGCATGGTAAAAGGCCAGGTAGTTGGTCTTACTTCGGGTGATGTAGATATCATGGTATGGCGGGATAGCAATAGGGTTGCCATGATATCTACCTACCATGGAAACAGTCGGCATACTGCCCGAGGCTCCACCAAACCCGCCCTGATTCATGATTATAACATCATGATGGGCGGGGTGGACAAGAAAGATCAACTCCTTGCCTTGTACCCCGTCGAACGAAAGCGGACGCGGGTCTGGTACAAGAAACTATTCCGCAGGTTGTTGAATATAACTGTATTAAATGCATATGTAATATATAAACATAACCATAATATCACCCATAGAGAGTTCCGTATGCAAGTAATTAAAAGTATTTTATTGAAGCACGCTTCTGCCCTTCCCCTTCCCACCCCGCCACCGCTACTAACACTAAACCGACGTGTTGACCTTACCCACCGCATCGAAGAGTATGCCATACGACCTGGCCAGCACCAGCGCCCGCGCCGAATGTGCTCTGTGTGCAAACAAAGGGTCAGCACGTTTTGTTTTGGTTGCAACAAAACTGTATGTAGATCACCTTGCTTTCTAAACTTTCACCAATAATTTATGTACTATGTTTCTGTTCTATATTTTTATTATTATTAATTATATTATATACCTTTATTACTATTTATATTTGTATTATTATTTTTTATAAATATATATAGATATCTCCATGGGCACTATGTTGATCAAACGTGCCATATAGTTAGTAATTATTTGATCCGTTTTCACTTGTTGATCCGGTTGGTATTTGTTGATCCATTGCCACATCACCGTCCGTATGTGGATCCGAACGGAGCCACAAGTGTCACCATCAGTAATAATAATAATTTCGTGCTTTTTATACAAATCCACCTTTTTGCGTTTTAGCAATTGTTGATCCGATTCAAATGAGCCAATCAGAGCCCACCGAGCTCAGTCATTGGTCGCTTGCGGCCTTAGCCATTTGTTTCACCTAAATCTAACATTTTAATTATTTGATCAGATTGATTCTCTGGTGATTTTTATAATACGTCTCTAGCAGATTTGTTTTAGCATTATAGGTTTGTTTGATAAATTTCATCAAGCAGAATAACAGAACAACTAAAGCGCGGATCCACGCTATGATTTTTCAAAATTAAAGAACGAAGAGAACGAGCTAGGGTTAGTGAACTAGTTTCATATGCTTAAGAATGGATTGCCGCTTTGTTGATATTATTAGGCCCCAATTATGTGTTCTCCTGCAATTAAGACAATTATCAGAAGTAGAAAATTATCACAAAGAAAATAAGTAATTTTTAAAAAGGTTTTTGAGAAATTTACTGGTCAATTACTGGTATTAAAAAAGATACATAAATCCTACTTCACTAACCTTAGCTCGTTCTCCATACATAACGGAAATGTCTGATACACGTTAGTGCACACGTCCACAAGCTCCTTTTTTTTTTTATCCTGGGAAAAATGCATTACGCATCCCCTCCCGCTCGGGGGGCGAGAGGGGTATGTGGGACTCCCCGGGAGTGAGACTCCCGGTATACCCACTAAACGACCCAGTGACATTCCAGCGTCGCCTGGAATGGAGGGGGGTCTGGGAAACCGGCAGAGCCTCTTCTTCCAGTCCCCCTCCAGCGATCCCCGCCCTTGAGGCGGGCCTTTCACATCCCTCCTCGTGTTGAGGAGGCCCCGCGTCTTGGTGAGCCGTGCAAGGCGGACGAAGTTGCCCCCGCACCTAGCGTCCGCTACTCACCACCGGGCGGGAGAAGGCGGTCGTACATCCACCTTCGCCTACCCCTACGCAGCCTGCGGTGTGGCGGCGCAAGAGGATCCACCTCTCGCGCACGCTCCGCCGCCTCCTGCGATATGACGACTTCGCAGAAGGAGGCGACTGCCGCCCAGGCGTCCTCACTTCCCAGCATCCCTCCGACTACGTTGGGAAGCGTTGGGAAGGTCCCGCCCGATCGCCGCGACCAGGCGGCTGCGGCGCGGTTCGGACCACGACGAACACACCTCGAGGGTGTGCTGCGCTGTATCCTCCGCCGCGCCACAGTCATGGCACGACGGTCCTTCCTCCCTTCCGATGCGGTGCAGGTACTTGCCGAAGCAGCCGTGCCCCGACAGCACCTGCACCAGGCGGAAGGAGAGGAAGCCATGCGGCCTCTCGAGCCAGTCTTGTAGTACTGGCCCGAGAGCGTCAAGCGTCCGGCGACCAAATACGGCGGAGGCAAGGTCCTCCTTCCAATGTAGGACGGTGGCCTCCCTCGCCTGTCGCCGGACGGCTTCCCACTCTTCCGGGGCCGGGCGCTCCCCGAGCGCCCTACGCTCCGCCACCCATTCGTATACTCTAGCGAGCACCCACGCCTCGAGCTCCCAAGGGGGGGTGCCCGCCAGGGCGCACGCCGTCGCAAAACCCACCGTACGGTAGGCCCTCGATACCCGCTGAGCAATGGCCCTTTGGGGAGATATTTCATTTGGGCCTCCACCGCGATCCTGACACCCTCCACATGGATGTGGGCGTCAGGTGGGGGGCGCCGCCGACTTCGGTCTTGTGCAGTGCCACCCTCAGCCCCAGGCGGCGGATCCTGTCAACGACTAAGGATCCACCCGCCGATGCCAGACTGGCCGCTTCCTGAAAGCTCCCGCGGGCGGTGAGGAGAGTGTCATCCGCATAGCAAATGACACTTGTACCTCGCGGGAGCCTTCCCCGCAGCATCCAGTCAAATCCTACGTTCCAAAGGAGGGGACCTAAGACGGACCCCTGCGGAACGCCAGACTCGGCGGGGTATCGCCGGACTTGGCCCGTTCTATCTACGAGGAGGACCGAGCGGTCCTCCAAATAGCTGGCCAGGAGGGCCCGCAAGTAGCGAGGCACTCCGTGGAACCGGAGTGCCTCTAGGATGGTGGAGTGGGGTACGGAGTTAAACGCGTTGGCTATGTCAAATGACACAGCCAACAATCCGTCCCTTACCTCCACCGCTTCCCCAACCTGACCCTTCAGACGGGCCAACGCATCCACCGTCGAACGCTCAGTCCGGAAACCGAACTGAGCGTCCGACAGATCCGGCCCCACGTACCGCAAGTGGCGGTTGAGGCGGGCGGCGATTATTCCCTCGAACATCTTACCGACCTCATCGAGTAGAACGATGGGTCGGTATGCCGAGGGAGAGTCCACCGGGCGCTCCTCCTTGCGGAGGAGGCAGAGCCGCCCCTCTTTCCACGGTTTCGGGAACCTCCCAGCCACGAAGCACGCGCTGAAGAGGTCCCGGAACCTTTCCTCCATTGCAAGGGCTGCTATGGCCACAACTCTTGCTGGGACGCCGTCCGGCCCTGGGGCCGTTTTCTTGGCGCGGAGGCGAAGGCTCGCCGTACCAAATTCACCCTCTGTGACTGAAGGAGGTTCGTCCTCTACCTCCGGCGGGGCCGCCCCCCTTGGGGGGTTCATTGTTGAAGGGGTGAAGCCGTTGTCCCTGCGTGGAAACAGGGACTGGACCACACCATCCAGCAACGACGGCTCGAGGGTCTCAGCGACCGGGGGACCAAAGGGGCGCAGTTTATTCCGCGCCGCCTTATATGGTCTCCCGAAGGGGTCGCTGTCGAGACCCTGCAGCATCTCGACATTTGCCGAGTCGCGGGCGGTGATGATGGCTATTTTGAGGACCTCCTTCGCCTCCACATACGCATTGTAGAGGCGTTCCTCCTCAGCCTCGTCTCGACGGCGCCGTCGGCGAGCTCTCGCGTGCTCCCGCCTTGCAGCCACACAGGTAGCCCGCAGACGTCCACAAGCTCCTAGCGCAACTGACGGTCAAATGACGATGTATTAGTTATTTTATGCGATAAAATGTGCTTCATTTATTGGTTCGACTACTCTGTATTATAAGCAGTAGTATGCAACCTCTTGGTGGCAGTGGGCTGGCCATATCTCACGACGAACCGAAACCGCTGGGGTAAAAGTGTTCTTGAGTGGAGACCGCGGCTCGGCAAACGTAGAGTAGGACGCCCTCCAACCAGATGGGATGACGATCTACGAAAGACTGCAGGCAGATGCTGGATGCGGCAAGCTGAATACAGGGCGCTATGGCGCTCATTAGGGGAGGGCTATGTCCAGCAGTGGACTAATGTAGCCTGATGATGATGATGATGCAACCTCTTGAATCAGGGCAAAGAGTTGCCCTGATTCAAGAGGTAGGTTGTTATTTGTAGGTTGCATACTACTTGAGAATTATCACCGTCACTGTATGACGAAAGGTTCGTCCAAATATCTATCTTTTTAGGGTTCCGTATTTTTAGTTTCACAACGTTTTCTATAAGTTTCAATTGAATTACGGTCGACTTCTTCAAAAGTCTACAGCCATAAGCAATAATTAAAGGATCGTTTCTTTATGTCGGATCAAATAAAGCGGTAATTTTGAGTATATAAATGGAACAGATCAACATACGACTTATGATTTGGTATATAAAACGGAGTCAAGAAGTGTTTGAGCATTTCAAAATTTGAACCGTTACGGAGTCGAGTTCGTCTAGTCTAGGCGGATTTAGCAATGTATGGAACATTGCACATATTGTGTACGGAGCCAACAAATACTGTAGTGTTTACGAAAAATTAATCTACGTTACTTAATATACAGTTTCGTTTTGTCGGATCAAATAAAGCTGTAATTTTGATAATATATATGGATCTGATCAACATACGACTTTGGATTTGGTATATAAAACGGAGCCAACAAGTGTTTATGGGTTTCTGAATTTCGGCCGTTACGGAGTCGATTAAGTTCGAGATCATAGCAATAAAAATGTTGAGTACATCAATTTCTCCATGAATACGTTTGGCAACGTCGCCCGAAAATTTGCGCCGTTGCCACTCCGGGCAAGATCTATGCAACCGGAGTCGAGTAATATGGGGGAAAAGGTGGAGTCAGGAATGCACGGCAGTCGGGCTGGATCAACTTAGTGCCCAGGTTGGTATTTATATATTAGTATTTAATATATAGCTATATTATTTATATTGTATATTATTATATATGTGTATATTGTCAACTGTTTCTTACCAGTCCCTACAAGGAAAGAGACCTATGCCCCGCAGTGGCGCAATGACATATACAGGGTTTAAAAAGACGTCTACCGAAGCCGAAAGGGGTAGGTACAGCATCCCAATAGACAACCAAATCCAAAAGGATTTTCCGAAATATGCACTAAATCCGGAGAAAACAGCGTTTGAAGAGTACTGTTTGCGTATGTTTTGGGTGCGTTTTTTTACGTAGATTGCTGGATTTTGAGTTTTAAATGTTTTTTTCGTTTATAAATGAAATTATTAGGTAGGTATGGTCATATTATGTTGTAATAGTAGTAAATAGCCGAAAATAACACAGCATGACAAAGCTAAGTCAAAATTTTTTTTTGCGTTTTTTTTCGCTAAATATGTTTAGAATCATGGTCTGATTACAACCCCTCAGTATTCGGTAGCAGTCTTTTTACACCCTGTATATATATCTATATATTTATATCCAACCATCAATGTAAAGCCTAAGTGTTTCATTCACCTAAAAAGGGGGGGCCTATGCTGAGCAGTGGGAAATTACATTTTTTTTTTTTTTTAAACTAACCCCGCCAACATTAGGTAGGTTTTTTTTAAAGGGGGGGCCTATGCTAAGCAGTGGGATTTTTTTTTTTTTACTTTTATATCCAGCAGTAAACTGCTATAAGCTGATGATCATTATCTTGATATCCTTCAACTCTGACAACTGATATTGTTCGATTATCGTCTACTTTCAAACGATTACCGTTTCTTTTGTAATTATTTTTTATGTCCAGCAGTAATCTGCTATAGGCTGATGATGATGATTGTAATATCCTTCAAACGATTATCATTTCTTTTTTTTCTTGTTTTCTCTCATCTAATGCAATTTTATTTTCTCGACTTCAAATGCGACACTTCTGGGCTTATTCATACTAGGTTAAAATGCTACTATTGTGTAATCTGTGTATCGTGTCCGATTTCGTACTGAAATTGGTACTTTTGTTTGTTGATTTTATAAATGTTTTTCTATGGCAGCATGTCGATTTTTTATGCTTTTTTATTTGTAAATATTATATTCATGAATAATGTTCATTTGTATTTAAAATAAATGCAACAGAATTTGTCCTGAGAGCCAATCTTTGTGAGGTACCGTTTTGCGACCATTTTCAAGTGCTTTGTTTATTGTTTGATTTCTCGTAATCTGAACCCCGTAAAAAGCTGTAACTTGCTATGTAATAAGTATGTGAACCATACTGATGTATAAACTATGAACGTAAGCCACTTGACCTACCACATTGGTACAATTGAAATTTAAACAGAGCCTACTTTTTGCGCGACACAGACCGCTCGGTTTAGCGCGTGGTTTTGTAAGGCTTGTATTTATAAAAAAATGTATGTAAAGGTATGTGTTTTTTATATTTTGTGTGTGTATTTATGTTTTTTTAACAAAAATAAAACTAATTTTGTACAAGTAAATGAGTTTTTTATTAATTACAACCACTTTGGTACCATAAACTGGAAGAAAATAGTTCAGCCTGAATTCAACTTAGGATAATTAATTAATTGCAAGGTAATACAGAACTAACACAATGTAAATGTTTTAGCTTATTTCATAACAATTCCAATGATATAAGTTTTATTACATAGCTCCATACAAAATTTAAGAGATATCGTGGTTTTAATCACGCGCGGCGTTAGCGCGCGCGGCCACCCTGAATTGGCCCCACAGATCCGACCACTTGCGCTAGGCGGCTTGGTCTAATAATCCCCTTATAGATTCCCCTTCGAAGGGGATTATTAGACTTTTTGTCTACAAATCCCCTTACAATCGGATTTAGCTGAGGCAGCAGGGGATTATTAGACAAAAAGTATAGAAATCCCCTTAACATTTAGACATTTATTTATTTACTAGCTGACCCGCGCAACTTCGTCTGCGCATTATTAGGAACAAAGTGGAGGAGTTTTGAGTGAATCGAGAGTACAAAATATAAAACTCCGTCGCATGATATAATATTTTTTTTTATATATGTTTCTCTCAAGAATTATTTAATAGATAAAGGTAGGAAAAATCTTACCCAGATCTTGCAATGCTAAGAACAAAACGAATACGGTAATTGGTACAGAATCGCTGAAGCGAGCGCAGCGTATTTTTTTATAGCAAGAACTGTGTGGTTTTAAATTTCGAAATAAAATTATTAACTATTATTGCGTTATGTTTCTCTCAAGAATCCCATAATAGATAGAGGTAGGGAAAATCTTACCCAGATCTTGCAATGTTAAGAACAACACGATAGCGCTCCGACAGGAGTATTATTGTTCTTTGCGATAGCGGCAACTGGTGTCAGATTTGCCGAAGCGAGCGGCAATACCTACCCGCGACTTCATCAGCAATATAAAATATCGAAAACTCTAAGCAAAAATCTCCATTAACTTTTCGGAACTAAAAATGATCGATCTCCGCTGTACCTCCGCTATAGTAGAATCGCCACCTAGGAGAAAAAGTATAAAGTAGTTTGACCTCGGGGATGTAGATGGCGTTCTAACTATAGCCAAGGAAAAATATTTTAATATCAAAAAATCATAACTTCGGAGTTCGGATATATTGATGGGTGGGACACACATGTTACATGTTTATCATTAATTTTAAAATAATTTATTATGCAAAATACAAAAAAAACGAAAAAATTTAGAGTGCAAAAAGTGGCTCCGGGCGGTCACCCATCCTTATTATGACCGCGCCCAGGGTTGCTTAACTTTTTTCCCCATACAAACTTCCAACCCTTATTTTCCCGCCCCCTTATGGTAATTGACAAAAAAAAGTAGCCTATGTCCATCCCTGGGGTATACTCTTTATCCATGCCAAATTTCAGCTTAATCGGTTCAGCGGTTTGGGCGTGAAAAGGTAACAAACAGACAGACAGACAGACAGAGTTACTTTCACATTTATAATATTAGTATGGATTTGCCACTCAAGCACACACAAAATACAAAATGAGAAGAAAAAAATAATAATAATTAAAAGAATAAGACAAAAAAAAGAAACCTGTCATGTACCTCATGTGTGCTACAGCAGCAAAAGGGCTTCGACTCAGCATAATGCCTCGCTACAACGAGGTAGCGAGGCGCTGGTATTCTGTCGAAAACCGTCGGTCAGTCAATAGACCCTGTGAGGATAATATACTATATGTGGAGTGTTGTGTTCAATAAACTAAATAAATTATAATGTTTGTCAATTATGTAACAGAATAAATACAAAAATAATGTGGAGGTGGTTTATTTGGGTACTTGCATAAATATTAAATAACAAATAAGCAAAGGTTAAATAAACAAAAATACATAGAAATACATAGATAACAAAAACAAAAGTAGGTACCTGCCCACCACCCTCTAGCAAGTGAAGGGCGCACCATTACTATTTATACCAGACAACCCAGTTCTTTGTTCATCTAATAGAAAAGACTTGTAACGTTTTTTAAAAGTGAACTTTGATGTCAACAAACGAAGAGGTGGGGGAATATTGTTCCAGCACTTGGTTGCCTGGTATCGAAAGCTTCCCCGAAATGCCACGGTTTTGTGCTTACTGTAATGCAGCAAGCTTCGTGTTGGCCTCTTACTGTACTTGCTATTAGGTTGGTGAAGATTCTCATACAGATATTCTGGTGACTCGGTCTTCAAAACGGAAAACACTACTGTTGCAAGGTGTAAATGCCTCCGCGAGGCCATATTAAGAGTGGAAGCATTATACTTCCACCAACATAAATTATAATTTATGTTGGTGGAATATAATACTTAACCTTTATTTTATTAAATGATAATATTATTTTAGTGACATCTGACCCACAGTGGCTCACTTGTGAAATGCCCAACCCTTGACTTGTCTTAAAAACAAACTGTCGCAGAAAACTAATTAATTATTGGTTAGTTCTGTAATTAAGATTCTTAAAACCTAGCAACTAGGGTATTCATTTCATTGTACGTAAAATATCGACCTTAATTTTTGCGAATAAGGTCCATAATTCTGTATAATGCACATTTTTGCGGCCTACGGAAATATTTGATACAAAGTAATGCTGTTGGATAAAAAAGATTGAAAATGTTTGTTCGAATGTAGTACTATCTACTTATAATATGTTCTACATAGAAACTCATGATCATCATCAGTCGAAAAATATACACTGCTGGATATAATAATCTCCAAGAAAGTCTCACTACGCTAAACATAAGTAATTAACATTCGTCGTAACCTGGGGGGGGGGGGGAGGGGGAGGGGTAACTTATATTTTATGTAACACAAAAAAACAAACGACAAATAAAAAAAAAAACAATATATTTATAAAAAGTAATAGAATGCCTATAGTTTTCCTTGCATGAGAACATAATGGTACAGGTTTTCACAATACACAAAAAAAACTTAACTAGAAGAGCCAGAAAAAGCTGACAGAATATAATACATGGTATCTATCGGGAATGGTGAAAGAATATGTCCATGGGTTGATCGCATTCATATCAAAATGAATATTGAATCATCATCGTGTAGTCCTTACTGCTGTACATAAGACTTCCATAGTGTATAAAAAAAACCCTTGCCCAAGTACCCCGAGAACTGTGCCTAACGTGGCCATCAGCTTAAACTCATTCGTGACCCCGCCCGCTTACTTACCGCCTATCACTTCTTCGGCAACAGAGTGGTTCACAATTGGAATGCACTACCAAATGACGTTGTTACTGTCACTTCGGTCAATTCATTTAAGAACAAGCTCGACAACTGGCTACGAAATAATAAATCAGTGCTTAAAAAGATTAACCAATCCTGAACAATCGGACTATTTCAACACTGTGATAAAGACATATCAGCAACAGCTGCTCGTCTATCATCGATAAATAAATAAATAAATAATACTGACGGTTACATATGTGTTAATATCTGGCACATACAAATATGTACCAAGTAACAATTGTCCTATTTATCAAAAGAACATCAATTATTTAACAACATTGCACAAAAATGGTAAGCCCCTCAACAAATCACGCATCATTCACACATAATTTACACATCATTCACGCCCAACAAATCAGCTTCACACCTCAATGCGCCTTGGTGCGCGCGCGTGGTTCTCGTCCTTTCAGGTTCACTGAACTATGCCACTCAGCCCAGCAAACTTCAAAGCACAAGAACACGCCACAAGTGACACATTGTGAATGAACCATTTTGCTGATGCTCTGCCGAAAACAAACAACACAACGTTTTCGTTTGTTTCTGCCAGTGTCGTACTTGGGAACATGCACCACATCTCTTCTCAGCCTCATGAGTTCCTCTACAGGCTGGATTGGTGTAGGTGGTGCCATTGGTGACGGTGGTGCTTTTGGTGATGGTGGTTCCATTGGTGACGGTGGTGCTATTGGTGATGGTGGTGCAATTGGAGAGGGTAGTTCCATTGGTGAGGGTGGTGCCATTGGTGAGGGTGGTTCCATTGGAGAGGGTGGTGCCATTGGTGAGGGTGGTGACGGTCCCGACTTTGATCTATGTAGAAATGAAAACAAAAGTGAACTTGCTAGGCTCTAACAATAACAATACTGTAATATGTCTAAATAATGCCATTAATTTAATAAAGCTGAAAGTTTGAGATATTTGTGTTTAAATTACGCATAAACCAGTAAACCGATTTGAATGAAACTTGGAATAGGCGTAGATAGTGACCTGGAATAGCATACAGGCTATTCAAACTGTTGGTACCACGCGGGCGAAGCCGCGCGCAGTAGCTAGTAAATAATACTTACGGTCGCCGCACACGCATCCTCTTAGGGTGCAGGGGTGTCTCCAGCCCCCTCCCCTCCGGCAACTCCGATATGTCACGCACCGTTATTCTAAAATTATAAGCATTCAGTTATAAAATACTTAGTGTAAATTTTCAAATGTTGTCTGGCACGTTCTCCATAGATAAATAAAAATGTATGTAATGTTAGCCTGGCTCGTCGGACGCCCGCAATACAGGCCAGCCCTAGGTCAGCCTAGGTCCACTGAATCTTAAATTGTAACCTGTATCCTACTTTTGGAAAATAAACTATTTGATTGGATTTTGACTCGTACATGACTATAAAAACCACAAAAAAAAACCGTGCAAGTGCGAGACGGACTTGCGCACTTAGAGTTCCGTATCATCTATACTAATATTATAAAGAGGAAAGATTTGTTTGTTTGTTTGAATTGAATAGGCTCCGAAACTACTGGACCGATTTGAAAAATTCTTTCACCATTAGAATCCTGCATTATCCCTGATGAATATAGGCTATATTTTATCCCGGGAAAGTGATGTTTTCCCGAGGGACCGCGGGTAACACCGCAACGGACAGAGTCTATAAAAACGGCAAAAAAAATCACGTTTGTTGTATGGGAGCCCCCTTAAAATTATTATTATTAGTATTATGTAGTGAAAACAATTGATTCCTGATTAAAATAGCACCTTAGAGTATACCCCAATAAAGATTTTTGGAAATCCACATTGTACAATATACTAAAAACATACTACAGCTGAATCTAGAACCTTTTATGATGTTGGTTGAAGTAACTTACATTTTTCTCCGGGACTGTTGTGTTGGTGATGGAGATGTGTCACTGTTACTGGTGCTTAGGATGCGCTCCGGCGAATCATTCCTGTACAAATTAAAAATTAAAGACCTCCATTTCGATTTTGACGACCTCTGTGGAGTAGTGGGCGAAGGCCTGCCTGCGACGCAGGAGGTTACGGTTTCGCGGGACCAATTTTTGTATGATCTACAAATATTTGTCTCGGGTCTGAGTGTTTTCTATCCTAATCCTAATAATATAATAAATCTGAAAGTTTGTGAGTATGTTTGTGTAACAATCACGCCTAAACCAGTGAACCAATTTGGATGAAACTTGGAATAGGCGCAGATAATGACCTGAAATAGCATTAGGCTATTCAAAATGTTGGTACCACGCGGGCGAAGCCGCGCGCATTAGCTAGTGTATAATAAGTATGTATTTACAAACAAGAAGTATATCAGCAGTTATCTGGTTCCCATAGTACAAGCTTTGCTTAGTTTGGGGCTAGATGCTGTGTGAAAATGTCCAGCATATTTATTTATTTCATTAGTTCAATCATTTACCGTGAGCATTTCGCTGGTGTTGTAACTGGTGAAAGTGAATGCTTTCGTCTCTCCCGTTGACTGGCCCGGCGGTTTCCTCTGAACGACTCAGTCATTTTCGCAAACGCCTTTACGGTCAGACGGACTTGCTCAGCTTGACCTCCGCTTGTAGTGTTCTTTTTATTCATCATACTATAAGTAGGTATTCAGGTCTGTAAAATATAAAATAAGAGGCTAATGTTGTGAAAGGCAAAAATTAAAGCATGATAAATAACTAAACTTGGGCATTTACATCTATATTCGATGATTTATGCAGCGTCAGGAGGCAACCTATGCCTACACTGAACGGGACGCTGTAGTGCCGGGGACATTGTTTGAGATGGAGGCTTGTAGCACCTGAACCATACTCTCAGCTTAATCGGCTTTGTCAAAAATTAAAGACAATATCAGTATGTCTGGAGCTGACTAAGCTGCGGGTTTCCTCATGATGTTTTCCTTCACCATTCCAGCTTGTGTTATAGTGCATATAAATTTTACGAAACGAAAAATCCATTGATGCACCGCGTGAATTCAAACCCACGACCTTCGGATTGAAAGTCGAGGCACAACCCCATTCAGCCAAGATGGCTGTTAAAATAAGAAAGGAATAATTATATTAAAAATTATATTACATGTCCTACCTAGCTACCTACCTACCGGCTGGAACTGGTAATGGTGGAAAACTTCCACCATAAAATATCATTTACGCAAGTTTGGACTGCACTGCAGAGCTTGCCTGTGCATGTTACCATTAATTTTGGGAAATTATATTTACATCAATAATTTTTTTTTGGCGCTAAGCAAAACCGATAATGCCACCATTATCCACATAATACAAGTAGGTAATATCAATTCCTTCAAACAATCAAACAGGGTACGAAAACTTTGCAATTCAGGGGGTCGCGCTACTGTTATCGTTCGTTTGATGAATATTCGGACGCTTCCCACATAGATCTACATTGAGTTCTATGGCTTCCCACCACGAATTGGCCCTTGAAGCACAACAGCTTGCAGTCAGAAATCGTGGAGGGAGTATTCATCAAACGAACGAAAAAAGTTCAAAAAAGGAACGCGAATACCCAGCGCAGATTGAACCTGAACTGGATGGATAGCACCCAAACTGAATAAAATTGTTTAATATGAGGCCATGGTGCGGCACCTGACTTCCAGTTTGAATTTCAAATAAGTCGACTCGTCCTTGGTATTTACTCGATAAACTTTTGTAGGTACGGTAGGTACCTACTCACCAAACAATCAACACGTGCGGTTCGCACACAGTAAACAAAACACTAAAATGTAAATAAATACCACGAGCGTTCGAGTACCAAGGCAACTTCACAGACAAACAATTTCCCATGAGCTGTAGGTATGTGAGCTTGAGCTTCTTCAATTAGAACTAAATATATGAATAAAATAAACTTTTTTTGTTCCTCAATGAAACACTCCACTCACTACGAACGAACATAAAATAATTTGATTGAAATTTGATTTGAATTGCTGCTATTGAATTAATAGGAAATTATCCTTGACGGCGTCAGGTACAGTACAGTCAGGTACTCTGGCACGTGCTCTGGATGCCCGATCTGAATCGATCTTTTAGATCGATTTACGGCAATACGATCTTCCGATTTTTTGAATCGATTCAACGGCCATGCGATTCACCTAGATCGAATTGTATTGATCAGGGGTGTCTATATTTACGCATAAAAATAAATGTCATAAACTAGTTTGGTATAACAAGTGTGGCATAATTTATTTTCTCATTATGGCCTTCTAGCATAACAACTTATCAGGCATAAAAGGCTATTGCCCTAACATTATTTTGGAATAATTTTACAAGGCATATAATTATTTTACCTAATGTTTTTACGCACAATATATTTTATCATAATAGAAATTTCGTATAATTTTAATACTTATAATTTTTATTATACTATTAACTAGGTATTATTATCTAGGTACTGTATATCAGTACCTAGATAATAATACCTAGTTAATATAATTTAATATTGCTATATCGTGCAGTTTATATAATTATTATAAATATAACTGAAATATTACATACAATAATGATTGCTCTAAATAGGAACTTTCTAAAAATTTATGGTGTTGCCTTAACAGGCTGATAGACCTGTAGAATAGGTTGCGAGGAGCGTAGCGACGAGCATGGTTTCAATAGTGACAAAACCATGCACGAGCCGAGCGAAGCGTGCCGCGGTAGCGGCCCGCGAGTGCCAGAACCGACTTGTTCCTCATAAACCTTATCGTTATAGGTAGAAAAAAATATATGTAGGTATTCATGCAAAATTAATAAAATTTAATTTAATGGATTATGTAAAGGTATGTATAGGTAATCCTTGACATTATTTAAAAAAAGATTTGACACAAGCGCTCTCAAAAACTCTTTGTTCTGTAGTATTTTATTAATACGTTCGTTTTTTCGTACGTCTAGACGGCGTTTTTTTGGTGGCGATTCTCCATTAAGTATACTCTCAATATGATTATGGCATAATGCTATTAGTAATATTGCAATTAGATGTGATAAACTTTAATTTGCAAATTAATAATGCCATGTACGCAAATGGTACTTTTATTTCTGCTGCACGCATTTATAACAAGTTACCAGTTGAGCTGAAAATCCCAAGGAAATAAATTTCAAAATCAACTTAGAAATTGGCTAATTAATTGTGTATTTTATAGTCTAGACGAGTATTATTTATTTATTTATTTATCGATGATAGACGAGCACCTGTTGCTGATATGTCTATATCACAGTGTTGAAATAGTCAGATTGTTCAGGATTGGTTAATCTTTTTAAGCACTGATTTATTAGTTCGTAGCCAGTTGTCGAGCTTGTTCTTAAATGAATTGACCGAAGTGGCAGTAACAACGTCATTTGGTAGTTCATTCCAATTGTGAACCACTCTGTTGCCGAAGAAGTGGTATGCGGTAAGTAAGCGGGCGGGGTCACGAATGAGTTTAAGCTGATGGCCACGTGAAGGTCTTTGTTCATTCTTTCTTCTCAAGATGTCACGAATGTTAGGCAGATTGTACTGATTGGTCAAAATCTTGTAAGTTTCAATAAGATCTCCTCGAAGGCGCCTATCCTCTAGAGTAGTGAGGCGCAGAGAGAGTAGTCTATCCTCATATGTTTTGCGACGTAGAGCCTGTGGTATTACAACAGGTAATGTATGTATACAACATACCTATATTTTTTAATTAAATATAGTAATTGTATTTGTTCGCATTTGAGTACTACCTATTGTTTCTTTTAATTTTGGTTCAAAAGGTATAACTACTTTTTTACCCACTTACCTATTTGTGCTTGTATTTAGGTTACTAACCATTGATGTTGCACATCCGAAATGGATAGACTGTAGAAACCTGTACCTATTTAAAATAAGACCTTTACATGTACAACAGATATGCTATAAAATTATTCTGATTCTGATAACATATTAAATGTATTACTAATGGTCGTTATAATAAACTGCTTTAAAGGCTGATGATGATGATGATGGAGATGATGATGTCGGTGTCGGTGTCAGTGACGGTGTGTGTGCAATAGTTTTAGTAGGAGTAGTAACTTATACCGAAAAAATCCTTAGTGTTACCCATTACATACAATGACGTCATCAAACGTATATAAATAAATAGTAACTTATACCGAAAAAATCCTTATAATAGTGTTACCCATTACATACAATGACGTCATCAAACGTATGTCAAAAGGTATCAATGCATCGGCTGTGGGGTAACATAGGAAGCCTAAAATTTTGTTATTTTTGCTCTGCGACGCATCGTTCACGAGATATAACAGACTCTTTGATTTTTTTTACAGCGGCCGCCTTACATTATTTGACTTAACGCTTTGGGTACATTTAGGTAGATGCAGTGAGGTACTTCTATCCAGATCATTTGACAGTTGACCTTTGACATGACATTTGACTGTTAACTTTTGACCTTTTACAAGACATTTGATGAGATTTAACTCAATAAAAATTAGGTATTTAGTTTAACAGGCTGACAGACCTGTAGAATAGGTTGCGAGGAGCGTAGCGACGAGCATGGTTTTGTCACTATTGAAGCGACGAGCATGGTTTCAATAGTGACAAAACCATGCACGAGCCGAGCGAATAGTGCCACGGTAGCGGCCGGCGAGTGCCAGAACCGACTTGCTCCTCATAAACCTTATCGCTAAAGGTAGAAAAAATTATTTATTATGCTAATACTCTTTATGAAAAATTAGTAGTATGCAAAATATTTTTAATCGAAATGGCTTTATAAGAATTACATTTTATGCGTTTTTTCATTATGCTTAGTTCATATTATGCCTTTTCAGCAATTAAACTTTATGCGAGTTAGTATTTATGTAAGACGGCGGTATGCAACGTTACAACATGATAAAAAAGTTTATGCGTAAAATTACACATCCCGTTTTGTTGCCCACACTTAAACAAAACATAAAAATTATGCAAAACAGATTAACTTTCCTAATTAAATTTACTATTTTTATGAAGTAGGATATATTGTACGTTAATTAAGATATTAATTTGGTACAAAAAATATTTTTTTTCTGGGTGGAATTCCACCTACATGACGGTCATTTTTTCTCGGAATCGCCCAATAACTGTTTTTTTTTTTTTAATTTATTTATCAAATACAAGAAATAATACAACAAAATACGTTTTATAATAGCACTGTAAACTCGGACCAAGAATCACACTGGACAGAGCCTGCGACGTTGCCGCTCTTGTATCTGTGTAACAAACCTAGTAGTCATGTATCTTTGTCTATCTCACGGAGCTTAGCTCCGAGTAAAAGAGATAGCTAGTGTACGTTTGGCAACGCAGCACTGTAGGTGTAAGTCGTGTCAGTTTATGACTAGCTTTAGTATCTTTAGCTTACTTAGTTTAAACGCATGTAATCGCAGCGTCTGTCGCGCGCTCGCATCTGGTGCCACATAATACCAGCGCTTGTGCAGGGGAGGTATCCTTCTCTGCACTTGCACGATGCTGAGTGGTTACCTTTTTTGCTAATAACATGAATGTAACTTGTACCTTGTAACTTGTACCTACCACAAATTTAGCAAAATAAACTTTTACTTTACTTTACTTTACTTTACTTTTACTTTTACTACCTTGGTAGTCAAAACAGTGTGAGATCGTTGGAGAAAAATCAAGAATAACTTAAAAATTACTGTGTTTAGGCTTAAATTAAATTGATAAATTGAAACTATGTCATGTTCAGCTGTGTATTGTTCATCAAGAACTACAAAAGGAGGAGTAAAAGACCCGGAATTGTCATTTCATGCGTAAGTTTTTGATAACATTTCCCCTCGATAAAAATGCTAAAATAATGAGTTCATGACTATAAAAACAGTAGTAATAGCATTGTCGCAATCTAGTTATTATGCTCATAAGTGATTTTGATTCAAA
Source organism: Epirrhoe alternata (assembly GCA_963565295.1). Lineage (NCBI taxonomy): Eukaryota > Metazoa > Arthropoda > Insecta > Lepidoptera > Geometridae > Epirrhoe > Epirrhoe alternata. Next base: position 5,897,047 of record OY751402.1, read on the forward strand.
ATAATGTAAAAACCACCAATTTAAAGCCTAAATAAATTTAGCTTCTGTGCTAGTGATGCGCGTAGAGTCAAATCTAGTTTTATCGATAGTATTTAACTTTCATGTTTGTTAAATTTAACTTTTAACTTTTAGGTTCCCAAAATGCCCAGAAATAAGAACCGAGTGGATCAAAGCTGTTAGACGTGATAACTGGGAGCCTGCAAAACATTCCAAGCTTTGTTCAAAACACTTTGATGAATCCTGTTTTATCCACGGCTTATCAATTAAAAAACTCAAGAGTACCAACCATTTTTGAAGGATATCCAGTATACTATCAACCGGTAAGTTTTTCAAATGTAAAAATAAACTACATTCAGGGAACTATAACAGGGAAACGCTCTTAGGAGACCTTCCCTAACTTTTTGAGATATTTTGAACTGCATTCACAGATATTGAAAAAAAAATTATAGTCAGATCCCCTAAGAGCGTTTTCCTGTTGCTATAACGGTTAAGGTACCTGTCCTCCGTGGCCCATCTCAAAAATCCACCCTGTATTATCAGTTATCTAGTACTAATAACCAAGCTCTCTCTGTGTTAATACACTGCCCTACTGCGGGTCTATGATAGATTATTCTTTAGTCAGGTTAATAGATTTTCAAAATGAATGTTGCAGGTAGCGAAGAAAAGAAAACCACCTCAGCGCAGAGATGAAATTCAATTGATTACTCCTAGAAATTTGTAATGAAGAATGCAGTCGCTGAAAGCAGCGTCAGAAATATGTATACAAAATTAATATTATTTAAAGGTCACTAAAGGTCAAGTCATTGTAAACTAACTGTTGTAATCTCTCATTGATGTACCTACAGTAAAGTAAAAGAAAATTTTCTGAAAATGTTGTTAATAAATAGCTTAGTTAGATGGATAAATTATTTTCCGGTGTTATAAGATTGTTTAATAATATAAAATATTATATTTATTGTACATATCAATTTTAATGAAAGTTTAATAAAGATTTAGACTTGATTAAGACCAATTAAAATGCTTTTTTTTTCATTTCGTCTTTATTCTATCGATAGGCTCGACAGCAAAGTCACATCTCTAGTCACGCACACTAATACAATTCTGCAACCGCACACTAGCAAAAAATGGACACGCGTAAAACGAAATCACTCTGTCCAGTATGATACTTTCCGGTGTTATAAACACCGGAAAACAATTTATTCATCTAACTAAGCTATTTATTGTCTAACTAAGCTATTTATTAACAACATTTTCAGAACATTTTCTTTTACTTTACTGTAGGTACATCAATGAGAGATTACAACAGTTAGTTTACAATGACTTGACCTTTAGTGACCTTTAAATAATATTAATTTTGTATACATATTTCTGACGCTGCTTTCAGCGACTGCATTCTTCATTACAAATTTCTAGGAGTAATCAATTGAATTTCATCTCTGCGCTGAGGTGGTTTTCTTTTCTTCGCTACCTGCAACATTCATTTTGAAAATCTATTAACCTGACTAAAGAATAATCTATCATAGACCCGCAGTAGGGCAGTGTATTAACACAGAGTAAATAAATAATATATAATGCAGGACAATCCATACCTACAGCACCATCTAGCCCCAAGCTTTGCAGAGCTTGGTTATTAGTACTTTTGAGCTTGGTTATTAGGATTTTTGAGATGGGCCACGGAGGACAGGTACCTTAACCGTTATAGCAACAGGAAAACGCTCTTAGGGGATCTGACTATAATTTTTTTTCAATATCTGTGAATGCAGTTCAAAATATCTCAAAAAGTTAGGGAAGGTCTCCTAAGAGCGTTTCCCTGTTATAGTTCCCTGAATGTAGTTTATTTTTACATTTGAAAAACTTACCGGTTGATAGTATACTGGATATCCTTCAAAAATGGTTGGTACTCTTGAGTTTTTTAATTGATAAGCCGTGGATAAAACAGGATTCATCAAAGTGTTTTGAACAAAGCTTGGAATGTTTTGCAGGCTCCCAGTTATCACGTCTAACAGCTTTGATCCACTCTGTTCTTATTTCTGGGCATTTTGGGAACCTAAAAGTTAAAAGTTAAATTTAACAAACATGTAAGTTAAATACTATCGATAAAACTAGATTTGACTCTACGCGCATCACTAGCACAGAAGCTAAATTTATTTAGGCTTTAAATTGGTGGTTTTTACATTATTTTGAATCAAAATCACTTAAGAACATAATAACTAGATTGCTACAATGCTATTAGTACTGTTTTTATAGTCATGAACTCATTATTTTAGCATTTTTATCGAGGGGAAATGTTATCAAAAACTTACGCATGAAATGACAATTCCGGGTCTTTTACTCCTCCTTTTGTAGTTCTTGATGAACAATACACAGCTGAACATGACATAGTTTCAATTTAATTTAAGCCTAAACACAGTAATTTTTAAGTTTTTCTTGATTTTTCTCCAACGATCTCACACTGTTTTGACTACCAAGGTAGTCATAAACTGACACGACTTACACCTACAGTGCTGCGTTGCCAAACGTACACTAGCTATCTCTTTTACTCGGAGCTAAGCTCCGTGAGATAGACAAAGATACATGACTACTAGGTTTGTTACACAGATACAAGAGCGGCAACGTCGCAGGCTCTGTCCAGTGTGATTCTTGGTCCGAGGGTAGAACATTGCAGTGTTTAAAAAGTTCAATCTCATTATCGTAAGATGCATTTTTAGAATTTGTTGGCAGCACTGGTCGCTTCGCTCCGACTCCGCACTTCCGCCCGCCAGCCAGAATTTGCAGAGTACCTGCAGGGGGGTGACAGCTTTAGTTCCATCCAATAAAGCCGTTTCCGTTACGTTAAACTGCCAAGCGCAAGTGGTCGCATCTGTGGGGCCAATTCAGGGTGGCCGCGCGCGCTAACGCCGCGCGTGATTAAGGGCTTGTACACAAAACTGCGATGCGACGTCGCATCGCAAAAACCTGCGAGCTCCCTTTACTAATCCCTCTAGTAATTTTCTGCGTAGCGAATTCGCATCGCGTCGAATCGCAGTTTTGTGTACAAGCCCTAAACCACGATATCTCTTAAATTTTGTATGGAGCTATGTAATAAAACTTATATAATTGGAATTGTTATGAAATAAGCTAAAACATTTACAATGTGTTAGTTCTGTATTACCTTGCAATTATTTAATTATCCTAAGTTGAATTCAGGCTGAACTATTTTCTTCCAGTTTATGGTACCAAAGTGGTTGTAATTAATAAAAAACTCATTTACTTGTACAAAATTAGTTTTATTTTTGTTAAAAAACATAAATACACACACAAAATATAAAAAACACCTACCTTTACATACATTTATTTATAAATACAAGCCTTACAAAACCACGCGCTAAACCGAGCGGTCTGAGTGCCGCGCAAAAAGTAGGCTCTGTTTAAATTTCAATTGTAGCAATGTCAAAAAATCAAAATCAAAAATCATTTATTCAGTAGGACCGCAGGGATCACTAAGAATAGTCTTAAAACTAATTTTACTCCTGTTCTTGCGCGACCAATACCGTGAAGAATCAGGGCAACAAACACGGTTTGGGGCCTAGCATTCTTTTAGGTGATCCATGGATCCATTGAGTTGGAGCAAGTCCCAAGCTTTTTTTGTCATCCAAATAATCAGATATTTTATAATAGGCTATTTTACAGAGATGACGTTTAATTGTATTTTAAATTTAGTGATTGAGAAACTTTGCAATTAGCTCAGGACTTTTTTAAAGAAGCTTACACATTGCCCTTTAAATGATTTCATAACTTTATCTTATCTAGTAGTGGGAACAGCGAGTTTATCCTTATTTCTAGTGTTTACATCATGATTATCGGTTTTTTTCTTAAATTATTCAATATTTTTACGAACATACATCAGATTTTCATATATGTAGGTACTGACAGGGTACTGTCAGTATGAATATATCTTTAAATTTATTTCTAAGCTAATCTCTGGGACCCATATTGTAAATTGCTCGAACAGCCCTCTTCTGCAACACAAACACGGTGTTAATGTCTGCAGCAGTCCCCCACAATAAAATGCCGTAAGACATAATGCTGTGAAAGTAGCTGAAATAGACTAATCTGGCAGTATCTACGTCCGTGTAATGACGTATCTTTTTAACTGCGTATGCTGCAGAAGCAAGTCTCCTCGACAATCCATCTATGTGTGGGCCCCATTGTAGCTTACTATCTAAGGTTATGCCTAAAAATGTAGTGGTGTCCACAAGATCTATCTGTTCATTTTTTATTATTACATTGGTTTTTATTGGTTTTACATTTGGTGGTAGGTCAAGTGGCTTACGTTCTTAGTTTATACATCAGTATGGTTCACATACTTATTACATAGCAAGTTACAGCTTTTTACGGGGTTCAGATTACGAGAAATCAAACAATAAACAAAGCACTTGAAAATGGTCGCAAAACGGTACCTCTCAAAGATTGGCTCTCATTTTGTTGCATTTATTTTAAATACAAATGAACATTATTCATGAATATAATATTTACAAATAAAAAAGCACAAAAAATCGACATGCTACCATAGAAAAACATTTATAAAATCAACAAACAAAAGTACCAATTTCAGTACGAAATCGGACTCGATACACAGATTACACAACAGTAGCATTATAACCTAGTATGAATAAGCCCAGAAGTGTCGCATTTGAAGTCGAGAAAATAAAATTGCATTAGACGAGAGAGAAAAAAAAAAAAAAAAAAGAAAAAGAAACGATAATCGTTTGAAGGATCATCATAAGCCTATAGCAGTTTACAGCTGGATATAAAAGTAAAAAAAAACAAATAATAATTTAATTTCCCACTGCTTAGCATAGGCCCCCCCTTTAAAAAAAAACCTACCTAATGTTGGCGGGGTTACTTTAAAAAAAAAAAAAAAAAAATGTAATTTCCCACTGCTCAGCATAGGCCCCCCCTTTTTAGGTGAATGAAACACTTAGGCTTTACATTGATGGTTGGATATAAATATATAGATATATATATATGTCATTGCGCCACTGCGGGGCATAGGTCTCTTTCCTTGTAGGGACTGGTAAGAAACAGTTGACAATATACACATATATAATAATATACAATATAAATAATATAGCTATATATTAAATACTAATATAGATATTTATAAAAAATAATAATACAAATATAAATAGTAATAAAGGTATATAATATAGTACATAAATTATTGGTGAAAGTTTAGAAAGCAAGGTGATCTACATACAGTTTTGTTGCAACCAAAACAAAACGTGCTGACCCTTTGTTTGCACACAGAGCACATTCGGCGCGGGCGCTGGTGCTGGCCAGGTCGTATGGCATACTCTTCGATGCGGTGGGTAAGGTCAACACGTCGGTTTAGTGTTAGTAGCGGTGGCGGGGTGGGAAGGGGAAGGGCAGAAGCGTGCTTCAATAAAATACTTTTAATTACTTGCATACGGAACTCTCTATGGGTGATATTATGGTTATGTTTATATATTACATATGCGTTTAATACAGTTATATTCAACAACCTGCGGAATAGTTTCTTGTACCAGACCCGCGTCCGCTTTCGTTCGACGGGGTACAAGGCAAGGAGTTGATCTTTCTTGTCCACCCCGCCCATCATGATGTTATAATCATGAATCAGGGCGGGTTTGGTGGAGCCTCGGGCAGTATGCCGACTGTTTCCATGGTAGGTAGATATCATGGCAACCCTATTGCTATCCCGCCATACCATGATATCTACATCACCCGAAGTAAGACCAACTACCTGGCCTTTTACCATGCTTTGTTTCGTCAACGTGTGTAGCACCTGGGGGACGAATTTGCGATCGGTGCGCAGCGTCCCAACACAGTCGAAACCCAAGCATTTTAGCCGCCGAGCGAGAGCGGGGGAGTTATAATAATTGTCCATCCACAACGTGTAGCCCTTGTGTTCAAGCCCCTGCGTGAGGCGCAACACGATTGACGGAGTGGACGCCTCCATTGGATCATCCGTGTTCTGCGGCCTGTGTGAAGCGGCGTGAATCTCAAACCGCCATAGGTAGCCGGTTTGTGACTCACAAAGTTCATAGGATTTTATCCCTTGCTTTGCCGCCTTGTTGGGAATAAGCTGGCTAATCTCGAGGCAGCCTTTCCACATTAAAAGACTCTCGTCTAATGCCAGATTTTGCGAAGGAATGTACAGTGACTGAAATTTAGAGTTCAAATGCGACAATATTGGGCTTATTTTATAAAGTTTCGCCTCGGAGGGTTCTAGTCCACACATGTCGACGTTGTTACTGAAGTGTAAACACTTGCCGAGAAGCGTGAAGCGGTCGACCGACATGTGTGCACTAAAACCTGGCGTCCAGAAAATGTCAGAGGACGCCGACCAATACTCCTCCATCCGCGATTTGACCACAACCCCCATCGCCAGTATCATGCCAAAAAAGGTGTATAATTCATTGACATTCGTGTCTACCCATCTGGTGATGCGGCTAGTTGGATGGAGGCTGCCGCTGCGGAGCATTTGGTCGGCCACCTGCTGCGCGTATGTGTTCGTCTCCGAGACGATGTGCTCCATAATAGGGCGATCCCATATGTCGACGAACACGTCATAGGGATCGTCCCGCGGAGCTGCCGGACCTACATTAATCTGGGAAAATGTTTCCCGTCTCAGATTAGCAGGAATCTGAGCCTCTGGAAACGCTTCCCACTGGAAGTCATACAACCTCCAAGGGTGGTCCGTTACTAACGAGGCGACTTCCGGCGACCACTCTGGCTCGGCGACGGGCGGCTCGGTGATGGGCGGCTCAAGGGTCTGGGGCTCCTCATCATCCTCGTCTAAGGGTGTTTCGAACAGTGTCCGAAACACCCTTGGACACTGCTGCGGTTCAAACTCGTCATCCTCGCCGTCGTCAGAATCCTCTTCGCTGCCTGTAATAAAAAAGAGTTTCAAATCTGCAAAAACCAGAAATTTGCCTAAAGCCCTAAAACAAAGCTAAAATTAGTTAATAAGTTCTTACCATAATTGAGCTCAGTGATGTCGCTATCACGAATCGGACGACGGCGAGACGAGGATTTTCGAACCTCGACAAACCTAGAATAAAACCAGTGTCCATATCATCTTTATCTACACTTGTCTCTATAAATCCATAGGTTTGCTGTAAGAAAATTATTTGACTTACATCCCCGGGGAGGGCACGCTATATGAGGGCAGAGGTTTTGGTGCAACCGCTGGTTCCGCCGCCACCGCCGGTGCAACCGCTGGTTCCGCCTCCACCGCCGGTGCAACCGCCGGTTCCGCCTCCACGTCCGGTGCAACCGCCGGTTCCGCCTCCACGTCCGGTGCAACCGCCGGTTCCGCCTCCACCGCCGGTGCAACCGACGGTTTCGCCTCCACCGCCGGTGCAACCGCCGGTTCCGCCTCCACCGCCGGTGCAACCGACGGTTTCGCCTCCACCGCCGGTGCAATCGCCGGTTCCGCCTCCACCGCCGGTGCAACCGACGGTTCCGCCTCCACCGCCGGTGCAATCGCCGGTTCCGCCTCCACCGCCGGTTCCGCCTCCACCGCCGGTGCAGTCGCCGGTTCTGCTTCCACCGCCGGTGCAACCGACGGTTCCGCCTCCACCGCCGGTGCAATCGCCGGTTCCGCCTCCACCGCCGGTTCCGCCTCCACCGCCGGTGCAGTCGCCGGTTCTGCTTCCACCGCCGGTGCAACCGACGGTTCCGCCTCCACCGCCGGTGCAATCGCCGGAGCAACCGACGGTGCCGCCTCCACCGCCAGTGCAACCGCCGGTGCCGCCTCCACCGCCGGTTGCACCTCCGGTTCCGGTGCAACAGGTTCCGCCCAAGAGGGTGAAGGTTCCGGCCAAAAAAGTCCCGGCATAGTTCTATGAGACATTAAAACAAAAGTTAAAATTTGCAAGGCTCTAACAATAACAATACTGTAATATGTCTAAATCTTCTTGTTCCTGCCCTTATCCCACTAAGTGGGGTCGGCACAACATGTTTCTTCCATTTCCCTCTATCACTCGTCATACTATTACATACTTGATCCATGTTGCCCCCTTACAACATATTGGCTCAGTGTTTTTATGACCGGCCGCCTGCCCGACGTCAACCCTCCTTGGGAATACTAGTAGTATCTAGCCGACGATGTCAATGAAACTTGGAATAGGCGTAAATGGTGACCTGGAATAGCATATGGGCTATTCAAACTGTTGGTACCACGCGGGCGAAGCCGCGCGCAGTAGCTAATAAATAATACTTACGGTCGCAACACGCGCACCCTCTTAGGGTGCAGGGGTGTCTCCAGCCCCCTCCCCTCCGGCAACTCCGATATGGCACGCACCGTTATTCTAAAATTATATGCAATCAGTTATTATACATGACTATAATAAAAAAACCGGACAAGTGCGAGTTGGTCTCACACTTAGGGTTCTATACCATACCATCCTAATTCCTAATAATATCCTTATAATCCTAATCCTATAATCCTATAAATATTATAAAGGCGAAAGTTTGTAAGTATGGATGTATGGATGTTTGTTACTCTTTCACGCAAAAACGGCTGGACCGATTTGGTTGAAATTTGGTATGTAGATAGGTGATACCCTGGATTAACACATAGGCTACTTTTTATCCCGATATTCCCGCGGGAACGGGACTTACGCGGGTGAAACCGCGGGGCGCAGCTAGTAATATAATAAATCTGAAAGTTTGCGAGTATGTTTGGATGTTTGTGTATCAATCACGCCTAATCCAGTGAACCGATTTGGATGCAACTTGAAATAGGCGTAGATAGTGACCTTGAATAGCATATAGGCTATTCAAAATGTTCATACCACGCGGGCGAAGCCGCGCGCAATAGCTAATAAATAATACTTACGGTCGCCACACGCGCACCCTCTTAGGGTGCAGGGGAGTCTCCAGCCCCCTCCCCTCCGGCAACTCCGATATGTCACGCACCGTTATTCTAAAATTATTAGCATTCAGTTATTATACACGACTATAATAAAAAAAACCAAGTGCGAGTCGGACTTGCGCACTTAGGGTACCGTTTCATCTATACTAATATTATAAAGAGGAAAGATTTGTTTGTTTGAAATGAATAGGCTCCGAAACTACTGGACCGATTTGAAAAATTCTTTCACCAATAGAATCCCACATTATCCCCAAAGAACATAGGCTATATTTTATCCCGGGAAGGTGATGTTTTCCCGAGGGACCGCGGGTAACACCGCGACGGACAGAGTTATCTATAAAAACGGCAAAAAAAATCACGTATGTTGCATGGGAGCCCCTTAAACATTTATTTTAATATGTTTTTTTGTATTGTTGTTATAGCGGCAACAGAAATACATCATCTGTGAAAATATCAATTGTCTAACTATCACGGTTCATCAGATGCAGCCTGCGGACAGACAGCGGAGTCTTAGTAATAGGCTCCCGTTGTACCCTCTGGGTATCCTTAAAAAATGTAAAAATCAACAAACGCACAATACCAATCTTTGTCTGTCTGAAGTAGCTACGCAGAACACATTTTTGATGACGAATAAATGACAAAGACAACATTGAGAAATGAAAAGTTTTATCAAAATTTTCGATTCCGACGAGATTCAAACCCGCGACGATCAGACGATCCTCGTAAAGCCGGAGTGCGCTCGGCCACGGAATCACTAGACGTCGCAATAGACATTTTTGATAAAATCATATTTAATGAATACCTAAGTGTGGTAACACTTTACAAAAATTAAAGACAACGTTATATGTATAGCTACTTCGCTCACTCGCTCAGTTTGTTGCATCGTGCTATCTCGCTTGCACACGCAAACCTGCGCAACCGTTTAGTGCAGCTAACTTCAGAGAGACAGAGATCGGTTCAGTACACAACAAGCATTACTAACTCGTCAAGAGTGCGAGGTCCCGGGCGCTCGGACTGGTGGGCTAGGCCTCCGCGGGTTCTACTGAAAAGTTTTAAAGTACATATTAAAATCGTTCATTTCAGGCAACATCTGCATCACAGACGACCTCTGTGACGTAGTGGGTGAAAGCCCGCTTGGGACGCAGAAGGTTGCGGGTTCGATCGCGGGATAAATGTTTGTATGATCTGCAAATATTTATCTCAGGTCTGGGTGTTTGTTTCAGATTTCTCGATACTTTGAAAAAACATTTTTAAATACAAGCTTTTATGAGTGAAGTGATGATTCAATTAAGCTCAAACACATGTTCTACTGTAATTTACTGATTTCTGCTGAACTCCTGACTCCATCATCAGATCAGCTCGCTGTTATCACACTGTCACCGATAATCTAAAAGCATTATGTAGTGAAAACAATTGATTCCTGATTAAAATGGCACCTTAGAGTATACCCCTAAAAAAGATTTTTGGAAATCCACATTTTACAATATACTAAAAACATACTATAGCTGAATCTAGAACCTTTTTTGATGTTGGTTAAAGTAACTTACATTTTTCTCCGGGACTGTTGTGTTGGTGACGGAGATGTGTCACTGTTACTGGTGCTTTGGACGCGCTCCGGCGAATCATTTCTGTACAAATTAAAAATTAAAGACCTCCATTTCGATTTTGACGACCTCTGTGGTGCAGGGGGCGAAGGCCTGCCTGCGATGCAGAAGGTTGCGGGTTCGATCCCCGCCGCGTGACCTATTTTTGTATGATCTACAAATATTTGTCTCGGGTCTGAGTGCTTTCTATGTATATTTATGTATATAAGTAGTATATCAGTTATCTGGTTCCCATAGTACAAGCTTTGCTTAGTTTGGGGCTAGATGCTGTGTGAAAATGTCCAGCATTATTTATTATTATTATTTATAATACACAGGCAGCTCTCAGAGCTGATGCGTGTCTAACTTAGTCCTTGTCAGTGCGCTTTAAATATTTGTCCAGTCTATTCTTGAAAGAGTTCACTGTGGGGGCACTTATCACCGACTCTGGTAACGGGTTCCAGTTGTGCACGACGCGATTGGGCAATATGTGCTCTCTTGGATTGCTGGTACTTGGCCCACGATGCAGCTTTAGTGAGTGTCCTCTCAACCTTTCATTTCTGTTCATGGTATATAGTGTCTCTGATAAATTTGGTACAGTATTGTTGTTTAGGATTTTATATGTCTCTATAAGATCTCCGCGCTCTCTACGTTGCTGAAGGGTATCTAGTCCAAGTTCCTGAAGTTATTTCAATCATTTACCGTGAGTGTTTCGCTGGTGATGTAACTGGTGACAGGGAATGCTTTAGTCTCCTCCGTTGACTGGCCCGGCGGTTTCCTCTGAACGACTCAGACATTTTCGCAAATGCCTTTACGGTCAGACGGACTTGCTTAGCTTGACCTCCGCTTGTAGTGTCCTTTTTATTCATTGTACTATAAGTAGGTATTCAGGTCTGTAAATAAGAGGCTAATGTTGTGAAAGGCAAAAATTAAAGCATGATAAATAACTAAACTTAGGCATTTACATCTATATTAGATGATTTATACAGCGTCAGGAGGCAACCTATGCCTACACTGAACGGGACGCTAGTGCCGGGACATTGTTTGAGATGGAGGCTTGTAGAACCTGAACCATCCTCTCAGCTTAATCGGTTTTGTCAAAAATTTAAAAATCGAACATTAAATACAACGTCAATATGTCTGGAGCTGACTAAGCTGCGGGTTTACTCACGATGTTTTCCTTCACCGATAAGAGCTTGTGTTATTTATAGTGCATTTAGATACAAAACGAAATATTCATGATGTACGGCCGGGATTCGAACCCACAACTTTTGGATTGAAAGTCGAGGCACACCCCATTCAGCCAAGATGGCTGTTAAAATAAGAAAAGGAATAATTATATTAAAAATTATGTCCTACCTAGCTACCTACCGGCTGGAACTGGTAATGGTGGAAACCTTCCACCATAAAATACCATTTACGCTAGTTCGGACTGCAAAGAGTTTGCCTGTGGGAACTACTTCAATAATTTTTTTTTTGGCGCTAAACAAGACTATGCCGCCATTACCCACCTAACCTAATATAACTTTAGCAATTCCTTCAACTTCAACAGGGTACGAAAACTTTGCAATTCAGGGGGTCGCGCTACTGTTATCGTTCGTTTGATGAATATTCGGACTAGAGGTGAGGAAAAGCGTGGCTTTCGTATCGCAGTGACTGTCGTTCCAGTTCCAAGAAAGTCACAGTGAAAAATCGCCGTTACTTTGTCACGTCGATCACATTATGTCGCATTATACTTGGCGTTCCTATGTACCCACATACTTACCTTACGCGTAGTAATCGGGAAACGAGATGTCTTTGGTTCCAAAATAGCAGTGCGCAAATTTAATATCAGCGCTTTTTTATTCGAGTTAACTATAGAGAAGATATTATATTAAAATTCAATTCTGTACATTGAATTAAAATTTAAAAAAATACCCCTAATGGGTCTTCAAAATGTTATTTTTTTTGGCTTGTGTTACTAGCCAAAAAAAAACATTTTGATATTTTTGTCTGTCTGTCTGTTGTCCGGCTTCAACGCATAAACTGCTGAACGGATTTTGATGGCGCCAGGCGCCACCCGAGAACGCCCGAAATTAACCGAAGTTGTGACGCGCGTGACTCGGCGGGGAGGAGCAGGCGATTGGAAATCGTTCCGAACGTTATTCTTGGATTGGAACGGAGCGTGAATGAATGAATGACGTTACTTGGTGGAACGTTGTTCCTCTATGGCAAGTCACAGTGATAACATTTGACTTCAGATCACTGTGATTTTTTCACCGTGAAGTTATTTATCACTCACCTCTAATTCGGACGCTTCCCACATAGATCTACATTGAGTTCTATGGCTTCCCACCACGAATTGGCCCTTGAAGCACAACAGCTTGAAGTCAGAAATCGTGGAGGGAATATTCATCAAACGAACGAAAAAAGTTCAAAAATGGAACGCGAATACGGTCGCAGATTGAACCTAAACTGGATGGATAGCACCCAAACTGAATAAAATTGTTTACGACGCCATGGTGCGGCAACTGACTTCCATTTTGAATTTCAAAAAACTCGACCATGGTATTTACTCGCTAAACAATAGAATAAACGTATTCATTATTGTAGGAATGGTAGGTACTCACGAAACAAACAACACGTGCTGTTCGCGCAAAACACCCAATGTAAAGTACCTAAAATACCACGAGCGAGTACCTACCAAGGCAACTTCACAGACAAACATTTTCCCATGCATGAGCTACTTGAGCTTCTTCAAGAATATAATAAAACCCAAAACTTACCTTAATAAAACACTCCACACTACGATACGAACTTCAATTAATTTGAATTGCTAGCTATCTATTTATTTAGCTGTTGATCGAAATTGAAGTAGAAAATAATCGTTGGCGTCCGCGTCCGTCAGGTACTCTGCAAGCAATAAATAATTCTGCTGATCGATCTGTCCTGTCTGCCACAGAATATAGGTTCTGCTGCGATTGGTTCTTTCCGGTATTTGTACTCTGTGGACTGGTGCGCGGACGGAGCGAAGCAAGCAGTGCTGCCAACATAGCCTTTACTGATTTTTAATTCGAGGGCAAAAAGGTAAACAAAGGGGATACCAGAGTAAAAAAATAGGTTATTTATTTGTGGTAGTTTTAATTAAGCCAATACACAGGCCAGGGTATTTTCAAACCACAGCGAACTCTACAGCAGTATAAAATAATTAAATTCATTCAATTTCGCTCATCATCATCATCATCTCAGCCTTTTTTACGTCCACTGCTGAACATAGGCCTATTGTTTGTCTATACTAATATAATAATATTATAAAGAGGAAAGATTTGTTTGTTTGAAATAAATAGGCTCCGAAACTACTGGACCGATTTGAAAAATTCTTTCACCTTTAGAATCCTCCATTATCCCTAATGAACATAGGCTATATTTATCCCGGGAAAGTGATGTTTTCCCGAGGGAACGAAGGTACTTTTGACGTACTGAAAATAGATATACACATGTACCAAAAAGGTACCATGCTAAATCCATGGTATGCACAGTACAAACATCGCGACAGATCGTTGTCGGACGTCCGAAAGCTCAAGGACACGTCCGCGACTTACGTCCGATAGTTTGCATAGCGAGCGTGTAGAGTGCGTTTCATCAAATAGTTCCTATGCCGCCATGTTGGCAGTAGAATTTTTTTAGAGTGCGTTTCATCCACAGTCATTCATATTTTCAGGGGTCAGCGGTCTGTCTGTCAACAGTTTCAACACAAAGACGTATCTCTAGGTTTTTCAAGGTTTTATTGGAATTTCTTGAAGAAATTATGCCTAAAACATTCTACTGCCAACATGACGGCATAGGAACTATTTGATGAAACGCACTCTACAATCAATATCGATCGCGGCTGCCAGCCACGTCCGTAAGCCGCGTCCGATAGTATGTTTCTTTTCTAGCTTTAGAATATAAATAAATACACAATTTCTTCAAAAAACCGTCAGATTACAGAACTGAGTAAAATGGAACGTACTCGCTTGCTACTCATAACTCAAATAACATTATTATTGATCAATTATCTCGTACTAGGTACATACTACAATGTACATAAAATTACAAAATACAATAGAATCAGTCAAGCTATCTAAGGATCGTCGAAAAAACCATCTATAGATAGCTCAACTGATCCAGGTCACTGCCAGTCGGAAGCGTGCCCAAAACACTGGCGGCATGGCCACGCTGAATGGCAATGCTGATTCTCTGTGCCAAAAAATCGCCAGCTCTCGAATCACGCGACGCTTCGACCAGGCGCCTGAAAGATTTTTGAAGACGCAATGGGTCCCGGAACCCCACGGACCCAGGGTCTCGCTCGACCCCAAATCATTCGAAACCCGATCAAGAGTACCCTACCTAAGTAGATCTTAGTCTAAACTTATCTACAAGTCGTTAACTTTATAATAGACAATCAATGTTAATGATGCAATTAAAAAAAATCATTTCATATAATATTTATTAATTTATTTGTTGAACCCAATTCGAAATAGGTTAGTTTAAAATGAAAGCCATCTAACCTAACCACAGTATGTTCAGGAAGTTCTTCGGCAGCCTGATACGAGACTTCCCGTTTGCGTCATCGGCGACGAAAATTAAGTAGTTTTTACTATTTTATTTATTTTAAAACAACATAATATTTATAATAGCAATAGTCCTAAACATTTTAATATTGTACATTTATTTTTATTATAAAAAATTCACATAGACGCCCACGACACAGGCTTTGCCTAGTGTGGGGTCCATTGTAATTTGTTCCTATAATTATACTTAAGTGTCCTATGTAATTTAACAATGTTTATGAAATTATCTAGTATTATTTTTTTATTTTTTATTTTAGTATTATAAAATTGTTACTTAAGTTTTGGCAAATAAACGAATCTTATCTTATCTTCCCTTTTTCGACTCTTCGCAATTTATGAGTCTTCGGTCAACAATACTACCTACAATCAATAAATTACGCACACTAGGAAATTGGTACCTACTCACTATCTATTTCCGCTAGGTTCGTCATAGGTTTTCATCGAATCGTTTGAGCTATACGCAAATTCTTCACAATTTCTTACTCATTTTTAGCGGAAGTAGGTATTATTACTATAAATATAAATAAGTACCTATAACTTTTTTTTATGATGAATGGGTCGGCTCTTGACCTCAAAACTTACACAGGCAAGAATGAGGTCTACGATGGAGCGAGCCTACCCAGAAGAACTGGTGACGGTAGGTAGTATTGTATAATTAAGTAATATAAAAATAACCGCTTTCATAACAAAACTATGCAGGTAGGTAATTAAATCTAGAGATTTCTTTTTCCTATAGGTATCTATGTCCAGCAGATTTATGCTGTATGGTGATATAATACTTTATAGGTAGGTAAGGTACTTGCCAACAAACAAGATATCGTTATTCAAATAAACGTTATCGGAATCTTCTGAGAATTCGGATAGCTATATGGTTTAATACATAAGCTAAGGTAGGTAGGTAGGTACATTATTTTAACGAACTTTTATATTTATACGAACAATTATATCTACATCGTAAATCGACGTTTTTAGAGGTATAATTTTGTATCAAGTTATGCTATAAACGAAATTGAAACCTTAACAAGGAATTTTATCGAAATGGTCTGTAAGTGGATGGGTGACCGCCAGTGGCATTTTCATCTGAGCGCTTCCGTGCTTCGGAGGGCACGTTAAATTGTCGGTCCCGACTATTTAAGTCGTTAAGCCATGACGGAGGCCTAAAACTCCGTCACCAGAGTTGGCCACTGTTACATCTTACTTACTTTTTTTTTTACAAGGAATTTTAAAAGGAACTCTACTCCTGCATAACTGACTGCTCATCATTGGCATATAATAAAACGTAGACACAAGGATTAAGTATAGCAATCAAGGTCAAAATAACTGTTGAACAGAACGAGTCCAAACGCCGACCCTTGCACGACGCCCGCAAATCCTGACGCATAGCTATCGCTATCAGTTCTTATCACACCGTTATATCACCACCTCTACAAAGAATTTCGAAATATTGATAAGATAGGCAACAAACACTGCATTTAGCTTTTAAATAAGTAATAAATAGCCGGCTACGTTATCGAACGCACGGGCTAGATCCAATAGGTGTGGTTAGGACATTTTGTCCTATTTGTGAGTGTGTGCCAAAATGGAGCTGAAAGGATTGTTTTTGGCGTGTCTGGTCATCGGTTGTGCCACTGCCCAAAACTGTAAGTATACATTTTCGAAATATTATCTTTAAATAGGTTAGGTCATCGAAGGTTGTCTTATCTGTGTCCATGTAGAAGGAAATTGAAGGCACTTCATTTGAGATTATTTGAGGTAGTATTTTATGATAATTTTCTAGGTAGACGTAGTATTTATTTGATTTTCTATGCTTGATCCTAGTAGGTACCTACTCGACACGCAGTGGGGTGAAAGCCCGCTTGGGACGCAGAAGGTTGCGGGTTCGATCCCCGCCGCGGGATAAATGTTTGATCAGCAAATATTTATCTCGGATCTGGGTGTTTCTATCCATACTAATATTATAAATGTGAAAGTAACTCTGTCTGTCTGTCTATCTGTCTGTCTGTTTGTTACCTTTTCACGCCAAAACCACTGAACAGATTGAGCTGAAAATTGTCATGGATAAAGGCTGTATCCCAGGGAAGGACATAGGCTACTTTTTATCCCGAAAAAATCCCGAGGGACCGCGGGTCACACCGCGGGAGCCCAGCTAGTGTATAAAATGTATGTATTTACAAACAAAAAATATATAAGTAGTAGGTATAGGTTACCAAACTAGAAGCGAAGCTTGTATTGTACTAGGAGAACCTAGTACAATACAAGCTTTGCTTCTAGTTTGGTTGGAGCTAGATGACGCTGTGTGAAAATGTCTAGCATTATTTATTTATTCTCATCTATCTAATCTATCTAATCAGCCCGGTTGCACCCACTGCTGGGTATAGGCCTCCTCTTTATTACGCCACTCTGTTCGGTCCTGCGCAGTCCTTTCCCAAACCTTCCCAGCCACATTGACAATCTCTGGGCCACCATCCCGTAATCACTGTATTCCATCTTCCGTCTTTCCGTCTAGCCAGGTGTCCTGCCCATCTCCACTTGAGACTTGCGATGCGCATAATAATGCGCATTTATTCTCATGTTCAGTATTAATTAGGTAGGATAGGTTGGTACGTATAATGTGTCTTGGCAACATGTTGATATGTCGAGAACCGTTTCATGATTCACTGAAACTAGGCGAGGCCTTATCTAGCGATAACACACAACAGTTTTCTTTCAATGATTAGTACCTAGTCATAATAGGACACAACAACTATATAATACGGCCTGGGTTAGGTACTACCTAGTACTTATCTCTATAGGAATTATTCATTTTAAACTACCTTAATTCAGGAATTGGGTTAGATATTGGAATAGTCAAGATTAAAGAAGTTAGAGTGAGACTGAGGTTTTTTGAGTTTTACAGGAAAACTATCAATCCCTTAGGAAAAAAAAGTATGAGGACCACCTAGAGATGGATACCCTTTCAAACAAAAAAAAAAAATTTGGAAATCGGTTTACAACTGACGGAGATATCGATGAACATACATAAAAAAAAAAACATAAAACATACATACACCCGAACCATGAATATCGCTCGATGTAAAATTTAATACCTTGCTGTCTGTCGCCTATAATTATAGTATGTAAGAAATACCTAGTGTACCTTTTTTAACCGACTTTAAAAAAAGGAGGAGGTTCTATGTTCGGGTGTAAAACATAATAATTTATTAATTGAATACTGTAAATAATAATTATTGCATGTGTATATTCTTATTTTTCTCTTTTTAGTGTAGGTACATAGAAGGTTCTTAGTGAAGAAGTGTTTGTGTTATGTGAAGTCGGTTCAATCTTTTTTTCAAAAATTTTTGTTGCATGACAGGATGTATATTGTGTTGGTGGCTCTAAATAAATAAATAAACGGACACAACGGCCAAGTAATCTAGAAATTTTCAAAGCAGTTTCGATTTGCAATACCTGACAGTCTGACATGCCTGCCACTATCTTGCACATTTTAGTAGGTATTTATTTATTAGGCAACACCAACAGCACATAATAAGACTAGGCAAGTACAAAGATAAATAATGTACTAGATAGAACCATAGAGTAATTTGAGTGTCTCCACTTTTCAATCCATTCATAGACAACTATAGATATGTTTTTAAGGTGGAATAGTGTTGTGCATTTCTTATCGATAATTACATGAAAAAGGATTTAATGAATTTTTAGAATTGTCTATTCTACAAAGGTATCATTTTATTGCTGTAGAACGAATTATTTTATTACTGTAGAACGAAATAAAATTGTAGTTGCCTTATTATTCATCATTCATTGATGCCCTTATCCCGCTTATGCGGGGTCGGCACAAAATGTTCTCTGTCTCAACTTTCCTCTATCACTCGTCATCTCCATATCCACTCCTTTTTTACCCATATCTTCTTTCACACAATTCATCCATCTTTTCTTAGGTCTACCTCTACTCTACTCACATATCCATCATTCATTTCCGTCACCCATTTAGTTACATGAGTTTCATCCCTCCGCATTACGTGCTTACCTATTACTCCTCAACTTTTCAGTCACTGGCGCTACTTTCAGACTTCTTCAGTTACCTCATTATTAAAATAAAACAATATCAAATTCAAAACATGCAATTCCAGTTAAAGTCCTCAAAATAAAACAAGTAATACTTGATATCTGTTAATTATTGGTTAAATAGTTTTAACCAATAATTAACAGACTGCTTAGATGGTATTCCTCGATATCTAAAGCAGTAGATGAAGACGCCCCATAGCCAGAATGTCTAGCTACGAGCTTTCGTTTTCTGGGTAATTTCAGAAAATAAAGAATACGTTATTGAGGGTAGGATCCGTATTCCGTAGCTACCTTCAAACGAACCATTGAATTGTACCGGGCACGAGACTCGTGCAGTGAATCTAAAGATTTATCCCTATCTCAAAAATTCCCAAAGCGCCTAAAGAAGTTTTCACGTCAAAAAATGAGTTGACATATTCTTCGTTCTTACAGGTTTGCACGACAAAAGTTGGTTTGGAAATATTGTTGGCACTGCATAAGAATGCAAAATTTTTCATCCGTATACCATGATTTTTCAAAGTAGAACATATTCTTGTAGTTGTGTAGGACTCCATTCTTCGCCTTTCTCGATATTTCTAATCCACGATTATTTCAAATCTAGGTCAGCTGGAATCCAGAATGTAAAATAGACCAAGTTAATAGTTATGTTTGTTCATTAAATATGTCGATACAACTACAACACTATTGCGCAGCGATGGAGTACAAGAAATGTCAAAAATGGAATGTAAATTTCGCTAGAATGAAAATTCTAAATGAGATTACCCAAATACACGAATGAAATCGAAGTAAAACGATGTTAAATGATGCAATGATTAACTTTTTATAAAATAGCTTCCGTAACTCTAAACATAAACGTATTTTTCACTGGTATGACTTACCGACAAAAAGAAATATTTGTTTCATTCTCCGTAAGCATACCGATTCTGCTTGGAAATTGTGAAACAGCACAGGACATAATTGCCAAACCAGCACCTTATCACAAACATAGTCCAAAAAAGCCATTTTTATATGAGAAAATTCGTAATTTTACATCTCGAACTTGCACACCAGCTGGTGTGTAAACAAAAAATCTATGGTGTAGAGGTGGCGCGCTACGTCACAGGCCGGTACGCAAGTGTCATTGCGACCTCTCTTTCTAACCTAGGCAAAATGGGCCATAGAGTGACAAATATGACGGACAATTTCCTAGTTCAACTTGAAATGCGGAATCCAGTGTACCAAAAAGGTTCAATGCTAAATCCATGGGCAAGTAGGTACTTAATTGTCATCTTTGAGTTGGTTTTGGTGACCAATCATAAAATGTTTGTTCAATTTTCTCTTAAAAGTAAATATGGAGTCACCGTAGGTACGCCTTAAGTGGCCAATTCTGGTGACGGAGTATTTAGGCCGCTTTGAGTCCCAGTCGTAACTAGCGATATAGCTGGGTGGGACCGACAATAACAATAAGCACGGAGAAATCTACTCCATGAGCGCTTCAATTCAATATGTAGTTCAGTGACTGATTTACATACCTCCATACACTTACATACAATCAAATCACGCTATTTTCCCGAAGGAGTAGGCAGAGACCACGGCCCCTGATACATATCTCGTGACAGGCTAATCTCGCAGTCACCGCTGTCAAACTTGTATTATACGGACGTAGTTATGCGTAAAGGAACCAATCCACACTCAGGTCGAAATTGAGTTAAATATAATTCAAACTCGACATGAGTGTGGATTGGTACCTTACCTTCACGCTTATCTACATCCAGTTGAGTTCCTTGATCCTTGAGTTAAACTCAAGTTTGACAGCTATGACTGCGAGATTACGCTTGTCGCGAGATCCGTAATCAAGCAAGAGGTGGATCTCCAGTTGCTACGATCCTGACACACTTCTGCCGGCCACCCACGATCAAGTTTACCGTCCAGTCTGCAGCGGACTGGATGCAGCGTCCAGTAAACTTGGCGGTGTATTGGTATGGGTGTGCATGACAAGCGAAAAAGACCTTCGTTCTGCCAACTTGATCAAGTTTGCAGCGCTGCAAACTGAACGGTAGACTGGATCGTGAGTGGCCGGCATTCGCCTCATAAACACTCATGTTATTTAATTGTTTTTTTTTCTACAGACAAAGTATGCATCCTAAGCAGCGAGCAATGTCAGAGTGTGGAGATAGGCAACAGCCAGGCGACCTGCACGAAAGTGGAGTCCAGGTAAGGTCCGGTCCAGGCTAGCGAAAAAAATTTTTTTTCTACCCATGTACAATAGATTAAGAAATGAAAAGTCTGATCAAAATTTTGAATTTCGACGGGATTCGAACCCACATCGATCAGACGATCCTCCTTAAGCCGGAGTACCTTACCGCTCGGCCACAGAATCCTACTTGCCGGTATCCAAATTTTTGATAAGCTCATATTTTTCGGTTAAGCACCGATTAGCGCCATCTACACGTTTCACTAGTGAACTCATGCTCATTGTCCGAAGTTACATTCAGAATCAAATGTTAGTCATTTGATTCTACTAATATTATAAAGAGGAAATATTTGTTTGTTTGTTTGAAATGAATAGGCTCCGAAACTACTGGACCGATTTGCAAAATTCTTTCACCAGAATGCTACATTATCCCTGATAAACATAGGCTATATTATATAACGGGAAAGTGAAGTTTTCCTAAGGGATCGCGGGTAACACTGCGGCGGACAGCTAGTCGTAAATAAAAAGTGACTTTAATTACTATAACTCCAAATATTTTATAATCTGCAGAGTGGAATGCGCGGTGAAGATAGCGAGTGGCGAAGCTGACGTGGGCTACTTCTCCGAAGAGGAGCTGCTTCTGCTTGGACTGCTGCAGCCAGAGCTTCGTGCCGTCGCTGCCGTGAGAAATGCCAACAGGCAGGGTAAGAAATATATTATTGTTTTGCTACCTAACAGTTTTTCACGCTTTCATTTTATTCATGAAACCCGCTTGTTAGACCTATCTGTGCAATGATGTTAAAAAAATTAAGTGATGTAGGTAAACAACAAGGTTATAGGTCGTTTTCAAAACTTGAACCTCCTTTTGTGCAGTTTTGATAACGCCCCTAGGCTAAGTTTAGCCTATATCCCCTAATGATTCCAGCACTAGCATAAAAAACTGCACAACTTTTTACTAAAGAGGTGCGTCAGATTCGAAATCTCTTTTCGTGCAATTTTTACCCGACTGTCAAAGGAAGGGTAATGTTTTTTTAGATTAATCATAAAAAAAAACAGATAAAACAGAGACTTTTTGTAGCAAGACCGCTAGTGTTTTAAAGCAGTCTATGTTTTAACAGAGCCTGTGGCGTTCGAAGCCGTAGCAGTAGTACCCAGCACCCACTCAGGAGGCCTCTCAGGGCTCCGAGGAGGCGCCTACTGCCACCCCGGCATGGATGAGACTGACCAGCGATGGTCGCCGCGCGTGCTCAAAGCTTTGGAAGTCGCGGTAAGAGTGAGTGAATGAATGGGAGTGAATGGAGACAGTAGATCAAGGAAGTGGCTAACTTCCTTGGGTTGCCACTCCACTGGGTCGTGAAGACCTTAGTAGCGCGTCTGGGCGAAAGTTCTTGCTCCGGGTTCGATTCCCGCCACGGGACAAATATTTCAATACTTACCTACCTAATGCCTTTTGCAATTTTTTTTTGCAAATTATTATACACTAGCTGTCCGTCGCGGTGTTACCCACGATCCCTCGGGAAAACATCACTTTCCCGGGACTAAATATAGCCTATGTTCATCAGGGATAATGTAGAATTTTATTGATGAAATAATTTTTCAAATCGGTCCAGTAGTTTCGGAGCCTATTCAATTCAAACAAACAAACATACAAACAAACAAATCTTTCCTCTTTATAATATTGTAGATTTATGTATCTCTACATATAATAATTTGCAAAAAATATGTTGGTATTTACAAAACAATAAAAGGTAGGTAAGTACTAACTTATAACAGTACCTATAGGTAGGTACTAGCAGGTATATCAGTCATGTGGTTCCCTTCACACAAGCTCTGCTTACTTTACATCTAAATGAGTGTGAAATATTCATAATTTTATTCGTTTTAATTAAACTTTTAAATCTTTTCCACAGGCCGCCCAAACAGACCAGTGCTCTGAGACCCCGCCCTCCGGCAAGTCGGCAGATCAGATCGAGTTGGAAACACTGAGCGGTTTCTTCTCGTCTGGTTGCAGGCCTGGCCCTTGGAGCGCCAACGCCTCTCAAGATTTTGACCTAAGTACAATCATCACTACATAGTATAAAACAAAGTCGCTTTCTCTGTCCCTTTATCCCTATGTATGCTTAAATCTTTAAAACTACGCAACGGATTTTGATGCGGTTTTTTTAATAGATAGAGTGATTCAAGAGGAAGGTTTATATGTATAATACATGCATAATATAGTAGAGAATAGTATCAGCATTGCACCCGTGCGAAGCCGGGGCGGGTCGCTAGTCTATACTAATATTATAGAGGAAAGATTTGTTTGTTTGAAATGAATAGGCTCCGAAACTACTGGACCGATTTGAAAAATTCTTTCACCAATAGAAATCTACATTATCCCCGATGAACATAGGCTATATTTTATCCCGGGGTAGTGAAGTTTTCCCGAGGGATCGCGGGTAACACCGCGGCGGACAGACTAGATAATTTATACAGTGTCGGAGGCCTATGCCTACACCTAAGGCTCAATGCACATTGAATTGGCAAGTGACGCGTCAATTAGTTTTATAGCGCACCATTATAAACCTTATGAACAATGGTACAAGATATAGAAACGCTTGTAGAATGAACCGCACGTACGTGCTCTCATTCATTGAAATACATAAGTGTGTCCTTTAAATATTACAAAAATTTAAAACACAATTTTCTAATCATGATGAAAATGAAGCTGTAACATTGATCATGATTTTTGAATTGAATTGAATCTAATGTATACTTATTTACCTATTTCTCTTCCCAGAGAGCCAATACCCCTCGCTTTGCTCGCTCTGCGGCAATGGCTGCAATGGCTACTCCAACAGCCAGAGCGTATCAATCGCAGGAGTTGACAGCAACAATCGTCATATCCAAGCAATCGATTGTTTGCGAGCGGCTAATAATAGCACGCCTGCTGTAGCGTATGTCGCTTGGACTCATGTTGCTAACTACTTTAACGTAAGTATTTACATGTTTAATGATTTTGAGGTCAAGGGCAAGGTCAGGGTCAAATTTGAGGTCAAAGCGTCCAAAACCACCTTTTTATCCAAGCAATGACATAATATGTGTCAAACTAGGTAGGTACTTCAACGTGAGATTATTCTGTTAGGGTCAGGGTCAAGGTCAAAGTGTCAGGTCATGTCTTAATGTCGCTTGGACTCATGTTACTAACTACTTCAACGTAAGTACCTGTACCTACCTACCTGTTGTTTAATGATTGTGAGGGCAAGGTCAGGGTCAAATTTGAGGTCAACGTTAAGGTCATAGAGTCCAAAACCACCTTTTTATCCAAGCAATAGATTGTCTGCACTGGATAAATTTCGCAAACTAGGTACTTCAACGTGAGATTATGCTGTTAGGGGCAAGTTTAAGGTCAAGGTCAGGGTCAAGGTCAAAGTGTCCGCTGTCGCTTATGTCGCTTGGACTCATGTTGCTAACTTCTTTAACGTACAGTGCCACAAACGTATCTGAACCGGTGAGAGATAAAGATAAAGATAAAGATAAAGATAAAGATAAAGATAAAGATAAAGATAAAGATAAAGATAAAGATAAAGATAAAGATAAAGATAAAGATAAAGATAAAGATAAAGATAAAGATAAAGATAAAGATAAAGATAAAGATAAAGATAAAGATAAAGATAAAGATAAAGATAAAGATAAAGATAAAGATAAAGATAAAGATAAAGATAAAGATAAAGATAAAGATAAAGATAAAGATAAAGATAAAGATAAAGATAAAGATAAAGATAAAGATTATTTATTTGCATAAACATGTGTAAATGGGATGATAACATATTAGGTAAGTTTTGAAACAACATGTTTTACCGATTTCGGTGCAAACCGAGAGAATGGCATGCTTTTAGTGACAGATCAAAAATAAAATAAAATGTTAGGTGTAAGGTCAAATAATCATTAAAGTCAAAGTATTTCATTAAACAATGGAAAAAATAATAATAGTAACAATGTAATTTCAATTAAAATTTGTCATTTAAGAAATCGTCAACCTTATAGTAGCATTTTTCAAATAATAGTTTTTTAAATTTATTTTGAGAGGCGCTGCTATCGCATTTGTGTTGCTAATACATTTTACAGTAAAGTTCGTTAGTTCCTCTTTTGGCCACCGGTCCAGATAAGTTTGTGCACTGCAAACCTGCACGATAGATTGTGCATTTGAAGGCCGCTATGGGAATACAGAATAAGTCAAAGTCAAAGTATTTATTGCTTACATGTGTGTGTACAAAGTCTTAGGCATAGGTGTATATAATAGCTAACACATGAGTCCTGCACGGACATCGCAAGATTTTATGAGGAGGTAATCTACTATATAAAAATAAGTCGGGTTTTCCTTCCTGACGCTATAACTCCAGAACGCACGAACCGATTTCCACGGTTTTGCATTCGTTGGAAAGGTCTCGGGCTCCGTGAGGTTTATAGCAAAGAAAATTCACGAAATCGGTGGCGGTCATCTGGTGGCGAAACGGAGTTCGCTGGTTTTGCTAGTTAAATATAAAAATGGTGTTTGTGTGACAAACATTTCTTAACATTATGAGATCTTTTATTAAAATCTTAAAAAATAAAAACAATTAGATATACCTACATTTATTAGAATTAGATAACCTAAGTACTACTAAATTCTATTAGAATTTATAGTACCTATTCATACTATTTATATAGTACTGTGTTATGTACTTATCTTATTTATTTGTACACTCGTTCATTCATCATTCATTCTTTAGGCTCGAGGCCCACAAGACGCGGCAAACTACGCCCTCCTATGTCCGGACGGAACTCTGCGTGAGTTCGCGAGTGCATTGACCAACGGAACCGCGCCTTGCGCTTTTGTGAGGCAGCCCTGGGGCTCCATTGTCGCTTCACCGTGAGTATTCGCAATAATAACACAGTAAAATGGAGTAGGTAAATAAATAAATAGGTGATAAATAAAAAAAATAAAAAAGACACCAAAGAAATTGATAAAATCGTGTGATTTTATTCGTCGTTCAAGCACTATAGGATCAGAAGGCGGCTTTTTGTTTGTAAATACATACATATTATACATAGAAACACCCAGACCCGAGATAAATATTTGCAGATCATACAAATATTTATCCCGCCGCGGTTAAATTAGTTAATTAGTTTTATAGCGCACCATTATAAACCTTATGAACATTGGTACAAGATATAGAAACGCTAGTAGAATGAACGAGATCTGGCGAAGCCATCTAGTGGGCCGCGCTGGCTCGAGCACTTTCGTGCGGTTCATTCTACAAGCGTTTCTTTAGTACCATTGTTCATAAAGTTTATAATGGTGCGCTATAAAACTAATTGACGCGTCGCTTGCCAATTGGCTCAATGCACATTGAATTGGCACAATTGGTAACAAGACATTATAAACCTTATGAGCAATGGAAGAAGATATAGAAACGCTTGATAGAAAACGACAAGACTGCTCGAGCGGCGCGACATCTCGTTCATTCTATACCTTGTTACGTGGTTCATAAGGTTTATATTGTGTTGTTACGTCTCGTGGCGTCGCTGCCAATACAATGTGCATTGGTGGTAAATGTTTCCATAGACCTCCAGTGCTCTAGTCTTGTGTAGTTCCGGAACTAATAGTTCAATTGGACTACTTCTTTTGCGTTTAGTTATTCCTTCAATAGTCCAATTTCAATCCAATCATATCTATAGTGAGTTAAGTACAGTTGTTAGAATAATTCGTTTCAATTACGTTCTACTAGGATTAGCATGCAAATGTTAGGTACCTACAGTCGGTAGATAATTTTAACACAGATTTGTAATTTCAGACAATAATAGGTACTAGTTTAGTCAAATATTAGAATGAAAATTAGGTAATGTCAAAATGCGCGTGCGCGTGCGCGTTAGCGTGCGCGTGATTAAAACCACGATATCTCTTATATTTTGTATGGAGCTATATAATAACACTTATATCATTGGAATTGTTATGAAATAAGCTAAAACATTTTACGTTTTAGTTCTGTATTATTAATTAATTAATTAATTATCCTAATTTGAATTCAGGGAGAGTGAATTTTTCCCAGTTTACTGAACAAAAATTGTTATTATTTAAATTGTTATTAATTGTTCGTACAAAACGCGTTTTATTTACTTACCATGATATTTTTCCCACACACAATTAATAAAAACAAAAGGCCTTTCATAGAACTTTGTTTATAATTCGACGTTTCATCCAACCGTGTTTGTTTATACATTGTTAAAAACCAAACAAGATAGGCGAAATTGACCCCTATTGCCATGACACTTCAGTCGAAAATCACTGACACTTTTACGAAAGCCGGGGGCTCATAAATCGTTCTGAATTACACTATCTATGGGTTTAATTTAAACCATTAATCACCCACTTAAAACTATTCACTAATGACTCACTCATGTTTTAAAATGAAAAAACAAACATAAAAACGCTTGGTTGCGTCACTTTACCGATCACATTGCGCAACATGGCGGCTGACTGAAGGTCAAACAGAAATGTGATAAAAGTTGCCATTTACTCAATCGTAGGCATGGGAACGGGTCTATATAGTAATTGTTTCAATTTAGTCCTAAACGTATTGTCGCCAAGATCTTTCAATGATGTAGGTAATTTATTATAAATTGCACGTTGAATGAATACCGATGTGAATGACTAAGGCAATTGAACTAAAGTGAACTACGGAACTAAAAGAAAGATATACTTCTCAGCGATCAAAAGATATGTATCTATCTTTTCAATTAGGTGATATGTTTTGCGCATGGCTAGTACTCCCACTATACCTACTGGTAAAGACTTAATGAAACTTAAAGGTGGTCGCACAGTCCAGCCGAGTCGACCGCGCCGTACTGTCAATTCAATAGAGAAAATGCTGCTGACGTCAGAAGCGAGCCGCATTTTCTGACGTCATTAGCATTTCTTGTATAGAAAAATGACTGCGGCGCGTACTAGCCCGCGTCAGTCAAGTAGAAGGATGTCAAAAATAATGATCTTATTCATCGTAAAGAAATTACTTACCAACAATCGTTGATTAAAATGATTTACCTAAACATAGCTACGACATTCCAGTGCCCAAGCGGACTCTGTACTGAACAGTCTACGTTCATGGTGGCCGACCGGCGAGAGTCCCGCATCCAACACTGGCTGGCAAAGCACTCTGTTCGCTGCGCTCGCCCCTGGAGGAAACACGCGGCTCGCTTACGAAAACGCTTCTATTCCTGTCATCAATATTACTTCAACCTGTGAGTATTTGTATGTATGTCTCGTCTACAAGTAGCAGAAAGTAATGTTCTGTTCGCTGCGCTCACGGCTCGCCCCATATGGTAACAAGTTGAGTTTGACTTTACATATTTGCTTCCTATATAAAGGTGAATTCAAGGACTTTCAAAACTGTATTTTTAGGAGACTGATTAGGTCTCAAACGCAACAAAAGGTTGGTTAGTTTCCGAGATCTTTTAGGTCTCCAAAGCACCAGCTGAAAGTTTTTTGAAAATGATGTCGCAGTATTTGTATTTCTTTATTTATCAAAAACTTATTTATAATAGTGAACGTGTTAATTGCAAAAACTGCCTACATTTTATGTCAAGTGTCGCGGCACGTGAGTTCCTGGCATTATGTCAAACTGACGATTTACATAGAGCCAGGAACTCACGTGCCGCCATAACTTTTATATGTATGCAGTTTTGACAATGAATGCCGTAAGACACAGGTGGAGCTGTCTGGCATTAACTGTCGATTTGATTTCTATTCTATTGCGATTTGTGACATGCCTAGGGATGGAATAGCAGGCTATTCAAAATGTTGGTCCAGTCACGGACAATAACATGTATACAGTCCATAATATTTCAGCCCATGCACAGGTCAACATGTCCAACAATGTTCTGGTATTTTTATTGATTTCGCCACTAGTTCAATGTGAAATCAATTTCCGATTTTTTGACGTGACAACGTCTTATAATTCGATAGAGCCGGCTGCACGCACGTAAAAATGCGTCGTTACCTCGCTCTGAGGCGTTCCATGTAAGGCTTGAAGTGCAAGCGAGAGCGCGGAACGAGCGACAAAGAAGCACAAACGTTGTCACGTTCAACTATCGTCAGTAAACCGACTTTACAGACAACCAATTTTTGTTTTTAACCTACATCTATTAGTTTTAGTGTGATAATTTTAAAAGTATGGAGTGTATACATTGTCCGTGACTGTACAACGCGGGCGATGCCGCACGCAGAAGCTAGTTATATGAAAGAAATAATGTTATCTTATGTTTCCACAGACCGCCCAATTCCAAGCCTAGATTCAGCCCCCACTTGCCTCCGCTCCCTCCGCTGGTGCACCCTCTCCCCCGCAGAGTTCACCAAGTGCACCTGGGTCCGTGGCGCTGCCTACTCCCTTGGACTTCAGCCGACGATTATATGCACCCAGCGACCCAATGTCTTGGACTGTTTGAGAGAGATCAGCGAGAATCGAGCTGATTTCATATCTTCGCCGTCGAATTATGGATATTTGGCTAGACAGTAAGTTTTTAAGACACTACAGATAGGATCTTTTAAACTTTTATATTTATACCTTGGGGATACAGTCATGGCCCTTAATAGGGTCTTTCTTTTAGGGACCCCTTTTTTTTTTTTTTTAAGGGAGAGGTGGCGGAAGTTGCATCATTACACCGACAAGAGCTGAGCTCTTAAGTTTAATGATGAGGGTCTTTCATTTTAAACTAACTTAATTAAGCAATTGGGTTCAACAAATACATAAAAAAATATTTATGTAATGTTTTTTTGTTTTGTTATGAAAATCCCGAGAAAATCGAAAAACTATTTTAATTGATTGTTGCTTCTTGTATAACTTAGTCCATTCAAGCGTAACGTGATGTAGCTGCGCCGCGATTGGTCAACGTCTGTTCTCCTCGAAAATATTATGCAACATGTCATAAATAATCATTATAAGATAAATGAAGTGAAAACTTAAATCGGCTGAGGAATTAAATCGATACGAGAATCTATTATAACCCTTATTATAAGCTTTTTAGCTGTTGTCAGTTCCTAATACTTATTGTAAATGTAGTGCATGCCTGTAATGGGTGTACATTCTATAGAGTGACTGATTTAAAATGTTCCTAAAAATGTGAATTATGTATGCTGTTGGTGTTGCCTAATAAATAAAAAAAAAAAAGTAACCCAAAAATAAGGCCTTGTCAGTTTGTGTAGTTTAAGGCGCTGTCTCCACGAGCGAGAGAATCGCGGCGATATTCTCGTCGTGCCACGTATTTCTATACACTCTCTAGAAGCCGTCTCCACACGGCGATATTATCGCCGCGATGCGACGAGTGGCAACGAGCGCGCGAAACGTCGTTACATCGTCGCTAGCCCGTCGCGACTAGCAGCGGGCTCGCGACGAGCGCGCAGCGGGCGCGCTGTCAAACGCAGCGTCATTTCAGCGTTGCCTCTCGTCAAGCAAGGACATTTCGACAAGGAAACGCGGCGATACCGTTACGACTCGCGACGATACGCGGCGAAATTATCGCTCGTTCGTGGTGATTCTCCAACGATATGAGGGCGGACTCGTCACGATTTTCTCACTCGTGGAGACAGCGCCTAAGGGTACTTGCACAGTGCAGCCGAGCCGAACGCACCGAACGTGTCAAATCAATAGAGGAAATGCTGCTGACGTCAGAAGCGAGCCGCATTTTCTGACGTCATCAGCATTTTTTGTATAGAAAAATGACTGCGGCGCCTACGGACAGTGTGCGATCACCCTAATGGTTTTTGGTTGTTTATCGTACTAAGTAAGTACAATAGGTAAGGTACTTACTTAGAAGAGAGTTAATAGGCATCTTATAAATAGGCATCTGGGTAGGCTCGCTCCATCGTAGACCTCATTTTTGCCTATGTTAGTTTCGAGGTCAAGAGCCGACCCATTCATCATAAAAAAAAACTTGCACGAATCTCATCAAATCATTTTTCCAGACACTTCAGACTGAGCCCGGTCAAGTTGGTACAGAACAGACGTCAGTCCACCAGCCGCATTGCAGCATTCGTCAAGGAGTCTTCTACTATTAACATCACCCGCTTTGAGAACCTCAGGGGGGCGAAGGCCTGCTTCCCAGAATACGGAGGCCTGGGTGAGTGGAGAAAAATATCTTAGTTTAAGAATACGTTTTTACCGACAATTCAAAAAAACAAACAGGGTCACGACTGTATCCCCAAGGCGCGGTAGACATTCTCTCAGATCTTTATATTCCAGATCCTTTGAAGATGTCTAAGGGGGTAGTCAGAGGCATGTACAAATACATATTTGATACATGCCCACATCTTACAGAAGTTAGTATTCCATACGTGACAGGTTGCAAGCCCATCGCCGCCTATAAGAATACTAACTGGTTTCCTCACGATGTTTTCCTTCACCGTTCAGATCTCGTGTTAAAGCGCATATAAATTTTACGAAACGAAAAATCCATTGATGCACGGCCGGGATTCGATCCCACGACCTTCAGATTGAAAGTCGAGGTACAACCCCATTCGGCCAACACGGCTCTTCCCGACAATTCCTTTATTATTATTATTTTATTTTTTTGACTTGATCAGCTCAGCTTGGAAGGCCGGAGTAAACTGATGAGCTCGGGCCTAGGCCAAGTGCACATCAGTTTGCGCGGTTGATATGATATTATCATTATAGTATGTGATGCACCTTCGTTAGAAAAGTCAATTTGAAGAAATTTTCGGACTATTGTTAATTCTTTTTCACGCCGGAACGTATGCAAGACACATTGAACTTGTTTCGTTTCACGTTGTGTAGCTCACAACAATTTTGAAACAAAAAAATCAAGAAATAAAATTAGATTATAAAACATACAAAAAAAATGTTTTTGTCTATTTCTTATTTAATAATTTCATAAATTATCATAAACGAGCCATAAAATATAAATAATTAAACAATAAACATTTTCTAAAAAACTCCGCTAAATATCAGTACTGAGTAAAATGGAACGTAATCTATTAGAGAGTGCAAAAATGAAAATCGAAACAATTGATGAATCGATAAGTAAAAAAATAATCGTTGGTTTTGTAATTTTGTCTATGAATGAACCTTGTAATCGATTGAGATGAATTGATAGTAGTGAAACAAAAATCGATTTTGATAATCTCGATGAAACTTTAGGACATTACTATTAGACTGATTTTGACATTATCTCGAAGTGTCTTGCATACGTTCCGCCGTGAAATAGACTTTAGTAATATAACAAGTGTTAAGAATAACAGCATTTTGCAACAAAGTATATGTGTATTTTGGGAGATCTAAAAGGTTCAGTGATTGGAACAGCTTATTATTATTATTGCTAGCCCGCATCGTCCCACTGCAGGGCAAAGGCCTCCCTACCCCCCTTCCACCATTCACGATTCCTTTAAATACCTTAATAAAAACTTTTGAAATTTTTTTGCTTATTTTCAATGTGCCTCGAAGCGCTCGTGGTCGTGCTTGCTTAGTCGTTCTTGATAGATCGTCGAAGTTAAGCAACGTTCGAAACGGTCTGTAAGTGGATGGGTGACCGCCAGTGGCATTTTCATCTGAGCGCTTCCGTGCTTCGGAGGGCACGTTAAATTGTCGGTCCCGGCTATTTTAAGTCATTAAGCCATAACGGAGGCCTTAAGGCGGCCTAAAAACTCCGTCACCAGAGTTGGCCACTGACTCATACGAACTTACTTACTTACATGCCTATTTTTATATTCCCAGCTTATGTAGCATTTGTCCGAGCGGGACAAGAGCGTGGAGTTCTCAGCACTTCAGAGTGCGACTACGCGAGAGCTGTGGGCGAGTTCTTCAGCGGCGCCTGCGCACCCGGGGCTGAAGACGCTTCGCATGCGCTCTCTGAATCTGTATGTATTTAGTCTAGAACCTTCGATCGAACTGTGATTGTGTTTGAATGTCTTATAAAAAAAATGCTGGGCATTTCACACAGCATCATCTAGCCCCAAAGTAAGCAGAGCTTGTGATAAGGGTACTACATGACTGACATACCTACTACTTATATACTTTTTGTTTGTAAATACATACATATTATACACACCCAGACACGAAATATTTGTAGATTAAACAAACATTGGCCCCACCGCGGGGATCGAACCCGCATCCTTTTGCATCGTAGGCGGGCTTTTGCCCACTGCGCTACAGAGGTCGTCAAAAAAATAAACAAATTATGTTTCTCAGTGAATACATGGTTTAAAGGTATCTAACATAAAACTTTTTAAGCATTTTACGCATTTTTTCCTCAGAACTACGATTCTTCTAACCTCTGCTCGTTATGCAAGCCCGCTGTGCCAGTCGCCAACGGAACTAACTGTAAGTTTACATTTAAGTACAAAGGTAACAAAATGGCGTCCGGCCATGATTAAAAATGTAGGAAGAACTTAAGTAACATTTTGAAAAAAGTGAGTTAAGAGTGTGCAAGAGCGATTTAAGCAATTTTGTAGTTCGAAATCGTTATTTATCTCAGAATCTGTGAAAGCTACAACCTTCAGGTACTTTCTTTTGTAAATACATACTTACCTACATAGAAAACAATCAGGTGAGAAACAACGCAACAGAGGTCGTCAAAAAATTATTTATTAAAAAATTTCAGCCATATGCACATGGGACTACAGTAACAAGTACTTCGGTAACAACGGTTCGCTGGCGTGCTTGGCCGACAACGAAACTGACGTCGCATTCCTCAACACTATGAATATAAATAGTAAGTGTTATTTACTTAGCGAGCGAAAGTTAATTTTATGTTTGTTTATGTGTTCCAGTTTATGTTGGGTAATTTTGATTTTTGGTACCTACTTCTAGTTTTGTTTGAGCATTTCACTTTAGCTGCAGTCTTTGTTTATTTAGGTAGGTAAGACACTTTTTTATCTTTTTGTTCTGTGCTATCTACTCTAAATGCAAGAGTTATCTACCTATCCATTGATTCTTGCTATAGGCATGGATGAGATTATGCTCAAGAAATATTTAAATATAAGTTTTTTTTGTAGAGTTTAAATTGAAACTGTAGGTGCTTAGACAATCTATCGAGCGTATTTTTATCTATTTTAACACGCTTTTGTTACTTTATTTATAAATAGAGTTTCAATAACATCGCAGACATCTTCAAAGTATCGATATGCAATAGTCGTTTTTATCCGATATTTACTAAATGTGTAATAACTTAATAAGTCTTATCCTCCACCAGCACAGACCCTACATACTGTTGTTAACTTTTGTTTTCTTTCTTTCTTTTTGCACTTTGTTATTTTACTATTTAGGTCTTTTTTTGTTTTGTGTTCTTTGTAGATTGTACCTATGTAGGTGAGTAGGTATAGGCACAGAGGTTCCTAAATAACTCTGTCACCTACTTACCTCATACCTACTTTTGTTTTTCTTTTTTTGTATGTACCTGTTCTCTGTTGATGTAATGTGCCTGTGTCTGTGTGTTGTCAAATAAAGTTATATCTATCTTATCCTCCACAGACTATCTGACCTCACTCAGTCTATCCGGCACACAGTTCCGTGCGTTGTGCCGGAACAACTCGCTCGCCGTGTCTGCCGGAGTAAACATCGACGATAACTGTGCGCTTGCTAACGTTGTCGATGCTGAGATCGTCACCAGAAGGTAAAGTTTTGTTCTTTTTGATAGTATTAAATTAAAGTGTTTTTAACATTCAGTTGCAAAAATACATTTTTTTATTAAATAACGATAAAGCCTGCTTATCATGACTTAATAGAGTTTATTTATTTATTTACACACACAGATACATTACAGAATTAATTCGTAATATCTAGGAAAATACAAGGACACCATACTAACAATCGACAGAAAAATTACTCAACAATAAAATATAAAAGTTAAATGGCATTTGATTTTAGGCAAACGAGGAGATGTTGGTCATAGTAGTATGGTGACTTGACTTGTTACTAATGTACCATATTAAACTTTTTAAATCAAAGCTTGTTACTTATGTACCAATTAACATTTTCAGAAACGATCCAATCTACGCAGGCCTCAACGTTCTCTTAGACACACTAGACAAACTATTCGGATACAACGCTCCTAGTGGCACCACACAACTGATCAACTTATATCTATTCTCACCTTTCAATGGTATTAGCAACCTCCTGTTCAAGGACTCTACAATTGGCTTGACCGAACCCTTGGAGTCCATTGCACATGAACCAGCGAAGAATTATATTGAATTGTTCAAGCATTTGGAAGAATGTACGTCAAGCGCTAGCGTTGTTAGCTCTATGGTGAGTTTGATAGTCTTGTCTATGGTGGGAAGATTTATCATTCAA
Organism: Epirrhoe alternata; assembly: GCA_963565295.1. NCBI lineage: Eukaryota > Metazoa > Arthropoda > Insecta > Lepidoptera > Geometridae > Epirrhoe > Epirrhoe alternata. The sequence goes on from OY751402.1 coordinate 5,932,683, forward strand.
TAAATTTAAATTAAAAAAGGAAGGTCGTTGGAATGAATGTCGCTTTATAACCTTTGTGCAACACAGTCCAATCGTGTTAAACTAACACAATTTGCGAAAAAGCGTCTTCTCGGCCACCTATATTCATAACACTTAGGTTTGGTAACGGCTTACTTCGCTAATGCCTAGATCAATGTCCGTAGTGTATTTCAGACTATCGTTTTCGTTAGAAATATAAGACAATGGCGACACCGAATATCCATTTCACCTAATTGTTTTGTTACAATTGTACCCAGTGTCTAATACTTGTTTGAACATTACGACATTGTTACATTTTGACATTTATTCAAGTAACATTCCCACCATTTTGCGTATTAATCGTACTTAAATAAGTTTTTATAAATGTTACCAAATTATCCGTGATTTTTATTTATAAGCGGCCATATTTGTTACTTATTTTATTTGCGTGTTACAAATGTTCCAATTACAATCATAACAGTGTTTTAGGTTATACCTATTCTGTAGGTATTTATTCATTAAGTACAATTTTTATTGTGATTAAGTAAATAAAGTTTTCTAAGTTATAATATTGTTTTACTGATCCTAAAGAATGAAGAACGGCAGCCGAAGCTACTGTAACTATGGTCTTCCGTGACGCCAGTGTGGGGTGTGTGGGGTTGTCGAACACTCGACGTATACTAAAAACTACCCGATGGCCGGCCTCTATACATAACGAGGGGCTCCGGGGTCTCCTAAGGAACGCACTGGTGGAACCCTCTCGCATTTTGCCTTGAGCACAATCCCGGTAATGGCACACCTTAGAGATACCTACCTGGTAAAATAATGCTAGTAAATAAATAAATAATGCTGGACCTTTCACACAGCATCATCTAGCCCCAAAGTAAGCAGAGCTTGTGTTATGGGTACTACATGACTGATATACTTATATACATTTTGTTTGTAAATACATACATTTTATACATAGAAACACCCAGACCCGAGACAAATATTTGTAGATCATACAAACATTGGTCCCGCCGCGGGGATCGAACCCGCAACCTTTAGCGTCGAAGGCGTGCCTTCGCCCACTGCGCTACAGAGGCCGTCAAATTGTTTGAACACTCATAATAATTACCAAATTGTAGGTGAGAAGAAAAACATAATAAAGCTTAATTTTTTTATTGCTATTTAAAAATTACAAATAAATCATTTCATAAAAGCTCATAATATACAATTGATTAGCTTAAAATATAATTAAATCGTTGGTAGATAAAATAAAACATTAGAATCATCAAATTTGGATTGTGACGACTAGGGTTCCGTGGCCGAGCGGTAAGACACTCCGGCGTTAGGAGGATCGTCTGATCGTTGCGGGTTCGAATCCCGTCGGATTTTGATAAGACTTTTCGTTTTGACTGTACGTGAAGTTATTTTAAGGCATAAAAACACCGATTTTTTTATATTTTGTTGATGACAATAAATAGTTTAGGATATAAGTTTATTAGTTATGAGAGTCGAAACACGATTGCCTTAATCTGACTCGATAGAAAAAAATCACAAAGTTACCTCTAAATCTTCATAAAGCAGTTTCATTTGGTTATTTAAATATTTTTAATGAAATTTCGTCAACGTGTTTCCCTAATAAATACGGTAGAGGATTACGTATTTATTTTATTGCCAAGGAGTATTATTTTGTGTCAAAAAATACATTTATAAATAACGTTCAGTATAATTGTGCGCGGGCCGGCCAGCACACCATCAGACGGCCGCGGGGGGCTAGGAGGGTAATATTATAGCTGTACTCTCGTTATAGGAGCTTGCTGATCATCTGGCAAACCATGTACTCTTCTTGTATGTGCCCTGACCTTATTCGGCTTTTCAAATCTATGTGCACAGACAGCACATAGATAGCCATATCGTTTGCCTGTGTGTGCGTTGTGTTTATGTATTTGTAGGAACTTCTTAGATTTCAGTCGTTTCGGGCACATGTCGCACTGTGGAAAAAAATATATAAAATCACTACATAGTATAAAACAAAGTCGCTTTCTCTGTCCCTTTATACCTATGTATGCTTAAATCTTTAAAACTGCGCAACGGATTTTGATGCGGTTTTTTTTAATAGATAGAGTGATTCAAGAGGAAGGTTTATATGTATAATACATAATATAGTAGAGGAACACTGATAATTTTAGAGGTATCTAATGTGATGTCGTGAATTACTAATACATTTTTTGCGCTTACATTGCAAACGCTGGCTAAACCCTAATATTTAGCATCAGCATTACACGGTGAAGGAAAACATCGTGAGGAAACCAGTTAGTATTCTTATAGGCGGCGATGGGCTTGCAACCTGTCACGTATGGAATACTAACTTCTGCAAGATGTGGGCATGTATCAAATATGTATTTGTACATGCCTCTGACTACCCCCTTAGACATATTCAAAGGATCTGGAATATAAAGATCTGAGAGAATGTCTACCGCGCCTTGGGGATACAGTCGTGACCCTGTTTACGTTTTTTTTATTACACCCGTGCGAAGCCGGGGCGGGTCGCTAGTTAGACATAAAATGATCTAGAGTTCTTAAATACGTGATAAAATTTAACCTGTTACTAAATTCTACTGATATAATAAATCTGACAGTCTTGATGTTTGTGTTTCAAACACTATTTTGAATCATTTTGAATAGCCTATATGCTATTCCAGGTCACTATCTACGTCTATTTCAAGTTTCATCCAAATCGGTTCCCTGGTTTAGGCGTAATCGAAACACAAACATACAAACATCTAAACAAACTTACAAACTTTCAGCTTTATTATATGAGTGGGATGAATGTAAATACTGGGCATCCTTATCGCTAAGAAGCGATCTCTTCCAGGCAACCAGAGGGTCTAGACAATGTATGCAACAATCGAATATCGACATCGATAGTAGCTAAGTCCAAAAATGTACGAAAACCATAGACTAAGCGCGGTTTTTAGCGATAAGTCGATTAGACAAGGCGATCGCTTTATGAAGGTTACTTTGGCTAGCAATCGAACTTCGCTATCGTCTAAGCGTTGACGATTGTAGAAGTCGATTCGATTCATAGCGACTGCCGGTTGTCTAACCCCCGGTTTCTATATTCAACGTACAGTCGTAGGTAAGAGCTACGACTCGTTTCCACATACAAAAGTTTGACAGCTAGAAACCGACGGTAAGTTAGCCCTCTGAGGGCTTAGACAACCGGCAGTCGTTAGGAATCGAATCGCTGTTTATGAAATCGCCATTTTGTTTCGATATCTACAGCATTTTAGCGTTCGCTAGAAGGCTAGCGAACGCTAAAATGTTAAGGAACATCAAGAGAATCGACAACTAAGCGAAGACGCTTGTCAAATGATCCACTTGGCTAGGCATTTGTATGGAAGTAATCGTTCGATGTTGTCGATTCGTTTGATGGAATTGAAATGTGTGTACATTGGCCGAAGGGTGTTGTGTTCCGACGGTTCCGTGGGCGCCTGCGAGACACCCCATTTGTGCGTACAGTTCGTACGTCGTGATAATTTTAGTTTATTATAATCTATATATATATTTTATATGTATCTTAAGTTATTTATTATAAATATGTTTATTTAATAATTTAATAATTACACTCGAACTGCCGCGATACAGGCCTAGCCTAGTGCGGGGTTCGATGTAAATTATTTATAATAATTGTAATTTTATGTATTAAGTTTTATGAATAAATTGAAATTGAAAATTTTAATTGTCTACCAATAATCGATTCGCTAACAACAGATCACGTAACTAAGCTAAGACTTATGTCAATCCCATACATTTTTGGACTTAGCTACTATCGAAGTCGACATTCGATTGTTACATTGTCTAAGCCCTCAGGAGTGTTAATGCATTAGAATAGAATATATCTTTATTGAAAAATACCTAATAATAACAATATACAAAATGAAATAATGATGATAACAATGGGCGGCCTTATCGCTGAAAGCGATTTCTTCCAGGCAACCTTTGGATGGACAGGACAGATTAAAAGATGTCGACGGCTAGCTTAGGGAAAAAAATAAATAAATAATGAAACTTAATTACAACTAATACAGTCTACCTACATACAATACTCCTATAAATATATACAACAATATACAGGGCGTCCCAAACTTATGGGACATGAAGGGGAAGTACCTTAAATATCGTAGATAGTGTATTTTGCTTAAAGAAGACTTTATGTTATTTTTAAAACTTAGTAATTCCGCATTCATAGATTTTCTAAAAATTACTTGCTTCGTCTGGGAATCGAACCGACTCAAATGTCAAAAAAAAATCACCCTACTTTTATGATGCCAATCGAAAGAATAGCTAAAAAATAATAACTCTGCTTAGGTAACATTGTATTTTAAAAGAAAGGAACAACGTAAAATGAGTTTTGAATGTGTCAAATTTCAAGAAAGTTATTTATTGCCGTCGACGACGTTCAAACTGAATTGTGCCATATCACATCGAGTGTTCACCATAAAATGATAAGAAAATCAACAGGTAGCGGACTCATTAAAAGATTGGCGATTTGCGTAAGACAAGAGGGATCACATTTTGAGCATTTAATTAATTAATTTACAAAAAAATACCCACTTAATTGACTACGGCAGTTACATGTATGTTTTTATGTTGATTAAAATGATTAATTTTACGTTGTTCCTTTCTTTTAAAATACAATGTTACCTAAGCAGAGTTATTATTTTTTAGCTATTCTTTCGATTGGCATCATAAAAGTAGGGTGATTTTTTTTGACATTTGAGTCGGTTCGATTCCCAGACGAAGCAAGTAATTTTTAGAAAATCTATGAATGCGGAATTACTAAGTTTTAAAAATAACATAAAGTCTTCTTTAAGCAAAATACACTATCTACGATATTTAAGGTACTTCCCCTTCATGTCCCATAAGTTTGGGACGCCCTGTATATGAATAATAAATATAATATAATATTATAATATATACTACACTATGAAATCTATTTAAAAATTAATAATAATAATGATAATAACATATGTACATACAAAAAGTTAAAAAAAAAAAATATATAAATCCATACTAATATTATAAATGTGAAAGTAACTCTGTCTGTCTGTTTGTTACCTTTTCACGCCCAAACCACTGAACAGATTAGGCTGAAAATTGGCATGGATAGAGGATGTATCCCAGGGAAGGACATAGGCTACTTTTTATCCTGAAAAAATCCCGAGGGACCGCGGGTCACACCGCGGGAGCGCAGCTAGTTAATAATAATATTAAAAATAGTTTTATGTTGATGACAAATGTGAAAGATAATGCTCAAACACTAATTTCTTAACTAATTACTAACACTTACTAATTATTTTCACTAATTTATTAATTACCTGCCAGTTCTTATCAGGTAAATGTATTGCGATGTGCTGGACCAGATTGGACCTGCGATGGAAGGAGGCTCCACAGTGATCGCATATATACGGCCTCTCTCCCGTGTGACGTCTCTCGTGAATCTATAGATAATAAAAAAACAGGGTCAGGGCTGTATCCCCGAGGCGCGGTAGACATTCTCTCAGATGTGACCTCTGTGGCGCACATGATGGTCTGTGGCGTAGTGGGTGAAAGCTTGCGACGCAGAAGGTTGCGGATTCGATCCCCGCGGGATAAATGTTTGAATGATCTGCAAATATTTATCTCGGGGTCTGGGTGTTTCTATTCTATATGTATGTATTTACAAACAAAAAAGTATATAAGTAGTATATCAGTTATCTGGTTCCCATAGTACAAGCTTTGCTTAGTTTGGGGCTAGATGATGCTGTGTGAAATGTCCAGCATTATTACTAGCTGTCCGTCGCGGTGTTACCCGCGTTCCCTCGGGATAACTTCACTTTCCCGGGATATATAGCCTATGTTCATCAGGGATAATGTAGGATTCTAATGGTGAAAGAATTTTTCACATCGGTCCAGTAGTTTCGGAGCCTATTCAATTCAAACAAACAAATCTTTCCAGTAAGTTCGTATGAGTCAGTGGCCAACTCTGGTGACGGAGTTTTTAGGCCGCCTAAAGGCCTCCGTCATGGCTTAACGACTTAAATAGCCGGGACCGACAATTTAACGTGCCCTCCGAAGCACGGAAGCGCTCAGATGAAAATGCCACTGGCGGTCACCCATCCACTTACAGGCCGTTAAGAACGTTGCTTAACTTTGACGATCTATCAAGAACGACTAAGCAAGCACGACCAGATTCAAAAGACATTGGCTTAAGTTAGCTACTTACTATAAGCGCCTCCTTGGTAGCGGACGTGTAGTCACAATAAGCGCACTTGTGTATCCGGCCGAGTCCGTGGCGGGCGCGCTTGTGTTCCTGCAGTTGGTTATTGTTGCGGCACCGCTTGCCGCACGCCTGTCGTACGACAAAAATACTCTACTAAGTAATGGCGTCTTACTATAGAACGTGACATAAAGTTATCCCACCGAATAAATCAAGAATAACCATACATTTTGACAGTTTATACTCCGGAATAACTTTATGTCACGTTCTATGGTAAGACGCATGGACTTTAAATGATGATTATGCTAAATACTTTAGGTTGATGGTTCATTTATTTTATTTATTTATTTCATACATAAATAATTTACAACGGCTCCCGCACTAGGCCAAGCCTGTATCGCGGTAGACCGAGTAAAAAGATTTTTATAAAAATACATGGTATTAACAAATATAATAAAAATTATGAAATGAAAAGTCTTATTAAAATTTTGGATTCCGACGGGATTCGAACCCGCATCGATCAGACGATCCTCCTAAAGCCGGAGTGCCTTACCGTCCGGCCACAGAATCCCTTGTTGCCGGTATCCAAATTTTCGATAAGCTCATATTTTTCGGTTGAGCACCGATTAGCGCCATCTACACGTTCACTAGTGAACTCAACCAAGTGTGGATCAGCACTATAAAACAATTACAGAAATTATAATAAAAAATATTTTTGCTAAGAGTATAAATAAATATCTTAGATACAACTATGTATAATGTAGAAACACATAAATATTATAATAATTACCTACTTATTAACTAAATCTACACTAGAGGGACTTTGATTATAAAATCGTATATCGTTGATTGCTAAGCAGATCATAAAATAAAATACAGGGTCTTTCATTCAAACTACACAAACTGACAGGGCTTCATTTGTGGGTTGTAAATAGACGTTTGACCGTATCAATTTAATTCCTAAGCCGATATAAGTTTTCACTTCAAAAATTATCTTTTATTGATTTTGTAAAACATGTTGCATAATGATTTTCAAGGTAAACACACATTCGGCCAATCACAGCCCGGCTACATCCTCGCACACACATGCACGCTCGAATGGACTAAGTTATACAGGAAGCAACAATGAATTGAAAGGATAGTCATTATCGATTTTCTCAGGATTTTCTTAAAACAAAAAAAAATCATTACATAAATATTTTTTAATTAATTTGTTGAATTTCCTGAATTAAGTTAGTTTTAAATTAAAGACCCTTTATAGTTTTACATAGGCCCTTAGTTTTAATGTTGAAAAACACCATTTAGAGTGAAGCATGGAATGGTAAAACGTAAACAGGGTCACGACTGTATTCCCAAGGCGCGGTAGACATTCTCTCAGTACTTTATATTCCAGATCCTTTGAAGATGTCTAAGGTAGTCAGAGGCATGTACAAATACATATTTGATACATGCCCACATCTTGCAGAAGTTAGTATTACATACGTGACAGGTTGCAAGCCCATCGCCGCCTATAAGAATACTAACTGGTTTCCTCACGATGTTTTCCTTCACCGTTCAGAGCTCGTGTTAAAGCGCATATAAATTTTACGAAACGCAAAATCCATTGATGCACGGACGGGATTCGATCCCACGACCTTCAGATTGAAAGTCGAGGTACAACCCCATTCGGCCAACACGGCTCTTATGCATGGAATGGTGTTTCTCAATATTTTGCCTTCGGTCAAAATTTGCCTTTTAAATACAAAAAATAATGAAAGGCGCTCAGGCTGCCTATGTATGTACTGCATTTACTTGTCATGTTCCCTTAATATTTTATTACAAAGTTTTTTCCTGTTCCCAGTTCCAATTTTTTTTTAAAACACAGTGTCACGACTGTATCCCCGAGGCGCGGTAGACATTCTCTCAGATCTTTTATATTCCAGATCCTTTGAAGATGTCTAAGGTAGTCAGAGGCATGTACAAATACATATTTGATACATGCCTACATCTAATTTTTTTATTCTATTTATTATTGAACTAGCTGTCCGTCGCGGTGTTACCCGCGATCCCTCGGGAAAACTTCACTTCCCCGGGATAAAATATAGCCTATGTTCATCAGGGATAATGTAATTCTAATGGTGAAAGAATTTTGCAAATCGATCCAGTGGTTTCGGAACCTATTCGATTCAAACAAACAAACAAACAAATCTTTCCTCTTTATAATATTAATACATACATACATAAAATCCCCTCTTTCCCTGTGGGGTAGGCAGAGAGCACGGATCTCCACTCGCTACGATCCTGACACACAACTTTCGCCTCATTCACTCTCATTACAATAATATTAATAGTATAGTATACAGGGTGTAAAAAGACTACTACCGAAAACTGAGCGGTTGCAATCAGACCATGATTCTAAACATTTTTAGCGAAAAAAAAACGCATCGTCATGCTATGTTATTTTCGGTTATTTACTACTAGCACGATATAATAAGAACCAAGAATCTACGTAAAAAAATGCGCCCAAAACATACGCAAACAGCACTCTTCAAACGCTGTTTTCTCCGGATATAATGATTTTTTCGGAAAATCCTTTTGGATTTGGTTGTGTGTTGGGATGCTGTACCTACCCCTTTCGGCTTCGGTAGACGTCTTTTTACACCCTGTATACAATAAATATTAACTTCGGTACCTCGCAAACACAGAAGTTGGTGTGGAACCGCATATGCGCTTTGAAAGTGGCCTTCATGCGGAACTCTTTGTGGCATAACCCACATTTGTACCCTCCTGTATGCGGCTGGCGGGGCTCCCTCTTCTTACGGACCTCCTGAGGATATCAATAAATAATGCTGGACATTTCACACAGCATCATCTAGCCCCAAACTAAGCAAAGCTTGTACTATGGGAACCAGAATATACTACTTATATACTTTTTGTTTGTAAATACATACATTTCAAAGAATATAGTCGATAATTTTGCTTCTAGTTTCGAAAAGGCAGTACATGATATTATTCCTAATTGTAGTGTCAAAATAACAGATCAAAGTACCTCATCCAAACTATCTGATTCCAGTATGTTGTACAAAAAAGCTACAGCTAAAAGTATTCACAAAATAGTAAAAAACCTAAACTCAAATAAAGCTCCTGGGCCTGATTGTATTAGAGTGACAGATGTAAAATACGCTAGTGATAACCTATCAGCGGCGATAGCTAGGTTAGTTAACTGCAGTGTAGAATCCGGTACATACCCAGATAGACTTAAAGAAGGATGCATTAGACCGATTTTTAAAAAAGGAAAGCGAGATGACTATTCTAACTATCGCCCCATTACATTACTTTCAACCCTGGATAAAATTATTGAAAAATATATCTGTGAGCAGATTCATTTATTTTACAAGAAACATAATATTATATCCGAAAATCAATTTGGGTTCCAATCAGGGAAGGGTACCACAGATCTCTTATCAAAGTTCACTGAAGAAGTTAATTTGCACCTCAATAATAAAAAATGCGTCTATGCCTTATTTATAGACTTCTCCCGTGCTTTCGACACCTTAGATCACGAACAACTAGTGCAAAAGCTTGATAATTGCGGTATAAGAGGTAATTTACTACGATGGTGTGATAACTACCTAAGAAATCGGAAATCTGTAGTGAAATTGGATAACATTTTTAGTGAATCCATAACAGCAACCGTGGGCACGGCACAAGGCTCTGTTTTAGGACCTCTTCATTTTCTAACCTACGTCAATGACATTAGTAGTTGCATGAACCATTCCACTTGTTATCAGTTTGCAGACGACACTTGCTTGGTGGCGGCAGATAATGATCCTCGGGTAGCTTGCCAATCAATACAATCTGACTTCGATAATCTTTTGCGCTGGTGCCATGACGCTGGATTAGTTCTAAACGCAAATAAAACTAAGCTACTTGTTATCAAATCACCGTACATTGCAACAAAAACTCAGACTAAAGGCATAGTTGCACATGATCACCAATGCCTACATGCTACCAACGCCAATAGTATCTGCTGTAGCTGCCCGTTAATTGATATTGTTAACTCGCAGATCTACCTCGGTCTATCTATAGATACAAAGTTTAATTGGTTTAGTCATGTGGAACGGGTATGTACAAAATTAAGACAATTTCTGGCAAATATTATTATTCTAAAAAATCGTATTCCGTATAAAGTTAAATTGATGCTTTGCAACTCGCTGGCCGAATCCCATATTAACTATGCTCTTACCAGTTACGGTCGTACTTACCCATCTTACCTTACTCAGATTTATAAACTCCAAATAAAAATACTAAAAACCATAGTGTCAAACAGTGTAAAGGAAAAACTTAGGAATAGTGATATTAGTATATTTAAGCACTGTCGTATTCTACCAGTGCACGTCCAATTTAAATATATGATACTTAAAGAAAACTTTTTTAATGAGTCCCTAAAGCATGCCGTTGAACACCCTGTACATACTCGTGCAATTACTCAAAACCGGTTGGTGACGTCGCGCGCTAATAATGTTTACGGCGAGAGGACAGCGAGCTACCTGGTTCCTCGCCTTTTTAACAGTCTGCCTAAGGATTTAATAGATAGTATTTCGGGAAAAAATATCAAAATTAAACTTAAAAAATTTTTTCTTCTAAACTTAGAACACTTTATGTAAAATTAAAAATAATTGTTATTTTTTTTAGCACATAAGTTATTAGTGTAGACTTATTAGTTTTAGTACAAACCTCCGTGGTTTTCTTAGAACTAATTTAATTGTATTGTTTGTAAGATTTTTTATAAGATAAATAAATTAAAAAAAAAAAAAAAATATCATTACATAGAAACACCCAGACCCGAGATAAATATTTGCAGATCATACAAACATTTATCCCAGATCGAACCTGCAACCTTCTGCATCAGCGGCCTTTCACCCACTGCGCCACAGAGGTCGTCATATCACAATGTAAGGTCAAGTTAGATAGAAAATACTTTATTGTACACCACATGGACATTACAAAATACAAACAAAGATACAAGAAAATATTTGAAGCGAAGCACAATGGGCGATCTTATCGCTGTGAGCGATTTCTTCCAGACAACCTTTAGGATGAACTGCATAAATATATGCACTTAAAATTTCAATATTTTTAACCTAAGATGTACTGTACCTACTTATTGCTCTTTAATTTTCATATATACACATTTTAAACTTTCGCGACTCGAAGACATTTTAAATTTTATTACGGGACTTAATCGCGTAGGTATAACATTTGTTTAATTACCTCGACGTTTCAGTAGCGTTACAGCTACCGTGGTCACGAGAAGACTGCCCGCCGGTAGCGATAGCGGAGCACTTGCTAGAATCAGGATCAAACCACTGGATCGAGTTACATCAACCTTTAGTCCTTTCCAATGATCGCCATTATTATACTAGAATTGTGCGTGAAGCAGTTGAAATAAAGAAACACAAAAATTTCAACCGGGAATGCGGCTACAAACTGTCATCAACGTGGGATCCAGTGATAAAAAAGTGTTCGGGTCGTGTAAGAACGTCTAGTACTAACTTGGATGTTGTCAGTGTTGTGTGTCGCGACCCTAATGTTATTTTGTGTTGACCGAATGAGGGTAGTTTCTCATCGGTCGAAGAGGCGAACGAGTACCGGCGGGCAGTCTTCTCGTGACCACGGTAGCTGTAACGCTACTGAAACGTCGAGGTAAATAAACAAATGTTATACCTACGCGATTAAGTCCCGTTATACAATTTAAAATTTTCATATATTTCTTATTTGAATATCTTTAGTTTTAGTTTAGAATTAGTTTATTCTATAGTGTTAAATGATACACACATAAAGTTTCCTTCAGAACTATGTTGTAATAATGTCAAGCAGGTGGCGTTGAGACTGCTACACAGTTTATTAAACTTTTACAGTTCTCATCGTTCTATTGTAATCAATGTTTTCTATGTACTTTGTTCTGAATAAATAATTTTGATTTTGATTTTTGAACTGGAAACTAGCTCAAGCTAAGTTTAATTTAAGTGGCATAATACAAGCCATAAATACCTATATATTTATTTATCGATGATAGACGAGCAGCTGTTGCTGATATGTCTATATCACAGTGTTGAAATAGTCCCGCTTGTTCATTATTGGTTAATCTTTTTGAGCACTGATTTATTAGTATACCTTCTTAATCACAGTTGGATTATCCGTCTCACAGTAATCCTGGAAGTCCGCCTCGAAGCCATCATCATAATTGAAGTCGGCTTCCACAGGCACCACTTCCACCTCCACCTCCGTCTTGATGGGCTTGGCGGGCACCGGTTTTTGGGGCCTGAATAAAAAAACTTACTGTCAATTACAATATAAACGCGCAGAACTGTCAATTCTTAGGTCTACCTCTACCACTCATCCATCCACATTCATTTCCATCACCCTTTTAGTTATGTGACTTTCATCCGCATTGCAATGCTGACCTATTTAATAAAAAAAAAACACAATTTAACATACCATCCGAAGCACAGAAGCGCTCATTTGATAATGGCATTAGCAGTCACCCATCCACGAGTCAGAATGATGCTTATTTACTTTCGACGGCCTATCTAGAATTAAGCAATCTACAACAGCTAATACAATGAGCGCTTCAGTGATTCTCAAAAAGAACTTCAAGAATGCCTAAACAACATCTTGTCTTCTCTTCTTCTTCCTGCCCTTATCCCACTAAGTGGGGTCGGCACAACATGTTTCTTTCTTCCATTTCCCTCTATCACTCGTCATATCAGAACTCACTTCTTTCACTAACATATCTGCATTCACACAGTTCATCCATCTTTTCTTAGGTCTACCCCTACCGGTATATCCATCCACCTTCATACTCATCACTCGTTGTGTTATATGACTTTCATCCCTCCTCATGACATGCCCAATATGCCCATACCACGCCAACCTAAATAACATCTTGTACCTATATTTCTTCTTTCTTAGAGGTATTCCGACTGTCATCCCTCTCAACGCTCGCTCGGCTTTTCGACTTGCTCTACGGAACTGGAGTGAGGATTTTATGGCATCTGTGCAATGTGAGCATATCCTTTGAGACAGCCCGTCGTTCATTTTAATCTGAAAAGTAAATTCATATGATTTTTAAAGATTGTTTTACACTATTTTGACTATAATTTTATTTTTTTCTAAATACCTCGAGCCCGGTAACGAGTTTTAGGTCGTGTGTTCGTTTTTCTTTACTTTCTTTACTGAAAATTGGCTTCAAGTCTTCTGTAGCTAAACACGTCCTGCAGAATTTACTCTCGGTATCCTGTTGCAGTATTTCCGCGTTAGCTGCCCTTCTTTTTAGAGAAATACGTCTATTTGTAGACATCCTTTGCAGAAACAGCACCGCTAACATTTTAATATTTTCCACGATAATAGTATATAGCAAGACATTAAAAGTGTCTTATGAACACTGGTTTTATCATTGCAAAGCTAGCAGTGTAGAAGTTTTTGAGGATTTGCTTGTGGAATTCACTAAAAATCACTTTGTTTTTGCTGTGAATAAAAATAAACAAACCGCCGGCCATTTTGCATTTTGGTGTTTCATTCTATTCGATCATTTTTAGTAGTGTTGGGCGCAATTAATGATACATGCATTTTTTTAAACCATTGTTCTTTTACAATGTATACAGACAGACAGGACAGACATACGGGCACATACAAGACTCAAATAAATCATTTCCATCCGCAACATGCTACCCTATAATTTCCGAGAAAGATTTTTCAAAAAATCATAACTGTGTGTAATATTGTATGAGTATTGTATGATACGTTCATTTCGATGTTTTTTCATTGGCAACACCTAATCACCTAACTGACGTTTGATTTTGAAATGGTGGCGGCCATGTTCATAGAAGTCATGAACATGGCCGCCACCATTCACTTCATTCATTCAGTTCAGTCAGTCAGTCTCAGTCAGTCAAGTCAGTTGAATTTGAAAATGTGTTGTTGTTGTGTGTGATTATTTGGAATTTACGATTTTCTTCAAAATGTTTCGAAAGAATGCTGCAAATAAGAAAGAAGCCCTATTGGCACATAAAGAGAAGCTTTTACAAGAAATCAACTATTATGAAAAGAGAATTGATGAGTTTTCTAACAAAAGTGCGAGTGTTTACTATTGTGCGAACAGGTAATTTTATTTTAATATTATTTAATTTAACGATTATGAATGTTTAGGTTTAGTGGGAGAGTGATATATTTTAAGGACCGTGAATGGCTGCTGGTAGAAGCTGGATGCGTCGAGCTGAGGACAGGGCGCAATGGCGCTCAATACGGGAGGCCTATATCCAGCTGTGGACTGCTATGTGCTGATGATGATGAATGAATTGAGAGGGATAAATTCATTTGTTAGAGAATGAAGATGCAAGATCAGAATATAAGTTGAATTTTCATTGAACAGAATTTTAAAAGTCTATTTTTTTTCTAGAGACTTACCATCTCATTACTGAATACTTTACCATACTATGTACTTACTTATTTTAATTCATCAGTTCAGACTCTGAAGACGGTTTCCCCACATTCCTGGACGTTGGTCCTTCCACATCGGAGCTGAAGGCGCAGGACAGACTCCTGAAGACTTGCCTCCAGGCCACCCAGGAGCTGACCAGTGTAACAGTGCTGGAATTCGAAGTACAAGTGCTTGTCAACGATCCGGATTTAGGAAGGTATAGTAATCAGGATATAGGAAGGTAGAGTTTGAAGACGTCAGAAGGCGCGATCTGGACCGCAAATGTGACGACCTAAAACACAAACCGCCTTCCAAAACTAGCTTTCATTATGAAAATACCATGAACAGAAATAAAAGCTTGAGAGGACACTCACTAAAGCTGCATCGTGGGCCAAGTGCCAGCAATCCAAGAGAGCACATATTGCCCAATCGCGTCGTGCACAACTGGAACCGGTTACCAGAGTCAGTGATAAGTGCCCCTCAGTGAACTCTTTCAAGAATAGACTGGACAAATATTTAAAGCGCACTCACAAGGACTAAGATATACACGCGTAAGCTCTGAGAGCTGCCTGTGTATCCATACTAATATTATAAATGTGAAAGTAACTCTGTCTGTCTGTCTGTCTGTTTGTTACCTTTTCACGCCCCAACCACTGAACAGATTAGGCTGAAAATTGGCATGGATAAAGGTTGTATCCCAGGGACGGACATAGGCTACTTTTTATCCCGAAAACATCCCGAGGGACCGCGGGTTACACCGCGGGAGCGCAGCTAGTTATAAATAATAATAATAAAATGGTACCCTCATGTGCAGCCTTTGCAAACTCATCTTTACAGCGAACATTGGGTACATCAGTCACATTAGAGCACATCAACGAAGCTCTTCAGTCTAAAAGCATTGTCAGTCGCCAAGGCCGAAGTCGGCCAGGCAGAAATAATAGCTGCCTCGCTCACTCGCCTAAGATTATCAAACTTATCTCTACCGGTGGCTAAAAGAGGAAATAACATATACTCGTAATACTGAAATTTATTATCTGCTAACACCAAATACGACAAACAGCGCCTCTATCACCGGTTCAGATAAGTTTGTGGCACTCTATTTACCTCCCCTTATACTAAACTAGCGGCACTCACGCGGTCGCTCTTGATTTTTTCGGGATAAAAAGTAGCCTATGTCCTTCCCTGGGATACAACCTTTATCCATGACAATTTCAGCCTAATCTGTTCAGTGGTTTGGTCGTGAGAAGTAGCAAACAGACAGACGGAAGTATGGATACTAGAATATTTGTGGCGACCTCTAACCGCGATCGCCTGAACTACAGAGCTTCACCGCTTCATCGCTAGATGGCGCTAGCGCTTTACCAACCGACGCTCTTTGAATTCTAGAACGCGCTTACGAAGTTCTCAAGTGCAATTAAACATTCAAAGAACTATCCGACATTATCTGTCGGCCGAAAGGCCCTAAGGTATGTGGACCAGTTAGCGTCGACTAACCTACCCCCAAATATAATTTACAGTGAGAAGCCAGTCATCGAGCCCGGCCTGTGGCGAGAGGTGACAGCTGAGTGTCGGATTGATCTGGTCCCCTTCACCATACTGTTCTATGTGCACAAGCCTGTAAGTATATCCACAGTTATATACTTAAGTTGATATGCGGGATATAAATAAATAAATAATGCTGGACTTCACACAGCATCACCTAGCCCCAAAGTAAGCAGAGCTTGTGTTATGGGTGGTGCGCTATGTTTTTCCATAAACCCACTTTTACTAATTGCGTTTGCTATAACTTCAGCAGCTATAACCGAATATAGATATAACGGTTCAATTCTTATACACTAGTTTTGTTATAAAACCACTTTTACTAATTTGTGATTTATATAACTGTACTATATTCTCTAATCGTAAAATACATAATTGTTTTTATTATAACGACCATTAGCAATACATGTAATGTGTTATAAAGTTTATCACATCTAATTGCAATATTACTAATAGTAAAACGTAAACAGGGTCACGACTGTATCCCCGAGGCGCGGTAGTCATTCTCTCAAATCTTTTATATTCCAGATCCTTTGAAGATTACTAATAGTATTTTGCTATAATAATATTCAATAAGTAAACTGTACCTATCTACACCATGAATAGCGCCTTAGACCAATACCAACCAGGTGAATTTTAAAGAGCGATTGGTTCAAACCTTTATTTAAAATAGTATTAAGGACTACCTTTAGATCTAAATAAAATAATTCTATTAATTTTGCATGCATACCTACGTTTGTTTTATTTTTTCTACCTATAACGATAAGGTTATAATAGGGACAAGTCGGTTCTGGCACTCGCCGGCCGCTACCGCGGCACGCTTCGCTCGGCAGTTAGGGCAACACTAAATTTATAGAAAGTTCCTATTTAGAGCAATTCTCATTTTATGTCATATTTTAGTTATATTTATAATAATTATATAAACTGCACGATATAGCAATATTAAAGTATATTAAATGATACAGTTATAACAAAAAAACTTTATAGAATATGGACCTATAGTAAATAAGTGTTCGAACTAATACAACAATTATAGCCAATAATATTTAGAACAACTGCACTTAGATCAAATATACGTTATGTCTATACTTATGTATAGCAAACACTATTAGTACAAGTGGGTTTATAGAAAAAGTATGAACACCATTATGGGTACTAAGATGACTGATATACTACTTATATACTTTTTGTTTGTAAATACATATGTATTATACATAGAAACACCCAGACCCGAGACATGTATTTGTAGATCATACAAACATTGGTCCCGCCGCGGGGATCGAACCCGCAACCTTTAAGCGTCGCAGGCGGGCCTTCGCCCACTGCGCTACAGAGGTCGTCAAATATAATCAGACAAACTTGATTAAAATCAAAAAGTATTTTGTGTTCTTTTAAATCAACGAGACAGATATAATTACTGTTTGGTTAATTTAAGAGACCAGACCGGGACATAGTTAGCACATTATCTGTGGCGCAGTGGGTGAAAGACCGCTTGGGACGCAGAAGGTTGCGGGTTCGATCCCCGCCGCGGGATAAATGTTGGTATGATCTACAAATATTTATCACGGGTCTGGGTGTTTCTATGTATAATATGTATGTATTTACAAACAAAAAAGTATATAAGTGGTTTATCAGTTATCTGGTTCCCATAGTACAAGCTATGCTTAGTTTGGGGCTAGATGATACTGTGTGAAATGTCCAGCATTATTTATTTTTTATTATTTATTATTATATACACCGTCCCCTTTCCCCTCTCCCCTCCCTCTAAAGCGACACTGAAAAACAGCGCCTGATCCCCAGGGATCAGGCGCTGTTTTTCAGTGTCGCTCAGCAACTTGCCTAGATCCAGATCTAGGCAAGTTGCTGAGTAGTTGCCTTTTCAACAGTCATTTTTCATTTGTGTTAATTTTATTATTTTTTTATTTTCTTGTTACTTAGTGCCTCTGACTACCTTAGACATCTTCAAAGGATCTGGAATACATAAAAGATCTGAGAATGTCTACCGCGCCTTGGGGATACAGTCGTGACCCTGTAATTTGATATTCCAGAGCCGTTGTTTCTCTCCGGTGTCGTACCGGGGGCTCCGCGTGCAGCCCGTGAAGGCGGCGCAGGAGGCCGAGCTGGCCTCTTCAGTTTTACACTCAATCACCAGCCCGGCTGATGTGCTTGAGGTATATATTACAATTAAAAAGTAAATTTTATTTATTATTAAGTTGTGTTTTCGTTGGGCCTTTTTTGAGATGGGAAAAATCTATTGAACTCAGAGTGACAGTGTATTTAACTAATAAGTGTGTGTAATGTAATAACTAATAAGTGTATGTAATGTTATAACTAATAAGTGTGTGTAATGTTATCACTAATAAGTGTGTGTAATGTAATCCATACTATATACTATATCCATACTATAATATTATAAATGTGAAAGTAACTC
Organism: Epirrhoe alternata; assembly: GCA_963565295.1. Taxonomy (NCBI): domain Eukaryota; kingdom Metazoa; phylum Arthropoda; class Insecta; order Lepidoptera; family Geometridae; genus Epirrhoe; species Epirrhoe alternata. The sequence goes on from OY751402.1 coordinate 5,951,358, forward strand.
TGTCTGTCTGTCTGTCTGTCTGTCTGTCTGTCTGTCTGTTTGTTACCTTTTCACGCCCAAACCGCTGAACCGATTAAGCTGAAATTTGGCATGGATAAAGAGTATACCCCAGGGATGGACATAGGCTACTTTTTTTTGTCAATTACTATAAGGGGGCGGGAAAATAAGGGTTGGAATTTTGTATGGGGGAAAAAGTTAAGCAACCCTGGGCGCGGTCATAAAAAGGATGGGTGACCGCCCGATGAGCCACTTTTTGCACTCTAGATTTTTTGTTTTTTTTTGTATTTTGCATAATAAATTATTTTAAAATTAATGATAAACATGTAACATGTGTGTTACCACCCATCCGAACTCCGAAGTTATGATTTTTTGATATTAAAATATTTTTCCTTGGCTATAGTTAGAACGCCATCTATATCGCCGAGGTCAAAACTTACTTTATACTTTTCTCCTAGGTGGCGTTTCTAAAATTATTAAATTTTATTTCGAAATTTAAAACCATACAGTTCTTGCTATAAAAAAAATATGTTTCGAGTCAATTTCTTCAAAAAAATTGCCGCTCGCTTCAGCGATTCTATACTACTAATTACCGTATTCGTTTTGTTCTTAGCATTGCAAGATCTGGGTAAGATTTTCCCTACCTCTATCTATTATGGGATTCTTGAGAGAAACATATCGCAATATTAGTTAATAATTTTATTTCTAAATTTAAAACCACACAGTTCTTGCTATAAAAAAATACGTTTCGAGTCAATTTCTTCAAAAAAATTGCCGCTCGGGATGCTCGCGAAGCGATTCTGTACCAATTACCGTATTCGTTTTGTTCTTAGCATTGCAAGATCTGGGTAAGATTTTCCCTACCTCTATCTATTAAATAATTCTTGAGAGAAACATATATACAAAAAAAAAAATTATATCATGCGACGGAGTTTTATATTTTGTACTCTCGATTAACTCAAAACTCCTCCACTTTGTTCCTAATAATGCGCAGACGAAGTTGCGCGGGTCAGCTAGTATACTATATATACTATACTATACTATATAATATTATAAATGTGAAAGTAACTCTGTCTGTCTGTCTGTCTGTCTGTTTGATACCTTTTCACGCCCAAACCGCTGAACCGATTAAGCTGAAATTTGGCATGGATAAAGAGTATACCCCAGGGATGGACATAGGCTACTTTTTTTGTCAATTACCATAAGGGGGCGGGAAAATAAGGGTTGGAAGTTTGTATGGGGAAAAAAGTTAAGCAACCCTGGGCGCGGTCATAAAAAGGATGGGTGACCGCCGCCAGCCACTTTTTGCACTCTAGATTTTTTTACTTTTTTTGTATTTTGCATAATAAATTATTTTAAAATTAATGATAAACATGTAACATGTGTATTCCCACCCATCAATATATCCGAACTCCGAAGTTATGATTTTTTGATATTAAAATATTTTTTCCTTGGCCATAGTTAGAACGCCATCTATCGGTCTAGAGGTCAAAACTACTTTACACTTTTTCTCCTAGGTGGCGTTTCTAGCGGAGATCGAAATACGAAGGAGTATAATTTTCTTTGATTTTGAGTTTTGAAAAGTTAATGGAGATTTTTGCTTAGAGTTTTTGATACTTTTATATTTCTGACGAAGTCGCAGGTAGGTAATATTAGTTAATCGTTTTATTTCGAAATTTAACACCATACAGTACTTGCTAAGTATTAAAAAAAAATATGTTTCGAGTCAATTTCTTCAAAAAAATTGCCGCTCGCTTCAGGGATTCTATACCAATTACCGTATTCGTTTTGTTCTTAGCATTGCAACATCTGGGTAAGATTTTCCCTACCTCTATCTTGGGATTCTTGAGAGAAACATAAATATAAAAAAAATATTATTATTATATCAAGCGACGGAGTTTTATATTTTGTATATACCTACTCTCGATTCACTCAAAACTCCTCTACTTTGTTCCTAATAATGCGCAGACGAAGTTGCGCGGGTCAGCTAGTAACTAATAAGTGTATGTAATGTAATAACTAATAAGTATGTGTAATGTAATAACTAATAAGTGTGTGTAATGTAATAACAGAAGTTATTACATTACATAACTTTGGTAAGTTAGTCAAATAATACAGTAGATAGATATAACTTTATTTGACAACACACAGACACAGGTACATGACATAAAAATAAATAAATAATGTTTTCATTGATCAAGAACAGTAACATGGGTAAGACGGTAATGGTCTCCAAACTAGGTTGGCCTGTATTATGGAGACCTCCTACCTAATTGAACAAAATACTTAATCTTAACTCAAAAAAAAAACATTAATTGTTGTTTACATACAATTAAGGTGAGATATTCTAAAGACAATAAAGTTGACATCAACAGAGAAAAGGTACAAAAAAAACAAAAGTAGGTATGAGGTAAGTAGGTGACAGAGTTATTTAGGAACCTCTGTACCTATACCTACTATGTACTTACTGTATGTAGGTAGGTACATACAGTAAGTACATCATTAAAATTGTTTGTATTGAAATTGTTTGTAAGTAAGTTCGTATGAGTCAGTGGCCAACTCTGGTGACGGAGTTTTTAGGCCGCCTAAAGGCCTCCGTCATAGCTTAACGACTTAAATAGCCGGGACCGACAATTTAACGTGCCCTCCGAAGCACGGAAGCGCTCAGATGAAAATGCCACTGGCGGTCACCCATCCACTTGCAGACCGTTTCGAACGTTGCTTAACTTCGACGATCTATCAAGAACGACTAAGCAAGCACGACCACGATTATTACGCGCTTATTATTGTTTGTATTGTTTGTGCTTTCTTGTGTATGTTTGTGCCAGATAAATGTTTATTGTATTGTATTGTGACAGACCCTCCGTAGCTACGCGGCCGCCTACCGCTCCCGGCGGGGCTCGCTGGCGAGACTGGCGGACACACATGCCGGCACACTATATATGCAACCGAGGGTATTTATAACACAATTATATGTATACCATATTATATGGTTTGGGCATGTAGAGAGGATGGATGACAGTCGTTTGACAAAGCAAGTGTATGAGGCGAGTGTGTATGGGACAGCTGGAAGGGGAAGGCCTAGGCGAACCTTCTTGGATCAAATTGGCGACATTTTGGAGAAGCCAGGTCAATACCCTAAACCGACGAGCATGTATGAAGGTAATGAGAGTGAATGAGGCGAGAGTTGTGTGTCAGGATCGTAGCGAGTGGAGATCCGTGGTCTCTGCCTACCCCACAGGGAAAGAGGCGTGACTTTATGTATGTATGTATGTATTTGTTTAATTTACAGGAAGACGGAGGCTTCATATTGAAATGCGGCGCAGTGATGCAGATGTCGTGGCGCTTAGAGAACAAAACGTCGCCTCTGGCGCCCTTTCAACATAAAATGAACTTTGAACTTGAATACATGGGTAACTATTACTAACTACATAAAACAAATCTTTTACATATGCTGGACATTTCACACAGCATCATCTAGCCCCGAACTAAGCAAAGCTTGTACTATGGGAACCAGATAACTGATATACTAAATATTTATTGGGTCTGGGTGGTTTCTATGTATAATATGTATACAAACAAAAATAATATAAGTAGTATATCAGTTATCTGGTTCCCATAGTACAAGCTTTGCTTAGTTTGGGGCTAGATGATGTTGTGTGAAATGTCCAGCATTATTATATGATTAAAAAAAAACTAATATTTTTAAAGAGTTTTGTGCTAATATTGATTTTTTTTTACAGATGAATCGTTTCTCAAAATTATAAGGCAAGCTCATCGCCTACTATCCGATCCGACGTTACAAACAGACGAAAGGACAGAACTGCTATCAAAAATTATCAGTACATGCGTTGAAGCGCAAGGCCAAGACAATAATGAATCAGATACAGACTCTAAAAAGCTTGAAAAGACTACTTTGGATGATGATGATAGTGATTTAAATGTAGAAAGAGATAGGGAGGTAATGGCTCCACCTAAAGCTATCCCAAAGAGATCTAAACCTAAGGGCAAAGAGAATAATGACGGGAATCGCAAATCAGTTAAGCGGAGCGCGGACCAAGTAGATGGTAATGATAAAAGAGTTAGAACTGATGATGGGAATGATGTTAATAGTAATAATAAAGATGGTGAAATAGAGAAAAGAAGTAAAGGGACAGAAGGATTGGATGAGAATGATGTGAAACTCAAAAATAAAGACGCTAAATCACAAGTTAGTAAGAAAGTTACTAAAACATCGAAAACTGGAGAGAAATCTGTTGAAAATGAACCAAATAAAAATAAAAATGATGAGAAAAATCAACACAAAGCAAAATCTATAAAAAACAGTGAAGTCATAAATAATGATAAAGAAAACTATGATAAAAATAATGAACAGAAATCAGATGTCAACCAAAACAATCCGAAAAACTCCAAAACTGATTTTTTTGATGTAAATAAAATATCGAAACCAAATGAAATACATACTAAGAATTCTAAATCTGTTCATGCAAAAAAACTTGGCAATTCAGATTCTAATAGTAAAAAAGGTGTTGCCTCTGACGCTAAGAAAGCTGCGAATTCTGCTAAATCGAAGAAAAGTGAAAATATTGGTATTGCCAACATCAAAAAAGTTACCAATCCTGATAGCAATAAAAACACTGATACAGAAACTGCAAATCCTAAAAAAAGCGTCGAAAAGAACACAAAAAACTTAAAAACTGATAATAACGTCAAAAAAACTGTCAATTCTGATTCCCATAATACTAAGAAAACAGTAAGCACTAATTCCGATAAAACCAAAAAAAAACTTGATAATGCTAAAGAAACTACCAATGCTACAAACGCTAATAAACAAGTGGATCTTGTTGAAAAGACTACTGAGAATAGTGTTTCTGACGTTACAAATGCTAAGAACATTTTGAAATCTGATGTGAATGCTAAGAGAGTTGTGTCTGATGCTGTTAAAACTAAGAAAATTGATAATCCTGATGCTGCTACTACCAAGAAAATTGTTAATTCTGATCCAACCACTGCAAAGAAAACAGTAAATTCTGCTACCACCAACAAAAATGGAAATACTGATTCTACTGCTAAGAAAAATAATACTGATACTAAAAGTGATAATGCCGATTCTGCTAGCAAGAAAATAAATTCTGGAAATATCAAATCCATCTCTGATAACACTAAAAAACTCGCTAATCCAATAAATAATCCAAAAAACTTAACTAAAAATGTGAAATCATCCAAAATTGTTATCAAAAGTCACAGGAATTCTATTGGAAAAGTTAAAAGTTTGAAACCAAGCATCGTGAAGGAATCGAAGATACCGCAGAAGAAATTGTCGCCGGCGTATGCAGCTGTTCTCAAACAAAACCCAGTCAGGATCAGTCCAAGTAAGTTATTTAGGTGAAGGGCTGAAGTACGTTGTGACTACGTCAAGTCATTTTTAAGGCATAAAAACACCGATTTGTTTAATATTTTTTTATGACATTAAATAAATAATGCTGGACTTTTTCACACAGCATCATCTAGCCCCAAAGTAAGCAGAGCTTGTGTTATGGGCACTAAGATGACTGATATACTACTTATATACTTTTTGTTTGTAAATACATACATATTATACATAGAAACACCCAGACCCGAGACAAATATTTGTAGATCATACAAACATTGGTCCCGCCTCGGGAATCGAACCCGCAACCTTTTGCGTCGCAGGCGGGCCTTCGCCCACTGCGCTACAAAGGTCGTCAGAATAGTTTAGGATATTAGTTTATGAGATATATGAGTTGAAACACGATTGACTTGACTCGATAGAAAAAAATCTAAATCTTCTTATGAGAGATACTTCTACGGATAACGGTTAGAGATATTTATTTCTCAAAGAAATTTACATTTCACTTACAGAGAAACTTATTATAATATGCTAATTAAGCTTCGAACAATCTAAAAATAAAAACAGTAATATTAGTAATTAATGTAGGTACATAGTTATTTTAAACACTAACATTCAAACAAAATTACCCTCAAAAACCGTGCACAATTCTATAAAGCAGTCTTATTTGCTGGATAATTAACATTTTTTTAATGAAATTTCGTCTACGTGTTCCCTAATAAATACGGTAGAGGATTACGTATTTATTTTATTGCCAAGGACTATTATTTTGTAGCAAAAAATACATTTATAAATAACGTTCAGTGTAATAGTGCGCGGGCCGGCCAGCACACCATCAAAGGGCCGGGGGGGGGGGGATGATCGCACTTCACCTTAAGTGGATGGATGACCCAAGTCAAAGTCAAAAAGCATTTATTCAGTAGGACCGCTGGGATCACTAAGAATAGTCTTAGAACTAATTTTACTCCTGTTCTTGCGCGACCAATACCGTGAAGAATCAGGGCAACATACGGTTTGGGGCCTAGCATTCCTTTAGGTGATCCATCTTAACACTATTTTATTTAGCAATTTTGAGGTCGCCATACTTGAATTGGGCGCCCTTCAGTGTCAACTTTCATTAAACACTACCTACGTGACATGGAACAACTATTACTTAAAATAAAAATAAACATTCTTGCATAACTATATGAATTATATGTGATGATAGCTGTACACCAATCAGAGCGCGTGACGTCATTACTCAATATAATAGACCAAAACTGCGCCTATTGTTTCCTTTGAGCTTTCGTCATTATAATGCACGTAGTTTTTGCTGTTGCAGTGGTGAGCTGTGACGTCATAACAGCCGCCATGACACCGACGAGCGTTTTAGCGTGAATTTCAAATTTTAATTATTAGATTTTTATGTTTGAAAACCTTTATTTTCTACTAAAACACACCTAACATTGACATGCTTAAACAATTTTATTGTGAGGAATAATGTAATGTAACTAATTTGAATGTTTTGACTATTATATAAATGATTAATTATTAGAAGATTATTTAGCTTAATATCATGTTATAAGTTTTGCACACCAGGTGGATGGTAGAATATATAAGGCACAACATATGTAAATTGGCAACCAAACTTGTAAAAGTACTTACCTATATTCTGGCAAAATAAATTCTATTCTATTCTATAAAATATTATATTTTTTTCACTTAACAAATCATTCTGAACAACATAGAACAGATTTTGAAAAATTGTTATCATGCCTATTGCTATGATACAAGAAAATCTTTCTACATGTTTCTTTCAGGGTTTTAATTCATAATTTTGTTACAGGGATGATCTCTAAGTTCAAAAGCCCATCAGACTCGAACATTCAATCCAAACTGTTTAAGCCAGTCACGAATATACCGAGTAAGTTTATCCCATTATAGGGTCTTTCATTTTAAACTAACTTAAACAACACTAACAACTTAACTAGGTAACTTAGGTACAAGCGGTATCTCTTTGGAACTCACTGCCGTCTTCCATTCGTTCATCTAAATCCCTTAAAATTTTTAAATCTAAAGTCCATGAACACTTTTTGTCCTCGTCAGTACAATGCTGACATGACCGTGTGCTTATTTTTGTATGTTGTGGTTTATTTATATGTATGTATATATTTACATGTAATAATGCGTAAGTACTATAATCTCATTATTTATTAAAAGTATCTATACTTACTCATAATTATACTTTTAGGGTATTTCTATTGTTATTGTTTTTTTCTATTTTTACACTTTTTGTACATCGCCGTTATTCTGTCGTACTTTTCCAGTCCATCCAAAGGTTGTCTGGAAGAGATCGCTTTTAGCGATAAGGCCGCCCATTGTACCTACTTACTTGTCTTTGTGTATTTCCTGTCATGTGTTTCTTTTGTGTACAATAAAGTGTTTTTCTATTCTATTCTAACTTTATTCATTTGGTTCAACAAATAAATAAAAAAATATTTATGTAATGTTTTTTTTTGTTTTGTTATAAAAATCCTGAGAAAATCGATAATGACTATCCTTTCAATTCATTGTTGCTTCCTGTATAACTTAGTCCATTCGAGCGTGCATGTGTGTGCGAGGATGTAGCCGGGCTGTGATTGGCCGAATGTGTGTTCTTGAAAATCATTATGCAACATGTCCTAATAAATCAATAAAAGATAAATTTTGAAGTGAAAACTTATATCGGCTTAGGAATTAAATAGATACGGTCAAACGTCTATTTACAACACAAAAATGAAGCCCTGTCAGTTTGTGTAGTTTAAAATGAAAGACCCTGTATAATAAAGCTGAAAGTTTGTGAGTTTGTTTAGATTGAGAAATGAAAAGTCTTATCATAATTTTCGATTCCGACGGGATTTGAACCCGCAACGATCTGACGATCCTCCTAAATCCTAAAACGTGTAGATGGCGCGTAATATGAGCTTATCAAAAATTTCAATTGTGACGAATAGGGTTCCGTGGCCGAGCGGTAAGACACCCTTAGGAGGATCGTCTGATCGTTGCGGGTTCGAATCCCGGCCGTGCAACAATGGAACCTTCGGATTGAAAGTCTAGTACAACCCCATTCGGCCAGCATAGCTCTGTTGCTGTCTACAGTACTAAATCATCATCATAATCACGTGCAGCCTATTTTATCCCACTGCTGGGCCACTGTTGTGTCAATATAAATAATAATAATTTTATAAACACATTTTTATAAGTTATTTTCTCTTATTACAGGATTACTGAAGAAGCCAGCGCCAAAATCGAAATAATTTATTTTTAAATAGTTTGTTAAATAACAAATGGTTCACGTGGTATTAATAATGTATGAAATGTAATTTGTTTGTTGATATTAAATAACATTCGTTTTCAGTAATTGTTTTATTTTTAAACTAAAGAGAGGTCTGTCCCGACCTTTTTTGACGATTGACCACCTTTGCGCAGTAGGCGAAGGTCCTGTGACGCAGAAAGTTGCGGGTTCGATCCCCGCCGCGGGATAGATGTTTGTATGATCTGCAAATATTCATCTCAGGTCTGGGTGTTTCTATGTATAATAATATGTCGGTATTTACAAACAAAAAGTATATAAGTAGTATATCAGTTAACTGGTTCCCATAGTACATAAAAGCTTTGCTTAGTTTGGAGCTAGATGATGCTGTGTGAAATGTCCAGCATTATTTATTGAATAGGACCGCTGGGATCACGAATAGTCTTAAAGGTGATTTTACTCCTGTTCCTTCGCGACCAATACCATGAACACAATAAACACGGTTTGGCCTAGCATTCTTTTAGGTGATCCATCTTTAGCTCCAGTGGGGAGCCAGTCAAACATGAGGCTCGTCTAAGTAAGTTTAGGTGCTTGTGAAGTTCAGAACTATAGTCTTTTTCACGGCGGAACGTATGCAAGACACTTCGAGTTAATGTCAAAATCAGTCTAATAGTGATGTTCTAAAGTTTAATCGAGAATATCAAAATCGATTTTTGTTTCACAACTATCAATTCATCTCAATCGATTACAAGGTTCATTCATAGACAAAATTACTAAACCAACGATTATTTTTAAACTTATCGATTCATCGATTGTTTCGATTTTCATTTTTGCACTCTAATAGATTACGTTCCATTTTACTCAGTACTGTTATTTGGCGGAATTTTTTAGAATATGTTTATTTATTTATATTTTTTGGCTCGTTAATGATAATTTATGAAATAATTAAACAGGAAAGAGACAAAAACATTTTTGTTTTTGTATGTTTTATAGTTTAATTTTTTTTCTTGACTTTTTTGTTTCAAAATTGTTGTGAGCCACACAACGTGAAACGAAACAAGTTCAATGTGTCTTGCATAAGTTCCGCCGTGAAAAAGACTTTATCGCCTCAATATAGACAGTGGCACTCTGAGAGTGCCGACAGAAGTAAAAACTGGTTTCGATAAACACTTCATTAAAGTTTACACTGATAGTTATAAACATATGTATGCTATAAAAAACAGTACATAGGTTAGATGTCGATGTGTTTGAAAATTGTAAGCGCGATCTAGGATTCAGTACAAATTTCGTCATTTGTATTGGAATTCGCTTATCTGTGATCCCAGCGCCATCTAGTGATACAAGCTCTGAAGTAGGTACTCTAATTTGTGGCGATATAGAACAGAGGTCGCTATACGCCTAAGGCAAAGAAAATACTGAAATTCATGATAACCATTTTTATTTGCAAACTTAATCTAAATAATCAACATAGTCCACAAAAGATGCATTATAAATAAAATACAAACGACTAGAGGTCATGATCCCCGACGTATCTTTGCGGATGGATTGGTAAAGCACAGTAAACAATTTTGTAGGAAATCTACTGCGTATCGGTACTTCACGAATACACACTTCGTTTAATAATGTAGCTAGGTAGTCGTGAAAGCTGTTCGTCTGCGCAGCGACTGGTTTTTTATACAAAATTACGTTCTACGCAGACGGGTAGGTAACTTCACACATCCGCTGAAAGTGTACCCTAGGATTTTGATTGTTTACCGAAACTACCCATTTTCCTACAAATTTACTTTAGTTCTTCAAAGTATCCGCTAGGGGCGCTGCAAGTATGGCAGAAAACGAAACGAAATGTAGTTAGCTATCTAGCAACACGCAAAGATAAGACGGACGTACATGTACCGAGCTCGAAAATTGTTTTATATAGAAAAAAAAAATGAAAAACAGTTACATATCACAAATTGGACCTAAACGTCCAATTTCTAAATGCAATATACAAAATTCCATTTAGAAATTGGAACAAGTCTTTGGAAAATTGATACTTTTCTAATGTCAAAATTATTGTTTTTATAGAATACATTTAGTTAGGATACTAGAGTCACAATCTCTAACTGACAATACTGAAAAAAGGTGCGAGCATCGTTATTTGATGACATTTGCTCGAATGTAGACGTTAACTCGCTTGTATAAGTGTTCAATGTCGCTTGTACGCAAAAACAAAAACTCGGCGCAGTGAGTAGCGTGCGCCGAGTTTTGGCGCGGACATTTTATTTGTCAGATAGTAACTATAGTATCCTAGATCAATGATAAAATAGAAATAAATTTTGAAGACTTAAAAATAAATCATTAAAACTAAGTTATAAATATTATGTCGAAGTAGCCAGTCACATTATCAATTTCCCAAAAACAATTTAACATATATTTACATATAATCACTTAACGTACAGATTTGGCTTCAAATATTTTAGCGTTTCATTCATCATTTTTCAAACTTGTCAGTTGTCACACTATTTTGGTATAGAAATGTCAAATGTCTTAAAAAGAAAAGCCCGCCATTTTTGAGTGACGCCATCTTTCCCCCAGCGATGTCGCGACTCAATTATGGCGCCATTGTCACCTTTCTTACGTAAAAATACTACGTAAAAATAATAAATAAAGGATAACTTATAAAAACTATCTAAAACTGGCTGCTTATTTTGGTACAAATAACATTAAATTGGTAATCAAAAAGGAGAAAATAAATTAAAAAAAAAAGACGGAGTGGGATACACCAGAATTTAAACGATAGGAAAGATTGAGCAAAAGGTAAGGAATGATAGAAAATCTAAAAGTTGCAATTATACAAAAATTACCACAAAATTAATGTAAACTTTACCTACAATCAAACTTTGAAATGTGCCAGCCGTCGATTACCTCGGACGACTTCTGCCGAAACCCGACGACTGGATTCCTAATTACGTCGGGGTCACCAGTTTGGGGGAATTACACCTACTCCCAAATTGGTGACCCCTATTAAGATGTTCACAAAGTCGTTTACTATTGTCGAATGAACGTCAAATCTATCGATTTTCTTTCACAATAATCCATAATATTTAGCACTGGCAACACTACGTGGTAGCGTTCATCTACCGCCGTGTTCTGGCTAAATAACCGATATGTGAAAATCGATATATATTACTTTAAATATCTACTTCAACACAGCAATTATACATAGGTAGAAATTAATACATAGGTTATGTTATTTAGTCTCACATCAGGTCACTCAATAGCCTTGTATAGTTTAGGGGTAGTCATGTATAGGTACGCATTTTTCTAGCGGAACAATACGGTAAAACAATGCGAATATAATAAAAACTTTTTTAACACCCTTGCTCGTAAAGCTGATGTAATTCCACCGGTTTTAGATATGTAAAGCGGGTCATAACAAACGCGTGTGTTATCAAAGCAAATAGTTATGTTATAGTCCATACAAATTCCATAACAGCATTATTTGCCATTTCAAATATGGAACTGATCGCCGCCGAGCTGGAGTCGTGCCTCCAGCTAGTGAGCAGCGCGCTGTTGCTATTCAAAGGAGAACTAATCGCCGCGCGGCGCCACTCAGTAGGCAGTCTGTTCAAATGGCGGGAAAGCAACAGTGTGCATTCACAGATTGAGTATAATTAAAATGTTTTTTTTTTCTGTTTCCTCGCAAATGTGTTAAAAAACGTCGTACGATATACGTGCGTATTGGTTATAACATGCTCGGCTCAATTACGCCCTCGCCTGCGGCTCGGGCTGAAATTCCGCCTCGCATGTTATAACCATCTTTACGCACTAATATCGTAATGTACTATAACATTATTTCATCCTGTGGGCTATGCTATGGCTATGTTGCTTTTAATAACGCAACATAGCCATAGCATAGCCCACAGGATTAGCAAGTTGTAGTGGCAGTGGGCGGGGCACATAGCTCGTAGAACTGACGGCCGTTGGGGCAGAAAAGTTCTCGAGTGGAGGCCACGCACCGGAAATCGCAGCAGAGGACGGCCCCCACTAGATGGAAATACGATCTTGTAAAGGTTGCTGGGAGCCGTTGGGTGCAGGCTGCACAAGACCGCTGGGGAAATCGATGGGGGAGGCCTATGTTCAGTGGACGCTAGATGTCTGAGATGATGATGATAAAGACAAAGAATTTACATTGTCTGAGTCAAAATATATATATATATATATATAACTGCTGTGTGAAGCATTATTAGGAACTGTGGCTTATTGTTAGCTTCACACGACTTTCGCTTATAAACTCCTTTCACACTGAATTTCAATGACCAAAGAGTTTTAAACAGAAGCCGATGAATATAATTATCTATTGATATGAGTTAATTTGAGATAATAACGCCCACTATATTTCTGATAGTTGCAAAGAAAAATTAAAAAAAAATTGGTTGTCTGTAAAGTCGGTTTACTCATGACGATAGTTGAACTAAGAAAATACTGATGGAATGGTAGCATTTTTCAAAAGAAAATTTTAATTTCATTCACTCAAGTAGGAGAGAGACGGATGTCGAACGCAAAGGCCGATTGTGCTTCTTTGTCGCTCGTTCCGCGCTCTCGCTTGCACTTCAAGCCTTACATGGAACGCCTCAGAGCGAGGTAACGCCGCATGAGTCATGTTTTTTCGTGTGTGCAGCCGGCTCTATCGAATTATAAGACGTTGTCACGGCAAAAGATTTTTTTTATTAATATAAAATGGTCTTTATTAAACTTCCGCGATCAAAATAAAAAATGGTCGCTATTACATCAAATTAACTGAATATAATTTAAATAAATGCATTTATAACGCCCACACTTCGCATGGACGAAATTGAATCGTTTATTTTAGTTTCATTATATAAGTTTCATTATAAACACATTTTTATAATGGAACCAATTTTCAGCAGATTATCTGCTAAACCTTACATTATGAACCCTATGTTAATCTAGCATAACTATTATACAGAGACTCCTAAAGCGATTTTTATTACATGATTTTAGAATCTTTGAGTCAGATTCTACAATGCAAAAGTCACGTCACAAAATAACGCATAACCCTATAAAAACAGTATTGCCAGTCACGAAAAAAGTTTACAATTAACCAATACAAAAATAATCAGTATTACCAGCACATCTAAATTTTCCTGTCAGTAATTTAGCAACTTAAATTCTGTCTATTCACAATAACCTAGAAATAAATTAATTATTATGAATGTATTTACAGTTTTTTTTTTGGCATTCAAGACTTGTATGTACGGATGACGTCTTTAATTTGCGCGCGGCATAAAGGACATTGACCCCCACCTTTGCCCCTCCACTGTTGGACAGCGCAACGGTAACACATGCACATATGCCCACACATATACAAGACACTATCTATTGGATTCTCATAGCAGATCGTACACTCTGTGCCTGTCAAATTCTCACCAATCACAGAGTAGATCGGCTGAGTTTGACGGCTGGTTGACGGCCGTAGATCATTGGGTATCTGTGCTTGTTCATTGATGGAGTTTTGGGAGGAACATTGCTCCCTGGGAGCTTTGGATCGGGGTAATGGTGGTCTTGGTCCCGGCTGAGGCATCGAACAAGATGCCTGAGATATAGGAAGGCTGCTGAGGCAGAGCTGCGATGATTGGATCGGCTGTGGACAAAGATATGAGATTGTTAGTCTGTGGCGACCTCTAACTGCGATCGCCTGAACTACAAGAGCATGGTAATAAGAGTTGCCAATTACAGAGACCTAGCTTCAGAGCTTCAGAGATAGATGGCGCTGGCGCGCTACCAACCGGCGCGATTTGAATCCTAGATCTCGCAAGTAACATTATTCTTGGCAATTAGCCTAAGAACTGTCCGACATAAACTGTTGGCCGTAAGGCCAGCCAGATAAGTGGGCCAGATGGGCCGACCTGGTGAGGTTAGTACTACCTCTCTGCCTTGGATTGGGGGAAATACACCTACCCCCAAAAGTCCATTGTTTTGATCAAATAATACAGGGGGGTTGTATGATCTCTTAATTCCAGACACTCTTAGGCTGTTTATGGCCGAATTGCCTTGCATCAATGCATTTTTCATTTCAGAAATGTATGCGCACTTATTGTAAACGGTGAAGGAAAACATCGTGAGGAAACCAGTTAGTATTCTTATAGGTGGCGATAAGCTAGCGGTGTTACCTGCCAAACCAAACTTGGGATCTGCCTTTGAATACCCTCTTCTAAAGACCTTGAACATCCTACCAGACCTGGGAGAATGTCTACTGTTCCTTGGGAATACGACTGTTTAATCAGGATCCTCACAGAAATTCATCTATCAGTATCCACATCATGAAAGCAAAATAAAGTGACTTTAAAGAAACGCTCACCTCAATATAATGCGCACTAGCGAGCGTCATCTGCTGATGATTAACAGCATTCTGGTTCGAGTTCTGCGGCGGTAGACTGACAACCAGCACCGTTCCACCAGAGGCCGTGGCAATAGGCGTAGAACCGGCAATGACCCTCAACTGTTGTGGCGGCGTCTGTGTTAATTGAGAGCTCAGCATCCGGACCTTTTGCGTTGCTCCATAGATATCCACAAATGCCCAAAGCCTCAACGTATGGTCCACATGCATAACAGTTATAGGGTTGGATCCGTTCCGACTGACTCTAACTTCCCCATCCATTGTAAGCGTCACAGCTAGTTCATCTCCCCTTCTGAGACCATTGGCTGCATCACGTCTGACTACCCAATACTCAGGTCGATCTAGCAACAACTCCGCGTCATCTGGTAGATCACATGGTCTCAAAGTCGCTGGATCGCAAGACGTGAGACCAATCGCTAAACTGCCCGAATAAGCATCTTCTGTAGCTAGGAGTTGGACCACGATTGTTTGACCCGGTCGCATGGGTCGAGCTGTAAAGACGTAACCTTGGCAGAATTCTGTTTCAGTTCTTGCTGCTATACCCCTATCGTTCACAAACTGCACATTTCTGCCTTTAGTTCTGTGTAAACTGAGGGGTACAAGAGGGTTTTGGTATCTCGGCGTTGGTAACGGCTCCTCAACGGACAAAGATCTCATGGAGCTTGCTAATCTTTCCTCATCCACAGGGCTGTGTGTGACCCTTCTGACTTGGTTCGGTGCTCGTGGATCAGCGAATTGCACAGCCGTGCAGTTCCCGTAAACATCCACCAACGCCCATAGTGGATTTCTGGTATCAACACCAGAAAAGAACAGTCCTTTCTCTTCACCATTTATACCGAAATGTACATCACCAGCAGAATTAACGTAATAGTACAGTATATTGTCTTTTTCACAGAAGCGTTCGCCGAGCGCTTTAGCCCAGTTTCCTGGCTTATTCGTGAGGTCTGGGCAGGCGTATTTGGGGAGAGAGTGGGCTATTGATACAGGGTCATGGCTTGTGAAGCCGAAGCGGATAACGCCACTCCAGCTGTTGGAGATCTCCACGAAGCGGATGCACACCTGTAAAGAAAGTTTTGGCTCAAAACTAGGTAACCATTTAGAAGTTATAGTGCCTAGCCCTATAAGCTATACAGACGATGTTTTGATAAGCTAGCGTTTTATTTATTTATTTATTTATCAGGCAACACCAACAGCATACATAATACACATTTGTAGGAACATTTTAAATCAGTCACTCTATAGAATGTACACCCATTACAGGCATGCACTACATTTACAATAAGTATTAGGAACTGACAACAGCTAAAAAGCTAATATAAGTTAAAGATTCATTAAACTCAAAACAAACAAAAACAATTCTAAAGTTTTCATTTATTTTATAGCAGGTGGGGTAGATGTGCAGGTGTATTTTATTTTTATTTCATTCTTTAAAGTAAACGAATTGAAAATTTTCGGATTCCTATTCTGAAATATCAATAAACTGTATGGCTCTTGCTTGGAAACGCATTAACATTGAATTTAAAAGTCAAAGTTTCCGATGATATTTTAAAATTACATTAACCATCGGTAGTTTCCGAAAACGATAATCATCAACAACCTAACTCATTGGTGGGTAAGTATGGATAAAGGCCAATCTTTCTTTATGCCGACGATAATTCCAACGAAGTAAGTAAGCTTGATTAAGCTGTAATTCGCGTTCCTTATTTCGTTCGTTTGATGTATATTCGGATGCTTCTGTGGCGACCTCTAACCGCGATCGCCTGAACTACAAGGACAATAGAATTGCCGACCTAGCTACTGCAGAGCTTCATCGCTAGATGGCGCTAGCGCGCTTCCAACGGAAAAATTCAAATTCTAGAACGCGCAAGTAACATTGTCTTGGCAAATTAACGTAATATATGTATAGAACTGTCCGACATTAGCTGTCGACTGCAAGGCCCTAAGGTATGTGGACCAGTTGGAGTCGACCTTAGCAAGGGTAGTACTACCTCTTTGCCATGACTTGGGGGAATATCACATTACCCCCAAACTTACCACCACAAAATGCTTCGGATGCTTTAAACGAATTTGTAGCCTGTAAGACTAATTCAAAGCATAATCACCTTTTCATTAACCCGCACGGGCCTCGCACTGAACGCGACTCCCTTGCAGAAAGACTCCACACGACGTGCAGTGGCACCATCTCGGGATATCCTGACATTCTCTCCATGCACGCTGTGGAAGCCGAGGGGTGGAAGGTTGTTCGGTGCACCACCCGTGCACGAGGTCCGAGGGGCTGGAAAGAAAGGATATTGTTAGGACCAATTTCAGAGTATAGCTTAGCTCGTTTGAATGAGTGAACAGCCAACTCCGGCGATGGAGTTTAAGACGTCCATCATGGCTTAACGATTTGGAAATAAAGGACATTAGCCAGTTAGCTATTTAGATTTAACGAGGCAGCAAAATGGTACAAGTATTTCTTTAGTTGTGTCTTTTAATTTTTCGATTGGTTGATTAATTAACTTGTAATTAGGTAAAAAGTATTTTGGCGATGTAAATGACATTGCGTTTCTATCGTTCTGACTTCTCACACGCCGAACAAATCACACTCGCTGTCCCGCTTACAAAATGGCGGCGTATGGCACACTCTTAAGCAGATGGGGCATGATCAGCCCAAACGACACACGATGCCCGTGTGGCGCCCAGTTGTAGTCTATGTCACACGTGCTCGTGTGCCCATTATGCACACATGCATTCTGGGACTCTGGCTTGCTCGAGCAACGCTGTGGATGTAGCCTCCTACTGGTCCAAATGGCTCTGAATAGCGTGATATATCGACTCGAAAGAAGAAGTTGTTGAGCTTTGTAATCTTCCTGGGTCCAGATTCAGGGTCACTAACTTAGCTTAGGCATTTACATTTAGATGATTTAATCAGCTTTAAAGAAACTTATGCCTACACTCAAAGAGACGCTGTGCAAAGGAAGGGTGCTGTGGGAAGGTGCTCGGCTTTTTAAATTGATAGTTCCTGATTAGCTTGGTCATTGAGATTTGATTAATAATAAAGTCATCGATCACCGATAGCAAAAGCTAGGCCACAAAACCGTGTTTCTTGCCCTGGTTCACGGTATTGATCGCGAAGGACCAGGTGTAGAATCACCTGTTTTTTTTAATCCGCCGCTTAAAGTGTAAAATGTATAATGTAGACCCCTCGCATACTGCAGACTTGCTATCGGCCGATAGTTGAGACGGGCTATACTTCTCCATACTCATTACGAGCCGAAGTATGTTCCGTCTCAACTATCGGTCTCAACTAACTGCAGTGTCGCAGACTGCAGACTGCAGAAAGTCTGCAGTCTGCGAGGAGGCTTACTGTAGATTCTATAAGCTATGCATAGTTACACACAAATGGGATGTGATTCACAATAAAATTCACAATTTGCTTAGTATAAACTGTATCTATCACTTTCTTTAAAATAAAAACTATTAATTTCTTGTCATTAGTACATGCTTAAGTTTAGGTATTTTATTTATCTTTGTCTGTGTAATTTCTACTGTTTCATTATTATTTACAATTTGTTTGTTATGTATACCTAATTCCATCTTTTGTTTTTATTTCCTGAACTTATTTTTTGTTTCTTAATTGTAACACCACCTCCTCTCGCGTTCTTTTCAATCCAATCCATCCAAAGGTTGCCTGGAAGAGATCGCTTTGAGCGATAAGGCCGCCCATTGTGTCACCGCAATTAGTTTTAAGATTTTTAAGTTTTATTTTTAAATTGTATTTATGGTGTAACAATAAAGAGTTATCTATCTATCTATCATATCAATCCGGGCGAAAATAGCCCACTTCCTCATTCTAAGCGAATGTTTGCTCTAGCGCACGTTGAGTTTGCATCACAGATATGAAAGGAAACAATCCTTTTGTTATCAACATCGACAAGGTTTCTCACACTAAATACAGGGTGTAAAAAGACGTCTACCGAAGCCGAAAGGGGTAGGTACAGCATCCCAATAGACAACCAAATCCAAAAGGATTTTCCGAAATATGCACTAAATCCGGAGAAAACAGCGTTTGAAGAGTACTGTTTGCGTATGTTAAGGCGCGTTTTTTTCGTAGATTGCTGGATTTTGAGTTTTAAATGTTTTTTTCTTTTATAAATGAAATTATTAAGTAGGTATGGTCTTATTATGTTGTAATAGTAGTAAATAGCCGAAAATAACATAGCATGACGAAGCTAAGTCAAAAAAAAAATTTGCATTTTTTTTCGCTAAATATGTTTAGAATCATGGTCTGATTACAACCCCTCAGTTTTCGGTAGCAGTCTTTTTACACCCTGTATAGGTGACATTTGACCTCCCGGTCAAATTAGGTTGCGTTTGACCTCTATCGTTTTGAATACTTTGAATGGGGTTAAAGTCGTACTTAGTTATACAAATAATATGATAGACCTCTTATGTTACTTATTTTATATCGACGCCATTAAAAGCTTGCGCTACGTTCGTTTGAATATGGAATTCGTTATCACGAGCACTTGAATTAACCAATCACAAGCGCAGCGAGGTTTCCATTTCTGCTCAAGCGCAGAAATGGAAACCTCGAAATATCCGAGCATTGTGATTGGTCAACTCAATGCCAGTGATACCTAAAACATCGATATCTCGCACGAGACAAATTCGATAATTCCATAAAATGCTAAGACCATCTACCCCAACAACGAAGAAACTATTGTAATCGCCATCGCCCCTACATTAAAATCCAACATGGCCGGCGTCACCTGC
Organism: Epirrhoe alternata; assembly: GCA_963565295.1. Classification (NCBI taxonomy): domain Eukaryota; kingdom Metazoa; phylum Arthropoda; class Insecta; order Lepidoptera; family Geometridae; genus Epirrhoe; species Epirrhoe alternata. Next base: position 5,971,155 of record OY751402.1, read on the forward strand.
GGGGCAGATGCGCGCGCAGCTTGCTATGTCAAATGTTAACTTTAATTATTGAGTTTACTGCACTTTCTTTGTGAGAAAGGTTAGTTCTAGAAAGTAAATATATACAGCTATGTGAAGACAATATTCTTACATAAAGAAAATAAGTTATATTTGTTAATAATGTCGTTATTTTGACGTGACAACGTCTTATAATTCGATAGAGCCGGCTGCACGCACGAAAAAATGCGGCGTTACCTCGGCGTTACCTGAGGCGTTCCATGTAAGGCTTGAAGTGCAAGCGAGAGCGCGGAACGAGCGACAAAGAAGCACAAACGTTGTCACGTTCAACTATCGTCAGTAAACCGACTTTACAGACAACCAATTTTTTTTAAATAGGCCAGGTTTTTGCCGCTCTTATCTAAACATCTTTCATAGAATTATTGAAATATAAACCACAAAATCCTTCCTTGATAATTACTTAAGTTTTCAATTGTTCAGTTACAGTTTGAAGCGTAGAGCTTAAGTTAAATTGAAACACATATTTTCCAACAGAATTCTATTGAAATATATAAAAAAAACGACTTAGGCAATATGATCTAAAATACCCATAGACAAAATGAGAGACCTTTATATCCGTGGTACCTACCCATACAAACTAATAATAATTTTCAAGTAACGCACACTAGCCCCTATACTGTCACCCTCCGCCAGCCAAGTGGAACACCCCATTGTAGAAACACGTGCTGACACTTCCCCCGGAGGGAAATAGAGGAAGTAATGCGAGATTATTGTGTTCTAATAGCATCCGCCATATTGAGTAATTTGGCGGGCAATTTGACAATGACATTAGATTTATTTTGACAGTGTATTATTAATATTAAATCTTATTACAGATTATTTATTTATTAACTTTAATAATAATATTATTAAAGTATAATTAATAAGATCTAAGTAAGTAATTAGATTTAAGTAACAACATATTCACATTATAGGTGTTTGGGATTTCAGAATGTTCAGGATTGGATGGAAACACCATTTACACTGCACTTGTTTATTTTAGTTTATGCACACAATAACTACAACAGTCTTATTCAATTCCTCCTTTGGTTATTCGAATATTTATTAAACAGAGAAGAGACGCGTGTGCATTACGTTACAAGCTAAGACCAAAGACAACTGTCAACTTTGACACTGACAGACCATTACTTTTTAGTATGTCAGTCTGACAATGACAAATACTAAACAATAGGTACACATTCTGAAAGTTTGTGTGTGTTTTATCAGACGCGGACCTAAATTAGTGGACATTAAGATGAATTGACTGGAATTTCATTATACCTATGCTAATAAATAAAATACTGGCCCCGAGCGAGCGAGAGCGAGACTGATGCTACTATAATACATTGGTCTAATCCTAAGACCAGAAGAAATATGGTCTAATCTAATGTATGCTACGTAGGGAATTTTTCCTGAAGGAACCTGAAGAAAATTAAATTCTGAATTTCAGACCAATTTAAATCCTCCAGCCGATCTTGTAATCTGCCATCTCATCAAGCTTTCTAAAGCCAGGTGTGCCAACAGAGGGTTGCCATTTTGATCTCGAGGGGATGACTTCCGGCGGAAGCATCGAATATTTCGGGGGAGTTACGGATATAAATCGGAAGATATTGAAAAAATGTTATTTGATATTTTTCGGTTTCGTGCAAAATTAACTTTCGATGCTTTGTTCGCGTGAGAATACACACGACCTTCGCATCATTATTTGATAATTTATACAACGTCAGGAGACAACCTAAGCCTTCACTCTGCCTGAGAGATTGTTTGAGATGGTGGTTAGTAGCAGAAACTATCTTTTAAACGTATCTATAGAAAAGACTAAGCTGCTGTTTCAAGATGTTTTCTTATAAATGTATTAGATTAAATCTTCATCTTCCTGCCAATTTCTTATGTGCGGTCGGCACAACATGTGTTCTTCCATTCTCCTCTATCAGCCGTCATCTCAACACTCACTCCTTTCTTACTCATGTCTCTTCACACAATCCATCCATCTCTTTGGCCTACCTCTACTCGTAAATCCATCAACATTCATACCAAGCACTCTCCTAGTTACATGACCTTCCCTTCTCATTACATGCCTCACCATGCTAGCCTGTTGCTCCTATCTTTTCATTGACTGGCGCCACTTTCACACTTCCGCTTATGTACTCATTCCTTACTCTATCCATTCCCGTCACTCCACACATCCATCTCAGCATGTAAATGTGCTAGATTAAATAAAATAACAAATATCTATCAGTACCCTGAAAGCTAATTTATATCGTATCGTTCAAAAACAGCCCCCCATTTGTGAAGCCGCAACGATTAGTTACGCCAACCTATTTCTGCACGAAAACTAATATACGGCGCGTGGCGGCTATTTTTAGGGTAATTTAGTTTATTTTTGGTGTCTAAATAAGTGGTAGGTAAGTAAATAGAGATTGGAGAGACCTTTGCTCAGCTGTGAGACGACGAGAATAAACGCATTTATCATTAAATCTTATTATTTTCCTAGAAAATAAAATACACAAGAAGTGTAGTTATATTTAGACACAAGGACCAAGTATGAAAGTATAATGACATGTGAAACAAAAGATTAATTCACATTATAGTGTTCTCTTTCAAAAGACAGAAGTTTTGAGTTATAATAATATTGCTGGACTCTGTATTTCCCGAAAAGTAGAATAAAGGGGTCTTCAAATCAAGAGTAAATAGGTTCCTTCTAGGTAAGCATGCTCCATCTTAGACCTCACTACTGCGTAACATCAGACAGAGTGAGCTCAAATGCTGACCTATTTAATTAAAAAAATATTCAAACGTATTATAACATAACACTAATATCGACTAGAAACATCTTAGTATTAAAACTATATCATTTTCTAGGAATTTCTCAAGCGTATAAAACAAAAAAAACCTCAGCAAACTACCAGGCGAGCATAACAAATGAAGAGTTCACTCACACCGCCTGGCGCGCTCAATACATTACACAACATTACATCTATTCCTATCTAGATCAGTTTTGACGTCAAACTAGTCTAAATCCAGTCTAGGGATTGCAGGAAGCCTGTGACGTAAGCACTGACATTTGCGCGTGGTTTTATTTTGACATATAAATCGTAACGTCAAATTGTCATAGTAATAAAATGGCAAGCGTTTGGCAAGATGCGTGTGTCGTTTTGTGATGAGAATTGATTTATGATTTAGTGCGACGAGAACACAGTGAAAGTGTCGATTGCACATTAGCTCAGTTGGTCAGTGCGTTGCCAATTGCCGTAGATCAGCAAGGATAAGATCAATTTTTTGATCATTTCTTCTCTAAGTGATCCCAGTGGTTCTAATGAATAACTGCTTTTTGACTTTGAAATCCAAGGAGTAAATATTATGATCCCTACTGGCAAAATCAAATATGTATTTTGATTCATAATTTAGTAGAACATCAAGTTACAAATTGGTCTTCCTTTTTATTTTATGCGTTATTTCATCAACTTAGTCAAGCATTACAAAATCTATTTACTCTTTGCAACCTTCTTCGCCCTACTTTCAAGCCCCTGGGATTAGCTCCCCCACACTGCTACCCAAACTGTGACGTACATCTGCGATTCGCCATAATCTCAAGGGGAGTTAATGAAATGTCTATTGTTGTCACCTCCAGCGAGACTCTGTTCCCCTGGTAATTGAGATAGAATAAGCTTCATAAGATCTATAACTAAAGTTATACTCCACTATTTTATGACTACCAAAAAAAATTAAGGACAGTTGCAGCAGATGCAGAAAATGATAATGGCATGGTAAGAACTTTTTTTTATTTAACTATCACAAAGTTATCGAGGATTGTAGTCGACCAAAACCGAACAAAATTTTATGAAAACTGTACAACTATGTACTATAGACGACAATCGCGTACAGACTCTCATTCGAACTATGTTCTCGTATCATCCCCAGTCAGTAAAACCGCAGTAGCTATCAAAATCCATGTTTGACTCGTCTCGTCTCCTTTTGAGGTTATAATTTTTTTTCTCTTTTTTTGAGTTTTAACTACAGAAATGTGATCAGTAACAGACACCGAGACCATGTTTAAAATTTTTTTGGTAATTAAAAAATAGGGGTGTATATGAGGTTATCTATTGTTTAATACTTTATTTACCATGATAAAGCGTAGATATAACCATTTATAACTAACTAGCTGTCCGTCGCGGTGTTACCCGCGTTCCCTCGGGAAAATATCACTTTCCCGGAATAAAATATAGCCTATGTTCATCAGGGATAATGTAGGATTGTAATGGTGAAAGAATTTTTCAAATCGGTCCAGTAGTTTCGGAGCCTATTCATTTCAAACAAACAAATCTTTCCTCTTTATAATATTAGTATAGATTTCATCGAAATCAGTTCGGCCATGAACAAGCAACAAATCACCTACCCAAATTTTTTAAGTATTCAAAAAAGAAGAAAATTTAATACTATCTATGCTAGACTCTTTGTATCTGATGCCATAAATGAATGCGATTTTTGCCTGGGTCCTAGGTCCTAGCATTAGAGAGTTAGTCAGTTCCTATCCTACACAGAGATATGAGTAAAACCGCGAGTCATAGAAAACAAAATGTTGTATGTTTACGTCTTTTGAACGTTGAAGAAAAACGAAAGCATACGTAGGCGTATGTGGGTAGTTCATGGTCCACTTCACTTTCAATATAAAATGCTTGTTATCTAACGTAATATTATGTCAAAACATTTGCTGTGTAGGCGTATTCATCATTACACCTTCATAGTCTATAACAGTCGCTGCTGGCCTCCGTTTACGCCATTCCTTTCGATCCTGTGCCTTACGCATCCAAAATTTATGGTTGTTTTTGTCGTTGATTCATCAGAGCATCGGACACCAATAAAATTGGTCAATTCCTTACTCCTTCCATGACTTCATCTGGCCAATTGTCCTGCCCAGTCAATCGAGTTTAGTTTGCTAAAATTGTGTCATCATCATCATCTCAGCCATCTAGTGTCCACTGCTGAACATAGGCCTCCCCCATAGATTTCCACAGCGATCGATCTTGTGCAGCCTGCACCCAACGGCTCCCAGCAACCTTTACAAGATCGTCTTTCCATCTCGTGGGGGGCCATCCTCTGCTGCGAAAATTGTGTAGTATTTATAAAACAACAACACTGAATCCGAGAGGATTATGATATCGACAGATCATTTTAACAATAAAACAATTGTTTGCCGTTTATTTGTTTTCAAGGTGTGATGGGATGTTTAAAGTCAATAATTATAAGCAGTAATAATCAGAGTACACGCAATAAACGTAAATATCGTGTTTCCTCCTTTTGAATAGGGCAGGATGCGCCCGCGCAGCCAGGCGCATCTCCGCGTATAGGGCTGTCATTATCAATTGACAGCATGCCCTTCTACCATCCTCACACCTTAATTGATTGCTAGACTAAGCCGCGATTATTTCTAAGTGATTTTTCACTGTTTTCAGTTAGGCACTTATAAATTCAAGTTTACATTATTGTAATTTAGGAAAATTGTCAACACGTCTAGTATATGAACTCAAATTTGGCTGCAGAACATCGTTTTTGAGTCCTATACTGTTCAAGAGGATTGTTAATTTAAGGCTGAATTCAATTTCAATTTCAATTTCAATTTCAATTTATTCATAAAACTTAATACATAAAATTACAATTATTATAAATAATTTACATCGAACCCCGCACTAGGCTAGGCCTGTATCGCGGCAGTTCGAGTGTAATTATTAAATAAACATATTTACATATAATAAATACCTTAAGATACATATAAATTATATTATATAGATTATAATAAACTAAAATTATCACTACCTACGTACGAACTGTACGCACAAACGGGGTGTCTCGCAGGCGCCCACGGAACCGTCGGAACACAACACCCTTCGGCCAAAATGCTGCATCCATGTAGGTTGATAGACTGGCAGTCGGCACTCTCACCATATATGAGTTGAAGCTCATATTACGGTGAGATGCCAACTGCACAACCCTCACGGTGAGCTGAATTTAAACTCATGTGTCAAACTTACACTATAGAAGCATGAAGTGTGACAGCCCTGAAACCACACGACGATCACCTATCAACCGCTACGTTGGATACATTTCGAAACAATACCAGGCTTCCTCTAACAAAAAATCTTCGAAAAGTCATATTAAATCAGATTTCCTTTTCATAGTGGCGGTTTTTTGTTCTTTTCATGTTCCAAAAAAAATAGTAATCATTTATGTCAATGTCAATTTTTACAGTCAAAACGTCATTTGTTTGTTCAACGATTTATTGCCACAGTAAAAAACACATGCACAAAAAAGGCAAATGGTGTTATTCTATTTTCAAACTTCTTGGTACGTTCGATATTCAATTAAAAACCTAACGGCTAAACGCCTGCGGGTTCAAGTTTATCTCACGAGAACACAATTAGAGCATTCAATTTGTCTACTCCTTTCATTATTTTCCCCTCATTTACGATATTGCTTCAAATTATGGCGAAACCTTACAAATACCGCTAGCCAAATTCAATATCCAACCAATTCGCCTTAGCCTCGGAAAACATCGGAGCGGAAAATAGCTTGACATTTAGACCATCTGTGGCCGTTATTAAAACCAAATCGAATCTCCCTTTTGGGGTAGATAGAACGACTCCCCACGGCACCCCCGTCTTTAATTTTGTAATAGGATTTTATGAGATTTGGGTCATTGTATTTGGATCGAAACTTACTTACTTGCAAGTGATAAAATCAATTTCATATCGATTTGTGATTGTCTGTTTAATATTATGGTGTACAGAAAGGGTTTATCTAGGTATCTATAAAAGAAGATCTACAAATGAAAAGACATCATCTAAAATTTGTAAGACCCATTCGAAGATCGCTCTAAAAGATCTGTAGATAACTTGTCTGATCCAGAACGCCAGCGTTGGAACGTACGTTGATTCTTTAGCTTTATGTTGACTAAGAATAAAATAATATTGAAACAACACTTAAGAATTTGACAATAAGGTAATGCGTCATGCTATTGTAGCCATGTAAACAATATGGCGTCCTTACGTCATGTTGACAGTTTACAGTTGACACAATTGAGAAAAGAAAAACAAATGCGATTTTTGGAAATGAGTGTCTAAGCTGAGGTTAGTTGTGCAAGGTCCACTACTCACTCATAAAGCCATTTTGATGCGCAGTAAATAATTTTGTATGAAAAAGCCTTAGCCAAAATGTACATTATTCCGAATCATGTGCGTTTTGTAATATTTAGTACGTCATATACGAAATTTGCAAGTGTGTGTTAAATGCGTTCGTGTGCTACCTCGTCCCCCGCAAAAATCGGTAGAAAATTTTGTAAGAGGTCCGTCAATAGCGAGTCCCTACTTTTTTGTCAGAGGAAACAGCATCTACTGCAAATGGCTTCGAGCACGCATGGATTCATTATCTCTACATCATCGTCATCATCATCAGCCTATAGCAGTCCACTGCCAGCAGCCTTTCGCAGATCGTCACTCCACCTGGCCATTATCTCTACTGTACCTTTTAATTAAAGCGTTATAGAATACTTTTTATTACAACTGATTACATTTTCCAGCTCCTTCGTCGTGGCTACGTTCAGGAACGCTGAGCGGTCACAGACCTTGCTCAAAAGCCGTGACGAAGCACCGTGTAGAATGCTCTCGATTCTGTTGCTACGATTTTCTGACAATTATGACATTAGCCACGGCGGGTATTGACACGAATTCTCAAATTGATCTCGTTTAAATTAAAGTGGGATTGGACTGGGTTCCGTATTGAAAAACGCTGAAAAAAACACGTTATTCAAACGTCATAGCTGTCACTGTCAATGCTGTCATAGTAGGACATACAACAGTTAAGAACTTCTAATAGATAGAAGTAGACAGGCAGCGTTCCCAGGTGTTTTGTTGTTTGGTTAATGAACCCAAAAAACGAAATTCAATTTAATGTGGATTATCATATTATTGTCTTGATTGAAAAAAGTGGTTTCATGCTTTGTCCTACATTCTTTCAATTATATTACTTAGTATCTAAATAAGGTTTTTGTTCTCTGCAAAGACTTGATTAATGTATCCATGTCTTATTCCTATTCTATGATGAAATAAAGCAAAGAACACAGTGACAAGATTATAAATAGCTCTGTGACAAAGAGGCTTAAGTAAGACACAAAGATTTTCAAATGAGTCACACAAAAGCGTATAATGAAACTTTTAAGTTTGTTTAGCACTCTCGCCTGTGGACTCTCATTGTATTCTGATATGAATGTCATAGGTAATACGATTTTAGTATAGAACTTTTAGTATAATTGATGATAAAACGAACTTCTAATTGTAAGTTCTATCATAAAAGAGTAATTTGTCTGAAACCTCTTTTAAAATGACGTTGACAGGAGGGTCGCCCCCGTTGTTCTGCCTGTGTTCATTGCACCAAAGATAATTTTGTTACGCTTCTTTATTATGTTACCATTTTCAAATAATTGAGTTTAAATGGCAACACGTTATACTTTAGTTTGTTTATAAATTATTTAGTATTGAGTTACATATATTGGTTCCTTTCAATTTTGCTCAATCGCGTCTTTAAAGATATGCAAATATATCCCTTATGTCTATAAAAATAAGAGTAATTACAGTAATAGTGAAAATTACGGTCATGTATGATCTAAAAAGTCAAGATGCGTGACCGTGACGCACGCAAATGAAAGAGATGGGTGTTATAATGAGGTATTGTGAAGGAGTTAGATGTTCTCGGATTGTGAAAGAGAATTTTCTAGACGTCTAATACATAACTTTAACAGAGCAATCGTTTATTATTAAAATATACAATGATTTTTGCAAAAGACGTTTTCAGGGTGTTTTACTACAAAAATATATTTATATTCTGGGTGTTTCTTGATGAATGAATAAATGAAAAAACTTTATTGCACAATGCACACCTTATAACGACAATATACAGTAGAAAAGAGAACCATAATACAATGCACAATGGGCGGCCTTATCCATATCTTCCAGGCAAACTTTGAATGGAGAGAAATGTAAATGCATGAAGATTGAACGGGTGCTAAAAATTAAAGGAACTTAAGAGTTGCCTAATCTGTTATCTAATAAAAAAATATAATACATAAACTAAATAATAATATAATACATAAAATGATTGCTTTATGATGAAGTACAAAAGTGTTCATCTTTATCACCGAATTCGCCATTTTCAAATTCAAAAACACAACAGTAGGCACCTTACCTATGACGTAAAAGTATGAAAGTAAGTTCGACTAAATTTAATTTCTACTTACTTATATTTCTACTTACCTATAAATAAATAAAATAAAACTAAGTAACGACAAATCCCCGTGGGTCCAGCCATCTGTGACATTTTGTTATGGAATTAACATTCACTATGGCTTACTCCCCCGCAATACTGCCCCCGATAGTTAAAAAGGCGCATCTAACATTTTTTCCGAATTTGACTTACATATATTGCCAGAATCAGGAAAAAAAGGCGGATCTACCTATATTTTTAATACTTTTCTACCAAGCTTCATTGCAATTTTAGCACAAGAAAAAAAGCAGCTTCTGCACTTATTTTTACATCTAATTGAAGATAAAAAGGCGAATTTGGCTAAAACTTAATTGAAGAGTCGCATTTATGTAGATATGCCCCCATGCCTTGCATATTTTATTTGAGTTAGGTAATTTAAAAGACGCATATTTTACTCTATTTCGAAGTGGAAATTAATAAGGCGCAAGTAACCATATGCGCCTAACGCACTAATTGTAAACTGTTTTCACACTTAGTTAAAAAGTTTATATCTGCCCATTTGCGCCCTTTCTACTTCGTAAAGTTTGTTTTAGCCTGGCGCATTTGTCATATACGTCTTAATACCTTATGTTGCGTAAAAATATAACTGATGGTACCTAATTAAAAAGGCGCAAGTGAGCAGAAACGTCCTTTTCACTTATCATCGTGAATCCTGCGGGGAGTTGCGCGGGGTTTGATTAGTACGGCGGCAGGACATTTCCTGTCAGTTACGCCCAGTACGTCTGTGCGCCCGAGTAACAGTGGGAGTGGGACGTGTCGCGCGTATGCGCAATTTTTCGTTGCGTGATTTATCACAAGGTAAGCATCCAGTTTTTATTACACTATGTTTTATCGTCATCTTTAGTTTTCATTTAAGACGAAGTCATTGGTCAAGAAAGAGACAGTGATCTAATATTGTTTATTTATGTTTTTTTGTATTAATATGTTTAATATTGTTTATCTATGTATATCTATAGATATAACAGTAGTGTATGTTAAATTTTATAACGGGACTTAATCGCGTAGGTATAACATTTGTTTATTTACCTCGACGTTTCAGTAGCGTTACAGCTACCGTGGTCACGAGAAGACTGCCCGCCGGTACTCGTTCCCCTCTTCGACCGATGAGAAACTACCCTCATTCGGTCAACACAAAACGAACGAAAAGAGGGGAACGAGTACCGGCGGGCAGTCTTCTCGTGACCACGGTAGCTGTAAAGCTACTGAAACGTCGAGGTAAATAAACAAATGTTATACCTACGCGATTAAGCCCCGTTATAAAATTTAAAATGTCTTCGAGTCGCGAAAGTTTAAAATGTGTAGTGTATGTTAAGTATGTAAATTTACCTATATTTACCTATGTTTTTTTATTACACTGTATTGAATTATGTTCATGTATTGATCTGTTTTATTTTATTACAGACAACTAACATGAAGAAAGGACGCAGTTTTGACTTAATTGCCAAAGCATTAGCTTCTACAAGCACGCAAAGTACAAATAGCACTATAGAAGAAAATACAGAGAACATTTTGCTATGCAACGCAAATAACGACAACAGTCACGCAGACAAAGCAAGCTACGGTAACGAAATAAACCAATATAATTGCCCCCAAGTCTCTACAACTGACAGTAACAATAGTGTTCCTTCTGCTAAAGGCCACGCTCCTACCACCATCGAAGCCAACATCAGTAGCAGCAGTTCAACAGTAAGTGATTTTGACTCTGACGATTCAGTTTTTGACAAAGATTAAGTCCCCCCACAAGAGAAAAACAACCGTAATAGTGTGATCAACTCCGACTCGGAAAACGATTTTATAGAAAATTCACAACAAAACAACATTCGCATATCAGAGTCACCTGAACGAGAAAATATTGAGCCCGAAACCCAGACTGACCAGGTTTCTGAAAATGTAATCCAACTAACCAAGAAAGGAACTGTACGTAAACGCAAACATCATGAAATTTCATTGGAAGGGCGTACGAAAGCAAATAAAGTTTTAAAGAATAATACTCAGTATTGCGTTAAACCAGGTTGTGGCGAAGAATGTAAAAAAAAGTGTACTTCAAATATATCTCAAACACAGCGAGTGTCACTAAACAAGCAGTTTCGTAGATTCACCTGGAGAGAACAGCACTTATACATAGCTAACAATACGTCTCAAAATAAACCGGCCAGACGAACACAAAGAAAAAACACTCATTCAAAAAAAATTAACCGTGGAAAAACTCTTGTACAGTACTCTGTTACAGTATTTCTTGTACCTAGTTTTTAAGATTTGTCCAAAGGTTGATAATTTTCTGTGATCCAACAGTGAAAGTTAGATTTTAAGAGGTAAAATATCTATGATTATGTCAATGCAGACTGATGTTTTTCGATTTTATTACTTGCCTATCAATGAATAGTGCTGACTGAATAGTGGCTAGTCACTAAAATAATGTTGTATGTTGTTTCTATAGGGTATTCAGACACCCATTTAAACCCAGCTAATAAAAGAAAATATTGTTAGTACTTAAGTATAGTTGATTGTTATTTTTTAAGACTTCTTTTTGTTATAATAAATAAAGCATTTTTATATAAGTATATGTGGCAATTAAAAATTACAGAACTGTGATTAAGACTGATTATGCTAAACTTTGTTAAAGTTATATAACCTACTTTTAATAATAATTATCCTACTTAATTACTATGAGTAGGATCAAGTGATTCTTGAGTGAAACTTATTAGGTATATGACATTTATTTTGATTTTGTGCCATAGATAAGCAGTTTTTTTTAATAAATGCTTGAGTTTTTCGATAGTGTGTTCTTTTAATAAAGATAAATTTGAGTACCTACCTTCCTACATAATAGCAGTATAACACAGTTACTGCATATTTTTAGGTTATAGTCTGAGAAGAATAAATTAATTAATTAGATATCTGAATATACTTTTTATCTTATTCAAAGATTATCTACATAGTTTTGAATACTTATGCAAAAAGGCGTATATAACCAAATGCGCCTATTTTTTTTAGAAACCTAAGTCTAAGGTTATCTAGATACTTAGAATAAAAGTCCAGCAATAAGCGTTCTAGATTTAAAGGGCGCATCTGGCTATTTGCGTCTATTCAATTTAAGACGTAGTATTTTTCCCCAATTTTTATACTAAGATGAAACAGTTTTTTGTTATTTTTAGTTTAATAATTAGAAAATATTCATATTTTTAATAGTTGAATTCAAAGACTATTAATGTAGCCATTATTTCCCATTAAAAAAGAATAATTATATTAATTTACCCAAAGACAGCAAACAATTTCCCGTTTCATTAATTAAAACATTTTTTTCTCCGTTTTGACTTGTTGTTACTTGCGCCTTTTTAACTATCGGGGGCAGAATAGACAAGAGGTTATTTTTAAAAATGGCCGCCCACGCATCGTTTATTTTGGAGGGAAAGAAAATAGGGAAGGCCTTGAACTTACTTTATGTTACGAGTTGTTTCATCAACTTTTTTTTATTTATTTTTAATGTTTGGTTTAGTGGCATCTAAAAAGAACATTAATTGTATTGTAAACAAAATCCGATGGCACGTGAATGAGGCTATGAGTACTGACTGATAACATAAAAAGTCATGTCTCTTTAACGCTTTTGCGCTATACTCTACTAGCTGCACTCCCGCGGTGTAACCCGCGGTCCCTCGGGAATTTTTCGGGATAAAAAGTAGCCTATGTCCGTCCCTGGGATACAACCTTCATCCATGCCAATTTTCAGCCTAATCTGTTCAGTGGTTTGGGCGTGAAAAGGTAACAAACAGACAGACAGACAGACAGATAGACAGACAGACAGACAGAGTTACTTTCACATTTATAATATTAGTATGGATCTCAAGATACAGTTTTACACTAGTTCGAGTTTTACTAAGTCCTCACTGCTCAACTTTGCAGTCAGTGGAAGGGTCCCAGCATGTTTATTGTTCAAATTTAGTTTTAGCTTAAGTTGTGGCTTAGTTTAGTATAAAGGTTGTCTGGAAGAACCAATTTCAACCAATGGTCTCCTCTATTATACCTCTATTATAAGTTAAGGTGCATTTACACGGTGCGATACGATTTAGAATCGCACGCCAATTTTTCCCGTGTGAACGCTCATCGTATGCGATTTGTCTTAGTAAAATCGCATACGATGAGCGTTCACACGGGAAAATTGACGTGCGATGCTAAATCGTATCGCACCGTGTAAATGCACCTTTACTTAGATACCTACCGACTTTTTGTTACATTGTGTGAAAAAAAGTTTTATTGCAACTTTTTTTATTTCATACATAATGATATCAGACACAAAAATTCTCATTATTTTGTACCCTATGCGTTAATTTAGGGCATAATTCCATTCCTTTTCAGCATTATCAGCGTGAAGGACTAACAAACACCCATCAAAACTTTCGTATTTATAATTAGAAGGCAAGTTTTCAAGGCCGATATAACACAGTTTAAACTCAGCCTGTATATTACGTTCATTTCTCACGATACACCCAGTTATATTAAGTATACTACGAGCCGGTTTGTGGCTGTAATTGCAATCTTTAATAGTATCACTTGTGATAGATTTTAAAAATGGTTCCGTAGGTTTTTTAAAGATTCATATTCATTTATTGATTTTGCGATACATGGGTAGAACTAAGGTATAATACAGAAATAATGTACAGCCATGCTCGGCTTATGAAAAATGTCACACAGTTAAATGTCAAATAAATTAATAATGAATGTCAATAAAGAAACATAAAGTATAATGTCATTAAGTAAAGTATGTAGTTATGTCGTTAATCCCATAAAAAATTAGGTTGCCATAAAGATTGCCTGAAAGAGATCGCTTCTTAGCAATAAGGCCGCCCATTGTACATTTTTATCTGGTTTTTCTTTTGTTTTTTTTTGTTTTAATTGTATTAATGGTGTGCAATAAAGAATTTTCATTCATTTCATTCATTTTTAAAGTTTTTTTTTCGAACAATTTTTGCAACTTAAAAATAACCGTGGCCCGGGAGTGCCTAGAGAAGTGAACACTTGAACAATTAGGTCTCATCATTATTCTATACGAGTACATAATATGCATAAGTATAACAGATATCACAAATAGCTTGAGATCACGATCATACCGTCTATACTATAATTATTTTGACATTTAACTGTAGTCCAACAAGTATTGCAAATTACAGGGAACCCTAAAAATAGTAAACAACAGGACGCGAGCATCGTAACGGTGCTGCATCCTTCTTCCCACGTGAAATAGTGCCTTTTTGCCGCCATTCATGTCGCCATTTTGTTTTTACTATTTTCTTAATTCTAAGGCCACAGAGTGGTCAGACTTTTGTCAATGGATCGTTTTAAAAATAAAAGATTTGTCGATGAATTTTTCGTTTCGAAAAGTTTATGTTCGTTTTTACCCGACTGTCAAAAGAAGTTTTAAAAAAAAAAAAAGAATTTTAAAATTTCGTCGGTATGAGATAATTATGGTCTTTTTTCAATGGATTTTTGAGATTAAATTTATGGACTGATGAACTTTGATGAGTGAGTTCGTATGAGTCAGTGGCCAACTCTGGTGACGGAGTTTTTAGGCCGCCGTCATGGCTTGAATCAACTTAGGTCAAATTGTCACATAGAGAAAGTCAAAAAGGAATTATTCAGTTGGGATAACAAACAAATTAGAATAATCCAAAGTGTTAGGTGATTCTACTGTTCCAGTACTGTACTGTACTGACCCAGAGAAAAAACAGCACCCAATCAAACGCTCAGTAGGTAGCTAGGTTCTCCCAAGAGTCCCTTGTACCATACGAGACGAAGGAATTACATATTTTTCTTTCTTTTTTCTTCACCGTGAGAAGCGATGTTGCCAACAATTTTATTGTTCACATTTTATGGGAGAATTGACGCTAAATTGGACGATTACTGTTTTAACTAGAGGGTAATATGGGGTATATCTAACCAAAATGCATTCACGATTGTATGCACGCATAGTCATTCCCACATGCTTTAAAATTACGACTTCTAGTTAAGATTGTGTCAGACAGACTTAGACTAAACTGCTAATATAAATTTGCAATTAAAATAAGTCTCACAAGTCAAAATGCATTTATTTAATACAAGTTACATCTCATGGAATTTACCTATACAATCAAGTAAAATCTTAAGTATTCTTCACTCTTTGTCTACGCAAGCTTCTACAATGATTAATATAACAGCCTTGTAATAAAATCGTGGGCCATTCATTATGCCTCATGACGTAACGTAAATTTAAAAAGAAAACTGATTAGTCTACGATTGTCGATGTTTATAGCCGTGGGAACGCACTTAGATGTACTTAGATAATTTGAATTTGGAAGATAATAAATCTAAATTTGAATTATTCAATTCTTTTAAATTCCATAAATCGATATGACAAATCGCTAAATATATTTTATTTTGACAGCAATTTACATACTCTTAGAGTAATGAGAATACAATTTATGGACACGGCAAGTACAGGTCTAACATGACATGGAGTATAATCACCTCAAAATATCTAATCATGATCATCAAAATCATTTTCCTGCCCTTATCCCACTAGGGTCGGTACAAGATGCTTCCCTTCTCCATTTTCAAAGATAAAATCAAGTTTAAAATGAATCGACTAGCTCCTTCACTGGAGTTGTAGGACAGCTTGGGACCATGGATCTTTTCGGCATTGGTCGCGAAGGAAGAGTATAATCATGCCGGCCACCCACGATCCAGTCTACCGTCCAGTTTGCAGCGCTGCAAACTTGATCAAGTCGGCAGAACGAAGTTCTTTTTCGCTTGTCATGCACACCCATACCAATACACCGTCAAGTTTACTGGACGCCGTATCCAGTCCGCTGCAGACTGGACGGTAAACTTGATCGATGGTGGCCGGCATCAGACTATTCTACTGCTGCGAGCAGCCACGCTTCGCAATACGCATGTCAGTGTCCACAGGTGCACCGGGAGAGTGCGACGGGAGCGGACATATTCGCGTTATGCGTTGTTGGGCATGTTGCCGTTGTTGGTGTGACCAGACCACCCATTTAATCGCGTTGATGGGCATTGACGATGCCGTTGACGTTGGTGAGGCCCCTACATAAGTGGTTCGACTTTGACTTTCCTCCAGCATGTCGAACATGCTATCACTGAAGGTGTTATATAAACACCGTAGCTAAGCTAATTTTAGAAGCCTAATATACTCGGTGTGTTTACATTCGATAAAAACAAGTTATTAATAAAACAAGACACATGTACCTACGTACATCCGCCGCGCCCCATCCTGTGGCTGAGAAAGCGCGGTTTAAAACCGCTTTCCTGATTTTTTTTCAACATTGATGCTATGGCAATTTGCTTGCTGACCAGCACCCTTATTATCTAACTTGAAATCCATTTCAAGAGCTCAACCAATCACACAATACGAAAATGACGTTTCATCATTTTCGTGATATGTGATTGGTTGGGCTTTATTGGATGATAATTGGTAATGGATTTCAAGTTAGACAATAAGGCTGCTAATCTTTTGCAAGCGCTTCTGTGCTTTGGAGGGCACGTTAAATTGTCTGTCCTGGCTATAAGGTCACCAGAGTTGTCCACTAAACCCCGGTTTCTATATTCAACGGACAGTCGCAGGTAAGAGCTACGACTCGTTTCCACATACAAAACTTTGACAGCTAGAAACCGGGCGTAAGTTAGCTGTCAAACTTTGTATGTGGAAACGAGTCGTAGCTCTTACCTACGAATGTCCGTTGAATATAGAAACCGGGCATAAGTCGAACTTACATTTTTAGCTCATAAGTTATCAAAATTATGATACTTATCAAGGAGAGCAGCGTTTGACCTATTTAGTGCTTATCACAAGAAAGAAGATAAAATCAATATTTACTTACTGCGTTCTGATTCGCAGATAAGTTTAATCAGACTGACTTCATCATCATATACAGGGTGTAAAAAGACTGCTACCGAAAACTGAGGGGTTGTAATCAGACCATGATTCTAAACATATTTAGCGAAAAAAAAACGCACTACGCTTGACTTAGCTTCGTCAAGCTATGTTATTTTCGGCTATTTACTACTATTACAACATAATAAGACTATACCTACCTGATAATTTCATTTATAAAAGAAAAAAACATTTTAAACTCAAAATCCAGCAATCTACGTAAAAAAACGCGCCCAAAATACACGCAAACAGTACTCTTCAAACGCTGTTTTCTCCGGATTTAGTGCATATTTCGGAAAATCCTTTTGGATTTGGTTGTGTGTTGGGATGCTGTACCTACCCCTTTCGGCTTCGGTAGACGTCTTTTTACACCCTGTATTGTGTTGGTGGCTCTAAATAAATAAATAAATCATTATCCAATAATATCCAAATACTGGTTGCCTCCCTCATTTTCAGCAGCCCACTGCTGGACATAGGCCTCCCCTAATGAGCGCCATTGCGCCCTGTCCTCAGCTCGACGCATCCAGCTTCTGCCAGCAGCCTTTCGCTTATTTTTTTTTAGCTGGACTTTTTTACACAGCATCATCTAGCCCCAAAGTAAGCCGAGCTTGTGTTATGGGTACTAAGATGACTGATATACTCAAATACTTTTTGTTTGTAAATACATATTATACATAGAAACACCCAGACCCGAGACAAATATTTGTAGATCATACAAACATTGGTCCAGCCGCGGGGTTCGAACCCGCAACCTTTTGCGTAGCGGGGCTTTGCCCATTGCGCTATAGAGGTAGTTTTTACGCTTACTTCTTTAAAAAACAGCCTAAGCTCATTAAATGTAACATTATATTGTAAGTTTAAGTAATTTAAATTCAAAATCCATCACAAGACAACGTTTCCAATTATCATAAACAAGAAGTCTCTATTATGTAAATTGTACCATAGACAACTTTATTCAAATACTTTTTTTCTAAAATCCCGCCTAAATAAAAACATTCTACCAATCATATCGATTTTACTGTTATGTTTACAAACAGAATCGATTGAAGTGACAAATCGATATATCGCATCCAAAGGTGATGTTCCCACGGTACTCGTGAGAACGTTGGAGCGAGAGCAACGCAAACAAGAGATAGAAGATGCGTGATTGCGACATTTCTCCGCGAAAGAGCGAGATAGGTGATGTAATGATAGCTTAGTTTTTGAAGGCCGAAATTTACCGCGGGAGTGAGTCATAAAGATCTTACAATGGTTCCATTACGTATCAAGATTTAACCGGTAGACTTTGATAATATTTAGGACTGTCTAATACCTTACATCATTTAGACGGGATGCGCTGTAATTTCCCTTCTGTCAAAATGTACCTACATGATTCCGAATCATGTGCGTCTTGTAATAATATTACGTACGTCCAATACAATACAATATATCATTATTGTAAAACATAAAACAAACAATAACAAAGAAAAAAAAAATAAGTATAGGCACAGAAAAAAATATGAATTACAACCACCTATATTTCATTAAAATAACATTTCCAAGAGTGTGCGTAAAAATGAGGTTGTATTTTCAGTTTATATGCATAAGTGAGTGTAAAATGCGTTCGTTCCCCGAAAACATCGGCAGAAAATTTTGAAATAGGAATTCCGTCAATAGCGGGTCCCTAATTTTTTGTCTGAGAACAAGACAGTTAAGTGATTTTAGGTTACGAAAACCAAGTCTAACCCACCACTTATTCCGTGATCACAAAATCACTTTATTAAATTGTTTTTTAAAACTATTTAGCTAAACACATTAACAAAATTGAGGTTCCTATTGTATGATTGATCAAAAAAGTTTCAAAAGTGTTGCCAGATGCTACACTTTCCCAGCAAAAATGCAAATTTTTTCGTTCAAATTTGGAATCAAGGTGCAATTTGAATAGTCATTGACACTAAAGCTTCCAGCGGAAATGGACAGCTATTACAATTTGCCGTATACGACAGCTGATGACAATATTACATTCAATACACCCACTAGCACGGAAGTTAGAGTTGCAAATTAAAATTACATATTCCCACCACGAACCAATTAACATAGACTTTATTGCAACGGCATAACGTCTATTTTAAACGTAATTTCAGTTCAATTGAAAGTTTAGAATAGAAAGAAATCACCTGTAATACACACCTGTACAAAACCCGAAGATTAACCGCGAAATTAACAGATAATTAAATTTGCACCTTACACTCTAAGCAATAAAGTTTTATTTTGAAAAAAACTACAGCCAATGCTACCAACCAAAATAGTGTTAGAAATTCAATCTTATCCCGTTGTAATAAGTGTTAGACAAACGATAACGATCTTGTAATCCGTTTACCGGCTTTCCCACGGAAGTTTTCGACGAAATTTAGCTTTTTTTTTTTTCATTATCATAGGGTTGTCACATCTGGACGCCAAGCGGCATTGTCTATTGTAACTATTGTAAGTAATAGTTATTTTTATGATACTTTTACAATTCGTTGTTTGAGGATTCTGTACTAATATTGAAATGCATTATTTGTATGCATGCGCATTTTTTTTCGTAATTTTCTTTTTTTCCGTAATGAACATAATGCACATCAAATTTACATAAAGTTTTGCTTTTATTTAGGTTTATAAAACAGGATAAACACTTAAGTACAATAATCAAAGTTTTATCAGTAGCATAACCAAAAAAAAAATACATTTAAAAAAAAAGTTTTTTTGACTAAAATATTTTTTTTATAAAATATAGACAGGTAATTTATGTTTTTTTGTGAATATAATAAGGATAGTTTACTGTTAAATGCATTACGCTCTTAACACGATGTCATCACCATCTTCTCGGAAAGATACGGACATTATTCCGATCACGTTCACGATTCCACATAAAATATAGAACGATGGGTCTACGTTGTTTTACTTATCTGCTTTATAACACATTATGGGGCACACAAACGTAATTGCCATAAAAACGCTTTGGTTTCAAACATGCTATAAAAAATAGAAATTTATTTTTTAGATTTGCATTCCCAGAAGTTATCTAGAGCGTTTAAAATGACAAATTAAAAACCTAATTGGCAATTGGCCATATTTGGAATTGAAATACTTAATCTTTTTAATTTATTAAGAAAATTATACAACTTTATGGTACTTTTGACAGTGTACATTTATGGTAGGAAACTTGAGACATTCCAAATTAAAAAAAAAGTCAATTTTTTAAAAATGGAACGTTATAAACGTAATCTAGTTTTTCTGACTGACGATCTTTTTGGTAATTTTTTATTATTAAACATTTTTAGTTGAAACTTTTAAATTTTTAGTGTACAAGTGACACGGAATATTCTCGTTATTATAACGCTAATAAGTAGGTTATACAAACAAGCACGGCTAGGTTTAGTACCAATCGATATAATAACCTTTAAACTGGTTGTACAAAGGTGCGAGCGAGGCCGGGAGGTCATGAGAAACCACGAATCAGTGGGTAACGAGAGAGAGTACAGCGTACTCTCTTCAACTTAGAAAATATTCATACAAAATTTTCTATACAATGGTAGTTTTTTCCATCAAGGACAGTTGTTTGGGTGATGCATGAATGTTTTTTCTATTTTTACAACAAACTAGGTATTAAATCAGTCTAGTTTTATAAAATAAGCGTTGCTTAAAACACAAATAAACGCTTTACAATGATTCAATGTTTTTCTAGATATTTCAGCAAAGTTGCATACGCCATGATCTATTTTTACAACAAACTAGGTATTAAATCAGTCTAGTTTTATAAAATAAATGTTGCTTAAAACACAAATAAAGGATTTACCATGAATCAATGTTTTTGGAGTTTCTGGATATTTCTGCAAAAGCATACGTCATGTTTACGGAAGAAGCTTTCCTTAATCTACACTAATATTATAGAGGAAAGATTAGTTTGTTTGAATTGAATAGGCTCCGAAACTACTGGACCGATTTGAAAAATTATTTCACCATTAGAATCCTACATTATCTCTGAACATAGGCTATATTTTATCCTGAGAAAGTGAAGTTTTCCCGAGGGACCGCGGGTAACATCTAGATTTCAAATAAATAGGCTTAGATTGATTTTTTCTTCGTCAAGGTCAGCCACATAAATGTACGAAAAATATTATAAGTACCTACTGCAATCGGCATTCATTTCAAATCAAATTGACGGAACACTATACATATACATTGGTTATATAAGTTCTTGTTAGAGATTGCTTCACGAAATTCAATAGCATTTGAGTTACAACGAAGGACCCGTTCCCCAAACCAGGAATTTATTACATTCTAAAACAGATCTCCTTGCATTGCTGACCACTAATGATCGTGGGAACGGAGAATGTTACGAAATTATCTACCGTTTCGTTTTTGTTCAATTAAAAATTGTTTAGCCGGTCACGATTCGGGAAAAGTATGATGGTTGCTGTAGTAAAAATACGAACGTAGCAATTACAGATCTTTGCGCTATTTTCTTGATAATAACTGCTATTTTGATTAGAAGACCACGTCAATCATCTTTTCTAGTTAAATATTTTTAGATATATCATACAAATGTATCACAAACCCGCCGTGCATCAATGGATTATGCGTTTCGTAAAATATATATGCGCTTTAACACGAGCTCTGAACGGTGAAGGATCGTGAGGAAACCAGTTAGCATTATAGGCGGCGATGGGCTTACAACCTGTCACGTATGGAATAATAACTTCTGCAAGATGTGGGCATGTATCAAATATGTATTTGTACATGCCTCTGACTACTCCCTTAGACATCTTCAAAGGATCTGGAATATAAAAGATCTGAGAGAATGTCTACGCCACGGAAACAGTCCTTCTGAAAAATGCTTTTTGACTATGACAATATAATATCAAGCTCATTTTTCTATAAAGAATTTACGTTTACTTATTAAATACCACTATACTTTTTAAAAACCTTTTCTATATGAATAGCACCTTTTATATACTAAAATAGCCTGCATAACACGTCCTTGCATCTGGACCATAAATTTTACATACACGCATCAGCTGGCACACCTTTCCGCAAATTAAAGCATTCTATCCTGTTTCAACGTTTACCTGGCTGTATCTTTCATCTCGTTCTACTAAACAGCTGTTTAATTTTTTTGTTACTGATATTACCACAAGAAATATGAACAGAAACGATACTCAGATGATTCGAAGACTCTTCTTCGTTTATATTTAAAAAAACTATTGTGTCCAGCTTCATAAATCTTTCCTAAAAATATTTTTGTATCTTTCTTTTCAGATTTTAAGAGAAATCAGGTCTTACAATCATGCCTAGGATAATCTAAAAGTTGCGCCAGTGATGGATAAGTTGAGGAGTAATAGGTTGTCGTGGTATGGCTATGGGCATGTTATGAGAAGGGAAGAGGGTCATGTAACGTGAAGAAGTTAGGTTTGAATGTGGAGGGATGTAGCAGACGAGGCAGACCAAAGAAAAGATGGATGGACTGTGTGAAGGATGATATGGGTAAGAAAGAAGTGAGTGTTGAGATGACGGCTGATAGAGCGGAGTGGAAGAGGAAAACCTGTTGTGCCGACCCCACTTAAAAGTGGGATAAAGGCAGGGAAATGATGATAATGTAAATATAAATACCTATTATCACATTAAATGGCGAACTTCTCTAAAAACATGGATCTCGGCTGTCTAATGCAAAATTACAATCTTTAGAACACACATTGAATTCATTTTTTAAAATACTTACTTACATATTTTTAATATGATCGAGGTTTCATCTTTATTAGTAAGTATTCCTGTTCATACTAAAAATTAAAAACGGTTGCAAACTTTTTTGTATCAAAACCGTTGAAAATTCAAATCGATTATCCGCAACGATCAGCTGATATGAATAGACTTTCAAATTTCGAAGAAGGTATCGTTCAGTTTTTTTTTCAGTATCGCATAAGGTAATGGCCACGCTTCGCATACAGCCTAGGGAAGGTCGAATGTAGAAAAAAGTTGACAATAGACCAGATGTTTGGAACTTTTAAAATGTCAGAGCAGCTGATCCTGATAAACTCTAGGGTTGTCACTAACTTGAAAGTGAATAGCTCCTTCTTACACATGACTAATAACTATCGAAAAATATTATATTAGTACATCTTTATCACTAGTTTTATTCAGACTTTAATTGCAATAATAATAAAGTAGTTATGTCCAGAAAGCTTCTCTGACTCAAGCCTATGCTTACACAATATTAAATAAGTTTTTAAAACCAAATGCTACCAATCTGTTAATAAATATTGTGCAAATCTAACATGAGTCATAGTGATACCCATATTAAATTATAAAAGCATTGACTTTTCCTTATCGAAACAATAAAAATAAATAAACAACTGTAATTCATTTGTTTCATTTTTTGAGGAAGGAGGTTCCTCAAAAAATGAAACAAATGAATTACTTAACTACTAAATTATATTTAGTTTAAGTAATTAAATTTTCTTAGAATATTTACTGATACTTTTTGTGTTAAATAGGAACGATAACAGAGAGTTATCTAATAAAAGTATAATGAAGGCCCTATAATAAGTCCTTATTTCTATGAACGCTTTTGTATACGCTATCGTCGGTAATACCAGTAACTATGATTAAATAATAATTACTAAGATAACTATGGTACGTTATCAATAGTAGGAAGTAATTGAAATTATGTTCCATTTAATAACAGTTTTAATATTCGCATTTATAGAGGTACTTAATTCGTTTTTTATTTCGTTTTAAAATAAAGATTTTTCAAAAAATATTTCAGCATTTAAAAATGTCTAATACTGATATCAGTTTTGACAACCCTAGACTAAAAGCAGGCGCACGCCCTCAAGATCCCGTTGCGAAACAGCTGTTCCAAGTTTGAAAATATGCGCAAATGAGACAGAACGAAACTCCAGATAAGTTAGAGCGAGACAGGTAGAGAGCATGTGTTTGTAATTGATAAGACTGAATGCTAGGTAGAAAATGTGTAACTCAAGATTTGAACTTTTGAAACTTACTTCCATATACTACGTAGTTTTTTTTAATGAAAATGCAACAGCTTTATGATAGCAATAAAAATGGCAGTATTTATTATAATTCTTATTGTAAATTTTGCATAAACTGAAATAAATCTAATCTAGGTTGGCGTGGTATAGGCATGTCATGAGGAGGGATGAGAGCCATATCCTACATGCTCATCACACGACGAGTGATGAGTATGAATATGGATGGATATACCGGTAGGGGTAGGCCTAAGAAAAGATGGATGAACTGTGTGAATGTTAGTGAAAGGAGTGAGTTCTGATATGACGAGTGATAGAGGGAAATGGAAGAAAGAAACATGTTGTGCCGACCCCACTTATAAGGGCAGGAACAAGAAGAAACTGAAATAAATCACTGTAAATAAATAATGTTAAGCAATTTACAATAAAATATTAATATTGAATGTACCTAATATACAAAATTATCAGAAGGAAGTATATTTTTTATCGTTTCCGTTTGGAGCAGTGTGCGAACTTTTTATATTGTTTTAAACCTATGACAATACACTCTGTAGCCTTTTGTATTTGACCTACAAAATAATCAAAAAGTATTTATTCAAGGAACTAAAAACCGAGACGGCATCGGAAAAATGATCGTACTACTTGGTCCGTGACATTATAGTGTGGATAAAACGCGTAGAATGTGGAAAAAAGTTACTTTTCTACCCGTTTCATCCACACTCTATTAGTCATTTTTATCTATTCTCCGGTACGTAGACGACAATCGCCATGGTAAGGGGGCTGGAAATCGATGGGGGAGGTTATATTATAGTCCGGTAGTACTAGGCTCTCCGGCAAAAAAATGGGGGAGGATGTTCAACAATGGACGCTATATGGCTGAAATGCGGATGATGACTTTGTCCTAGTCCTGGAAACACTATAACACCCTGGTTCACGGTATTGGTCGCGAAGGAACAGAATAATCACCTAGTTCTAAGACTATTCTAAGTGATCCCAGCGGTCCTACTGAATAAATGCTTTTCGACTTGAACCGCTCGTGGTTAGCTTGCTAGTCGTTCTTGATAGATCGTCGAAGCTAAGCAACGTTCTCAACGGCCCGTAAGTGGGTGACTAGTGGCATTTTCAGCTGAGAGCTTGGTGTGGAGGGCACGGTATTGTCGGTCCGTCGGTAAGCCATGAAAACTCCGTCACCAGAGTTGGCCACTGACTCATACGATCTAACTTCTTAGAATAAATAAATAATGCTGGACATTTCACACAGCATCATCTAGCCCCGAACTAAGCAAAGCTTGTACTATGGGAACCAGATAACTGATATACTACTTATATACTTTTTGTTTGTAAATACATACATATTATACATAGAAACATAGCATCTCCTTTCCTGCCCTTTGTGCCCAACCAGCTGCACCCAGGAAGACCTTATTGCGGCTTCAGATAGGGCCATAGCGGTGGCTTCATTTTGGAGCAAACAAATCTAATATGTATGAGCACATTGATACGATGAATGAATGAATGAATACATAGAAACACCCAGACCCGAGATAAATATTTGCAGATCTTACAAACATTTATCCCGCGGCATCGAACCGAACATCGAATTTTTTGGTCAAAAATTGACGTTAAATTCTGTTTCCGCTAACAGATGTTCATATCCGGATATCGGACAATAGGCAATAGCATCTGGAATGACTTGATGTGGAAAGCCAGATGGCACCTTTGTTTTAGCTAAGCTTTGACGAAACAAAAGGTTTTTTTAGCGGTAGGTACTGGTACCGGTTTGAGGAAAGAAAATTTTAGAGACAAAAATCATCAGGATTTAATTTACATTGTTTATTCTGGGTATGGCAGACATTTTCAAATGTCCCATTCTTGTACTGTGTTGGCCGAATGGAGTTGTGCCTCTACTTTCAATCCGAAGATCGTGGGTTCGAATCCCGGCCGTGCATCAATCATCTTAATCAGCTCCACACATAATGACGCTGTCTTTCCTGTGGGCAAGGCCGATTAAGCTGAAAATATTGAAAATGAAAATATTTATTCAAAAAAGGTCTTAAATGGTAAAAGTATTAACAATGTTTTAGCTTCCTATTTATAAATTTGGGTAGTGTAATACAAATAGGCACTGAAAGTAGCCTCAACCTACCGCAATCTTTTTTGAGGAAAAAACCTAGCAATTGAAAGTTGATATGCATGTTGCTGAGAGGATGGTTTAGGTGCTGGGCAAGCCTACATCTCAAACAATGTCCCAGGCACTACAGCGTTCCGTCCCGTTGAGTGTAGGCATGGGTTGCCTCCTGACGCTGTGTAAAAAATAAATAAAAAACTACGACAGGTAACAGAACCAAAAAATTGGTCCTTCGAGTCGTATTCTAATAGACCTAGGGATGAAACATGTGAAAATCATCAAAACATTTTCGTTCGCCATCGGCTGCTCAAGGGCAAAACGACACAAGACAGTTTCTTCACATTTTCGTGTCGTAATTACACACTCGTGCTTACTATTAAGGTTAATATGAGCTTGCTTTTAATTTTATTATTTTTTGTGCGACTATAAAAAATAATAGGATTGTGGTTGCGTTTGTTTATTTTGTTGGCTTTTATTTTGCACCTGTTAAATAATATAATTTTTTATGCAAGTTTATTTATATTTATTAGTTGAGTGTTGGTTGATGCTAAAGAATAATATAATTATTAGAGAAACACGTTGTACCGACCTCACTTAGTGAGATATGGGCAGGATGATGTTTCCCACGTTTTAAGACTATTCTAACTTCTAAGTGAGCCCAGCAGACCTACTGGATAAATGATTTCGACTTGATGATGATTCACGGTAGGTTATAGATCTCCCAGGAACAGATAAATAAGACTTACTAATAAACTTGGTGTTAAGTTATATAATGAAAGGTATATACTTAAAAATTGTACTAATGATTATTTTTAAGTTAAACCTGTCATAACTTAACACGTTTAGTTAGTAAGACCGTAGGTATTTAAGTCTAACTGGTACTGCTAAATACACACAATGCTCTTCGCACTGCCGCCGGGGAGGAAGATGGAGAAACATCATCAGGGAGAAGGTGATACCCAAAGGAGGTCACGACCCTCAGCATTGAGGAATACGACTCGAGGAGGAGAAGGGTCCTGCTAAAAGATCCAAAAAGAAAATTGATCCTTTTAAAAGTAGGTAGAAAGTACATAAAAAAGTATTAAAGGTAGGTATAACAAGCTTCATACCTATTAAATGAATTGAAGTATTAAAAGGTGCAGAGACAGGTGGCAGACACCAGAAAAACAGGATCATTATCAACATTGGACAGATGGCACGCGCCAAGTTTACGCGTAAAATATAACATACCTACCCAACTAGCAACTACCCATCCATTATATGTAACACTAGCTACTGTCCGCGGCTACACTCGCGTGGTACAAACATTTTGAATAGTCTATAGGCAGTAGGCACCATCTACAGCAATTCCAAGTTTCATCCAAATCGAATTACTGGTTTTGGCGTGGGTACGCAACGCGAAGTGCGGTCAGATTCTGGATACTACCTATTCATCAGGAGCCCTATCGTGTAATTCAACTGGCAATGGACATCGGCTTTATTTTGACATTTGAATCCTAGCCTGGATTTCAAATTAATATTGTCATTTTCGTATTGTGATTGGTTGAGCTCTATTGAATGACAACTGGCAATGGATTTCAAGTTAGACAATAGTAATGTTTATTTGATTAATTTCTCTCTCACAAAAAATATATCAAATATACTTAGAAAATAATGAATGTAACCAAAATAATTGAACCTACTTATAAAAACCTGTTTTGTGAGAGACTGGTGCCTGGAATAGGTAACAATAAAGCTGCTGGTCGTTTCTTTTGTTGATAAATTGTGTTGTGATCGCTATAACGAAACACACAAGTGACATTCTGCAATACAACACGCCCTATATGTAATTAGTCATGACCCCACAATTAGGTCTACCTTCTTCTTGTCACTAGTTCATTCCAACCAGTGTGGTGAAGGGGTTTCAATTGGAGGCACATGTCGTATACTATGGCTCCCTGTGTCATGCATGGTGATCATTATATCTACTGGTCTTAAAGATCAATTAAATTATCCTCAATCTAAACATACTGGGTTCGAAAGATGACACGGCGAGAAGCAAAATCTAATTATTAAGTAGATTTTTGTTAAGAATTAATAAACACACCAACGTTGCGAATTTATATTATTTTATATAAAAAGTTTTGCAATAAAAAGGGGATTTCTGTTCACAAAAGCTTGTATATCTCGTCATCAAAACACAACAATGACCCAACTCACAATTTCCAAAAAAATCCGTTACGTAATTGGACACCCGTATTGCAAGGACGCAAAACAAAAACAACGTGTAAAAACAAATTGTTATAACTTTTAAATTCAATCTTTCATAGATGTATTTAGTGAATGCTGTGATATGTTTTCAGACTTTAAATCATTAAATTATAAGCTTGATTTTATCTAAGCTTTATCTGATAGCGAAAAAAACCGTTAAAAGAGCTGAACCGTGAACTCAGTACTCACCAAGTCCGATTTTCTTCTTTATTTTCTTCAAAACCTTCATTTTCGAGCCTTTCTTATCCTTGACTGGGGTGGTTTCCGGCTCCAAAGCCATGGGGGGCAGGACCAGGGTCTGCGGCGGCATCGCACCGTGTCCCGAAGCCCTAGGGCAAGCGGGACAGTGGCACGGGCCCCTCGCCTGCCTCACGCTCATACAATTGCTTACACCCATCATTTGTTATATCCTTTTAGTAGAAAACTTTAATTCATATCACACAAGAGTCACGATTTTCACAGTCACGTTTTTATGTTCCTGTCACGATGTACGCAAACCCGAAGACGCGAGACGACCGCACGCGACGCGGCCTGGCGGCGGAGTGACGGCTCCGAAGAACGCTTGCAAAGCCCTAGGCTGCGCGCGCTTCCAGCCCTTGCAGCTGTCTCTATCCACCCCTTTAGTTAGAGCGGGACAGGTAAGGGAGAATGTCAACAGGGGTAGCTTTTTATTTTCGGAATTAGCAGATGATTTGGACAAAGGGCTATTCGTTTTAGCTGCGCTAATTCTGAACTTCATTGTGAGTTGAGCGGATAAATGGCTTTGTTTCAGAGTATAATTAAATACTTAGTTAATTTATTACTCATACAAAGGTTAAGACTAAAGACTCGATTTGCACTTTGCGGTATCCATTAAATAAACTCTTTGTGGACCTTTAGTACCTAAACTTTGGTAGATACATATTAGATAACGAATAGGGGTTTCCATTTTATTGGTAGGTGTAGGTACCTAAAGAATGATTACAAACATTTCATTCATAAATTTATCAGCTATTAAGGCCGTCCTGTGGTAAGTAGTTGCTGGTCCTTCATGGTATTGGTCGCGAAGACAGGAGTAGAACAATCTATAGCTCTTAACTACCGCGATACAGGCTTGTCCTAGTGCGGGGTCCCTTGTAATTAATTTGTTTTATATTGTTTTTTTTATTTATTGAAAATAATTAGAACTTATGAAATTACACTAATTATAAGTAACGTTAAATTAAAATATTAAAAACAAAATACATTTACATTAAATTAGACACACTACTTTTAACAAAATTACTACAATAAAAATCTTATCTTACTATTCTTAGTGATCCTACTGAATACTACTTTTTGAGTTAAGGCCGGTTTCTTGAACGCAAATCTTCAAAATGAACTAATCATTGGTCAAAATTAATCTAAAATTTGTCTCTTGAAAGTGTCAAATCGGGGGCTGGACAGACTCGGCACTCTGCGAATGCGGTGAAGACCAGACCATGGAGCACATCATCTCACGATGATCTATACACTCGTACCCAGGACCCTGGACTGACCTAGTAGACCCTGAAGCAGTGTCCTTGGGAATCTGAACATTTGACTAGTGTAGATTAAGAATTAGTGTAGTTATTACATATTTTTAAGTTTAGAATTGTTTTATTTAGTTTAAATTTTTACGCCTGTCATACGATTATATAAATAAGTGTCAAACGCCTTGCAACTCGACTTCCACCCAACCAAATAATCTAAGTTTAATCGGTTTGTCAATTTGAAAAACGTTCGAGAAAGCAGCAGCAGACTTTGAAGTTTCCTTACTGACCATACCATGTCGAGGGAAGCAACTAGCTTTTTCGTACAAATTTTGAAATAGTGTCAAAGTTACATCCAAAATTTGAACACAGGTACCTTGAGCTATAGATCTCAAAGAGGCTAATTTCGAAAACTTGGCCTACAAAATTAGCCAACTTAATATCGTTCACACTGGTTTGAAACTAGTGACAAGAAGAATAAGAACCACGGCATTTCAACTATTATTCTTCTACAAGCGTCTACGCCACATTGCGCCAGATGCGCGCGCGCACCTTGCGTGGAGACTGCACGCGCGTGTTTTTTCTACAGCTCCCAATTTTCGCGACATCTGGAATTCTTTTGAGGGTTCATAGACCTCGAGGTTATTCTAAGCTGCCCTAGGTCAATACTCAAAAGGTACCCCATATCCACCATAATTTGCATGAAGATGGTTTAGGTTTTCAGGTGGAAGTTTTGTAGTTTTTGCTTTTTGATGTAAGCTTCACATCTTTTCGCAGTATTTGCGATGCATTTAAATCCCACTATAATACAGCTGAAAGTTTGCGAGTTTGTTTAGATGTTTGTATGTTTGTGTTTCAATCACGCCTAAACCAGTGAACCGATTTGGATGAAACTTGGAATAGGCGTAGATAGTGACTTGGACTTGCATGTAGGCTACCACGCGCAGAAGGTAGTGTAAAATAAAACACTGTTATAAATGCAAAAATGGCGGACCAAGACCTCAAAAATTAAGGTCTTGTCATTGGATAAAAAGAGACATATAAAGTTTAAAAACCTGTAAAGTGTAGATACACATTGTTATACCACGTATCCTCTCACCCAATTAATTAATAAATGGAAGTGATTAACCTATGACTCGGCTCATACACTAATTGCAGTTAATGAAAGGAGAAGGTGCAGTGACGCATTCATAGTTATAAAATAAACTGGGAGTTTCTATGTATTATATGTATGTATTTATTTACAAACAAAAAGTATATAAGTAGTATATCAGTTATCTGGTTCCCATAGTAGAAGCTTTGCTTAGTTTGGGGCTAGATGATGCTGTGTGAAATGTCCAGCATTATATTATTATATACTAATAGCTTCCGAACGACTGCACCATCAAATTTTTTATTTTGTACGGAGGTACGAAGTTCGCCGGATCAGCTAGTAATTACTTAATATTAGGAACCTCATTTTTACAATAATATTAAAAAAGTAATTAGATAATATATTTTTAGCGTACGCTAAGTGAAGACTGGCAAATGTTTCAATAGAGACGCCAAGATTTTTTGGAAAAATAATTGGAAAAATAATCAGATTTTTTGGAAAAATAAAACAAAATGACACACAGCATCATCTAGCCCCCAAACTATGCAATGTTTGTGGTTTAGGATACCGGAAAATTTAATTAAATAACCTTCATCAAACCGTCAGTTTTTTTAAACATTTTAAGTCAATATACACAATATTCAGTTCCATGCGAAGTCGCGGCCAACAGCTATAGCAGAAAAACGACTGCATGCGAAATTATATCATCTTGCTATTAAGCTGCAGACACATCTGTACGCATATACCGTTTTTCTATTCCATTATAATTGTTGAACTTACTCCTTAAATATCAACTTTACACACAACAAAATTAGTTCGAAAATCGAGTAATCGGTCGATCTTAAGTTTGAAAATCGAACACGTATGATAGACTTGTGTCGACGCTCCGAAAAGGAAGGTCCTATGTCGTAAACAATAAGGTTTTATATCGTGTAGTTTGACGTATGCTAGAATAGTTTTTTTTTTAATAATGACAGGGTGTGGAAAGTTCAGAGAAAAGGGCACGTGTTTAGGTGTACTGTTATTTATTCTATATTGGCAAAGGTGGCGCGTGCCATCTTGTAATTTAGAAAAAAAAACTTTCATTTATGGGGAAAATGTAGCTTTCATAACTGTTCAACATCTGCCGGTGCAAATGGCATTTGTAATTGTCTTATTATTATTATTTATTATTATGAGCTAATATAATATTATATTATGTATTAATATGGGCTAATGGGTGAATTGAATACCTATTAAAAAAATTTGACGACCTCGGTGGCGCAGTGGGTGAAAGCCCGCTTGGGACGCACGCAGAAGGTTGCGGGTTCGATGCCCGCAACGGGATAAATGTTTGATCATCTGCAAATATTTATCTCGGGCCTGGGTGTTTCTATGTTTCATATGTTGTATTTACAAACAAAAAGTATATCAGTTATCTGGTTCCCATAGTACAAGCTCAGTTTGGGCTAGATGATGTTGTGTGAAATGTGCAGCATTATTTATTTATTAATCTTGTGGTCGAGTTGGCTGCTTGGGCTGCATTAGACTTCCAATCCGTAGGTTTCAAATCAAAGTCCTTTATTGCGTAATATGGGTTTGTTTTTTGGTGTTCTTTGGTGATACAAAGAAGTCGAGGACGTCCAATTGCGCGATGGGTGGACGACATCAAGAGGCAGCATAGGTTCTGGATGCGTGAGGCACAGAACCGGAAGGAATGGCGTAAACAGAGGGAGGCCTACCCAGCAGTGGGATATTCTTGGCTGCGGATGATGATGATTGGTGATACAATATAGAGCAGCCATACTCAGCGTGATCCGCATGCAATTTTTCACATAATACATTCAACTAATAATACAATTCCATAATTGAGATTAATACAATAACAATTCGGTTTGATTTCGGTCATGCATTATCGGAAAAAATATTTTATATATTTTATTTTTAAGCCTGTTATTTCATACAAATAAATAAATAATGCTTAATTTTAAGCCTGCTTGTATTGACTGACAGCCCACCAGGCCAGATGCATTCGTGACATGTGCCCGGAAGCGACTGCGTTTGCTTTAGATTATCGATATTACTATAAAAAGTATATATTTTAATAGGTATGTACGTCACGCGTTGCACGGCTCTCCAAGCGTGCGTATGTGCCACGACTAAATGAAAATATAGTATGATAATATGCACCTCTTTACACAGGGGTATGTAAAGAAGAAGATTTCCATTTTTGCTACAAATCTGACGCACAAATTTTGCTTTATTCTCATTAGATTTTTAGTATTTCTACATTTCTAAATTCGTTCGCTGATTAAACTGAAATTTTGTAAAAATATTCATTCCTATGTTGGACAAGCTAAAGTTTAAATTCGCGTGGCATTTGTAGCATACAGAAGGAATGCCGTGCTTAAATTTAAATGTTATTTATTTCTGCAATCTAATTTATTATTTTTACCTTATCTCTACATAGTATAAAATAAAGTCGCTTTCCGCTATCTGTCCCTATGTATGCTTATATCTTTAAAACTACGCAACGCATTTAGATGCGGTTTTTTTAATAGATAGGTTGATTCAAGAGAAAGGTTTATATGTATAATAAATGCATAATATAGTAGAGAAACACTGATAATTTTAGAGGTTTCTAATGTGATGTCGTAAATAAACACATTTTGTTGCGCTTACATTGCAAATGCTGGCTGAAGCTTAATATTTAGTAACGGCATTGCATCCGTGCAAAGTCGGGGCGGGTCGCTAATATTATAATCCTTTCATATATTTTTAATGCAACGGTATTAGGAAGTTTTAATTGAGTAAATTAACAACCGAATTTTATCACTTCTTTTCTATTACGCTATGTAATTATCTACATAGAATTACATACCACAAAGTATATATTGAACTGCGAATTTCTTTGTTCTTGCATTCCACAATAAGCTTTCAAAAACATCTGTTTCTAGGCATGCACAACATTTGAGACAAAGGTTACCGATCAACCAATTACATGGCCGAGCATCTGTCAATAATTATTGAGATATTTCAATTATAATTGTGCACTTTTAGACTTATTCGATGTTGGAAGTGTGTTGACGATCTTTTGTTTTTCTTTTTTTTGTGAAATGATCGAAACAAGACCGCAGCTGGATCGCCAAGGCACGGATGACATTCTCAAAGATCAAGTAAGTCAAGACCCTTGAAGATGTGTGTGTAGCCAAATCATTGAGCTAAACTCACAAATAAAATGTCCGCACCGAAACTCAGCGCACGCTGAGCAGTGCGCCGAGTTTTTGTTTTTGCGTACAAGCGACAATGAACACTTATACAAGTGAGATAACGTCTACTTTCGAGCAAATGTCATCAAAGAACGGTGCTCGGACATTTTTTGTCAGTTAGAGATTGTGACTCTTTAGTATCATAGCTCAATGCCAGAAACACGTCAATTTTGCAGAAGACAAAGACAGAAGAAAAAATTTGCAGAAGTTAGCGTCTCGTTGACGTATGTGACAAGTTTCATGCCCATCACCACTCATTAGACTTTCAATTTTAATAACTATTTCTATAAAATTGATATAAGTGAGTACAGTTTAGAAAATTGTTTTTTCGGTTTGTGTCCATGTTTCATTAAGTTCCCGATTTCAGAAATTTGAATCTTATGTTTTTATTGTATTCGTCAGTAAATCGGGACATGGTACTTATGTATATAAAAAAATAATATATACAAGACTCTTGTCTAAAATGATTTCAGTCTTTGGTTTGTTTAAATTAGGAAAATCTTGAATTTTTTTTTTAATTAAATAGGTCGGCATCAGACCTCACTCTGCCTGATGTTAAGCAGTAGTGAGGTCTAAGATGGTGCATGCTTATGCCGGCCACCCACGATCAAGTTTACCGTCCAGTCTGCAGCGGACTGGATGCGGCGTCCAGTAAACTTGACGGTGTATTGGTATGCGTGTGCATGACAAGCGAAAAAGAACTTCGTTCTGCCGACTTGATCAAGTCTGCAGCGCTGCAAACTGGACGGCAGACTGGATCGTGGGTGGCCGGCATTACCTAGAATGAACCTATTTACTCTGGATTTGAAGACCCCTTATACTTTCGGGAAATACAGAGCCCGGCAATGAGTTCCACAATTTGGCGGTGCGTATGAAAAATGTAGACTCAAAACGCTTTGTACGAACAATCTCAAAGTCAAAAGCATTGTTCAGTAGGGATAACATAGTATTAAAACTAGGTGATTTTACTCCTCATCGCGACCAATACCGTCTATCGAGAAGTATTTTCAATCTCTTAAACACTACATAGTAAGTAGGTAGCTACAGATACCCATGCCACTTACAAACAAAAACGCCTACGTCCAAAAAGACCTTTCGCCGGTAGAATATAATACCAGCGTGTGTGTTATACTCTCCCACGGTCGAAGAGAAAACGTTACAGTACCGTTAGAAGAACGTCTTCTATTTATGGCAGCCTGGTACTTTGATCATTGTTGGTCTAGTGGAATATGCTTTAAATTCGTGGGTTCAAATCCCATGCAATCGATTTATGAGAGCCGCGTTGTGAATGGAGTAGTGCCTCGATTTTCAATTAGGACACGGGTTCGAATCCCAGATTTTTAGGCAGTAAACGATCTATGACGACCGTAACGCAATGGGCGAAGCCTGCGACGCAGAAGGTTGCGGGTTCGATCCCCGCCGCGGGATAAATGTTTGTATGATCTGCAAATATTTATCTCGGGTCTGGGTGTTTCTATGTATAATGTATGTATTTACAAACAAAAAGTATGTAAGTATATCAGTTATCTGGTTCCCATAGTACAAGCTTTGCTTAGTTTGGGGCTAGATGATGCTGTGTGAAATGTCCAGCATTATAAAAAAAAATTGTTTGTCTATTGTTTGTATAGTTTAAATTTGCGGGTTCAAATCCCATGCAATCGATTTATGAGAGCCGTGTTGTGAATGGGGTAGCCTCGACTTTTTAGTTTGAGTCGTGGGTTCATATCCTAGATTTTCAGGCAATATACGATCTATGACGTGCCTCCTGACACTAGAATGAATGAAGCGCTCGTGTAACGAAATGACCGGTAAATGGATGGGTGACCGCTAGTGGCTTATCAACTAAGCGCTTCAGTGCTTCGCAAGGCAAGTAATTTGTCAGTCCTGGCTATTAGGTCGTTAAGCCATGACGGAGGCCTTAAGGCGGCCTAAAAACGTCACCAGAGTTGGCCACTGACTCATACGAACTTACTTTACTTTAACAGAAATTAAAGGCTATTTTAAAAACCTGGCTAGCAACAGCATAAAGAAAAATATTTCAATAATCACACGTATTTCTATGATCATAAGGTTCAATTCAGTCTATTTTAGTTCAGGTATTTTTTAACACAGCTGACTGATCAGCTGTCGTGCAGTACAATGACCTATAGGTTTACTTGAAAGTAGTTTTTATATCAAATAAAATAAGATCGATATTCGTTTAACTTATTTAATAAGTGTTTTGCATAGTTTTACGATCAGAATCATAAGATCTTGCATTCTAGTCTAGCAGTATCACTTGACACAGAAAACTATTGAATGTAGATACAGCAGTCACAATTAATCTTTAGCTCTCTGAAGTAGCTTCGCAGAACCCATTTTTGATGACGCCTGTAGACGAAGACAGCGTTGTATAGCTGCCTCGCTCACCCGCTTAGTTTGTTGCATCCTATCTCCCTCTACCAAACCTGCGCAATCGTTAACTGCTAACTTCAGAGAGATAAAGATTGGTTGTACCTAACCTACTGAGCTATATGGATGTTTGGCACACAGATAAATAGTCTAGAATAGTACATAGGCTACTTTTTATAGTTAAGAAAGGTAACCAACATAAGTCTCAACCTCACAATTGTAACTGTTGAACGGGTTTGTATAGGAATAAGTACCAAATATTATCACTAGATGGCGCGATTGATAATGTCCCAATCCTGAATCGCGCTGACGAAAACGCGCGGCGAATGATGTCGTCAAATTACATATTTGTATTTTATAAGACCTCTATAGTACGGAATTATATCTCTTAGTTACTGTATCAGAGTGTCTCATTTGAAGACCTTGCTGGTCACCCATCCTACCCACTCGTCAGGCTAGGCTTTAAGTACGTCGTACAGTAACTGTGCCACAAAGTCATAATATTACCTACATAAAGTAAGTATGCATAGTGCCTATCTACCTACATCATCCGCATTATGAGTCAGGTTTAGGCTTGTGCTTGCTCGGTCAGTACAGAGAGCGCTCCGTACTAGTACGATCGTTGTGAAGAACTAGATCGGACTTCTAGTACTATTAGTACATCTAGTACAGTAGATCTTCGGTTCTATAATGAGTCGCTCGGTCGGTCGGTCGGTCCTGAACTACGTACTAGCTTTGTGTTTTGTAGGACATGAACGATGTTCGTACTAAACTAAAGATCGAATGAAACGCCCGCCACCGTGATATCTCTGTCTCTTTTATTACCGCTTACTCGCCTAATGAGTCTATCTCTGTCTGCGCTTGACAAACCAATCAGACACTGACATGTGAATACATTTCTAACAGTTCTTTTTCCGAAAGATCGAATGAACTAGAGTCCTAATAGGATCGTGTAGTCCTTTTCATTCCGTCCTAGTACAAGGGTAGATACGCATGCCGATTGGAACCCTATTACAGTGCAGGAAGGCGCAGTTATGATAATTTCCTTAACGAAACGATCGAATGAACTAGTGTACTAGAGTACTAATAGTCCTATTAGGACCGAGTTATGTGAACTAGCTCAACTAGTACACTTGTGGGAATGAATTCCTATTAGTACTTAGTTCAGGAACTACACAAGCCTTGTCAGGTTCCGGACATAGAACCAAAGTTGTCGACATAGCTCAGAGAATTAGCAAGCTGAAGTGGCAGTGGGCTGGCCATATCTGCCGAAGAACCGATAACCGTTGGGGTAAACGAGTTCTTGAGTGGAGACCGCGACTCGGCAAACGTAGTGTAGGACGCCCTCCGGCCAGGTGGAGTGATGATCTGCGAAAGGCTGCTGGTAGACAGCTTCTGCCAGCAGCAGATCGTCACTCCACCTTCGATGCGTCGAGCTGAGGACAGGCCGCAATGGCGCTCATTCGGGTAGGCCTATGTCCAGCAGTGGACTGCTATAGGCTGATGATGATTACATTTTGCGGATTGAAAAATTGACTGCGCGATCGGGATTCGATCCCTCAACCTTTGGCTATGGGTTCCAAAAATTCAAATTCTCACGTCAACATTGTGACTATCAGCTGATGTCAACCCAGCTGATTTTCAAAAATACAGGTAGTAAGTCTTTGCATAACTTAGAATAAAGAAACTCTTTTGCCATTCCAAAACCACCCCTGCCACTTTAAATATAAAGATCAACGTTTTTTTATCGCGAATTTCTATTGACAAATTCGTTTAGGAATTTGGGAGCTGTTAGAGCATAATAAGGTCGAAAATCGCTTGCAAATTGAAGGTACATTTTAGTACTGGCCATTGTGCAATGCACGTGGCTTTTGCGCAAAAAAAAACACAATGACAGGTAGAGTTACACAGCTGATCGTCAGCTGTTCGCAATTATTATTATTTTGTTGGTAATTCTGAGCTTTATTTGCCACGACTTAGAGTTGAATTTTAGCGAGAAAATCGATAGTTTCTGTAAGTTCGAAATTTAAATTTTAGCTAAAGACTATTTGGTAAAGGAAACCAAACTCTTTAGAGCATTGAAAGACTCTTTTTACAAACAATTACTATTCAAATGTAGAAATGGTGTCCTAGGAAAGTATAAAAGATACAATGATTTATTTTTCATGCGACCAGTCAGGTAGGTAGTTAGTTGAAAAAAATAGGTATTCAAATTGGTAGGGCCTCATTTTGAAGTGAACAATTAGAAAAATAACCCTGCGATAGAAAATTAGGCCTTAGGTATATTAGTATTTACTGCAGGACAGCTCAGTCAACTTTTCGTTTGTAGTTACAATTCAATAATTAATAAATTAGTTAATATTTATCTCCGGTCTGGGTGTTTCTATTTATAAAAAAGTAAGTAAAGTAAGTTCGTATGAGTCAGTGGCCAACTCTGGTGACGGAGTTTTTAGGCCGCCTTAAGGCCTCCGTCATGGCCTAACGACTTAAATAGCCGGGACCGACAGTTTAACGTGCCCTCCGATGCACAGAAGCGCTCAGATGAAAATGCCACTGGCGACCGCCAGTGGCATTTTCATCTGAGCCGATTTGCATCTGAGCTGAAGTGGATGGGTGACCACCCATCCACTTACAGAGCGTTTCGAACGTTGCTTAACTTCGACGATCTATCAAGAACGACTAAGCAAGCACGAACACGAGCGCTTCAAGCGATGTATAATATGTATGTATTAAGAACAAAAAGTATATAAGTAGTATATCAGTTATCTGGTTCCCATAGTACAAGCTATGCTTAGTTTGGGGCTAGATGATGCTGTGTGAAATTGTCCAGCATTATTTATTTATTCATTTATTTGAAATTTTATTTTTAAATCAACACTATTAACCGCCCATTGTACTTCGCTTTAAATGTTTTCTTGTATCTTTGTTTGTATTTTGTAATGTCCATGTGGTGTACAATAAAGTATTTTCTATCTTCTATCTATCTATCTATCTATTAACTATACATCTATCTATCCCATTAAGAACATCATTTTCCAAAGTAACTTAAAAAACCGGCCAAGTGCGAGTCGGACTCGCGCGTGAAGTGTTCCGTACCATTATCTATAAAAACAGCAAAAAAAAACACGTTTGTTATAGGGGAAATAAATAAATAATGCTGGACTTTTTCACACAGCATCATCTAGCCCCAAAGTAAGCAGAGCTTGTGTTATGGGTACTACATGACTGATATACTACTTATATACTTCTTGTCTGTAAATAGATACATATTATACATAGAAACACCCAGGCCCGAGACAAATATTTGTAGATCATACAAATAATATATAAAAAATTATTTATTTTATTCTGTTTTTTAGTATTTGTTGTAATAGCGGCGACAGAAATACATTTTTTATTTTGTAATTTGGTTAGATTTAGTTAGTTAGATTTTTGGCTGTGTATCAAAAGAATGTATTTTTTTATATATAATAAAAAAATATAATAATATAGGGTCTGGGTGTTTCTATATGTATGTATTTACAAACAAAAAGTATATAAGTAGTATATCAGTTATCTGGTTCCCATAGTACAAGCTTTGCTTAGTTTGGGGCTAGATGATGCTGTGTGAAATGTCCAGCATTATTTATTTATTTTTATTTCTTATTTATTTATTTTTATTTCTTATTTATATATTATGTTACTAGCAACACGCCCCGGCTTCGCACGGGTGCAATACTGATACTGAATATTAGGGTTCAGCCAGTGTTTGCAATGTAAGCGCAAAAAAATGTGTTTATTTACAACATCACATTAAAAAAAAGTAAGTTCGTATGAGTCAGTGGCCAACTCTGGTGACGAAGTTTTTAGGCCGCCTTAAGGCCTCCGTCATGGCTTAACGACTTAAATAGCCGGGACCGACAATTTAACGTGCTCTCCGAAGCACGGAAGCGCTCAGATGAAAATGCCACTGGCGGTCACCCATCCACTTACAGACCGTTTCGAGCGTTGCTTAACTTCGACGATCTATCAAGAACGACTAAGCAAGCACGACCACGAGCGCTTCATCAACATCAACTTCATCTTCATCAACATCACATTAGAAACCTCTATTATCAGTGTTCCTCTACTATATTATGCATGTTCAATTCAATTCAAATTCAATTCAAAGCCTTTATTTCACTGAGTTAACATTTTTCTTAATTATATTATGCACACCAGTCCTACTCAGCGTGTCCTGTGGACACATAGGCCTCCTCCAACCGCTTCCACTCCGATCTGCTCCTTGTTATTCGCTGCCAGAGTGGACCCGCAACCTCTTTGATGTCGCCCGACCATCTTTTCCGCTGCCTACCTCTCTTTCTTTTTGTGTTGTACCTCGGGGTCCACTCTGTCACGATCCTTGTCCACTTCTGTGCCCTTTCTCTCATCATGTGGCCAGTCCATCTCCACTTCAATTCTTTGCATTTCGTGTTTATGTCTTCAAATTTTGTAATTTTTCTTATTTCTGAGGCCTGCTTCCTGTCTTTTCTTCTGTAGCCCAGTATACTTCTCTCCATGCTCCTCTGGCAAGTTCTTAATTTTTGGTGGAGTTTCTTGGTCATGGCCCATGTTTGGCATCCATAGTATATTATTGGTAATATGCAGGAGTTAAATAATTGTCTTTTTATTTTTATGTTGTATTTTTTGTTTTTCATGATATCTTTGAGCGCCCAATATCTCTTCCATGCGTTTGTCGTTCTTCTGTCTACTTCTTGGGCCATTTGGTCTTGAAAAGAAATTAGTTGTCCCAGATATATGTATGACTTTACATGTTCTATTTCGTCACCATCTACGTGTATGCTAGGTCCTGTTCTATTGGTCATGATCTTAGTTTTAGATTTGTTAATTGTTAGGCCAGCTTCTTTACTCTATATTATGCATGTATTATACATATAAACCTTCCTCTTGAATCACACTATTTATTAAAAAAAAACATCAAAATCCATTGCATACTTTTAAAGATGGGCGATTCCGCTATAGACGATTTTTGACATCAATTTTTAAATCACATTATTTGTAGCTTATTTTTATATCAGTGTAAAGAAGAAAGTCAAAAGCTTCTAAAAAAATATTTTTTTCATTGATTTTACTTCATATTCCAAGTTTTGGCGCGCTTAGAAAACTAACCGTTCGAAAAACTGGTGTACGGCGCAAAATCATACCGGACAACATTGGCACAAAACAGCTGTAACCGATAGTATAATTTTATATATTACCGACTAAATGTATGGTGAAGATACTGTATTATTCATATGTGCTCAAACATGTATGAAATCGTTGTCATTTTTTAAGCATTATTGATTACAAAATGTCACTTTTAGCTTGTTGCACCCGCGATACAAAAACATATAAAAGTTTGTGTATTTCACAGACATACAAAGCTAAAGTTTTCAAACTTTGTAAAAGTAAGAAGAAATCGAAAGCAAACATATTTCAGTTGTTTTTAAGAAAATAATGTTAGCCAAATTGATATAAACTTCAACTGAAATCGGTTGCACCCGCGATCGATCGCGGGTGCAACTCTTTGACTAATATTTTTATTGTCTGATTTATCTTGCAATTCATGTAATTTAAGCTTGGAATAGTCATTACATTATGCTAAGCATGATTATTTATTTATATTTAATGTTTTTTTGCTTCAAATTCAGTTTTTTTATACAAATATCGCCTAAAATGCCTGAAGAACATAAAAAAAGAGATAAGTTAATAGAGAATCCTAAATTGGTTCTGATGAATCTGCGCCATCAGTATTGAAGCTAAATTATATTCACCAGAGATCCGCATAAAACGAAATTGCATGTTTCTGATGCTTACAGTGATTCAGACGGCAAAATCTCTATCAACTTCTCTTCAACCCTCAAAATTACCAGCAGAATCAGGCCATGAAACTGGTACTATCTGTACTGATGTCTTACCAATAGATATTTGCGATGGTTTGTACGTGACCGTGCAACTGCTCTGTAAGTCTGGCAAGAAAATTACGTCATATAGGTAGCCGCTATGTAGGTAG
The DNA here is from genome assembly GCA_963565295.1 of Epirrhoe alternata. NCBI lineage: Eukaryota > Metazoa > Arthropoda > Insecta > Lepidoptera > Geometridae > Epirrhoe > Epirrhoe alternata. Next base: position 6,014,065 of record OY751402.1, read on the forward strand.
ATGTATAGGTACCTACCTATGTGAGAACGATATGGATGAAGATGGAGCACTTAGCGTAGGTAAAATTTCTGATGACGGCTGATGGCAAACCGAACTCGCGGTCAACATGTGCCACTTCTAGATGCACGAGCACGTACAAACCAGCGCAAATATATTTTGGTAACACATCAGTACCTACAGATAGTAGCAGTTTCATGGCATGATTCGCCTGGTAATTTTAAGGGTTGAACAGAATTTGTTGGAGATTCATCGTCTGAATCAATGTTAACGTCAGAAATCAGTAATGGCGTAGAAAACTTGCAATTTGAGACTATAATCGCGAAGTTGGAAGCTCCAGAGAAAAATATTGATGAGGAAAATAAGTTGATAGAATTTCCGACTAATTTTAACGAATTTGTAAAGATATAATATGCAAAAGTGACAAAGATGAATTCTAATTAGTAAAAAACATAGTTTAATACCGTATTTCATTCATTTATACGTTTTTATTGATGTTTGTAGTCACCGTAATAAGACAGGTTGCACCCGCGATATTTCCATGTTGCACCCGCGATTGCTTTAAAAGTTAATAATTATTTATTTATTTTAGTTTGCTCTATATTTTGTTATTAGTTGAGTTGATTAGTTCAACATCTTACAAAATATGGATGGACAACGTATTAAATGTTTCACAATTAACAGATTCATGTGTTTTTGTTTGATGATCCGCAAAGGTGGGGTAAACTTGGTTGCACCCGCAATAGGACTTTGAACCTTCATACTGACTAACAAAATCGTTCAATAATATTTTTTATACTGAAATACAAATAAACTTGTTAAAATGTAGCTCTTCCTAGCATTGTTTACTTTAAAATGTTTTTTATTTTATAACTATGTAACTTTAAATGCGTCAAAATGTTGCACCCGCGATAATGGAATCGCCCAGATCTAAGCATACATAGGACAGACAGCGGGAAGCAACTTTGTTTTGTACTATGTAGTGAATCAATCCATGTACTGTATGATGTATAGTATTGATTCATTGTAATTATTATTTTTAAACCGGGTATTTATCACGTACCTATTGTTATTATTTCTTTTTTCAATGAAATTTTCAAATCAATTCAAGTTTTTTCAATAAATTTTTTACAATCAGTGTCATGTGTCGCGGTGTGAATGTCGCCTTATCGGATTCTGAAGACGAATTGAGGGTAGACGCAATCTACTCTCAATAATAGAAAAGCTAACTCGCCGTGCCTCAGTTCATCCGTGACCACGGGCGCTGCAATGCGTCCGAAACGTCGGAAAAAAAGAAATAATAACAATAGGTACGTGATAAATACCCGGTTTAAAAATAATTATTATGTCACCAAATCACGAAAGTTTAAAAAGTTTGATTGAACTGGATGCCCACATAAGATTGGTCTACAGTAGCTAAGAACAGGGAAGGGAGGCCTTTGCTCTGCAGTGGCACACTACAGACTCTTCATCATCATCATCATCCGCAGCCTTTTTCATCCCACTGCTGGGCATAGGCCTCTCTTCGCTTGTGCCAACCTCTCCTATCCTGCGCTTTTTTTTTTTTTTTAGATTAAATAGGTCAGCATTTGAGCTCACTCTGCCTGATGTTAGAAGTGAGGTCTAAGATGGAGCATGCTTACCTAGAAGGAACCTATTTACTCTTGATTTGAAGACCCCTAAATTGTACTTTTCGAGAAATACAGAGCCCGTTTCGAGAAATACAGAGCCCGGCAATGAGTTCCACAATTTGGTGGTGCGTATGAAAAATGTAGACTCAAAACGCTTTGTACGAACTCTGGGAATGTCGACCATGTACAAGTGGCGTCTTTCCGGGAACCGTTTGCGCTTGTCTCACCCATGTACGACCTGCTGTTTTTATAATGTTGTCAACCCATCTAGCTGCCGGACAGACTCTTATTAATAATAAATACAATAGTTTTGTAGATACAGCTCATCACATACTGACATTGGGCGATTTTCCACTCACCCGCACTGGCAGATGGTGTAGCAAAAATGTATGGTGCCAGTGCTGGGTGGGCTGATGGAAAAACACCCTCTTTCCTTTAGATAAGGCCATTTATGCTGAGAGGATGGTATAGGCGCTGCAAGCCTATTCAATCTCAATGTCCAAAGCACTACATCGGTCCGTTGAATGTAGGTGGCCTCCTGATACTGTATTTAGCAAAGATGCTGGTCTAAGTGTTTATTGAAGTTTAGCACGTGGTCGTGCTTGCTTAGTCGTTCTTAATAGATCGAGCGCGTCGAACGGTCTGTTAGTGGATGGGTGACCGCCAGTTGCATTTTCATCTGAGCGCTTCCGTACTTCGGAGGGCACGTTAAATTGTCGGTCCCGGCTATTTAAGTCGTTAAGCCATGACGGAGGCCTTAAGGCGGCCTAAAACCTCCGTCGCCAGAGTTGACCACTGACTCATACGAACTTACTTTTTTAGAAGCTTTGTTTGTATAAATGACTCATAGTAGAAAAGAGGTTGTAACAAGGAAGCTGTGTGGTCAATCCAATTAGATTCTAGTTAGAAGTTATTGTACTCACCAGGCATAGCGCTGCCGAACTGGCCCATATTGAAGACAGCTAGCCACTACCAAGAACAATGTTTACACAGTATTTAGAGTTCACAACATGGTGCTTAGTTACACCACAATCCTATTATCTAACAATACACACAAACATTGACCTGTGAGCCTCGTGTTTATATGTTTACAATTATTTATTTGAACTAGGAACTTCACATCCTTTTTTCAGATTGGAAGCACGATTTTTAATGGGTAAAGTCTTATAAAATTGCACTTGATGATACTTTATGTTTATCACACGAGTTAGAAACTCAATATTGCTGCTAATTACAGATAATTACAACGTAAATGCGTTTACAAATTCTTAAATTGCCAGCCGTACTGCTGAGTGCTGGCTGATTAGACTTGACGTTTGTTTTGATTTTGACATTCCCTTTGCAGCTGTCACTTTTGACAAATGTTGCCAAGGAGTTGGAGTATGAAATCCAAAAAGGAGTTCTGCTTCAAAATAAACCTCTTTTCGTGCAGTTTGTACGTGACCCGTGGGTTATTTTTGACCTATTTCCTCTAATGTTTCCAGCATCCTTGTCTTTAATCACACAAAATTAAAGAATGCAATTTAATAAAAATTACAAACCTCTTTTCATGCAGTCACGGTTTTGTAAAATCGGTTGTCTTCACTCGTCTTGGAACGTTACGTTCGTTTCGTTAGGAATTCCGTGGAAATCACAGGCACACGATGCGACAAACCTTTCTACACATCCCTGTGGGTGGTTAGGGCAGATTTCGGACAAGCCTACTACGCCATCTCGCCAATTTCACAAGCACTACAGCAGCGTGTCGTTTTAAAGGGTTAAGAAAGGGTGTAAAGAAAGGCATGATGTTGTAACTTCCTAGGTAAAAGTTATTTATTTATTTACTAGCGAGCGGCTTACCAACATTTTGAATAGCATAGATGCTATTCGGTCACTATCTACGCCTATTCCAAGTTTCATCCAAATCGGTTCACTGTTTTAAGCGTCATTGAAACATCCAAACAAACTCGCAAACTTTCAGCTTTATTATAATTGGGATTACACACAGGCAAAGTAAAACAAGTATTTACAAAATAGCAATTTATTTACAAAAGTTATACAAAAATCATTTATCTTACACTATATCTATGGAGTATTTGTTTTAGTCTTGCGTTAACTACACTACAGGAGGGTAAGGCGTTTTATTGTAACTACAAAAACACCTAATTCACCTTACTACGGCCGGTCGACTTTGTGAAATTAGCCATTTTGATGCGCAGAAGACTGAAAAACTGCCACTGCGCAAGTTATACCTATGGCTAATTTCACGAATACTAAATCCGTTAATCGTATTCGTGTTTAGATTACATTTGAATGGTCTTAATGTATGTATAGGTAGGTACCACGGATACTGTGATAGGTACTAATGGAGAACGGATAGAAAGTTTTTTGAAGTGCATGGAATATGAGCGCCCTCTTTCTCTCTCTCTTTTAAAGTCATGAAAACCATAAAAAACACCATTTATCTGAAATCGATTACGATAATTATTTTAAGTGTAGGTATTATGAACAATAAATGATTTTCTTTAAAATAATTCTGCAAAATTCATTTTTTACGAATTGTATGAAATGGACGTTTTCTTTTCGATCTGAAAATAGAGCTATGCGACCTCTGTGAGAGTAAAAATAAAAACATATTTTGCCTATGCAGAGGTATGTAATACTATAAATTTTAGGCCGCGTTTCCACCTGCAAGACTTCCGCGTAAAATGTTCTGTAGACCATCTATCACTTGCAACGGAGTGAGCATTTACTTAACGATGCAATTTTGAAGTGAAAACTTCAGGCGCGATTGGCAGTTTTTAGATGAGAAAGAATTCTTGGATTCGCCTCGAAAAGGACGTGCGAGTCACGTGACTACTCACCGACACCGGGTTTGTCAAGTTTAGAACCGTTCAAGTTTACACTTTTGCCGGCTCCTGCCCCCTTATCATGGCGATTGTCTAGGCACCGGACAATAGATAAAAATGACAGTAATGACATTATAGTGTGGATAAAACGCGTAGAATGTGGAAAAATGTTACTTTTCTCACCATGGTAAGGAGGCTGGAGTGCCACAGTTTTTTTTGTCTCATTTTGCTGCGGTGGTTAAAGTATTAGTTAGCAGTTTAGCGATGCATTTAGCGGCCGAGCGAACGTCGCTCTTAAAAGACCTAGCAGCCGATTTACACGTAAACTATAGGCATGATGACAGTAATCAAGTTTCGCCAAAATATTTAACTGGTCTAATAAAATAGGATTCCACGATTGAGTTAAGAGAAAAATGAGAGAGAAATGCATTTATTGTTCGAATAATGTCGAGATTCATAAATTATATGTATAATAAATCTACAAAATACAACAATCCGCCATGATAGCTGTACACCAATCAGAGCGCGTGACGTCATTACTCAATATAATAGACCAAAACTGCGCCTTTTGTTTCCTTTGAGCTTTCGTCATACACGTAGTTTTTGCTGTTGCAGTGGTGAGCTGTGACGTCATAACAGCCGCCATGACACCGACGAGCGTTTTGGCGTGAATTTCTAATTTTATTTTTGATTTTTATGTTTGAAAACCTATATTTTCTACTGAAATATGATTTTTTTTTCACATAAAAATTATTCTGAACAACATTAACAGATTTTGAAAAATTGTCATCATGCCTATTGCAGTGCGGTACTTTCTTGTATCGTTACACTTGCAAACTGTCAGACCATTTTTCATGGTTACTTACAGGTGGAAACGCGACCTTACAAACGTATCTATAATTAATTATCAACTATAAACTCGGCTGTGTGTAGGTAAAATATTTCTTTTGATTACGTACTACATATTGCATGCTCACATATTAACTTTTGTACCAACCTACAGCGAGAAATCGTAACGACTGTTTTAATTCGTGTACAATTTAGCGAATTATTGGCGTCCATTATGTTGTTCACTGACTAAAGTTGACTAAACTAAAATGCTTCGTTCTTATTTCGTTAACGATAAAGTCCAAAATGGAATGACTATTACAGTGGCATTCTTAAAATTTCTTAATTTTAGTAAAAATGAAGTATTTGTGGGTAGATTTAGTCAAGACCATTTTGCTTGCCGTGTAAAACAGCTGCTAAAGAAGCTCAGAGGCGCCATTTTGATTAAACTTTAGGTTACCTATGTCACTTTCAACGACATGCCATTTTCGTCTTTAGTGAGAACAAAATAAGAACGTGCAAGTTTTAGTTTAATTAAGTTTAGTCAGTGAACAACAGAATCGACGTCCATTATGTTCACTGACTAAAGTTAACTAAACTAAAATGCTACGTTCTTAACTTTACGATAAGGTCCATAATAAAATGACTTTTACAGCTCCATTCCTAAAATTACTTATTTTTAGTAAAAATGGAGTATTTGTGGGTAGTCACGACCATTTTACTTGCATAACAGCTGCTACAGAAGCTCAGAAACGCCATATTGATTATACTTTTAGTAATGTCACTGTCAATGACGTGCCATTTTCGTATTTAGCGAGAACGAAATAGGAGCGTTCAAGTTTTGGTTTAATTACGTTTAGACCCCTCGCAGACTGCAGACTTTCTATCGGCCGATAGTTGAGACGGTACTTCCGCTCGTAATGAGTATGGAGAAGTATAGCTCGTCTCAACTATCGGCCGATAGAAAGTCTGCAGTCTGAGAGGAGGCTTAGTCAGTGAACAGGATCTACGCCATTGTAACAATATCAAAAAATACGTTTATATACGCTTACACAAGGCGTCTACAGTCTTAGCAGTGTTGAGGCACTATAAAGGCCCTTACTAATAAACGTGACACAGTTATATCATGCATAACCTATGTATAACCATACAAATTAGTTCATGCATGACATAACTTATGTCAAGAGTATTATTATGGGCCATAATGATTAATAATTGCTTATAACTACTATTTTTGTTCTCAATGGCAATTTTATAATTTAAACTATTTTCTACTTATTTAATAGATGATTTTTCTGTATTGTAAATCAAGTTGAGATCCGTTTTAAACTGGACAATTATGAGGAATACTCTTTAAGTGAAAACTTGTTTAGGCGCGTTAGGCAGTTTTGAGATGAGAATAAATTCTTCGATTTGTCCCGTGCGAGCCACGTGCCAACAACTACCAGTAGCGCCATCTAGTTCTGTTATCATCAAGTTTAAAAAATAAGTTTTTCATATTTTTCCTGTAATTTTTTTTTCTACCTGAGTCTTACATTGAAATATAAAAAAACAGGGTCACGACTGCATCCCCAAGGCGCGGTAGACATTCTCTCAGATCATTCCAGATCCTTTGAAGATGTCTAAGGTCACATGTCCAAATACATATTTGATACATGCCCTTATCTTGCATTGAAATAGAATTATTTGAAGAATTCCTCATTTCAAAAAACAGAGCTTGCCATCATTTTGATAATTAAATAATTGTCTACAACTTAAGAACGAACAGCTGCTATAAACAGTCTTAAAACTACCTTTTAACCCGACTACGTAATGTGTCTTTTTATTTTACTGATTATTACACATTCTGGATAAAATTCGCACTAATAAAGTCTTTTTCACGGCGGAACGTATGCAAGACACATTGAACTTGTTTCGTTTCACGTTGTGTGGCTCACAACAATTTTGAAACAAAAAATCAAGAAAAAAAATTAAACGATAAAACATAAAAATAAAATGTTTTTGTCTATTTCTTATTTCATAAATTATTATAAACGAGCCATAAAATATAAATAAATAAACATTTTCTAAAAAACTCCGCCAAATAACAGTACTGAGTAAAATAGAACGGAATCTATTAGAGAGTGCGAAAATGAAAATCGAAACAATCGATGAATCGATAAGTAAAAATATAATAAATAAATAAATAAATAATCGTTGGTTTAGTAATTTTGTCTATGAATGAACCTTGTAATCGATTGAGATGAATTGATAGTAGTGAAACAAAAATCGATTTTGATAATCTCGATTAAACTTTAGGACATTACTATTAGACTGATTTTGACATTATCTCGAAGTGTCTTGCATACGTTCCGCCGTGAAAAAGACTAACGATCGACCTTGAGTAATTTACTAATTCGTCTATGATCACACTATCAGATGAAACTTAAAGCGAATGAAATATATCATGATCACAGAAACAAAGCTACTACAAAATACAATAGAATCAGTCAAGCTATCTCAGGATCGTTGTAAACGATCGATAGATAGCTCAACTGATCCAGGTCACTGTCAGTCGTATCAGAGAATCAGCATTGCCATTCAGCGTAAATGCCGCCAGTATTTTGGGCACGCTTCCGACTGGCAGTGACCTGGATCAGTTGAGCTATCTATAGATCGTTTTTACGACGATCCTTAGATAACTTGACTTATTCTATTGTATTTTGTAATTTTATCTACAGATAGCTTAGTTTGTGTAAAAAAAATATTCAACAATAATTTATTTTTGTGTTTGTTAATGTAGTCCCACATAGCCATGCATGATGTTTATGTACTGTGATTTGATTTTCATTACATAATCGGGTAAGTTTAAGATCCTATTTTAAACTAGTCGCCATGTTAATGTATTCATAATACTGCTATTATTTTGGTCTTTTAAGTTTACAATAAGCTAAGGACGATCATACTCACCGAGGTGTCACTGTCAAAGTTGTCAAATCAAATTATCTTTTATTAAGAAATGAAGTCTTATCAAAATGTTGGATTCCGACGGGATTCGAACCCGCATCGATGAGACGATCCTCCTAAAGCCGCTCCTTACCGCTCGCACAGAATCCTACTTGCCGGTATCCAAATTTTTGATAAGCTCATATTTTTCGGTGGCCGAGCGGTAAGGCACTCCGGCTTTAGGAGGATCGTCTGATCGATGCGGGTTTGAATCCCGTCGGAATCCAAAATTTTGATAAGACTTTTCATTTCTTAATGAAATACCAAGTGTGGATTAGCACTATAAAAATTACAAAAATAATAAATTATCTTTTAATGTGATTATCCAATTTCGCCATGACATATTTCGCCATTATTTAATAAATAACTAATGCTGGACATTTCACACAGCATCATCTAGCCCCAAACTAAGCAAAGCTTGTACTATGGGAACCAGATAACTGATATACTACTTATATACTTTTTGTTTGTAAATACAAATGTTTACACATTGTTTGATCTGCAAATATTTATCTCGGGTCTGGGTGTTTCTATGTATAATATGTATTTACAAACAAAAGTATATATATGTAGTATATCAGTAATCTGGTTCCCATAGTACAAGCTATGCTTAGTTTGGGGCTAGATGATGCTGTGTGAAATGTCCAGCATTATTTATTATTAGGTAAAACTTGTAATATGGAAAAGGTTTTCTAAATGAAAAGTCTTATCAAAATTTTCGATTCCCACGGAATTAAAACCCACAACGATCGGCCACGGAACTCTAATCGTCGCAATCGACATTTTTGAAAGCTCATATTATCGGTTAAGAGCGATTCCGGCACTCCGGTTTCAGTGCCTTACCACTCGGCCACGGAACTCGAAATTTTTGTATATTATCGGTTGAACACCGATAATTTTTCTAATCCTCAGTGACATTGAAACGTTTTATAAAATTAAACTTAATTCTATGAAAATGCATTAAAATTCCTATAAAAATACTGGTATACTTGATTTGTACATTGTTTAAACTATTCTATTATAAGCGTGATTTTAATCTAGGTTTAATGCTCACATCATTACAATTGTCACTTCTAAAAGCCATTTGCAGTGTTCACATCGGATCTTTTTCTCTGAAGTTAGTTGCAACACGATTGCGCAGGTTTTCGTTATAGTCTTTTTCACCGCGGAACGTATGCATGACACATTGAACTTGTTTCGTTTCACGTTGTGTAGTTTACAACAATTTTGAAACAAAACAATCAAGAAAAAGAATTGAACGATAAAACATACAAAAAAAAATGTTTTTGTCTATTTCCTGTTTAATTATTTCATAAATCATTATAAACGAGCCATAGAATATAAATAAATAAACAATAAACATTTTCTAAAAAACTCCGCCAAATAACAGTACTGAGTAAAATGGTACGTAACCTATTAGAGAGTGCGAAAATGAAAATCGAAACAATCAATGAATCGATAAGTTAAACAATAATCGTTGGTTTAGTAATTTTGTCTATGAATGAACCTTGTAATCGATTGAGATGAATTGATAGTAGTGAAACAAAAATCGATTTTGATAATCTCGATTAAACTTTAGGACATTACTATTAGACTGATTTTGACATCATCTCGAAGTGTCTTGCATACGTTCCGCCGTGAAAAAGACTATAGTAGAGTAAGCGAGATAAAACGATGCAAACTAAGCGAGTGAGCGAGACAGCTATACAACATTGTCTTCATTGGGAAATGAAGTCTTATCGTTTTCGATTCCGACGGGATTCGAACCTGCGACGATCAGACGATTCTAAAGCCTTCAACCGCTCGGCCGCGGAATCCACTAACGTCACAATCCAAATTTTTGATAAGCTCAGGCATTCCGGCTTTAGGAGGATCGTCTGATCGTCGCGGGTTCGAATTCCGTCGGAATCGAAAATTTTGATAAGACTTTTTATTTCTCAATGTGTTTCCTAAGTGTTGAACCCTTAAAATTACAAAAACACTGTCTTCATCGTATAAGGGCCATCAAAAATGGATTCTGCGCAGCTACTTGCAGCCAACTTCAAAAAGACGATCCGCTGTGACTACTACACAATACCATTATTCTTGCACACAATATTAGTTCTTCCCAAGTTGAGTTTAAGAAAGAAACAATTAAGGTATTGTGTAAATGCCGTTTTTTATCATTCAATACATTTTGTCAAAAAAAATAAACTGCCTGTAGATACACAATTTAACTTACATCAATTTTCAAGGCACATAGATTTTAATATTGCGACTTTTTTATAATTTAAATGTGTACATGGACGCACAAGCAATAAAATAATTAGCTGCCAATAATTAAGTTAAAATACATAAAATAAATCAAAATAACTTACTTTAAAAGGCGAATACATATAAAATCTTGATTAAATTATCAATGCAAGCTTAATTCTAAATAGTGGCAACACTAGCCACTACTATTATTATTGCCAGCTAAATCACAATTTTCTACCAACTAATTGCCATGGAAGATTATGCATTAAAACATAGTAAAATTCATAAAAAAAACATGCGTTTTTTACTATGTGTTGTGATATTAAAAAATTGTTACATTATTCAAGCTTACATCAAATGTCTTACTGTTTTGTTACCACGTCCGATTTGGTACCATGATTATAATAATACAAGTCTCACTATCACTAAAATCTACGTCAATGTAGTAGAGATTGTAAATTTTGGTACCATGCTATATTTGTGACGTCTGATTTGTTACTAAAGCTAGATTAAGGCAAACAGCGTTTATCCTGTATAACATTGGAATTCTTAGTAACATTGTAACATGTTACCACGTCCAATGTGTTACGTTTATCCACATGCTTGTGAAATGTCTAAGCATTCAAGTCTATTGTTACGTCTAATACGTTACCAGGTCGATGTCATTTACTAGCTTATCCACAATTCCACATGCATTTTTGTATTGCATGTTCACGTCTATTATGTTACCACGTCGAGAATGTTACGTTTTGTTACTAGCTATTAGGCTGTGCGTCTCGCCACGTACAGAACCAGTTTTGGTTAAACATGGCCGCGTATGGATGTTTCCGTTTCTTGTGGAGCCTCAATGATTCTTCAGATGCATACCAATATTGAGGAAACTTATCGAAGGGGTACTTCTCGGATTCTTTTACATATGGCTCTGAGGGATCCGCTGAAATTAATAATTAAAAACATTTTAAAACAATTAAATATAGCATAAACATCATATGACGACCTCTGTGGCGCAGTGGGTAAAAGCCCGCTTGGGACGCAGAAGGTTGCGGGTTCGATTCCCGCCGCGGGATAAATGTTTGTATGATCTGCAAATATTTGTCTCGGGTCTGGGTGTTTCTATGTATAATACATATGTATTTACAAACAAAAAGTATATAAGTAGTATATCAGTTATCTGATTCTTAGTACAAGCTTTTGGGGCTAGATGATGCTATGTGAAGATGTCCAGCATTATTTATTTATTTATTATAAACCTTACGAACAATGGTACAAGATATAGAAACGCTTGTAGAATGAACGAGGTCTGGCGAAGCCATCTAGCGGGCAACGCTGGCTCGAGCACTTTCGTGCGGTTCATTCTACAAGCGTTTCTATATCTTGTAACATTGTTCATAAGGTTTATAATGGTGCGCTATAAAACTAATTGACGCGTCGCTTGACAATTCAATGTGCATTGCCTTAAGCATATTGGAGACTAACCTGGCGGTAGACAGTAGAGGCAGAAGATGCGGTGTCGGCGGGTTTCATGCGTCTCTAGATGCTTCTTGTGTTGCTTCCGGCCGGCAGATACATGCGGGCAGCAGGGGCAGGGCACGCAGAGCTGGCGCGGGGCTCCGCCGTGTCGGGCTCCTGAGTGGGCCAGGAGAGTGCCCGCTACTCGGTAACCCTGGATAAAGAAGATTAATTAATAATTACGATTTTTTTCATGTGTTACCCGCGGTCCCTCGGGAAAACTTTCCCGGGATAAAATAGCCTATGTTCATCAGGGATAATGTAGGATTCTAATGGTGAAAGAATTTGTCAACTCTGTCCAGTAGTTTCGGAGCCTATTCAATTTAAACAAACAAATATTTCCTCTTTATAATATTAGTATAGATAGATATAGAAAACAGAGTTTTTGTATTTCGGCGTGACTCAGGGCGTTACGGGGACGCGCCAAAAGATAGTCACTTCTATAATTTTGAGAATCGGTCCACAATAGTGCCTGTGCACTGTAAATAGATGGAAAAACCGGAGTAACTAGATAGATATTAAATAAATAAATAATGCTGGACTTTCCACAGCATCATCTAGCCCCAAAGTAAGCAGAGTTTGTGTTATAGGTACTACATGACGGATATAGTACTACATATATACTTTTTGTTCGTAAATACATACATATTATACATAGAAAACACCCAGACCCGAGACAAATACTAGTAGATCATACAAACATTTGTCCCGCCGCGGGGATCGAACCCGCAACCTTCTGCGTCGCAAACGGACCTTCGCCCACTACGCTACAGAGGTCAGATATAATTCTTTATTGAATACACAAACACACCGCAAAGAAGACATAAGAAAAATACACTTTACTTATAGGTAGACAACTGGCGGCCTTATTTATTTATTTAGTTGCACCAACAAAGTGAACACCATCACAAGCAAAAAAAAATAAAATAAATAAACTATAAGCCACCTCAATTATAGGCGCAAACCGCATGCATAAAAAAAAAAAATTAAAAATAGAATACTTGTTACATTTTATTTTACCGTTAAAAATTATAATAATCCCTTATATCCCTTATATCTAAGGCTGGTTTTCCTGTCACGCGTACCGTCGGCGCTGATAGAAGCATAGTCTTTAATACAATGACTTAAGGATAATAATGTCTCAGCAGAATTGGCATCGCTGATTTCTCTCGGCGCTGCTGTACAATCAGTATCCTTACTACGTTGTAATAAAGATTATGCTTTCTATCAGCGCTGACAGTCAGCGTGACAAGAAAACCAGCCTAAGCGATCTCTTCCAGGCAACCATCTACGTGAGAAAAGCATTATAGCCATAAATGGAAGGTGGTTACCTTGAAGCAATGCTCGCATCGGAATGGAAATAGTTTCCACTTGGGATTCTTCTTCCGGCTGAACGGCATCTTGTAGGGCTCCGATGGAAACCAGTCCGCTGGGTCCAGGTCTAGTTCCACTAGTGTTACTCCTGCAAATTCAGTAATATAGATTTATATACTCATCCCACTCATATTATATTATATTATAAAGATGAAAGTTTGTGAGTTTGTTTAGATGTTTGGATATTTGTATGAAGAATATGAATGCATTTATTCATAGTTTTAACAAAAAATAAACAAAGAATAGGTATACAATGTAGTACATATTATGTATAGCTCCAGATATTATGCTACACAAAAAAATATAGTCTAATTTACAGTAACTAGGTACAGTCATGGAATGGAATGGAATAAGATGTTTACACTCCATAAAACAAAAAAGAAAAAAAAAAAAAACCAAGTCTCCGTAGTCAACATCGGACAGGAGGATTATTACACTCCATAATGTGTCGACCCATGTACAGGTCAACATGTCCAACAATGTACTGGTATTTTTATTGATTTCGCCACTAGTTCAATGTGAAATCAATTTCCGCTTTTTGTTTTTAACCTACATCTATTAGTTTTAGTGTGATATTAATTTTAAAAGTATGGAGTGAGCATCTTATTGTCCGTGACTGTACATATTTGTGTTTCAATCACGCCTAAACCAGTGAACCGATTTGGATTAAACTTAGAATAGGCGTAGATAATACTAATAGGTGTAGATTAATACTATTTTCTGGCATACTATTCTTGTCTCTTCTCAAACTGAACGGAGCAAGAAATGAAAAGAAATGATTTATTAAAAATAGATAGAAGCTTACAGAAAAATCCAAAGCGCTTAATTATCTTACATTAACATAACTTAAATATACTCTTAAATTTTTATACAGGGTGTAAAAAGACTGCTACCGAAAACTGAGGGGTTGCAATCAGACCATGACTCTAAACATATTTAGCGAAAAAAAGAAGCAAAAAAATTTTTTTACTTAGCTTCGTCATACTATGATATTTTCGGTTATTTACTACTAATACAACATAATAAGACCATACCTACCTAATAATTTCATTTATAAAAGAAAAAAACAGTTAAAACTCGAAATCCAGCGATTTATGTAAAATAACGCGCCCAGAACACACGCAAACAGTACTCTTCAAACGCTGTTTTCTCCGGATATAATGATATTTCCGGAAAATCCTTTTGGATTTGGTTGTGTGTTAGGATGCTGTACCTACCCCTTTCGGCTTCAGTAGACGTCTTTTTACACCCTGTATATGGAGCATAGATATAGCCAATATTCTGTGACAACTAGCAAGAATGGCATACCAGAATGGTATTGTGTGAATTGCGTTAGTCTGGATTTCATATTCTGAAGCAATCAAGCATAAACAGCCTTTGAAATTTATTTATTTCTATAGCTTTTCCTACTTTATTGAGTACTAGCTGTCCGCCGCGGTGTTACCCGCGATCCCTCGAGAAAACTTCACTTCCCCGGGATTTTAGCCTATGTTCATCGGGGATAATGTAGGATTTTATTAAAGAAAGTATTTTTCAAATCGGTCCAGTAGTTTCGGAGCCTATTCATTTCAAACAAACATACAAACGAACAAATCTTTCCTATTTATAATATTAGTATAGATAGCTTAGTTTCTGTAATTAAATAAATAATGCTGGACATTTCACACAGCATCATCTAGCCCCAAACTAAGCAAAGCTTGTACTATGGGAACCAGATAACTGATATACTACTTATATACTTTTTGTTTGTAAATACATACTTTATACGTAGAAACACCCAGACCCGAGATAAATTTGCAGATCATACTAACATTTATCCCGCGGCGGGGATCGAACCCGCATCCTGCTGCGTCCCAAGCGGGCTTCACCCACTGCGCCACAGAGATCGTCGTCACTATCTACACCTATTCCAAGTCCAACCGGTCACTGGTTTCACAAACATACAAACTTTTGGCTTTATTATTAGTGAAACAGTGTACATACCGTCAGGTACTTTGATAGGAGTTGGTTTGTAGACGGGGGCTTCTTTAGGCTGAGGCGTCGTCGGGAGCCCTAATACTGAAGTGTTGTTTGCTGCTAATAGACTCGTTAAGATCGTGTTTTGTGTCTGTAAATAAAAAAAATGAAAATGAAAAAATATTTATTGCAGTAAAACAAGTTATAAAGGTTACATAGACAAAGATTAACAAAGGAAAGACTTATTTTACAGATATAGAACACTTATTTGTAAATTATCTGTCAGCTTCCTCACTAGGCACAGCCTGTATCGAGGAAGCTTTTGTACGATAGGGATAGGGGGGATTTAAAGCTAGGTCACTGGTCTGGTATACCTACTTAATGAAGGATATACAAACATTCATAAATAATACATAATATTTAATTAATAGGTAATAAGTACTAACGTTTAATGTAAACAATAATAAAATACATATAGTAACTATGTATATAATAATAATAAATATGATAATATAGTGTTAGGTTTCAAACTGTACGATTTCCTCTGTTTGATCGTAATTTAATGTTATTAAACATTTCATGATCATATGTTTGGCTTCACGGGTTGAATTGTGTTTAATGTCGCAGCGTTTGACGACTACATTATACACGTGAGTTTTCATGAAACTACCAACCCTTCGCGCAAATGAAGTGTTAAATATAAAACAAAGGAGAACGGGCAGGCATGTATGAAGCGCCGCCCAAGTCAAAAAACGATTGCCCGCAGAGTGGACGTATAGTGGAATGGGTAGACCTTCTTAAACACTACATTTGATTGTATGACAGCAAAAAAATCCATCCTACTGAAATCGAGATATTTGCAGTTAAAGGTGGTGACTTTTACCATCATGTTTTTTGACTAACAGGCTTCCCGCAGACAAGCCACTATGGGCATTCGATAGAACTTTAGAAGCACTACATTTCATTGTATGACAGCTAAAAAATCCATCCTGCAGAAATCGAGATATTTGCAGTTCAAGGTGGTGACTTTTACCATCATGTTTTTTGACTTACAGCCTTTCCGCAGATAAGCCACTATGGGCAATCGATAGAACTTTAGAAGCACTACATTTCATTGTATGACAGCGAACAAATCCATCCTGCAGAAATCGAGATATTTGCAGTTAAAGGTTCGTGGGGGCGATGGGATGCGGGGGGTCGAGGTCTGTAATACTGAAAGTGTCGTGCCCATAGACAAACATCATCCTGCTCTAAGTATTGAAATAAGCACTGACTCTGTTCGCTCTTCTGATAAGGTGCAGGCTAGTAACATCAATCCTGCAAGAGACTGGAACTTTACCAAATGTGACTTCGACCAGTTGTATTCTTTGTTGGGTAGTATTCCGTGGGACGGTGTTCTACAGTCTGACAACACCATAACGGCAACAAATGAGTTTTACTCCAAGATTTACGATGTTTTCAACACATGCACGCCCAAGAAATGTCGTAACAAATGCTCTACAAAGAGATATCCTGTCTGGTTTACCGCTGATATTATAAGCGATACAAAGCTAAAGGCAAATTTGCACTCTGTTTGGCGATGCACTCGGTCAGAGCAGGACTACAAGTTATTCTCAGACCTGAGGGCATCGCTAAAGTCGCGTGCTGCGGCTGCTTACGACTTGCATATGAGGCAGATTGAAAATAATATCGCTTCGAATCCGCGTTTATTTTGGCGTCACATATCTAGCCTACGAGCTAAGGGTGGTTTTGAGCCTAACGTGACTTACGGGGGGGTTGCGCATTCGGGAGTTGCTGCAGCGGAAGCTTTTGCCGACTTCTTTGCAAGCGTATTTCTACCTGAGATACCCGCGCTAAATGCTTTTGACATTAATAGAAACGACAAAACTTGTAATAGTAGCTACATCAACATTTTTCAATTTACCCATAGGGATGTCATCCATGGAATTAAAAAGCTGAAACTAGGAAGCTCCATAGGACCAGATGGTATTCCTCCCGCTATTCTTAAACAGGCTATGAATCACTTCATTAAGCCTCTGTGCCATATTTTTAACTTAGCTTTGACATCTGGAACATATCCTCCACAGTGGAAGGTCTCTAGAGTAACCCCCATACCTAAGACGTCAAACAAATTAGCAGTCGAAGAATATCGTCCTATAGCAATTCTTTCATCACCGGCAAAGGTGTTTGAAAATGTACTGCATAAACTGATATACACACAGGTTGATAAGTATTTGTGTTCTGCGCAGCATGGTTTCAGAGCGAGAAGGTCAGTTAATTCCAACCTGCTCACTCTGGTAGACTATGTTTCTGTTCAGCTGGATGGGTCGCGGCAAGTCGATGTACTATATTTTGACTTCCGTAAAGCCTTCGATAGGGTGAACAATGACATACTGCTGGCGAAACTGAGCGCTTTAGGTTTTGCTCCTGGCCTCTTGCATCTCCTCGCCGACTATTTGAGAGATCGACAGCAGTATGTTAAGCTCGGCATATATGAATCTACGCACTATCACACGCGATCGGGAGTCAGCCAAGGCTCAGTTTTGGGTCCGTTGTTGTTTCTACTAATGGTAAATGACTTGCCATCGGTTTTACATCATGCGAAGTGTCTTCTGTATGCGGATGATCTAAAGCTGTACTCAGCCATTAAATCAGAATCCGACTGTCGGGATTTGCAGCTGGACATTGACGCGGTCTTTCAGTGGAGCGTTGACAATAAAATGGAATTCAACCCATCCAAATGCACCGTGATGACCTTTGGTCGAGTGTGGCACCCGATATCTTATGACTACGCTATTAATGGTACTCAAATCACTAGAGTAAATGTGATCAAGGATCTTGGGGTCACATTCGATCAAAGACTCACATTCAATGACCACATATCGGCTATAGCTAAGGAGTCATACAGCAGGCTAGGATTCGTGCTTAGGAATGCTCGTGACTTTCAGAGTGAGCATGTGATCAGAATCCTTTTTGGTGCACTCGTCCGAAGCAAGCTCGAAACCAGCTCTTGTGTATGGAATCCGCATGAAGGAGTATACACTCTTCGCTTGGAAAAGGTACAAAAGGCCTTTCTTAGGTACTTATATAAGCGTAAGGCGGGATATTATCCTTTCATGTACCCCACAAGGTTCCTGCAGGGACACTTGGGTTACAACTCACTTGAAACTAGGCGAGCATATGATCAGCTACTAACGGTCTTAAAAATAATCAGGAATGTCATTGACGCACCTGACTTACACAACCAGCTGTTACAACTTTATGTCCCTGACAGGTACCTCAGGGGTAGACGGCACCGTCTGCTCGCTGCGCCAGCATGTCGCACTGTCTCGCATGCCCAGTCCCCGCTCCCTCGCACTCTTACCGCCCTCAACAACCTACTGGCCGCCAACCCTGACTGCGATATATTTGCGGACGGATGGAAGGCTCTCATGTCAGCATGTTTGAGGTTTTGTGAACTTGGCGAATGATGATGACATTTTATATAATTAATTAACACTTTAATGGACTATTTGGATTTTATTAATATTTTATAATTTACTTATTTTTATGTTCTAGTGTTATTTTATTCAAGCGCATTGTAACCCTATACGGATGGTGATTTAGTAGACTATTGACATTTTTGTATTATTATTGTAGTAATTTTGTAAAAAGGTATTGTGTCTAGTTTAATGTGAATAATAGTTATTTAGGTTTTTTGTTTCTAATATTTTAAATTGACATTACTTATAATTAGTGTAATTGGTTGTAAACCGTTCTAATTATTTTCAATAAATAAATAAATAAATAAATAAAAGTGACTTTTACCATCATCTTTTTTCGACGTACAGGCTTCCCGCAGACAAGCCACTATAGGCATTCGATAGAACTTTAGAAGCACTACATTTCATTGTATGACAGCTAAAAAATCCATCCTGCAGAAGTCGAGATATTTGCAGTTAAAGGTGGTGACTTTTACCATCATGTTTTTTGACTTACAGGCTTCCCGCAGACAAGCCACTATGGGCATTCGATAGAACTTTAGAAGCACTACATTTCATTGTATCACAGCTAAAAAATCCATCCTGCAGAAGTCGAGATATTTGCAGTTAAAGGTGGTGACTTTTACCATCATGTTTTTTGACTTACAGGCTTCCCGCAGACAAGCCACTATGGGCATTCGATAGAACTTTAGAAGCACTACATTTCATTGTATGACAGCAAAAAAATCCATCCTGCAGAAATCAAGATATTTGCAGTTAAATGTGGTGACTTTTACCATCAATGTTTTTTGACTTATAGCCTTCCCGCAGACAAGCCACTATGGGCATTCGATAGAACTTTAGAAGCACTACATTTCATTGTATGACAGCTAAAAAATCTATCCTGCAGAAATCGAGATATTTGCAGTTAAAGGTGGTGACTTTAACCATCATGTGTCTGTGTGTTGGCAAATAAAGCTTCTATCTATCTATCTATCTATCATGTTTTTTGACTTATAGGGTGAGAGCCAGCGACCGGCAGACCTTCGTCATTTTATAAAGGCTGAGACTTTGTCTGTGTGTAGTCCCAGTATGGTTATGTACGATCCCCAAATATGAAGTTTGGGTCCGGGTGGCTTTGGGAGATATGAGGCATCAAAGGTGCCCAAAATAGCACCCAAGATTCGTCATTTTACCAAGGCTGAATTTTATATCACGTCGTCCTTTGTCAGATCCCTAGTACAGTTCCAACCCCCTGAAAGTCACCCTTAAACAAAAGTAATTGTAAGTATGCTTTCGTAGTAGTATAAAACCTGAACTTTGTGTATGTTACTTGAGGAGCTATAAAAAGATGTTTGCCAAGCAGGCAGACACCTGCGGTGGTTCCTTCATCATGTCGGTCAGCCTCAAAGTCTGCCGTATAAAACAAGTATAAAACATGTATGCAACAAGTATAAAACATGTATGCAACAAGTATCAAACATGTATGCAACAAGTATAAAACATGTATGCAACATGTATCAAACAAGTATGCAACATGTATAAAACAAGTATGCAACAAGTATAAAACATGTATGCAACAAGTATAAAACATGTATGCAACAAGTATCAAACATGTATGCAACAAGTATAAAACATGTATGCAACAAGTATAAAACATGTATGCAACAAGTATCAAACATGTATGCAACAAGTATAAAACATGTATGCAACATGTATCAAATAAGTATGCAACATGTATCAAACAAGTATGCAACAAGTATAAAACATGTATGCAACAAGTATAAAACATGTATGCAACAAGTATAAAACATGTATGCAACAAGTATCAAACGTAGGTAGTGATAATTTTAGCCTAGTGCGGGGTTCGATGTAAATTATTTATAATAATTGTAATTTTATGTATTAAGTTTTATGAATAAGTTTTATGAATTGAATTGAACCAGTGAAGGGTTAACTTGATGAGAATTGAATCCCTACAATTCCTAGCTTCGGGTAGGCAGGCGATGAACATGAAACAGCAAGCGGATTTTACGAGTTTAATGAAGATAGCCGAAAGATACAGGTTTAGAATTTAGAAGAGAAACGATACAGATAGATACAAGATTGGAAAATGTGAAAGTAGCGTGATATTCTGATTATTCTACAATTCCGGGCGCGCAAGCGATACGTGTTCCCCGTCTGAACGCGCTAGGCGAGTGTGTGTCGCGGCGCCAGCGCAAGTGGTTTTTATCGGCTATGTATGCAACAAGTATAAAACATGTATGCAACAAGTATAAAACATGTATGCAACAAGTATAAAACATGTTTAAAACATGTATGCAACAAGTATAAAACATGTAGGCAACAAGTATCAAACATGTAGGCAACAAGTATCAAACATGTATGCAACAAGTATCAAACATGTATGCAACAAGTATAAAACATGTATGCAACAAGTATAAAACATGTATGCAACAAGTATCAAACATGTATGCAACAATTATAAAACATGTATGCAACATGTATCAAATAAGTATGCAACAAGTATAAAACATGTATGCAACATGTATCAAACAAGTATGCAACATGTATCAAATAAGTATGCAACAAGTATAAAACATGTATGCAACAAGTATAAAACATGTATGCAACAAGTATCAAACATGTATGCAACAAGTATCAAACATGTAGGCAAAAAGTCTCAAACATGTATGCAACAAGTACAAAACAAACTAAAATAACTCAACTAAATAATTCAGCCTTGGTAAAATGACGAAAGTTGACTCGTAATTTTCCATACTTTGAGGCTGACCGACATGTTGAAGGAACCATCGCAGGTGTCTGCCCGCTTGGGAAACCTCTTTTTATAGCTCCCTAAGTAACATATATCAAATTCAGCCTTGCCTCATATCTCCCAAAGCCACCCGGACCCAAACTTCATATTTGGGGATCGTACATAACCATACTGGGACTACACACAGGCAAACTCTCAGCCTTTATAAAATGACGAAGGTCTGCCGGTCGCTGGCTCTTAGGCTATTACAGGCTTCCCGCAGATAAGCCACTATGGGCATTCGATAGAACTTTAGAAGCACTACATTTCATTGTATGACAGCTAAAAAATCCATCCTGCAGAAATCGAGATATTTGCAGTTAAAGGTGGTGACTTTTACCATCATACGAGTATTTTTTGACTTACAGGCTTCCCGCAGACTAGCCACTATGGGCAATCGATAGAACTTTGAAGCACTACATTTCAATATATGACAGCTAAAAAATCCATCCTGCAGAAATCGAGATATAAGATAGATAGATAAAAAAATTATTTGGGAAAACACACACACAGACGAATATAACTAGGTACAAACTAAAGTTACACAGCAAAAAAAATGTATATAATAGATCGACTACAAACAAAGACAGAAAAGTATAAAAGAAAACAAAAAGAAAATAAAGAAGGACGTCTGTGTTGGTGCAGTCCAAAAAGGAACAATCTCAGCTTTGTGTTGCTCTACACCGGGGAGGTACAGAGCAACGCTGGTTTTCAGACTGCTCCTAACGTGATACGTTCACGTTTAATATCACGTTTAATAACGTGATGTCACCCAACGGTGACATCACGGTATTAAAAAAAAGACAATTAAAAAGAAGAGCTGTTAGTTCATAAATACTTAAATAATTACAGAATAAGATACGGTTACATTAGATTATTATTATTAGATTTCTGCAGGATGAATTTTTTAGCTGTCATACAATGAAATGTAGTACTTCTTAAGTTCTATCGAATGCCCATAGTGGCTTGTCTGCGGGAAGCCTGTAAGTCAAAAAACATGATGGTTAAAGTCACCACCTTTAACTGCAAATATCTCAATTTCTGCAGGATGGATTTTTTCGCTGTCGTACAATGAAATGTAGTGCTTTTAAAGTTCTATCGAATGCCCATAGTGGCTTGTCTGCGGGAAGGCTGTAAGTCAAAAAACATGATGGTAAGAGTCACCACCTTTAACTGCAAATATCTCGATTTCTGTAGGATGGATTTTTTAGCTGTCATACAATGAAATGGAGTGTTTTTGAAGGTCTACCCATTCCACCATACGCCTACTCTGCGGGCGATAGTTTTTTGATTTGGGCGGGAATGCCCATTCTCCTTCATTGAATTGATTCAGGCGTGACTTTGCGGAAGTCCATTGTAAGATATTAAAAATGGTAAGGAAATATATAGTAACAATCCGCTAATCTATTCTCAAACAAAGGTTTCTTAAAACTAGTACTCACCCCAAAGCCACCCAACCACCCACTAACCTCTGCCAAGCCTCCTACAACTTAGGCTCGGCAATCTGGAACCGTGAGCAGCACCGGGGCGCAAGCAAAAGAACACCTTCATTTGATTTCGACACGTGTTTCGCCCCTCCACGGGGCATCCTCAGGAGTAAACTTGACTACTTCCGTGCAAACGCAGACGTCTTGTCGCTACGAGCGCCGAACAAAAAGAACCGCCGAACTTTTTGTTCGGCGCTCGTAGCTTTTGGCAGAGGTTAGTGGGTGGTTGGGTGGCTTTGGGGTGAGTACTAGTTTTAAGAAACCTTTGTTTGAGAATAGATAAGCGGATTGTTACTATATATTTCCATACCATTTTTAATATAAAACAAATTTGTCACGACTGTATCCCCAAGGCGCGGTAGACATTCTTTCAGACATTTTATATTCCAGATCCTTTGAAGTAGTCAGAGGCATGTACAAATATTTGATACATGCCCACATCTTGCAGAAGTTAGTATTCCATACGTGGCAGGTTGCAAGCACATCGCCGCCTATATTACTAACTGGTTTCATCACGATGTTTTCCTTCACCGTTCAGACTGTAAATATTAGTCAAGTGGTTGTGGCTCGACTTTCAATCCGAAGGTCGTGAATTCAATGGATTTTTCGTTTCGTAAAATGTACTTTAACACAAGCTCATAACGGTGAAGGAAAACATCGTGAGGAAATCCACAGCTTAGTCAGCTCCACACAATTTGACGTTGTCTTTCCTGTGGGCCTGTGGGCATTTACATCCATATTGGATAACTAGCTGTCCGTCACGGTGTTACCCGCGCTCCCTCGGGAAAACATCACTTTCCCGGGATAAAATATAGCCTATGTTCATCAGGGATAATGTAGGATTCTAATGGTGAAAGAATTTTCCAAATCGGTCCAGTAGTTTCGGAGTCTATTCAATTTAATTTCATTTATAGACAGCTAGTATAAATATATTTTGACTTATGAGAAACTAGCTGCGCTCCCGCGGTGTAACCCGCGGTCCCTCGGGATTTTTTCGGGATAAAAAGTAGCCTATGTCCGTCCCTGGGATACAACCTTTATCCATGCCAATTTTCAGCCTAATCTGTTCAGTGGTTTGGGCGTGAAAAGGTAACAAACAGACAGACAGACAGACAGACAGATAGACAGACAGACAGACAGAGTTACTTTCACATTTATAATATTAGTATGGATATGGATAAGAAATAAGAAAAATTTATTGTTTTTTTTTTACTAAAAACTTACTTAAAACTTACCTGTAAGGTGGTCCCAGCACTGAAGCTCTGTGATAAATCAATTTTTGGCTTTCTCTTGTAGCCTTTTGGAGGACCCCGTTTCTTAGCAATCTCGCCATTCTTCTTATATCTAAAGTGATTTAAGTTATTTTAGTATACGAGTGAGCGAGACAGCTATACAACACTATCTTCGTCTTCTATAGCTTATCAAAAATGAGCTCTGCGAAGCTTCTAAGATCCGCTGTGACTGTTATCTCAATAGGAATCGAACCCATCTACCAGTAACATAGGCTGAGCCTATTAAGCTCAAAAGTTAATTTAAAAAAACGTAAACAGGGTCACGACTGTATCCCCGAGGCGCGGTAGACATTCTC
The DNA here is from genome assembly GCA_963565295.1 of Epirrhoe alternata. Taxonomy (NCBI): domain Eukaryota; kingdom Metazoa; phylum Arthropoda; class Insecta; order Lepidoptera; family Geometridae; genus Epirrhoe; species Epirrhoe alternata. The sequence goes on from OY751402.1 coordinate 6,038,759, forward strand.
TCAGATCTTTTATATCCCCCAGCGGGGCTGTTTAGAAACTAGTCATGCAATCTAGATCCTTTGAAGATGTCTAAAATATACGCTTTAACACGAGCTCTGAACGGTGAAGGAAAACATCGTGAGGAAACCAGTTAGTATTCTTATAGGCGGCGATGGGCTTGCAACCTATCACGTATGGGATACTAACTTCTGCAAGATGTGAGCATGTATCTAATATGTATTTGGACATGCCTCTGACTACCTTAACTGTTTATCCTAATAATCCTATCCTAATATCCTAATCCTAATAATATAATAAATCTGAAAGTTTGTGAGTATGTTTGGATATTTGTATGTTTGTGTAACAATCACGCCTAAACCAGTGAACCGATTTGGATGAAACTTGGAATAGGCGTAGATAGTGACCTGGAATAGCATATAGGCTATTCAAAATGTTGGTACCACGCGGGCGAAGCCGCGCGCAGAAGCTAGTAAATAATACAATGTCATTTACCTTATAATTTCCCCCGTCTCAGTAACAAGTGGTGTCTTAGCCTGAACCGGAGTAATACTCAATTTAGCCGGCAACGAGAACCTCGTCTGCAAATTCTTAACTATATTATTTGCCTCTGATGCTAAAGCTAAAGGATTTGCCAAATTCAGTGGGTTATTCACGAATTTTGGCAGAATCGGAGTCGGTGGGAATATACTAAGTGACTTGGGAGTATTGAAGGCTGGGATTTGGTAGACTTGGAGGTTCAGCGAGGAGTTGATCTTGAGGCGTTTGGCTGCCGGTTCATCAGCATCACTGGTGCTGTCTGAGAGGCATTCTGTGTCGAGGGGGTCTGAATCGTTGAACGGATCCCGTTCCTTTTCTCGGAGGCAAAACATCTGTAAAACATGTTTTTTATACAAAATGGTCTACTGCCCTGAAATAACTTAATTTATGAAAACCCAGATCCATTGTGAATACTGTCGTCATCATCAATCGCAAAGTCAAAGTCAAAAAGCATTTATTCAGTAGGACCGCTGGGATCACTTAGAATAGTCTTAGAACTAATGTTACTCCTGTTCTTGCGCGACCAATACCGTGAAGAATCAGGGCAACAAACACGGTCTGGGGCCTAGCATTCTTTTAGGTGATCCATCTTAAAACTAAAAGTCAAGCTCCAGTGGGGTCAAGAAAATTGAGGTTGCCAAGTAAGTTTAGATGCTCATAAATAAAAAAGTAACGCCTCAACAAAGTACTTTGCCTGGCATCACACTCTACACTTGACTAACATAGGTGGTACAGTCACGGACAATAAGATGTATACACTCCTTCTTCTTCTTCTTCCTGCCCTTATCCCACAAAGTGGGGTCGGCACAACATGTTTCTTTCTTCCATTTCCCTCTATCACTCGTCATATCCGAACTCACTCCTTTCACTAACATATCCGCATTCACACAGTTCATCCATCTTTTCTTAGGCCTACCCCTACCGGTATATTCATCCACATTCATACTCATCACTCGTCGTGTTATATGACTTTCATCCCTCCTCATGACATGCCCATACCACGCCAACCTTCCACTTCTCAATTTGTCAGTCACTGGCGCTACTTTCAAACTTCCCCTGATGTACTCATTCCTTATCTTGTCCATTCTAGTTACTCCACACATCCATCTCAGCATTCTCATCTCTGTCGCATGCACTCTTCTTTCATCCGTCACTTTGGTTGCCCAACACTCTGATCCATACAATACGACAGGTCTAATGATCGATTTGTATATTTTCCCCTTGAGTTTAAGGGGCATCTTCTGATCACATATAACACCAGAGACCTGTCGCCATTTCATCCATCCCACATTCATTCTATTTTTGATGTCCCGATCAATTTCGCCGTCGTTTTGGATAAAAGAGCCAAGGTACCGAAAGTCGGTGCAAGCTGGTAGGGATACACCGTCTAAGGCTGTAAGATGTATACACTCCATACTTTTAAAATTAATATCACACTAAAACTAATAGATGTAGGTTAAAAACAAAAAGTGGAAATTGATTTCACATTGAACTAGTGGCGAAATTAATAAAAATACCAGAACATTGTTGGACATGTTGACCTGTGCATGGGTTGAAACATTATGGAATGTATACATGTTATCTTATGTCTGGGTGTTTCTATGTATAATATGTATGTATTTACAAACAAAAAAAAGTATATACGTAGTATATCAGTTATCTGGTTCCCATAGTACAAGCTATGCTTAGTTTGGGGCTAGCTGATGCTGTGTGAAATTGTCCAGCATTATTTATTTATTTATTTTATTATTGTCCATGACTGTACCTACCTAGCTGTTGCTTAAATAAAAGGAGAGACACTAGATATAGATAAAGCCAAGAATAATATCACTCAATACTGAAATTTGGGGGGGGGGGTCACTACTCTAATATTAGACTTTATTGGACAATAAACAAGATTTTACTTTTGGACGTGTACGATTTTGGGAGGGGTCATATCCCCTATGACCACCCCCCTCAGACCGCACCTGCAAGAATATCCCACTGCCGGGCATAGGCCTCCCTCTGTTTAAACCATTCATACTCATTCATGGATACCTAAAGCTAAAAAATGAAGTGATAAACTTGGATTAGGTAAAATGTGTCTTTAATTATCCACCGGTTAGCTTTGGTGATAAAAAAATAGGCATTGTCTGACAACAAATAATGATAAATGAAGAGACAAACCAGTTTACTCTTCCATCTTACTATAGACAAAGTAATTCCACATGTATGTAGGCAGTTCTAAGTTCCAACAAATTTCAACTCAGATCATGAAACCATATCTTTGAGAATGCCAACCAACTATGATTTCAGGGTCAATTTGAGGTTCTACAGTGAATTATTTCATTAGTATTCAATTTAATCTGTTTCAAATCCTAAATTTTATTAAAACAACTGAATTAACTGCCAAAGTATCAGTTTTGTTTGATATTTTTTTTAGATCTTACTAGCTAAACTGAGGCATGAACAAGTTTTTCCAAGAAGTCTCTAGAATGGAATGATTCATACCAAATAACTGTTTTTTGGACATGATATTAGCTAGATAAGACATTTTATACAATCTATTATATCGAGGGACCTCTGTGTAATGTGCATCAATCGTAGGTAGCAAGGCAATGCGTAAATTAAATTATGTTTGGCAAAAAAAATCATTAGTTTTTCTAAACAGACAGAGCTGCACAATCGAACATTTCTGTTCGAATTTCAAATTATGTCGACGATCACACACTGGCAGGATGCAAAATGCACAAAACCAAAAAATATAGAAACGCATACTTACGATTCCAATTTCAAATTTTCATAGAAAACTAAGAAATTCTAACGCAAAGATTACCGGAAGGCCTCTATTTACACTGAAGATGATAAATTAACACGTAAAAGACACTTAGAATCACAAAATGGCGATTTATTTCGTAAAAGAACGAAACAATAGACCGATCTCATAAAATAACTGCACATGCCACTAAAAACTTACGCGTAGGTACGTAAAGTTGAACTAATTATGTACTGAAATCTAAACTATTGAATGAAGAACTCACTTTTTTCGCGTTTTCTGGACAGATTTTCGTAGATGTATCACAAAACTATAACATTTGTAGAGTTCTAAACAATAATTCAACGATTTTACGTAAAATAACAACGAAACATGAAAAGAAAGAAGGTTAGGGCGCACGAATAAAATAATAACAAGTATTTGACTTCTAGTGATGTGTTGTTGTAACCATAAATAACGGATGGAGTTTGGAGTACATAATCGACCCTACTGTGTGAAAATTCGATTCTTTGCTGTATCAAATAACTAAGCACTTACCTTGATATTATATTTCCTTATTTGAAATCGATATCAAAGCATGATTTTTATAGGAAAAATCAATTGTTCACCATTGGTACATATCTCAAAAAGTTCTGTTTTTACTTACAATTCAATCAAAACTTATCCCTACCCCAGAAGGTGATGATAATGTTAGTTATGCTTGTGGAAAGTTCCATAAAAATATAGCAAAACTAACGCTGGAAAAACACAGTATCATCAAGCCCCAAACTAAGCAAAGCTTGTACAATGGGTATCAGATAACTGAGATACATATATACTTTTTTGTTTGTAAATACATGCATATTATAAATAGAAACACATAAACCCGAGATACATATTTGCAGATCATACAAACATTTATCCAGCGGCGGGGACTAAATTCGCAACCTTCTGAGTCACAGGCGGCCTTTCACCCACTGCGCGACAGAGGTCGTAAAAAAGCCTTTTTCCTACAAAAAAAACATCTCGTGTTGTGTCAAGACGTCAAGTCTACACTACTGAATCGAACGCATGTCGATTAAAACTTCACATTGTTTAAGTAATTATATCGAGATAAGATTAAAATGTTGCTTCACATCACTGGCTCTCAAATTGCCTACGGCTCTCATCAGGAACTGTAAATTATTCAAATGGATTTAAATCTTATTGCAATGAAATAAAGTGAATAATTGCTTGACGTCTCAGAGGCGTCACTTGTTTGACGTTTTCGATTTTTTTCGGGCTGCCAGCACAAAATAATAATTTGAAACAAAATTAATGTTGCTAGCATTTCTGGGAAGTTAAATTCCCTGTGGTTGCTTTTTTGTACTTTCCTAGGCATAAACTAGGATCATAGATCTTGAGTTCCTTACAAAAAGTCTAATGGTCTATTTTATATTCGCCAATGACAGACGAATGTCGACGGTCACGAACGTGTAGAGGGCCTCATCGCCTTCCTATCCAAATAATAGTTCGGCAAATGTGTAGAGAGGCCGAAGATTGTCTCTAATAGATTCACAACTTGCAAGTTGCAAGTGTAAAGCTAGAAACATACTATCGGACGCGGCTGACAGCCGCAATCTGGATATTGATTGTACACTGAGCTGTGCAAACTGTCGGACGTAAGTCGCGGACGTGTCCTTATGCTTTCGGACGTCCGACAACGATCTGGCGCGCTGGATGTACTACTGTGGATAACCTACCTATCAGTCGCGGCTCTAAGTCGTATGTTTCTAGCCTAAAACTAGATAGCGGTGGTCAAAGAAAATTGCCGTGGTTGTCTAAATAATTTTTATTTAACATTTACAACATTGAATTAACGTAATATTAAGTTTCTAGTTTTATTTACATTATTATTAGTCTTAGCGAACATATTAACATTAGTTTAAATAATAAATAAGTAAATAATGCTGGACATTTCACACAGCGTCATCTAGCCCCAAACTAAAGCATAGCTTGTACTATGGGAACTAACAGATTACTACCTACATACCTACTTTTTGTTTTTAAATACATATATTATACATAGAAACACCCAGACCCGAGATAAATATTTGCAGATCATTACAATCATTTATACCGCGGCGGGGATCGAACCCGCAACCTTCTGCGTCCCAAGCGGGCTTTCATCTACTGCGCCACAGAGGTCGTCATCGTAATTTGTTACAAGTATTAATTAGCGTATTTTGGAATAGGACCTACAATAATATTAAGTTTCTTTAAGTTAAGTTTATCTAACATTTACAGTAAGTAAATGTTAATTTGTTATTTTAGCACATAAAGACATTCAACTCAACAAGATGTGTGTATTTCAATCGCCACGAGTAGCGAACTGATTTGGATGAAACTTGGAATAGGCGAAGGTAGATTGACATAAAAGCATAGGCTATCAAAACGTTGGTACCACGGGCGAAGCCGCGCGCAGAAGCTAGTGAATTATAAAGTAACCTAAGTTGTTAGAGCTCATCCTGGCAGTAAGTACGGTCACAGAATACCTACTACAGCACAGTGCAGTTTTGTAGGGTTGGTTTTCGCCATCTTTTGGTACTCGTTCTTATCTAGATAATCAAATAGATCTGGGTTTTAGGTCATTCGATCGAAATCGAACAAAAAATCTCGAACTTTGGGTATTACCAAGTTGTTTATCAATAGTGTGTTACAATTTTTTTTTTTATGTTCCCTTAGACATGAATATATTAGAATTAAAAGTTATTAGCATATAAGTAAACATTTAAACCGGGAGAATCTAGCTACCGAGGTCAGTCACAGTTTTTTTTAATCTAGGACGCCATTTTGGCAGCTGCAGCAGCGGCAAGTGCAGCCGCCTTCTTTTTGACAGCTAGTGCTGTGCGCTGTTTCGCTTGGATCTTGGCCTTTTGACTTTTTGAGAGTTTCCGCTTCTTAGCTTCTTCTTTGGACGCTGCTGCTGGAAGAAGTTTATGTGTGAGAAACAAATAAAAAAGTAATTGTAAGTGGGTGGGACTCTGGGAGTTTTAAGGCTGCCAAATCAACAAAATGATAGTTTGCCAGACTCTACCCAAGTCATTGATAGTTCGTGTCTTCGCCACAGTTTTGACTAACACACAACACGTTGCTATGGGGGATGCTACACACTCGATACGGATCGTGATATCGTGCTACAGGATTTTATTCAGCGATCCATATCACGATCCGCGAAACGCGATTCATTATTCAGCGACGAGCGAGCGAGACCACGAGACCCACGGATATTTCTTCTCGTCTGTGACGAGACCATTCCGCTATTCCACAGACGTACTAGGGATACTGCGTATCAGACGGAAAACTCAGGAACAAATCTACTCGCCGTAATTTAATCTGTGGGCCACATCTCATAGATTTTGACAAATGAAACCACAGAGTATTGAAGAAAGCATCGTGCTACCACCGTAGATAATAAATGATTTCTTTCCTCATTCATTCCAATCACTCATTCTATTTCTATTCTTTCCTATTCATGAGCCGAAGGCCCAATGTACTTAGGTAATTAGGAGGTGTTGTGAAAGGCAAGAAATAATTTAACATATTGATCATTTATTAATTTTTTTATTTTTTAACTTAGTTTTATATTTATTATAAGCTTTTGCCTGCATGGCAGGTAATGTCTTGTTGGCTAATCTGACAACATCCGTACCTTTTAAAATTCGGTTTATTATATTGCACCAGTTAAATACTGCTAAACGTAACGTGAATCCCAGAAATAGATCTTTTACAAGATTTTTGTGTAATTCGCAATGGAGAAAGTCAAGCGAATATTTAGCTTCTATATTATTTTTGATGCTTTTAATTATTTCTTTACTATGTGGTTGCTTTTCTAAATATTCGTTGGCTTCCTCAGTAATAATACCAAAGAACCTCACGGCATTTTCTGAAGGGTAGGTTAATTTTTTTTCTTTTACGGATTTGTATTCTTTAAAAGATATCCAATTATGGATGGAGCCTGTTTCAAAATTCAAATTTGTAGCGGTTAACTCATCCTCACACTGCCGACATTTAATTTTTCCTAATATTTTTCTTATAACCCACCCTGCAGTATATGCACGTGAGTGTACATGTAGTCTTTCTTGCCTACTTGTAATAGATGTAGGAAATATTTCTGGTCCTACTTCAGAGGATTCAGGGACATTATCATTATTTTCAATTTCATTTTCCTTGGTGGTGCCAAACAAAGCCTGCAATTTTAACAATTGGACCCCTGAATCCTCTTCACAATTATAATTTTTTGAGTGAAACTGTATAAATCTAGTGATTAGCAGTGATTTAAATGTGCTTATAAAGGTGTGGCAATCTGGGTCATTATTTCTGAAATTATACGACCGCACTTGACCGAAAAAGTTTTCAATTGGGTCCGAGTTAAAATATCGCGGACGCATAATTTTAATTTCTTTTTTTTCCAACTGTTGCCACACCCTTTCGTAACTTTTTAATGTTACAATCCAATTTTTCAAAGAAGGTACAGATGTTTCTCTTCCTTTTTCATCAACATATCTTATTTCTGAAAGTTTTTTTATAGCATCTCGCCAAAACGTGTGGTGAATTGAGTTTTTTGTAACTGCATGTCTTAGCGGTTTGCCTTTTGATTTTTTTGAGTATAAACTCGCTCCATTCACTGAGTTGAACAAATCGTCAAAAAATGATACCACTTCTGCGGTATTTTTTAATGTAGGGCTCACTGGACTGCCATCTGCATATTGCGCTGCAACAAAAAAAAATGAAGATATTAATATGCGAAAACGAAGCTTCGCTCTACATGATGATGATCATGGCTATTATGAGGGTTGGATAGTAGTTTCCTGATTTACTATGAAACTAGGTACTTAAAGGAAATTTAAGCTTACATACTAAATTGGTTCTTATCTATACTAATATTATAAAGAGGAAAGATTTGTTTGTATGTTTGAAATGAATAGGCTCCGAAACTACTGGACCGATTTGAAAAATTCTTTCACCAATAGAATCCTACATTATCCCCGATGAACATAGGCTATATTTTATTCCGGGGAAGTGAAATTTTCCCGAGGGATCGCGGGTAACACCGCGGCGGACAGCTAGTCCATACTAATATTATAAATGTGAAAGTAACTCTGTCTGTCTATCTGTCTGTTTGTTACCTTTTCACGCCAAAAGCACTGAACAGATTGGGCTGAAAATTGGCATGGATAAAGGTTGTATCCCAGGGAAGGACATAGGCTACTTTTTATCCCGGAAAAATCCCGAGGGACCGCGGGTTACACCGCGGGAGCGCAGCTAGTATTATATAAAATGCTTACCAAACTGAGCGGTGTAAGACAAAGTGGCTGCAACCGTTTTACTAAAAACTCTAGTACAGTTTTTTACCTGAAACATAAATATAGTTGAATAAGCTTACCTCTGAAATTAAAAGCAAGAAATTTTTAAATATAATTACAATCAAAATTCAAAAGAGAGAAATTACTAACCTTCATCTTTTTAATTTTTTCTGGAATGACATGTTCATCATTTAACTTGTGCAGTAGTCGCATCTGTGCATGGTTGCAATCTGTTTTGTATACTTCAACAATATCAGACCATTTTGATATCTTGCCTTGGTATATTATGTTTTTTGTAAGAAAGTTGTTTCGGAGCCCTTTAATTAGGTGTGGTGGATCATAAATCACACTCAAGACATGTCCGTTGATTTCAATAACTTCATCTGCAATATGACTTGATATAAGATTCACATTATATTGAACAATAAATCCTACTAATATTTTTTTTTATTTGGGAAACAAACAGTACATAGTGACAATTAAATTAAAGAGCATATAAAAACACATAAACCAATCAAGTTAAGTTCAAGTTAAGTTAATATTATAAACTAGTTACTAGTTTTCCATTCTTTTTGTAGGTTTTCAAGTAGGTACCTACTTATGTTATTTAAGTCGCGGGTACCAGCTATAGTATGTATATCATGGTTCAAAATTAAGAAAATTTTTTTAGCTCGATCACTTACCAACAATTTTATCAGCACGTATCTGTTCTCTTTTTGTATCCTCCAGGAGACTTTTAATCATGCTCTGGAATGCTGTCCCTTGATCACAGACTATTGCCAGAGGTTGTAGACCAGCATTTATTATGGCTGTTACCATATTTTTAATAATAATTTTTAACTGAAATGAAATGAAATGAAAAAATCTTTATTGCAACGCAATGTAACAAAAAGTAGGAAGGTAACTTATAATAAAGTAATTACCTAGAACCATTGGTTGCAATTGGCGGTCTTATCGCTAGATCGCGATTTCTTCCAGACAACCTTTATACTAAACTAAGCTACAATTTAAGCTAAAACTAAATTTAAACAATAAACATGCTGGGACCCCTCCGCTGACTGCAAAGTTGAGCAGTGAGGACTTATCCTGGCCCTCGAACTAGTGTAAGACTGTATCTCGAGGGTCAGTTTCTATCCTTACAGCACAATGCTTTGGGCCCATGGAAAGGTCCCCGCATGTTGATTCGGATATAATTAACTATATTATATTTTGGAGAACTGTGCAATTTATTATACTATAGTCCCTTAGAAATATAATACCTACGTTTTGTGTGTGTGTGTGTATGTGTGTGTGTGTGTGTGTGTGTGTATGTGTGTGTGTGTGTGTGTGTGTAAGAATGTGTGAGTGTTCTGTATAAGAGTGTGATTGTACATAGTACCTATGTGTACGGTTATGTCTCAAGAGTTGTGTTCTTTATGATTCAGTAATAATTATTAGTAATAATTAATCTGTAAGTATAGATATAGATTTACGTTTACATTTACGTGTCTTTAAAAATCAAAAGTTTTTCCGTGTTTTTATAATCTGTCTGCATCAGCCATGAACTAAGACGCTTTTTTAGCTCATGTTTGTTGAGATGATAAATGTGAAGAATTTTGTTCAGACGATTATACAATAGAGGTGCTATAATAGGAAAGAAGCGGCTGTAAAAGGTTGTTCTATGTGGTTTAATGACGCAAACACGGTCCGATCGCCGTTTTCTTTCATTTAAGCTACTGTCAAATGGTAGGATAGAATGCATGCGCAGGACAGTTTGAAACACAAAGAGCTGTCTGACCGTGAGAACTTTAGAGTCGTTATACAACGATGTTGTGGGATAGCGAAAGGGTTTTTTCTGCATCACTTTCAAAACAGCTCTCTGTGCCCTCTCAATTTGTAGCATTTTAGTTTTATTTGAGCCTCCCCAGATGGTTATACAGTATCTAAGAAGGGATTCACTAAGTGCAGAGTATACTAACTGCAATATTTTATAACTTGCCGAAGATCTTAAGTTCTTAAATATATAAATTAATTTTCTAGTTCGCGATGTCAGATAATCAATGTGAATATTCCAGTTAAGTAGCTTATCAAAGTGTACGCCAAGATATTTAATGCTGTCCGTTCTCGTAAGAGTAGGACAGGTACAGTTATGAGACGGGTTTTCACATGTGTGTCCCTTTATGTTATAGTTAGGAGGTGGTTGGCTTGCTGAGGTTAGTGAGAAGGTCATGTACTTCGTTTTATTTACGTTAAGAGTCAATAAATTCTGATCAAGCCAAGACATCACTGTAGCAATGGTGTTTTCTGCCATTTTTTGAGTTTCCTCCCAGTTATTACCCGTTATCAATAAAACTGTGTCGTCCGCGTAACAGATTATTTGACAGTTAGGAAGAGACATATCGCACAGTTCATTTACATATATTTGAAACAGTGTGGGTCCAAGTATACTGCCTTGTGGAACCCCATACTCAAGAGAGGCTTCTTCACTAGTAGTGTCAAACAATTTAACGATCTGTTTTCGATTAGTAAGGTAACTTTTAAACAAATCATAAGCAACGCCTCGGACACCAATTCTTGACAGTTTATTCAATAGCAGTGGGACAGAGACAGTGTCAAAAGCTTTTGAAAGATCCAGGAAGATTGCCAGGCATTTTTTTTTACTATCTAAATTTTGAGATATTTCATTTACTAGTTTACCTACTGCATCCTCCGTGGACTTCCCTTTCCTAAATCCGAATTGGTTATTTGAGATTATCTGATTATGTTCAAGGAATTTGGTTAGCCTAACGTTTAATAGTTTTTCTAGTATCTTAGATAAGGAAGGCAAGATCGATATTGGCCGATAATTATTGACACTGTCTCTGTCTCCTGATTTGAATATAGGGTGCACTACAGCTTTTTTAAAGTCATCTGGGAAGTTTCCTGATGAAAGTGCTCTGTTACAGATATAAGTAATGGCCGGCAGTAACGTGAATCTTGTGAGTTTAAGGACTTTTGTCGGTATGCCATCCCAACCTACCGCACAGTCACTACGAAGGTTTATAATAACATTTTCAACTTCGGCTTCATCAGTAGCATACAAAGCAAAAGAATCTCTGCAGAATTTAGTGGCTCTATGAGTAATCTGAGTAGACTGCTTAATGTTATTTGCGAGAGTCCGGCCAATATTAGCGAAAAAATCATTGACTTTGTTGACAGAAGAAAGTGGGTTAGGATCTAAATTCAGAAGTTCTCTAGGTGGGGAGGTGTTTTTTTGCGCATTTATGATGTTTTTTATGATTTTCCAGGTTTGCTTAGAGTTCTTTTTGGCATTCATAAATTCACTCTGTTCGTGTTCTCTCTTTAGTTTTTTAAGTAGGTTGTTTAGGAAATTACGGTAACGAGTGTAACTAATTTTAATAGTATCATTATTAGGAGATTTGCGTGACTTTTTATGCAATTTGTCGCGATGGCGAATACACCGAAGAAGCCCTGGGGTTATCCATGGCTTAATTAACTTTTTTCTCCTAGTTAACGCTACTTTTTTTGTATGTCGCTGAACAATTGATCCAAGTAGAATTATAAATTCAGTTGCAGCCTCATTAGTATTGGAGATAAATAAGATGTGAGAAAAGTCAGTGACATTGATTTCTTGAATAATAGCTTCATAGTTAATTTTATTGTAGATTGAGCTTACTTGATCTTTGATGAGATTTCTGTCTAGACAAACGAGAACTGGGCAGTGATCCGTAAGATGGAATTGGAGAACTAGGGTTACTGACTCACGGTTACTTTTTAGAAGTATATGATCGACACACTTCAGGCTATCCATTCTCGTAGGTAGGGTGTGTGTGGGTAGTAATCCATGTAGGGCCGACAGATTCAAAAGTTCATCTCTTTTAACTGGCTCTAACGAGTTGTCTCTTATATCAATATTTAAGTCACCTGCCACGACAACATCTCGTATACCTGATAGAGTCAGTAGAACATTATCTAGACTGGTGATAAACCTATCTGTGTTATGATAGGATGGTGACCTATAAATCGCTACCACAGCTAAGAAGCTTCCAATGCGACCAACAAGGCATGTACCATCATTGAAGGTTATTGGTTCAGTTACGTTACAATCTATGCTATCTTTGATGTACATCACTACACCGTCATTCTGGTTAGAGTTGTTGTTAGTCCTGAAAGATACATAGCCTGGCAAAATAGGTAAATTTGTGACTTTACACAACCAGCACTCAGTGAGGATAATTATGTCGCATTCAGTTTTAATAGAAATAAGCAAAGGTAAAAATGCATCGAAATTACAATTGATACTTCTAATATTGAATTGCAGAATTTTAATAGTTTTGTTCTGTTTTATATGTTTGAGACAGTCTTCTGGCCGGCAACTGTGTGAGGATTTTACCCCAACTGCATCGATATCATTACATATATCTATAAGATCAGTCATAAGGGCTTTTATTCCTGAGCATCCCTTTTGCAATAAGCACATTTTGGGATGTTGTTTTTTTTAGATAAAAGTATGGAATTTTTCGATTGCAGTTGTTGTTTCGCACCCCCTGTTTGGCCAGTTTTGTAAGTTGAGAGTGTCTTGTGTTGTGTGTGTTCCGAGTATGTTGTGTAAGGTATGTGTGTGTTGGGTATGTGTGTGTTGGGTATGTGTGTGTAGTGTATGTGTGTGTTGTGTTGTGTGTATATTTCGTAAGTGTAATAGTAGCATTATTTAACATATTTTGGGACTTTGGGTGAAATAAAGAGTAAGAGAAAATGATAATGTAAAGACTTAACAGAGAATAAATTTTAGGAATATAAAACACTATTAGTCAATCCTTTTGGGCTAGGGAGGCGATTTGGTCTTCATTTTTGACTTCAATTGCGGATTCCCCCTCTTCTTTTCTAATGAAAACCTTCCCATTCACCGTCCAGCAGTATTTCCAGTCGCTATTTTTAATCAGGTTTCGAGCGAGAAAGTGGAGGTGTTTCCCTTTTTTGGTGAGAAATTCTTTGATGTATATTGTACTATTTTTCTGCAAACCTTGCCCCAAAGAGCTCGTGCTAAAACTCTGTCCCTTGTGTCCAATGTTATACTTTTTGTAAGCCTGAAGGAGCTCAATCTTCTTTTGCAGCTGCGAATATTCGATGATGATAGGTCTGGGAGAATCATTTTTGGCAGGCAAGCGGTAGGCGCTGCGTATGTCCCTTGGGTCGTATTCAACTTTTAGAGTTTTATGAATCTGTTCTATTATATCCACCATTTGCGAATTATTTTCTGTGGGCACGTTGTTGATTTCAATACAAGTTTCTCTGAGTTTTCTCTCTAGGTGTTCGACCTGGGTCTCCAAGCCGCGTGCATAGTCTTCTGAATTGATTTCTTTTTTTTCTAAGATATCAATGCGAGTTTTGAGTTCATTTTGCTCTTCAATAATTTTTGTGATCGACTTTTTAATCTCCGCGTTTGATGTAAGCAATTCCTCATTTTGCTTTTTTAATGACGTCATTTCGTGCTTAAGTTGAGAAAATTGCTCATTTTGACTATGTTTTAGATCCATGAACATCTGCTGTACATTAGTGAACATCAACTGTATGGCGTGAGGAGAACCCTCAAGTGAGTGGTCGGTAGACTTACCGACTTCTGGGCTCGCATTTGGGCATTTCCTTTTCCGGACATTTAAATCCAAGTCTGCCGTCATATCTGAAGCACTCGTTAAGTCTGGATAAGAACATGCGTCACTTAGAGGTCGCGGCGTCGGTGGGGTTCTTGTCATTTTACTCATGTCGCTAATGTAGACTCTAAGTTCAACTGACGAGGATGCAAAAATGGCTTGGCAAAGTATGCGTGGAGACAAATAAAGCAGCGCGAGGCGTAGCAGATAAAGTTAAATAGCTCTGTGCGTTGCGTAGCTTGTAGCGGTAAGCGTAGGAGGTCGCGTAGCTCGTAGCGGTTGGTGTGACGTCACCGCGTAGCACTCAGAGGTAGCACTGTGATAGTACTATTTAGCTATCTGTGACGCACAGCTACTGAGGTGATTTATAATTTCGTTCGGCCGTTCACTTACGCTCTGGCTCAGCTCGTAGAGAGGTGGATTTGGAAGCCGACGGGCGCAGGATCGAATCCGGGCAAATCAAAAACTTCGTTCACTCACTGCTTGAGATGTCCGAAGCGGCGCCGGCGCTCAGCAACACAAAGGTGAAGTCGATCGTCCCTTTCTAGTCCCGCCCAGTGGGAGGAGTCAGCCGTCCAAATTGTGTAGGAAGAACAAGAAATTGAAAATCCGAAAGACAACCAATCACAGGGCAGTTGGCAAAAAACTCGAATAAACAAACGACACAGGTCCCCAGCACGTCCGCACGGTTCAAGAGCCGCGATCCGAATCCGCGAACTGAACCCCCGAGGTTGCTCCTTTGCAAAAGTAAAATGCAATAGGCTGCTGCCATTTGCAGAGAGCACCCCTTAGCATGAAAACAAGGGCATGGTCTGCGAAATCCCTTGACTTTTCGTTGAGTTCAACAAAACCATTAATTTTATCTTTGTTTTTGTCATATGAAACAGCTGGCTCCAGGGCTACCTCATCAAACAGAATAGAACAATATTTTTTGTTTTCATCCCAATTTGAGACCTGCAACAAATGTAATAAGATGTAATTATGGCTAGTAAAGTAATAATTAATTAATTTAATCATTAAAAATCTTAAGTTACAGTTCGCCCAACAGATCTAGGCATTCGTGAAGTTAGCCGTTTGTCTGCGCAGTGAACGCTTCTTCACACAAAATTGTGTTCAGCGCAGAAAACTTAAAAACTTATTTATTCTGAAATTAAATATATTGGTCTCAGTTCGGTGAAATATTACCTCTTGCTTTACAGCTTCAAATATTTTTTTATTGATTCCAGGTTCTATGTTCAACTCTGAGATCATTTTGTTCAGCGTCTGCTTCGAAGGCAAAATAAATATTCGATGCAGAAATTTATAGCATTTTGGGCTCTGCTTCATAATAGATAGGGCTATCAATTTTTCTTCATTTGTGAATCTTCTGGCATTGATATGTTTGGTGCACTGTTTAATTTGCATCCACATTATTTTCTTTGTAAGTGGATTCATGTTGTCGGTCAATTTTTCGAAAGATTCGTCTTTTGTGAATTCCATGGCTCTTCTGGCTCTACGGCTGAAGTCCAATTGTTTTTTTGACTTCACAAATGCACTGTAAAGTCTTCTACAATTAGGAGTAAGACTTTTCTTCTTATTAATTATTTTTTTCCTCATCAGTCGTTTAGGAGTATGATGTGCAGGTACTTCTGCAAATGTATTAATAGATTCAATAATTTATAATTTAAGGTTCAACACAGAAAAACATTCTATGAAAACTTGAATGATAAAGTTTATTCCAACTTTTAAAAACACTTCATGTTAACTTTAATGCAAAATACATACTGTGTACTATATTTTCTCTTACCGTTAGAAGCTGGGTTTTCAACAGCTTCATGCACAAATTTTACAGGTAAAGAAGTGGAGGTGATACCCAGTACATCTGAAATTGAAATACTGGTAAAATATTTATTTCTGGACTTTTCACACAGCATCATCTAGCCCCAAAGTAAGCAGAGCTTGTGTTATGGGTACTACATGACTGAAACTACTTATATACATTTTGTTTGTAAATACATACATAATTATAAATAGAAAACAGACCCGAGACATATATATGTAGATCATACAAACATTTGTCCCACAGCGGGGTCATACTCGAAAAAATGGTAAGATTTTATCCATGCTATTACATTTATTACCTTTAGAAGCTGGGTTTTCAACAGCTTCATGCACAAATTGCACAGGTACAGAACTGGAACTCATACCCGTTACATCTGAAATGGAAATATTGGTAAAATAAATATTTAAAATGGTAAGATTTTAGTAAGTAAGTTCGTATAATAGATTTTAGTTATATTATCTAATCATGCTAATTATTATATTCAACAATCATTATGAAACTTTGCATAAACATTTCAGGGGTATCGAAATGGAGAAACTTCCCGGAAGCCATAATTCCATAATCCTGCTGTTTCTAACAGATGTTTAACACTATTTATTATTGCTTACTCTTCTAAATCAATGCCTAGGCAGTAATGAGTCTAGTTTTTTTTTACCAACCAGAAGTAGAGGTAGTCTTCATCCAATGGATCTAGGCATTTGTGAAGTTAGCCGTTTGTCTGCCCAGAACACAATTTTGTATGAAAAGCGCTCACTGCGCAGACAAACGGCTAACTTCACGAATGCCTAGATCCGTTGGGCGAAGTGTACGTCTACCTATCCTGGTTTCTATTGAATATTTTTTAGATATTTAAATTAAATGCTCACCATTATCAGTCCGCAAACGTTTTTCTTTCAGCATGGTTTTACAATAGGAATGTTCAATATGAATTCTCTTTCGAGAATAGTCATGATCTGAGATCTTCATCGTATACCCTGTAAATAACATTAGTAACATTATTAGTCTTTCGAGATGTAAGTATTTTAAAATAATGGGCCGGGGTTTACAAAAGGGTAAGCAGCTGTACTCACCAGTGTCCTTAGAAGATGCTTCAGGAGTTCCGCTTGCTATCTCGTTGTCCGTGAACAACGTCGGATAGGCATCATAGCGAAGACGGCATTTCAAGCGAGATGCTGTACGAAACCGCTTCTCAAAATGTTTCGAACACACGTAATGCCTTCGAAGCCGGTCGAAGCTAAGGCTTCGTAAACTATCACTATTGATAAACTCCAACCACTTCTTGAGTCCTATCTCAGTTTTGGGAAACTTATAAAGAGTGACGTTCTTTCGCCTACTATCACAATTTACAACACAGCACCTTGTGTACATCTTTGAGTATTATGAGAGGATAAGTTGCGGAAATTAATCAACACAAAACTTCACTCGATCACAATACAAACAAAATGGCTGACGGAAGCGGTTAGCGGACATATGCGTTTGCGCGGCACCACGGCTCCGGAAACGGAAAGTTTACCAAAAGACATTCGTTCCGTTCACAGAAGTTCACAGACGAGGTTGTTTCATCTGTGGTTCCGTTCAAATTCATTCCGATTCTATTAGAGGTCCCATAGACAAAATTCCCAATTTGTTTGTATGGAGTCAACCTGCCGTGCGCTATTCAACGGTTGAATAGCCGACCGCAAACCGCAACAATGGTAGGCACGTAGGCAGCATGGGACACGTCAGTTTTGGAAGAATTCTACGGTTTCGTTGCGGATGCATTCCGCTGAAGTATGTATGAACCGCTATGCTGGATCAGCTATTTTTCAGGGTTCCACTAGTATCCACTAGGGGCGCTGCAAATATACCGACTAAATACAATATTATACTTTATTTTCTTTAACCTATGCTGTCTCACAGCTGGGCAAAGGTCTCTCTCCTTTGATAGGTTCCACCACCCACTATCAATCGAGTCGAGCGAGTTGGTCTCTCCAGCGCTTCCTTGGCTTGGCTGTCAGCGGGGCGTGTCGTCGCCTCTCTCTCCGCAGGCTGCCAGGTGGTAACAATGCTGGCCCATCAATAATATACGTTTTGTAAATAAATGTATTTTAACTTCCACAGTGCCAAATACCCACCACTGGCCAAGGCCTGTCGATTAGCCGCAGTCCGCGCAAGTTCTCCGAGCGTGTTCGCGAGCGCCGCACCGAACCGCGCGCAATCCGAGCGCGCGGCTGAATGCGCGCGCAGTGCTAGTGTTGCCAGCCTGCAATAATAATAACATTGTATTGCCAGTAGACCTACTAGCTGAATCAGCCGGATCTAAACGCCTAGCCATTTTAATAGAGGCGTCTGTGGAATAATATTCAGCCATTTAATCTAATAGCTAGGACTTGGAGCTTCATTTAACTAAAAGAAAGAAAGCAATACATTTATTCAACAAACAATGTAGATAAAAAAAACAATAAGTTTGTACCGGTAGCTAAATAGATCGGAATTTCGGCACCATGATCGGTAGATCGGTCATCGACTGTCTCTTGTTATCAGAGTAATACAGTTAACAATTGCTGTTGAAAAGGCAACTACTCAGCTACATATTGCTTAGATCTAGAGATCAGGCGCTGATTTAGGCGCTAAGTAAGTTTATCATGATGAATACTAAGCCTCCTCGCATACTGCAGACTTTCTATCGGCCGATAGTTGAGACGGAATATACTTCGGCTCGTAATGAGTATGGAGATGTATAGCCCGTCTCAACTATCGGCCGATAGAAAGTCTGCAGTCTGCGAGGGGGCTTAAGGCGTTGGTATACCTGCCAGCCAGGTCCAGCTGCTCTGAATCCAGGTCACACGCTGATGCTGTGCTGTTCTTGGTCTTCGCTCCTAGCGGCATCTGCGACCAGCGAGACTATTGCATAAAACACAACCTTATAATCATAGGCTCAATGCAAACTGAATGGCAACGACGCGACTACGATGTGACATTGTTCATAAGCTTTAAGGTGACGCATTGATAAACAATTATTTGAAACCAGGCGCCACGCCCCCATGAGCTTCCCGCA
Organism: Epirrhoe alternata; assembly: GCA_963565295.1. Lineage (NCBI taxonomy): Eukaryota > Metazoa > Arthropoda > Insecta > Lepidoptera > Geometridae > Epirrhoe > Epirrhoe alternata. The sequence goes on from OY751402.1 coordinate 6,057,865, forward strand.
AGCAGCTCATACCCCCTGCTCATTTTACGTGGTTTGTATCCGCCCGAGCCGCGCTGTGAGCCGCGCGCCGGCCGCCCGGCTGAGTCGAACTCGCTCGCTTTTCGGTGTTGACATAAGACTACATGGAGTCGCCTTACATTTATTTATTTTTGGAAAAAAGTTCCTTTTTGGACGATACGCATGGTGGCTAGACGAAAGAAATGTTAGATTTTGCGTCACGACACCATGTTTAGGTCAAATGGTGTCGGTCACAGTGCAAAGTGCACAGTCGCAAAACAGTCCATAGATTGTTATATTGTTAGTACGCAGTACGCAAGAGCATTTCTAGGATTTCTAGGATTAGTAAAAAAATAATTAAAATACAAATCAAGTAGGTACATCGGGACCCCATTGTTTCGCCGAAAAACTTTCTTCATAATTTTACATCCCATAACATGGTTCTCATAATATCAAAACCAATAATATTAGGATCTCATAATCCCACTCATAATAATAAAGCTGAAAGTTTGTGAGTTTGTTAAGATGTTTGGATGTTTGCATTTCAATCACGCACGCCTAAACCAGTGAACCGATTTAGATGAAACTTGGAATAGGTGTAGATAATGACTTTAGAATAGCTTAAAGGCTATTCAAAATGTTGGTACCACGCGGGCGAAGCCACGCGCAGAAGTTTTTTTAGTTGTAATACATAATCAATCTTTAGCCTAATTTTAGAGGATATAAATAAACATAAATGTCATAATGATAACAATTAATAATAATAAAAATTCCGAATAAAAGGCTGGCACAAAAAAATCGGAGCGTCGTGGAACACTCGGTTGTAACGAAGTTTAATCTTGACCTTTGACCTTGACTTTGACGTGGACTGCTATAGGGGGTCCTGTCGATTGACATAATGTTTATAGTCCTACATACACATAACATACTAGTCCTAAAATACTGTAGTCATAATGTTAAATTCCCATAGTCTTAAACTGACATACATAATGTTGTCCTAATATAATAATATTTTTATTATATGTTTATTAAATTCATGCATAATCGTTATAAAAAAATACCTTGGACCGAAACCAGTATTTTCTATTCATAAAAACATTTTGGAATTCACAGCCTTCTGTGTCTCAGGCATCTTTAGTGTGGTATTTTTTTAGGATGAAATGCCATTATGATTTCAATTGTTATTATGTTTGATTATTAAGAGTACATATTGTTAGGGCTTATAGCTTTAGGAGTATATATTGTTAAGGCTTATAACTTTAGGATTACCGTATGTTAGGAGATTTGATTTTATGACTATTTTATGTTATGTTTACCTAATACTATGACTATTGTTAATTAGGTGTAGTATTGTTATGTCGAGTAATCATTAGGACCATTTAATATTAGTACCAAATACAGTATGGGAATTTAAAATAGGATAAGATACGGATCATTAGGGAGCCCTGCTATGGCTCCCTAATGATTGACATAACGTATCTTATCCTATTTTAAATTCTCATACTGTATTTGGTACTTATTTTAGATTGTCCTAATGATTACTCGACATAACAATACTAAACCTTATTAACAATAGTCTTATTATTAGGTAAACATAACATTACCGAGTCATAAAAACACATCTCCTAACATACGGTAATCCTACAGTTATAAGCCATAACAATAATAATAAATAATGCTGGACATTTCACACAGCATCATCTAGCCCCAAACTAAGCAAAGCTTGTACATAAGTGAACCAAATAACTGATATACAACTTATATACTTTTTGTTTGTAAATACATACATATTATACAACACCCAGACCCGAGATAAATATTAAATCCACTAAACTTCATCTCGCGCTTCGGCGGCACGCTCGCTACGCTCACTCGCCTCACACGTCAGTGGTCACTACTCAAACATAACCTAACCAACTATATTCGATCTGGGTGGATATAAGTGACTATAGTGAACCTTTTTGGCGCTTCGGCAGCCGTCTTCAGTTTTTATTAGGATAAATAAATATTAGGACGATCAAAAATAGGACAATAGTAGATTATTCACCAAGGGGATAAAGCAGTGTATTATGTCACGGGCGCCATATTGAATCCCAAGCGCATCGAAGGATTCTTTCAACGAGGGAGTTAATGACTAGAATCCTGAGACAGCGAGGGATTCAAGAGCGCCCAAGACTAAGACAGCTTTAACCCCGAGGTGAATACTCTGCTTTTCACACATGCGAGAAAAATAGTGAATACTTACACCCAGAAAATAGCAAGCAAGTCTAATGAACAGGTTTTATAGGTAGAATAATAATAATCTATTAGTTTTTTTTTATTCAACCTATACTGTCCCACTGTCCCACAAGGAGAGGGACAGTTGGAAAGAATTGGGGGAGACCTTTGCCCAACAGTGGGACAACATAGGTTAAAGAAAAAAAAACTACTGTCCCACTGCTGGGCAAAGGTCTCCCCCAATTCTTTCCAACCATCTCTCTCCTTCGATAGCTCCCACCACCCACTATAGAAGGAGTCGAGGTGGGTGGTGGGAGTGGTATTCTCAAAAAATATTTTATAGAGTTTGTTCTCAAAAAATATTTTAGCATTAATATGCAAAAACATAAGATCGCTCTATAGTTTGGAGGCATTAGCCACACTTTTTCCTTATATTTGAATAAATTCTACTTGGTGCAGTTCTATATGGCAAACATTTTCATAGAAACATCAAAAATCAATTCGGAAGAAAAAGATTAGTTGCCACATTTTTTCTTTTTTTTCGTATACGTTCTATTTGGTGTGGACTCAATACTAAAAATTTTAATGGAAATGTTGAAGTTTGAAATTCAAATCTCATTACTTATCTGTTCACATGAGGTTCAGAGGGGGAAATGATATCCCATACAACTTTACCTCCCGCCGGCCATTTTGTTTTTTAGGAGGGAGAAATGATTTACTTTCTTTTAAGACTGTGAGACGAAAAAATGTATGGTTTTCGAGCACTGGGTGTGAAAAATAGTTTTTGCAACTTAACAATAGTAATAATAAATATTATGACGACATATTATATTAGAAGTTAATACTATTATGGAAAATGTCTTTATGCCTACTTAAATAAGACTCAATAAAAATATTTTGATATTAATTTTTCTTTTTTTTTCTTTAATAATATTAGGAAAACATATTATGTATGTCAGTTTAAGACTATGGGAATTTAACATTATGACTACAGTATTTTAGAACTAGTATGTTATGTGTATATTAGGACTATTAACATTATGTCAATCAACATGACCCTGTTTTGTATTTTAAAATCACGATTTTTAAGGGGAAAAAATATACGAAATATCTAGTATGAGTTTTAAATGTTATGACAAATATCTTTATATTTTTGAGGCATTATGGGTATCAATATTAATAAACAATATTCGAGATTCCAAATTATTCGGCCAAAGGATGATTATGGTACTTATACATTTTTATACCAAGCAAAATTATAAGAAGAATATTTTAGAAGATATAATAGAGACCCCGAAAGGTCTTGTAACAAAACTCGACCGATTTTTATGAATTTTTTTGTGTATACTGTATACCTACATAATATTCAGCGGGTCTGAGAATCGTACACATAATATAAGCTATTGTAATTTTTTATACATCGTGTGTGTAAAATGCGTTCGTGTTCTACCTCGTCCCTCACAAAAATCGGCAGAATTTGTAAAAGAAATTTCATCAAAACCGCGTCCAGGTCTAGTTAGTCTGAGGTGCTCACTGTCACTGTGCCCGTCACAATGACACCTAAAGTTGGCAAGTCTCATATCCCTGTAGTTTTACTAGAACCCGGAAAAATATTTAACGTTTACTTTATGTTTTCTTGATCATTTCCTTACATTTTCAATATACAGAGCTCTCATCTTCATGTAGAAACCATCAACTTTTTTTTTCCCATTTTTAATAATAAGTATTTAAGATTTTACTTAGAAGATACGACTATCGATGTTTACTAGAGCGCGGGAGCTCGATTGACACAGGTCCGACGTTGACAATGGTCAGACGCGGACTGAAGGGGGCCGCCTGGCATACAAAAAGACGCGAGAGCTAGCTAAATAGTAAAAGTCGTAAGCGCCAAAACAGTAATTCTCGTTTAAAATAAAAACTATTGGTAATTATGTAAAATCAAGTTTGCACTTTGAAAAGGGTGTATAGACTTATCTGTAAATAAAATTTAGAAGCTTAGATCGGTTCCGTTCACCTGTAAAATTAAAATCTATGTTTTTATGGAGCAGTTTTTGGGATTTTTTTTCTGCTGTAATATTTAACAAATCTTGAAAAACCTGCTATCAGTTTGAAGTAAAAAACATGAAATATTCAAAACTTAAAATATCAATTCCGAAGGTTTTTCAATTGCTGAAAAATATTACAATCCTTGACGCCAATATCCTCAATGCGTCGTCTTAACCTGATCGCACACTTGTCTGCGCCGTACGCGCCGCAGTCATTTTTTATACAAAAAATGCTGATGACGTCAGAAAATGCGGCTCGCTTCTGACGTCAGCAGCATTTACGTTATTGAATTAATAGTTCAGCGAGTTCGGCTCGGTTGGACTGTGCGACCACCCTATTAGAGGTCAGTGGGCCACCCTTAAAATGACAATTCAATTCAATTTGTTTATTGCTTCATGTTAGTTACAATGTCTTAAATATAGGTAGGCGTTTCATAACATGAACCCCGCTGGGGCACTGCAACATTTGGTAGGTTACTTATAAACTAACTTATGTAGGTAAACTAACTTATGTAGGTATATATTGGCTCAGCCCTTAAAGATATTTAATTTAAATATTTTTAGTTCAAGTACTATTAAATATATATTTAGAATCCGAGTTTACTTTTTATTAAATCTTTTATTGTCATCTAGATAATCTTGAATATTGTAATAACTTTTTTCTATGAGGTAAGATTTTAATTTTTTGTTAAATATTGTATTTTCTTCTAAGTTTTGTAGTTCTGAGGGTAAATTATTATAAATTTGGATTGACATGTTATATGTTCCTGATTTAACTATTTCTAATTTTGTGTAAGGTAGGGCTATTTTATTTTTGTTTCTCAAGTTGTGCGGTTTGGTGTATTGCTCTTTAGATAATGTATAGAAAGTTTTATGTGTTCTTACAAATTTACAGATTTCATAGATATATATTGAAGTTAGGGTTAGGATTTTTAATTTACTAAAATGGATTTTACAGCTCTCTCTTTCTGAAATATTGACTAAGATTCTGATACATCTTTTTTGTAAGACAAATAACTTATTTGACTCAGAGCTATTTCCCCACAGGATAATACAGTAGCTTAACCAGGAGTGAGCATATGCATAGTATGCATTTATACTTATTTCCAAGTTTGTACATTTTTTTAGTTCAAATAATGCATAGACAAACCTTGACAGTTTACTAGCTATTTTATCTATATGACACTTCCAATTCACTGAGGTGTCTATATTTACACCCAGTAAATTACATGAATCTACAGAATTTAGTTTATTATTATTATAGTTAAGATTATTCATATTTAGGGGTATTTTTTGATAAGGTTTAAACTGCATGATTTTTGTTTTGGTTATATTAAGTTCTAAATTATGTTCTTTAAGCCAATTTATTATTAAATCTAGTGTTGTGTTTATTTCTGAATTAAGGTATTGTTGCTCATTACACGGAAAAATTACAGATATATCATCAGCATATAGAATAGTTTTTTTATTTATTATTTTTGGCAGATCATTTATATATATTAAAAAGAGTATGCAGCCTAACACACTTCCTTGAGGTATTGAATTTTGAATATTTAGTTTATGAGATTTTATATTGCTAATTCGATTTTGGAGTGCATCAAAGAAATCGATTTCAACATATTGCTTGCGGTTTTCCAGGTAGGAACTAAACCATTCTAAAGCTGGACCGCGCACTCCTATTCCATTTAATTTTTTAAGAAGAATGTGGTGGGACACCCTATCATAAGCCTTACTCATGTCTAACATGATACCAATGGCATATTTTCTGTCATCTATGAAGCTAATTATTTCTCTATTTAAATTATAAAGAGCTGTTGTAGTAGATCTATGTTTTCTGAAGCCATGTTGACTATTGTCAAAGATTTTAAATTTTTCACAAAATTGGGTTAAACGGTTGGCCATGGCAGTTTCAAAGATTTTTGAGAATGTTGATAATAATGCTATTGGTCTAAAATTTTGTGGGGTATTCGCTGATTTGATTTTAGGTATCGGTTTAATAATTGAGGTTTTTAGTAAATCTGGAAATACAGCTTCAGCAAAGGATTGATTTATCAACATGGTTAGAGGTATTGTCAGTTCTCAGACATAAAGACTACCCCCCCAAATTTCAGTAGTGACCCCCCGCAACATTGTATTGTTACGTTTGCGTCGATGCTGTATGAATAAGCAGTCACTGCGCAGACAAACGGCTAACTTCACGAATGCCTATACGTTGAACGTGTTGTATGTATTGTATTCGATATTTTGAAAAAAATAACGATCTATTTGTAGTTCACACAAAGAGGTTTCGACTTTCGACTCTTTGGTTTTGACGAATTGTCGCCTCTTTGTTAGTACCTACCTACATTTTATGATGTTTTTATTCTCCATTTAGAGCTCACTCATACATACATTTATTTTATATATTTTCAGCGGATCATCTCACTGCAGGGTCAAGCAAGAGGCAAGGCCTCTCTATATATTTTGTCTCTCTATTTATATAATTCTGTATATTTTGCGAAACGAATATCAAATCGCTTGAAAGATGGGCTTACCTTGTAAGTCTGCGGACAGATGCCGAAGAGGTATCTCTCCAGGGTCTGCTTGAAATCATCAGCAAACATCATCGCAGGACCCTCAGTCTGGAACTAACAGTCGAAACTTACACTTTAGCAAAAAAGATTTTAGAATAACGAAACGATTTTAGAGAATCCGGCTCGAAGGACCATGTTGAGGATGGTCTGAATGATACGAGCTTTGCTTCTGTTAATACTTTTATTCAGTACTAGCTAATGCGCGCGGCTTCGCCCGCGTGGTACCAACATTTTGAATAGCCCATATGCTATACCAGGTCATTATCTACGCCTTTTCCAAGTTTCATCCAAATCGGTTTACTGGTTTAGGCGTGATTGTTACACAAACATACAAACATCTAAACATACTCACAAACTTTCAGATTTATTATATTACTAGCTGCGCCCCGCGGTTTCACCCGCGTAAGTCCCGTTCCCGCGGGAATATCGGGATAAAAAGTAGCCTATGTGTTAATCCAGGGTATCACCTATCTACATACCAAATTTCAACCAAATCGGTCCAGCCGTTTTTGCGTGAAAGAGTAACAAACATCCATACATCCATACATCCATACTTACAAACTTTCGCCTTTATAATATTTATAGGATTAGGATTCTTAAAATAACATGAATTAATTAAACTACATAGAGATGATTCGAAAGGTAAAGACTGTGGTACCCATCGATGTATTGCGTATGATAAATCTTGAGCACCATATGATCTTAGGTACTCGTAGGTGCCTGACTCATCACCATCTATTAACGAATATTTTTTGTATATTTTATAATCATTTAGAAATAGAATTCAGTTAAAGCATTCTATAGATCTTTGCGGATGTTTTGCAAAGAGCACTTACGCAGCACACTTGGAAATGTACTCGTTTATAAATACGCAAACCATTTACTGGAAACAAACAATTTAGCAATAGGTAGTACAAAAGATGTCGGTAGGTAGGTATTATAGCGAGCGAATGACACAGGGGTTACTTCTTCTTCTTTTATTTAATAGCAACTACAGTGCCACAAACTTATCTGAACCGGTGGCCAAAAAGGAACTAACGGATGTTACTCTAAAATGTATTTTTCTGCCAACACTGCGATAACAGCGCCCCCCTCACCGGTTTGTGGCACTATATCAGTATGCGCTCATAATTCCAGGCAGTTTTTGAACTGCCAGTATAGACATAAATCATTTCTTGTGTTTTACTAGGTTTTATTATGTAATTTTGGTGGAATTTTACTAATACAGCCTTGGATTCGTAACAGGAGATCTGGCAAATGGAATGGGGGAGTATTGAAGAAGATATCTCATTTGACGATAAATGTCCGTTGGAGTTTTGAAGAACACAAGCCGCCATGTTTTGTTCAAACCAGTGACAGGCAGGACTGACTGACTGACATGATATACAGGGTGTAAAAAGACGTCTACCGAAGCCGAAAGGGGTAGGTACAGCATCCCAATAGACAACCAAATCCAAAAGGATTTTCCGAAATATGCACTAAATCCGGAGAAAACAGCGTTTGAAGAGTACTGTTTGCGTAAGTTTTGGGCGCGTTTTTTTACGTAGATTGCTGGATTTTGAGTTTACAATGTTTTTTTCTTTTATAAATGAAATTATTAGGTAGGTAAAAATTTTTTTTGCGTTTTTTTTTTCGCTAAATATGTTTAGAATCATGGTCTGATTACAACCCCTCAGTTTTCGGTAGCAGTCTTTTTACACCCGGTATAAATATATTGAAAACTACTCATGCCTCACGGAACTCACGTGCCGCGATACTGTGACCTAGTGACCGTCCTCTGAAATCTGCCGCCCCTAGGACGCTGCCGCCCCTTGGCCGCGGCCTATACGGCCTATATATAAATCCAGGACTGGTATGTACAGTGTACGCAGATTTGATCATGATTTGGGTCGACACATCAAACTTCTCGAGACATCGGTAGCAGTGACTGCTGACCTTAATCACGTAGATTTCGTGGTTGAAATATAATTTCAACACATCCAATTAAATTGAGAATAAACAGCATAATATAAATAACTTGAACAAGCCACGAAATTTCTCTTATTCTGCTCATAAAAACATCAAAACATTAATTTTGAAACAAATGCACCGAGTTATATGAAACAGGTGGATTTTAATATTGGCTATTTCTATTTGAACATTTAAAATCTTGATGGCACGAGAAAATTGTTCAAGAGATGCTGAGATTTTTCCATATTGATCTATGTAACTAGAAACTTATAGGCAGGGTCAATTTTAGCATTGGACTTGATAATTATTTGGACTAATCTTTTGTGCTTTTGTTGGCAGGCGGCCATTTTACCGTTGTAGCAGGCACGCACGGCACGACAGGTATTGCCCCTGATGCACGTGTTAGGAACAGCCTCTTTTGAATGTTTATTCAAATACTAGCAAAACGTTGTTTGGCTATAGAGACTGGACTTCACTCCACAGCTAGGAATAGACCAAAGTGATCGGACCTCATTTCATAGCCAGGAACATTTTGTACTGGAAAACTAAATTATCGTTTTTATTATTTTCTGTTATTTATTATTTATGTTTCTCAACGTTTAAACCTTCCCTGGACTTTCATGAATATTTCAAGACCAAAATTAACCAAATCAGTTCAGCCGTTCTCGAGTTTTAAGCAGACTAACGAACAACAATTCATTTTTATTTATTTATGGGCTTTGCTAATGGATTAGGCCTGTGACTACTTTCTTAGACATCTTCAAAAGATCTTAGAGAATGCCTGCCGTTCCTTTGGGAGGAGTGTCCCAGTAAGTCCTGTCTTCAGTGCATGTAGAACCTTGAACTCGTTGTCAGTTGTTAATTTGCTTTTGTTGGCGACTGTATCCACATTCATGTATTTAAATGTAAATGTTCTGTGATTAAAATAGAACACACCCACGCAAACATTACAGGGATACTTGAAAACTAAATGTGATTTATTTAATTAATAATTATTATAATGGATAGGGAGATTAATTAATGATATGTAAATGCACGGCTAGGCTGACGCAAAAGGTGCGAGTTTTCGCTGTGTGACAAAATGAACACGCGAAATCCATTGATGCACGTGTCTAAATAGAATGAATGAATGAATGAACACTTTATTGTACACCAAGAAATTAATAAAAACAAAACATTTAGACCCCTCGCAGACTACAGACTTTCCATCGGCCGATATTTGAAACGGGCTTTAATACTTCTCCATAAACTAATTACGAGCCGCAGTATATTCCGTCTCAACTATCGGCCGATAGAAAGTCTGCAGTCTGCGAGGGGGCTTAAAACAACAAGTTCTTTTATTGTTCTTAGTACAATGGGCGGCCTTATCGCTGAAAGCAATTTCTTCCACCGGCAACCTTTAGAAACGCACGATCTTCGTTTTTAAAGCCAAGAGTAGGTAAGGAGGTACCTTGTACCTACATGGGGAAATATTGTGTAACTCAACTGGCAATGGACATCCACTTCATGAAACTTATCCTGGACTTCAATTGTCATTTTCGTATTGTGTGATTGGTTGAGCTCTAGGGATGACAACTGGGAATGAATTGCAAGTTAGACATTATGGTTTGTGTGATTAGACCTGTGGATTAGACCAACACGGCTAAAAAGGTGTCTGGTCCTAATGGATCAAATCTAAAATTTCCGTCTTGCGTTTTGTTTATTTGCGTTCAGTTTCAAGTGCACGAGGTCGGTCACCGGATCTGAACTTGGTGGGCGTCGATGTTATTTTTGGTACTTATTTGATGTTTTCATACACAATATTTTTGTTAATTTAGGTAGGTACTTTAGGTAGTAGGTATCGATGGGTAGGTAAGAGGTAGATACCTACTTTTTTTTAAAACCACATTATTTACAGCACAGTCAGCGTCAATTCAATTCAATTCAAATTCGTTTATTGCTTCATGTTAGTTACAAGATCTTAATAATATAGGTAGGCGTTTCATAACATGAACCAACCATCTAAGGGGGCATAGAGATAAAAAAATGGGGGGATTGGGGGGGAAACACTATGCTTTGGGCTAAGCATAGTGTTTCCCCCCAATTTTTTTTGGTTTCACTGCACACTCGCATTCTACCAATCAATCTATCGAGTCAAACTTGAAAAGGATCTTGAAACTCGATTTACGATCGAAACGCATTAATGTTTTCACGAACGCGCTAACATGCACTGGCGCGCTGCCAGCCGTATTGATTTCAAAGCTTTTATCGGTTAGGCACACAATCAATTTCATAACGCGAAGATGAATGATATTTACAAGAAAAACTTAGGACAGCGTCAGGTGGCCTAGTAAAAGTAAAAAGTAAAGTAAAAGGCAAGGCAAGGCATTTGTCGCGAAGGCGAAGAATTCTTCCAACTGAAAGATAAAACTTTAAGTAATCTAAATCCGGCCCCTGCTAGAGTACTGCCCTGTGTGTGCTGTCAGTGCGGACCGGCTGTCCGCGCGTGCGTAGCGCACGCACGCCACACCGGGAGTAGACAATTGACACTGACGAGAGAGGCACGCAGGTTTGGGCAACAAAGAGATATTCCAGAATATTGGTTTGGTTTTCAGTTTTCTAGAGTTTTGTGATTTTATTGAGCCAGATACATCGGTGAGTTATTTTGAGTTACTTACATACAAGGGAAATGCAAATGGAGTCCAGTTGCCACCGATGTTAGAAACAGAGTTATCTTTGTGTGTCCCGATGCGCCAGTTTGTCGGTGATCTTGGAGCTACCGACTTTAGAACTAGACAGAGGTTTTTGTGTGTTTACCGAAGGGTCGGCCTGTGGTCGTCGGGGAGCCTAGAGCTACCGACATCAGATCCACAGGGAGATATCAGTTGTGTATACCGTTGAGTCAGTCTGTGGTCGTCGGAGATACTAGAGCTACCGACATCAGATCCACATAGAGAGTTAAGCGAGGCTTGGGGTGGCTGTAGGGGAGGTCGGAGGCCACGTTGGGGAACAGTTCCCTAATATTACACAGCGGGATGCATCCCTATAATAATCAGAAATCCAGATGGAACAGCCATCTGGTCATACAGAAATCCAGATGGAACAGCCATCTGGTCATACAGAAATCTAGATGGAACAGCCATCTGGTCATACAGAAATCCTGGAGTCTAGAGATCCAGGTAGAACAGTTATCAAATTTAGTTAGTACAGGTGGAAAATCCATTACGTCACATTTTATTCTTGACGTTCTTGTTTCACTTTTTATTTCAGCATTCCATGTAGGTTTTACTTACGTATCAGATTCGTCTATGAAGGTTAATTGGCGACATGGTGGAGATGCAGGGATCGAACGATATTCGATCCCTTGTAGTCTATGAATAGATTGTTTACATTCTTATAACAATAGTACCTCCCTAGTATGCGTTATAGGTACTTACTTTACGCGAAGCACAAAAAGATAAATAAGTCTATATTTTGTTATAGATTTTGGTCATAAACAAGATCACGCTCTCGTGGTCACTCATGTAGGAACTGTGCTTTAATTCAAAATGGATGTCTTCCTGACTCGTTTAAAGTTATTGTATGAATCAGTGCAATCATGCATGAGTTCTGCCCAGTGTGCTCTCAAACAAATATCTGATAGTGAAGCTAATTATAGAGAACTAGAGCTAATCGGAGCTAAATTGAAAAGTGCTACTCAGGGGTTTGTCTCAAAAATCCACGTATACTGCAAATCAATTGTAGAACCCGATACTGATCAGATCAATCAATTCACGTCTATACAAATTCAGGCCGAAGAATTAGTTACGGAAATAGATATTTGTATTAGACGCAATGACCGGAAACGTAGTGCGGCTACGGATGATAACGTCAATGGTTACATGTCATAAATTAAATTGTAAAACCTGCGGCTATTATTGACGCACATTATGTGGCACTATACCGGATTGAACCAGTTGCTACGGACCTAGTTAGACTGCATAAACGTACTTAACGAATTCGAGAGACACCTACGAGTATTCAGCTCCCTTGGTGAAGACGTCAATCACAATCACCTTCGAGTGATGATAATGGAAAAGTTTCCAGAAGATCTCATTTATGAAGTCAGAATGAAGATGGCAGGCGAAGATGAGAAAATAGATGGTATCAGAAAATATTTAGAATACATAATAACGGCTAAAGAAACCTCAAATAGACTAAAAATAGACACGATAGGTATAAAAATTACAGAATTGACAAACAGTGAAGGGAAAACCATGTCAGAAACGATCACGACGGAATCATTACTTAAAGGGTCAGAAGATAAGACAGACAATAGACAAGGAAGAAATAGAAATTGTAGAAAGGACAAATACAAAAATGATAACAGACAAGTTGATAAAGTACTATCAAAAGGACAAAATGAATATCCCGAAAGATCTGATGAACCACCCAGAAAGAAATTTGCAAACATTCTACAATCAAGAACATTTTAATGATGAATGTACAAAGTACAGAACTTTGCGGGATAGAAAAGCTCGACTAGAAAACCGTTGCTTTAATGCTTACAAAAAGGTCACATGGTAGACACCTATAAAAATAAACGCACATGTCGATATTGCTGTAAATATGACGTGCATAACCGTGCTTTATGTCCTTAGAAGTTTGAAACTGATACAGTGTCTTCAGGTACAGTGTAGTATTTTCCTTGTTTGTGGAAGTCAGCGCTCGTACATTGCCGAATCTATTGCTAAAAGTTTATAGTTGCTCGTTTCCAATAGTTTGAACTTGTCAATATTCACTTTCGGGACAAAATCACCACAATATCAAATTAAGAGTCTTTTAGAATAATGACGCGCACAGGCGCAGTCAAGACCCGTGATGTACATGCAAATGTAGTACATCATATTACGCACGTTATGCGCAGCCCAATGTTTAACGATTCGATTAGCACATGTAGTAATCCGCAATTAAAAGATCTTATTATGGCGGATGATGGGTCAGACGGTGATAAGGTCTTGATTCTTGATTGTTAATCTTGATTGGTAATGACTATTACCACTCATTCATGTTGAATGAAAAGAAGCACAGAAATCACAAAGAATCTTTTCTTAGTAAATTCCGACTTTGGTTGGATATGGTTGGAAAAAATTAGCGAATAATATTGACAGTAATGATCAGCTTACTGTGCTCACCTATTTTCAGTCAGATAGAGTATTAGATACTCAATTCAGCGAACCAGATCTTCCGCTAAAAGTAGATGTTGTTAAGAAATTGTGGGATCTACAATCGATAAGTATTACAGATTCAGCTAAATCTACTCGTGATGAAGAGACAGTAAAACATTTCAATGAGACTGTTCAGAGTGTTCAGTATAAGAATAATAGATACTACGTTCAATGGCCATGAACAAAAGCCCAGCCTGATCTTCCTAATAACTTAGGTTTAGCTTGGGGTTATCTCAATAGCTTAGTGAAACGATTAGATCGCTGTGAGATTAAGGCATACGATGATGTCATACAATAACAGTTACGAAACAAGATCATACGAAATAGTACCAAATCCAACAAGTTCACAAGCGCACCCGGTTCATTACCTACCTCATCACTGCGTCCATAGTCGAGATAAGACTAAGAAACTACGTGTTGTTTATGATGCGTCCGCTAAATCCGTAAATAATCGAAGTCTAAACTAATGTTTATATCGCGCACCATTGATGTTAGAGGACTTCATTGGGTTACTTATCAAGTTCAGAGAACATCCTATCGCTAATAGTAGCAGAAGTAGAGAAGGCCTTTCTACAATTAGGTCTTCAAGAAGAAGATAGAGATGTAACACGTTTACTTTGGCTCAAAGACATTAATAGCAAAGCTTGTTCAGACAATGTCTTGCATTTAAGATTCTCTCGTATCCAGTTTGGTGTCATATCAAGCCCATGTTTTTTGAACGCAACAATCAGGTTTCATTTAATAAGTTCAAATAACTTACTCATGAAACAGTTGGCTAGTGACATCTATGTCGACAATGTAGTAACATGCGCAAAAACAATCTCAGATGTTTTTAACCTCTATCAGACCTCGAAAAATTTATTTGACAGTTTTTCTATGAATGTACGCGACTGGAATTCTAATGCAAAGGAGTTAGTAGCCGCGATTCCTGAAAAATATCGAGCTCATGATCAACAAGGGTCTATTAAAGAACTAGGATTGCTATGGGACATAATCGATGATAAACTTTTATTGAAATCCAATTTCACAGATCGAGGTTTAGATACTGTTCACACAAAAAGAAACGTACTGAAAATCATAGCCTCAGTCCACGATCCTTATGGTTTCGCAGTACCAATTTTACTCTCAGCAAAGTTTTTCTTACAAAAACTATGGAAGGATTAAGTAAAGTGGGATACCTACAATTTTAGATAAAGAGTTAATTAGTGAATGGCAACACATAGCTTCAATGTTTAATTAACTGAAGAAAATTAATGTTCATCGCTATTATGCACAAAATTTAAACAGTGAAGAATCCAAAGAAATAGAGTCTATGAATTACATTGCATTACAGACTCGTCAATGGAAGCATACGCAGCGGTCGTTTATTTGCGTAGTTCTTCACACAGTAATAATGTTGTCAATTTAGTCACTGGCAAGTCAAGGTTACTGCCGTTAAAGGACCAAAGTAACTTACAGATTCCGAGACTAGAATTGCTGGGAGTAAGTACCCATTGGATGTAGATTGGTAAAATATCGAAAAGTTTATGCGCATAGAAATTGAGTCTCAATTTTGTGGACTGACAGTCAAACAGTATTGAATTGGTTTAAATCTAGTAAACTACTACCGCCATTTATGCCGCGAAGAATTTGTGAAATATAACAAAATAAGTCACTACAAATCAGTCACAGACCAACAAAATTCAATCCATCTGACATAGGTATCTACCAGAGCAGAGAGAACTAACTTAGGCCTTTACATCTATATTAGATGATTTATACAGCGTCAGGAGGCAACCTATGCCTACACTTAACGGGACGCTGTAGTGCCTGGGACATTGTTTAAGATGGAATAGACTTGCTCAGCACCTAAACCATCCTCTCAGTTTAATCAGCCTTGTCCACAGGAAAAACGACAGAGCAGAGAGAGTAGATTCGTATAATAAATGGCTATAAGCACCTGATTTTCTGACAAAAGACTTTGAACAATGGCAAATTGCTACCAATCATAATGAAGTTCAGACTTTTTCCTTGTCTGAGGAGGGTCTTGCGATTACTGATACCGAAGCAACAAATGAAACCAATTTAGAACCAAATAGTACTGATAAGCCAATGTATATAAATGAACTTCCGAAGTACTCTGACCAAGACGAAACCAAGAGAATTATAGAAACTCAGAAGGAATATTTTCCTAAAGAAAGTGAAGGCCAAATAACTGATTTAACGAGATCATTGCATTTGTTCAAAGACAAGGTAGAAATAATTAGATCTAGAGGAAGATCTAAACATACAGACTTGACAGCAGATCAGAAAGAACCGATTCTTTTGCCTAAGAATGCAGAATTCACTCAGGAAGTCATAACCTGCATCAGAAAAACTACCACGTTGGAGTGTCTCACACATTACCTCTTTTACGACAGAAATATTGGGTCGATAGTTCAAAAGGTAATCAGAAAGTGTCCACAGTGTATCAAATATGGTGGTAATGCCAGATTTGCCAACAGAAAGAGTAAAGCTCAGTTTATATTATAGCTTTACGGGCCTTGATTATTTTGGACCTCTTTTTGTTAGTGAAGGTGTTCAAGAGAAGTGTTCACCAATCAGTATTTAACTAGTATATGAGAGAGATGTGTCAAACAGAGACAATCTAGAGTGGTGGCTAATAGAGAACCAAAGTTAGAAAAGATAGTTCAAATCAAATCAGAGGGCAATAGGGCACACTGGAAGGTTGGGAAAATAGCAAAACTAACTCAGAGCTCAGGCTCAGGCTCAGATGGACAGATAAGAGTAGCAAGAGTAAACACAACGTCAGGAGACACATTCACTCGTTCAGTAGGACACTTGTTCTCGCTTGAACTAGAAGAACAAAGTACAGTTCCGATAGTAGACCAAGTCCCCACGATTAGAGCTCAAGGTTTCGAGAAACCTCAAATTACACTAGAACGCAAAGCAGCAGCTCAACCTGAATCAGGAACAGATACAGTAGAGATCAGTAAGAGACCAACCAGGGTCTCGGCAGTTAGAACAAGAGAAAGGGTCAGAGAGTGGACCGCACAGTTATTCGTTAGGTTGTTTCAGCGGTAAATTCAGTTACGAAGATCAGTCAGTTTATATGATTTAGACTTCAGTAATCAAGATGATGTAAGCATGATGTTTTTCATTCTTCCCTGGGGGGAATGTCGCGAAGGCGAAGAATTCTTCCAACTGAAAGATAAAACTTTAAGTAATCTAAATCCGGCCCCTGCTAGAGTACTGCCCTGTGTGTGCTGTCAGTGCGGACCGGCTGTCCGCGCGTGCGTAGCGCACGCACGCCACACCGGGAGTAGACAATTGACACTGACGAGAGAGGCACGCAGGTTTGGGCAACAAAGAGATATTCCAGAATATTGGTTTGGTTTTCAGTTTTCTAGAGTTTTGTGATTTTATTGAGCCAGATACATCGGTGAGTTATTTTGAGTTACTTACATACAAGGGAAATGCAAATGGAGTCCAGTTGCCACCGATGTTAGAAACAGAGTTATCTTTGTGTGTCCCGATGCGCCAGTTTGTCGGTGATCTTGGAGCTACCGACTTTAGAACTAGACAGAGGTTTTTGTGTGTTTACCGAAGGGTCGGCCTGTGGTCGTCGGGGAGCCTAGAGCTACCGACATCAGATCCACAGGGAGATATCAGTTGTGTATACCGTTGAGTCAGTCTGTGGTCGTCGGAGATACTAGAGCTACCGACATCAGATCCACATAGAGAGTTAAGCGAGGCTTGGGGTGGCTGTAGGGGAGGTCGGAGGCCACGTTGGGGAACAGTTCCCTAATATTACACAGCGGGATGCATCCCTATAATAATCAGAAATCCAGATGGAACAGCCATCTGGTCATACAGAAATCCAGATGGAACAGCCATCTGGTCATACAGAAATCTAGATGGAACAGCCATCTGGTCATACAGAAATCCTGGAGTCTAGAGATCCAGGTAGAACAGTTATCAAATTTAGTTAGTACAGGTGGAAAATCCATTACGTCACATTTTATTCTTGACGTTCTTGTTTCACTTTTTATTTCAGCATTCCATGTAGGTTTTACTTACGTATCAGATTCGTCTATGAAGGTTAATTGGCGACAGCATTCTCAGTCTCAATGCAAATAATATAATGTAAAGAAACAAACCCGCAGCCTAGTCGGCCTACACACTTCGACCATGTAGCTTGCGTGCAATGTGGTTACGATTGTTTAGTTTACGGCTTAGGCTCGTTTAGGTAAAGCGTAATCCACCACACACAAGTCTAGTACTAGAGAGGTAGACCCACAGACATCATTTCTTTAAATCCGTGGGGTAGACCGTATGGCTAACTCCCATGGCCACTCATACGACGCCGGTGGCGCCGCGGTCTTGACATTGACAGAACTTTTTCCAAAATGGCGCCAATGTCAGAAGGGAATAAGGTCATCTAATTAAGAGAGTGCTTGGTATGAATGTTGATGGATTCACGAGTAGAGGTAGGCCAAAGAAAAGATTGATAGATTGTGTGAAGGATGACATGAGTAAGAAAGAAGTGTGTTGAAATGACGGCTGTTATAGGAGAATGGAAGAACACATGTTGTGCCGACCCCACATAATGTGGGAAAAGGGGATGATGATAATGGCGCCAACTGGTAGTAAAACGATATCCCGCAATGAGGTGATGACGATGATAATGATCTACCAACTTTCTCGAACATGACACAAAAAACCGGCTCATAAATATAAGCCGAGATAGCCCATCAAGCAAATTTATGACTAGATGATATTTTGTAGCGAATATTATTAAAATGTTTAGAAATAACTTCAATGTCGTCTTGTGACGGTGTTGGCTGGAGAGCTGTTTAATCCAGTTTGGATACATCAGGGATTCGGTGACTTCTTCGTTTCAAACCAGCGCTGTGACAACACAGGGGTGCCTAGTATTAGTTTTTTACGCGTTCGGTATCGACGCCGTAAACGCAGATTTGTATGGGAAAATAGCAGCGCCATCTTTTGGTACTCGCTCATTACTAATGAAAACCAGTACAAATCCACGTTTACGGCGTCGATACCAAATGGTGAATAAAAGTCATACTAAGCACGGACGTGAGGTTTACCTACCTTTCGCTTTAATGCAATTGGATCTATTTTATCGGAGAAGTAGAAGTGATTATAGTTACGTATTGGTCTTGACACCACTGTCTGTATGTCATACATTTTTTATTTATTTAAAAAAAAAAAAAAAAAAAATTGGTCTTGACACCACTGTCTGTATGTCATACATTTTTTATTTATTAAAAAAAAAAAAAAAAAAAAAAAAAAAAATTGGTCTTGACACCACTGTCTGTATGTCATACATAGTAGTAGGTAAACTAATTGAAAGTTGAGATTTATAGAGTAGATACTTGTCCGAGAGTAGATACCATATTTACGTAGGTTGTAAGTATACAGGTGGATTTTTGAGACGGGGCAGTAAGGGCAGGTTACCTGCCGCAGGTAGACCGTTTTTTAGGTATGGGAAAACGGTTCTAGGAGACTTTCCTTAACTTTTTGAGATATTTGCTGCATTCACAGATATGGGAAAAAGATGGGATACATACATATAGACCTACTAGTCAGCGAAAAAATGCTGAATACCAAAAAATATTTTTTTTAAATGAAAACTTATTTTTTTTGGGCAATATTGAGATGGGAAAAATCTATTTAATGAAATTAAATAAGTAGGAATCAAAGACTTTGGGACCATCACTCTGATTTTGAGTAGGTACCTATATACCTTTTTCTAGAAATGTGAAAAAACTTTCCCTCTTTTTGTACCTACTAAAAATCGATAAAAAGGTAAATTCAATTTTTTTTTATAGATTTACTTTCGTTGAGTTTTGTTAAAAAAATCATCATCGTCAGCCAATAATATCCCACCCAAGGCTATCCGTAGGCAATGCCTACTAGGCATCCCTCTAAAAAAATACGATGACGACGCCTTCGAGAGCGAATGGTGGTTGGTGGGATTTAGGCGAGGCCTTTGCCCAGCAGTGGAACGAAATAGATTAATAAACGCGCGCTTTTTACCTTTTTTGTCTGCGGAATCGATTTAACTTCTTCTGAATCGTTTTCACTTGTCCTGTTCTCGGACAATTTCGCCTTTGTTTCTATACACAGGAAAACTATGAAAATCATCACTGACAGTTTCGCATGACCACATTTTACTGATGCCATATTCATTAAAAAAAACTGGATAAAAAAGTAATTTTTTTTATAATCTTTATAGCGAACAGTTCATTTTTTGAATATTTTTAGATAGTGTCACTTTCGATTTGACGTGCAAAAAAGCGCGGGATTACTCCCTGTCAATGCTCAATGACGGTCTCCAGTCCACTGGAATCAGTCAGTAGACTGCAAGTCGCGGTATATTTTTAGTAAATCGATGAGCAGTGTTTTGCGTCAAATGCGCAACAAAAATTATTTCGGTTCGAAAAGTTTTATTTAAATCCTCTGTAGGTTTCTATTTGTTTCAATGGTCTATTAAAATTTATTTATTATGAAGATGACTCAACGATTTACCGACATTATTCAGTTTAGGGTTCATTTTGTTAAATAAATAAAAATTATGATTGAAATTCTTTTATTTCGGACAAATAAGATCGATAGACTGCAACTAATAGGTAGGTAGGTAGTACCTACAAAAATCCATACTATACTATACTATACTATATACTATAATATACTATATATACTATAATATACATTAATATTATAAATGTGAAAGTAACTCTGTCTGTCTGTCTGTCTGTTTGTTACCTTTTCACACCCAAACCACTGAACAGATTAGGCTGAAAATTGGCATGGATAAAGGTTGTATCCCAGGGAAGGACATAGGCTACTTTTTATCACGAAAAAATCCCGAGGGATCGCGGGTTACACCGCGGGAGCGCAGCTAGTGTTTTATAAAATTTTAAGTAAGAATACAACTCGACAAATCTAGAAACATGAATGAGGTCTACGATGGAGCGAGCCTACAGAAGGTGCCTATTAACTCTCTTCTTGAAAACAACAGGGTCGTAGCTGTGCGGAAATACAGACGCTGGAAGCTGATTCCAATTTGCTGTGCAATACTATAAGTAATAACTTTGAAAGCGCTTAGTTCTAATAAACACGAATGTTCCCAAATATTATGTCAAAAATTACGTTATTTCAGCCATGAGGTCAATATTTGGGCACATGTAATCCGTGATTAGTGGTCTCTAAGCTGTGTACCGTCTGGTCAACCGACCGCCAACTTTACCTACGCAAAGGTGCTGGGGTGCATTATTTTAAAACAATAATACTTACTGAATAAAATTTAATAAAACTCCTACAGAACCCGCATGAGCTAAAACGTAGCTCTCCTCCTACGTTTTTTTTCTGTTTTTTATAAAAAGACATCCGGCATTAGTTCATAACTCGTTGTCTCGCAAATGTTATCACAAATTGCAGGTGGGATTTGCGAGAAAATTGTGAGAAAATCAAGAGCATGCCAAAAAGTTTTTAGATTATTAAAATCTTCAAAGGTATGATTAATAATAAACTGGCTGACCCACGTTCCCAAGTGGAAGGAAGACGAGGAAGAGGCAGGCCTAGAATCAATTTCATGAGTCAGATAAAAGAGAAGATCGCTGTCATGTCGTATAAAGAAGTAAAGGAATCCGCATTGGAAAGGGAGAGGTGGAGGAAGTTGCATCATTGCACCGACAAGAGCTGAGCTCTTAAGTTTGATGATGAGGACCTACGTTACATACGTAGGTCCCGTACAATTTTCGAGTATATAACTACGAGTATACAAAAATACGAGAACGCTTTGATTTGGAGTTCATTCAGAAATCTTAGAGCAATTTTTTTGCTGAGTTTTTTTTTTATATTATGAAAACTGATTTTCTCGAATGCGCCCATTATCAGTCATCCACATTTCTGTCTTATGGTGGGCTTATGGCCTCACTCACTTGACGCCCTGAGTCACGCCGCGTCCTGAGTCAAACATTGAAGGTTTTCTTTTTAGTTTCTAAAAACGTAGTATCGTAAACGTAAACGTAAACAGGGTCACGACTGTATCCCCAAGGCGCGGTAGACATTCTCTCAGATCTTTATATTCCAGATCCTTTGAAGATGACTAAGGGGGTAGTCAGAGGCATGTACAAATACATATTTGATACATGCCCACATCTTGCAGAAGTTAGTATTCCATACGTGACAGGTTGCAAGCCCATCGCCGCCTGTAAGAATACTAACTGGTTTCCTCACGATGTTTTCCTTCACCGTTAAACGTAGTATCAATTTGGAGAAACGGCAAAATTTAAAATATTTTTTAAAGAAGTCTCTCTCCGCTTTGTGATTGGTCAATTTCATGCCCTGCGCTGATCCACTGTATACGGGGGACGGGGTGTAGCAAAATTTACGGTAATGAGGACAATACTTTTTGTAGTAAAAAAAGATTGTTCTTACAAAACAACTTTGTGAACTTTTTTTGTTGAAGCAAAAACAAAAAAATCAGCATTTTCTGATTTATTTAATAGTTCGGGTAGATAACCTAGAGGATGCTTATTTTGTGGTTATCTATCTAGTTATAGTAATGGTACTTGCCTGTTGGCAAAGAAACCGTCTCAGGGTCAATGGGATACAATGTCATGTCAAACCATGATGACGCAAAACATCACTGTTGCGAGAATAGAAAGCAATAACGCGGACTATAAAACAGTCAGTTTCAGACATTACAACGGATCCTTAGATCTGACACGCATGTTATTTAAACCGGCGCCAAAACACGACAAAATCTTAAACACGACAAACAGGAATGGACAATCTCGACCAATCTAAGATAAAGTACCAAAAAGGTACCATGCTAAATCCATGCGACCAATGGTAAAAACACAGTAAAAAAAAAAGTAAGTAAGGTAAAAAAAAAGGAGGAGCGTTTGTCATGTCACAAAAAATTGCCATTTCACAAAATAAAACTGGACAAGTGCGAGTCGGACTCGCCCACCGAGGGTTCACAGCCTAAAGGGACCGTAGACTTGAGTATACGGTTTTAATTTTAGCTCGATATCTCCTCGCGTTTCCGAGAAAAAGGGTCTTGACATACAGACAGACAGACAGACGGACAACAAAGTGATCCTATAAGGGTTCCGTTTTTTTCCTTTTGAGGTACGGAACCCTAAAAAACAAGGTAAAATCTGTACGACAATGGAGAACAGATAATCTCAACCAATGATGGTAAAAAGGGTGTAACAAACGGGTGTGGGTAAAAATAGGGTGTGGCAAAATTGTACCATATTGAGGGCAATCTTTTTTTTCCCGTTTTCTCCATACAAAGGTAGCTCAATGCGGTAAAATAAAACTTTTCCTGTATACTAGTATTGGTAGGTAAGGTACCTATTAGGGTGTTGAATAGATACCTACCTAATCTAAATTTAGCAAAGTATTTTTTATTTTTCCCGCCAGACGGTCTTCACGCTCGTTTGTGGTTTATAGCGCGTAAATAACATTTTGAAAAATCGTAAAATTGGCGGTAAAATTATAAAAATATTTCTCGTACTTATTCGAAAACAATGACTGTAGGTTTTGTCACATCATCATTTTAAACTTAAATAAGTATTAAAAACAATAAGTAAGTGCTACTTACTTTATACGCTGTGTATTACGCTACATTACCGTAGGTATTTTATGAAAAACTGCGCGTAGTATTGTATTGTACTGAGGTGAGGTGGGATAAGATCTCGGACAAAGGACAAAGGATAAATGCATTGCGAGTGAAGAAGGGTGGTACCTACGCGCGTGCGTTTGGGACGCGAGTAGGCTCGTGAAAAAATATCAATACATCGATATACTGATATAATTTTTTTAATTATCGATATTTTTGAGCGATATTCATATTTCGATCTATCGATGTATCGATATAAAATTACAATCGAATCCAGAGAAGCGATTCCTCGCGATTTTTTCGGGATAAAAAGTAATCTATGTCCTTCCCTGGGATACAACCTTTATCCATGACAATTTTCAGCCTAATCTGTTCAGTGGTTTGGGTGTGAAAAGGTAACAAACAGACAGAGCTACTTTCACATTTATAATATACTAGCTGCGCCCCGCGGTTTCACCCGCGTAAGTCCCGTTCCCGCGGGAATATCGGGATAAAAAGTAGCCTATGTGTTAATCCAGGGTATCACCTATCTACATACCAAATTTCAACCAAATCGGTCCAGCCGTTTTTGCGTGAAAGAGTAACAAACATCCATACATCCATACATCCATACTTACAAACTTTCGCCTTTATAATATTTATAGGACTAGCTGACCCTTGCAACTTCGTCTGCGCATTATTAGGAACAAAGTAGAGGAGTTTTGAGTGAATCGAGAGTAGGTATATACAAAATATAAAACTCCGTCGCTTGATATAATAATAATATTTTTTTTATATTTATGTTTCTCTCAAGAATTCCTTAATAGATAGAGGTAGGGAAAATCTTACCCAGATGTTGCAATGCTAAGAACAAAACGAATACGGTAATTGGTATAGAATCGCTGAAGCGAGCGGCAATTTTTTTGAAGAAATTGACTCGAAACATAATTTTTTTGAATAGCAAGTACCTACTGTATGGTGTTGTATTTCGAAATAAAACGATTAACTAATATTACCTACCCGCGACTTCGTCAGCAATATAAAAATATCGAAAACTCTAAGCAAAAATCTCCATTAACTTTTCAAAACTCAAAATCGAAGAAAATTATACTCGATCGTATTTCGAAAAACGTTTTTAGAAGCGCCACCTAGGAGAAAAAGTGTAAAGTAGTTTTGACCTCTAGACCGATAGATGGCGTTCTAACTATAGCCAAGGAAAAAATATTTTAATATCAAAAAATCATAACTTCAGAGTTGGGATATATTGATGGGATAATTTTAAAATAATTTATTATGCAAAATACAAAAAAAAAAACGAAAAAATTTAGAGTGCAAAAAGTGGCTCCGGGCGGTCACCCATCCTTATTATGACCGCGCCCAGGGTTGCTTAACTTTTTCCCCATACAAACTTCCAACCCTTATTTTCCCGCCCCCTTATGGTAATTGACAAAAAAAAGTAGCCTATGTCCATCCCTGGGGTATACTCTTTATCCATGCCAAATTTCAGCTTAATCGGTTCAGCGGTTTGGGCGTGAAAAGGTAACAAACAGACAGACAGACAGACAGACAGACAGAGTTACTTTGACATTTATAATATTAGTATGGAAGTATGGATTTATTAGGACATTATTTTTCTATACTTCTATACTCTATACTTACTATAATAAAGAGGAAAGATTTGTTTATTTGATTGTTTGTTTGAAATGGCTCCGAATTTACTGGACCTCGGACGAACTAGTACTGGACCGATTTGAAAAATACTTTCACCAATAGAATCCTACATTATCCCTGATGAACATAGGCTATATTTTATCCCGGGGAAGTGAAGTTTTCCCGAGGGATCGCGGGTAACACCGCGGCGGACAGCTACTATTGAATAAAACGAAAATGAAAACATTATGTTTATCAATATACCTACCAACCTACGTACCAACCTACTGGCTACTGGCCACCAATAAATCAAACGATACAAATTCAGAACCACGGTGCTGGAGGCAACGAGGTTTCCATTTTCAAAAATTATTTGAACCGTTTTCTGACGTCAACAAAAAAGTTGTTCAAAAAAAGGTTGGAAGTATTTTAAAATCCGCCATTTTGTTTTCTTATTGAGGTGCCTACGTAATAAGTAGGTTAGGAACCTACTTAAGTAAATAGTACCTACCTAGGTGTATTACACTATTATCTGGGATTAAACCTACCAGATTCTACAAAAAATGTAAAAAATTATAATAATTATACTTAAAGAGAGACCATGATACCGACCGAGGGACCATGACCATCAGCCTTATTGTCTATAGTCCTTTTCACGTAGGAACGGTTCCGTGACAAGGCACTTTTATGTTAATATCTGAAATAATTAACAAGGAAATAGACAAAATCCTTTTTTATTGAAGTTGTATCTTTTAGTATTATCACTAGATTTCATTTATTTCAAAATTTTTCATTGTTGTACCTACAGCGTAAAACGTAAAAGTTATATGTGTCAGGGATACGTCCCTACGTGATAAATACCATTTCCAGTTGTCATCCCAATAGAGCTCAACCAATCACACAATACGAAATGACAATTGAAGTCATTTTCGTATTGTGTGATTGGTTGAGCTGACAACTGGGACAATAGGCAGGCATATTGAGTACCCTGGGACCCTGGGTAAGAAAAAGAATTGAAACAGCGAAGCCACTATGACGGACGACGCTACCCAAGAATCTCGGCTTTATTTGGCAAACTTCCAATTTGGTTCCGTCGATAATTTGTTTATTTTACACCTTTCGAGTAACGGAACCGTGAAATTAGCTGTTTTTTTAAATTAAATACTACTAAAGGTGATCGCAGCCGTACAGCCGAGCCGCGTAGCCAAATTTTACGCGCATTACTATTTTTAATAGTGCGATATTTTTGTCGTAGTTTTTAGCCATATGCCTGTGACATATCAAAAAGCAAAATGTCTGCGCCCACCTTATCAAGGCACTTTGTTCATAATTTTTCTATGCAGTTAGTATTATTTTAGGCGGCGATGGGCTTGCAACCTGTCACGTATGGAATACTAACTTCTGCAAGATGTGGGCATGTATCTAATATTTGTACATGCCTCTGACTACCTTAGACATCTTCAAAGGATCTGAGAGAATGTCTACCGCGCCTTGGAGATACAGTCGTGACCCTGTTGTTGTTGTTTCTATTCAATAACTAGGTATTTTATTTTACCACTATTTATTGGTAGCTACGTACAGTCAGCGTCACCAGTTGGTAACCCCCATAGTAAGGTGGTTTGTACTACAGGGGGATACCAGTGACTACGATGGGGTACCATTACCGGAATTGGTATCGCGTTTTTTTTTTATTTCTGCCGGCGATGCGAGTTTATCCCACTCATATCCCTAAAGCTGAATGTTTGTGAGTTTGTTTAGATATTTGGATGGTTGTATGTTTGTGTATCAATCACGCCTAAATCAGTGAACCGATTTGGATGAAACTTGGTATAGGCGTAGATAATGACCTGGAATAGCATATAGGCTATTCAAAATGTTGGTACAACGCGGGCGAAGCCGCGCGCAGAAGCTAGTCAGTCATAAAACTAATTTTTAACGTATACTAACCTACAGCAGAAATTTATGAGACAAGTTGAATGTTGTGCCGACGTTATCCAGACTTCAAAATCATAACTACCTAGGTACCTACCTACGCACTGTATTTACCTACAGTGCAGGTTGGTAGGTACGTCCACCAAGGGGTTGTTCTCATCAAATGTGAAAAAGTAGGTACTAGTAGTAACTAGCTTCTGCGTGCAGCTTCGCTCGCGTGGTACCAACATTTGGAATAGCCTATACGCTATTCCAGGTCACTATCTACACCTATCCCAATTTTCATTCAAATCGGTTCACTAGTTTAGGCGTGATTGTTACACAAACATACAAACATCCAAATATCTAAACAAACTCACAAACATTCAGCTTTAGGGATATGAGTGGGATAAACTCGCATCGTATAGATCACGCATTAGCCAGCAGAAATTAAAAAAAAACGCGATACCAATTCCGGTAATGGTACCCCATCGTACAGTCACTGATATCCCCCTGTAGTACAAACTCACATACTTTCAGCTTTCTTATAATTATGAGTGGGATAGCGCTGTCTACAAAGAAAAGACTCATAAGTACTAAGGTATGTACCAGGCACCTTTCCTAGGTAGGTACTAGCCTAGTACCTTAGGTAAGGTACCTGGTACACTACCTACCTAAACCTGGTACCGTTTCGATGTTGTTATTTTAGCACAAATAAACTGGATTTGTTTCATGTGCTTCCCAAGATAGATTAAATACCTATCTACCTACTGCTTGCTAGGTATACTCAGCGATATACGTTCATAAACTGGAGACTAAAGTTTTTATCCGCATGCTATGTGATGAAGTCGTACCTACTTACTTATGTAGGTAGGTATATAGATTTTTTTACATTATGGTCAAATCAAATCAAATCATTTATTGTTTGTGAACCTAGGTGTATACACGAGATGGAAAGACGATCTTGTAAAGGTTGCTGGGAGCCGTTGGGTGCAGGCTGCACAAGATTGATCGCTGTGGAAATCTATGGGGGAGGCCTATGTTCAGCAGTGGACGCTAGATGGCTGAGATGATGATGATGATGATGATAAACCTAGGTGAATACAATTAGTGTTCAGGTTTAACCACAGTTTAACAGAGCCTCTAGATTCTGGGGGTAGGCCATACAAACATTTACAAGGTCAATTAAATAGGCACCTACTTATGGTACCTAGGTACTTACAAGCTTACAAGCTAGTACCTACTAGTAAGCGTGGTACCAACATTTTGAATAGTCTATATGCTATTCCACGTCACTATCTACGTCTATTCCAAGTTTCATCCAAATCGGTTTAATGGTTTAGACGTGATTGGAACACTAACATCTAAACACTTCTCTGCACTTGCACGATGCTGAGTGGTTACCTTTTTTGCTAATAACATGAATGTAACTTGTACCTTGTAACTTGTACCTACCACAAATTTAGCAAAATAAACTTTTACTTTACATTACTTTACTTTACTTTTAAACATCCAAACATGAGTGGGATTTTTTTAACTAGTACCTACTACCAATCACGCCTAAACCATTAAACCGATTTAGATGAAACTTGGAATAGGCGTAGATAGTGATGTCGCATTAGACTACACTAGACTATTCAAAATGTTGGTACCACGCGGGTGAAGCCGCGCGCAGAAGCTAGTCAAAAATAAATAAATAATGCTGGACATTTCACACAGCATCATCTAGCCCTAAACTAAGCAAAGCTTGTACTAGGAACCAGAAAACTGATATACCTAGGTACTAACTACTTAATATACACTTTTTGTTTATAAATACATACTTATTATACATAGAAACACGACGATTATACATAGAGACACGAGATAAATATTTGCAATTCATACAAACATTTATCCCGCGGCATCGAACCCGCAACCTTCTGCGTCACAAGCGGGCTTTCGCCCACTGCGCCACAGAGGTCGTCAAAATGTTCAATATAAATTTCTCGCTGAGCGTACATACGTTGTTTAGGTAGATCAGGTAGATTCATTACTTTGTACGTTTAATTACTGTTTTACTTGGCAAGAACATTGTTTTTGGACTCATGTTTTTGCTGTACCTAGCTGTGTTGCCCGGGTGGGATAGTGCCTCAACCTTCGATTGGAAGGTGCGGGTTCAATTCCAGACAGTCCATACTGCAATAGTGGCTGTCGAAGCAAGTAGAGCAGTAGTACCTACTACCTACGTAAGTAGTAGGTATTTGGTGTTTTTTTCGTTAGGTAGTAAGTAAAAAACGTAAACAGGGTCACGACTGTATCCCCAAGGCGCGGTAGACATTCTCTCAGATCTTTATATTCCAGATCCTTTGAACATGTCTAAGGTAGTCAGAGGCGTGTACAAATACATATTAGATACATGTCCACATCTTGCAGAAGTTAGTATTCCATACGATACGTGACAGGTTGCAAGCCCATCGCCGCCTATAAGAACACTAACTGGTTTCCTCACGATGTTTTCCTTCACCGCTCAGAGCTCGAGGTAGTAAGTAGGTCCCCGAAAATACATTTATAGGTATACTAAAATCTCGTGTTTTGGATCTCCTTGATACTTGATACCAATATGTTTTGATACCAAGGTCGATACCATATTCGGTTTGCGTGAATTAAATTGATACGGTCAAACGTCTATATACAAGTACAACTCCAAAATGAGGCCTTGTCAGTTTGTGTAGTTAAAAATGAAAGACCCTGTTTAACAAAGTTTACCTAGTTGAACTCCAAGAGCGAATTTTTCGCCATACAAAAATTCCAAAAGTTTGAAAGTGTGACACACACGCAAAAATGCGAACTTTATGTCATAAAAAATTGGCTGCTGACAGGTTGTAAAAAAAAATTATTATTTTTTGAAAAATCCGAAAACCGTTTATGTAAGTATTTTTAGTTAGATCATTAAAAAAACGGCCCAATGCAAGGAATGGGCGCCGAAATTTCAAAGTGAACCAAAAACAGATTTTAAATATTTTTTATGATGTATAGTTTTCGATCATATAGGTGTTGCAACATATATGATGCTTCTTTTAGTGTAGGCCTCAAGATGAATATGTCCAAGACGAAGATTATGGCGAATATCTCCAGCGTCACAGATCCTAATGTAAGAGTTGGGCATGAGAAGTTGGAGATAGTCGATCGATATGTTTATCTTGGACATATTTTATCTTTTGGCAAAGAACATCAAAATAAGGAGATCACTAGAAGAATTCAGCTAGGATGGGCAGCATTTGGGAAGTTGGACGACGTTCTTAAGTCCACTAAGATACCACAAAGTCTGAAGACCCGCCTTTACAACCAGTGTGTACTGCCTACCATGACCTACGGTGCCGAGACGTGGACGCTCACACATGAGGCTGTGTACCGAATGCGAGTAGCACAGAGGGCCATGGAGCGTGCCATGCTCGGTATCAGGCTTGTAGACCGTGTTCCCAACGTCCAGATCCGAAGTCGAACCAAGGTCAAAGACGTAGGGAATCGTATCGCGGAACTAAAATGGAGTTGGGCAGGACACCTGGCCAGGCGAGGTGACGACAGGTGGAGTCAAGCGATAACTGAATGGCGTCCAAGAACCGGCTTTAGAAACGTTGGTCGTCCGGCAGCGAGATGGGCAGACGATTTGGTATCCGTCGCGGGCCGCACCTGGATGAGGTTAGCACGAGACCGTAAAAAGTGGCATATAGAAAGAGAGGCCTATACCCAGCAGTGGGCAAAGTCAGGTTGTGGATGATGATGATGATGATGATGATAGTTTTCGATAAAAGGCGAAAATAAGGGTTGAAAGTTTGTATAGCGATCAAATCAAATAGTTTATTATCCAAAAGAAGGAAACAGGGTAGGTACAGGATAATATTCGTCGGACGCCCGCAATACAGATTACAGGCTAACAACCTAGACCTCATTTTGTGCAGTTTTGATTCTCTCTATGCATAAAATTCTAAATGGTTCAGCTTGACCTGTTTCCCCTAATGTTTCCAGCAACAGCAAAATTACATTGCACATTATTTTACAAAGGAGATCTTAAATCTCTTTCCATGCTATTTTGAATTCCCCGCTAAAAGTTGTTAAAAAAATTAGTATTATTTTGATGAGTATGAGTTATGAGTAGGTACTTAAACTTAAGGTTACATAAGCTTTCAAATAGTCGTAAGACGTAGTAACTTTACGGTCACGAATTCTTAAATACGAGATACCTACACCTATATACTCTGTGCCTACACCTAAGTAGTCTTTAATAGCTTTAAGTACTTGTATTTTAACGAAAAAAATCATCACAGCCTTATGCTTTACTTACGCATGGAGTAACCTTCAACAATCATGATTGTACTCGTACTAAAAACATTTTGTTCAAATAGACACAATACATAGCTTACGTAATTAATCAGTATGTTATAACGATAACAATCGATAACGCTGCGACTCATCAAGTCTTCACTTCTCGCTCCTTAGCCAAGTAAAGCGGTTGTGTGTGAAAAAAAATGTCGCGCGTTCCGGTTACGATTTTCAACAATGGAAAATCAATCCCTGTGCTGGGATTGGGTACCTGGAAGGTATGTTATTAGGGTCATGTTATGAAAACAGTAAAAAAGCCTTGGTTTTTGTACAAACCCAAAGTTTAACTAGGTTTAGGAGGGGTGCTTCTTCCCTGTAGAGTGAGTAAAGAGTACGTCCTTTCGACTGTCACTGAACTGTCATTATGTCAGAAAACTTCGGCCAAACTTTTGTCCGAAAAATGTGGCAGGTTTGTAGCGCATCGGCGGTACTGACGCCGCGTCCTAGTAAAATGTCGATATCTCTTTTATTTTGTATGAAAGGTATCAAGAAAGTTATATTTTTGAAATCGGGATGAACTAAGCTAACAGAATATGTATAATTTAGTATACCTTTACCTAGTAAATATACTTTTAAACGTAAGGTAAAGTTGGAAAATTTAGTGAAAGCGTATATTTCTCATGATATTTCGAAAATAAAACCATTTATTCCAATAACTTTTGTTTTATTTACAAGACAATATACATTTTTACAATAATTCACTAAAATAATACACCTTTCAATATAGTTTTTTTATAGGACAAGCTTTTTAATAACTTGACTCGTTTAGGCAAACCGTGCGCAACACGAAAAAAATGGGTATGTTTAAAATTTAATTCCAGGAGAACTGTAGACAAAATGGCTAAGGACTAACGCTTATTCGATAGTATGGTTCGTAAACTAAGCACAAACAAAGTTTCAATAGTTAGGCACGAATACTTTACAAGAAATAAACAAAACAAATATACACTTTTCGCCTTGACCCCCCCCCCCCCCCCCCCCACCCCCCCACCACCCCTGCCGCCCTGTCTGTCAAGCCTTTAGAAGGCGTATTTGTATTTCGTATTTTAGTTTTACGCTCATTACGCAAAATGTAATCGAAGATAACACAAACTAAATACTGTATACGTTTGTAAAAACATATCTTATTGTTGTGACAAATTACATTTGGCGCTTACTGTAGTATTTTTAATTTAAAACAAGTCAAAAGTGAAAACAAAAACGGCGCATGGCTGACTATGATTTTTGATACTTCTAAATTTCTACTATAAATCTTTGTCTACAACATGTGATAAGGATTAAAAACTGTTTAGTTCTTTCCGCTGTATGATGATCACAAGTCACACTTTTAATTTCCTTTCCGAGAAATTCACAATTGTGGCACAAACCAACCCTCGTCGTCTCGTCACGCGCGCTCGTCCATAGTGTATTTGAAGGCAATGAACTCCCCTAAGAATTTTGCTTCTGTAGATGGCGGAAAGAATTGATTGAATGATACAACCCATCCTTGTCATTTTTCTATACCCACAATAAGTTGGAACAGGATAGAAATAGGTTCCAACGGTTTTATTTGGCGCTCAATGTTACCGCGAAAAATCGACCTTCTCTTGGCTTTTGACAGAGGCCAAATGTTCAATTTTAGTGTCACGACAAGGTCGAGACAGTGGTACAGGTCCCAAGTCCCAACTCTAATTCAGTCTTTTACAAATTTCTGTCACTGTCATTTTCTTTGTGACATTTCTTTTTGTTTATTTTCACACACATCTGTCTGTGACCGGCGACGGCGAGCGAAGAATTTTGTGAAGAACTCAATTTTCTGAACTTTCGTCGCTAAATACATAAAAATGCCTTCTGAAGTACCAAAAGTGAAGTTCGAGAATGGGTACGAGTGTCCAATTCTAGGCATAGGAACTTGGAAGGTTTGTTTTTTTATCGTTGTATTTCAAAGATAACCTCGATTGATTATTTTTATAATTCTATTGCGACCACTAAACTATCGGTAACCTCTTGAACTATAAATAGATAGCTTAATTCTATCAATATTTTAATCATTTGATCATCTTAATGAGAGAAATACCGCCTACCTTCTGATTACACGTAAAAATAATTATTCAATTTAAAAACGACTATAGCTATCACCCTCCCTCTCAATAAAAACAGTTCGCCATCTCGCTCATTCGCGCATAGTGACCTCAACTTTTTTTGTCATGCTGTAGTCAATAGACATAATGATCTCTTGACATTCTACCTATGTAATAGGTACCTTACTGGGCACTTGACTCCCAAGGTTAAATTCAGTAATTACTGAAGTACTCTGGTGTACCAGGAGCTACACGACCTTATTCCGCCTTCACCAGACTCACAGACCGTAAGTCATAAGTGTAAGTGGATGGGTGACCGCCAGTGGCATTTTCATCTGAGCGCTTCGGAGGGCACGTTAAATTGTCGGTCCCGGCTATTTATGTCGTTAAGCCATGACAGAGGCCTTATGGCGGCCTAAAAACTCCGTCATCAGAGTTGGCCACTGACTCATACGAACTTACTTACCAGGCTCACAGCTGATTATCATCCACACCGTGCTGATTCCACTTGTTAGAACTAAGCGCTTTCAAAGTTCTTTTATTATGCGCACTGCAAAAATTTTGAATTAGCTTCCAGTGTCTGTATTTACGCTGAGCTATGACCCTGTTGTTTATAAGAAGAGAGTTAATAGGCACCTTCTGGATAGGCTCGCTCCATCGTAGACCTCATTCTTGCCTATGCAAGTTTTGAGGTCAAGAGCCGACCCATTCATCATAAAAAAAAGTTAGTATTCCATATGTGACAGGTTGCAAGCCCATCGCCGCCTATGAGAATACTAACCGGTTTCCTCACGACCAAATATTACACAATATATCGTAATACTTACACACAATTTTGTTACAGTCATTGATGATATCACACAATTCATGACAAAAAAGATAGTTGTCTTAGTGAGTAGCTTCTGCGCGCGGCTTCGCGCGCGTGGTACCAACATTTTGAATAGCCTATATGCTATTCCAGGTCACTATCTACGCCTATGCCAAATCGGTTCATTAGTTCAGGAGTGATTGAAACACAAACATATAAACATCCAAACAAACTCACAAACTTTCAGCTTTATTATGAGTGGGATAAATGAAGATAAATAGATAGATAGAAGATAGAAAATACTTTATTGCACACCACATAATAAAAATAAACAAATATGGAAAACTAAACAAAAAAACACAATGACATACAATCGGCGGTCTTATCGCTAAATAGCGATCTCTACCATAAATACCATGTATACCATAAATATGTGTATGGACTTACTTATTTACTTACTCTTTCAAAACCTACTAAATAGATTGGGATGAAATTGACACACAGAGATATATTATGGACATTATGGTTTGAAAAAGCTCATACGGTACCTTTTATCCCAAAAAAGTTAAGTATTCCTGAGGGACTTCAAGTAACACCGCTGAACAAAGTTAGTTTGACTACGTTATCCAAGTTCCAATGGAGAGCCAATTGAACAAATTGAGTTCTTCATTGCATCTCTAGTATAATCGCTATCTGTCAGATAACATACTTGGAGATCGAGATAATGATTTATCAGCTCGCTTATTTTATAGGTCAATCAATTTAAGCTTTAACAATCTATACTAGACTATAATTTTTTTTATTTTTAAAGTGATACCCAAACTTAGGTATTCCACTCGTATGGACTGTAGTCAAGTGTTACAATACACTGACTCATCTGAATGACAGCCAATTTAGACCAGCTTGGCTAGACTGGTTTCCCTCGTACGGACTGACCCCATTCATTCAGAATTCATTCAAAATCATTAATTGAGAATTTTGATAAGACTTTAAATTTTTCATTTCTCAATGATATCTAGAATACTAGACTAGCTGTGCTCCCGCGGTGTACCTCCGGATTTTTTCGGGATAAAAAGTAGCCCATGTCTTTCCCTGGGATACAACCTTAATGCATGACAAATTCCAGCATAATCTGTTTAGTTTGGACGCGAAAAGGTAACAAACAGACAGAGTTACTTTCACATTTACATTATTATATCAGTAAGTATGGATTATTTCATTTGTACAGCGTCAGAAAGTACCTACACTAAACGGGACGCTGTAGTGCCTGGGTCAAAAAAACGTAAACAGGGTCACGACTGTATCCCCGAGGCGCGGTAGACATTCTCTCAGATCTTTTATATTCCAGATCCTTTGAAGCTGTCTAAGGGGGTAGTCAGAGGCATGTACAAATACATATTTGATACATGCCCACATCTTGCAGAAGTTAGTATTCCATACGTGACAGATCATTGGGATATAATAGGTCTGGCACTTAATCCATTCTCGCAGTTTCCGCCTTATACGCAGGAAATACATAATTTTAATATCATATTATGCTGGTTTCCTTACCTTCACTGACACCAAGTAAGTAAGCTCGTATGAGTCAGTGGCCAACTCTGGCGACGGAGTTTTTAGGCCGCCTTGAGGCCTCCGTCATGGCTTAACGACTAAATAGCCGGGACCGACAATTTAACGTGCCCTCCGAAGCACGGAAGCGCTCAGATGAAAATGCCACTGGTCACCCACCCACTTACAGACAATTTAGATCGTTGCTTAACTTCGACGATCTATCAAGAACGACTAAGCAAGCACGACCACGAGCGCTTCACCAAGTTACAAAGCATGTTTACTACATGTATTGAACTTGTTATCTCACAATACACTTGACTCCCAAGGTCATGAGTCATGTATAATTTGGGCATTACGCTGTTGAGATAAGGGTGAATTTGCTAGATAAGTTTTCACGCTTCGATGCGCTTCGACTCATCTCTTAGCATAAGCACAGCATAAGTTGCCTCTTAAACTACAAACCCGCCGGCTTAGTGTAGATAAACAGTTATTGACAAGCCCCATAGTAGACGATAAACTTTATCCCGCAGATAACACATGACATCGACACCGATAACACAATCATTCGATGGAATTTTTGCGAAAATATTAACTAGCGGCGCCTTGGTGACTCGCGGTCCCTCGGGATACATTTTTCCCGGGATATAAAATAGCCTATGCTATACTTTTTAAACTTTCGTAATTTCAAGACAATAGTTTTTGAGTAAACAGGTTTTTATCACGTACCTAATTGTTTGCCAAATACGTGATAAAAACCAGTTTACTCAAAAACTAAAACGTCCATACACATTGAGTTCTTTTTGTGACTACATTTACCTATTCACTTTTTCGTTTTTTTTTGTCTTAACTAAAGCAAGTACCTACTACCTATCTACCTACCTCCTTGCATAACAAAAATGTGTGCAGCATATTGCAGAAATATCTACCAAAATTTTTCCGTCTTTAATACTCGCACTTGACAAGTTAGATAATCATTGTTTTACAAATAATTAATACAACAATTATGTAATAAATTAAAAACCATAAAAATAAGATTATGAAATAGTGAGGTGTTTATTTGACATCGATAACCTCAGCCTCGTTATTCGTAACATCGACACTTTATTATTGACTGAAATCAATTTTTTTTTAATTATCATCTATACTCACAGAATTATATACTTATAGTATATAACATCATTGTCTATACTATAATCCATCCCGATTTTTGTACACAGTACCTATAGATCGTCGATCCCCGTCCAATCATAAGAACGAATTTTTTATTTATTTATTTAGAGCCACCAACATACAATACATCTTGTCATGCAAAAATGATACACTATTCCTTAAAAACTAGTTTAATGTTATTATAATTATAGGACAGCAAGGTATTAAGTTCTACAACCGCGATGAGTCCAAATAGTCTCAACTCATTTCTACCGTAAAGATGGTTTTTATGAATATTTGATGAAAGGCGTTAGTTTTGTCCTTAAATTACCATAGCAACATTGATTTTACGATGTAATAGGTAGGCCTAAGTATATGTATATTTTTTGATAGGCATCTATTAGTTCAAGCCTCAAGGTTCATCATTTATTTACACAAATAAGATAGCAGGCACAATTACGCTTACAACTATACAGGAATTCAATGTAGAAAGCGATGATGAGCTATTCAAGTTTTACGGGTAAAGTATCAAACCATTTTAGGAATCACATGGATGAAAAGTAGATTATTAACCAAGAGGATAAAACAGTGTATATGTCACAGGCGCCATATTGAATAACCTGCGTATAAGCTATTAAGGATTCTATAGTTAGTCCCGAGCGACAGCGAGGGTGTGTTTATGCTCAGAATCCTGAGACAACGAGGGATTGAAGCGTGCTCAAGACTATAGCTTTGTCCCCGAGGTGAACGTTTTACACATCATCATCCGCAGCCCGACTTCACCCACTGCTGGGTATAGGCCTCCCTCTGCTTTTGCCATTCTTCCCTGTTCTGTGACAGCCTGATCCACTGTCGGCCTACGACGTAAATAATATCGTCCGCCCATCTCGCTGCCGGACGTTCGACGCTTCTCCAGTTTTGGGCCACCATTCTGTCATCCTTTAACACCACCTATCGTCACTACGTCTTGCAGGTGCCCTGCCCAGCTCCACTTGAGTTTCATTACCCGTATACCTACATGACTTTTGTTCGTCTCCGAATATCAGTATTGGGAACTCGGTCTAAAAGTATGATGCCGAGCATGGCACGCTCGATGCCTCTCTGTGCAACCCTCATTTTGTACACAGCCTCTTCCGTGACCATCCATGTGTCCGTAGGTCATTGTTCTTTACACATACTGCGAGAAAAGTAAGACCAACACAGTGGTAAATAAGGAACAAGTCTTATGATTTTTTTAATCTTTCAGTCCAAACCAGGCGAAGTGACGCAAGCTGTGAAGGACGCCATCGACATCGGCTACCGTCACATCGACTGCGCCTATGTCTACGGCAATGAGAAGGAGGTCGGAGAAGCGATCACTGCTAAGATACAGGAGGGAGTTGTCAAACGGTTGGTATACATATATATTTTAATTAAATACAAATAACTTTATTTTGCCAACGAAAAACTATACTAGATACATTAACTTACTGATGGTCCCCGCACGAGGTGTAAACCTGTGTCGCAGGAAACCGAGTTGTACAAACATGAGAGTAAATGGGTCATTTTGACCTCACTCTGCTTGATGTAAAGCAGTAGTGAGGTCTAAGATTACTTTTAAAAAGCTAATTAGGTATATGAGACCCATAAAATTTTCTGGGATAAATACTTCCCGCAAATCTCAAAAAATCTCATGCTCATTTGTAATTTTCGACCTGAGTAAAAAATTATAGTAATTTGTTTTAGTTTTTAAAACATAATTATTAATACGTGCGCGTTGGCGGTGCTCATTAATTTTCCCGGTTTTTCCCGCGTTATTTCCAATCCCGTGAGAATTCTGGGATAAAAAGTACCCTATAACCTGCCCTACAATATTTTTTTTTTTAATACTTTGCACACATTACGCTATTTATCTCAGGAACATCCCACTTTTTTGGCGGGTTTTTGTTATGTCAAGAAACCTACAAGTATTTCTTTAGTTGTGTCTTTCAATTTTTCGATTGGTTGTTTAATTAACTTGTAATTAGCTAAAAAGTGTTTTAGCGCCGTAAATAACGTTGCGTATCCATAGCTCTGTACTCCTCACACGCCGAATAAATCACACTCGCTGTCCCGCTCACAAAATGGCGGCTCCTGCAAACTTCTTGACGCCCAAACAGAACAGATTAGGCTGAAAATTGGCATGGATAAAGGTTGTATCCCAGGGAAGGACTACTACTTTTTATCCCGAAAATTCAAAATTCCGAGGGACCGCAACTAGTACTAAATATAAGCTGCTGGCATTCCCTTAATAAGTAAGTTCGTATGAGTCAGTGGCCAATACTGGTGACGGAGTTTTTAGGCCGCCTTAAGGCCTCCGTCATGGCTTGACGACTAAAATAGCCGGAACCGACAATTTAATGTGTTCTCTGAAGCACGGAAGCGCTCAGATGAAAATGCCAAGTCACCCATCCACTTAACCGTTTCGAACGTTGCTTAACTTCGACGATCAAGAACAACTAAGCAAGCATTACCACGAGCGCTATAAATAAACTCACAACTTACTTCCAGTGAGGATCTGTTCATCACCTCTAAGCTATGGAACACCTTCCACCGTCCAGACCTGGTGAAGGGAGCGCTGTTGGAGTCATTGAAGAACCTGAATCTGACCTACTTGGACCTGTATCTCATCCATTGGCCTCAGGCTTACAAGGTATTTGCGATGTAGGATTTTAGTATTAACCTACACTGCTGGGCTAAAATAAAGGAATTAAAAATATGAATAATTCAAGCCGTTTCGGGGGAGTTTTGTTGCAAACAAACACCATGACACGAGAATTTTATATTATAAGATATGTTTTTAGGGTTATGTTTTTAGGGTTCCATAACCAAAGGGTAAAACGAGACCCTATTAAAGTCAAAAAGCATTTATTCAGTAGGACCGCTGGGATCACTTAGAATAGTCTTAGAACTAATGTTACTCCTGTTCTTGAGCGACCAATACCGTGAAGAATCAGGGCAACAAACACGGTTTGGGGGCTAGCATTCTTTTAGGTGATCCATCTTAAAACTAAAAAGTCAAGCTCCAGTGGGGATTACTAAGACTCCGCTGTCTGTCTGTCTGTCCGCAGGCTGTATCTCATGAACCGTGATAGTTAGACAGTTGAAATTTACGCAGATGATGTATTTCTGTTGCCGCAATAACAACAAATACTAAAAAACAATAAAATACGACCTCTGTGGCGCGCAGACGGTTCGATCCCCGCGGGATAAATGTTTATTTGATCTGCAAATATTTATTTCGGGTCTGGGTGTTTCTATGTATAATATGTATGTATTTACAAACAAAAAGTATGTAAGTAGTATATCAGTTATCTGGTTCCATAGTACAAGCTTTGCTTAGTTAGGGGCTAGATGATGCTGTGTGAAATGTCCAGCATTATTTATTTATTGGGGAGGGATTTTTCCCCCCCCTCGGGATTTTTTCGGGATAAAAAGTAGCCCATGTCCATTCCTGGGATATAAATTTTTCCTGGCACTTTCAGCCTACTCTGTTCAGTGGTTTGGGCGTGAAAAGGTAACAAACAGACAGATAGACAGACAGACAGAGTTACTTTCACATTTATAATATTAGTATGGATGAACTTCTGCAAGATGTGGGCATGTATCAAATACGTATTTGTACATGCCTCTGACTACCTTAGACATCTTCAAAGGATCTGGAATATAAAGATCTGAGAGAATGTCTACCGCGCCTCGGGGATACAGTCGTGACCCTGTTTACGTTTTTTACGTTTACGTAGTATGGATGTTACGGAACCCAGAACCTTTCGTGCGTGAGTCCGACTCGATTCCGACTCTAAATTACTTCTTTAACAACAGGAAGGCGGCCCTCTCTTCCCATGTGATGCTGCAGACAAGATAATCTTCTCCGACGTGGACTATGTGGACACGTGGAAGGCCCTGGAGCCTCTTCAGGAGGAAGGACTTACTAAGAGGTAACATTAATTGTAATTTTTTAAGTAAGTACGTAAGCTCATATGAGTCAGTGGCCAACTCTGGTGACGGAGTTTTTAGGCCGCCTTAAGGCCTCCGTCATGGCTTAACGACTTAAATATTTCAAATTATAAACCTAAAAAAAAACTTCCAGACGATCTCATTAAAGGTAAGGATCCATCTTCAAGGGTACACGAGATAAATGATTTTTTTGTTAATGTTGGCAAGACCCTAGCTGAACGATTTGAAACTGACTCAACTAATGGCACATTAGTTGACGTCAGTGGGGCAACAGTAAACCTATCAAATTCTTTCGTGTTACTAGACGTAGACGAAATAGAAATCATCAGTCTAATCAATTCTTTAAAATTGGACTGCTCTGTAGGTTACGATAACATTTCTGCTAGACTTATTAAGGAAAATAAATCACAATTAGTCACTCCAATTGTCCATATTTGCAACCTTTGTTTCCGGACATCCGAATTTCCTAACGTTTTTAAAAAGTCGGTTGTACTTCCCATTTACAAAAGTGGCGATAAAAACTTGGTAACTAATTACAGGCCGATCTCTATCTTACCGACTCTGTCTAAAATATTAGAAAAAGCCATCAACAACAGGCTGATTGAGTATTTTGGTAAGTACAACCTGATATCTAATAACCAATTTGGCTTCAGGAAAGGAAAATCCACAGCCGATGCCG
Organism: Epirrhoe alternata; assembly: GCA_963565295.1. Classification (NCBI taxonomy): domain Eukaryota; kingdom Metazoa; phylum Arthropoda; class Insecta; order Lepidoptera; family Geometridae; genus Epirrhoe; species Epirrhoe alternata. The sequence goes on from OY751402.1 coordinate 6,099,600, forward strand.
TGTCGGAACTTGATAAATATGTAGTTGAGGCTTTGGATAACGGTGAAAAGTGTCTTGGTATATTCTTAGACCTCGCAAAAGCTTTCGACACGGTATCGGTTCCAGTTCTCCTCGACAGACTCGAAAGCCTAGGCATTCGAGGGGACCAGTTGACTCTACTACATAGCTACTTAAGCAACCGCACCCAATATGTACAAATTGGTAAATACGCCAGTCCCACGCTATCTACAACAAATTATGGCATTCCTCAAGGAAGCATCCTTGGGCCCACCCTTTTTTTAGCGTACATAAACCCAATTTGTAACTTAAAGCTCCAAAATGGTAAGCTATTAGCTTTTGCTGACGATACCGTCCTGCTATTTAAAGGAGCGACGTGGAGTACAGTATACAGGGATGCACAGACGGGTTTTAATCTGGTCTCTACATACTTAAACCGTAGCCTACTAACGCTGAGCCCTACAAAAACAAAATATATAGTTTTTTCTTTGCGTAAACTTACTAGCACTCACGCTAATCCTGAACACTATATCAAAGCTCATTCGATACAGTGTTTGACCCACCCGACTAGGTCGTGTACTTGCACTGTGTTGGAAAGATGCACTAATATTAAATATCTAGGCATAACAATAGATGCCCAGATGTCTTATTCAGCTCATATCAACCTGCTAACATCTAGGATACGTAAAATAATATTTGTTTTTAAAAATGTACGCCACGCAATCACTGGGCCACAGTTAAAAACGATTTATTACGCTCTTTGCCAATCTCTGTTATCCTACTGTGTAACCTCATGGGGGGGAGCAGCCAAAACTCATCTTCTACCGCTTGAAAGAGCACAAAGAGCGGTGCTGAAGGTAGCATACTCTCATCCCTTTAGATACCCGACTACCCAACTCTACAGAGAATGTCGTTTCCTAACTGTCCGCCAAATCTACATACAACAGGCCTTACTTAGACAGCACTTGGAGCGCCCCCGGGATGTACACGCCAATAAACGGCGCAGTCATAAGCGATATCACCCAAAAGCATGTAAGACTACATCAGCCCAAAAGCACTTTTCTTTCCTTGGACCACATCTTTATAACGAAATTGGTAAAGTTTTGAAACTTCATGCTCTATCTTGGAAAGAATGCAAAATAAAACTCTACAACTACCTGCTTACTCTGGACTATAAACAGACTGAAGACTTGTTCCTTATAATCTGCTAGTTTAGCCCTGGAGTGGACACACACTACAATTAGCCAGACACACCCTACACACACACACACACACACACACACACACACACTACACACACACATACACAAACACTTTAGCTATCCTCACAAAGCATCTCACACATTTTATCAGGCAGTAATCAGTATTCTGAAAATATGTACTTAGATACAAATTAGGATTAGATACTTTGGTTTAATATTTTTGCAATATTTTAGTTTTAAGCTTTTGCTTCAAAAATCCTTTTGTCAAAAATTTGTTTAGATAGATAAGTCAAAATATGAACTTGAAAGCCGAAAACCTACACAAACCTACCTACTTACTAGCCGAAGCAGCGATCACTCGTTTCTATATACAAGTACCTACTTAGTTAGAACGAGATGCTCAAAGCAGAACCTAGAACTAGGTCTCTCCACCTGTGTTATATGTATTGTATGGGAACAACGAACTACAAACAGCAATTCTGTGCTGTGAGTAAGTTCTTCCCCTTGCATTTCTTTGTTTCAAAATTGTAAACTTAAGTTAAGACCTTTTTGAATAAATTCATTTCATTTCATTTCATTTCAATATCCGGGACCGACATAACGTGCCCTCCGAAGCACGGGAGCTCAGATGAAAATGCCACTGGTGGTCACCCATCCAGTAACCGTTTCGAACGTTGCTTAAATTCGACGATCTATCACGAAAGACTAAGCTTATAGTCCGGTAACACTAAAACGGCCTCATCGGCCAGGTGCGGTCCGAGGGGGGGGGGGGTCACGGGGGGCATGACCCCCCCCCCCAAAATCGTACACGTCTAATAGTAAAATGTTGTGTATTGTGCAATAAAGTCTAATATTAGTGTAGTGACCCCCCCCAAAATTTTAGTAGTGACCTCCCCAAAAGCCTTAGTATTAGACGCTCCGAAAAAAAAAGAAAGATTACGCAAGCACGGCCACGAGCGTTTTGTTTTTATAGTAAAAGAGTTCATTCATTCATTCCTATGTATTTTTTTTATTCCAGTTTGGGAATTTCCAACTTCAACGCCAAGCAAGTCACCAGGGTCCTAGAGGTGGCCAAGATTAAGCCAGTTGTCAACCAGGTGAGCTATAGTCTTTTTCACGGCGGAACGTATGCAAGACACATTGAACTTGTTTCGTTTCACGTTGTGTGGCTCACAACAATTTTGAAACAAAAAAATCAAGAAAAAAAATTAAACGATAAAACATACAAAAAAAAAATGTTTTTGTCTATTTCCTGTTTAATTATTTCATAAATTATCATAAACGAGCCATAAAATATCCTATAAATATTATAAAGGCGAAAGTTTGTAAGTATGGATGTATGGATGTATGGATGTTTGTTACTCTTTCACGCAAAAACGGCTGGACCGATTTGGTTGAAATTTGGTATGTAGATAGGTGATACCCTGGATTAACACATAGGCTACTTTTTATCCCGATATTCCCGCGGGAACGGGACTTACGCGGGTGAAACCGCGGGGCGCAGCTAGTAAATAAATAAACAATAAACATTTTCTAAAAAACTCCACCAAATAACAGTACTGAGTAAACACAGCATCATCTTTGGGGCTAGATGATGCTGTGTGAAAAGTCCAGCATTATTTATTTATTATTTGTAATAATAAAATGTGTAATATACCTATATAAAATGACTCAATAGCATTAAGACAATTATTATTTCTTGTATTTGATAAATAAATAAAAAAAAAAAACCTATATCTGGGACGGCCGACTGGCACCCCATGAAAAGCCCGCCCAGCTGCACGATCCTCTCTCATACGCAACACCTGACCGAGCCAGCGTGTTCTGTGTGATTTAATTTCGCCAATGTATATCTCTAATTTGTAATTTTATAGTGCTGATCCACACTTGGTATTTCATTAAGAAATGAAAAGTCTTATCAAAATTTTGGATTCCGACGGGATTCGAACCCGCATCGATCAGACGATCCTCCTAAAGCCGGTGTGCCTTACCGCTCGGCCACAGAAAAATATGAGCTTATCAAAAATTTGGATGCCGGCAAGTAGGATTCTGTGGCCGAGCGGTAAGGCTAAAGCTTTAGGAGGATCGTCTCATCGTTGCGGGTTCGAATCCCGTCGGAATCCAAATTTTGATACGACTTTTCATTTCTTAGTGTATATCTCTGTTAATTAAAATATCTCTGTTAATTAAAAACGTAAAAAAAACGTAAACAGGGTCACGACTGTATCCCCAAGGCGCGGTAGACATTCTCAGATCTTTTTTCATGTATTCCAGCCCGGCTAGCATGCGCGACGTGAGATATCTCGTGCACGAGAAATTAGTAAATTGTGAAGAAATTAAGAATTTTGCGTTTCGTAAAATGTATATGCACTTTAACACGAGCTCTGAACGGTGAAGGAAAACATCGTGAGGAAACCAGCTAGTTACAGGCGGCGATGGGCTTGCAACCTGTCACGTATGGAATACTAACTTCTGCAAGATGTGGGCATGTATCTAATATTTGTACATGCCTCTGACTACCTTAGACATCAAAGGATCTGGAATATAAAAGATCTGAGAGAATGTCTACCGCGCCTTGGGGATACAGTCGTTGAGGCTACGAGTAGTAGGTACAATTTTTTTTTTTTCAGATTGAATGCCATCCGTATTTGAATCAACGTCGCTTGAAGGAGTTCTGCGAGTCTCGCGGCATCAAGGTGACTGCCTACTCTCCCCTCGGCTCACCAGACAGACCCTGGGCTAAGCCAGGAGACCCGCAGCTGATGGACGACCCCAAGCTGAAGGCGATAGCCGAGAGGCTGAAGAAGACCGTGGCGCAAGTGCTGATCAGGTGAGTCATGGCTTGGAAGCCGTCATGGCTTAACGTCTGTTTTAGATGGGCTTGGGAAAAGTTATTTTATTGTGAGATTTTTGGATAATAAATTGTAAAAGTTAGTTTCCGTCTATGGCTTGGATATAGCCCAGAGATCGCCATGGCTTGGACTTCCATCAAGTCTTAAACTTCTGTTATTACTTTAACTTAATGTCATGGCTTAAGACTTCCCTAATGGCTTAAACTTCCGTCATGGCGTAGACTTCCGTCATGGCTTAGAATTCATGGCTTAGACTTCCGTCATGGCTTAGACTTATATCATGAATCATGGCATAACGCCTGAATAGTCAATGTCATTTTATGTTTTGTAATCAATTACAGATACCAGATCGACAAAGGCAACATAGTCATTCCCAAGTCGGTGACGAAGTCCCGCATCGCGTCTAACTTCGACGTTCTCGACTTTAAACTGTCGCAAGAAGACGTCGACTTGATCGACAGCTTCGACTGTAATGGCCGACTTGTGCCTATGCTCGCGTGAGTATTTAAATAAAACTAGGCGCGTTGGGCCTAAAGTTTTATTGAGGGCATTTTTGAGATGGCAGAAAAATATCAAACTCGGTCACGTGACTGATATAGTCTCTTTCACGGCGGAACGTATGCAAGACACATTGAACTTGTTTCATTTCACGTTGTGTAGCTCACAACAATTTTGAAACAAAAAAATCAAGAAAAATAATTAAACGATAAGACATACAAAAAAAATGTTTTTGTCTATTTCCTGTTTAATTATTTCATAAATTATCATAAACGAGCCATAAAATACAAATAAATAAACAATAAACATTTTCTAAAAAAACTCCGCCAAATAACAGTACTGAGTAAAATGGAACGTAATCTATTAGAGTGCGAAAATGAAAATCAAAACAATCGATGAATCGATAAGTAAAAATATAATCGTTGGTTTAGTAATTTTGTCTATGAATGAACCTTGTAATCGATTGAGATGAATTGATAGTAGTGAAACAAAAATCGATTTTGATAATCTCGATTAAACTTTAGGACATTACTATTAGACTGATTTTGACATCATCTCGAAGTGTCTTGCATACGTTCCGCCGTGAAAAAGACTATAGTACCTTTATTTACTACTAGCTTCTGCGCGCGGCTTCACCCGCGTGGTATCAACATTTTGAATAGCCTATATGCTATTCCAGGTCACTATCTATGCCTGTACCAAGTTTCATCCAAATCGGTTCACTGGTTTAGGCGTGATTGAAACACAAACATACAAACATCTAAACAAAATCACAAACTTAGTAAGGTTATTTATTAGTAAGTAAGTTCGTAGAGTCAGTGGCCAACTCTGGTGACGGAGTTTTTAGGCCGCCATAAGGCCTCCGTCATGGCTTAACGACTTTAATAGCCGGGACCGACAATTTAACGTGCCCTCCGAAGCACGGAAGCGCTCAGATGAAAATGCCACTGGCGGTCACCCATCCACTTACAGGCCGTTTCGAACGTTGCTTAACTTCGACGATCTATCAAGAACGACTAAGCAAGCACGACCACGAGCGCTTTTTTATTCATTTATTAGTGAAATACATAAATCTTAATCTATTGTTTTAGGATTTATTTCTTTGTGTGAATTCATCTATCTTGTTCATAATTTATTTCACTTTGTTTCAGTTCTCTCGGCCACAAGCACCATCCATTTGAAAATGACGAATTTTAATATCTTGGTGCATATTGCAAACAGCGCCATCTAGCTCAAAACTAAGTGAATTACTATGGAAACCAAAAAACTGTTGCAACTCATTTATTACCTATGGTTATTTTTGGATTATAATTCTATATAACACCCAGAATATAAACATGAAAATATACTCTAAGAATAAAAGACATTTATTTACGTTTAACTGAGTTTTTTATTTACTTAAAAGTATCTAACCTAACTAATAATTCCCCGAATAAAAATAGGTTAGCTATAGTTTCTTAGAGTTAGTATACAACCGATCTTTAGCTCCCAGTAGCTGCGCAGAACCCATTTTAGATGAAGCTTAAAAGACGAAGACAGCGTTGTATAGCTGGCTCGCTCACTCGCTTAGTTGGTTGCATCGTCCTATCTCGCCTACTCTAGCAAACCTGCGCAATTTAGTGCACCTAACATCATAATTTACTTCAGAAAGCTATAAATTCTAGTACGCACGAGTTCGGGAAAGGTAAAAAAAAAGCGCAAGTATGTAATAGCCCACATCCCGAACGCTATACGTCCCTGCAATAGGCCACTTTTTGAGCAAATTTAACAACGAAATTCATAATGAAGTACTATGATGTACACTACAGTCCCATTTAATAATTACTGTTGTCAAAAATTCAGTAGAAAAGTAATTTAAAATGTTTTTGATTAATCTACCTGTATTGAGAGTAAATTCCTTGTGTACCTGTCACTACGAACGAAAGTTACAGCAAATTCCAATCCCGACCTTCATTTACATCTTTATCAACCATCGCTGTATTTGAGACAAAGTTTTATCGCTTTGACAAACAAAGCAAGCAATGGACACTCGGACTTTAAATATGCGTAAGTAATATAAATAAATTGAATACATTACGCGGTAATATCAGTTGTTTTTCGCGTCAAGTGATTATAAAGCGCAATGGATATCGAAAAAGTTTTTAAGGTTTGAAGGGCGCGGCAGGACCGGTTTTGCGGAGTGGCGGGAAAAAATATGTTTGGAATGCAGCGATTGGCCGTCAAGTGGACTATCGGCCGGACCTAGGCCGGACCGAAATGCGTTCGAAAGATATATTTTTATTAAGTAATCCATTTTTTTTTATCACGACCTAAGTAATTATAAAGTGGGAGTGAGTAGGTACTGAATCTTCAAAATTGGTCCACTTTTTGGATTAAACCAAAAACTGACTGAAGGAGGCCCATCATTTGAAATGGGTACAGTAGGTCGTAGGCCTTCTAAGATAATTGGACACTATTGCAGTTAAGTAGGTACTACCAGCTAAAATAATGAGTAGGTATGTATGTATGTTGGTAGGGTGGATTTGAATCACAATTTGAATAAGCAAGCTGCAAGATTCCTTCCATACGACTTCGATAAGCGAATTCGATAAGTGTAGAAGGGCACTTTTCAGACTCGCCTTGAGTGACTTCAGATGTCGTTAAATGTACCTGAGTTATTATTAGGGACTCGAGCCTGAGTGTGACCTCGCGAGGTTGCAGGTTACAGAGCACTTCGGGACCTCAATCAACTTCGACGAATACGTACTAGTCTAACTTCATTGAGCAATTTCGCAAATAGCTATGTAGTGTTGGGGCTCTAGCCCTAGCTAGGCTTCCACGGTTTAGTTTAGATCGAGTTTCGAGTTAAGTAAATAAATAACATACGACTTAGATTAGTTATATAACTTAACTAACTTTTTAAAACTTTTTGTAGGTACATAGGTTATTATCATTATTATTATTAATTTTTAATAGATTTCATAGTGTAGTGTATATTATAATATTCTATATATATATATTTATTATTCATATATATTTTTGTATATATTTATAGGAGTATTGTATGTAGGTAGACTGTATTAGTTGTAATTATTATTTATGATGTTTTTCCCTAAGCTAGCCGTCGACATATTTTAATCTGTCCTGTCCATCCAAAGGTTGCCTAGAAGAAATCGCTTTCAGCGATAAGGCCGCCCATTGTTATACCTAAGTTTTATATTTTCTGTTTCTCTATATTTCATTTTGTATATTGTTGTTATTAGGTATTTTTTCTCAATAAAGATATATTATATTCTATTAAATTCTAACTCGGAACCTAAAACCTAGTTCGGACTAGGCTCGTATTTAAGTCGAGTAGCGAGTAATTTAGTCGCCAAGCTACTGCCCAGAAATCGTTGGCACGGATTAAGCTACTATTTTAGTCGAGTAGCTCTAATACATTTTGCTACCTACCTTACCTACTGCTGAATGCTACAAAATCCCGGAATGATTTCATGGCATTTGATTTATTTATAAGGCATTAATGTTTCGTTTTAATATGGCCATTGTAGTTGCTTTTGTCTACCTCCGACAGGAGTATTAGTGTTCTTTGGTCTAAACTCATTTACTAACTCTCGTCTACACCGTAGAAAAAAAGTAGTCAAGATATTAAAGAAATGAACATCGAGGAGGCCAAACGGCAGATAACGTATTTCGAACAGTCCGGCCGACTCAAGTTTAGAGCGAGAAAGAAAGCCTTCAAGAGCTGTCAAACAAAGAAGGAGTTGTCAAAACCAAACTTTTGTAACTTGAAATGCCGATGTTTCTTTTCGAAATAAACTCTAGAAATTAGCAGAAACTTTTGAAAACTTTTTGCAAGTTGCGCTAAAATATTATACTCTATTGTTTTGTACTGTTTATGTGTTATATTTGTGTCGTGTATTGTGCTAACTGGACAGTGTTTGAAGTGAAGTGAGTGCGTCACAAAAACTGTGATTTCAGCCTTTTTTGGGATTTTCTAGCGACGAAAACAAGTTACGCCCTTTCTAAGGTATGCTTACATCATTCTTGAATATTTTGTTATGTTACTTTTTAGTATTTTTCTTGTTTTAAAGTATGTCGAAAGTTTGTTTGAAAGTAGTACGCACGGCGTACACGCGGCATTTTTTTTGAGCGTGACGAAAGTAAACAATGTTTATTTACCAAAATTCGAAATTGGAATTTCATCGTTCTCTTTTTAAAAACTAGAGCATAGAGTCTTGTAATCATTAAAGAGAAAATAGTTTTGTTTTTCATTTGTTTTATAAAATATGAAAATTTTCTAAACCTGTTTTCCCACCACAGATTTCCTATCCTGCGTCCTGCTGCTTCCTGCCTTTCCACCTTACTGAAAACGTATCCTGTTGCCTGTTTAACTTGAAAATTATCCTCAATAAATAAATAACAGCTTTTGAATTTTTACTTTTTTATTGAACCCTGTGATTCAGTGGATTTTGTTTTTTAATTTACTAGCCCTGGCTTCGCACGGGTGTAATGCTGATGCTAAATATTAGGGTTTAGCCAGCGTTTGCAATGTAAGCCCAAAAAATTTATTAGTAATTCACGACATCACATTAGATACCACAAAAATTATCAGTGTTCCTCTACTATATTATGCATGTATTATACATATAAACCTTCCTCTTGAATCACTCTATCTATTAAAAAAAAACCGCATCAAAATCCGTTGCGTAGTTTTAAAGATTTAAGCATACATAGGGACATAGGTATGTAGGGACAGAGAAAGGGACTTTGTCACTACATAGTTTATGTAATATCTGCTCATTCACACTGAAAAAGATTGTGTGAAGAACCCATTCTGCATTCATAAACTTGTGTGCTACTATGAAGTGCTTGGATGTAGCTTGCTAAAGTTCATGATAGATTGTCCAAGTCAAGCAACATTCTGATTGGTCCGTAAGTGGATGGGTGACCTCAATAAATATTATCAACTGAGCGCTTTCATGCTTGAGGGCATATTAAATTGTTGTTCCCGGCTTTCAAGTTGTTTTGCCATGTTGGACACCTTGAGGTGACCTAAAATCTTATTTTTTACCTCACTAGAGTAGGCCACTGACTCATACATATAATGACCTTGAACATGTAACTTTTGTGATATCAAGTTTATAAATAAATTTTTAATTTTTTAATACTACCCCATTTGAGTATAATGGGTAGATGACCAGATGACCATGTGTCACAGCATAACTCATCACTGCAGGACAGTAATATTCGAACTTACTAGTTGGCTCGGACCTGTGCTGAACGGATTACAAGGTGTGGCTAAACAGATCCCTTTTCTACCGTTGCTCTGTTACGATGTTTTTAGTGTAAAAATATTAGGTAATCCGTTTTTCTGTATAAACCAGGACTCCCGCGACACAGGCTAACCCCTCGTGCGGGGACCATTAGCATAAACGGATTTTGTAAAATGGTTTCGGTAATAAATAAATTTGTATTTTATGCTTTTGACACAATTATGATAAAAAAATAACTTTAGTTACTTTTTCATCTCATCCCACTGCTGTACAGGGTCCTTTAGTTTGTTTCTTTATCCTTATTTAATAATAAACAATATTGAAAATAGCTTATAAATAACGGAACAAGGTAATTCTTGTTTAATAACAACAATTAATTGCTATTAAATAATGTATTAATCTTCCCGTTAGATAAATCTATTTTGCTGTTATGAACTGAAGGGAATGGTTGCTTTACTTACTTATTATTTTATGCTATTCTAAGATCTGTGTTGGCTAAGTAGGTTGCATCTTTAGATTTTAAGGTGCTGGGTTTGAAATTTATTGTTACTGACATTATAAAAATATTATGGTCGACATTCCCAGAGTTCGTACAAAGCGTTTTGAGTCTACATTTTTCATACGCACCGCCAAATTGTGGAACTCATTGCCGGGCTCTGTATTTCCCGAAATGTACAACAGGTGTCTTCAAATCAAGAGTAAATAGGTTCCTTCTAGGTAAGCATGCTCCATCTTAGACCTCACTACTAACATCAGGCAGAGTGAGCTCAAATGCTGACCTATTTAATAAAAAAAAATATGAAGAAACCTGCCTGCTGGCCCGAGGCCCAATACCTTCCAGCAATACTTTCATCATGATCTCTGTATATATTGAAAAGATATTTGATTAATCCTCCAATCAAATAAGAGGCTTACTCACATGTATTTTTTGGGCAAACATTGGTTTGTGGACTATCGAACTTAGTGACAATTCTTTTATGTGTCATAACTTAAAAAGCTATCTAATAGTTTCAACTTGCGAAAACTGAACGTGGTTCTGATCGAAATCAGTTGTTTAAGTTAGCTTTGAATATAGACTAGTGACTACTAACGCGCGAAGCGAGCGAGCGTAGTAAGCGTGTGTTAAGGCGCGAGCGTAGTGAGCGTAAGGCTATAGCGTCAAAAATCCCCCCTATATCAACCACATTCTAAAGTTTGATTTACATCGGTGACTACCATTTCGTTAGGTAGGTAGTGTAGGTACCTACATTCAATATAGTATTCCTTTACGTTACATAAACGCCATGAGGGCAAACGAAATTTTGAAAGTTTTAAATCCATAAAAAATGACTTTATCCTGCCATTAGGCGTAAAAGAATGGAATGCAGTCCTTTTAGCAATGTCCTGGGGTAGGGTTGGCGGTATGGCCGATAACATTGTACTTGAGTTCGGGTCAAGATAACATATATCGAGTGTAGTTTGTACCTCAATTATCGTAAATAAACTGCCAACGAAAGTAGGTATTAATGTCTCCAGTAAAACATGAATAAATAATTAGATTTTATTTTATTTTATTTTATTTTAAGAGTTTTAGGAGAACTTACAGCTAGGTACATGTATGGGTTACTGTTTAAAAATACATGCAAAGCATATATTGTGTGCTGATGGCCAATTACAAGTTCCCACAGATAGGCAACTGTTTGTTTATGTGAAAATAAGTACATTAGACGACGGATAGTTCCAATTCCATAGAATTATGATTACAGTGCCACAAACTTATGTGGAGCGGTGGCCAAAAGAGGAATTAGCGAATTTAATAAGAATATATTTTATTTTTCGACAAATGCGATAATCGCGCCTCTCTCACCGGTTCAGATAAGTTTGTGGCACTGTGCTCTCAAATCTTGCGCCCAATCTTAGATGATCGAACGCGGCCGCTCCGCTAGTACGCCCAATAATCGGAATTGCACGAAAAGAGGTATAAATAAATCTAAGGTATAAACCTTTTTATTAATAAATTTTGTGCAATTTAATTTTGTTTGCTGGAAACATTAGAGGAAACGGGCCAAGCTTAACCCACGGGTTTAATTAAAAATTGCACGAAAAGAGGTTATATTTCCAATCAACCTTTTTGGAACCTAAACCTTTTAGTTTACCGTTTCGATGGAACGCTAAACCATGCGAATTGCGAAGAATAAAAAAATATTTATTGAATTTTGTGTGTTTTTGTATAAAGGCAAGGCATTAAAAACAAAGACTGATTATGTAATTTATTAATGGGCAACCAGAGAAATGGGATACTACTTACAGTAGTGGACAACATCCTTTTAAACAGATACTGAATTAGTATCAAAATAATAGGGGATCTTTTAACTGTAATTGTGTGAGGTATGATTGTGATGATAATGGAGTTAAGTAGGTTATATTCAAGATCAAGAAAAAGTACATTGTCATGAGAAACTCTGAGTCTGAACGAGTCGCTGGTAATCTAGGACGATGTGTGTAATAAGGTTTGTTGTAACACCTAAACCATTAGCTCGAAATTCTGTAGGTCTTATCCACGGGAAAACTATCCTCAGAACCTGTGATGCTAAGTGTTTTCTCACGAGGTTCTCTTTCGTGGTATGGAGCTGTCCTATTGCGTAAAAATAGCTAAAAACAAAAAAAAACTGGCACTCCAAAAGACAAATAACCCGGTGTCGGTGAGCAGTCACGTGACGTCACGACCTTTTCGAGGCGAATCCAAGAATGTTTTCTCATCTCAAAACTACCAAACGCGCCTAAAGTAGTTTTCATTGCAAACCCACGATCTTATAGATAGGTATTAGTAAATCCTACTTCGCCATCATGACATCAACTGTTTGGTCTGTTTGTTTATCCACTTTTAGTACGTAGAGACGAGGAATGAGAAATGTCGGTATTGGTGACGTCATCGATGCAACTTATAAGGTCAACTTAATAAAGAAGTATTCACCAATGTTCCCACGACTAAACTTTTTCAATATCGATTCCAATCCAATGTTAAAATTGATCTTGAGTGTGGACAGAACACTCAGGATCGTTTAAGTAGTTATTTTTAGGGTTCCGTACCGAAAAGGTGAAAACGGAGCCCTATTACCGCTTAGTAATAGGGCTCCGTATTCACCCTTTGGGTACTCCTCCGCTGTCTGTCAGAGAGCTCTATCTAATGAACCGTAAAAGGTGATAGTGTAGCCAAAGGCAAAATATTTCTCGTAAAGATCTCGTAATAGCATCATCAAAATTAACTTAATTTTTGTGTTTTTTTTATAAAAAAAAATACATAAAAAATATCCAAATTGTGTAAAATCATCATCATTTCCCTGCCCTTATCCCACTTTTATATGGAGTCGGTACAACAGGTTTTCCTCTTCCACTCCGCTCTATCAGCCATCATCTCAACACTACTTTCTTACCCATATCATCCTTCACACAGTCCATCCATCTTTTCTTTGGTCTGCCTCGTCTGCTACATCCCTCCACATTCAAACCTAACATTCTTCTCGTTACATGAGTCTCTTCCCTCCTCATAACATGCCCATACCACGACAACCTATTTATTACTCCTCAACTTATCCGTCACTGGCGCAACTTTCAAACTTCCTCTAATATATTTTGTATTTGTGTAAAATATGAAACGTTTTTGTAAAGCCTAAAACTAGCAAAATGATGTTTAATTAGTTTGTTCACCATATAAAATAAGAGAAGGTCGCATGACTTCATCTAGTCAGTGTTTGTCTCTGTTATCATTTCAAGGTGAAGATTGGATACACACACACATGCTTAGAAATTAGCTACCTTTAAAATTACATACGTATTTATAAACACTAACCACTTTGTGGGGCCCTGTAGACCATGAATTGCGGGATGAGCTGGACGCCTTTGAGAGGGTCTGGCAGACGAGGGCACCAGATTAGTTATTTATTTTTATTATTATAAGCCTGAAGTTTCCGACTGCAGGGCAAACGCCTCCCTTCCCTCCCTCCACGCCTTCCGGTCCTGGGCCATAACAGGCCAATCTTTTTTGTAGGAGTCTAGCTCATCGCGCCATCGTCGCTTGGGCCTTCCACGCGGTCGCCGCACCATCGGATTCCATAAACTGGTTGCTTTAGCCCAGTAGTCTTCGGGCATGCGGCTAACGTGTCCGGCCCAGTCCCACTTTAGGTTTCCAGATTTCGCAGCTACATCGGCTATTTGCGTTTGGGAGCGTAGTATCGTGTTTCTAACGCGGTCGGTAAGTTTGACTCCCAGGAGGAGGGCTATAGAGCGTAGTACGCTCCATAGCCCGCTGGCATACCCCGAGGCTGGCCCCCTTCCCTCATGACTACTAGATTAGTGACTGGCAGAAATAGGGGTGCCAACAATTGCCCACAATGGGATGGTGTGGGCTAGTAGTAGGTATAATTATTAAAAGTAGAGTCAAAATTAGGTCATAATTTTACTTCTACTGCGAATTTAAGCGATTGTGGTGTAGCTTGCGTTTTTGATATCGTCAAAGTTATCTGGTCAGTAAGTGGATGGGTGACTGCTAGCTACCTTTTACAGAGCGCTTCGGAGGACTACTAAGCTTGTTCCACTATCCTTCTCAATCGTTGGCGGGTCGTATGCTTGACTGCCAGTGTCACCTTATTGGGGTAATAAAAAAAACAAAAAAGTTGTAAGCCTTTTTGTGTTCAATTGTGACGTCTAAGGATTCCGTCTGATCGTTGCGGGTTCGAATCCCGTCGGACTCCAAAATTTAGATAAGAACCTGTGTGAACCTGGAACCCGACTTGAAGAAATCGTTTTTTTTTTTTAATGCATACGTTTGTACTCGGTATGTACTTGTTTGTACCATCTTTTTTTTTGTTTGTACCTCAAGGGGGTCGAACATAGCAAGTTTTCAAAAGTTGAAATGAAGGTAAATCGGTCATTTTTCAAGATAATCAAAATCTGCGAGCAGGGTTGGATTCACCATCGTTTGTACCCGTTTGTACCACCGAGCGATTCGTTTGTACCTCAAGGGGGTCGAACATAGCAAGTTTTCAAAAGTTGAAATGAAGGTAAATCGGTCATTTTTCCAGATAATCAAAATCTGCGAGCAGGGTTGGATTCACCATCGTTTGTACCCGTTTGTACCACCGAGCGATTCGTTTGTACCTCAAGGGGGTCGAACATAGCAAGTTTTCAAAAGTTGAAATGAAGGTAAATCGGTCATTTTTCCAGATAATCAAAATCTGCGAGCAAGGTTGGATTCACCATCGTTTGTACCCGTTTGTACCACCGAGCGATTCGTTTGTACCTCAAGGGGGTCGAACATAGCAAGTTTTCAAAAGTTGAAATGAAGGTAAATCGGTCATTTTTCCAGATAATCAAAATCTGCGAGCAGGGTTGGATTCACCATCGTTTGTACCCATTTGTACCACCGAGCGATTCGTTTGTACCTCAAGGGGGTCGAACATAGCAAGTTTTCAAAGGTTGAAATGAAGGTAAATCGGTCATTTTTCAAGATAATCAAAATCTGCGAGCAAGGTTGGATTCACCATCGTTTGTACCCGTTTGTACCACCGAGCGATTCGTTTGTACCACCGAGCGATTCGTTTGTACCTCAAGGGGGTCGAACATAGCAAGTTTTCAAAAGCTGAAATGAAGGTAAATCGGTCATTTTTCAAGATAATCAGAATTTGCGAGCAGGGTTGGATTCACTATCGTTTGTACCCGTTTGTACCACCGAGCGATTCGTTTGTACCTCAAGGGGATCGAACATAGCAAGTTTTCAAAAGTTGAAATGAAGGTAAATCTGTCATTTTTCCAGATAATCAAAATCTGCGAGCAGGGTTGGATTCACCATCGTTTGTACCCATTTGTACCACCGAGCGATTCGTTTGTACCTCAAGGGGGTCGAACATAGCAAGTTTTCAAAAGTTGAAATGAAGGTAAATCGGTCATTTTTCAAGATAATCAAAATCTGCGAGCAAGGTTGGATTCACCATCGTTTGTACCCGTTTGTACCACCGAGCGATTCGTTTGTACCACCGAGCGATTCGTTTGTACCTCAAGGGGGTCGAACATAGCAAGTTTTCAAAAGCTGAAATGAAGGTAAATCGGTCATTTTTCAAGATAATCAGAATTTGCGAGCAGGGTTGGATTCACTATCGTTTGTACCCGTTTGTACCACCGAGCGATTCGTTTGTACCTCAAGGGGGTCGAACATAGCAAATTTTCAAAAGTTGAAATCGGTCATTTTTCAAGATAATCAAAATCTGCGAGCAAGGTTGGATTCACCATCGTTTGTACCCGTTTGTACCACCGAGCGATTCGTTTGTACCTCAAGGGGGTCGAACATAGCAAGTTTTTAAAAGTTGAAATGAAGGTAAATCGGTCATTTTTCCAGATAATCAAAATCTGCGAGCAGGGTTGGATTCACCATCGTTTGTACCCATTTGTACCACCGAGCGATTCGTTTGTACCTCAAGGGGGTCGAACATAGCAAGTTTTCAAAAGTTGAAATGAAGGTAAATCGGTCATTTTTCAAGATAATCAAAATCTGCGAGCAAGGTTGGATTCACCATCGTTTGTACCCGTTTGTACCACCGAGCGATTCGTTTGTACCACCGAGCGATTCGTTTGTACCTCAAGGGGGTCGAACATAGCAAGTTTTCAAAAGCTGAAATGAAGGTAAATCGGTCATTTTTCAAGATAATCAGAATTTGCGAGCAGGGTTGGATTCACTATCGTTTGTACCCGTTTGTACCACCGAGCGATTCGTTTGTACCTCAAGGGGATCGAACATAGCAAGTTTTCAAAAGTTGAAATGAAGGTAAATCTGTCATTTTTCCAGATAATCAAAATCTGCGAGAAGGGTTGGATTCACCATCGTTTGTACCCGTTTGTACCACCGAGCAATTCGCTTGTACCTCAAGGGGGTCGAACATAGCAAGTTTTCAAAAGTTGAAATCGGTAATTTTTCAAGATAATCAAAATCTGCGAGCAGGGTTGGAATTACCATCGTTTATACCCGTTTGTACCAAAGAGCGATTCGTTTGTACCTCAAGGGGGTCGAACATAGCAAGTTTTCAAAAGTTGAAAATGATGGTAAATCGGTCATTTTTCCAGATAATCAAAATCTGCGAGCAGGGTTGGATTCACCATCGTTTGTTCCCGTTTGTACCACCGAGCGATTCGTTTGTACCTCAAGGGGGTCGAACATAGCAAGTTTTCAAAACTTGAAATGAAGGTAAATCAGTCATTTTTCCAGATAATCAAAATCTGCGAGCAGGGTTGGATTCACCATCGTTTGTACCCGTTTGTACCACCGAGCGATTCGTTTGTACCTCAAGGGGGTCGAACATAGCAAGTTTTCAAAACTTGAAATGAAGGTAAATCGGTAATTTTTCAAGATAATCAAAAACTGATTATCACTGAGCGAATGTCATTGCTAGCCACGCGTTTTCGTCAGCGCGATTAAGGATTTGTACAATTTTAGTAGCGACATCTAGTTCTGATCCAAAGTACTGACACTGTCAAGTTTAGAATACCGTAAGATGGCACCAACGGTCTTGGAAATGAAACAGACGGTTAACATAGCTTTTCTCTTATCTATCTCCTATCCTATTGTTCAAGCAACTATGACCTAATTTCAACCTATATTTTTTAACATCATTGACTGGTAGGTAGTATCTAATCTACTTATTACAAAATTATAGGCACCTACCTTGTAAATTTAAGTAGGTAGATACAATAAGTAGGTAGGTAAGTATACAATTTCTATAAGAAAGCGACAGCTGATTTTTCTCGAAAAGTTCTTCGCCGGCCAAGCTATTCGCGGATTATTAAAAATACTTATAATTATTTTTTTTATTTATTTATCATAATTAAAGGTTTATATTAACAATTTGTAGAAATAGCATTCAGTAAACCACTACGGTTCATAAAAGAAAAGTACTATTTATCGAGTCATCATCAACTTAACTACGTAATCTTATATTCGTAATACTTACAGATAAACATAAACTAACGAGGTAAAATGGAAAAATGACCGATTTACCTTCATTTAAATTTTTGAAAACTTGCTATGTTCAACCCCCTTGAGGTACAAACGAATCTCTCGGTGGTACAAACGGGTACAAACGACGGTGAATCCAACCCTGCTGGCAGATTTTGATTATCTGGAAAAATGACCGATTTAACTTCATTTCAATTTTTGAAAACTTGCTATGTTCGACCCCCTTGAGGTACAAACGAATCGCTCGGTGGTACAAACGGGTATAAACGATGGTGAATCCAACCCTGCTCGCAGATTTTGATTATCTGGAAAAATGACCGATTTACCTTCATTTCAAGTTTTGAAAACTTGCTATGTTTGACCCCCTTGAGGTACAAACGAATCGCTCGGTGGTACAAACGGGTACAAACGATGGTGAATCCAACCCTGCTCGCAGATTTTGATTATCTGGAAAAATGACTGATTTACCTTCATTTCAAGTTTTGAAAACTTGCTATGTTCGACCCCCTTGAGGTACAAACAAATCGCTCGGTGGTACAAACGGGAACAAACGATGGTGAATCCAACCCTGCTCGCAGATTTTGATTATCTGGAAAAATGACCGATTTACCATCATTTTCAATTTTTGAAAACTTGCTATGTTCGACCCCCTTGAGGTACAAACGAATCGCTCGGTGGTACAAACGGGTATAAACGATGGTGAATCCAACCCTGCTCGCAGATTTTGATTATCTGGAAAAATGACCGATTTACCTTCATTTCAAGTTTTGAAAACTTGCTATGTTCGACCCCCTTGAGGTACAAACGAATTGCTCGGTGGTACAAACGGGTACAAACGATGGTGAATCCAACCCTTCTCGCAGATTTTGATTATCTGGAAAAATGACAGATTTACCTTCATTTCAACTTTTGAAAACTTGCTATGTTCGATCCCCTTGAGGTACAAACGAATCGCTCGGTGGTACAAACGGGTACAAACGATGGTGAATCCAACCCTGCTCGCAGATTCTGATTATCTTGAAAAATGACCGATTTACCTTCATTTCAACTTTTGAAAACTTGCTATGTTCGACCCCCTTGAGGTACAAACGAATCGCTCAGTGGTACAAACGAATCGCTCGGTGGTACAAACGGGTACAAACGATGGTGAATCCAACCTTGCTCGCAGATTTTGATTATCTTGAAAAATGACCGATTTCAACTTTTGAAAACTTGCTATGTTCGACCCCCTTGAGGTACAAACGAATCGCTCGGTGGTACAAACGGGTACAAACGATGGTGAATCCAACCCTGCTCGCAGATTTTGATTATCTTGAAAAATGACCGATTTACCTTCATTTCAACTTTTGAAAACTTGCTATGTTCGTCCCCCTTGAGGTACAAACGAATCGCTCGGTGGTACAAACGGGTACAAACGATGGTGAATCCAACCCTGCTCGCAGATTTTGATTATCTTGAAAAATGACCGATTTCAACTTTTGAAAATTTGCTATGTTTGACCCCCTTGAGGTACAAACGAATCGCTCGGTGGTACAAACGGGTACAAACGATGGTGAATCCAACCCTGCTCGCAGATTTTGATTATCTGGAAAAATGACCGATTTACCTTCATTTCAACTTTTGAAAACTTGCTATGTTCGACCCCCTTGAGGTACAAACGAATCGCTCGGTGGTACAAACGGGTACAAACGATGGTGAATCCTACCCTGCTCGCAGATTTTGATTATCTGGAAAAACGACCGATTTACCTTTTTTTTTTTTTTTTTTTTTTTTTAAATTAAATAGGTCAGCATTTGATCTCACTCTGCCTGATGTTAAGCAGTAGTGAGGTCTAAGATGGAGCATGCTTACCTAGAAGGAACCTATTTACTCTTGATTTGAAGACCCCTAAATTGTACTTTTCGGGAAATACAGAGCCCGGCAATGAGTTCCACAATTTGGCGGTGCGTATGAAAAATGTGGACTCAAAACGCTTTGTACGAACTCTGGGAATGTCGACCATGTACAAGTGGCGTCTTTCCGGGAACCTGTTGGCCCGATAAAAGAATGGGGATGGTGGAACTAAATTGTGGAGTTCTTGTGCACACTCTCCGAAATGAAGTCGATAAAAGACCGACAAACACGCGACTCTACGGCGATGCTCAAGGCTTTGAAGCCGAGACTCAACCAGAGTGTCATCACCTATTAGCCTCTTGGCTCGCCTCTCAATCGATTCTAATGCCTGGAGATGGTGCTTGGCAGAGCCATCCCAGAGGTGAGAGCAGTACTCCATACAGGCTCTAACCTGCGCTTTATACAAAGTGAGCAGCTGCATAGGAGTAAAATAACGCCTCACCTTTGAGAGGATACCTAGCTTTTTTGAGGCTATCTGAGCTTTTGACTCGATATACGAGCCAAAATTTAGCGACGATGATAGAGAGACACCAAGAAGCTCGAGGCGGTCTGTTATCGGTACGGACACATCTCGAAAAGAAGGAGCCAGCTGGAAAGGTCTCCTTTTTGCAGAGAATAAACACGCCTGCGTTTTGCTGGCATTGAACTTGACCAGGTTGGCGTCACCCCAATCGGAGACAGCTTTCAGTGACAAGTTCAATCGTTCGACCATGGCCTCTCTGAGTGACATTATCTCAGGCCCGCTGGCTCCCGAAGTAGACGTGTAGCTTTCGACTACCGTGCTGTCGTCTGCATACCCAAAGATACCGGGATTCAGCAGATCGTTTATGTGCAGCAGGAAGAGCGTTGCTGAGAGTACTGACCCCTGGGGAACACCGGCATTAATTGCCATTTGATCGGATGAGCAACCGTCAACGACTACTCGTAGCGATCGATCCTTCAGGAAGTCAGAAATCCACGCACAGAAACCAGAGGGCAAGCCGTAGGATGGAAGCTTACTAATAAGACCGTCATGCCAGACCCTGTCGAAGGCCTTGGAAATATCCAGAGAAACAGCTAACGCTTCTCCGTATTTCTCGATGGCTTCACTCCAGATGTGGATGGCATACGCTAGAAGATCCCCAGTAGACCGGTTCCGGCGAAAGCCATATTGCCGGTCACTGAGGAGATCATTTGCTTCCAGGTATGCCAGGAGCCTGTGGTTCAAGACACGTTCCATGCTCTTACAGAGTATGGAAGTAACCGAAATGGGCCTGTAGTTGGTAGGGTCAGCACGACTGCCTTTTTTGGGCACAGGTTGCACATTAGCCAGCTTCCAAGAGCTCGGCACTTGACCACTCTCAAGAGAGAGCCGAAATAGGCGTGTTAATACTGGAGACAACTCAGGGGCACAAGTTCTCAAGACAACAGCAGGAATACCGTCAGGTCCACTGGCCTTATTCACGTCGAGATTGCGCAGTGTCCTCAGAACTTCTTTTTGGCGAATGTGGATGTCATTCATGACATACTCGCAGTTAGGAAGTGTGGGAGGGACCGCGCTACCAGTAACAAGACGCGAAGATTCCGCAAAAAGAGAGGCAAATAAATTAGCCTTCTCTTCAGCGGCGTGAGCCAGGGAACCATCAGGATTCTGCAATGGAGGCAGTGAGGAGCGACAGAAATTCGCCTCGACCGACTTAGCCAGGGACCAAAAAGCCTTGCTACCCGCTGGGTAGGAAGCCAGTTTGTTCCCAATACGCCTAATGTGGTCAAAGCGTGCCTTCTGAAGAGCCTTTTTGCAGGATTTGGAGGCCTTGTTAAAGGCTTGCTTCTTTGCGTGAATATCCGATGCTTTGCGCCCGCGAGCATCAGCCCATGCCAGGTATGCCTGATGTTTCAGTGCCTCAGCACGTCCACATTCGGGCCCAAACCATGGGCGAGCTTTATCCGATTGTGTGACGTCAGAGTATGGAACATAATATTCCATTGCCAGACGCAGAACCTCGGTCACGGCGTCGGCGCAAGCAGAGGGGTCACTAGAAGCGAAGCATACAGGCTGCCATGGGAACGATGCAAAAAACGACCGCATCTCGTCCCAATCCGCTGACTTGTACCGCCACAACCGCCGGGTGCCCTTAGGGCTGGGGTCAGGGGGGGAGTAGACGGATACAGATTTCACCAGACAATGGTCAGAAGTGCCAAGCGGTGAAGAAACTGACACTGAGTAGCGATCTGGATCTGTTGTCAGCAAAAGGTCCAGGCAGTAGGCTGTGTGTGTGTGAACATCGGGTACTCGTGTGGCACTTTGGACCAGCTGGGTAAGGTCTAACGTGAGGGCAAGCCTACGCGTTTCATAACCAGCATGATCGGTGTCCCGGTATGGGAAAAGCCAATCTTGGTGATGGGCATTAAAATCCCCCAGAAACACCATTTGGGCCGACGGGTACTCCTGTTGAGCTGAGTCTGCAGCCTCACTGAGGTATTCCATAAGCCTGGTTGTCTCCAGGTCTCCACTGTGTGAACGATAGACAAAGGCATAAAGAATCTTGTCTATGCCAGTGTCAACAAGAATCCAAAGTACTGAGAAAGTGGGGTCTTCAAATTTTCGAAGCCGCCGAATACAGATGTCATCCCGAGCATATACACATACGCCTGCCCGTTGCTTAAATTTGTGCTCCAGGCTATAGCCTGGGTAAGAAAGATAGGAAGTGTCAGGCGGACATCTGATCTGCGTCTCCGATAGAAACAAGAGGTGAGGCTTTTCTGTCTCAAGATGGTGATGGACAGGAGTGATATTGGAGTGCAAGCCCCTTATATTAGTGAAGTGCACTTTAAGCGAGAGGGAGTGCAGCCGCTGTGAAACTTTCTTATTCCTTTTGTTTCTATTCATTTTGTTCAAGGGTTTATAGGTTTGGAGGTCGGAAGTAGATCGAGGCGACCCACTTGCAGGTCCTGAACTACATACCATGGATTGCGTACATCATGTGGGTAACTAGTTTGGAGACTGCGGGGACGCCCGAGCCCCCCCAGTGATGTCCATCGTGCCCTCTCGTCCGGTAGCCAACCGGCACGACGACTCATCTCTAGGATTTTTCGGTAGTTGGCGGGGCAGCCTCTCATGGGCGGCTAACCCATAATTGGGCCCCCTACTGACTCCGGTCGGCCAGCGGCGGCACCGTGCCTCGGATCCCGCTAGTCTCCACAACTAGTCTCCCGATGAAGCAACCAAGCACGACGCACATTCACCACGGGGACGCCACAGAACTGACCCGACCTTCCATTGGTGTCACCAGACATCACGACGGAACACAGTTTGGGCTGTTTGGCGCCGTGTTTTTGTCTGGTGGGTGGTCACTAACCACGGCTGTGCCTACCACCAGTATTTTTGTGTCACCTGCTTTGCACCACCCAGGGACCACGTGTGGGGTTACAGAATAAAGGGGTATACTCCCACGGACGGGGGTGACACGGTCCCCAACTTCATTTCACCCCCTTCATTTCAACTTTTGAAAACTTGCTATGTTCGACCCCCTTGAGGTACAAACGAATCGCTCGGTGGTACAAACGGGTACAAACGATGGTGAATCCAACCCTGCTCGCAGATTTTGATTATCTGGAAAAATGACCGATTTACCTTCATTTCAACTTTTGAAAACTTGCTATGTTCGACCCCCTTGAGGTACAAACAAAAAAAAAGATGGTACAAACAAGTACATACCGAGTACAAACGTATGCATTTAAAACAAAATCGATTCCTTAAAGTCGGGTTCTGAGTAATTTTAAAAATTCGATATCTCTGAACCCTTTAAGGTACAAACAAAAAAAAAGATGGTACAAACAAGTACATACCGAGTACAAACGTATGCATTAAAAAAAAACCGATTTCTTCAAGTCGGGTTCCAGGTTCACACAGGTTAGATAAGACTTTTAATTTCTCAATGAAATACTGTGTGGTTTATCACTTTAAAGTTAAGTACGAAAAAATGTGTTCAGTTATCTAACTACCTAATTACGGTTCAAAAGATGGATGGACAGACGGACATCGGAGGCTTGGTAAGGGTGGCGTTTGCATCTATTGGGTACGGTACGGACCTCTACAAAGGTTGTCAAACGAAACAAAAGCACAGAAAAATAAAATAAAAGCCCTGCTATTCTTCAATAAACTATTACTTTTAAAATACAATAGAATCAGTCAAGCTATCTAAGGATCGTCGTAAAAACGATCTATAGATAGCTCAACTGATCCAGGTCACTGCCAGTCGGAAGCGTGCCCAAAACACTGGCGGCATTGCCACGCTGAATGGCAATGCTGATTCTTTGAGCCAAAAAGTCGCCAGCTCTTGAATCACGCGACGCTTCGACCAGACGCCCTGAAAGATTTTTGAAGACGCGATGGGCCCCGGAACCCCACTACTTATTACTTTTTATTTTAAAATGAATAAACAAATAGCTAAGTTTAATACTTTGTGGGATTGTATGTCAGTTAGCAATAATAACTACAATTTACAAACCAATAACTTGTTATTAAAATTCATTTTCTGAATGGTGAGATCACACGATCCTCATTCGAATATTTTCTGTTGAAAAATATAGTAGTATAAAAGAATAACAACTCTATCTGTAAACACTTAAGTATCATAATGGTTTACAGATTTGCAAATAAAACTCTGCCTTCAAATACGATGACGTAACGCTAACTGCCCGCCATTTTTTTGTTCCTTTTTCAAAACTCTACAGTTTGGTTTTCGTTCCGTTGGCGAGCTTGGCAACAAAGAGGTTGAAACAGTGAACTATTTAATATTGTTTATGGATAGTGTTACACAAAGGAGTTTTTATTCTTAGTGGTCTGTTTATTTTGTGGACGTGACGAAACTGCCTTTTTTTCCTTAGCTTTGCAACAGTGCCAGTATTTTTTATGATGATCCGACAATGAAAAAGTTTCCTTCCTACCATTTCTTTAATCAATTTTGGAAACTGCTTAAATATTTTGAGTGAAGATTACAATTAAATAAGCTACCAGTAAATTGACTCACCAATACAATCATAAAGAAACTGCAGGATAGTTAAATGATGAATAATTTCCTGAATGACGACATAGTCACGTGACCTATTGGTAGAATGAACGATTGGGTGACGCGATAAAAAATTGTTCCTTTGACCTACAAGGCCTTGCTAAGGGGAAAACCTTTAACTAAAACTCTTATAAAATGAGGGTTTTAGAACCAGTGACCTTATTTTTTGACCAACCTACTTATTTATTTAATTAGCGGACTTGCTACAGACGGTTATCCGACCGATTTGAAAAATTCTTTCACCATTAGAATCCTGCATTATCCTTGATGAACATAGGCTATATTTTATCCCGGGAAAGTGATGTTTTCCCGAGGGAACGCGGGTAACACCGCAACGGACAGCTAGTTATCTATAAAAACGGCAAAAAAATCACGTTTGTTGTATGGGAGCCCCGTTAAATATTGATTTTATTCTGTTTTTTAGTATTTGTTGTTATAGCGACAACAGAAATACATCATCTGTGATAATTTCAACTGTCTATCACGGTTCATGAGATACAGCCTGCTGACAGACAGACAGCGGAGGTTGTTTTTCGCCATTTTAGGAAGAAGCACTGCTCTGCTATTTTATTTTCTTTTTCTTGTGTTTTACTAAGTTTTATTATGTAATTTCGGTGGCATTTTACTAATGAAGCCTTGGATTTAACACACGAGATCTGGAAAATGGAATGGGAGAGTATTGAAGCAGATTTCTCATTTGACGAAAAATCCGTTAGAGTTTTGAAGAAAACAAGCCGCCATGTTTTGTTCAAACCATCGACAGGACTTGACTGACTGACATGACTATAAATCAATATTTAAAACTTGACATTGGCAGAATTACACCTAGTTGTGTAGATTGCCATTAAATAAAAAAGAAGAAGAAGACAGACAGCGGAGTCTTAGTAATAGGGTCCCGTTTTACCCTCTGGGCTTTGGGTACGGAGCCCTAAAAATGACAAAACTACAGCTACCGGAACTACGCACATCACGGGGTTAATAACTTAATACACCAGCTAGATTACAATATTAATTAGATAATAATTAAATAAACTCACGTGAGATAATGATTTAATTCGTCGAAATAAAATAACAATCATAATAAAGTTAATTGTCGCGTTGACCTTATTTTTCAAATTACAGGCGTAGGTTAGGTAGGTACTAAACGTTTTATAAAAGTTTCCATCTACAATTCGCCGGCTTTTTCGTTTTAGGAAGACCAAAGAAGGTATGGATTGTGTGAGAGAGGATATGAAAATTAAAGGAGTGAATGAACAGTTGACGAGTGACTGAATGAATGAAGGAAGAATACATGCTGTGCCGACCCCACTTAGCGTGGGATAAGGGCAAGGAAATAAATAAATAAATAAATAAATAATGCTGGACTTTTTCACACAGCATCATCTAAGCCCCAAAGTAAGCAGAGCTTGTGTTATGGGTACTAAGATGACTGATATACTACTTATATACTTTTTGTTTGTAAATACATACATATTATACATAGAAACACCCAGACCCGAGACAAATATTTGTAGATCATACAAACATTGGTCCCGCCGCGGGGATCGAACCCGCAACCTTTGGCGTCGCAGGCGGGCCTTCGCCCACTGCGCTACAGAGGTCGTCAAAAAAATGATGATGATGTTTTTAAATTCTCCTTCCTAGCCTTCTCTAGCTTTTGGCAAACTGTCACTAGCATAGCAGACTTCCTACAGACGTCGAAAAAAAAAAATGTTCTAAAAACGATGTAAAAAAAAGCGGCACTCCAGGAATGCCGGCAAAAATGAACACTTGAACGGTTCTAAACCTGAAAAATAACTCGTTGTCTGTGAGCAGTCACGTGACTCGCGATTGAAGAATATTTCCTCATCTCGAAACTGCCGAACGCCTAAAGATTTTACTTCAAACAACTAAAAAGTGTCTGCCATATTGGGAGAGCGTTTCTCAAGTTTTGCGTTTAGCAACATTTTCATGCGTATTTGGGGTTAAAAAGGTCGAAGACAGTTCGGTTCGTCAAAGCGAGCCATGCGTCTGCGAGCTGCATTAGTGATGTTAACGATTCAAGTAAATATTATCCGGAACTCTGACTCATGTCAACTCTACATTTATATGTCACGATTTCTCGAGCTCTAAACGGTGAAGGAAAATATCGTAATTTGTACAGATGCGAATTTTGACATTATAATAGTTACCTATGTATGATTTGACGTAAATTATGTTTCGCTGCTCAATTCTCGCGATTAATTTTTACTTGTAGTACTGTTTCGTATTTCCCGGCTATTATCACGAATATTTTAAAGAAATAAGAATAAATAATCTGAAAATAGAAATTATTTGAGGGTATCTCGCTACTCAAGCTCGGCCGCGTCGCCTCTGTCTTCATTACCTGTTTTCGTGCGGTACCGGCTGTTTCACGCTAAGATAATTTCTGGTTTTCTTTGATATTTAGTAGGTTTTTTCAGCTAGTGTTTTCAGAATTGAGTTTATAAAAATGAGGAGAAAGCGGAAAAAACGTGAACTAACGTAAACGTAAAAAACAACAAGTTTTGGATCAGATGTCGGTGAGTTTTAATTTTAGCAAATTATTTGTTCTTGCTTACCGTTGTGCATACAGCTAGAGGTACGATTAGGTGATTAGTAAGTAAACAAAATATGCAGCGTACGGTAATACCTACCTTCCTACTTGCTGCGCTACTATACCTACCTATGCCTTAATAGTGGGCAAATAATCACCTGATTTTGAATGCTCACCTTATCACGTTTACCCGACAAGAACAAAAGGCTATTTTTTAGCTGGCTTTGTGGTAAGTGATGCGAACAGTACATTGGGACTGTTACCTTCACATTAGTTATGTACTTATATAACTGCCTATTTACATGGTCACGTACCTATTTATATTTAGATATGCCTCTGACAACCCCCTTAGACATCTTCCAAGGATCTGGAATATAAAAAGAGATGACTAACGCGCATTGGGGTCATGATCAATTGATCATATTTATTTTATATTTAATTAATAAATAGAAAAATGCGATGCATACGGTACAGGCTTATCTTATCTCACACCTATGGAATAGCATCTGTGGCATAGCAGTTATAAACCTTCCTTAAGGATGCGAACAGTACGTTCGGGGACTGTTACCTTCTCATACCAAGATGTATATAGATAGTATACAACATTCGATACTAATAATATGGAATTGTCCTTACATAAGAGATGCGAACAGTACGTTTGGGGACTGTTACCTTCTTATACCAAGACGTATATAGATAGTATACAACATTCGATACTAATAATATGGAATTGTCCTTACATAAGAGATGCGAACAGTACGTTTGGGGACTGTTACCTTCTCATACCAAGATGTACCTATATAGATAGTATACAACATTCGATACTAATAATATGAATCGTAGGTCCTTCCTACTTAGATAGGTACCTGTACCTACATACATACTTTAAACTAATGGGTGTTATATGAGTACCTAGTGATGCGAATGGTTTTCGGGACCATTTCCTTCACGAGTTTGATGGCGTAACTCCTGTTACCAGACTCTGCTCTCTGTGACCATATTGCATTTATCAGCAATTTGACAATGAAAGAGACATTTATGTTGCTAAAGCTACACCACAGACGACGCCACAGACGACGAAAGTTACTCATGAATTATTAACGTCCCCTGCAGCTGCGGTGGTCTTGAACCATTGGATGATGAGATCCTTATTGCTTAGAGATGCGCTAAAGGAAGAATCCGCTGTCGAAGAGGATATTCACAGCGACATTGCGGCGAGGCTGGTCGATGTTCTTCAGAATAGATTGAAAAAATACTTTTCTCTAGCTGCACGAGATAGTCACGTTGGTAGCCTTGTCAGCTTTATCAGGGAAAATATACTTACAAACCAAATGCTATTATAGCAGGTCAGTAGGTAATGCGTCTTGCTTATTATTACCTATGTGATACCTGATGGTTCTGCTACGTGCCTAATGCGCGAAAGCGAATCGGAATACGACATCGCGAAAAACGACATCGCGTGCTAGCCGGCATCATGCCATTACAAGAACCAGAGGAGGCGTTGGATACCTACTCAGGTAACCAAGCCTGCAGACAGATTGATATTTTTTCACGTGTCTGGCAAAACTCAAAAATTACCTACCCGAATGTACTTTTCTGGGCTCAAGGTTATAAAATACCTTTCATTCACTTCGGTTCTACATCCTATCTCTCGATGAAATAGAACTGATGGTTTTTTTTTTTTTTTCTGTATCTAGTATTTTCTTGTAGAAAAACGGTGATAACAGATTTACTCTAAATCTATAAAAGCTTAATACATTATTTAAACCACCTCATTTTAAAATGAAGGATCTGCGAACTGCATTAAAAACAGTTACCGAAACTTGCTATCTTACTTCTTGTTATTATCTAACGTCGACTTAAAGGATGCATATTTGTTGATTCCTTTATATCTACTTATCTAGAGGATAACTGGCTATGAGTTTAATTGTCTACCATGTTGGTATTATTCGCAAAGATCATGAAACCAGTCATGGAACACTTACGTTTACATGGCTGGCTGTATACAATTGACCTAGATGATATTTTGTGTATCGATACTTCATTAAGCAAGTAAATGAAAAGATAAAAATGCCTTAATACAACTTAGAATTCATAAACTTAATTATGAATTACGATAAAAGCTCTGCCTAAACAAAGATGCAATTTTTTTGTCATTGAACTACTTGGACATAAATGTTCTTCTATGTACAACTACCGGAAGAAAAACGTTCTTCAAAAACCTAATATTAACTACCTACATAAAATTACACTTACTAGGTACCTATCTTAACATAATTGACAACGAACCCCGCACTAGGCTATGCCTGTATCGCGGCAGTTCGAGTGTAAAATATTGTTTTTTATAACAATATTGCCTACAATATGTATGTAACTGTACATTACCTATTACACATACTCGTAGCAGCTTAAAAATGTAAGTTTTAATTATGTGATAACTTCGAGAATCTGGCAAATGTGGTTGTTAATACCAGTATGTTCTTGAATTGAGTACCTTTGCTATTTGATTGGCTACATATGTATTATTGTCTGTTGCTACACTTAAAAATATTCAAAAAACAAAAGTTCTTAAATATAAGATAATATTACCGAAAAACGATGACAAGATTATGGTAAAATGAATATTTTTTAAAAAGATGATCTTGTTTGCTGGTCGAAGAAAATTAAAAAAAAAAAAAAAAAAAAAAATGTTATCCATTACCAAAGCTATGATCTTGGAGATCTTCTCAGACACATCATTATCAGGATGGGGTGCTTCTTCTTCTGATAAAAATGCGAATGGATCATAAACTAACTTATGTGTTTGAATTACTGCAGCACTATTCGCATTGCGAATTGTCGCAAATGATAATTATCTTATACCTACAGGTCGTCGAGTAGATAATGCAACCAGTCCAGTTTCCTCATTTGAACGAAGTGTCCAGAAAAATTGGAAACTTGTGAGGAAAGGAAAATATTTATTATCATTAAAATATTAAATATTTATTAGCATCTTATACATATGTATTCGATCTCATGACAATGTCGTTGCAGTTTTTTGAATGGCGTAAATCATAAAATTAAACCGAATGCGAGTTGACTATGCGTTTTTGCAAATTATATTGTCTTGTTGTACAGTTTTCATAAAGATTTGTTCGGTTTTGGTTTACTACAAGCCTTATAACAATCTGACCATTTCCTTATTATTTTCTGCACGTTAATCTGATGCAACTGCCCTTAATTTTTTTTTTTTTTTGGTAGTTAAAAAATAAAAAAGTATAAAAAGTATTTAGATAAAATATTGTAGTAATTAAAATGGAACTTCTGAAATTGCTTATTTGCTAGCCGATCGAACACTAATATTCGTTACATGGAAAGCAAATTCATTATTAATTTTGCATTGATGCCTTTACATCAAAATGAAACGATTTCTTCTTTCATGCATTCCCACCATTTTGTTAATTATTTATAAACCTATAATAAAACAATTGCCGAAAAAAGCTTACCTTAACGACCCACCTGAGTAGTGTCCATGGTACCCAGTATTTCAGAAATTGGTGGTACTTATCAGAAATCATTTATTTTAAAATCAAAATTATTAAATTCTAATGGTCACATCACAAACTACACAAAATCTTACCCTGGCTGCAGCAATATTATCCGAGAAGCTCTCTTTAAAAGAAGTGTGCCCCATCGTCTATTAAAGATTTAAAAAATACTTACAAAGCACAAAAACAATTGTTTGTTATTATAAAGAATGGTTCCCTTTATGTAATGCGCAAAATTTAAATTACTTAGCAGCATCAGTCCCAATTATCCTTTAATTTATCCTTAATTTTTAAAGGCCCTGCCTTTAAAATTAGAACTCGTTTTATACATTGTGGTCGCGTTTGCTACGAATCTGCACTATTTTGCATTTTGGACCGACTAACTGTACCTAAACGAAGATAGAATTATTCTAAGATTTATGAAAGGTGTTTTAGATACCGTCCACCACAGCCAATGTATGAGTTTACTTGGAATGTTGTTCTTGATTTTTTGTCACAAATTCTCCCAATGAAGATTTAAACGTTGAATTTATTATTGACTGAAAAACTTATTACACTGTTGGCTATTGTAACAGCTCACAGAGTTTAGATATTGGCAAAAATTCAAAAATATATTTTTTATGCCTGCTTGTATATTGATTAAAATTTCAAATTGATAAAATCTTCTAGGCCTAATATTTTTAAACTATTGTAAAAAAAAAAAAAAAAAAAAATATTGGCCATGCTACACGAAAAACCGTAAATGTGTCCTGCACGTATCATCTGTTAAAAATAGAACGGATTTATTATGAAAGTCTGATAATCTATTTATTAGCTTTAAGAAACCTCATGCTAAAGTCACTAGCCAAACGCTACATACATACATACATTAGCCTCTACCATCTATTATAGATGATTTAGCCAAACGCTAATTCCCTGGCTAAGTACATAGGACGTGTAGGTACTCCACTGGAGCGGTATAGACACAAACACATGTCTATACTTACTGCGCATAGTATTTATGCGTCACGCATCTATGTCAAAGGCAAAAAAGCGTTTAAATGTGGACACCATTCGTAAAATTCACACATTCTCATTCGTTTTCGCAAGGATTTATATCCGAGATATCATAAGTAATAAAAATAATTAAGTTACTTATTCGATTTTATTAGTAATTATTATTTTACAGAAAATCTGCAATGATGGTAATATTAAGATTTCCTACGGTACTTGTCTTTACATAGGCATCTACTGTACCTGTTTGCTATAATATATTCAGACAGGTTGCAGAAAGATACAATTTTATAAATCAGATTTTGACATCTTTGAACATCTACAAGTAAAAATTAATCGCGAGAATTGAGCAGCGAAACATAATTAATGATAAAACGAACTTACCTGTATGTGAAGTTCTATCATAATTATGTGAGCTGCTCAATTCGAAGCGATTAATAGTAATATCCCTCCCAGTATCTTTGTAAATTTAATTCCCTCCCATAATATTGTCAAAGATCTGATTTATCATTTGACGTAGTAATCATAGATTAGGTAGGCTAATCTATGATTTTACTTAATGTTTTCAGGCACCTACTTTAAACTTAATGAAGACAGAGGCGACGCGGCCGAGCTTGAGTAGCGAGATACCCTCAAATAATTTCTATTTTCAGATTATTTATTCTTATTTCTTTAAAATATTCGTGATAATAGCCGGGAAATACGAAACAGTACTACAAGTAAAAATTAATCGCTTCGAATTGAGCAGCTCACATAATTATGATAGAACTTCACATACAGGTAAGTTCGTTTTATCATTAACTATGCAGGACAATTCGCACGCACGTAGGACAGACTCGCCGCGCCGGGCCCACTGTTGGGTAAAGAAAGCCTGCCTAAGCTTGTGCCATCCACTATATAATCGGATATATTGACGGCCCGCGCGCGACAATATCGTCTGCCCATCTGGCTGGACCCCTAATTATATCTATTGATCCATACTATACTAATATTATAAATGTGAAAGTAACTCCATCTGTCTTTTCACGCCCAAACCACAACAGATTAGGTTGAAAATTGGCATGGATAAAGGTTGTATCCCAGGGAAGGACATAGGCTACTTTTTATCCCGAAAAAATTCCGAGGGACCGCGGGCCACACCGCTGGAGCACAGCTAGTCTTCAATATTTTTAAACATCTGAGAAAAGCTCTCACGCCTCAATAGAAAGGCGTGATTCTATTTTTTTTAAACAGCTTCAAAACTTACAAAATCGCAAGTTAAGTCGTGACGTGTAAATCTAAGTAACATCTAAATATAGCTTCCGCCGGCTGCTGCGCACGTGTTGTTAGTTTTGACAATTCCGCCATGTTGCCTTCACGGGGGGTGCTAACTTGTTCAGTGGAAGGTTCCGTACAAAATCTTTACAGTAAATAAGTGTAGGCAATTAGAATGAATGCATAATTCCCTTGGTCACGGCATCACGCATGAACGGCTGGATTTCGCTAATTCTTATTTTATAAGGTTTTATGAAAGAAAAAAAAAATGTAAACGAAACTAAAAAATTAAAGCGTTTGACATATTGTCAGGCTTTTGATACGACAACATTCTGT
This sequence comes from Epirrhoe alternata, assembly GCA_963565295.1. Classification (NCBI taxonomy): domain Eukaryota; kingdom Metazoa; phylum Arthropoda; class Insecta; order Lepidoptera; family Geometridae; genus Epirrhoe; species Epirrhoe alternata. The sequence continues at coordinate 6,132,993 of OY751402.1, forward strand.
TTGGTCAGCTAGTTGTTAATAAAAAAAAATCAACCTCGGTAGAGTGGCGAGCAAGTGCTACGTTATGGTTAAGTCAACTCACGTTTTTAATGGACTTGCAAGACTTAAAACTTTTTTGAAGTTTACTCCTTATTGTCCGAAGAATTGACCACAAGACCTATACATATTATATGATTTTTTATATGTTTATCCGAGTCGATTGACAGCACACGAAGGTTATTTAAAAACTTAAACAGTCGACTATAAAATCGAACTATTATGAACTAGCTAACTATTTTAACCTCTCTAAACCGCGGTGCGCAGCTCTTTTCAATAACACAACCTTGAAAACTGCCAACAATGAAGAAATTACGCATTCACGGTACCCTAATATCGTTATCTGGCCGATGACAGCTGCCTTGAATGGCATAACGTCAGTTTACCGTCAGTGCCCGCGCCGCGCGAACGCCAATTAAAAAAAAATCGTTCGTTTTTTAAATTTTTGAAAAAGGAAGCAGTGAGTTATTATAGTGATGTGAAAGTGTTGTGATTTCCGATCTTTTAGCTTTGGATTAACGGATATTGAGCTATTCACGGATTTTGAACTGAATTAATTTGTAGGTATTAATGCTAAGCCGGTGATTAAGCGAGTACGTCATTTTGATGGATCATCATTATTTTAAGAGCAAATTACTACATGATTTATACGTACAGGAACTCAGCATAGACACTAACATAATTTTCGAAATATTTTACAAAACTATATTTTTTGTAATTTTATAGTGCTAATCCACACTTAGTATTTCATTAAGAAATGAAAAGTCTTATCAAAATTTTGGATTCCGACGGGATTCGAACCCGCATCGATCAGACGATCCACCAATTCTCGACGATCTCGATTTTACAAAACTACTGCCAAAACTTGGAATCAGTCACAGTCATCCATTTTTTTTTTAAATATCAATAAAATTATTTCAATGTTGACGATTCACGTGCACAAAGAACTAGATCAAATAATACTGCTATCTTATCAATACACAGGAAACATAGTATCTAGAGAAATAGACTCAGAGTTGACATACTTCAAACATCCTCTTACTAAGACATACTCTAACACAGTAGTAAAGTAACAGCTCACAACAACCATTTTTTACCCTTAGAGTAACGCGTCAAAGTTTTGGGAAAAAATTCGGAAAAATTACACTAAGAAAAGACCCCTCACAGACTTTCTATCGGCCGATAGTTGAGACGATATACTTCGGCTCGTAATAAGTGTGGGGAAGTATAGCCCGTCTCAACTATCGAAAAGTCTGAGTCTAAATCGTATCGGTTGCATGCAGAGACAGAAATTTAAATCCGTAGTTGCATGCAATTCTTCTGTGTTACATTATAAGATTATTATGTTTAGACTATTAGCGATAGATTCGAATATGCCACAGAATTTTTACCGCGAATATGAACAAAAATCATTTGCAAAATTATTCTTTATTTCGGTCATTAAATATTTCATTTTGTACATTCGTACGTTTCAAGGTTGTAGGTATATCAGATGACCTTGAAAGAAACCTTATAATCAAGATACCTACTAGGTATTCAGCTGATCTGCATTTTGTTTAGCTCATAACATCATCAATTGAATCGTTCTAAGTTTTGTTAAACCACTTTTGAAGTGAAACTAGACGCGTTGGGCATTTTTGAGATGGGAAAATCTATTGAACTCGGACTGCGTGTTACCGACACCACCGTCAGCGCCATCTAGTTTTAAACTCCGTAATTAAACATGGTAAAGAACCTTTATCATGGAGTTTCCCGCCACGCCCGGTGACGATTCAAAAATATTCCTATTGAAAAATACTAATAAGTCTTCTTATATTTGAATAAAACTAATTCCAAGATTCTAGAAATACTATTTAAAACTAAGGAACAGAGGAATTTAGCTAAGCTATCTATCTCATACCTAAACTGTGTGAGGTGATTGATCTGCTAAATTCTAACCTTCAGATAAGTTTGGAGGTAAATGTTGAGACGTTATCTTTGCAAAAAATACCAAACATATTCGATATATCACAAAACGCTCAACGGATTCATGAAGAGCCGTATGACACATTGACGCGTTAAGGAAGGAGTTATACAGTTGAGGAAAACATGAGGAAAGCAGCTGCTTTTCAACTCCATAGTTGACCATGTTCCTTCCTGTAAAATGTATCATGTACAAAGTCAAATCATATCAAGAGTGCCGACAGAAGTGACACCTTCAACAAATTCCGTAACGGTTCTAAACTTCAAAAAAAAAGGTCAAAACGTTACTGTCCTGCTGGACTTGTACTCGCGGTTATCTCACTGAGAATCAGAGTGAGAGAACTATACACTCACCGCCATCCATGCTGATATGTTTGACGAAATTAAGAACAAGTTTGTAAATCTTTGCCGAAGAGATCTGTCAGAGATGGTGTCGGTAGCGAGTTCGATGGTTTTTCTTCATCTCAAATGCCCAACGCGCCTAAATTAGAATCCTATAATATAATGAGATGTATTTAAAATGCACGCAAGCGCAAATTAAACCAAGTGTTCAATGTGCTGAGCCGTTCAGGATATGGAACACCTGCTCTCGTGTCTTCTGTGCTACAACTTGCACCCAAGAGGACCTGCTCAACGAGAGGGAAAGCAGTCGGGGCGGCCTCATATTGGCAAAAAATGGTTTAAAACATTGATACGAAAAGAAGAATGAGCTGAGCTTCATCTAAAACTATGTCTCTAATGATGATCCAATTAAAATATGACGAAATATTCTCTAAGTCATAAAATAATGTCGCATTTTATGTCAATCAAGAAGTATTCACAAAAAAACTCTCAATTTCGTATTTTGTTTATATTACAAAAGTAGCAACATATCCGTTACTTTCTAACAATTTGCTAAAAGATCGGAACAGTGTTATTGTGTGTAAATTGCGTGCGTCGACGCATACCTGCGCGCTTTCCCTCCGCGCGATGCATTCTGATTTCTGATCGAATCTCTCTGAAACAGATCTTTTTGGCCTTTCTAGTGCGGTTCCCGGAACTCAAATGACCTGTTGAGCTGGTCGAATGAATCACATCACGCATGTCGATTTTATAAAGCAGATTTTTAAGCATCAAATCTACTCACTGAAATGCTAACATTTCTTAGTTAATACGAGTTTTTGTGTTTTTTATTTTTTATTTATGAATGAAATATAAGTTTATTCGTTTCCCGTCCTAGTCCGCGATATTATTTTTAGATACCGTTTCCCTATTTTTTTTTAAATTGCGTAAGCACAAATAGTGCGAAGCCAGAAAGAAAAAAAGTTCATTAGTTAGCATTAATTTTTGCGTCTTTCTGTGTATGTCCTATGTAAATGTAAAACTTTTCACTAAGTTGGTAGCATTTTATGTGATGCAATCGAAGTATGCGAAGTCGATGGTAGGATAGGTATAATCTACTAATAAAAATAAGTCGGGTTTTCCTTCCTGACGCTATAGCTCCAGAACGCACGAACCGATTTCCACGGTTTTGCATTCGTTGGAAAGGTCTCGGGCTCCGTGAGGTTTATAGCAAAGAAAATTCAGGAAAAATCTGGTGGCATCTGGTGGCGAAACGGGGTTCGCTGGGTTTGCTAGTCACTTATATAGTCATCATTTTTAGAACATTGAATTGCTTGCTATTACAAAATTAAACCCTCATTCATACATTTTGAAATATCTAATCTTACGGAATGCTTCATCAGTTCAAAATTCTATTGTAGGTAATATTCGAGAAAATGTAGAAACTCGCTAATCTTTGCCATTTTTGCGTTGACGACCTCTGTGGCGCTGTGGATGAAAGCCAGCTTGGGACGCAGAAGGTTGCGGGTTCGATCCCCGCCGCGGTATAAATGTTTGTATGATCTGCAAATATTTATCTCGGGTCTGGGTGTTTCTATGTATAATATGTATGTATTTACAAACAAAAAGTATAAGTAGTATATCAGTTATCTGGTTCCCATAGTACAAGCTTTGCTTAGTTTGGGGCTAGATGATGCTGTGTGAAATGTCCAGCATTATTTATTTATTTAGATCATGTACAGTTCACACAACGGATCTAGGCATTCGTGAAGTTAGCCGTTGGTCTGCGCAGTGAGCGCTTTTTCATACAAAATTGTGTTCTGCGCAGACAAACGGCTAACTTCACGATTGCCTAGATCCATTGGAAGAACTGTAGCTACCAGGACGGGATAAGGAAATTAACAGGACGACCAGTTGAGGATACGATATCCTACTTCCTCTTAATAATAAAAAAAAAGAATGGTTGTTGACCTATTTTAAAATTACATATTACAAAACGCCACAAAAGCGCGATCAAAATTAAGTTTCGCAATTTTCGCTAAAAAAGTTCTAAAAATCTAAGTAAGTTCAAACAAAAGAAGTTTGAAATAGGTTCCGACCAGTTTCAAACATTAGCCAGTTATAGCGTAACGAGAATGGAACGTGTGATTCCATATTTAAATTTAAATCCGTAGAAGGCGCGCGACCTTGAGATGACGTTAGCCTGAGCGAACTAAAAATTCGACTTTGAGGCGCGAAATGAAGTCATGTTTTGGTTTTTATTTTCCCAAAATTGTGTTCCTTTGAATATGAATTATTGTTTACTCGTAATAAATGGTAAATGAATTAACATGCGCGTTCGTATTAAAGAAATACCTACCACTCTTCTTTTGGTCATAAAAATATGTTCTCAATACGTACTCGTATCAAGATAGATTAGCATACATCCTAAATCAATGCCCAGCTTGAACAAACTTGCGGCCAAGTTTACTTCGAAAATAAATGCATAGGCAATTGTCCCACTGCGAGCATTGCGCGCTCAAGCGAGTATAGATCTATCGCTGGGCTATGACTATCGATATGTTCATCGCTCAGTGTGAATTTTGATACAAAATTCAACATTCTTGAACTCCACGCGAGTAACGCTGAGCGAGTAAATTTTGACGCTATTATAGTTTTATCGCGACGATAAAACTACACTCAGGGACTGCTTTAGAGGAACGTGACAAAAAGAAATTTCTTTTTGTCGGCGATTGGCTTGCAACCTGTCACGTATGGAACTAACTTCTGCAAGATGTGGGCATGTATCTAATATGTATTTGTACATGCCTCTGACTACCTTAGACATCTTCAAAGGATTTGGAATATAAAAAGATCTGAGAGAATGTCTACCGCGCTTTGAGGATCGTGAGCCTTTTTTTTGTCAGTTAACGTCGGCAGTGTGAACGGGCGGCGTTGTATATATTTGTCTCTTTTATTGACAAGGAATCTGTATCTTTTGTTCGTCTCTAAAGCGATAAAATAGTTGATCGCTTAGCGCTCACTCGCTTGTGGTCGGAATGGGTAAGTTACGGAATAAATAATAAAGTTCTAAGGTACATTATTTTGCGGTTTAGGTAGGTAGGTACCTACTGCTATTGATCGTTATTGGAATTTCCTGCAATTTACCTTGTAAGGTCACACTGAAATAGTTCAAGCTAGTAAACTAGTTAATAATATAAAACTTTATTAACGTTATTTAACGCGGACGGCCAAGGAAGCGCTGGAGAGACGACCTCGACTCCTTAGATAGTGGGTGGTGGAACCTATCAAAGTAGAGGGACGGTTGGAGAGAGTTGGGGGAGACCTTTGCTGTGGGACAACATAGGTTAAAAAAAACGTTATTTATTTTCCTAAAGCATTTGCAATGAACTCTTATTATTCTGTAGCGCAGTAAAGTATTCGCAAAAAACGATCGAACTCATTACCGACACCCCAGATAATATAATACTAGTAGCCGACACCATCTCTGACACTTCTCCTCGGCAAAGATCGGCAAACTTGTTCGTAATTTCGTCACACATTGTATCGTCAGGATGGCCGGCCGTAAGCAATGATCTTCCATAATAATATAATTTAATAAATAAGAGCTATATTACAGAGCTATACTTCTGAGTGAGGCAACCGCGAACTGTCCCAGTAGGACAGTCACTTTTTGCACATAATTTTTTTTTTAATTTTTGTACCTTTTTTTTTTAAGTTTAGAACCGTTTACCGAAATCTCATTCAAGTTATCACTTGTCGGCACTCCCACTGTTTTTTTCTAACACTAAACATACCCAAACCAGTTGAACCAGTTCAACTAGACTCGTCTATGGTATTGGCATCTCGTTTGAATCATCTAAGTCTACGACCTATTTTCGAAACGCAAGGATTTGAGCTTGCGAGAAAAAGAAAAGATGACTGTATCACGGTAGACATTTTTTTTTTATTTACACCAAAACTTATAGGGCTTTGTCGCTGAGCGACAACATCGCCCAATCAGTAACATCTTATTAGCTAATTATAATTATGTACATTTTAAAACAACTAGTTAGTAAAAAGAATGAACAAAAAAGAAGAAAAAAAAAACTAAGAACTTCTTAAAAACTGAATAAACAAAATATAATAAAAAAATTGAGCCTCTTCAGACAATGGAGCCGCCGCCAGAGCGCTATTAATGCGACCAATGTCATAACTACTGGAATATAATGCTCCAAAAAATCATCAGCATTCCGAACACATTCCATCAACACATGCTGTATATCCTCGATGGAAGAGCAGACATCACAATTGGGTGATGCCACTCTCCCCATCAAGAAAGCAAACTTGTTGGATGGGATATGGGATGTGTCCGGAACGCAGCCTGAGAGAAGCCACCAAAGTACTTCTATTAGCACTAAACTCGTCTATCCATGGCCTTGACCCGATTTGAGGCTGTATAGTGCGGTACCAAATACCCTTCTTTATGGATCTTTCATCGAAATATTCTTGCCATAAACGGTAGACATAGAACGAGATACGCTGACAGACGCTTTGAAATGTCTAAGTTTATTACCTGGCCTAGGCGAACCTTCTTGGATCAAATTGGCGACATTTTGGAGAAGGGCCAGGTCAAAAGTACCCTAAACCGACGAGCATGTATGAAGAATGTAATGAGAGTGAATGAGGCGAAAGTTGTGTGTCAGGATCGTAGCGAGTGGAGATCCGTGCTCTCTGCCTAGCCTACGCGATAAATCCCGTGTAAGCAGAGGTTAGCATTCCATACGTGACAGTTTGCAAGCCCATCGCTGCTTTTGTTTAAAAAGAAGCGCTCGTGGTCGTGCTTGATTAGTCGTTCTTGATAGATCGTCGAAGTTAAGCAACGTTCGAAACGGTCTATACGTGGATGGGTGACCGCCAGTGGCATTTTCATCTGGGCGCTTCCGTGCTTCGGAGGGCACGTTAAATTGTCGGTCCCGGCTATTTAAGTCGTTAAGCCATGACGGAGGCCTTAAGGCGGCCTAAAAACTCCGTCCCCAGAGTTGGCCACTGACTCATACGAACTTACTTACTTTTTATCCGTTCAAAGTTACAGACCAATTTATTCAGTAGGACCGCTGGGATCACCTGAAAAGGTGTTTCTGTTCTACTTCTGTTCCTTCGCGACAATTACCGTGAAAAAGCGACAAACACGGTTTAAACCTAACTGCTCTTTCTTTTAGGAGATCCATCCGTCGTTATTGATGCAGAGTTAAGAGCACATCCCATAAAATCCAAAAATAAAATTTTAAAAAATTGACCGTCCTCTTTGGAATTTTGATCCGCGTTAGCCATAAAAAAAACTTAAGTTCTTTTTTATTTCTTCCTTCATGACATTAGCTTAGAGATTTTATGCGTAGCCATGAGAGCAATAATCGATTAAGTACGGTTATAGGCATTTTGAAAATCCTGAGAACGTGTAGTTTAAGGATTTTAATAAATCTGAAAGTTTGTGAGTATGTTTGGATGTTTGTGTAACAATCACGCCTAAACCAGTGAACCGATTTGGATGAAACTTGGAATAGGCGTAGATAATGATCTGGAATAAATAAATAATGCTGGACATTTCACACAGCATCATCTAGCCCCAAACTAAGCAAAGCTTGTATATGGAACCAGATAACTGATATACTACTTATATACTTTTTGTTTGTAAATACATGTATACATATTATACATAAAAACACCCAGACCCGAGATAAATATTTGCAGATCATACAAACATTTATCCCGCCGCGGGGATCGAACACGCAACCTTCTGCGTCCCAAGCGGGCTTTCACCCACTGCGCCACAGAGGTCGTAGCATATAGGCTATTCAAAATGTTAGTACCACGCGGGCGAAGCCGCGCGCAGAAGCTAGTGTAGAATAATCATAATTTTTTCTAAGCAACTAAACTACGAAGTTAGGCAACGCTCTGTGCCGTCACAAATGGGTAACCGCTAGCGGCAATCAGTCTGAGCGCTTCTGTACGGAGTCCATCATCTTTCTGCCCTTGTCCCACTCTATGGGGTCAGCACAACATGTGTTCTTCCACACTCTATCAGTCGTCATCTCAGCACTCACTCCTTTTTTACTCATTTGTGTGAACGATGAAAAAATCTGTCGCCATGGAAAACAGCTAGGACGTCATCATCACCTTCTTTTGTTCTTTTATTAAATGGCAACTAATGTTTAAAAATTCATATCATGCTTCTGTCATGTCAGTCAGTCAGTCCTGTCAATTTGGTTTAAAAGAAAGGATGGCGGCTTGTCACTTAAACTCCAACGGAAATCTTTCGTCAAATAAGAGAAATCTTCTTGAATACTCTCCCATTCCATTTACCAAATCTCCTGTTGCGTATCCAAGGCTTCATTAGTAAAATGCCTCTGAAATTACATAATAAAACCTAGTAAAAGACGAGAAAACGAAAATAAAATAGTAGAGCCACTAGTTTCTCCAAAAATAGCGAAAGAAGTCCGACTTCTTTTATTTAATGGCAACTATACAACTAGGTATAATTCTGCCTAAGTCAAGTTTTGAATATAGATTTATTATCATGTCAGTCAGTCCTGTCATTTGGTTTTGAACAAAAAATGGCGGCTTGTCTCTTCAAAACTGCAACGGAAATTTTTCGTCAAATGAGAAATCTTCTTCAATCCAACGTCATCTTCGTCTTCTCATCATGTCACATGCATGACATGACATCCGTACGGAGTCCCTTAGCAACAAACTGTTTACAATATAAAACAATGCATAATGCATGCTATGTAGGCATTCACATTACTTTCACCCATTTCTCTTAAGAAAAAGCTATGTGTCATGGATTAACTATTATTAATTTATTTTCTATTACATCTGAAGCGAAGCAAGTTACATATTCCCACAAATAGATTGTTGTGTGATAGGTATAACATAGCCAATCATCTCTAGGTAATAAATATTCAGGGGCAGGAGGCAACCTATGCCTATACTCAACGGGAGGTAGTGCCTGGGACATTGTTTGAGTTGGAGGCTTGTAGCACCTAAACCATCCTCTCAGCATCGGCTATCCACAAGAAAGACAACGTCAATACGTATGGAGCTGGCGGGTTTCCTGATGTTTTCCAACATCGTTAAACCGTCTGTGATAGAGGTTACGTTAATATTATTAAGTGTGCAAAAGTTTGTGTGCGTGGATGGATGTTTGTTGCATTTTAACGCAAAAACTACTGAATTGATTTGATTTGGATGAAAGGTACAGAGATAGATTATAGACTTGAATAGCAAATACTTTTTATCTAGAAAAAGTGGTACTTATTCAGGGACCACTGGACATTTCACACAGCATCATCTAGCCCCAAACTAAGCAAAGCTTGTACTATGGGAACCAGATTTTTTTTCGGACGGACCTAATGCTGACGGCCTTATGGGCCTCAGTCAGCTTTACCGGGCTTTGGTGACAAGTTTTGTCAAGAGTCACCTTATTTCTAAGGGTCATCTTACTCTGCTTGCATAACTGATATACTACTTATACCTACACTTTAAATAGTTATAGTTGAATTAAAGCTTTCGTGGTCGTGCTTGCTTAGTCGTTCTTGATAGATTTCGGTCGGTAAGTGGATGGGTGACCGCCAGTGGCATATCGCATTATCTACTGAGCGCTTCCGTGCACGCCGTGCACGTCTGAAGTCGTTAAGCCATGATCTGATGCCGGATGCCTTAAGGCGGCCTAAAAACTCCGTCACTAGAGGCCTCTGACTCATACGAACTTACTGTACTTTTAGCTAGTTAAAAACTCCTCGCTTTGGTCAACAATTCAACTTTGCTAAATAAACACGTCAAGTGTAAATAAATAGTAATTATTGAGTAAATACAAGGTCGTTGACTCCACTTCACTCGGTATATGACTTCTGCGATTTGTTGTCGTAATAACTGCATAATTGTATGTATAATTTGTATATATGTACTACTTGAAGTTATGTTTATTTCAAAAGAGTTGTCGCCTTGTCGCACGGTCCAGCCGAGCTGAACGCTGCGAACTGTCAATTCAGTAGAGAAAATGTGCTGACGTCAGAAGTGAGCCGTATTTTCTGACGTCATCAGCTTTTTTTGTATAGAAAAACTAGCTGCGCTCCCGCGGTGTAACCCGCGGTCCCTCGGGATTTTTTGGGGATAAAAAGTAGCCTATGTCCGTCCCTGGGATACAACCTTTATCCATGCCAATTTTCAGCCTAATCTGTTCAGTGGTTTGGGCGTGAAAAGGTAACAAACAGACAGACAGACAAAGTTACTTTCACATTTATAATATTAGTATGGATGGATGACTGCAGAATTTGACGAAAAATTTCCGTTGGAGTTTTGAAGAAAACAAGCCGCTGTGTTTTGTTCTATTCTAAATCAGTGACAGGACTGACTGACTGACATGATATAAATCTATATTTAAAACTTGACATTGGCAGAATTATATAGTTGCCATTAAATAAAAGAAGAAGAAACAAACATCTATAGTGCCACAAACTAACTGGTCTGGTCCGGTGACCAAAAGAGGAACCGCGCGCAGAAGCTAGTACTGTTTTCTTTTTGTGAGTGTCTTTTTTTGATGATATATATCTAACATTCAAGATAGGGTGTAGCATAACCACAGACAATTTTTTTTTCTCTGATCATAACACTGTTGACATAAAAAAGGCAAAGATAACGCAGGACATTCTACCCACGTCAAAGTTATCTGTCAGTTATTTCGAACCGATACGGTGTCCGAACAGTTGGTGCGTTGACCGGCGCCCACGTAATTAAACATAGATGTACAGTACCGGATAGCTTCATTTAAATATACTGGGTGTAACAGTTAAATAGACATTTTTAACAGAATCATCAGACAAAGCTGTTAGACTACTTTTGAAGGTACTTTATATGTGATGATGCTTATTATTTATTACTATGATGCTGTATTAAGCCATGACGGAGGCCTTTAGGCGGCCTAAAAACTCCGTCACCAGAGTTGGCCACTGACTCATACGAACTTATGATGCTGTGTAAAATGTCCAGCATTATTTTTTATTTATTATTATTAACTTATTCTAAAATACGTAGAAGAAACCAGAAAGGTGAAAAAAATACTTCCATACCACGGATTTATAAAATCCGTGTTCCATACACTTTTATTCCAATAAAATAAAGTACGAAGATCTGACAATGGAACAGCAGAATCACCTAGTTTTAAAATGATTCAAAGTGATATCAGCGTTCCTACTGAATAAATCCATACTAATATTATAAATGTGACAGTAACTCTGTCTATTTGTTACCTTTTCACGCCCAAACCACTGAACAGAAGGCTGAAATTGGCATGGATAACAGTTGTATCCCAGGGAAGGACATATGCTACTTCTTATCCCGAAAACTTTTGACTTTGACAATGTCTGCGGCACCTTGGAGATTGGCTTTAGTCGTGATCATAGAAATTTGTTTTTTACTTCAATTCCAAAATGGTCACAAAGTATAAAAAATATAGTTAGAGCAAAGCAGGAGCACAGTCGATAATTTACTTTTAGTGTTTTTTTTTTAATTATATAGGTCAGCATTTGATCTCACTCTGCCTGATGTTAAGCAGTAGTGAGGTCTAAGATGGAGCATGCTTACCTAGAAGGAACCTATTTACTCCTGATTTGAAGACCCCCATATTGTACTTTTCTGGAAATACAGAGCACGGCAATGAGTTCCACAATTTGGCGGTGCGTATGAAAAATGTAGACTCAAAACGCTTCGTACGAACCATGTACAAGTGGCGTCTTTCCGGGAACCTGTTGATTTCGACAGTAGTTTTATTTCAACCAGTATTGTACAGTAAAGTGTTTACATAACATGTTATTTTTCGCAGTTTTATAAAGTTAAACATTTATTTAAATGTTTTAGCAAGCGAAGCGTGATCAACAACTTTAGTGTCAGTCGCAAGATTAAAACAAAAAAAAATCGTGAGTGTCGTGGAACACTCGGTTAGAACCTTAGATTATCGATTGCCGCTCCATGGAACGAAGTTTAAACTTTGACATTGACATTTGGCGCACCACTTCGCGCATTTTGCCCCGATCCTCCATACCGTCCGAAAAGGAATTTCGTTCCGATAAGACGCAATAAAATCATGACTAATGCGTGGTACCCCATGGGCACCCCAGGGTACAATAAAAGATCCAAGGGGATAAAGCAGTGTATAAGTCACGGGCGCCATATTGAATCCCAAGCGCATTGAATGATTCTAGAGTTACTTTCCGAGCGGTAGCGAGGGTGTAGGAACTCGGGAGCTAATTCCTGAATCCTGGGACAGTGAGGAATTTTGAATATGAAATGAACCTCTTTTGATGCGATTTTATTCATAAACAACTTCATGCTTCGTCGACATAGCCATACATGGCCACAGTGACCGTACAGTGAGGTTATACGCTAATTGTTTATTCTGTGCTATTAGTGTATGACCGAGTAGGGCTGCGTCGGTTTTTTTATATTTTCGTTAATGTTCAGCAAACGTTATGTTCCCAAGAAATAATGTTATTTGTCCTATCTATGTAGTTATTTTATTTAGGTAAAATGATTTCTTTAGATATTTTTTTTTAGATATTGTATTGAGTAGTCATACTATAAGCATTTTCAACGGCACTTAATCTCACAGTTAATCTTAATTTCACTCTACTCTAAGTAGTAACAGTTAGGTACAATTTTTTTTTTGCCAACCCTGCGTCTTGCAACGATGCGTTTTATTACGGTATTGAATAATAGCGTACTACCTATTGAGTAACCATATTCACTTGCCGGCTCAGACCCCTCGCAGACTACAGACTTTCTATCGGCCGATAGTTGAGACGGGCTTCTCCATACTCATTACGAGCCGAAGTATATTCCCTCTCAACTATCGGCCGATAGAAAGTCTGTAGTCTGCGAGGGGTCTTACCACAAGCAACACGAACTCTACATACGTTTAGATCTGTGGTTTAGATCATTCCCCTGCCCTTGGGGGCTAATCAAGGGTTAATTATGAACTCTTTTCTGGCAGTTTATGAACTCGATGTGAATTTTGCATAATCCGACTCATTATAAAAACTTCGCAAGTTATCATGTTATCTCGCTTACACGCTAGTGCAGTAACTGGTGTGCAAGCGAGAGAACATAGCAAGCGCCGCCATTTGAGATTCGTTTCTTTATGTCAAAATTGACATACATTACTCAAATTGCTGACCAAAAGGCCAAAAAGATTTAACAATAAGTTAAACCCAAACTAATATCCATTTTAAATTCAGCCAAAAAAACGTGTTTATAGTGTAAAACAAAAAGTGTGACAAAGTGACGGAACTACACGAATGACAGCTGTCCATATGACAGCCACTTGACGTTTCGAAGCGACAGTGCTGCCATCACGATGCAGCAGGAGAAAGTTCAGCGGCAGCTGAGCAACGTCAGCTTCCATTCGTACCAGGATTACCAGCCACAACGGAAATATGGTAATTTGAATTGAAAAACATTCAAAATTAATGTACGCAAAGACATGCTCTTGTGTAATGTATGTTCCTCACTGGTTCTGTCTTGATGGCGCCGGCAACTTCTGGGATACGGGAACAGTCTGTGTATTGCGGGATTTTTAGGGTGATCGCACAGTCCAGCCGAGCTGAACGCGCCGAACTGTCAATTCAATAAAGGAAATGCTGCTGACGTCAGAAGCGAGCCGCATTTTCTGACGTCATCAGCATTTTTTGTATAGAAAATTTACTGCGGCGACGGCGCGGGCAGTATGCGATTGCGAGGTTTATCAGCCCCCTTAGTGTGTTGTCTAGGTACTTACCGGAGAATAGATAAAAATGACAGTAATGACATTATGGTGTAGATAAAGAGGTCTCTCTGAAAACGTGTATTTTGGCAAAGCTTTAAAACATACTTACAATGCTGGACTTATCTGGACCGGTGGCCAAAAGAGGAACTAATGAATTTTACTGTAAAATTTATTTTTCTGCCAACACCAAATGCGATAACAGCACCTCTCTTACCGGTTCTGGGCTCTGTATTAATGTATTTCTGGATTAAGCGCATGAGGTTCTGCTCGCGTCCACCGAAGATAGGTGCGTTCGGAAACCGCCTCTGATGCCTAGTTGTCTAAACACAAAACGCCATTACGCGATACCATTATGGATTCTTGCTTCTTCTTGTCACAGAATATTAGCTCTTGCTCGCTACGGAGCAATATTAATATATTATTAGTATTATCCTGTGGCAGAATGTCCAGCCCAGCTAGCATGACTGTCGTGCACGAGAAACGAGAAATTTTGTCGATTTTGGCTTATATAACATGCATACCACAACATAGTAGTTTGTTCTTGTAGACTTACGCTATGGTAGGTTGTTAGAACATAATTCAAGCAAAATAGATACCGCATCTATTTTTGTGATCAAACTCCACTGTGTCTTCACACGTTTCTCGTCAATTATCTCGTCAAGGTAACAACGAGAAATTACTCGTGGCTTGATTCACTCACGGCCGGGATTTTTAATGTCTTCACAATCTACTAATTTCTCGTTTCTCGTACACGAGATATCTCACGTCTGTCATGCTAGCCGGGCAGGATGGCATCGTGTAGGTAAATTCTGTTTAAGAATTTGTATGTATAGCTAGAGACTGATGGTAGATTTCCCCCAGGGTCGCAGTATGAGCCGGGCGGGTACGCGGCGGCAGTCCAGCAGCGTACCAACATGACGCAGCGCGAAGATGCGCTCAAGTTCGAGCAGGGCAGGATCCGGGCGCTGCAGGAGGAACGGCTGCACATCCAGAAGAAGACCTTCACTAAATGGATCAACAGCTTCTTGCAGAAGGTAAGATTACTAATGATTATGGGGGGAGCGTGTTTGTGTTTAAGCTTCTTGTATAAAGTAAAGCTCATCGCACGATCTATCCCCGCCGATCTGTCAATTCAATAGAGATTGCTACGTCAGACATTTTCTGACTCTGACGTCGTATTTTTTCTATAGAAAAAATGACTGCGGCGTATACGGCGCGGACATTGTGCGAGTAGCTTTATAGTGCGTTTACATGCAGGCAAGCGTCGGCCAAACTCGCGTGCAAGCGAGACAAATGATAAGCAAACAAGTCGCTTGCACACAAATGTCATTGGTGTGCAAGCGAGAGAACTAGAGTTTGGCAGCAGGGTTTGACAGGTGTGTAAACCGGCTTTAGATTCTATCTAAGTATCTACTATATAAAAATAAGTCGGGTTTTCCTTCCTGACGCTATAACTCCAGAACGCACGAACCGATTTCCACGGTTTTGCATTCGTTGGAAAGGAAAAATCTGGTGGCGAAACGGAGTTCGCTGGGTTTGCTAGTTACGTCATAAATAAAAGAGGGGTGATATGGTCTTGTTGTTTTCACAATTTCATCTTAAATAAGGGGGAGGGGAGTCGCGAAGTATAACAATAAGGGGGGAAGGTGATATGGTATGATAAGGCGACAATCAATGTAGAACATCATTGGGGGTCAATGTTTTATAAACAAAACAAAAAAAAAACAAACAGGGTCACGACTCTATCCCCGAGGCGCGGTAGACATTCTCTCATATCTTTTATATTCCAGATTCTTTGAAGATGTTAGGGTAATGTTTTATGACGTCATTTAACAATTGACAAAATATTTACTAATATATTTTTATTTGATTTGCTTACTTCAAGGAAGAGGTAAGTATTGTTTATTCAATGAGTTGACGATTGCGCTAAGTTCTTCTCATATTGTTTTCACTTCCTAGATCGCACAGTCCGTACGCGCCATTTCTGTAGGTACAAAAAATACTGATGACGTCAGAAAACGCGGCTAGCTTTTGCCGTCTCAGCATTTCTCTATTGAATTGACAATGGCGCGTTCGGATGGATCGTGCAACCACCTTTCATTCATTCATTCATTCGTCGTGTCAATATGCTCATATAAAATTTGCTTGTTTGGATATTTGGATGTTTGTATGTTTGTGTATCAATCACGCCTAAACCAGTGAACCGATTTGGATTAAACTTGGAATAGGCGTAGATAGTGACCTGGAATAGCATATAGGCTATTCAAAATATTGGTACCACGGAGGCGAAGCCGCGCGCAGAAGCTAGATAGAACTTAGCGCTTTCAAAGTTCTTTTATTATGCGCACTGCAAAAATTTGGAATCAGCTTCCAGCGTCTGTATTTCCGCTGAGCTATGACCCTGTTGTTTTCAAGAAGAGAGTTAATAGGCACCTTCTGTAGGCTCGCTCCATCGTAGACCTCATTCTTACCTGTGTAAGTCTCGAGGTCAAGAGTCGATCCATTTAACATAAAAAAAAGTAAATGAATTAACAACAAAGAATCACATACGACTTAAATCCTACTTTATTGAAAACATCATTATCATTACTCATTGTTGCCCATTGTCATGTTTTGATATCTGCCAACTTTATAGATAATTTTATCTGTACCTACCTAACTATGTATTTATTTTATGATAACTGTATGCACCGTATATACCTACCGTTTAGGTACATGATGCCATCCTGGCATACAAATCATTCTTGACCATTCTTGCCGCTTGGCACAGTATAGGTATTAGCTTTTGGTCCTCTTCTTCTTCTTCTTTTATTTAGTGGCAACTACACAACTAGATATAATTCTGCCAATGTCAAGTTTAAAATATAGATTTACTAGCGACCCGCCCCGGCTTCGCACGGGTGTAATGCTGATGCTAAATATTAGGGTTTAGCCAGCGTTTGCAATGTAAGCTCAAAAAATGTATTACTAATTCACGACATCACATTAGATACCTAAAATAATCAGTGTTCCTGTACTATATTATGCATGTTTTATACATATAAAGCTCCCTGAATCACTCTATCTATGGAAAAAAACCGCATCAAAATCCCTTGCGTAGTTTTAAAGATTTAAGCATAAATAGGAACATAGGGAGGGATATAGGGACAGAGAAAGCGACTTTGTTTTATACTATGTAGTGATATCATGTCAGTCAGTCCTGTCACTGGCTTAGAACAAAACACGGCGGCTTGTTTTCTTCAAAACTCCAACGGAAATTTTTCGTCAAATGAGAAATCTTCTCCAATAGGTACTCCCCCATTCCATTTGCCAGATATCCTGTTACGTATCCAAGGCATTAGTAAAATGCCGCCGAAATTACATATTGAAACCTAGTAAAACACAAGAAAAAGAAAATTAAATAGCAGAGCAGTGCTTCTTCCTAAAATGGCCAAAAACAACCCCTCTTGCTCCTCTGAAAGAGCAAGAGGCAAGAATCATATGCCAGAATGGCATCGAGTATGGCGTTGAAGGGAGTGAGTGCTGAGATGACGGCTGATAGAGGGCTTGACTGACTGACACAAAGATAAATTAAGTACCAAAGAGGTACCATGCTAAATCCATGGACTGACATGACTATAAATCTTTTTTTAAAACTTGGCATTGGCAGAAGTACACCTAGTGTAGATTGCCTTATTTGCCATTAAATAAAATAAGAGGGAAATAACAGCGGAGCGGCGGCATTCGATAATCTAAGGAAATACGAGGCGCGCAAGAACAACTGCCTATAAGGGGGGTTACCAGTACCGACCCCACATGTAGGACAATGTCAAAAAGATGATGACCTATGCATTATACCTAAAAAATCACGAGTTTTTGAATTGCCCTTGATTAAAACCACAGCACACAGCCATAAAAATCTCCGATGCAGAGATGATTTCATTGTTGACGTAACGACAACAATGCATGACACAACATTCTCACTAAATACCTGTCATAGAGGTTACAATGACACAATATCCTACTTCCTATTTCATAAACATATACACATACATACATAAAATCAGTCTTTCCCTGTGGGGTAGGCAGAGAGCACGGATCTCCACTCGCTACGATCCTGACACACAACTTTCGCCTCATTCACTCTCATTACATTCATACATGCTCGTCGGTTTAGGGTACTTTTGACCTGGCCCTTCTTCAAAATGTCGCCAATTTGATCCAAGAAGGTTCGCCTAGGCCTTCCCCGTCCAGCTGTCCCATACACACTCGCCTCATACACTTGCTTTGTCAGACTGTCATCCATCCTCTCTACATGCCCAAACCATCGTATGTATTTACAAAAAAAAAGTATTATAAATAGTATATCAGTCCAGCATTATTTATTTATACCTACCTATCTCGATCCTCAACACTACATCTTCTTTCACTCCACACTGTTCCCTTATCACACTATTTCTCACTCTATCATTCAACGTTACCCCACACATACTACGCAACGCTCTCATTTCAACAGCATTCACTCTACTCTGATGTTTTTTAGTAGGATGTATGTATGTTAATCGTCATTTTACAACTTAAACCAGTGAACCGATTTGGATGAAACTTGGAATAGGCGTAGATAATGACCTGGAATAGCACAGGCATCAAAATGTTGGTACCGCGGGCGAAGCTGCGCGCAGTAGCTATTTTATAATATTAATATGGATGCATTTGAATAGGTACATTAGGTACTTACAATTATGTTTTCAAGCACTTAATATTATACGTGTTGAAAACTGCATAAAGTCACGCTCGCCACCAAAATGACATCATTTTCCACTTGCAACAAGGTCATAGATAATATTAATCTATTAATAGACTGCTATGTTAGCCTATTAGAAGGAGCCTCAATCCATCCAAAGGTTGACTGGAAGAGATCGCTTTGAGCGATAAGGCCACCCATTGTGGCACCGCAATTAGCCTTTTATGTTTTTTTTATTGTATCTAATTGTGTAACGATAAAGAGTTATCTATCTACACCTCCGAAGTCCGAAAAACATCATTGCAGATTGCAAACCCGCAACCTTTTGTGTCACAGGCCTTCGACCACTGCACCACAGAGGTCGTCAAAAGATTAAAGCGGCACTTTCAATTAAATTTACAATAGCTTAATCAATATTATGTCATGGGCAGCTTCACTGATAAACTACGACCTTGAGATAACAGATGACATCATACATTAATTAATCTTCTCTAACGGTGGACAAGACTAAATTTTAGTGTCCGACCGAAACAAGGTTTTCAGCCGAAACCGAAACCGTAACCGAAACTTCGGCCATGACCCCGGTTTCGGCCGAAAACGAAACCGAAACTTACATACACATATAAAAAAAACTGTTGAAGCCATACATTAAGTATTTTACCCGACTGCATCAGAAGGAGGGTTGTTTTTCGAGCGAATGTATGTAAGTATGTATGCCCATTTCTGTGGCACACCCTACAGCCCAAACGGCTGGAAGGATTTTGACATATTATGAGGTGTCGTTGAATTTGTCAGAATTGTGGTAGTGATTAGGCTATATAAATTTTGAAAATAACGGAACTACGGCCGAAACCCGTTTTTTTGGCCGAAACTGGCCGAAACCGAAACCTCGGACACTACTAAATTTCCGATATTTCATCATCCACAGCCCGATCAAGCCCACGGCTGGAGATAGTCCTCCCTATCTTTGTGCAATCCAACACGATCCCGTGCTAATCCCAACCGTCTACGACCCATGACCCTTGTATGTACATACATACATAAAATCCCGCCTCTTTCCCTGTGGGGTAGGCAGAGAGCACGGATCTCCACTCGCTACGATCCTGACACACAACTCTCGCCTCATTCACTCTCATTACATTCTTCATACATGCTCGTCGGTTTAGGGTACTTTTGACCTGGTCCTTCTCCAAAATGTCGCCAATTTGATCCAAGAAGGTTCGCCTAGGCCTTCCCCTTCCAGCTGTCCCATACACTCGCCTCATACACTTGCTTTGTCAAACGTCTGTCATCCATCCTCTCTACATGCCCAAACCATCTTAACATAACCTTTTTCGATCCTCAACACTACATCTTCTTTCACTCCACACTGTTCCCTTATCACACTATTTCTCACTCTATCATTCAACGTTACCCCGCACATACTACGCAACGCTCTCATTTACAGCATTCACTCTACTCCCTTGTTACGACCCTTGTTTGTGATGTTAATTTTTTTTTTATTAATGGGTCGACTCTTGACCTCGAAACTTACACAGGGATGAATTAGGTCTACGATGGAGCGAGCCTACCCAGAAGCCTACTCTCTTCTTAAAAACAACAGGGACAGCGACAATACAGACGCTGGAAGCTGATTCCAAATTTTTGCAGTGCGAATAATAAAAGAACTTTGAAAGCGCTTAGTTCTAATAAGTGGAATATCAACCAGGTGAGGATGATAATCAGCTGTGCGTCTGAAGTCCCTGTAAAAGAACGGTGAAGGCGGAATAAGGTCATGTAGCTCCTGGGCACACTCACCGTAGTACAATCTGTGTGTGTGTGTGTGTCTGTGTGTAGTAATCGTAAGTTTTTTATAGATTTAAGAGGATTATACTTTTCTTTCCCAGGCCCGGATGGAAGTGGAGGACCTGTTCATCGACCTGGCTGATGGTAGACGACTCCTGAAGCTGTTGGAGATCATCAGTGGGGAGCGGCTGCCTCGGCCCAACAGTGGGCGGATGAGGGTGCATAAGATTGAGAATGTGAACAAGAGTTTGAGCTTCTTGCATACTAAGGTAAGGAGTTTTAGTGACCACAATAGTGTCGGTACTCAAAGTCGTTAACGGCTACTTAAATCCGTTCTTTTAAAAAATAATGACAGCGAGCTGATCTGATGATGGAGAACGGAGCTCCTCAGATAATAGATTGATTGAAATGTTTAATACTTACATCGGTGAGTTCAATCAGCTCACGGTAACCTATTAAAAGCTTGTAGGTACTTGTTGAATTAAAAAAAAACTCATTTATTTTATGACTACCAAAAAAAATAAGGACAGTTGCAGCCGATGCAGGAAATGATAATGGCATGGTCAGAACTTTTTTTTTTACTGAACTATCACAAAGTTATCGAGGATTGTAGTCAACCAAACCAAGTTGGTAGTTGAATAATAGTAGATTATTCACCAAGGGGATAAAGCAGTGTATTATGTCACGGGCGCCATATTGAATCCGAAGCGCATCGAAGGATTCTTTAGTTAACTCCCGAGCGACAGCGAGGGTGTTTATAGTTAACTCCCGAGTGCAACGAGGGAGTTAATGACTAGAATCCTGAGACAGTGAGGGATTCAAGAGCGCCCAAGACTAAGACAGCTTTATCCCCGAGGTGAATACTCTACTTTTCACACATAGGTACTGCAAGAAAAATAGTGAATACTTACACCCAGAAAATAGCAAGCAAGTCTAATGAACAGATTTTATAGGTAGAATAATAATAATCTATTCGGTTTTTTTATTCAACCTACACTGTCCCACTCCTGGGCAAAGGTCTCCCCCAATTCTTTCCAACCATCTCTCTTCTTTGATAGCTTCCACCACCCACTATCAAATGAGTGGAGGTCGTCATTCTCAAAAAATATTTTATTGAGGTCATCCGTTTATTCTCAAAAAATATTTCAGCATTATTATGCAACAACATTAGATCGCTCAATAGTTTGCGAGGCATTAACCACACTTTTTCCTTATATTTGAATAAATTCTACTTGGTGCAGGTCTCTATGGTAAACATTTTCATAGAAACATCAAAAATCAATTCGGAAGAAAAAAATTCGTTGCCTAATTTTTTATTTTTTTTTCGTTTATGGTCTATTTAGGGTGTGGACTCAATAGTAAAAATTTTAATAGAAATGTTGAAGTTCGAAATTCAAATCTCATTACTTATCTGTTCACATGAGGCTCAGAGGGAGAAATGAAATCCCATACAACTTTACCTCCCGCCGGCCATTTCGTTTTTTAGGAGGGAGTAATGGTTTACTTTCTGTTAAGAATGTGAGACGAAAAAATGTATGGTTTTTTACGACCGGGTGTGAAAATGTATTTTCTTTCTTTCTTTCAAAATTTTATGAAAACTGTACAAATAAGTCCTGCAGACAACAATCGCGTACAGACTCTCATTGTAACTATGCTCTCGTATCATCCCCAGTCAGTAAAACCGCAGTAGCTATCATACATCCATGTCTGACTCGTCTCGTCTCCTTTTGAGGTTATAATTTTTTGTCTCTATTTTTTGAGTTTTAACTACAGAAATGTGATCAGTAACAGACACCGAGACCATGTAAAATTTTTTTTTGGTAATTAAAAAATAGGGGTGTATATGTTTTTTAGATGAGTGGGTATATAGGTATCTTTAGTATTAGAAGTTTTTCGAGGAGAGGGTATGCCCTAACTGTTTATGTAGTAGACATGACGTACCAAAATTTTTAGTCATGTTTCAGATGTTAAATCGTAAACAAATCATAAAATTGTACGGTATCTCTTGCCGTTATCAAATTGATAAGATACTCAGATAATTACTAAAGAGACCTCGAATGTGCACTTACGCAAAGTATGGAGACGATTATAGCTAGGTAAAACAGTAGTCTTATACAGGGTCTTTCATTTTAAGCTGACAGGGCTTCATTTTTGGGTTGTAAATAGACGTTTGACCGTATCAATTTAATTCCTAAGCCGTTATAAGTTTTCACTTCGAAATTGATCTTTTATTGATTTTTTAGGACATGTTGCATAATTATTTTCAAGGAGAACAGACATTCCACCAATCACAGCCGGCTACATCCGAGCGCACACACATGCACGCTTGAATGGACTAAGTTATACAGGAAGCAATAATCAATTGAAAGGATAGTAATTATCGATTTTCTCAGGATTTTCATAACAAAATAAAAAAAATCATTATATAAATATTTTTAAATTTATTTGTTGAACCCAATTCCTGAATTAAGTTAATTTAAAATGAAAGACCCTAAATAATAGGGCCAACAGGTTCAAGGAAAGACGCCACTTGTACATGGTCGACATTCCCAGAGTTCGTACAAAGCGTTTTGAGTCTACATTTTTCATACGCACCGCCAAATTGTGGAACTCATTGCCGGGCTCTGTATTTCCCGAAAAGTACAATATAGGGGTCTTCAAATCAAGAGTAAATAGGTTCCTTCTAGGTAAGCATGCTCCATCTTAGACCTCACTACTGCTTAACATCAGGCAGAGTGAGGCCCTGGATCAGTTGAACTATCTATAGATAGATATTTTAACGACCCTTAAAAGCTGATTCTAGTGTAATTTAATTTGTTAATTTATCAAAATATGTATGCACATAGCTTACTTTCGGCACATAAATGTTACTTATCGTTAAGAAATGAAAAGTCTTATCAAAATTTTGGATTCCGACGGGATTCGAACCCGCAACGATCAGACGATCTCCAAAAGCCACTCGGCCACAGAACCCGAGTCGTCAAAGTCCAAATTTTTGATGAGCTCATATTTATTGGTTATGCAACGGTTAGGAGGATCGTCTGATCGTTGCGGGTTCGAATCCCGTCGGAATTCAAAATTTTGATAAGACTTTTTATTTCATAACCAAGTGTAGATTAACACTATAAAAATCACAAAATTATTGTAACATATCAGCCATTTTTAATGCTAACTTTGTATTGCCACTTGAGTCCGACTCACACTTAGCCGGTTTCGGTTGAAAACAGCAAGAATTGGCACAAACGCTGTAAAATAGCACTGGAGGGGCTTCCGGTAACTCATTTAGCGCTTATAGAGCAACGTATGGGTCAATAACTCCACATGTTTATACGAAAACACATACGTACGGTAGACATGTAGAAAAAACCGACTTCAAAGTAAGGAGGTTCCAATGTTTTTTTTGTTGTGGACCGATTCTAAAATTATTTTTGAAGTGCTTCTATAGTGCGTTGGGCATTTTTGAGATGGGGAAAAAACATTGAACTCGCGGGCGACCTGTTACCGTTCGGCAAACTTCGCCAACAGTCGGGGTCTGCGTCAGCATCAGCGTTTTTAATTGTTTAATTTAACTTCAATAATTAACAGAATAAACAGAATAATAAACTAAATAATATATTTTTTCAAGTTTTATTATTATAATAAAAGCTTAACAAATTAGCGTTTTTAACGCAATCGAGTAAGTTAAAACTATTACTGGACACTCTGGGTTACTTAGGGACCAGCCCCCCTAGCCATGACACAAATCGCAATAGAATAGAAATTATTAGAAATCGAATCGACAGATAACGCTGAGACTCCAAACCTGCATACATTTTAAGTCGAGTATCGCGGCACGTGAATACCTTTTTTTTTTTTTTATACAGTCAGAAAATCCATTATGGATACTCTGCCGCCGTGGGGACAGCGGAAGAATTATGTCGGACTCTCACCGACTAAAAACTGACGTATGGCCGGCCTCCATGCATGTCAAGGGGCTCCGGGATCTCCTACGGAACGCACCGGTGCCCCTCTCGCATTTGCCTAAAGCACTGTCCCGAGAATGACACCCACAGTCACGCCCAGCACCCTCGCGGTGCTTAGGACGGCGCTCGCCACAGAGCGCCGCCGCCCTCCCAGGGTCCGCATCGTGGACAGCCGAAGTCCCCACTTCGACCACTCGCGGACCCGGAAAGTCCCCTGTTTGGCAGAGGATACCACTCCGCCCCTCCTCACGGGGGGGCAGGCGGTGTGGGACGCCCGTTAGCGCCCTGCCTCCGCCTCCTTCTCCAAGCGGGATCGGCCCTCTCACGATCCCGCGCAGCCGCCTCTTTCTGGACCAGAACGGCTTCACAGAAAGAGGCATCGCGGCACGTGAATACCTGGCTCTATGTAAATCGTCAGTTTGACATAATGCCAGGAACTCACGTGCCGCGATACTCGACATAAAATGTATGCAGTTTTGGAAATTAATGCTGTAAGACGCTGATGGAGTCTCAGCGTTATCTGTCGATTCGATTTCTATTCTATTGCTGTGTCATGGCTAGGGGCGCAGAACCATGACGGAAGGCGGCCTAAAGACTCCGTCACCAGAGTTGGCCACTGACTCATACGAACTTGGGAACCAGAGAGGCTATGTAAAATGTCCAGCATTAAATAATAAATAAATAATGCTGGACATTTCACACAGCATCATCTAGCCCCAAACTAAGCATATCTATGGGAACCAGATAACTGATATACTACTTATATACATTTTGTTTTTTAAATACATACATATTATACATAGAAACACCCAGACGCGAGATAAATATTTGCAGATCATACAAACATTTATTCCGCCGTGGGGATCGAACCCGCAACCTCCTGCGTCCCAAGCGGGCTTTCACCCTGCGCCACAGAGGTCGTCTATTCTAACATCTATTTAATATCGTTATTTCCAGGTCCGTTTGGAGTCCATAGGTGCAGAAGACATAGTGGACGGCAACCCTCGTCTGATCCTCGGTCTCATCTGGACTATCATCCTGAGATTCCAGATCCAGGAGATTGAAATCGATGTGGTGAGTTACATACAATCCTACTAATTTAAAAAAAAAAATTAAAATAAAATAAAAAGTATTTATTTCAGACCATAACTTAACATTAAATTAAATACATTATTCATTCATTAAAATGTGTATTATTCATTCATACAATTACAAAACTCTTTCACGTTGTCCACTGACTCATACGAACTTGATTTACAGGACGAAGAGAACGAGTCCTCGGAGAAGAAGTCAGCCAAGGATGCCCTTCTCCTCTGGTGTCAACGGAAGACCAGCGGATACCATGGAGTGCATATCCATAACTTTACGGACTCGTGGCGTTCTGGGCTCGGGTTCAACGCGCTTATACATGCTCACAGGTAAATACAGGGTGTAAAAAGACCGAAAACTGAATGGTTGCAATCAGACCATGTTTCTAAACATATTTAGCGAAATAAAAACGCAAAATTTTTTTTACTTAGCTTTGTAATTTGATGTTATTTTCGATTATTTACTACTATTACAACACAATAAGACACATACCTACCTACCTACCTAACACATACCTACCTAATAATTTCATTTAAAAAAGAAAAAACAATTAAAACTCAAAATCCAGCAATCTACGTAAAACAACGCGCCCAGAACATACGCAAACAGCAATCTTCAAACGCTGTTTTCTCCGGATATAATGATTTTTGCGGAAAATCCTTTTGCATTTGGTTGTGCGTTGGGATGCTGTACCTACCCCTTTCGGCTTCGGTAGACGTCTTTTCACACCCTGTATACATACAGGCTGTAGAAAGACAACTATTGAAAACTAAAGGGTTGAAATCAGACCACGATTCTAAACAAATATGGTGATTGATGTAATGAGGTTTACTCATAAATATTTACTTCCAGACCGGATCTATTCCGTTGGGCAGAAGTACCAGCTACCAACCACGTGGAGACCCTCAACCATGCCTTCGACGTGGCGCAGAATCAGCTGGGTATACCACCACTGCTTGACGCTGAAGGTAATATCAGAATATCTTTTTTTTATGGACGAGGGGGCAAACGAGCAAGTGGCACACCTGATGGTGTGATTGCCCCCGCCCACAGACAACTGCAGCATCAAGAGACACTGCAGATGCGTTGCCGGCCTTTGAGGTAGGAATAGGCTCTTTTCTTGAAGGCGTCTAAGTCGTATTTTTTTTTATGAAATAGGTCAGCATTTGACCTCACTCTGCCTGATGTTAGTAGTGAGGTCTAAGATGGAGCATGCTTACCTAGAAGGAACCTATTTACTCTTGATTTGAAGACACCTATATTGTACTTTTCGGGAAATACAGAGCCCGGCAATGAGTTCCACAATTTGGCGGTGCGTATGAAAAATGTAGACTCAAAACGCTTTGTACGAACTCTGGGAATGTCGACCATGTACAAGTGGCGTCTTTCCGAGAACCTGTTGGCCCGATACAAGAATGGGGCTGGCGGAACTAAATTGTGGAGTTCTTGTGCACACTCTCCGAAATGGAGTCGTTAAAAGACCGACAAACACGCGACTCCACGGCGATGCTTAAGGCTTTGAAGCCGAGACTCAACGACTCGACTTTGACGACCTCTGTAGCGCAGTGGGCGAAGGCCCGCCTGCGACGCAAAAGATTGCGGGTTCGATCCATGCGGCGGGACCAATGTTTGTATGATCTACAAATATTTGTCTCGGGTCCGGGTGTTTCTATGTATAATATGTATGTATTTACAAACAAAAAGTATATAAGTAGTATATCAGTCATCTTAGTACCCATAACACAAGCTCTGC
This sequence comes from Epirrhoe alternata, assembly GCA_963565295.1. Lineage (NCBI taxonomy): Eukaryota > Metazoa > Arthropoda > Insecta > Lepidoptera > Geometridae > Epirrhoe > Epirrhoe alternata. Next base: position 6,160,421 of record OY751402.1, read on the forward strand.
TTACTTTGGGGCTAGATGATGCTGTGTGAAAAGTCCAGCATTATTTATTTATTATTTATTAACCAGAGTCTGGAAATACCTCTGGCGACAGCTGATTCCACAAGTCTGATGTGCGAGGCAGGAATTGGCGTGAAAACCGCACAGTTGTGGACTGCCAACCATCTACATGAGGTGGTATGGCTCAATGCACATTGAATTGGCAAGCGACGCGTCAATTAGTTTTATTGCGTACCATTATAAACCTTATGAACAATGGTACATATAGAAACGCTTGTAGAATGAACCGCACGAAAGTGGTCGAGCCAGCGCGGCCCGCTAGCTTCGCCAGACCTCGTTCATTCTATGATTCTTGGTCCGAGTTTTATATTATCATATCAGTCCTGTCAATTTGGTTTAGAAAAAAATATGGCGGCTTGTTTCTTCAAATTCCAACGGAAATCATTTATGATTGTTTCAGACGTGGACACGAGCCGCCCTGATGAGAAGTCAGTGATGACGTATGTAGCCAGCTACTACCACACCTTCGCAAGGATGAAGAATGAACAGAAGAGTGGAAAGAGGATCGCCAATGTAAGTCTTGTGTCATCATATATGTCATTGTCATTTTGTTTGACTGGCTCCCCACTGGAGCTTGACTTTAGTTTTAAGGTCATCATCATCATCTCAGCCATCTAGCGTCCACTGCTGAAGATAGGCCTCCCCCATCGATTTCCACAGCGATCCTGTGCAGCCTGCACCCAACGGCTCCCAGCAACCTTTACCAGATCGTCTTTCCATCTAGTGGGGGCCGTCCTCTGCGGTTTCCAGTGCGTGGCCTCCACTCGAGAACTTTTCTGCTCCAACGGCCGTCAGTTCTACGAGCTATGTGCCTCGCAGTTGTAAGATGGATCACCTAAAAGAAGGCTATGCTAGGCTATGCTAGGCCCCAAACCGTGTTTGTTGCCCTGATTCTTCACGGTATTGGTCGCGAAAGAACAGGAGTAACATTAGTTATAAGAATATTCTAAGTGATCACAGCGTCTCGTCTTCGTCTCCAGATTATAGGCCAGATGATGGACTGCGATGGCCGCAAGCAGGAGTACTCCCGTTTGGTCTGCGCATTGCTGGAGTGGATCCGCGCCAAGATCCAGGAGTTGGATGGACGGGATCTGCCCAACGCGCTAGATGGGATCCAACGGCTGCTGCTAGCTTTCAAGCAGTATAGGACTGTGGAGAAACCGCCCAAGTACGTAAACTCAATCATTCATTCATTTTGTCATTCTTTCATTCATTTCTTTTGGAAGAGAAAAACTTGTTGTGCCTACCCCACATAAAATGGGATAAGGACAGGGAGATGATGATAATTATTAATTCCTAGAGGTTTACTTGATTCCGGCATTCATTTATTCATTCCGTCATTTATTCATTTCGTTTTTTATTAATTCATTTATTGTTTTTTATTTTTTTATTTTGCATTTATTCCTTCATTCATAATTTTATCTGTCTATTAAACTATTCATCAGTTTGTCAACCAATTCAAATATTTTTTTTTATTATATAGGTCAGCATTTGACCTCACTCTGCCTGATGTTAGTAGTGAGGTCTAAGATGGACCTTACCTAGAAGGAACCTATTTACTCTTGATTTGAAGACCCCTGTTGTACATTTCGGGAAATACAGAGCCCGGCAATGAGTTCCACGATTATAAATAATTAAATATTAATTTAATTTTTCAGATATAAAGAGCGTTCGGAGATCGAAGCGCTGTACTTCGACATAAACACGATGCAAAAGAGCCTCACAGGCGAAGCTTGGAGTCCATTGGACGGACAGCTGCCTCAGGACTTGGAGAGAGCTTGGCAGAAACTGGAGCAGGTATGACCTTGACAAGCCTGAGCAATGAGGCCTTAAGGCGGCCTAAAAACTCCGTCACTCTGTTGTCTGTGACCTCACTCATACGAACTTAAGTTGAGAGGATTATATCTATTATTTTTTAAATTTTAAAGTTTTTCCACACTTAGGTATTTCATTGAGAAATCAAAAGTCTTATCAACATTTTCGATTCCGACGGGATTCGAACCCGCGACGATCAGACGATCCTCCTAAAACCGGAGTGCTTTCAACCGCTCGGCCACGGAACCACTGACGTCAGATTTAAAATTAATAAGCTCATATTTATCTGTTAAGCCCCGGATAACTACTGAATAAACATGTTTTGTTCCAGGCCGAGCATGCGCGTGAGATTGCCTTAAGAACCGAACTACTTCGACAACAGAGGTTGGAGCAACTTAACTACAAATTCAACACCAAGGTAAGCCAAAATACAGGCCGAGGCAAGGAAGCTAGTCGTGTCCTGTGGTTATCGTATGAAAGGGCTTTATTAGTTACTTTTATGATGCATGGGACAGCTGGAAGGGAAAGACCTAGGCGAACCTTCTTGGATCAAATTGGCGACATTTTGGAGAAGCCAGGTCAAAAGTACCCTAAACCGACGAGCATGTATGAATGTAATGAGAGTGAATGAGGCGAAAGTTGTGTGTCAGGATCGTAGCGACTGGAGATCCGTGCTCTCTGCCTACCCCACAGGGAAAGAGGCGTGACTTTATGTATGTATGTCTTATGATGTATAGTTAGTTAGTTTTCGATGTATGACGAAGAATGAAAACAAAATACTTTTTCACACCACCCGCTTCAAAAGCAAATTTTTTTCGTCATACAAACTTTTGTCAAAGTGAGTCATTTCTCCCTTAAAGCTGGCGCTCTTGAATCCCTCGCTGTCTCAGAATTTTAGTCATTAACTAAAACTACTATAAACACCCTCGCTATCTCTCGGGAGTTAACTAAAGAATCCTTCGATGCGCTTGGGATTCAATATGGCGCCCGTGACATAATACACTGCTTTATCCCCTTGGTGAATAATCTACTATTCCCCCCTCTCAAGGAAACCTAATATAATAACGAACTTACACTTATTAACGACCTCTGCAGCGCAGTGGGCGAAGGCCCGCCTGCGACGCAAAAGGTTGCGGGTTCGATCCCCGCGGCGGGAACAATGTTTGTATGATCTACAAATATTTGTTTCGTGTCTGGGTGTTTCTATGTATAATATATGTCATCTTAGTACCCATAACACAAGCTCTGCATACTTTGGGGCTAGATGATGCTGTGTGAATAGTCCAGCATTATTATAATTATTATAATTAGTACGTAGTGTTTTGGATTCCGTACCAATCGAACATTATCTCTCTTTAAAACTCAAAAACTACAAAAAATCGTACAACATACACGTGCCGGATAGCCCTGAATGTGTGGAACTTATCAAATCAAATCAAATTTATTTATTTATGATACACAGGTTTAAGAAAAATGTTATAAATAGGTTAATCCAACTGTGATCTGCCATGCAGTGCACTTAATTTTTTTCTTTTGACGTCACTAAGTGGACCACCCTGTATACATACTAACTAATGTAGTACGTAACAGTTTGCACTGTTTGTTATGCGTAGTCCTTTGAATGTAACCTTGTATGCTACAAAGGGTGCAAATAAACTTTATTATTATTATTATAAAAAAATAATAATAATCAAGTTGCAAAGGTTGCCTGGAAGAGATCACTCTGAGTGATAAGGCCGCCCATTGTGCCACTGAATTTAGACTTAAGTTTTTTTTTAATTTTGTCATAAAGAATTATCTATCTATCTATCTATCTATTATTATTATTAATGGAACCCTCAGTGGGCGAGTCCGACTCGCACTTGTCCGGTATTTACGAACCAACCTGTGTACTTCCAGTCGGTGCTCCGCAAGGGGTACCTGAAGGAGATGATCCAGGTGCTCTCAGACCCTCGCTACGGCTCCAACCTGGCGCAGGTGGACGCCACCGTGAAGAAACATGAAGCCATCTCCGCTGATATCCTCGCCAGGTATGTTGGTAAAATAGACAGTGGCGTCGATTCTGCTGTTCACTGACTAAACTTAATTCAATTTCAATTTATTCATAAAACTTAATACATAAAATTACAATTATTATAAATAATTTACATCGAACCCCGCACTAAAACTAAAACTTGAACCTTCTTGTTTCGTTCTCGCTAAAGACGAAAATGGCATGACATTGAAAGTGACATTACTAAAAGTATAATCAAAATGGCGTTTCTGAGCTGTAGCAGCTATTTTACACAGCAAGTAAAATAGTCGTGACTACCCACAAATACTTCATTTTTACTAAAAATAAGTAATTTTAGGAATGCCAGTGTAATAGTAATTCTATTTTGAACCTTATCGTAAAGGTAATAAGAACGTAGCATTTTAGTTTAATTAAGTTTAGTCAGTGAACAACAGAATCGACGCCGGTTTTATTTTCATAGACAACAGGGTCACGACTGAATAGGCGCGGTAGACATTCTTCCAGATCTTTTATGTTCAGATCCCTTGAAGATGTCTAAGGGGGTAGTCAGAGTCATGTCCAAATACATATTAGATACATGCAGAAGTTAGTATTCCATACGTGACAGGTTGCAAGCCCATCGCCGCCTATAAGAATACTAACTGGTTTGAGCATGATGTTTTCCTTCACCATTTATTATTTTATTTATTTTCACCACCAAATACAACCTACATAATTATCATCAAAAAATATGATGTAACCGATAAATATGAGCTAATCAAAAATTTCGATTGCGACTTTAAGGATTCCGTGGCCGAGCGGTATATATGTAGGCACTCCGGCCTTAGGAGGATCGTCTGATCGTTGGGTTCGAATCCCGTCGGAATCGAAAATTTTGATAGACTTTTCATTTCTCAATTTCTATTCTTACAATTTATTTTTTGCCACACCTTGTATTCATGCAATCTGTACTTAGATTTTGTAAATTAAAAAAACTTTATTCTTCTCAGAACGGAGCGTTTTGAAGACCTATCAGCGATGGCAGCGGAGCTGGTCAAGGAGAACTACCACGGAGCTGAGGCTGTCTCCAGGACCGAGCAGGCTGTGCTGCAGCGGTGGAGGGAGCTGCTGGAGCTGCTGGAGAGGCACCGGTGAGGAATATGACGTCATTTTGATTTGGCAAATAAATACAATAAATAATGCTGGTGTGTAAAGGGACGGATGAACAAAAGGTACACGCGAATGCTGAGATGGATGTGTGGAGTGACGCGAATGGACAGAGTAAGGAATGAGTACATAAGAGGAAGTGTGAAAGTGGCGCCAGTCAATGAAAAGATGAGGAGCAACAGGCTAGCATGGTATGGGCATGTAATGAGAAGGGAATGTCATGTAACTAGGAGAGTACTTGGTATAAATGTTGATGGATTGAGTAGAGGTAGGCCAAAGAAAAGATGTATTGTGTGAAGAGACATGAGTAAGAAAGAAGTGAGTGTTTAGATGATGGCTGGAAGAACACATGTTGTGCCGACCCCACATGTGGGACAAGGGCAGGGAGATGATGAAATAATGCTGATGTGTGTCTGCCACTTTACACATTCGCCGAACTATTATTTGGATAGACGATGACAGGCGAATACACGCGATGAGGCCCTCTACACGTTCGTGACCGTCGGCATTCGTCTTTCTAATCCGAATATGTAGAGGGGCCATGACATTATTGAATAGCGCTACAAAGATGGACCGGTCTGGACCGGTGGCCAAAAGAGGAACATTTTGAAATGTCAATCTGTCTGACACTCGGTTCCAGTTGCCATATCCACCATTGCTTGTTTGCTCGGTGTGGTTTTTTCGTTTGGTGCTTTGAATGAATGAATGAATGAAAAATACTTTATTGTACAATGCACACCTTATAACTACAAAATACAGTGGAAAAGAGAACCATAATACAATGCACAATGGGCGGCCTTATCGCTGAGAAGCGATCTCTTCCAGGCAACCTTTGGATGGAGAGGAGTGTTAATGCATGGAAGATTGAACGGGTGCAAAAAATTAAAGGAACTTAAGAGTTGCCTAATCTATTATCTAATAATATATATATACATATATAGATGTATATGTTATAAATAAACTAAATAAAAATATAATACATACCTAGATACTACAAATACCTATAAAATAATAGTAAATAAAACAAGTTACATATTTATTATAATATAAACTACTTAAATAAAAATTATTAAATATACTTAGGTACACACCAGGTATACATACATAAACAAGTGAAACATAGATTTTACAATTCAGAATTATTGGATCCAGTCAGATAATAATTTTTCAATCGTATTTTAAATACATCAGGCGAAGAAGATTTTTTAATAATCAACGGCAGAGCGTTCCAGAGTAGGACAGCTTGAACAGTAAAAGAGTCAGCATAGAAACTAGTTCTATGCAAAGGAGTTTTAAGAAGGAGGTTTTCTGAGGAGCGGAGAGTACGAGGGTTCTCATCACGGAGGTATTCAAAACGCTCCTTCAGATAACCAGGAGTAGAGGGATTGCGGAGGATGTTGAAGAGAAGCTTTGGTCCGTTGCTTAACTACTTTACTGTGAATGTTTTTTTGGCAACACCGAATCATCATCTCCCTGCCCTTGTCCCACATTATGTGGGGTCGGCACAACATGTGTTCTTCCATTCTCCTCTATCAGCCGTCATCTCAACACTCACTCCTTTCTTACTCATGTCATCCTTCACACAATCCATCCATCTTTTCTTTGGCCTACCTCTACTCGTAAATCCATCAACATTCATACCAAGCACTCTCCTACTTACATGACATTCTTCCCTTCTCATTACATGCCCATACCATGCTAGCCTGTTGCTCCTCATATTTTCATTGACTGGCGCCACTTTCACACTTTCTCTTATGTACTCATTCCTTACTCTGTCCATTCGCGTCACTCCACACATCCATCTCAGCATTCGCATCTCAGCCACTTGCACCTTTTGTTCATCTGTCCCTTTTGTTGCCCAACACTCAGATCCATACAATACGACGATTTGGCAACACCGAATGCCATAGACATTTACTTTCTCTATGCCAAATGCGAAAGCAGCGCCTCCCTCACCGGAACAGATATCCTTGTGGGACTCGGTTTTGTAACGTCACGGTCACATAAAAAACGTGTGTGTGATTTTTTCAAGACAACCTGGGATGAACTGGGTTTAAAAGGAACCAAAAATCTTATTCTAGGGTTGTTAGAGGCGAGTAGTCGTTAAAATGTCGTTCCCGGTTATAAAGTTGTTAATCATCCATGACGGAGGCCTTAAGGCGGCCTTAACACTCCGTCACCAGGGCCACCAACTTTCTCACTTTTTTATTTCCACTCTTATGTATGTAGATATGTGCCATGTGCGTAGCTTAGCGCTGAGTCCAGCCCAATTGCCGAATATTTTTATGTCTGTTTTTGTTAACTTTTATAAAATAAATATATAAATAAATAATGCTGGACATTTCACACAGCATCATCTAGCCCCAAACTAAGCAAAGCAGGCATATTTTTATGTCTGTTTTTGTATGTGTGCTTTATTTTTTCGGGCAATAAATGTATTTGTATTTGTATGTATGTTTGTTCTAGATCCTCCCTGACGCGGCTGGCTCAGCTGATGGCGCTCATGAGAGAAGCTGACGCTGTGGGGCATACCCTGGTGGAGATGAAGGTATTAATAATAAATAATATATTCTTTATTTATTATTAGTCGCGTGATTCGAGAGCTGGCGACTTTTTGGCACAAAGAATCAGCGTTGCCATTCAGCGTGGCAATGCCGCCAGTGTTTTGGGCACGCTTCCGACTGGCAGTGACCTGGATCAGTTGAGCTATCTATAGATCGTTTTTACGACGATCCTTAGATAGCTTGACTGATTCTATTGTATTTTGTAATTTTATGTACATATTGTAGTAGCTTAGTTTCTGTAAATAAATTATATCTTAATTTCAGGCAACTTAAGAATAGTATAGAAGGTAGATAGATGACAACTTTGAATTCATTCTACAAGCGTTTCTATATCTTGTACCATTGTTCATAAGGTTTATAATGGTGCGCTATAAAACTAATTGACGCATCGCTTGCCAATTCAATGTGCATTGAGCCATAATGCGCCATGATTACAGGACGAAACTGCCTCAAAAATAAAGAAAAATCGCAAAAAAACAACGATATTTCAGAAAAACCAAAGCCAGCTTTTTGTACACCGCCGTTTTTCTGTTATATCTTTTCCAGTCCATCCAAAGGTTGTCTGGAAGAGATCGCTTTTAGCGATAAGGCCGCCCATTGTACCTACTTGTTATTTTGTGTTCCTGTTATGTTTCTTCTGTGTACTATAAAGTGTTTATCTATCTATCTTTTGTATTTTTATAAAATTTTTTCAATATCTATATTTGTAACAATAATAGTTACTAAACTTAATAAAACTATTATCTATCCTATTTCATATTTTATTAACAGTTTTGTTAAATAAAATCTTATCTTTATCTAGACGCAGTTCCAATCGTCAGACGTAGGCCGGCATCTTGTAGACGTAGAACGTCTGCTCCAAGCGCACGCGCTCCAAGAGCTGCAGCTCGGGGCGTTGGACGAGAGTCTGCGCAGGCTCGCGCGCGCCGCGCCCTCGCAGGGGGAACAGCTGGATGGGAAACTGAAGCAGCTGCAGGACAAGTATACTAGGTGAGATACAGATTATATTTTTTCACACCAAGCGCTCGAAAAGCTTACATTTTTCGTCTCATAGTCTTAAGACAAAGTAAGTAATTTCTCCCTCCTAGTGTGGATAATGCCTCCAAACTATTTAGCTATCTAATGTTGTTGCATATTAATGTTAAAATATTTTTTGAGAACAAACGAATAGATTATTATTATTGTAGTACGTACAAAACCTGTTCATTAGACTTGCTTGCTATTTTCTGGGTGTATGTATGTATTTACTATATTTCTCGCAGTATGTATGAAAAGTAGAGTATTCACCTTGGGGTTAAAGCTGTCTTAGTCTTGGGAGCTCTTGAATCCCTTACTGTCTCAGGATTCTAGTCATGAACTCCCTCGTTTCACTCGGGAGTAAACTATAAACACCCTCGCTGTCGCTCGGAAGTTAAGTACAGAATCCTTCGATGCGCTTGGGATTCAGTATGGCGCCCGTGACATAATACACTGCTTTATCCCCTTGGTGAATAATCTACTATTATAGTGTTAACCGCTTATGCCTAGTTCGGAAGGCTTGTATTTTAGTCGAGTAGCGAGTAACTTAGTACCAAACCTGTTCGAACACTTAAAAATTTAGTCGAGTGGACTCTATTTTCTATTCGACTCTATTTTTTGGGCGAGTTATTCTTCTAGGCATTAACCATTTTACAAGTAACAATACAAGTTACTTTTAAGGGTTTCAAATCGACAAGTAAACTTTTACTATAAACCTTTTGCAGCTTGGTCGAGGCGGCAAAAGACCGGAAGGCAAGACTTGAGGATGCAAGGAACCTGTACCAGTTCCTAGAAGACCATGATGAGGAAGAAGGTAATTTTAAAAGCGCCTTTAAATCTTCAGGAAAACGTATGGGTTCCCACTATACAGACTTTGTCTAGTGTGGGTAACACAGGCAAGCTTACAGTGCTACCATTACAGCTAAGCATAATTAAAAATTGTTTTTACACTGTATGTATTGTATCTGTGTTGTGTTTTTTTCGCTAAGGAAATAAAAAATATTTTAATTTTTTTCAAGATACCATACGCAGGCGCGGTCGCAGTCTAAAATTGGGGGGGGGGGGTCACTACTGACATTTTGGGAGGGGGGGTCACTACTGACTTGGGGGGGGGGGTCACTACTGACATTTTGGGGGGGGGGTCACTACATACACACTTTATTGCACAATACACAAGATTTTACTATAGGACGTGTACGATTTTGGGGGGGTCATGTCCCCTGTGACCTCCCCCCCTCGGACCGCACCGCATACCATTCTTGCCTCTTGCTTTCTCAAACTCAACGGAGCAAGAGCTAATGTTCTGTGGCAAGGAAAATTAGTTTAAATATCTTAGCCTAGGAGTGAAGGCGTTTTTTTTTATTTCTTAGATAGAAAATAGAAAATACTTTATTGTACACCACATGGACATTACAAAATACAAACAAAGATAGAAGAAAACATTTAAAGCGAAGTACAATGGGCGGTCTTATCGCTGTGAGCGATTTCTTCCAGACTTCCAGACTTCTTAGTCTTAGCCCAGATAAAATAATGCAATGTAGCACAGCATACAGTAATAATAATAATCAGTAATAATCATTTATTTAGTTAATTACATGAATAACACGTCAGATATTGTTAGGTAGGTAATTAATTTTAATTTGTAAATACCTATAATAATAATAAAATAATTTAATAATAATTTTAATATACGATTAAGTACATTTGTTCAACTACAGGCACTTTTACAGGCTAAGAACTCCTCGTAACTGTAATAGTACATTATGGTACTAGTGTGTAACATTGGTGATTACCGCCGAGGCGCCATTGAGACCCGAGCCGTAGGCGAGGGTCTTAAGAGAGCCGAGGACGGTAATCATCAATACACATGTGTATCACGACGTACGACGTTTTTCAACACACTTGTGAATAAAATAACAATAAAAACTCATTTACAACAGTGAAAACGAGTTGTGAAAAATGATATAGAAGAAGAAGAAGAAGGGAGAAATTAATTAGTTTTCCTATGCGCGCGCATTGCGATCGGCCACAGACTAAATGCATGAGGTTTTTTTTTTATTTTCCGCGCCTATTCTGCCACGTATGTACAAAATGGGGAATATAAAATTTTCTTATATTACACAGAAAACAAAAGTTATATTTGAGTGAAAGTTTTATTTATTAAACACGTACGAGTTAAAATTATCTATTTAAATAAGAAGTTGCATGAAATGAGCAAGCAATAGGAACATTAATTTATTTGTTCTATTGAACACGATCTTTTTTTTAATAAAAACTTTTTTAAGAACAAAGCAACTCAACCAATAAAATTTAAAAAAAAAATCTATACCTAACTCACTAGTGAGATAAAGTAATGAAGAAGTCACAGTTTGATTAGGGTGTCATTATGTGCCTAATGACCATAGAGCCACTTTATGAGCAAGTGTGTTGAAAAAGCAGTTGTCAACTAGCCAGTGCTTCAGGGCTTGTTGCCTTTGTGACAATTTCAGGAAGATTGTTATACACTATCGGTCCCATTATGCTCGTTAACTTCCCCGACTTGGCGAGGGTGCTAGGCAGGGTGGTGAGCTTGTCCGCTCGCCGGTTTTAGTTAGGTTAAACTATGGCATCTACTAAATCTGTTCAGCTTCATTATCTCATTTTTTTTAATTTAGCCGTGTTGGCGGAATATCGTTGTACTTTCAATCCGAAGGTCGTGGGATCGAATCCCGGCCGTGCATCAATGGATTTTGCGTTTCGTAAAAATATGCGCTTTAACACGAGGGAAAACATCGCGAGGAAACCAGTTAGTGTTATACGCGGCGATGGGCTTGCAACCTGTCACGTATGGAATACTAACTTCTGCAAGATGTGGGCATGTATCTAATATTTGTACATGCCTCTGACTACCTTAGACATCTTCAAAGGATCTGAAATATAAAAGATCTGAGAGAATGTCTACCGCGCCTTGGGGATACAGTCGTATCTAAGGGGGTAGTCAGAGGCATGTACAAATATACATATTTGATACATACCCACATCTTGCAGAAGTTAGTATTCCATACGTGACAGGTTGCAAGCCCATCACTGCCTATGAGAATACTAACTGGTTTCCTCACGATGTTTTCCTTCACCGAACACACGATGTTTTTTGTTTTTTTGAATTTACACGTTCTAAATAACTAATTATAATATTAATTTTAATTATTAATGAACATGCTTCTGGCAAATAAATTATTTCATTTCATTTCCATCAATAGGATGGGTGACCGACAAGCAGCGTATCTGCCGTGCAGATGTAGCCGCGAAGGATCTTCGCGGTGTGTTGGCTTTGAAGCAAAAGCACACGGCGCTCTTACACGAGCTACGGGCAAGAGAACATGTCTCCCAGCGGCATAAGGCTAAGGGACAGAGGTATGTATTGTAACGTACAAGCACTCGAACGTTCTAGAAGACTCGCGCGCAGGAGAGATTCCACGAACATTCTCGCTTAGACATACCAAATTAACAATTGGATCGTAATACCTAGAATTAAGGTTCATATTTGTTTGGCGCTACTGACAAGCGACCTTATTACAAGTGTATAAGGAACAAGGTCACTTGTCACGTGTTGTTGTTTATTTATAGAAACTTCCTGTTTATTTGTAGAGTTCTTTCGGCGATCTTTCTAGACGTCCTGGTTGGGTATATAAACGGGGCGGTTTGCGCGTCACGGACAGTTCTTTGTGAATTACGAGCGAGTTAACTTGTGAGTTAACAAAGTGAATAGTGACTAGTGATATTCAGTGCGACTGTTGATAACTTTAAAGTGTGTTTTGAGTAAATTAGCGTGTAATAAAGTTTCGAAAGTTATACCTAGTGTTTATCTTCAGAATCTGTTGTTCAGAATGATTCGTTATGTGATCATCATCATCATCCGCAGCCAAGTATATCCCACTGCTGGGTATAGGCCTCCCTCTGTTTACGCCACTCCTTCCGGTTCTGTGCCTCACGCATCCAGAACCTATGCTGCCTCTTGATGTCGTCCACCCATCGCGCAATTGGACGTCCTCGACTTCTTTGTCCGGTTCTAGGCCACCATTCGGTCAAAGTCTTACTCCACCTGCCGTCACTTCGTCTGGCCAAGTGTCCTGCCCAATTCCATTTGAGTTCCATTACCCTGTTTCCGACGTCTTGAACTTTAGTCAGACGACGGATTTCGGCATTAGGAACTCGGTCTAGCAGGTTGATACCGAGCATGGAACGCTCCATGGCTCTCTGTGCAACACGTACTTTGTACACAGCCTCCTTAGTGAGCGCCCATGTTTCGGCACCATACGTCATGGTTGGCAGGACACATTGGTTATAGAGACGAGTTTTCAGGCATTGTGGAATTTCCTTTGACCGGTAAATGTTTTCATGCTTTCCAAAAGCCGCCCATCCAAGCTGAATCCTCCTAGCGATCTCCTCAGTTTGATGCTCTTTGGCAAAAGAAAGTATATGACCAAGATAAAGATACTTATTGACCTTCTCTAGTCTCTCGTTTCCGACCATTACAGCTGAATTCGATGAGACAAGAGAGTTGGCCATGACCTTTGTCTTGGTCATATTCATCTTAAGACCAACTTGCAAAGAGGCATCATACAGTTGTTTGATCATCTCTTGGAGATCGTCTAGGTTTTCGGCGAATAAAACCAAGTCATCGGCAAACCTGAGATGTGACAGGTAGACACCATTGATGTTAATACCAGTTTGCTCCCATGCAAGCGTCTTAACCACGTCTTCAAGGACAGCAGTAAAGAGCTTGGGTGAAATGGTGTCTCCCTGTCGCACCCCCCTGTTGATGTTAATAGGGTTGGTTATGTCATGAAGCCGAACTTGCATTTTTGCTGAGCTGTGGAGTTCGCGTATCACATCAACATACCGTGAATCTATCTGGCAACGATGGAGATGTGATAAAAATATCATATTTTAGTAGAAAATAAAGATTTTCAAACATAAAAATCAAATTTTAAATTCACGTCAAAACGCTCGACGGTGTCATGGCGGTTGTTATGACGTCACAGCTCACCACTGCAACAGCAAAAACTACGTGCATAGACACTAATGACTAAAGCTGAAAGGAAACAAAAGGCGCAGTTTTGGTCTATTATACTGAGTGATGACGTCACGCGTCACGAGCTATCATGGCGGATTGTTGTATTTTGTAGATTTATTTTATTAAATAATTGAATAATCTCGACATTATTAGGACACTAAATGCATTTTTCTCAATCCTGGAATCCTATTTTATTAGACCAGGTAATTATTTTGGCGAAACTTGATTATGTCATCATGCCTATTGGCAACTCTATTACGATGGCCTTGTAGTCCAGGCGATCGTAGATAGAGGTCACACTGAGATAGTAATTTATTTAATATCTATTCATCCATCATTTAATATCCATCGCGTCTTCAAAAATCTTTCAGGGCGTCTGGTCGAAGCGTCGCGTGATTCGAGAGCTGGCGACTTTTTGGCACAAAGAATCAGCATTGCCATTCAGTGTGGCAATGCCGCCAGTGTTTTGGGCACGCTTCCGACTGGCAGTGACCTGGATCAGTTGAGCTATCTATAGATCGTTTTTACGACGATCCTTACTTGACTGATTCTATTGAATTTTGTAATTTTATGTACATATTGTAGTAGTAGATAGTCTGTAAATAAATTATAATATATCTATTTGTTTTCTAGTCTAATAGACGCCCAGCATCCTAGAAGCGCGGAGATCTCAGCGCGACTAGCCTCGCTGGCGCAGCAGTGGGATGCGCTAAGAGAATTGGCGCAGGCTCGGGATAAACAACTGTCGGCTGCGGCGGAGGCACATCAGGTACGTCTGTTTACTCCTCTGTGGGGGTTCGATCCCCGCCGCGGGACAAATGTTTGTATGATCTACTAGTATTTATCTCGGGTCTGGGTGTGTATACATAGAAGTATAATATGTATGTATTTACAAACAATAAGTATTGAAGTAGTACGTATATCAGTCATGTAGTACCCATAACACAAGCTCTGCTTACTTTGGGGCTAGATGATGCTGTGTGAAATGTCCAGCATTATTTATTTATTTATTACCTCTGTAGCGCAGTAAGCGAAGGTTGCGGGTTCGATCCCCGCCGCGGGACAAATGTTTGTATGATCTACTGTCCGCCGTGGTGTTACCCACGGTCCCTCGGGAAAACATCACTTTCCCGGGATAAAATGTAGCCTATGTTCAGGGATAATGTAGGATTCTAATTAAAGAATTTTTCTAATCGGTCCAGTAGTTTCGGAGCCTATTCAATTCAAACACAAATCTTTCCTCTTTATAATAGTGTAGACTAGCTTCTACGTGCGGCTTCGCCCGCGTGGTACCAACATTTTGAATAGCCTATATGCTCCAGGTCACTATCTACGCCTAATCAAAGTTTCATCCAAATTGGTTCACTGGTTTGGGCGTGATTGAAACACAAACATACAAACATCTATAGTACCACAAACTTATCTGAATCGGTGAAAGAGGCGCTGCTATTGCATTTGGTGTTGGCAGAAAAATAAATTTTACATTAAAATTCGTAAGTAAAGTAAGTAAGTAAGTTCGTATGAGTCAGTGGCCAACTCTGGTGACGGAGTTTTTAGACCGCCTTAAGGCCTCCGTCATGGCTTAACGACTTAAATAGCCGGGACCGACAATTTAACGTGCCCTCCGAAGCACGGAAGCGCTCAGATGAAAATGCCACTGGCGGTCACCCATCCACCTACAGACCGTTTCGAACGTTGCTTAACTTCGACGATCTATCAAGAACGACTAAGCAAGCACGACCACGAGCGCTTCATCACATTAAAATTCGTTATTTCATCATTTGGCCACCGGTTCAGATAAGTTTGTGGTACTCTAAACAAACTCATAAACTTTCAACTTTATTATATGAGTGGGATTATTTCATTTTCAGTTCTACGGCGACGCGAACGAAGCTGAGTCGTGGATGAAGGAGAAGCGCCCCCTGGTGGCCACCTCGGATTGTGGACGCGATGCTCACACGGCCGGGGCTCTGTTGGCTAGACACAGGTATAATCAATAGAATTTTTTACAAAAAAAAATAACATGGATAATCTCAGAATTTCAATTTTAAAGTGAAAGTATTAAAAACTAGCTTCTGCGCGCGGCTTCGCCCGCGTGGTACCAACATTTTGAATAGCCTATATGCTATTCCAGGTCACTATCTAAGCCTATACCAAGTTTCATGCAAATCGGTTCACTGGTTTAGGCGTGATTGATACACAAACATACAAACATCCAAATATCGAAACATACTCACAAACTTTCAGATTTATTATATTATTAGGATACTTGAATATACAGGATCAAATTGGCGACATTTTGGAGAAGGGCCAGGTCAAAAGTACCCTAAACCGACGAGCATGTATGAAGAATGTAATGAGAGTGAATGAGGCGAGAGTTGTGTGTCAGGATCGTAGCGAGTGGAGATCCGTGCTCTCTGCCTACCCCACAGAGAAAGAGGCGGGATTTTATGTATGTATGTTGAATATACAGCCAGAAACCGTGAAAAATAATTGTCATGAAGTTTTTCAGTGTATTTATTAAGCGCAAAGTTCATTTATCAATTAAAGCAAAATAATACAGGGTCTTTCATTTTAAACTACAAAAAAAACGCCATAGTTACCCAAGCTCATACTTGGTTGCAGAGCGCTCCACGACGAGATCCGAGCTCATGATGCAGAGCTCCAGACCCTCAGGAGTAACGCGGAGAGACTGGAGAAGGATGGCATCACCAGCTTACAGGTATGTGACATTTATTTATTTATTTATAAGTATACCACATCATATAATTAAAACATTTCGAAATATAATTATAGTAAATACATATTTCTGATATATATAACAATTTACAGTATACAACAGCTTTCACTATATATCGCATAATAATATGTTGAAAAAAATAAAACAAACTTATAATTAAACTAAGTAATGTATTGGTACACAACTAACCCCAC
The DNA here is from genome assembly GCA_963565295.1 of Epirrhoe alternata. Classification (NCBI taxonomy): domain Eukaryota; kingdom Metazoa; phylum Arthropoda; class Insecta; order Lepidoptera; family Geometridae; genus Epirrhoe; species Epirrhoe alternata. The sequence goes on from OY751402.1 coordinate 6,177,024, forward strand.
TTTCACAGGCGCCATATTGAATCTAGATCAAGCTTCCGAGCGGAAGCGAGGGTTTTTATAACTACCGAGTGAAACGAGTGATTCAAGTGCGTGATTAGAGAGCTTTATTTCTGAAATGAAATTCAGTACAAAATTTTTCATCGTCATCATCTCAGCCATCTTATGTCCACTGCTAATAGGCCTCCCCCATAGATTTCCACAGCGATCGATCTTGTGCGGCACCCAACGGCTCCCAGCAACCTTTACCAGATCGTCTTTCCATCTAGTGGGGGCCGTCCTCTGCGATTTCCGGTGCGTGGCCTCCACTCGAGAACTTTTCTGCCCCAACGGCCATCAGCTCTACGAGCTATGTGCCCCGCCCACTGCCACTTCAGCTTGCTAATCCTGTGGGCTATGTCGGTGACTTTAGTGCAACATTTTACCCACTAATATTGAATAAACATTGTTAGGCATCAATCTTTATTGTTTTGTATGACATAAAAATTGATTTTTTCGAGCAGTTGGTGTGATTTTCAGTGATCAAACTGGTATATTTTTTTTTACTTTGAAAATTATAGTACGTTAGATTTGTCATGGCTTTTTGAAAATAAAAAAAACCAGTATCAACTCCGTATTTTTTTGAAAATAAATAAACATTATAATTTGTAATTTTATAGTGCTAATCCACACTTGGTATTTCATTAAGAAATGAAAAGTCTCATCAAAATTTTGGATTCGGACGGGATTCGAACCCGCATCGATCAGACGATCCTCCTAAAGCCGGAGTGCCTTACCACTCGGCCACAGAATCCTACTTGCGGGTGTCCAAATTTTCGATAAGACTTTTCATTTCTTAATAAATAAACATTTCTCTCTACAGTTGCCAACAGAAGTGGAGTCCACTCCTACAATAGATGAAGAGGAATTCGTGAACGAGTCCCGTCTGGTGCCCACTGAAGTATGGGAAGAGGAACCAGTGGAGAGACTGGAACACAGGACAGTCACCGAGGAGAGGACTGTTCCGCAGGTAGGCTGGTCAAGCGCGTGTCGGGCCAGGGGCTGTTCTGGCGTGTGAGGAGACTTCAGTAGAATCTCGCGACAAAAGATTATCTGGCTAAGTGCGTGTCAGTTGCTGTGTGCTGTGTGAGAATGGTGGATTTACTACGATCTCAAGGTATTTTCTTTTCGTAACAAAATTTTGTTGATAAATCTGGTCAAGCGCGAGTTTTTTTTTTTTATTTATTTATTTACTTGAGTAACTACATATTTATCATAATATTGTGCCTGAAAACCTTAATAGGTTTGAGTAGGCACTCACATTCGTCTTAACTAATAGGTAGGCTTTGGAGTCGGGCCGTGATATTAAAAAGACAGGGACATGTGACAATAATACATCTATTTTACGAATTATATCCTAATAATCCTAATATCCTATCCTAATATCCTAACCCTAATAATATAATAAATCTGAAAGTTTGTGAGTATTTTGGATGTTTTATAAGATATTTGATTTGATTTGATATTTGATTATAAGATATCTGATTATTTGCATGACAAAAAAGCTTGGGACTTGCTCCAACTCAATGGATCCATGGATCACCTAAAAAAATGATAGGCCCCAGACCGTGTTTGTTGCCCTGATTCTTCACGGTATTGGTCGCAAAAGAACAGTAGTAAAATTAGTTTTAAGCCTATTCTAAGTGATCCCTGTGGTCCTACTGAATAAATGATATTTGATTTTGATTTTGTTTGTATGTTTGTGTATCAATCACGCCTAAACCAGTGAACCGATTTGCATGAAACTTGGAATAGGCGTAGATAACCTGGAATAGCATATAGGCTATTCAAAATGTTAGTACCACGCGGGCGAAGCCGCGCGCAGAAGCTTGTAATAATAATAATTTTGAAAATAATTTGTCCAGGTAAAAGCTCTGTACGCGTTCACGGGCCAAGGCATCTCGATGGCGAAAGGCGAGGTGATGTTCCTCATCAACAAGACCAACCCTGACTGGTGGTCGGTGAGGAAGGCGGACAGAACTGATGGATTTGTACCGGCTAACTATGTCAGGGAGATTGAACCGAGGGTCGTGCCGGTAAGTTTAATGCCGGCCACCCACGATCAAGTTTACCGTCCAGTCTGCAGCGGACTGGATGCGGCGTCCAGTAAACTTGACGGTGTATGGGTGTGCATGACAAGCGAACAAGAACTTCGTTCTGCCGACTTGATCATGTTTGCAGCGCTGCAAACTGGACGGTAGACTGGATCGTGGGTGGCCGGCATGATATAACTCTCATTTTATTTCATTTCATAAAAATATACGGTTGCAATCAGACCACGATTCTAAACATATTTAGCGAAAAAAAAAAACGCAATTTTTGACTTAGTTACATTATTATATCTGCTTTGTCTCGGGTCTGGGTGTTTCTATGTATAATATGTATGTATTTACAAACAAAAAGGTATACAGGGTGTAAAAAGACAACTACCGAAAACTGAGGGGTTGCAATCAGACCATGATTGTAAACTAATTTAGCGAAAAAAAATGCAAAAAAAATGTTGATTCAGCTTTGTAATTTTATGTTATTTTCGGTTATTTACTACTATTACAACATAATAAGACAATACCTACCTAAAAATTGCATTTATAAAAGAAAAAAAACAGTTAAAACTCAAAATCCAGCAATCTACGTAAAACAACGCGCCCAGAACATACGCAAACAGCTCTTCAAACGCTTTCTTCAGATTTAATGATTTTGACGTGACAACGTCTTATAATTCGATAGAGCCGGCTGCACGCACGAAAAAATGCGGCGTTACCTCGCTCTGAGGCGTTCCATGTAAGGCTTGAAGTGCAAGCGAGAGCGCGGAACGAGCGACAAAGAAGCACAAACGTTGTCACGTTCAACTATCGTCAGTAAACCGACTTTACAGACAACCCATTTTGTTTCGCAAAATCCTTTCGGATTTGGTTGTGTGTTGGGGTGCTCTACCCCCTTGCGGCTTCGGTAGACGTCTTTTTACACCATGTATAAGTTATCTAACTCCCATAAGCTTTGCTTAGTTTGGGGCTAGATGATGCTGTGTGAAATGTCCAGCATTATTCATTGTTTATACCAGGTGCAAGTACGTCGCCCGGAGAAGGTGAGGACAGTCCAGCGTGTGAAGAAGACGGTGCTGGTGAAGCAGGTGGTATCTGTGAGGAGGACGCCGGTCAGTCGTCGCACTTCCAGACCTCAGGTAAGCCTTTAGATACAGTAGTCACAGGATCTTTGTCCTTATGTAATAGAATAGAATTTATTTTGCCAGAATATAGGTAGGTACTTTTACAAGTTTGTTTGCCTATTTACATACTTATATATTCTACCATCCACCTGGTGTGCAAAATTTATAACATGATATTAAGCTAAATAATCTTCTAATAATTATTTATTTATATAATAGTCAAAACATTCAAATTAGATAAATTTATATTTAAGTACTCTCACAATAAAATTGTTTAAGCATGTCAACGTTATGTTCTGAAGTTGGCTGCAACAGCTGCGCAGAACCCATTTTTGATGACCCATTTAAAATGAAGACAGCGTTGTATGTGCCTCGCTCACTCGCTCAGCGATACAGCGTTCAAAACTCACGCTGAGCGATGAAAATGTCATAGCCCAGCGACAGAACAGAACTATACTAGTATATAAGTAGTATATCAGTTATCTGGTTCCCATAGTACAAGCTTTGCTTAGTTTGGGGCTAGATGATGCTGTGTGAATTGTCCAGCATTATATATATATATATATATATATCTATATATACTCGCTTCAACGCTCAACGCTCGCGGTCGGACAACTGCCTTAGGCATGTAAATTTATGAATTGGTTTTCCCTACAGGTTAGAAACCCGTCACAAATACAAGCGCCGTTGACTATAGAACAGAGGATGAATGAAATACAGAAGGATTATGGTGAGTTAGTTGTTCACTAAAGAAACTAAATAAAATGATGGTGATAATCGTGTTTTCTCGCTTGCACACCAGTGCCGTCACTTGTGTGCAAGCGAGAGAACATCAGTATCGCTCTATTTTGGATTTTATTTAACTTACAGACTTCTTAACTTACTGTAAGTAAATGATAATCCACTCAGAAACGTAAATGACTAAAACCGTTCCTTAGTAAGTTCTTTAGTAAAGATCCTACTTCCTACTATCCCACTTCCTACTACCATACTTCTAATTCCTACTATCCTACTTCCTACTATCATACTTCCTACTTTCCTACTCTAATAATAAATCGCAAAGTTTGTGAGTATGTTTATGTTTTAATCACGCCTAAACCGATTTGGATGAAACTTGGAATAAGTGTAGATAACTGATGGTGAGAAAAATATTAGTAACACATGCCATTATCATTTTCTGCATCTGCTGCAACTGTCCTTAAATTTTTTTGGTAGTCATAAAATAGCGGTGTATAAGTGTAACGTTATTTATCAATTTTATTTTCAGAGGAGCTATTGACCCTATCTGCGTCGCGTCGCGCGCAACTCGAAGACGCCATCAAGTTGTACAGTTTCTTCGCGGAGTGCGATGACTTCGACAAATGGATGAAGGATAAGGAGAAGATGTTGAGGACTGATGAGGCTGAGGATAGCGTGGATACCGCTAAGAGGAAGTATGAGGTGAGATTCAACAATTCTTTTTCACGACGCGACGACCTCAGTAGCGCAGTGGGCGAAGGCCCGCCTGCGACGCAAAAGGTTGCGGGTTCGATCCCCGCCGCGGGATAAATGTTTGTATAATCTGCAAATATTTATCTCGGGTCTGGGTGTTTCTATGTATAATATGTATGTATTTACAAACAAAAAGTATATAAGTAGTATATCAGTTATCTGGTTCCCATAGTACAAGCTTTGCTTAGTTTGGGGCTAGATGATGCTGTGTGAAATGTCCAGCATTATTTTTTTATTTTTTTATATCCTTTGTAGAAATTCGTGACGGACCTCTCAGCGGCCTCCAAGCGCCTGGAACACATCGACGCTGCCGCCGAAGAGCTGGTGGTGGACAAGCACGGACAAGCAGGCCGCGCCACCGCTCGGAGACAACAGCTGCGCCAGCAGTGGGACAGGCTGCTGCGGCTGAAGCAGCAGAAGGAGAAGAGTCTGGAAGGTGCCTCCAGGTTAGTACTGAAGAGCTGGTGGTAGACAAGCACGGACAAGCAGGCCGCGCCACCGCTCGGAGACAACAGCTGCGCCAGCAGTGGGACAGGCTGCTGCGGCTGAAGCAGCAGAAGGAGAAGAGTCTGGAAGGTGCCTCCAGGTTAGTACTGAAGAGCTGGTGGTAGAAGTTTGGAAGGAGACCCCAGGTTAGTGAATATACAGGGTCTTTCATTTTAAACTACACAAACTGACAGGGCTTCATTTATGGGTTGTAATTAGACGTTTGACCGTATCAATTTAATTCCTAAGCCTAAGTTCAAAATTTATCTTTTATTGATTTTTTTTATTGGCCGCTTACAAAGGAATCTATGCTCCCTCCTCGATCACATACCCAACGTGGAAATACGACGTCGCGAACCAAGGTCGTCGACGTAGGTATGCGCATCGCAAGTCTCAAGTGGAGATGGGCAGGACACCTGGCTAGACGGAAAGACGGAAGATGACGAAAGCGATTACGAAATGGTGGCCCAGAGATGCACAAAGACCACGAGGCAGACCACCCGCCTGATGGTCGGATGACATCGTTACTGTAGCTGGGAAAGCGTGGGAAAGGACTGCACAGGACCGAGAAGAGTGGCGATATAGAGAGGAGGCCTATACTCAGCAGTGGGTGCAACCGGGCTGAATAGATAGATAGATTGATTTTTTAGGATATGTTGCATAATGATTTTCAAGGAGAACAGAACTTCCACCAATCGCAGCCCGGCTACATCCAAGCTCCAAGTGCATAGCATATTTTTATCAGAACCGTCCGAAACTCTTCTTCGTGTCTTAATAACTTAAGCCTTTGCCCTCATCTTCTTTATTACAGCGTGGAACTCTTCGGCCGAACCTGCGACGAAGCCCTGGACTGGATGGCGGAGAAGGAACAGCAGTTGGCAGCATCTTCTGCTCCTGCTGCCGACCTTCGGACTGTCCAAGCGTTGCAGAGAAGACATGCCCAGCTGGAGAGGGAATTGGAGCCGGTGAAGGAGAAAGTGCATACCGTGAGCCTGCTGGCTGATAGGTGAGTTTTATTGTAAGGAGTTAAGGTACACAATTGTGTGGCAATAGCGCTGATAGGTGTGATCTGGAGTGTTATTGGGAGGGGATAAAGTACAGAATTGTGTGGCAATCAGTGTCGGTAGACCTAGACTAAAGAAAGTGCGTATTGTAAGGGCATAAGGTGTAAATTTGTATAGCTTTACGCGCTCTTGAAGAGATTCATTTGAATATAACTTCGGACAATGAGCATGAGTTCACTAGTGAAACGTGTAGATGGCGCTTACCGGTGCTTAACCGATAAATATGAACTTATCAAGAATTTGAATTGCGACTAGGGTTCTGTGGCCGAGCGGTAAGGCACTCCGGCTTTAGGAGGATCGTCTGATCGTTGCGGGTTCGAATCCCGTCCGAATCCAAAATATTGATAAGACTTTTCATTTCTTATTGAGGAGATTAGTTTTATTGTAAGGGGATAAGGTGCAGAATTGTGTGGCAATGCGTGACGATGTTATTGACTTGGAGAAGTGCATGATATAAGGGGGTAAGGTTCAAAATTGTGTTTTAATTTTTTGTAGAGTAAAATAGATTTTGTTCGCCAGATTGGCGTCGATTCTGTTGTTCACTGACTAAATTTAACTAAACTAAAATGCTACGTTCTTATTACCTTTACGATAAGGTCCCAAAATAGAATGACTATTACACTGGCATTCCTAAAATTACTCATTTTTAGTAAAAATGAAGTATTTGTGGGTAGAATTAGTCACGACCATTTTACTTGCTGTGTGAAACAGCTGCTACTGACGCTCAGAAACATCATTTTGATTATACTTTTAGTAATGTCACTTTCAACGACATGCCATTTTCGTCTTTAGCGAGAACGAAATAAGAACGTTCAAGTTTTAGTTTAATTAAGTTTAGTCAGTGAACAGCAGAATCGACGCCATTGTGTCGTTAATTTGTGTGTTTATGTTCCACGCAGTCTCATTGTGATGTTTGAGTGTCTTGGGTATGTGCCGTTGTAGCTAGCTGCACTTTCAATATCATCATCATCAGCCTATAGCAGTCAACTTTTGAATATAGCCTTCCCTAATGGGCGCCATTCCGCTCTGTCCTCAGCATACACTTTACATATCACGAGCACTTTAAATTTTTAAGAATTTGACAAGATTTGAATATTCTGCAAAAATTATCTGTTGGTTTCAAGAAAAGAGTTATTAGGCACCTTCTGGGTAGGCTCGCTCCATCGTAGACCTCATTCTTGCCTATGTTATTTTCGTAAGTAAATATATGTCTCTAATTTCTCCAATAAAATTGCACCAAAACGGAATTTGGAGATGTTTTTTTTATTAATTTTTTCCGCCACCATTTTATACCAAGTTTTTATTCTGTTTTCCTTACTTTTTGTATTCTTTCTCTTAAAGTATTTTTCAATATTCATTTTGATTTCAGTGTGAAATCCCAATATCCAAACGAGAAGGCGAACGTAGAACTGCGCCAACAAGAGATAAGAGAGATGTGGCAACGATGCGAGGCGCAGGCCGCGGAGAGACGCAGCCTGCTGCAGAGTGCTGTCGGACACCAGATCTTCGGCTCCAGCAGTGCTCAGCTGGTTGACTGGCTACAGGTAAGTTAACATACATACATACAAACATAAAGTCACGCCTCTTTCCCTGTGGGGTAGGCAGAGAGCACGGATCTCCACTCGCTACGATCTTGACGCACAACTCTCGCCTCATTCACTCTCATTACATTCTTCATACATGCTCGTCGGTTTAGGGTACTTTTGACCTGACCCTTCTCCAAAATGTCGCCAATTTGAACCAAGAGGGTAAGTTAAGTTGGTAAAATTAGGTGGAAATTGAGTTATAGTGATGTTATAGGTCTTGAAAGATGGAAAAAATTGGGTAAATCTTGGGTATTAGGAAAGTGATTGAAAAAACAGGGTCACGACTGTATCCCCAAGGCACGGTAGACATTCTCTCAGATCTTTTATGTAGTCCAGATCATTTGAAGATGTCTAAGGTAGTTAGAGGCATGTACAAATGATTTGATACATGCCCACATCTATTACATCCCTTAATTAACGAGATCTAGCGCAGCCATCTAGCGGGACGCGCCGGCGCGAGCGTTTCATTCTACAAGCGTTTCTATATCTTGTACCATTGTTCATAAGGTTTATAATGGTGCGCTATAAAACTAATTGACGCGTGCTTGCCAATTCAATGTGCATTGAGCCATAGACGCCAAACAGTGAGCTATAAGATAGATATGCCCATTAGCTCAGTTGGTACAGCGTCGCCATGGATCGGCGAGGTGCGTGGGTTCAAATTCTGCACAGGCTGGATGGATATTACATTGATAAGTAATATCCATCCTTAAGTGCCTTTTCTTTATTTTGTTACTAGCTGAACCGCGCGACTTCGTCTACGCATTATTTGCACATACAGACTTTCGAACCTTACGACTTTGAAACTGCCTCACACCACCCCTAAGGGGTGTTTTGAAAAAATAAAAAACATGGGTTTCATTATTTACTTTAAAGTTTATTTTTACCGAGTTTGGAGTAATTCGGACCAAGGAATATTTTTTTACCATACAAACTTTAACACCCTGTATAACACCCTTAAGGAATGATTTTCCAAAATGTTATACGCCTATATGTTATTCCAGTATGTAAGCAATCTACGTTCCAAATTTCATCACAATCTGTTAAGTCGTCACGGAGATACGTGAAGACAAACATTCGCACACACAGACTTTCGCATTTATAATATTAGTAGGATATTGTTCAATAAATTACTGTATTGTATTGTATTTTAAGATCTGAAATACTTGTACAGAAAGTCCGTGAGCAGCTCGCTCAAGAGTCGACGGCGAAGGACGTGGCAACAGCTGAGGCGTTGCAGAAGCAGCATCAAGAGCTGGCTGATGATATCAAGGCGCATGATGATGAGTAAGTTTCTTCTGATAACTCTTTTTATTTTATTTTTCATTGTTCTTAATTTTATTTCGTTTTGCTGTTTAGGTCTTTTCTTGTTTTGTGTATTGCTTGTAGATTGCATTTAGGTGAGTAGGGATAGGCACAGAGGTTCCTAACTTCATAGCTCTGTCACCTACTTACCTCATACCTACTTTTGTATTTTTCTTTTTTGTACCTGTTCTCTGTATGTGTAATGTACCTGTGTCTGTGTGTTGGCAAATAAAGCTTTCTATCTATCTAACTTCTAAAAAGTTATATAAATGACTGTGAAAATTGTATCAAAATCCTTTGTGTATTACGTAATTATTTATTTTTTAGTAAATTTTTATTTATTTCGGAACAAATTCATAAGTATAGATCATATAATTATGTAGAAAACATGGAAAATCACGGTTAATTATTTCCTGGAATTAACTGTAATTAAAAAAAAACAAAATAGCTTTTTCTACCAAAGTAACGAATAGTTTTCCAAAATCAAATCTCACTACAAAATAAAAGGTACATGCCCTAAATTCGGTATTTGCTTAAATCGGTATAAATTCTAAATTAAAATTCAATGAACATTAAATGCTCATCTCGTACAATAATTTTAATTAATTCATCCTTTAGTTATTTATTTAAGATTTTCACGAAACAATAAACATAAAAATACGTACGTAATTTAATTAAATTAAAGATAAAAAACAGTGTTCAAGTCACCGACCGCAGGTAACGTGCCCAAAAGGCTGGCGGCATTACCTCGTTGGATGGCTATACTTATCCTCTGTCCGAGGTAAGCACCAGCCCTTTGGTCATTCATTAAAATATTTCAGATTCACCGAGGTGATCGCGTTGGGCAAACAGTTGTTGGCCAACAACCCAGCTCTGACCGACGTCGCTGATAGAATCAAGACTTTGGAGGTCGAACAGAAAGCCGTGCAAAAAGGTATCATCCTACACTACATATACATCTCGTGGTCGTGCTTGCTTAGTCGTTCTTGATAGATCGTCGAAGTTAAGCAACGTTCGAAACGGTCTGTAAGTGGATGGGTGACCGCCAGTGGCATTTTCATTTGAGCGCTTCCGTGCTTCGGAGGGCACGTTAAATTGTCGGTCCCGGCTATTTAAGTCGTTAAGCCATGACGGAGGCCTTAAGGCGGCCTAAAAACTCCGTCACCAGAGTTGGCCACTGACTCATACGAACTTACTTTTTTTATACATAAACACACATACACGCATACATGCTCATACACACATACATGCTCATACACACATACATATACAATTGTGATCTTTTAAAACAAATAACGGGATATTTACCATGATTTACTGTATCATTTATGTTAAAAGTATGTAACCATGATATTTTAAAAAGTTATATCACTTGTGATTTATTACATAATAATATAGCTAATATGTATGTATTTATTTACAAACAAAAAGTATGAGCCAGATAATTTTAAGTGCATAAATTTATGCAGCATTTGTGTGTATTGTGTGTGTGAGAGTGAAAGTGTGTGTGTGTGTGTGAGAGTGAAAGTGTGTGTGTGTGTTCTGTGTGCTGGGTTCTACAATTTTTTTAAATGTTTTCAGAATGGCTGGAGAAAGACGCATATCTGAAGCAGTTGGTCCAGCTGCAGTGTTTCAACCGAGAGGCCGACCGCATCGACGCATCTAGCGGCGCGCATGAAGCATATTTGGAATATGCGCCTCTTGGGGTAAGACCTAAAATCTTCCTTCCCACTTTCAAGCTGTGCTTACTTAGGGGCTAGATGATGCTGTGTGAAAAGTCCAGCAAATAATATAACACTAGCTGTCCGCCGCGGTGTTACCCGCGATCCCCCGGGAAAACTTCACTTCCCCGGGATAATAGCCTATGTTCATCGGGGATGATGTAGGATTCTATTCTTGAAAGATTTTTCAAATCGGTCCAGTAGTTTCGGAGCCTATTCATTTATTTATTTAAATTCACAAAACAGATTACAATCAATTTCAAAGAAACAAACATACAAACAAACGAATCTTTCCTCTTTATAATCTACTATATAAAAGTTTCCCTTCCTGACGCTATAACTCCAGAACGCACGAACCTATTTCCACGGTTTTGCATTCGTTGGAAAGGTCTCGGGCTCCGTGAGGTTTATAGCAAAGAAAATTCAGGAAAAATCTGGTGGCATCTGGTGGCGAAACGGAGTTCGCTGGGTTTGCTAGTATTAGTAAAGATAACTTTTAGGTCATAGGTTTTTTTGCATCGCCGTGCATCAATGGAGGTGTATGCGTTTCGTGGTTATTATCAATTTTAACATATTGTGCTCTTTACGGTGGAGGAAAACATCGTGAGGAAACCAGTTAGTATTCTTATGATGACTTATTAGGACGAGCTCTGTGGCGCAGTGGGTGAAAGCCCGCTTGGGACGCAGATGGTTGCGGGTTCGATCCCCGCCGCGGGATAAATGTTTGTATGATCTGCAAATATTTATCTCGGGTCTGGGTGTTTCTATGTATAGTTTATATGTATTTACAAACAAAAAAATATATAAGTAGTATATCAGTTATCTGGTTCCCATAGTACAAGCTATGCTTAGAATGTCCAGCATTATAGGCGGAGATGGGCTTGCAACCTGTCACGTATGGAATACTTCTGCAAAATGTGGGCATGTTAATGTATGTAAATGTGGACATGCCTCTGACTCCCCTTGTGGCGACCTCTAACTGCGATCGCCTGAACTACAAGCATCGTAATAAGAGTTGCCAATTACATTGACCTAGCTACTTCAGAGCTTCACCGCTTCATCGCTAGATGGCACTGGCACTACCAAATCCTAGATTTTACAAGTAACATTATCTCGGCAATTAGACTATACAGAACTATCCGACATTATCTGTCGGCTGAAAGGCCCTAAGGTATGTGGACCAGATGGCGTCGTACCTCTTTGCCATGAATTGGGGGAATACCATCTACCCCAAAATACGTCTTAGATCTGGATACAAAGATCTGAAAGAATTTGTACCGCCACTCGAAAATATGCTCGTGATTTTAATAACTTTTAATTCCACAGTCATCAGTCGACGAAGCAGAAGCGTTGGTGAAACGTCACGAAGAGTTAGAAGCACGTTTGGCGGCGCAAGATGAAAGATTAGCCGCCTTCTTACAACGTGCACAGGCATTGGAGAAAGGATCACATACCGCACATGATCAGTGAGTTGAATTGTAGTGAGTTAGTGAGTCTTCTTACAGGGTGCTCAAGCTTTGGAGAAAGGATCCCATAGCGCACATGATCAGTGAGTTGAATTGTAGTGAGTTGGTGAGTGAGTGTATGAATGGCTTAGCTGCATTCTTACAGCGAGCTCAAGCTTTGTAGAAAGAGTCACATGAGCAGTGAGTTTAATTGTAGTGAGTGGGTAAGTGAGCGAATGGCTAGACGTAAAACTAGATGCCCTATATCTACAAAAAACTCAATAAGCGCCTTTGAAATTCTAGTTGAGTAATGTATGCGCGTGTTCACAGCATCGCGGCGCGACGAGCGGCGGTGCAGAAGCGACGTGAAGGAGTCAAACAAGCGGCCGCCGAGAGAAGACGCGCGTTACACGCTAGTCTGGCGCATCAACAGGTATATAAACATTCATGTTACATTCGTTCAATTGTTCATTCGTTCAATTGTTCATTCGTTCTTTTATTTATTATTTGTTTCTAAGTCTTTAATATGAAATATCGTAAAACTAACCTCAATTTACCCCCAGTTCATAGCCGGCACCGAAGAGTTGCAGACCTGGATCCAGGACAAGACGAGAACCGCCCAGGATCAGAGCTACCGGGACCTGGCCAATCTGGAGAGAAAGCTGCAGAAACATGAGGCATTTGAGAGGGAACTGCAGGCCAATGAGAAGCAGCTGAGGAATGTTGAGAGTGTGAGTTTGATATTAGACAAAATTCCGCTAAGAAATAAATAAAATAAAAATAAAATCATTTTATTTCAGGCAACATTAGGTAGTATGAAAGGTATTATTAAGAGTTGTCTATCCTGACGGGATTCGAACCCGCGACGATCAGACGATCCTCTCAAAGCCGGAGTGCCTTCAACCGCTCGGCCACAGAACCACTGACGTCAGATTCGAAATTCTTGATAAGCTCATGTTTATCGGTTAAGTTTCGGTTAATTTTGATAAAACTTTTCATTTCTTAATGAAATACCAAGTGTGGATTAAGACCCCTCGCAGACTGCAGACTTTCTATCGGCCGATAGTTGAGACGGAATATACTTCGGCTCGTAATGAGTATGGAGAAGTATAGCCCGTCTCAACTATAAAATTACATAAATTCTGTTGTTTTGTCGAATTGTTATTTGCTGGACCCTTCCATTAAGAAACACTTTTCTTTACGACCTCTGTGGCGCAGTGGGTGAAAGCCCGCTTGGGACACAGAAGGTTGCGGGTTCGATCCCCGCCGCGGGATAAATGTTTGTATGATCTGCAAGTATTTGTCTCGGGTCTGGGTGTTTCTATGTATAATATGTATGTATTTACAAACAAAAAGTATATAAGTAGTATATCAGTTATCGGGTTCCCATAGTACAAGCTTTGCTTAGTTTGGGGCTAGATGATGCTGTGTGAAATGTCCAGCATTATTTAAATATTTATAAAATTGTTTTCGTATTTTTTTTAAATAAAATGCCATTAGTTAGGAGTAACTTCTGCAAGATGTGGTCATGTATCAAATATGTATTTGTACATGCCTCTGACTACCCCCTTAGACATCTTCAAAGGATCTGGAATATAAAAGATCTGAGAGAATGTCTACCGCGCCTTGGGGATACAGTCGTGACCCTTTTTACGTAGTTAGGAGTCCAAGCCATTAGGATAGTGTAAAAATACATGTGTCTGTGAAGTCAAAGTCAAAACTCAAAAGCATTTATTTAGTAGGACCGCTGGGATCACTTAGAATAGTCTTAGAACTAATTTTACTCCTGTTCTTGCGCGACCAATACCGAGATATATACAACTTATTCACTTAGCAAAGCGCTCGTGCGTCATGCTATCATGCTTGCTTAGTCGTTCTTAATAGATCGTCGAAGTTAAGCAACGTTCGAAACGGTCTGTAAGTGGATAGGTGACCGCCAGTGGCATTTTCATCTGAGCGCTTCCGTGCTTCGGAGGGCACGTTAAATTGTCGGTCCCGGCTATTTAAGTCGTTAAGCCATGACGGAGGCCTTAAGGCGGCCTAAAAAACTCCGTCACCAGAGTTGGCCACTGACTCATACGAACTTACTTTTTTACTTAGCAAAGTTTATTTTCAGATCGGCCAATCCCTCCAGAAATCGGACCCAGCCAGAGCGACAGAGGTATCCGAGCGTTTAGAGGGCTTGCAGTCCGCTTGGGAGGGACTCGTCGCTGCGTCTAGAGACAAGGGCAGTAAGCTGAGGCAGGCGGCCGCGCAGAGGAAATACAGAAGGTAATGTCTATTATGAAACTTTTAGGGAACATTCCTTTTATGATGTAGAATAGAATAGAATAGAATAAACATTTATTTGGCACAACACACACAAGAAAGCACTAAAGGAAAAAACAAAACAAACTATGAAGAAAAACAAACAATATACATAACATCAAACTTATGAATTAAAATATGTTTAAAAAAAATGGTTGTCTGTAAAGTCTGTTTACTGACGATAGTTGAACGTGTTAACGTTTGTGCTTTTTTTTTTTTGACCTTGACCTCGATGTCGAGGTCGAGGTTGAGGTCGAGGTCGAGGTCGACCTCGGACTTCGACTTTGACTCGGTTTACTGACGATAGTTGAACGTGACGACGTTTGTGCTTCTATGTCGCTCGTTCCGCGCTCTCGCTTGCACTTCAAGCCTTACATGGCCCGCCTCATGACGTCAGGTAACGACGCATAACGAGGTAACGACGCATGACGTCATGTTTTTTCGTGCGTGCAGCCGGCTCCATCGAATTATAAGACGTTAACACGTCAAAAACAATAACATAGATGAGTCTACATAGTCCGAACATAAAGTCATGGGTCCAAGTGCTATTAGCCCATATCCTGTGTGTGGTTTCAAAAAGGTCGAGTCTCAGCGTTGTGCTAGCTTTACAGGTGTAGTAGATGTAGTTAGGGGAGCAAGTCACTAAGAGAGGAATTTTGGAAATTTACCTCAAAGGGAGCCCCCCCCTCCCTAGAACAAAAATTATTCCTTATGATCATAGTAATACAGTCCTGAGAGGTTTCCGTTAATGACGACCTCTGTGGCGCAGTGGGTGAAAGCCCGCTTGGGACGCAGAAGGTTGCGGGTTCGATCCCCGCCGCGGGATAAATGTTTGTATGATCTGCAAATATTTATCTCAGGTCTGGGTGTTTCTATGTATAATATTTATGTATTTACAAACAAAAAGTATGTAGTATCAGTCATGTAGTACCCATAACACAAGCTCTGCTTACTTTGGGGCTAGATGATGCTGTGTGGAAAGTCCAGCATTATTTATTTATAGGTTACCGGGGTTTTACAAATAACCCTACACTCAACTACTCCAGGTCACCTAGAAACGTGTCCTTTAGCTATCAAGATCAGTTGAGCTATCCATAGATCGTAACAACGTTCACAGATAACATATTTTACAGATCTGTGGAAGACGCGAAAGCCCGCCTGATGGACCTGGAGCGAGCTCTGAAGAGTGAGGAGGTTGGAACCGACCTTCGAAGCTGCAAGAGACTACTCAATCAACACCAGGTATGATGCAGCTAAGATCTTAGGCGTACATCCTATACTAGACTAGCTATCGTCGGTGTTGCCCGCGATCCCTCGGGAGAACTTCACTTTCCCGGGATCAAAGTCAAATAAATCAAAGTCAACCGAAAAATATGAGCTTATCGAAAGTTTGGACACCGGCAAGTAGGATTCTGTGGCCGAGCGGTAAGGCACTCCGGCTTTAAGAGGATCGTCTGATCGATGCGGGTTCGAATCCCGTCGGAATCCAAAATTTTGATAAGACTTTTGATTTCTTA
This sequence comes from Epirrhoe alternata, assembly GCA_963565295.1. Lineage (NCBI taxonomy): Eukaryota > Metazoa > Arthropoda > Insecta > Lepidoptera > Geometridae > Epirrhoe > Epirrhoe alternata. The sequence continues at coordinate 6,193,148 of OY751402.1, forward strand.
ATGAAATACCAAGTGTGGAATAGCACTGTAAAATTACAAATTATCAAAGTCAAAGTCAAAAAGCATTTATTCAGTAGGACCGCTGGGATCACTTAGAATAGTCTTAGAACTAATTTTACTCCTGTTCTTGCGCGACCAATACCGTGAAGAATCAGGGCAACAAACACGGTCTGGGGGCTAGCATTCTTTTACGTGATCCATGGATCCATTGAGTTGGAGCAAATCCCAAGCAAGATAAAAATATAGCCTATGTTCATCAGGAATAATGCAGGATTCTAATGGTGAAAGAAATTTTCAAATCGGTCCAGTAGTTTCGGAGCCTATTCAATTCAAACATACAAACAAACAAATCTTCCCTGTTTATAATCTACTATATAAAAATAAGTCGGGTTTTCCTTCCTGACGCTATAACTCCAGAACGCACGAACCGATTTCCACGGTTTTGCATTCGTTGGAAAGGTCTCGGGCTCCGTGAGGTTTATAGCAAAGAAAATTCAGGAAAAATCTGGTGGCATCTGGTGGCGAAACGGAGTTCGCTGGGTCTGCTAGTAATAGAATAGATATAGACTAGCTTCTGCGCCCTCGCGGTCGCGGGAGATAGGGCGAGCGGCAACGACACACCGACATGCCTCTCCCCCCACCCGCCTCGGACGCAGCCAGGGCGTCCCCGCCTGGGATTCCTGTTAGCTGCTCTTATCTACGCCTATTCCAAGTTTCATCCAAATCGGTTCAGTGGTTTAGGCGTGATTGATTTGCTTAGTTTGGGGCTAGATGATGCTGTGTGAAATGCCCAGCATGTTATTTATTTATAAGTGATCCCACCTAAATAAATCTTTGACTTTGAAAATAATTTGTATTCACAGGCGTTAGAACAAGAGCTACTCCAATGGCAACAGAAAGCTGACGCGCTGACAGCTCAAGGCGCTGACTTAGTATCAGGAGGGCACTTCGACGCGCCAGCTATACAGAAAGACAGCGCTGTTCTGCTGCAAGCGCTTACAGCGCTGACGGAGCCCGCTAAGAAGCGGAGACAAGCGCTGGAAACTAGTATGCAGTGAGTATTTCTATAATTATGTCATAAACTCTCAAAACGTAGAGAAAAGTTCTTAAGTATTTATTTATTTTGATGTAAGCGCTGACATTGCTGACCAAGCCCACATAGAAAAGTGCAATCTAATCTGTGCAATCTGTCTGGAAGAAATTGCGCTTATCGCGGTCTTATCGCTTCTAAGCGATAAGACCGCCCATTGTACATTGTCTCGTTGGGTTTTATTGATTCATAAGTGTATGTTTTGTAATTATTGTGTACAATAAAGAGTTTTTCATTCATTCATTCATTCAATCTAACATTCGCCGAATGATTATTTGGATAGACGATGACAGGCAAATACAGGCGATGAGGCCCTCTACACGTGAACGTCGGCATTCGTCTATCATCGGCGAATATGTAGAGGGGTCATTAAATGCAATGATTAACGTAGTTAATATTAGTGATTCTGTTGTTCACAACTACGTAATTTTTCACCACAATAGTAATTTTTTTTGCAATAATTGTCATTCTATTTTGATCTTTAGCATTAACATAATAAGAACATCGTATTTTTCCGTAATTTTATTGTTTATTTATTTCATACATAAATAATTTACAACGGACCCCGCACTAGGCAACAATATTCTATCCCATAAACTAGAAGCGTATGGAATAAGAGGCAATGTCTTAAACTTAATCTACTCATATCTATCAAATCGTAAACAAATCACAGAAATATCTAGATTGAATTATAAGACCAAGCATAATACTACTTATAGATCTGCCGAAAGAGAAATTCACTATGGTGTTCCTCAAGGAAGCGTACTTGGGCCACTATTATTTATTATATATATAAATGATCTTCCATTAATTAATACTAACTCAAATCAACATATGACATTATTTGCCGATGACAGTTCTATAACAATTAAATGTAATAATATTAAAAACTATGAATCTGAAATAAATCAATCACTTAATTCAATAATAACATGGCTAGACAATAATAATTTAAAAATCAATTTAAAAAACCCTAATAATGCATTTTAATCAAACAAATAATAATCCATCTAACATCGACTTATCATATCAAAATAATAAAATTCAACAAATTGACTCTATACGATTCCTAGGCTTACACATAGATCAAAAACTAAACTGGAAAAGTCATGGTTCACTCTTAAGAAAGAGAATTAGCAGCTCGACCTTTGCCTTATTTAGATTATCCCTAACTGTCAACATTGAAACGCTAAAAATAGCTTATTACGGCTTAATTGAGTCAATACTTAGGTATGGCATAATTTTTTGGGGAAATTCTACAGGAAAAGACATCATATTTAAAGCGCAAAAACGTTGCATGCGTTCTATGTTTAAGGTACACGTGACCGATAGCTGTAAACCATTATTCCTGACACATAAAATTCTAACACTTCCGTCCCTATATATAATTGAAGTAGCATTATTTGTAAGAAACAATCTCCACCTGTTCCCACGTTTGTCTGACAATGCGCCACGAAACAGACGTGAAGATAGGCTCTGTCTTTTTGAATCCAAAACTGCGCTACTAAGCAAAAGTATAGTGTGCATGGCACCAATAATTTATAATAAAATTCCAAAGAGCTACCAACAACTTAATGATAAGGAATTCAAAAATAAATTTAAAAAACTATTAATTGAAAAATGCTACTATAAGGTTGACGATTTCTTAAATGACAAATTTTAATTAAAATTACATTGTTATTATTATTATTTTTTCCACTGTTTAATGAAATACTTTGACTTTAATGATTATTTGACCTTACACCTAACATTTTATTTTATTTTTGATCTGTCACTAAAAGCATGCCATTCTCTCGGTTTGCACACCGAAATCGGTAAAACATGTTGTTTCAAAACTTACCTAATATGTTATCATCCCATTTACACATGTTTATGCAAATAAATAATCTTTATCTTTATCTTTATCTTATCTTTATCTAGGCCAAGCCTGTATCGCGGTAGACCGAGTAAAAAGATTTTTATAAAAATACACGATATTAACAAATATAATTAGACTATTGCTATATATAAATATCTTAGATACAACTATGTATAATGTAGGTACACATAAATATTATAATAACTACCTACTTATTAGCTAAATCTACACTAGAGGGACTTTGCTTTCGCGCTGCCCCCCTAAAGCGACTTTATAAATTCTAGATGTAAAACTATGAGGGTCTTTTTAGGGAGGGTCTCACAAAATGTGATTTTGTTTGTGTATTTTCGCTCTCTGCTCTCCACGGTATTGGTCGCGCAAGAACAGGATAGATAGATAGAAAGCTTTGCCAACACACAGACACAGGTACATTACACATACAGAGAACAGGTACAAAAAAGAAAAATACAAAAGTAGGTATGAGGTAAGTAGGTGACAGAGCTATGAAGTTAGGAACCTCTGTGCCTATCCTTACTCACCTACATGCAATCTACAAGGAATAGACAAAACAAGAGTAATATTAGTTCTAAAACCATTCTAAGTGATCCCAGCGGTCCTACTGAATATGCTTTTTAACTTTGACTTTAATTCTAACCCCCTTCCAGACTCCACAAATTCGCAGCAGAAGTAGCAGGCGAGCTGGACTGGCTCTCCGAGCGAGCTGGTCTAGCATCATCCGAAGTAGCGCCAACAGACCTCCACGCAGCTCAGTCGGCCGCTAAGAAACACGCGAAATTGAGAGCTGAGCTAGTGGGCAGAAGGCCTATTGTTGAACGACTGCTGACGCAAGGAGAGGCGTTGCAAGCTGGACATCCGCAAAAAGAGAAGGTTAGTTTTTTTGGGCCACTTTAGGTTCCTGGATAAATAGTCTCCAGATTCGACCTCTCTTGCAGATTCGATCTCTCTTACAGATTCGATCTCTCTTGCAGATTCGACCTCTCTTGCAGATTTGACCTCGATTTGACGACCTCTGTGGCGCTGTGGATGAAAGCCTGCTTGTGACGCAGAAGGTTGCGGGTTCGATCCCCGCCGCGGGGTAAATGTTTGTATGATCTGCGAATATTTATCTCGGGTCTGGGTGTTTCTATGTATAATGTGTATGTATTTACAAACAAAAATTATGTAAGTAGTATATCAGTTATCTGGTTCCCATAGTACAAGCTATGCTTAGTTTGGGGCTAGATGATGCTGTGTGAAAATGTCCAGCATTATGATACGCGATGTTTTCCTTCACCGTTTGAGAGTACGTAGCATAGTGCACAATTATTCGGTAGTAAGAGTGATTGGTGATGTCTATGCTATTTGTGTCTCATATCTTTCTTCAGATCGCAAGCCTCTGCGAGGAGTTAGAAGCAGCCTACTCCTCAGTGTCCACAGCGGCTGAGTCCAGGGCATCCGCGCTGGAAGCCGCCTTGAAGGCGCAGCAGTTCTGCCATGACGCGGTGGAAGTGGACTCCTGGCTTGGAGACAAGGCGCTGGCGTTACAGCAGGCTGATACTGGCCGGGATAGGCATAGAGCTACTCAACTGCTTACACGGCATAAGGTAAGTTGTATAATGCTGACAAGAAATCAATACTCATCATCTCCCTGCCCTTGTCCCACACGTGGGGTCGGCACAACATGTGTTCTTCCATTCTCCTCTATCAGCCGTCATCTCAACACTCACTGCTTTCTTACTCATGTCTCTTCACACAAACCATCTTTTCTTTGGCCTACCTCTACTCGTAAATCCATCAACATTCATACCAAGCACTCTTCTAGTTACATGACTTTCTTCCCTTCTCATTACATACAAGAAATCCATACTAATATTATAAATGTGAAAGTAACTCTGTCTGTCTGTCTGTCTATCTGTCTGTCTGTCTGTCTGGCGAATTGCAAAATTTATCAATAACTAAATTTAAAAATACAATTAAACGTCATCTCTGTAAAAAAGCCTATTATAAGATATCTGATTATTTGGATGACAAAAAAGCTTGGGACTTGCTCCAACTCAATGGATCCATGGATCACCTAAAAGAATGATAGGCCCCCAGACCGTGTTTGTTGCCCTGATTCTTCACGGTATTGGTCGCGCAAGAACAGGAGTAAAATTAGTTTAAGACTATTCTAAGTGATCCCTGTGGTCCTACTGAATAAATGATTTTTGATTTTGATTTTGATTTTGTCTGTCTGTCTGTTTGTTACCTTTTCACGCCCAAACCACTGAACAGATTAGGCTGAAAATTGGCATGGATAAAGGTTGTATCCCAGAGACGGACATAGGCTACTTTTTATCCCGAAAAAATCCCGAGGGACCGCGGGTCACACCGCGGGAGCGCAGCTAGTCAATACTATAAAACATTTATTTTTCAAACCTATACAAGGTGTTTTAGAGAGCAATGAACAAAAATCTAAACGGCTTAAGTATAACTCGGGTATAACTAACCGATAAATATGAGCTTATCAAGAATTTCGATTGCGACGACTAAGGGTTCCGTGGCCGAGCGGTAAGGCACTCCGGATTTAGGATCGTCTGATCATTGCGGATTCGAATGCCGTCGGAATCGAATTTTGATAAAACTTTTCATTTCTTAATGAAATACGTAATTGTGGTTTAAGACTTTTATAATTATAAACGGCTATAGTTGTGGAAAAAATGTTGTTGCACGGGCTCGATTTTGATAAAATTAAGAACTGCATTTAAAAAATGAAAAAGGTTTTTCATTTTTCGAGAAAATTGTTTTTTTTTTTTGCATTTTTGGATGCTCTATCTGATAACAAACAAATGCTCGAAATTAACTATGGGTCTAATGTTGCTGGAAAATGAAAAAATACTACATTTTACTCTCCATACAAAATGTATGGCATTTTCATCTGAGTGCTTCCGTGCTCCAGTGGGCACGTTCAATTGGCATTGCTCGTTAAGCCATGACAGAGGCCTTAAGGCGGCCTAAAAACTCCGTCACCAGTTGGCTACTGACTCATACGAACTTACGAACTTGTCTGGTAGAGATCGCTATTTAGCGATAAGACCGCCAATTGTATGTCATTATGTTTTTTTGTTTAGTTTTCTATTTTTGTTTATTTTAATTATGTGGGGTGCAATAAAGTATTTTCTATCTATCTTATTTTTTTTTACCAGGCTGTAGAACTTGAACTGGACACCTACGCAGCCATAATCTCCGAGATGGGTCACGTGGCCGCGTCCTTGGATGGTCCAGAACCAGGACCCTTGGTGGCCAGACACGCCTTGTTGGCTGGCAGCCTGCAGCGGCTGCAGCGGCTGGCGGCCAGGCGGCAGCATCAGCTGATGGAGAGCGTCTGCAGGTAAGTCTTCAGGAGATGGAGAATCCTCGAAGTGGACATGGGAATTGATGGAAATTGACATTGACATGGATGGTCATGGATATAGACGGACTTGGAGAACTGTCGAATTAAAAAAAATAAAAAAATATAGAAAATTGTTTTCGGAAACAAAGTGGTCTCAATCGACCCTATTTCACATAATTATTTATAATTAATACTATAAAGAGGAAAGATTTGTTTGTTTGTTTGAAATGAATAGGCTCCGAAACTACTGGACCGATTTGATAAATTCTTTCACCAATCCTACATAGGCTATATTTTATCCCGGGGAAGTGAAGTTTTCCCGAGGGATCGCGGGTAACACCGCGCCGGACAGCTAGTAATGAATTTAAAAAGATAACCCTTCCTTTGACAGTCGGGTAAATAAACGGGGCAGTGGGCGAAGGCCAAAATGTAGCGAGTTCGATCCCCGCGGCGGGACCAATGTTTGTATGATCTACAAATATTTGTCTCGGGTCTGGGTGTTTCTATGTATAATATGTATGTATTTACAAACAAAAAGTATATAAGTAGTATATCAGTCATCTACCCATAACAGATGCCCAGCTTGACGGCTAGATGCTATACGAAATGTCCAGCATTATTCAAGCCATGGCTTATTTCCAGGCATGAATACCTGGCGGAGAGCGCGGAGCTGGAGAGCTGGATCCAGGAACAGTATGCCGCTGCCTCCAGCGAGGACTATGGACAAGATTATGAGCATTTGCTGGTAAGAAACTATTGAGGACCTCTGTGGCGCAGTGGGTGAAAGCCCGCTTGGGACGCAGAAGGTTGCGGGTTCGATCCCCGCGGGATAAATGTTTGTATGATCTGCAAATATTTATTTCGGGTCTGGGTGCCATATACACCGCTATTTCATGACTGCAGCAGATGCAGAAAATGGTCAGAACTTTTTTATATTGGACTATCACAAAGTTATCGAGGATTGCAGTCAGCCAAAACCGAACAAAATTTTATGAAAACTGTACAAATAAAGACAACAATCGCGTACAGACTGTCATTCGAACTATGCTCTCGTATCATCCCCAGTTAGTACAACCGCAGTAGCTATCATAAATCCATGTCTGACTCGTCTCGTCTCCTTTTGAGGTTATAATTTTTTTGAGTTTTAACTACAGAAATATGATCAGTAACAGACACCGAGACCATGGTTAAAATTTTTTTGGTAATTAAAGAATAGGGGTGTATATACCATCCAAACACCTTACTCCACAGATATTAAGGTCCAAATTCGACGAGCTCCGCCACCGCGTAGAGAGCGGCGCTGAGCGTTTCAACCAATGTGAGGAGTTGGCGAAGAAACTCCTGGCTACGGAGAGCCCTTACATCGCTGACATTGAGAAGCGGCAAGAGGCGTTGGGGTGAGTTCTTCGAACCGGATAATAAACTCCTTCGAACCGGATTGTGTGATCTATTAAACCGGATTAACCGGAGAAGCGCTCGTGGTCGTGCTTGCTTAGTCGTTCTTGATAGATCGTCGAAGTTAAGCAACGTTCGAAACGGTCTGTAAGTGGATGGGTGACCGCCAGTGGCGGTCTCTGAGCGCTTCCGTGCTTTGGAGGCCACGTCAAATTGTCGGTCCCGGCTGTTTAAGTCGTTTAGCCATGACGGAGGCCTTAAGGCGGCCTAAAAACTCCGTCACCAGTGTTGGCCACTGACTCATACGAACTACTACTAACCTGATTAAGTATCATCATTTCCTTGCCCTTATCGGGGGTGGGCACCGCATGTATTCTTCCTCCATTCACTCCTATCGCTCGTCAACTTTTCATTCACTCCTTTAGTTTTCATATCCTCTCTCACATAATCCAACCGGATTAAGAAGTGGTTCTTATAAACCCTTTGTTTTGTATCTTGTGGTCATTTGAACCGGATAAAGGTTCTTCTCAGAACTTGTTTTTAAACCGCCTCAAGGTCTTCGTCATGGCTTAACGACTTCTTACACTGAACGTTATTTATAAATGTATTTTTTGCAATAAAATAATTCAGTAATCCTCTACCGTTTTTATTAGGGAACATGTAGACGAAATTTCAGTAATAAAATTGTAACAACTAGCAAATGAAACTGCTTTATGATGAAGATTTAGAGGTAACTTTGTGATTTTTTTCTATCGAGTCAAATTAAGTCAATCGTGTTTCGACTCCCATAATTAATAAACTAATATCCTAAACTATTTATTGTCATCAAAAAAATATAAAAAAAAATCGGTGTTTTTATGCCTTAAAAATGATTTGACGTTCAGTGAGTTTTGCGACATACATCACCTTAATCCGCCCTTGTGAACACCAACCATTTAGTCGAGTAAGTTAGTTTTTATCGGGCGAGTAGCACCTCCCACCACGCGTCCGTGCTACTGGTTCACTGATCTAAACAAGTCCGAACCTGTCGATTTTAGTCAAGTTCATTCGTTTCTTGACGTATGCCTGACTTATAGATTTTTTTTTCGTTTTATGCTGTACAACTATGAACAATCATGAAATAAAAAAAGTCGAGTGAAAAAACTAAAGGATAAAATTTACAAAAAAAAATTAATTTGTTTATTTTAATAATTTGGTAAAAATAAATAAATAAAAATCTTCAAAAAACCGTCAGATATTAGTACCTACTGAGTAAAATGGAACGTTCTCGCCACCTACATCACCTTAATTCAAATATATTGTAATCTCCAGCGAGTCCTGGCAGCGTCTCGTGGAGCAGATCCAGTCGCGCGCGAGTCGCCTGCACGCCGCGGGCGAGATCCACCGCTTCCACCGCGACGTGGCCGAGCTGCTCGCCCGGGCCGGAGACAAGAGGGCGGCTCTGCACGCTCCCCCGCCAAGGTACGCTTCCACCGCGACGTGGCCGAGCTGCTCGCCCGGCCCGGAGACAAGAGGGCGGCTCTGCACGCTCCCCCGCCAAGGTACGCTTCCACCGCGACGTGGCCGAGCTGCTCGCCCGGCCCGGAGACAAGAGGGCGGCTCTGCACGCTCCCCCGCCAAGGTACGCTTCCACCGCGACGTGGCCGAGCTGCTCGCCCGGCCCGGAGACAAGAGGGCGGCTCTGCACGCTCCCCCGCCAAGGTACGCTTCCACCGCGACGTGGCCGAGCTGCTCGCCCGGCCCGGAGACAAGAGGGCGGCTCTGCACGCTCCCCCGCCAAGGTACGCTTCCACCGCGACGTGGCCGAGCTGCTCGCCCGGCCCGGAGACAAGAGGGCGGCTCTGCACGCTCCCCCGCCAAGGTACGCTTCCACCGCGACGTGGCCGAGCTGCTCGCCCGGGCCGGAGACAAGAGGGCGGCTCTGCACGCTCCCCCGCCAAGGTACGCTTCCACCGCGACGTGGCCGAGCTGCTCGCCCGGCCCGGAGACAAGAGGGCGGCTCTGCACGCTCCCCCGCCAAGGTACGCTTCCACCGCGACGTGGCCGAGCTGCTCGCCCGGGCCGGAGACAAGAGGGCGGCTCTGCACGCTCCCCCGCCAAGGTACGCTTCCACCGCGACGTGGCCGAGCTGCTCGCCCGGCCCGGAGACAAGAGGGCGGCTCTGCACGCTCCCCCGCCAAGGTACGCTTCCACCGCGACGTGGCCGAGCTGCTCGCCCGGCCCGGAGACAAGAGGGCGGCTCTGCACGCTCCCCCGCCAAGGTATTCTTTTTTTTAAATAGGCCAGGTCAGCATTTGAGCATTTGTACCGGCGGGCAGTCTTCTCGTGACCACGGTAGCTGTAACGCTACTGAAACGTCGAGGTAATTAAACAAATGTTATACCTACGCGATTAAGTCCCGTAATAAAATTTAAAATGACCTCACTCTGCCTGATGTTAAGCAGTAGTGAAAATAGCATGACGAAGCTAAGTCAAAAATTCATTTTGCGTTTTTTTTTTCGCTAAATATGTTTAGAATCATGGTCTGATTGCAACCCCTCAATTTTCAGTAGCAGTCTTTTTACACCCTGCATATTGTATATCTCTCGGCAAAACTAATGGAATTAATTTGTTTCACAGAGCAAAGGTTGCCTGGAAGAAATCGCTTTCAGCGATAAGGCCGCCCATTGTACTAAGAACTGAACTTGTAAAAACAGGGTCACGGCTGTATCCCCGAGGCGCGGTAGACATTCTCTCAGATCTTTATATTCCAGATCCTTTGAACATGTCTAAGGTAGTCAGAGGCATGTACAAATACATATTAGATACATGCTCACATCTTGCAGAAGTTAGTATTCCATACGTGACAGATAACTGAACTGAACTTATAATTGTTTTAAATAAAGTGTTCATTCATTCATTCATTCATTCACAGAGATCTGCGCGCTGCGACCGCCGCGTTACGTAACCACGACGCTATCCAAAACGACTTGCTTGCTATCGACGCGCAAATGCAGGTAAAGTCTCTTCACTCAGGACGACCTCTGCAGCGCAATGGAAAGCCCGCTTGGGACGCAGAAGGTGGCGGGTTCGATCCCCGCCGCGGGATAAATGTTACTTCGGACAATGAGCATGAGTTCACTAGTGAAACGTGTAGATGGCGCTAATTGGTGCTTAATCTATAAATATAAGCTGATTAAGAATTTCGAAATCGATGTGGTTCTGTGGCCGAGCGGTCGAAGGCACTCCGGCTTTAGGAGGATCGTCTGATCATCGCGGGTTCGAATCCCGTCGTAATCGAAAATTTTGATGAAGACTTTTCATTTCTTAAATACCAAGTGTGGATTAGCACTATAAAAATTACAAAAAAAATTATAAATTTACAAATGATTCTATGTAAAATATTTTTTTTCTTTTTACAAGGTACTTCAAGAAGAAGGGTCACGTCTCCAGAAGCTGTACCCAGGTGACAACGTAACTCAGATCGCGCTTCAGCAAAGCGCATTGGCTGACGCCTGGAGCATGCTTCAGGAGGCGTCTGATGAGACGAGAAGGAGTCTGAAGCAGCAGTTGGATCTGCATCAGTTCTTGACTGAGGTGAGGTTCTGGGTGTAAGAGAAGCAGTATGGTGAAGAACTTGTTGATGTGACTTCTTTAGGCGTGTTACGCATTTTTTAGATGGGAAAAATCATTGAACTTTTGGGTGATGATGATGATCACCAATTTAGGGGTAGGTGTCATTCCCCAATCTATGGCAAAGAGGTAGTACTACCCTCGCTAAGGTCGACCCCAACTGGTCCACATACCTTAGGGCCTTTCAGCCGACAGATAATGTCGGATAGTTCTTTACATGCCAAGATAATGTTACTTGCGCGTTCTAGAATTTGAATTTTTCCGTTGGTAGTGCGCTGCGCCATCTAGCGATGAAGCGGTGAAGCTCTGCAGTAGCTAGGTCGGCAACTCTGTTACGATGCCCTTGTAGTTCAGGCGATTGCGGTTAGAGGCTAGTTAATTTAAGATAACATATAAGTATATTCTTCCCTCAGGTTCGAGACTTAACATCCTGGTCTGCATCAGCTCGCTCCGGCCTCACCTCCGCCCTCCGCGTCAGAGACGCAGCATCCGCCCAATCTGCGCGCGCCGAACATGACGCTTTACATGCGCATATAGACGCGAGGGAAGATTCGTTTAGGGCAGCGCTGGCTAAGGGAGAACAGCTGATCGCTGAAGGAAATCCTAATTCTGCGGTGAGTTATATGACACGTTACATGCGCATATAGATGGGGAAGATTCGTTTAGGGTAGCGCTGGCTAGGAAGAACAGCTGATCGCTGAAGGAAATCCTAATTCTGCGGTGAGTTATATGACACGTTATATGCGCATATAGACGTGAGAGAGGATTCGTTTAGGGCAGCGCTGGCTACGGGTGAACAGCTGATCGCTGAAGGAAATCCTAATTCTGCGGTGAGCTATATGACACGTTACATGCGCATATAGACGCGAGGGAGGATTCGTTTAGGGCATCTGGCTAAGGGAGAACAGCTGATCGCTGAAGGAAATCCTAATTCTGCGGTGAGTAGACAGTACACATTACATGCGCATATAGACGCGATATCATTTATACAAGCGCTAAATGATGATGATTTTGAGTTGATGCCTCTATTCTAATTATTTAAAAATCACTATTTCTATTCTAAGACTCTCTCCTCTGTAGCGCAATAGCTTGCGGGTTCGATTTCCGCCGCGGGACAAATGTTCGTAAGATCTACAATTGTGTCGGGTTTGGGTGTTTTCTATATATTTACAAACAAAGTATACAGGGTGTAAAAAGACGTCTACCGAAGCCGAAAGGGGTAGGTACAGCATCCCAATGGACAACCAAATCCAAAAGGATTTTCCGAAATATGCACTAAATCCGGAGAAAACAGCGTTTGAAGAGTACTGTTTGCGTATGTTTTGGGCGCGTTTTTTTACGTAGATTACTGGATTTGGAGTTTTAAATGTTTTTTCTTTTGTAAATGAAATTATTAGGTAGGTATGGTCTTATTATGTTGTAATAGTAGTAAATAGCCGAAAATAAGCATGACGAAGCTAAGTCAAAAAATTTTTCGCTAAATATGTTTAGAATCATGGTCTGATTACAACCCCTCAGTTTTCGGTAGCAGTCTTTTTACACCCTGTATAAGTCATATAATACCACAAGCTCTGCTTACTTTGGCTTTGGGCTAGATGATGCTGTGGGAAAAGTCCAGCATAAAGATAAAGATAATTTATTTGCTCAAAACATTGTGTAAGTTACATTTACATGCAAGATCAAAAGTTTTAGAAGTCACAACATGCTTTACCGAAACTTATCGGTGTGCAAATTTATTTAACAGAGGCGCGTTACAATAAGTAAGTTCGTATGAGTCAGTGGCTAACTCTGGTGACGGAGTTTTTAGGCCGCCTTAAGGTCTCCGTCATGGCTTAACGACTTATATAGCCGGGACCGACAATTTAACGTGCCCTCCGAAGCACGGAAGCGCTGAAAATGCCACTGGCGGTCACCCATCCACTTACAGACCGTTTCGAACGTTGCTTTACTTCGACGATCTATCAAGAACGACTAAGCAAGCTCGACCGCGAGCGTTACAATTAAAATTTGTCATCTAAAAATGCGGCGATGGGCTTGCAACCTGCCACGTATAGTACTAACTTCTGCAAGATGTGGGCATGTATCTAATATATATTTGTACATGCCTCTGACTACCTTAGACATCTTCAAAGGATCTGGAATATAAAGCTCTGAGAGAATGTCTACCGTGCCTCGGGGATACAGTCGTGACTCTTTGTTTAAAAATTCATAATTATTTATTTATCTTTGTACAGGAGATCGAAGAGAAATGCACCCTGTTAGCAGAGGAGCGCGGCAGACTGGTGGGTGCGTGGGCCGCCCGCCAGGTGGCGCTGGACCAGCTCATCGACCTGCACTGCTTCCTCAGGGACGCCAAGCAGCTGCACGACCTGTGTGCTGCACAAGAAGCGACACTCAGTGAGTACTGTAATATAGCTGGGAGGTACAAGAATCAAACTACAGAGTTACATCTTGAATGATATTACTCTATAATTCTAGACCCTTATTCTAACACAATGGCGTCGATTCTGTTGTCGACTGACTAAAGTTAACTAAATTAAAATGCTACGTTCTTATTTCCTTTACGATAAGGTCCAAAATAAAAGTACAATTTAGGGGTCTTCAAATCAAGAGTAAATAGGTTCCTTCTAGGTGAGCATGCTCCATCTTAGACCTCACTACTAACATCAGGCAGAGTGAGGTCATATGCTGACCTATTTAATAAAAAAAAATAAAATAGAATGACTATTACAGTGGCATTACTTATTTAATTATGTATTTGTGGGTAGATTTAGTCGTCAAGACCATTTTACTTGCTGTGTAAAACAGCTGCTACAGAAGCTCAGAAACGCCATTTTGATTATACTTTTAGTAATGTCACTTTCAATGACGTGCCATTTTCGTCTTTAGCGATAACGAAATAAGAACGTTCAAGTTTTAGTTTAATTAAGTTTAGTCAGTGAACAGCAGAATCGACGCCAATACACACCTTGTATACTAGAACTTACGTGCTATTCTTAATCTATTAGTATCGGTAATCGGTATACTGATTCAATTATCAGAGACATCGTCTCACGTCTGATACGTGTAACAATCCTAAACGTATCTATTTCCTAATCACAGTAGCAATTGTTTTCCTTTTAGCTCAACCTATCCACAGCATCTCTCAACAGTCACATTTAGGCCTTGGCCCTAAAATCTCAAGATTGGTCACGTTATCCCACTCAAAGGCTCAATGCACATTGAATTGGCAAGCGACGCGTCAATTAGTTTTATAGCGCACCATTATTAACCTTAAAGTACCCTAAACCGACGAGCATGTATGAAGAATGTAATGAAAGTGAATGAGGCGAGAGTTGTGTGTCAGGATCGTAGCGAGTGGAGATGCTCTCTGCCTACCCCTTTGGGAAAGAGGCGTGACTTTATGTATGTATGTATAAACCTTATGAACAACGGTACAAGATATAGAAACGCTTATATGCGAATATAGAAAAGCGTTTTTTTTTCGCTTAATATGTTTCGAATCATGGTCTGATTGCAACCCCTCAGTTTTCGGTAGTTGTCTTTTTACACCCTGTATATTCGTTGATCTGTGTGACTTCAGCGTGTTTTGCCTCATAATATTAGTGACAATATGATTGTCTCCAGGCACAGAAATCTCACCAACCAGCAGCGTGGAGGAGGTAGACAACCAGCTGAAGAAACACGAGGCATTCGAGAAACTGCTCGCTACACAGGTACCATCTACATACTTTAACATAATTGAAGACATGTGGTCGTAAGATAAAGATAATTTATTTGCTTGAACACAATGTGGGTTAGGTACAGTTGTTAGAATAATTCGTTTCAATTATGTTCTACTAGGATTAGCATGCACATGTTAGGTACAGTCGGTGGATAATTTTAACACAGATTTGTAATTTCAGATATTAATTAGGTACTAGTTTAGTCAAATATAAGAATTAAAATTAGGTAATGTCAAAATTTCTCAGCTTCATATAATAAAGCTGAAAGTTTGTGAGTTTGTTTAGATGTTTGTATGTTTGTGTATCAATCACGCCTAAACCAGTGAACCGATTTGGATGAAACTTGGTATAGGCGTAGATAGTGACCTGGAATAGCATATAGGCTATTCAAAATGTTGGTACAGTCATGGACAATAAGATATATACACTCCATGACGACCTCTGTGGCGCAGTGGGTGAAAGCCCGCTTGCGACGCAGAAGGTTGCGGGTTCGATCCCCGCGGGATAAATGTTTGTATGATCTGCAAATATTTATCTCGGGTCTGGGTGTTACTATGTATAATATGTATGTATTTACAAAGCAAAAAGTATATAAGTACTATCCATAGTAAAAGCATTGCTTAGTTTGGGGCTAGAAAATGCTGTGTGAAATGTCCAGCATTATTTATTTATTTTAATAATGCTGAACTTTTCACACAGCATCATCTAGCCCTAAAGTAAGCAGAGCTTGTGTTATTTGTACTAAGATGACTGATATACTACTTAATTATATACTTTTTGTTTGACGATGATGATGAAATATCTAATGGTAATATGTTATTCAGGACGAGAAGCTGGAAACCCTGAACACCCACGGAGACAAACTGCTGCAGCAGAACCATGTGGAAAGTCAGCTCATCGCAGACGAGCTCAAACTCATCAATGACCGCAGGAAGAAGGTAATACCAACACCTTTTAAACAAAAAATTGGTTGTCTGTAAAGTCGGTTTACTGACGATAGTTGAACGTGACAACGTTTGTGCTTCTTTGTCGCTCGTTCCGCGCTCTCGCTTGCACTTCAAGCCTTACATGGAACGCCTCAGAGCGAGGTAACGCCGCATTTTTCGTGCGTGCAGCCGGCTCTATCGAATTATAAGACGTTGTCACGTCAAATAAGAATTACAAAAAATTATAGATTAAGTCTCTTAGTCATTTGATTCTGAATGTAATTTCAGATAATGAGCATGAGTTCACTAGTGAAACGTGTAGATGGCGCTAACCGGTGCTTAACCGATAATTATGAGCTCATCAAAGATTTCGAATCCGACGTCTGAGGTTCCGTGGCCGAGCGGTTGAAGGCACTCCGGCTTTAGGAGGATCGTGGCGGGATCGAATCTTGTTGGAATCGAACATTTGGATAAGACTTTTTATTTCTTAATAAAATATCAACATGGATTATCACTACAATTACAAAAAATTATAAAAAATAAGAATACTGATACTAGTGTTAGCAACTTTCTGGTGACGTCACAACAACCACGTGGGCCGGAACGTAAAAGGAGCGAGCAGGACGGCGAGCTCTCACTTTGCGTTTGGATTTCAGACACGACGGATGTCTTGTTGTGCTAGGATCTTTGTATTTTTGGGTTGTATTGCTGTTAGAGTACCTTGGTGTAGCTTTCTTGATAAAAATTATAAGTGTCGGCTAAGTTATAGTTTTAGGTACATTGGTTGTTATTTTTTTTAATAAATATTTCTGTAAGTTTGTAAGATCAGAGCGTGGGATATGTTACCCACACACGTGCCTTGATCGTTTGCCATCAGTTTTAATTTGATTTTTCGAACAGTGAACACGTGTGCCATATTTTTGTGTGTGTTTTCGTGTTTTTTCCTGTTTCCGCCGTAAGTCGATTATTTTTGTAGTACCGTTATTGTGACGTGTTGTTGTTCAAATCATGTCGAGTTGCGAAGGTACGCCGCATAAAAGTCAATCTAGGCGTAGACCCCGTGAGCACTGTAGTGATTCGCATACAAGTCGCGATGCTCTCGCGCATACAGTTATCGTAGGACGTGTAGTTGTTTCTCTAATTGCCCTCATTATCTTATTATTAAATTCAGTTGAAGTTTTCGTAGTTTTGTGAAGTTTTGTGTGATTTTTAGTATCTGCAAAACAATCGTAAGTACCCTCATTTTGTTGAGCATGTTGAGACGTTCGTCCAGAACTAGGATCGAGAGCATGTACCTACGTAGGAGAGAACCAATACGTAGTAGGAGTCGTGATTGTCATTATTCAGCGTCTATTAGTCGGCATACGCCAGTAAACGACAATCGCCGTCGCAGTCATTTAACTGACCGCCGCAATCGTGTGCGAAGACGTGATAATTTACGTGGTTCTTGTAGTAGCTCACGTAGGCATAGTCGACGTGATAGATCTTTTGATGTCACCTTAGATAGGATTTTGAATCGTCTCGAGTAATCGAGGGTAGATTTTTTTATCGAACGATGGACCATCGTGTTCAACTAACGATGTAGTCGACGCCTGTTAGTAAGCCGAACTTCGTTGTTACCGTGGTATTGACCGATGATAGCATTTCGCGAGAACCTGAAGTACCTAAGTGGCAGCGTCGAGAATGATAACTCAAGTAGTTTTGGCGACACTGCTGAAATCAAATCGATCTAAGCATCCTGAGTTTGACGCGTAGTGTGAGAGTGGTGTGTCGATCGTAGTCGACGTTTGAGCAATCGGAACGATCGTGAATGCCTTTGGCAGATAGATAAATGTTTGCGGGGCGTTGCAATGTTATGGTTAAATGATTGGGCTACAAACGATAGGTCATAGTGACTTCAAAATTGAGTTTAGATCAGTAATTTGTCCTCCCAATGTTGACATAGCTACTGTTTTGTTTGGAGGTTTTGTGCATGAACTCGAATAAATTCTCGACTTATGCGGAGTACGCGAGAAAAGCATTTCTGCGTCTTGACATGACGGGCCTGTCGGACGAGCTGAAAGTTGCTATTATTGTAAGAGGTATTTTCCGATCTGCTTCAGCAATAGCAGCAATTCCGATAAACTTCCAAGAGGTATACCGGTATAGGTCCGGTACAGGTATAGGTCCGCAAAGTACCTACTTACGTTCTGAAATACCCTCTTTTTGTGATTTTTCTTTGTGTTCGTGTACTGTTTGCCTGTTTATAGATCAGGTTACGTGAAATGTATGGGACGCCGAGATATGGGTCACGTGAGCGTCACTCACGGTGTTCGCAGCGTCATCGTTCGCACAGCGGGCGGACGCTCGCGGTGTTGGCGTTCCCACGGTCAGCAGCAAGGGTATACTTCTCTGCACAGTGAGTGTCAGGAGGACGGCCGAACGGCTGTTACAAGGAAAACTTGCGTGTGGATCAACTTGTTGGCAGCTGCGCCAGCAGACGTGTTTGTCGAGTCATGTTACAGATGCGGGATGTGTGCATAACCGTGTTCCTGACCCTGAACAGCACGGGTGCGCGTGTGGTGCGCACCTCTCCGGCGCGGTGGCGGCTCGTGGCGCACGGCCCACCGGCCCAGCGCATGCGGTGTGCATAGCGCGCACCTCTCCGGCGGCACGGCGGCTCGCGTGCGGAGCGCGCCGGCCCAGCGCGTGCGGTGCCCTTGGCACGCACCTCTCCGGCGGCGCGGCGGCTCGTGTGCGGAGCGCGCCGGCCTAGCGCGTGCGGTGCCCTTGGCACGCACCTCTCCGGCGGCGCGGCGGCTCGTGTGCGGAGCGCGCCGGCCTAGCGCGTGCGGTGCCCTTGGCACGCACCTCTCCGGCGGCGCGGCGGCTCGTGTGCGGAGCGCGCCGGCCTAGCGCGTGCGGTGCCCTTGGCACGCACCTCTCCGGCGGCGCGGCGGCTCGTGTGCGGAGCGCGCCGGCCCAGTGTGTGCGGTGCGCTTGGCACGCACCTCTCCGGCGGCGCGGCGGCTCGTGTGCGGAGCGCGCCGGCCCAGTGTGTGCGGTGCGCTTGGCACGCACCTCTCCGGCGGCGCGGCGGCTCGTGTGCGGAGCGCGCCGGCCCAGTGTGTGCGGTGCGCTTGGCACGCACCTCTCCGGCGGCGCGGCGGCTCGTGTGCGGAGCGCGCCGGCCTAGCGCGTGCGGTGCCCTTGGCACGCACCTCTCCGGCGGCGCGGCGGCTCGTGTGCGGAGCGCGCCGGCCTAGCGCGTGCGGTGCCCTTGGCACGCACCTCTCCGGCGGCGCGGCGGCTCGTGTGCGGAGCGCGCCGGCCTAGCGCGTGCGGTGCCCTTGGCACGCACCTCTCCGGCGGCGCGGCGGCTCGTGTGCGGAGCGCGCCGGCCTAGCGCGTGCGGTGCCCTTGGCACGCACCTCTCCGGCGGCGCGGCGGCTCGTGTGCGGAGCGCGCCGGCCTAGCGCGTGCGGTGCCCTTGGCACGCACCTCTCCGGCGGCGCGGCGGCTCGTGTGCGGAGCGCGCCGGCCTAGCGCGTGCGGTGCCCTTGGCACGCACCTCTCCGGCGGCGCGGCGGCTCGTGTGCGGAGCGCGCCGGCCTAGCGCGTGCGGTGCCCTTGGCACGCACCTCTCCGGCGGCGCGGCGGCTCGTGTGCGGAGCGCGCCGGCCTAGCGCGTGCGGTGCCCTTGGCACGCACCTCTCCGGCGGCGCGGCGGCTCGTGTGCGGAGCGCGCCGGCCTAGCGCGTGCGGTGCCCTTGGCACGCACCTCTCCGGCGGCGCGGCGGCTCGTGTGCGGAGCGCGCCGGCCTAGCGCGTGCGGTGCCCTTGGCACGCACCTCTCCGGCGGCGCGGCGGCTCGTGTGCGGAGCGCGCCGGCCCAGTGTGTGCGGTGCGCTTGGCACGCACCTCTCCGGCGGCGCGGCGGCTCGTGTGCGGAGCGCGCCGGCCCAGTGTGTGCGGTGCGCTTGGCACGCACCTCTCCGGCGGCGCGGCGGCTCGTGTGCGGAGCGCGCCGGCCCAGTGTGTGCGGTGCGCTTGGCACGCACCTCTCCGGCGGCGCGGCGGCTCGTGTGCGGAGCGCGCCGGCCCAGTGTGTGCGGTGCGCTTGGCACGCACCTCTCCGGCGGCGCGGCGGCTCGTGTGCGGAGCGCGCCGGCCCAGTGTGTGCGGTGCGCTTGGCACGCACCTCTCCGGCGGCGCGGCGGCTCGTGTGCGGAGCGCGCCGGCCCAGTGTGTGCGGTGCGCTTGGCACGCACCTCTCCGGCGGCGCGGCGGCTCGTGTGCGGAGCGCGCCGGCCCAGTGTGTGCGGTGCGCTTGGCACGCACCTCTCCGGCGGCGCGGCGGCTCGTGTGCGGAGCGCGCCGGCCCAGTGTGTGCGGTGCGCTTGGCACGCACCTCTCCGGCGGCGCGGCGGCTCGTGTGCGGAGCGCGCCGGCCCAGTGTGTGCGGTGCGCTTGGCACGCACCTCTCCGGCGGCGCGGCGGCTCGTGTGCGGAGCGCGCCGGCCCAGTGTGTGCGGTGCGCTTGGCACGCACCTCTCCGGCGGCGCGGCGGCTCGTGTGCGGAGCGCGCCGGCCCAGTGTGTGCGGTGCGCTTGGCACGCACCTCTCCGGCGGCGCGGCGGCTCGTGTGCGGAGCGCGCCGGCCCAGTGTGTGCGGTGCGCTTGGCACGCACCTCTCCGGCGGCGCGGCGGCTCGTGTGCGGAGCGCGCCGGCCCAGTGTGTGCGGTGCGCTTGGCACGCACCTCTCCGGCGGCGCGGCGGCTCGTGTGCGGAGCGCGCCGGCCCAGTGTGTGCGGTGCGCTTGGCACGCACCTCTCCGGCGGCGCGGCGGCTCGTGTGCGGAGCGCGCCGGCCCAGTGTGTGCGGTGCGCTTGGCACGCACCTCTCCGGCGGCGCGGCGGCTCGTGTGCGGAGCGCGCCGGCCCAGTGTGTGCGGTGCGCTTGGCACGCACCTCTCCGGCGGCGCGGCGGCTCGTGTGCGGAGCGCGCCGGCCTAGCGCGCGCGGTGCACTTGGCACGCGCGTGTGGTGCGCAGGCCTTCGTTGGGAATGGCTAGTAAGGCGTTGTGAATGGTCATCATCAATCGGTCACGGTCCTCATGGATGTGATCATTGACGTACACCATGTCACTTAGTAACCAGTGCAAGCTGTGTTGCTGTAAATGGAAGGCGAGGGCGAGATTACTAAACATGAGTTAGTGATTGAGCAAACGTTTCTCCATGTTACTTTGTGAATGGCGTAATGCTATGTCACTTTTTGTCATGAACGTGAATAGCGTAGCCCGCTAGGTCACTGGAAGTTTCATGGCGTGAATAACTCTAGTAGGTCATGTCACCGACTTCACGTTGCGGTAGTTTTGTGAAATGTGAATGATCGATGTGAGTTATGTCACGAAAATGACACGTCTCGTGTTATTTTCAACCTATTATGATGTTTTGCGACTAATTGAAGTTCGAAATTCAATTATTTGCAATGCGTTTCTCACTTATACAATTTTCCTGTGCTTTGTTCATGTTACAAATTGAAGTAGCTTCACATAGATTGCCTTAGCTTTGAAAGGCTGGTGTTTGTGAAAGCTTGAGTGCACGCTTGCTTTCATAATAACCTGTGGCCAATAAATAACTTCTAGCTGTTGCTTTGCGCTCATGCCTAGACTTCAGATTGTAACATCATCGACCTAGGTAGAAGATCTCAAGTCTGTTCACTTTTCAGAATGAATCCTTGCCTAAAGAGAATGCTATTGAGGTCGCGTGCGCAGTGCGCCAGTGGGCGCGACGGTTCGAGTGCACAGCGCGACAGATCGTGGGCGTGACAGCCTGCACGTCGAGCAGCGCGATGACGCGCGTGCGCGGAGCAGCGCGCCGGCGGACGCACCAGTCTGCGCGTTGTGGCCGACCCCCGACATTGTGGCGGCATATTACTCACAAGCCCCGACATTGTGCCTATCGTTGCTTGTAACCTCGACATTTTGGTTATCGTTTGCCCCGACATTGTGGCTATCGTTGCTTGTAACCTCGACATTTTGGTTATCGTTTGCCCCGACATTGTGGCAGTGGCAGTCCATTTGCTTGTAACCTTGACAGTTCGATTATCTTATGCTCCGACATTGTGGCATCACAGTGCTTTGTGTAGCCTCGACATTTATGGCTACTTACCTACATTTCTGTTGGTAACATTGTTGAAAATGTTCCAGATACCTATCGCTTCAGATGATGACCAGGTAGCCGGTGAAGGGTCTTCTAGCGACAATACTGCGGTCGTGGACGTACCGCAATGCCAGGAACGGCCGTGTTAGCAACTTTCTGGTGACGTCACAACAACCACGTGGGCCGGAACGTAAAAGGAGCGAGCAGGACGGCGAGCTCTCACTTTGCGTTTGGATTTCAGACACGACGGATGTCTTGTTGTGCTAGGATCTTTGTATTTTTGGGTTGTATTGCTGTTAGAGTACCTTGGTGTAGCTTTCTTGATAAAAATTATAAGTGTCGGCTAAGTTATAGTTTTAGGTACATTGGTTGTTATTTTTTTTAATAAATATTTCTGTAAGTTTGTAAGACTAGTACCAATTTTTCAAACGTTAAAACACAGTTCTACTGTGTTTTAACGTTTTAAGCGCTCGTGGTCGTGCTTGCTTAGTCGTTCTTGATAGATCGAAGTTAAGCAACGTTCGAAACGGTCTGTAAGTGGATGGGTGACCGCCAGTGGTATTTTCATCTGAGCGCTTCCGTGCTTCGTGCACGTTAAATTGTCGGACCCGGCTATTTAAGTCGTTAAGCCATGACGGAGGCTTTAAGGCGGCCTAAAAACTCCGTCAGCAGAGTTGGCCACTGACTCATACGAACTTACTTTTTTTTACGTTACCTATACACCGCTATTTTATGACTACCAAAAAAATTTTAAGGGTAGTTACAACAGATGCAGAAAATGATAATGGCATGGTCAGAACTTTATTTTATTGAACTATCACCAAGTTATCGAGGATTGTAGTCAACCAAAACCGAACAAAATTTTATGAAAACTGTACAAATAAGTACTACAGACAACAATCGCGTACAGACTCTCATTCCAACTAGGTTCTCGTATCGTCCCCAGTCAGTAAAACCGCAGTAGCTATCATACATCCATGTCTGACTCGTCTCGTCTCCTTTTGAGGTTATAATTTTTTTCTCTTTTTTTGAGTTTTAACTACATAAATGTGATCAGTAACAGACACTGAGACCATGTTTAAAATTTTTTGGTAATTAAAAAATAGCGGTGTATAATGTGTTACATTCCAGCTGTACGGGCGTGCGGCGGCGCGCGCGGCCTCCCTCTCGGAGCGGCGCGCGCGCGCGCAGTTCGCTAGAGACGCGGGAGACGCACGCGCGTGGGTCCACGATAAACTTAACAAACTCAATAATGAACAGGCGCAAGGTAACATATACTTCATATTTATTCTTCTTATTTCATACTAGCTGACCCGCGCAACTTCGTCTGCGCATTATTAGGAACAAAGTGGAGGAGTTTTGAGTGAATCGAGAGTACAAAATATAAAACTCCGTCGCATGATATAATATTTTTTTGTATATATGTTTCTCTCAAGAATTATTTAATAGATAAAGGTAGGGAAAATCTTACCCAGATCTTGCAATGCTAAGAACAAAACGAATACGGTAATTGGTACAGAATCGCTGAAGCGAGCGCAGCGAGTTTCGAACGATGGGCCCGATGGGCTCTTTTTGAAGAAATTGACTCGAAACGTATTTTTTTATAGCAAGAACTGTGTGGTTTTAAATTTCGAAATAAAACGATTAACTAATATTACCTACCCGCGACTTCGTCAGCAAGTATATTAGTATGGATTTATTCTCACTGCACTCGACGCTCTTCTCGACTCCAACCCTGACTGCGACCTATTCGCTGATAGCTCGACCGAAATATTGATTGCATGTTTGTATTTCTGTGTCTCTCTTAATTAATTGTGATAATTATCTTAAATTGTGTGCGTTTTATATGATACTGAAGTGACTTTAATTTATTTTAATTCTGATTTTATGGTTATTTTTCAATATTTTTTCTATACCTTCTCTTTAATTAAACAAAAAGTATATAAGTAGTATATCAGTCATCTTAGTACCCATAACACAAGCTCTGCTTACTTTGGGGCTAGATGATGCTGTGTGAAAAGTCGAGCATTATCTATTTATTTATTTAATTAATGTAATTGGGTCTTCCGTGTTAATTAAAGTAAATAAATAAATAAGCTGTACAAAATTAGTCTTTATTTATTTGTTCACAACAATACATTACTACCTATATGGCTCAATGCACATTGAATTGGCAAGCGACGCGTCAA
Organism: Epirrhoe alternata; assembly: GCA_963565295.1. Classification (NCBI taxonomy): domain Eukaryota; kingdom Metazoa; phylum Arthropoda; class Insecta; order Lepidoptera; family Geometridae; genus Epirrhoe; species Epirrhoe alternata. The sequence goes on from OY751402.1 coordinate 6,217,460, forward strand.
TAGTTTTATAGCGCACCATTAGAAACCTTATGAACAACGGTACAAGATATAGAAACGCTTGTAGAATGAACGAGGTCCGGCGAAGCCATCTAGCGGGTCGCGCTAGCTCGAACACTTTGGTACACTTCATTCTACAAGCGTTTCTATATCTTGCGCCATTGTTTATAAGGTTTATAATGGCTTGCTTTAAAAACTTAAAGTCGTATGGTACTAGACTGTAGGTAGGTTGATATGTCAAAATTCTTCCAGGTGAAGTAACAAACCTGGAAGACAAGATCAAGAAGCTGCAGAAACACCAGGCGTTCACGGCGGAACTGGCCGCGAACCGAGCTCGTCTGCAAGAGGTCCAGGAGTTGGCTCAACAGCTGCTCCCTGATGATGAGGTGGAAACACAGCTGCAGGAGCTGAAGATGGACTGGAGGAAGCTGGAGACTGCGACTGAGAACAGAGGTAAGCTTCGTTGAACACCTGGATCATTAATAATGCCTTTCTCACGTAAATGGTTGCCTGGAAGAAGCCGCTTTCAGCGATAAGGCCGCCAGTTGTCTACCTAAAGTGATTTTTTTCTTATTTATCTTCTTCGCTGTGTTTGTGTATTCAGAATTATCTATCTATCATTATTTTTTCAAAGTGAAAATATTCTTTCTATGTAAGAATTCGTTATGTTAGACCCCGAATGAAGCCACATGCTTTAACCTATTTAATTTTTGAAGTGTAAACTTTAGGTGCGTTCGGCAAATTTGAGATGAGAAAAAACTCTTAGATTCGCCTCGAAAAGGTCACATGCGATTGATAGATCCGTCAGTGGATGGGTGACCGCCACTGGCATTTTCATCTGCGCTTCCGAGCACGTAAAATTGTCGGTCCCGGCTATTAAGCCATGACGGAGGCCTTAAGGCGGCCTAAAAACTCCGTCACCAGTGGATCATCTTCTTCGCTGTGTTTGTGTATTCAGAATTATCTATCTATCATTATTTTTTCAAAGTGAAGATATTCTTTCTATGTAAGAATTCGTGATGTTAGACCCCGAATGAAGCCACATGCTTTAACCTATTTAATTTTTGAAATGTAAACTTTAGGTGCGTTCGGCAAATTTGAGATGAGAAAAAACTCTTAGATTCGCCTCGAAAAGGTCACATGCGATTGATAGATCCGTCAGTGGATGGGTGACCGCCACTGGCATTTTCATCTGCGCTTCCGAGCACGTTAAATTGTCGGTCCCGGCTATGCCATGACGGAGGCCTTAAGGCGGCCTAAAAACTCCGTCACCAGTGGACACTGACTCATACGTTTAATAACGCTTTTAGGGTACTGTTGCGGCTTCCGCGCTTCTGTAGTGCGTCAGGCATGTTCGCTGAGGCGCGCACAGACACATTTGACGCCATCTGGCGGAAACGGACGGCCTCACTACTAAGCAGGGTGCGCGCGAGTGGCAACAGTATTCTAAAAGAAATTTCCAATAATTATGCATGTCCTCTTGTCTGGAAGCTCTCTCAGAGGACGAAATCTCTTTTAGTTATTAAGTACTAACCCCTATTGTGTATAATCTTTACTAACCAACATGCTGTGGACTCTTATTGTCTGAATAAATAACTTAAATTATTATACGGACTTTTTTGGTTGTTCAGGTCGTGGACTAGAAGAAGCCCAGGACATCCTGGAGTTCAACCAGCACCTGGACAAGATCGAAGCCTGGATCAGAGATAAGGAAATGATGGTATGATTCACTTTGTTAAATTAGTTGTGAAACAATATATGATGTTATTGAAAACTTCACTTTCCCGGGATATATAGCCTATGTTCATTAGGGATAATGCAGGATTCTAATGGTGAAAGAATTTTTGAAATCGGTCCAGTAGTTTCGGAGCCTATTCAATTCAAACAAACTAATCTTTCCTCTTTATAATATTAGTTATTATTAATGCTGGACTTTTCACACAAGCCCCAAAGTAAGCAGAGCTTGTGTTATGGGTACTAAGATGACTGATATATTACTTATATACTTTTTGTTTGTAAATACATACATATTATACATAGAAACACCCAGACCCGAGACAAATACTTGTAGATCATGCAAACATTGGTCACGCCGCGGGGATCGAACCCGCAACCTTTTACGTCGCAGGCGGGCCTTCGCCCACTGCGCTACAGAGGTCGCCAGTGTGTTGACAAAAAGCCGAATAAAAACCTCCGCTTTCACGAAGTTGGCTAAAAACAATAAATTCCTTATCTCCCAGGTCCAAGCACACGAGTTAGGCCGTGACTACGAGCACTGCTCCGCGCTCGCTCGCAAGTTGGACGATGTCGACAGCGATATGAAGGTGGATGACCAACGGCTGAAGAGTATCACTGCACTCGCTGATAAGCTGTTACAGCAGGTAACACACACACACATTGTAACACACACACACGCATTCATTCACACACACACAACAGGTAACACACACATTCGAACACGCACATTCACTCCCACACACACACACAACAGGTAACACACACATTCACACACACATTCACTCACACGCACAAACACACATTCACGCACACACACACAAACACACTTAAGAGTATCTTATGTTACAGCAGGTTACATAAAAACACACTCACTCACACACATTAAAACACACATACTCTTGAGAGTATTATCATTATCATAGCAAATTGGACGACGTCGACAGCGATATGAAGATGGACCGTCCGACCTCCTACGGTTCACAATAAAGTATTTCGACCGATATTCGATCGATATTCATTCTAATTCCGACATTCTCAACCAATGACAACCCACATTTTGCTATACAGTACTTCCCATTCATTCACTCCCGAAGACCGATAGCCTAAGTTTTACTATAAACTATTTAACCATTCATTCATTCAGAAATGAAGTCTTATCAAAATTTAGGATTCCGGCGGGATTCGAACCCGCAACGATCAGACGATCCTCCTAAAGCTGGAGTGCCTTACCGCTCGGCCACAGAACTCTAGTCCAAATTTGGATTGCGACGACTAAGGTTCATTTTTTTTAGGGTTCTTTCGAACTAGAGTTCTTTAGGAGGATCGTCTGATCGATGCGGGTTCGTATCCCGTCGGAATCCAAAATTTTGATAAGACTTTTCATTTCTTAATGAAATACCAAGTGATTAGCACTGTAAAATTACAAAATTATACATTCATTCATTCACTCCCAGGGACCGACAGCCCAAGCTGCGTCGGTAGCGGCGAGACGTGACGCGTGCCTCAACAAATGGGCCGCCTTAACCGGAGCCCTACAGGACTACAGGGATCATCTCGCTGCAGCTTTGGAGATACACTCATTCAATAGGTAAGCGCTCGTGGTCGTGCTTGCTTAGTCGTTCTTGATAGATCGTCGAAGTTAAGCAACGTTCGAAACGGTATGTAAGTGGATGGGTGACCGCCAGTGGCATTTTCATCTGAGCGCTTCCGTGCTTCGGAGGGCACGTTAAATTGTCGGTCCCGGCTATTAAAGTCGTTAAGCCATGACGGAGGCCTTAAGGCGGCCTTAAAACTTCGTCGTCGTTGGCCACTGACTCATACGAACTTACTTTTATCCCACAGAGACGTAGAAGACACACAAGAGCGGATATCCAAAAAGGCCGCATTGTTCAGCTCCACTGAAAAAGGTCGCGAACTCAGCGCTGCGCACGAGTTGAAGAAGCGCCATCTAGCGAGAGTCGCGGAAGCTGGAGCTGTCAGAGATAAAATACAGGCGTTAGAGGGAGAAGGGAAGGTGCTGGCTCACAAGTAAGTTATCCTCAGTCATCATAGGAAGTGTCTTATCCTATTGACGACCTCTGCGTAGTGGGCGAAGGCCCGCCTGCGACGCAAAAGGTTGCGGGTTCGATTCCTGCGGCGGGAACAATGTTTGTATGATCTACTAATATTTGTCTCGGATCTGGGTGTTTCTATGTATAATTTACAAACAAAAAGTATATAAGTAGTATATCAGTCATCTTAGCACCCATAACACAAGCTCTGCTTACTTTGGGGCTAGATGATGCTGTGTGAATAGTCCAGCATTATTTATTTATTTATTTTATTAATATGCGCATTATCATGTCCATGTTTTTTTTATTAAATATGTCAGCATTTGACCTCACTCTGCCTCATGCTTACTTAATGATGTTCATATGCGCATAAACGTCCACAGGCATCCAGAACACAGCGCGCATATAGAGGGCGCTCTAAAATCGTTGGCTGAAGGCTGGGCCCGATTGGAGCGACTTGCTGAAGAAAGGACCAACTCCTTGAACGATGCTATACACCAACACAACTTCACTGACAGTCTGAAGGTATGTGACTTACCAAATATACCACAACCAATCAGTTCTCTGAAATAGCTGCGCAGAACCCATTTTTGATGGCGCCTTCTTCTTTCGTCTTCTGTTTTAAACCATGTTTTGCCAGTATGAGGCCACCCCAACTGCTTTCTCTGGCGTTGAGCTGGTCCTCTTGGGTGCAGGTTGTAGCACAGAGGACACGAGAGCAGGTGTTCCATATCCTGAACGGGAGCCCCATAATCGCACTGGATAAGTGCAGGGTCCCGGAATCCCCACCTGGCTAGATTTTCTCTGCAGCGTCCGACTTTGGTCCGGAGTCGGCTAAGAGCTTTCCAAGTTGGCCACTGCAGTTCACGGCCAGGGGGCAAGGGTTCGGCTGGGGTTATCAAATCGGGGGAGGCAGATAACCTCCACAGCTCGCATCTAGCGGTGGTTGCACTTTTCGACGTGGAGGAAGTTCGTCTTAAAAAGCTTTTACGGCTTTTTAAGCGAGCTGAGGGCATCTGATAGCCATAAAGTGGGTGTCTGCTAACAGTCTCCTGCTTAAGTTTCTCAATAGCACATCGCAAGACATCGTGAGGAAACCAGTTAGTATTCTTATATGGGCGATGGGCTTGCAACCTGTCACGTATGGAATACTAACTTCTGCAAGATGTGGGCATGTATCTAATATTTGTACATGCCTCTGACTACCTTAGACATGTTCAAAGGATCTGGAATATAAAGATCTGAGAGAATGTCTACCGCGCCTTAAAAGATAAGATAAGTAAGTAAGTTCGTATGAGTCAGTGGCCAACTCTGGTGACGGAGTTTTTAGGCCGCCTTAAGGCCTCCGTCATGGCTTAACGACTTAAATATCCGGGACCGACAATTTAACGTGCCCTCCGAAGCACGGAAGCGCTCAGATGAAAATGCCACTGGCGGTCACCCATCCACTTACAGACAGTTCAGAACGTTGCTTAACTTCGACGATCTATCAAGAACGACTAAGCAAGCACGACCACGAGCGCCTTGGATTAAGTTGAGAGGATGGTTCAGGTGCTACAAGCCTCCAACTCAAACAATGTCCCGTCACAGCGTCCCGTTCAGTGTAGGCATAGGCCTCCTGACGCTGTATAATCATCATCATCACCTCCCTGCCCTTGTCCCACATTCCGTGGGGTCGGCACAACATGTGTTCTTCCATTCTCCTCTATCAGCCGTCATCTCAACACTCCTTTCTTACTCATGTCTCTTCACACAATCCATCTTTTCTTTGGCTCTACTCGTGAATCCATCAACATTCATTAATTCCTAATATAGATCAATTCTAGTATCGATATAAAGGCCTAAATTCTGTGATATTTTATTAACATTACTCTGAATCTAAGTTTAAAACAATCTTAGAAAGTTACAGAAATATTTATTAAAAAAAAATAACAACCAATGTACCTAAAACTAGAACTTAGCCGACACTTATAATTTTTATCTAGAAATCAACACCAAGGTAATAACAGCAATACAACTAAAAAATACAAAGTTCCTAGCACAACAAGACATCCGTCGTGTCTGAAAGCCAAGCGCAAAGTGAGTGCGCGCCGTCCCGCTCTCTGCTTTTATACACCGGTCCACGTGGTCGTTGTGACGTCACCAGAATATCTCTAACATAAGTTTATTTCTCGTACAGGAACTAGACCAATGGGTAGAGGAGACAGTGAAACGTATGGATGAAGCCGAGGAACCGGAGAGTGTATCTGATGCAGAGGCGTTACTGGAGCTGCATCATGAGAGAAAGGTAAGCCTCTGACTAGCCCCTTAGGCTCAATGCACATTGAATTGGCAAGCGACGCGTCAATTCGTTTAATAGCGCACCATTATAAACCTTATGAACAATGGTACAAGATATAGAAGCGCTTGGAGCACCGCACGAAACCGCACGAAAGTGCTCGAGCCAGCGCGGATGGCTTCGCCAGACCTCGTTAAGAGGCCTGTAAACGGGCTACAAAAATTGCATCTTGCTGGCAATTTTTATTGACCAATTTTGAAACTTCGGATAAATCATTTGCAATCTAGCCGGCTAGAAATTAAATATTTAATAAAAAAAAACTTGTTTATTTACAGGCTGAGATAGACGGGCGACAAAAGGCGATATCCGCTCTACAGAAGAGCGCAGAAGTGCAAGAACCAGAGACGCAACAGAAAGTTGCGCAACTTTCGAGCACGCTCGACAACGCGTGGCTACAACGGAAACAGTATCTCACTCAGGTAATTTCAAGTAATCATGTTCTCTCGCTTGCACACTAGTGAAGTCAATAGTGTGCAAGCGAGAGAACATCATCGCCGCCATTTTAGATTCGTTTGTTTCGTGAGACGACCTCTGCAGCGCTGGGTGAAAGCCCGCTTGTGACGCAGAAGGTTGCGGGTTCGATCCCCGCGGGATAAATGTTTGTATGATCTGCAAATATTTATCTCGGATCTGGGTGTTTCTATGTATAATATGTATTTACAAATAAAAAGTATATAAGTAGTATATCAGTTATCTGGTTCCCATAGTACAAGCTTTGCTTAGTTTGGGGCTAGATGATGCTGTGTGAAATGTCCAGCATTATTTATTATTATAGCCAAACAACGTTTTGCGGGTCAGCTAGTTTTGAATATATTTGTTTGTTTAGGCGCATCAACTGCAGTTATTGAAGGAGCAAGCTAGACAGACGGAAGATTGGCTCGCGTCCAAGGAAGCCTTCCTGAACAACGACGATTTGGGAGAGAATTTGGATGGTATGTTTATTACTTCTTTGTCGTATAACATCGTATATCGTATATTTGTCGTTGTGTGTCGTGTCTCTCGAATCCAGTGTGAGTGTGCCATACGCTGCCATTTTGTAAGCGGGACAGCGAGTGTGATTTGTTCGGCGTGCGAGGAGTACAGAGCTATACGCAACGTTATTTATGGCGATAAAACACTTTTTTATCTAATCACAAGTTAATTAAACAACCAATCGAAAATTTAAAAGACACTAAAGAAAGATATACCTACTTGTAGGTTTTCACCAATTGTGTTTTTAAAACACGCAATCCAAGATAAAACAATGAAGTATCATTCATCATCTCCCTGCCCTTTTCCCACATTATGTGGGGTCGGCACAACATGTGTTCTTCTTCCATTCTCCTCTATCAGCCGTCATCTCAACACTCACCCCTTTCTTACTCATGTCATCCTTCACACAATCCATCCATCTTTTCTTTGGCCTACCTCTACTCGTAAATCCATCAACATTCATACCAAGTACTCTTCTAGTTACATGACATTCTTCCCTTCTCATTACATGCCCATACCATGCTAGCCTGTTGCTCCTCATCTTTTCATTCACTGGCGCCACTTTCACACTTCCTCTTATGTACTCATTCCTTACTCTGTCCATTCGCGTCACTCCACACATCCATCTCAGCATTCGCATCTCAGCCACGTGCACCTTTTGTTCATCCGTCCCTTTTGTTGCCCAACACTCCGACCCATACAATACGACAGGTCTTATGATCGTCTTGTATATTTTCCCCTTAAGCTTAAGGGGCATACGTGGATCGCAAATGGTTCCGGAGACCTGTCGCCATTTCATCCATCCCGCATTTATTCGACTTCTTACATCCTTCTCTATCTCACCATCATTCTGTACAACTGAACCGAGATACCGAAAATCGGAAATGAATCGGAATAAAACAATGAAGTATCATTTCCCTAAATATGAAGGTTGTAGCTTTCACAGATTCTGAGATAAATAACGCTCTCTAACTACAAAATTGCTTAAATCGCTCCTGCACACTGTTAAGACGGCCTAAAAACTCCGCTTATTAATATTGATCATCATTTCATTTTTTTGACTGCGACCTATTCGCTGATAGCTTGTCCAAAATATTGATTGCATGTTTGTATTTCTGTGAGTGTCTTTCTTAATTAATTGTGATAATTATCTTAAATTGTGTGTATCCTAATAATATAATAAATCAATCACGCCTAAACCAGGGAACCGATTTGGATGAAACTTGGAATAGGCGTAGATAATGACTTGGAATAGCATATGGAATAGATTCAAAATGTTTGTACCACGCGGGCGAAGCCGCGCGCACGGCTTTATTTATTTATTTATTTGTTATGGCACACAAAACAGAAGACAATCACAGATTAACAATATATAAGTAATACAAATTAAAGACCTAAATTGAATTCCAAAGCATGTGTACACAGCATGAATTAAATACAAAGCAGTTCTGTGTAATAAGACAAGGATTCTAGAGTTAGAGAAAAAAAAAACGAAAACAAATTAAATTAATACATAAGCTAAAGACTCGAAGAAAACAATAATGCTTTAATTTAATTCTGATTTATTTAAGCAATGTTATTATTATTTTTCAATATTTTTCTATCTGTTCTTTTTAATTCATGTAATTGGGTCTTCCGTGTTAATTAAAGTAAATAAATAAATTTCCAGCTGTCGAAGCCCTAATCCGCAAGCACGCAGAATTCTCCAAACTGCTGGACAGTCAGCTCGGGAGGGTGCAAGAGTTGGAGAAGTTCGCACATTCTATTCAAGATGGACACTACAACACGGAGTATATCCAGGGCAGAGTGCAGGCTATACTGGCACGGAGGGATAAACTACAGGTGAGTTTTGACCTTGATTGTGACCTTTGACGTTGTTCCTAAGACTGCCCGTTGACTTTGAGCTTAGTCATTGATTATTGGCCTTGACCTTTGACATTGACCTTGACCTTAACCTTGCCCTTGATTTAGAGCTAGATACAACACTGTGTGCAGTGTATACTGGCACGGAGGGATAAACTACAGGTGAGCTTTGACCTTTGACCATGACGTTGTTTCTAAGACTGCCCGTTGACTTTGAGCTTAGTCATTGATCATTGGCCTTTGACCCTGACCTTGACCTTAACCTTGCCCTTGATTTAGAGCTAGATACAACACTGTGTGCAGTGTATACTGGCACGGAGGGATAAACTACAGGTGAGTTTTGACCTTTGACCCTGTGGCGACCTCTAACGATCGCCTGAACTACAAGGGCATCGTATTAGAGTTGCCAATTACAGCGACTTAGCTACTTTAGAGCTGTACCGCTAGATGGCGTTGGTGCGCTACTCCCATATAACCGACGCGATTTGAATCCTGAATCGCGCAAGCAACTTTATTATATAAAAAGGCCCTAAGGTAAGTGGACCAGATGGCGTCGACCTTAGTGAGGCGAGTACTCCCACTTTGCCATGGATTGGGGGAAATACACCTACTCTTAAAACCTTGATTTTGACCTTAATACAACACGGAGTATATTTAGAGCAGAGAAACTACTTTGTCTATAAAACTTACCCTAAGGCTAAATATTTTTAACCGACTTCAAAAAAAGGAGGAGGTTCTATGTTCGGCTGTATGTTTCTTTTTATATATGTATGTTCACCGATATCTCCATCAGTTGTGAACCGATTTCTAAAATTATTTTTTTGTTTGAAAGAGTATGCTACCATAGAGGTCCCATAAAAATTGTACTCCTGAGGGATTGATAGTTTTCCCGTAAAACTCAAAAAACCTCATTCTGAATACACAACCTGAGTTACAATGTCAAACAATGAATTGTTTGAAACTTATTGGCTGTTAAGATTCGAAATTAAATGCAATTTTTATTAAATGTAATAGTTATTTTCATGTTAAATATTGTCTCCAGGAGTCATGCACCCACCGAGGACTGATGCTGCATCAGTCGCGTCAGTTGCATCAGTTCCTTCAGGACTTGTATCATGAGAGAGAATGGATCGCACTCAAGATGCAAGTGGCTAATGATCAGAACTACAGGTTAGTCAAAGACAAAAATCATTTATTCAGTAGGACCGCTGGGATCACTTTGAACTAACTTTTTACAGTGAAATATTGGCAACCAATTATTTATAAAAACGTAAAAAACACAGGGTCACGACTGTATCCCCAAGGCGCGGTAGACTCTCTGTAAAATGCAGGGAATGGAAAGCCAGCTATAACAGAAATCAGGGTTTATTAAATCACGTCGGTAAATTACAGGTCAGGTGTGTTTTTGAATGGAAGAGGGAATCAGTCCAGACCGCGTTATTTAACAGCGCCACTGTGGCGACTGTTCGAACTAATTTGCAAAAGTATCTATAGTAGTTAGTATGATAGCTAGATATCAAATACCGCCGTTGACACACAGATGGCGTTGTGTTCAACACTCTCAGATCTTTTATGTATTCCAGATCCTTTGAAGATGTCGTAGGTAGTCAGAGGCATGTACAGATACATATTAGATACATGCCCACATCTTGCAGAAGTTAGTGTTCCATACGTGGCAGGTTGCAAGCCCATCGCCGCCTATAAGAATACTAACTGGTTTCCTCACGATGTTTTCCTTCACCGTTTAGAGCACGTGTCAAACAAAGCGCGCATAAATTTTACGAAACGCAAAATCCATTGATGCACTGCTGGGATTTGAACCCACGACCCTCGGATTGAAAGTCGAGGTACAACCCCATTCTGCCAACACTAGCCATTTCATTAAACGGCCTTTATGTTATTCAGCCATCTCTTTTTTTTCTCGTTTTTTGAGTTTTAATCACATAAATGACATAATATGATCATTACAATTTTGTACACATTTTAAACTTTCGCGACTCGAAGACATTTTAAAGTTTATAACGGGACTTAATCGCGTAGGTATAACATTTGTTTAATTACCTCGACGTTTCAGTAGCGTTACAGCTACGCGGTCCCGTTATAAAATTTAAAATTAAAATTTTTTGGTAGTAAAAAATAGGGGTGTATAGCTGCCTCGCTCACTCGCTAATGTTTGTTGCATCGTTCTATCTCGCTTACTCTACGCAATCGTTTAGTGCACCTAACTTCAGAGAGCTAAAGACACGTGGACCATAAAATATAATTTTCCAGGGACCTATCCAACCTCCAGAGCAAGATACAGAAGCACGCAGCGTTCGAGTCGGAGCTGGTCGCCAACAAAGGACGCATTGATGACGTCGCTAATACAGGAGAAGCACTTATTGGTATGCCCTTTAAATACCTACATTTTATTTATTTACTAGCTGCGCTCCCGCGGTGTAACCCGCGGTCCCTCGGGATTTTTCCGGGATAAAAAGTAGCCTATGTCCTTCCCTGGGATACAACTTTTATCCATGCCAATTTTCAGCCTAATCTGTTCAGTGGTTTGGGCGTGAAAAGGTAACAAACAGACAGACAGACAGATAGACAGACAGACAGAGTTACTTTCACATTTATAATATTATAGTATGGATTTTGCTTTAGTTCAGCCTATACAGGGTCTTTCATTTTAAACTACACAAACTGACAGGACTTCATTGTTGTTTTGTAAATAGACATTTGACCGTATCAATTTAATTCCTAAGCCGATTTTAGTTTTCACATCAAAAAATATCTTTTGTTGATTTTTTATGACATGTTGCATAACATTTTCAAGGAGAACAGACGTTGACCAATCACAGCGTAGCACAACACGTCGCACACTCGAATGGACTAAGTTATACAAGAAGCAACAATCAATTAAATGGATAGTCTTTATCGATTTTCTCGAGATTTTCATAACAAAACAAAAAAAAATCTTTACATAAATATTTTTTAATTAATTTATTGAAACCAACTCCTGAATATACATAGTTAGTTTTAAATGAAAGACCCTATATATTTTGTTTTAATTCGACAGAATCGAATCATTATGCATCTCAAGAAATTGCAACAGCTGTTGAAGATCTGGAAAACCAATGGAGGGAACTACAGGTAAATATAAACACTTAAATAGATTAACTAAAATTAATACCTCACAGATGCACTTCCACCTAGCATCTCTTTTACATTTTTATAAGTACTATAACTGTCTCTCGATGTAATCTAGGCCGCGGCCAAGCTACGTCGCGAGAGATTAGACGAGGCCTACCAAGCGAGGGTATACCTCCGAGGCCTGGACGACTTCACCGCCTGGCTGGATGAGGTGGAAACACAACTGCTTAGTGAAGATCATGGTGAGGCATCTTCAGATTATAATGCTACTAAAATATTATTTACTTATAACATTTATACAGGGTGTAAAAGACTGCTACCGAAAACTGAGGGGTTGCAATCAGACCATGATTCTAAACATATTTAGCGAAAAAAAAAACGCTTATACTTAGCTTCGTCATGTTATGTTATTTTCGGTTATTGACTACTAGTACTACTTGGCGAAAAATCGCAGAAGATCGCGAGCTGTGGAAGGTGACGGGGGAGGCCTTTGCCCAGCAGTGGGACAGTTTAGGCTAATTAAAAAAAAAAACTACTTGTACGACATAATATAATAATAATAATAATAATAATGCTGGACATTTCACACAGCATCATCTAGCCCCAAACTAAGCAAAGCTTGTACTATGGGAACTAGATAACTGATATACTACTTAAATACTTTTTGTTTGTAAATACATACATACTATACATAGAAACACCCAGACCCGAGATAAATATTTGCAGATCATACAAACATTTATCCCGCGGCGGGGATCGAACCCGCAACCTTCTGCGTCCCAAGCGGGCTTTCACCCACTGTGCCACAGAGGTCGTCTCATAATAAGACCAGACATACCTAATAATTTCATTAAAAAAAGAAAAAAAAAAATAAAACTCAAAATCCAGCAATCTACGTAAAACAACGCGCCCAGAATATTCGCAAACAGTAATCTTCAAACGCTGTAACGCTGTAACGCTGATATAATGAATATTTCGAAAAATCCTTTTGGATTTGGTTGTGTGTTGAGATGCTGTACCTACCCCTTTCGGCTTCAGTAGACGTCTCTTTACACCCTGTATTGCCTCTCAATCTATAGATGAAAACCGATCTTGATATTTTTGACGAGCTCAGTGGCGCAGTGGGTGAAAGCCCGCTTGGGAAGCAGAAGGTTGCGGGTTCGATCCCCGCGGGATAAATGTTTGTATGATCTGCAAATATTTATCTCGGGTCTGGGTGTTTCTATGTATAATATGTATGTATTTAAAAGTAGTATATCAGTTATCTGGTTCCCATACTACAAGCTATGATTAGTTTGGGGCTAGATGATGCTGTGTGCAATTGTCCAGCGTTATTTATTTATTTAATCATCATTTTCATTCACTCTCCACCTCATTCATTCTCATCACCTTATTCACTGTCATTACCTAATTCACTCTCACCTCATTCTCTCCGCCTCATTCATTCTCATCCCTATTCATTCTCCGTCACTCTCACCACCTCACTCTTCATTTACTCTCATATTATCCAGGCAAGGACCTAGCCTCAGTATCAGCATTACTCGCGCGGCACTCACGCCTAGAAGCAGCGGTAGCGGCCCGAGCAGAACTGTGTGGAACCCTCGCCAGTACAGCATCACAGCTGCCTGCAACACACTTCATGAGGGACCAGATCTTAGCGAAGCAACAGCTGCAGACCAGCAGGTAACCTTTTTAGGTACTTTGTTAAGGTGATGTAGGATTTCGTGGCCGAGCGGTAAGGCACTCCGGCTTTAGGAGGATCGTCTGATCGATGCGGGTTCGTATCCCGTCGGAATCCAAAATTTTGATAAGACTTTTCATTTCTTAATGTAATACCAAGTGTGGATTAGCACTATAAAATTACAAAAATTAAGTGTGATGTACTCGTAGGTCGCAAAACTCACTTTTTGACTGTACGTCAAGTAATTTTTAAGGCATAAAAACACCGATTTTTTTATATTTTTTTGATGACAATAAATAGTTTAGGATATAAGTTTATTAGTTATGGAAGTCGAAACACGATTGCCTTAATTTGACTCGATAGAAAAAAATCACAAAGTTACCTCTGAATCTTCATAAAGCAGTTTCATTTGCTGGTTGTTTAAATTTTTTTACTACTCTATATTTTATCCCGGGAAAGTGAAGTTTTCCCGAGGGACCGCGGGTAACAGACGACGGACAGCTAGTACTAAATAATAATATAGGTCAAATGCTGACCTATTTATTAAAATTAGGTGTGATTGAAACCCAAACATCTAAACAAACTCGCTAACTTTCAGCTTTATTATATGAGTGGGATTTATGAGATAGGGTTTAATCAACAAGGTATGGACTCTAAAATAGAGTATTGTTTGCAGATATAAACAACTACAAGAACCCATGCAGATCCGAAGAGATAACTTGGAAGATGCTGCCCTGCTGCACAGGTGGGACAGAGACGCGGATGAAGAGTTCAAATGGTGAGTAGAATCTGTGTAATTTCTACTGTTTCATTGATGACCTCTGCAGCGCAGTGGGTGAAAGCCCGCTTGGGACGCAGAAGGTTGCGGGTTCGATCCCCGCGGCGGGATAAATGTTTGTATGATCTGCAAATATTTATCTCGGGTCTGGGTGTTTCTATGTATAATATGTATGTATTTACAAACAAAAAGTATTTATGTAGTATATCAGTTATCTGGTTCCCATAGTACAAGCTTTGCTTAGTTTGGGCTAGATGATGCTGTGTGAAATGTCCAGCATTATTTATTTTATTTATTTATCCTCAGGCTACAGGAAAGAGAAGCAGCCGTGAAGATGGAGGACACTGGCGCCACGCTTCCCGAAGCGCAGGCGCTTCTCAAGAAGCATCGAGCTTTAGAAGCAGAACTTATAGCCAGGTATACTAACATTTTACACGATGCCTGCCGCTGATTCGACGTTGACGCGTCGACGGTTTTATTTTGCCGTTTTTATAGATAATACGGAACCCTTCGTACGCAAGTCCGACTCACACTTGGCCGGTTTTTTTTATAATTTGAACACCCTGAATATTGAAAATACTTACAGTGGTCTCTGCCTACCCTTACGGGAAAGAGGCGTGATTTTATGTATGTATGCACGGGCGGATGCAGGATTTTTTTCTGGGAAGGGCACAAGAAACAAAAACGGACAAAAATTTCTCAATTTATTAATTTTTCGTCGTTAGTAGGTACACAAAAATATCGTCTAGGGGGGCACGTGCCCCCGTGCCCCCCCCTGGATCCGCCTATGTATGTATGTATGTACTTGCAGAGAGCCGACAATAAAAGCAGTCTCCACGCGCGCGAGCCAGCTGGCGCGGCGCGGCCACTTCGCCGCGGCGGCGCTTGAAGCGCGCGCGAGGGAGCTCAGTGCAGCGCATAAAGCGGTCACTGAAGCCGCTGACGCGAGGACTAAAGCTATACAGTGCCGCTGTGAATTACTACAGGTAATATATCGCCGTTATTCTGTCGTACCTCATGCTTGTGCTTGCTTAGTCGTTCTTGTTAGATCGTCGAAGTTAAGCAACGTTCGAAACGGTCTGTAAGTGGATGGGTGACCGCCAGTGGTATGTTCATCTGAGCTTCATCTTCGGAGGGCACGTTAAATTGTCGGTCCCGGCTATTTAAGTCGTTAAGCCATGACGGAGGCCTTAAGGCGGCCTAAAAACTCCGTCACCAGAGTTGGCCACTGACTCATACAAACTTACTTACTTTTGTCATACTTTTCCAGTCCGTCCAAAGGTTGTCTGGAAGAGATCGCTTTTAGCGATAAGGCCGCCTATTTTACCTACTTGTCTTTGTGTATTTCCTGTTGTGTTTCTTTTGTGTACAATAAAGTGTTTTTCTATTGTATTCTATTCTAAATATATTATCTTTATTAACCCACGACGCATTATTAACTGCAAAATTTGGGTTTGTATCAAATATTTGGACATGCCTCTGACTACCTTAGACATCTTCAAAGGATCCGGAATACATATAATTACGTTTTTTTTTAATTAAAAAGAAAACAGATTTCAATGTTCGACTTCAATATTTTACTTATTATACAGGGTTATTTGTAAAACACCGGTAACCTCTCAGGACTGTATTACTAACATCATAAACAACAACTTTTGTTCTATGACTTTTTACAAAACATAATACATTTACAATAAACAAACATTCAAGATTTCGTTTTCCTATCTAAAACTATTGTCCTATTGAGGACATTTCTGCCTCCGCCGGCCGTGCTAACTCTTCTCCCCTCACTTTGTGCTATCACTTTCTTTTGTTTCGCATAGACTTCGTAACATTTAGAACGTTTTATTTAAATATTTTTATTCTGAACAAAAGTTTTGTTTTTTAATTTATTTATCAAATACAACAAATAATACAACAAAATACGTTTTATAATAGCACTGTAAACCACTAGACCACACTTTTCATCTGAGCGCTTCCGTGCTTCGGAGGGCACGTTAAATTGTCGGTCCCGGCTATTTAAGTCGTTAAGCCATGACGGAGGCCTTAAGGCGGCCTAAAAACTCCGTCACCAGAGTTGCCACTGACTCATACGAACTTACTTACTTACTTTACCACTAGAGATTTGTTTTGATTTGTTTTTTGGTTTGTGTTTGTTTTTTTGTGTTTAGTTGTTGTTTATAATGATAGTAATACAGTCCTGAGAGGTTACCGGTGTTTTACAAATAACCATGTATAGGGCGCGGCGTTTCTGAGGAAGAGGTTTTTGAGTTTTAGGGGAAAACTATCACTCCCTAAAAGTTTAACATTTGTTACAGCTTATCTCCGAGATAACAGAACTAGAAGCCTGGCTCCTGGAACGCAGAGCGCAGCTGGTCTCATCAGACGTTGGTCGTGACGAGGAATCCGCTTTAGCGCTGACGAGGAAGCTTGAAGCGCTGCAGAGGGATGTCTCAGCGCAAGACAAGAGATTGACACAGCTGGCTGTGAGTACATTGTGACATTTTAGTGGGATGTACTTCATTTTAAAGCCGCTGAAAACTGAGGGGTTGTAATCAGACCATGATTCTAAACAAAAGCGAAAAAAAAAATTTGACTTAGCTTAGTAATTTTATGTTATTTTCGGTTATTTACTACTATTACAACATAATAATAATTTCATTTATAAAAGAAAATATCTGTTAAAACTCAAAATCCAGCAATCTACGTAAAACAACGCGCCCAGAACATACGCAAACAGTATTCTTCAAACGCTGTTTTCTCTTCAAATGATTTTTTCGGAAAATCCTTTTGGTTTTGGTTATATTGGGATGCTGTACCTAGCCCTTTCGACTTCGGTAGACGTCTTTTTACCTGTATAAACTGTCGGCCGAAAGGCCCCAAGGTAAGGACCAGATGGGTCGACCTTGGGTGAGGCGAGATCTCCTTTGCTACTAATTGGGGGTATTACTAACCCGTAACCTATATTAAAACGTATTGTTTTAACAGGAACGAGCGACAATGGACGACGACCAGCTTAAGAAGCGTTTAGAAGATCTTAAGACGTTGTATGAGGAGATGAAACTGCTGTCGGCTAAGCGGCAACAGAGGCTGCAGCAGAGTTTGAAGTACTTCAAGTAAGTAACTTTGACAGGTCTAAATAAAAACTACAAAGATATTGTAACGTACAAGCACTCGAACGTTCTAGAAGACTCGCACGCAGGATAGATTCCACTAGGTTACCTTACTATCTGCCGAAAAATGTAATCCAGAATTTTGAAATCCAGATAACGTTTGACAGATTTTTGATTAACCTTCTTTTCGTAATACAGATAAACGAAATCCAGATATTCATTTGGTATTTTTTTCACATAACAGATGTATTAAAATACACTCAAACGTTTGACAGATGTTTTAAAATCCAGATAATTCATTATACCACATGTTTGTCACTATGCAACTAACTGCTCGTCGCTTCGCTCCTCGCAACCTATGCTACAGGACTGTCAGCCTGGGTTCCACTTATAGTTAGTTCTGTCAAATGAAAAAAAAACTAAATGATAATCTTTCTTTAGTGTATCTGTCAAATGAAACATCTGCTTTGTGTAATGTCGGAATAATAAAACGATGTAAAACGTAATATCTGGATTTTGAATATCTATCAAACGTTATCTGGATTTCAAAATTCTGTATATTACGTTTTTCGGAAGACAGATAGGTTACCATTCCACGAACATTCTCGCTTAGACATACAGAATTAATAATTGGACCGTAATACCTGGACTTAAGGTTCATATTTGTTTGGCGCTACTGACAAGCGACCTTATTACAAGTGTATAAGGTTCAGGGTCGCTTGTCACGTGTTGTTGTTTATTTATAGAAGCTTCCTGTTTATTTGTAGAGAGTTCTCTCAGCGATCTTTCTAGTCGTTCTTGTTGGGTATTTAAGAGGGCGGTTTGCGCGTCACGGACAGTTCTTTGTGAATTACGAGCGAGTTAACTTGTGATATAACAAAGTTAGTGACCAGTGATATTCAGTGCGACTGTTGATAACTTTAAAGTGTGTTTTGAGTAAATTAGTGTGTAATAAAGTTTCGAAAGTTATACCTAGTGTTTATCTTCAGAATCGACTAACCCCAGCACGTAACAATAGAAATATAAATAGGCAGGTCATGCCTAACACTGACTATTCTCTGCCTCAGATTCGTGCAAGAATGCTCCGAGGTCCAGGAGTGGGTCGGGGAGCAGATGGGTGTGGCTGCGAGCGAGGAGTACGGGCTGGATGTGGAGCACGTGGAGACTCTGCAGCAGGCCTTCGACAGCTTCCTGCAGCAGCTGCAGGGTTAGTGCGCATATATAAATAAATAATGCTGGACATTTCACACAGCATCATCTAGCCCCAAACTAAGCAAAGCTTGTGCTGGAACCAGATAACTGTTATACTTACATACTTTTTGTAAAGACATACATATTATACATAGAAACACCCAGACCCGAGATAAATATATGCAGATCACACAAACATTTATCCCGCGGGGATCGAACCCGCAACCTTCTGCGTCATCGAGCTTTCTGCCTGCGCCACAGAGGTTTTAAACTTACTTTTGTTATTGTCTTTTAGCTAATGAAGGACGCATCGAAGCGGTCTGCGAGACCGGCAATGTGCTTCTAGAAGAGAACACACCAGAGGCAGACCGCGTGAAGCAACGGATAGACGATATCAGAGGTCTCTGGGACGATCTCAAGGAGCTGGCGCTGGCTAGACAGGAGGTAATTTGGAATGCCTCAAAGAATGGTCTTTATAATGTTACTTTTTAGGTGTAATTGTTTTTTTTTTCATAATAAAGTACACATCCTGCGACTAAAAAAACAAAACAAGTTTTCCGTCCGCCTCTGATAACATTTTTGCTTGCAAAACAGTTAGGCCACGCCCATATTTTCGGCGGCGGCAGCCAGGGAGGTCAGGTGGCAGGACTTTAGCCTGCTATTTGAGGGGCAAAAAAATATAGCGGGAATTGGTTTTCCTTACATCTTGTATCGTTTCGCTAATAAGGTGAAAAGTTGTATGTATCACACGAGAGCAAAATATTTTGTTGCTTATGCTTTTGAATCTCTCACTACACTCAGGATTCTAACATAGAATCCTTCGTTTGTTCGAGATTCAAACTCAGCACTCGCACACAAATTTAGCTCTCTTGTGGTACAATGTAGTTATTGTCTCCAGGCGCTAGCAGGCGCGCGGCAGGTGCACGAGTTCGACCGGCGCGCGGAGGAGACGGCGGCCTGGGTGGCGGAGAAGGCGGCGCTACTGGGGGCCGCCGCCGCGCCGCGCCGCCGCGCCGGCCACGCGCCCGCGCGCGCCCTCGCCGCGCTCAAGAGCGACCTGGACGCTATCGCCATCCAGCACGAGAGGCTGCAGCAGGAGGCCGAGAGGTAAGAAGGCGGCGCTACTGGGGGCCGCCGCCGCGCCGCGCCGTCGCGCCGGCCACGCGCCCGCGCGCGCCCTCGCCGCGCTCAAGAGCGACCTGGACGCTATCGCCATCCAGCACGAGAGGCTGCAGCAGGAGGCCGAGAGGTAAGAAGGCGGCGCTACTGGGGGCCGCCGCCGCGCCGCGCCGTCGCGCCGGCCACGCGCCCGCGCGCGCCCTCGCCGCGCTCAAGAGCGACCTGGACGCTATCGCCATCCAGCACGAGAGGCTGCAGCAGGAGGCCGAGAGGTAAGAAGGCGGCGCTACTGGGGGCCGCCGCCGCGCCGCGCCGCCGCGCCGGCCACGCGCCCGCGCGCGCGCTCGCCGCGCTCAAGAGCGACCTGGACGCTATCGCCATCCAGCACGAGAGGCTGCAGCAGGAGGCCGAGAGGTAAGAAGGCGGCGCTACTGGGGGCCGCCGCCGCGCCGCGCCGCCGCGCCGGCCACGCGCCCGCGCGCGCGCTCGCCGCGCTCAAGAGCGACCTGGACGCTATCGCCATCCAGCACGAGAGGCTGCAGCAGGAGGCCGAGAGGTAAGAAGGCGGCGCTACTGGGGGCCGCCGCCGCGCCGGCCACGCGCCCGCGCGCGCGCTCGCCGCGCTCAAGAGCGACCTGGACGCTATCGCCATCCAGCACGAGAGGCTGCAGCAGGAGGCCGAGAGGTAAGAAGGCGGCGCTACTGGGGGCCGCCGCCGCGCCGGCCACGCGCCCGCGCGCGCGCTCGCCGCGCTCAAGAGCGACCTGGACGCTATCGCCATCCAGCACGAGAGGCTGCAGCAGGAGGCCGAGAGGTAAGAAGGCGGCGCTACTGGGGGCCGCCGCCGCGCCGCGCCGCCGCGCCGGCCACGCGCCCGCGCGCGCGCTCGCCGCGCTCAAGAGCGACCTGGACGCTATCGCCATCCAGCACGAGAGGCTGCAGCAGGAGGCCGAGAGGTAAGAAGGCGGCGCTACTGGGGGCCGCCGCCGCGCCGGCCACGCGCCCGCGCGCGCGCTCGCCGCGCTCAAGAGCGACCTGGACGCTATCGCCATCCAGCACGAGAGGCTGCAGCAGGAGGCCGAGAGGTAAGAAGGCGGCGCTACTGGGGGCCGCCGCCGCGCCGCGCCGCCGCGCCGGCCACGCGCCCGCGCGCGCGCTCGCCGCGCTCAAGAGCGACCTGGACGCTATCGCCATCCAGCACGAGAGGCTGCAGCAGGAGGCCGAGAGGTAAGAAGGCGGCGCTACTGGGGGCCGCCGCCGCGCCGCGCCGCCGCGCCGGCCACGCGCCCGCGCGCGCGCTCGCCGCGCTCAAGAGCGACCTGGACGCTATCGCCATCCAGCACGAGAGGCTGCAGCAGGAGGCCGAGAGGTAAGAAGGCGGCGCTACTGGGGGCCGCCGCCGCGCCGGCCACGCGCCCGCGCGCGCGCTCGCCGCGCTCAAGAGCGACCTGGACGCTATCGCCATCCAGCACGAGAGGCTGCAGCAGGAGGCCGAGAGGTAAGAAGGCGGCGCTACTGTGTGTAAATTATTTCACCATTAGAACCCCACATCCTTGATGAACATAGGCTATATTTTATCCCGGGAAAGTGATGTTTTCCCGAGGGACCGCGGGTAACGCCGCGACGGACAGCTTTTAAACATTTGTTTAATTTGGGGCTAGATGATGCTGTGTGAAATGTCCAGCATTAATTATTTAAAACATAATTTTATTTCCAGACTGGGCACCGCGTTCCCCGACGCGAAAGAGCACGTTGTAGCGAAGCTAGAAGAGGTCACAGAAGCGCTTTCAGCGCTTACCGCGCGCACCCAGCACTGCGCTGAACAACTGGAGTTGGCTGGACAGCTGCAAGCGTACTTTGATGCGAGCCAGGAATTGCTGTAAGTTTGTTCTCTCTTCGTGTCTTCTCCCTCGCACTTAGGCCTTTGTAACTGCTGTGAGTGCCTTCTCTCTCTTTCTCCTTACTTAGGCTTTGGTAAAGTGCAACAAACTTATCTGAACTGGTGAGGGAGGAGCTGTTATCGCATTTGGTGTTGGCAGAATATTTTTAGAGTAAAATTCGTTCACTCTTTTAGCCACCGGTCCAGGTATATAGTGTCTTTCATTTTAAACTAACTATATTCAGGAATTGGGTTCAACAAATAAATTAAAAAATATTTATGTAATGTTTTTTTTTTGTTTTGTTATGAAAATCTCGAGAAAATCGTTGATTGTTGCTTCTGGTATAACTTAGTCCATTCGAGCGTGCGACGTGATGTTGCTGCGCTGTGATTGGCCAACGTCTGTTCTCCTTGAAAATGTTATGCAACATGTCATTAAACATCAATAAAAGATACTTTTTAATGTGAAAACTTATTAAACGAATTAAATTGGGTCAAACGTCTATTTACAATCCAAAAATGAAGCCCTGTCAGTTTGTGTACTTTAAAATGAAAGACCACTGTAACGACTGTGAGTGTAGCCTTCTCTCTCTTTTTTCCTTCTCCCTCGCACTAAGGGCTTTAGAACTGTGCTATTGTATCCCTCTCTTTATTCCTTTCCCTACGCCTTTAAGTTTTTGAGTTCATCCATAACGCATCACACTTTCATGAATTTTTTGACCTCCTCATTCGTCATTGTCACATTTTGTTAGTCTCCCCCTTTTTAGTGACGGTACATTGCAATTTTACATAGAAAAAAAAACGATATTACCGTGTGCCCCCACCAACTGCCCCCACGCGGTGGCAGACGGTAACACTTAGAATCCACCGTTCCGAAAATACCACCTTTTTGCTCCATTCTGACGTCAAAAGGGACTTTTAGCTAAAGCTATTGTTTTTTTTCGTATTTGTACACCTTATGAGATATTTTATGTGTATTTGTATTTTGTATTTGTATTTATTTAAAACATTACATCTATCATTTGTTAACAGTGCATGGACAAACGAGACATTAGCGCGCGTGACGGCGGCAGAGTTGGGCGCCGATGTCGCGGCTGCAGAGCGACTTGTCGCGCGACACCGCGACCTGCACGCAGAGATACTGGCCAAGGAGGACGACTTCAACACGCTGTACGCTGACGGTAAGTGTTGCATGCGACTTGTCGCGCGACACCGCGACCTGCACGCAGAGATACTGGCCAAGGAGGACGACTTCAACACGCTGTACGCTGACGGTAAGTGTTGCATGCGACTTGTCGCGCGACACCGCGACCTGCACGCAGAGATACTGGCCAAGGAGGACGACTTCAACACGCTGTACGCTGACGGTGAGTGTTGCATGCGACTTGTCGCGCGACACCGCGACCTGCACGCAGAGATACTGGCCAAGGAGGACGACTTCAACACGCTGTACGCTGACGGTAAGTGTTGCATGCGACTTGTCGCGCGACACCGCGACCTGCACGCAGAGATACTGGCCAAGGAGGACGACTTCAACACGCTGTACGCTGACGGTGAGTGTTGCATGCGACTTGTCGCGCGACACCGCGACCTGCACGCAGAGATACTGGCCAAGGAGGACGACTTCAACACGCTGTACGCTGACGGTGAGTGTTGCATGCGACTTGTCGCGCGACACCGCGACCTGCACGCAGAGATACTGGCCAAGGAGGACGACTTCAACACGCTGTACGCTGACGGTGAGTGTTGCATGCGACTTGTCGCGCGACACCGCGACCTGCACGCAGAGATACTGGCCAAGGAGGACGACTTCAACACGCTGTACGCTGACGGTGAGTGTTGCATGCGACTTGTCGCGCGACACCGCGACCTGCACGCAGAGATACTGGCCAAGGAGGACGACTTCAACACGCTGTACGCTGACGGTGAGTGTTGCATGCGACTTGTCGCGCGACACCGCGACCTGCATGCAGAGATAGTTAGTTTGGGGCTAGATGATGCTGTGTGAAATGTCCAGCATTATTATTTATAATATTTTCCAGGTGAGAAGCTAGTGAAAGAAGGGCACATAATGTCGCAGGAGATAGAGGAGCGCATGTCGGCGCTGCGCGCGCGCAAGGCGCAGCTCGACACGGCTTGGCAGAACCGCGAGAGGATATATGCGCAGCATCTGGATGCGCTCGTTTTTAAGCGAGATGCAGATGCGTTGGATGCTTGGATTACTAACAGGTACAATTTTGTCTTTACGTACTACGGCTGAATGAATGAATAAAATAAATGGAGTGAAATATGCTGTGTAACCTCATCTATCTTCCAGTAAGTTCGTACGAGTCGGTGGGCAACTCTGGTGACGGAGTTTTTAGGCCGCCTTAAGGCCTCCGTCATGGCGTAACTGCTTAATATACCTTAAAAACTTTAGTGTTTAACTTATTTTAAAACAGTCCTCAAAATTTACTCATAAAAATTACAGACATGAAATGCACAGATTGAATTGACGAAGAATTGAGTTGAGTTCTAATTGAATGAATGAATGAATGAACATTTTATTGTGAAAACAATACATTAGAAACATTTACAAGTTCATTAGTACAATGGGCGGCCTTATCGCTGAAAGCGATTTCTTCCAGGCAACCTATGGATGGAAAATAAACTAAAGAAGCAGAAATAGGACGGTAGTGCACAAAAGTTTGAGAATTTTTTTTTTTTTTTTTTTAAGTACTTAACTATATTTAAAAATCCGAATACATGTATAAGTAATATAAAACAATAGACTGCTATATATTAATATAAAAGAGAAAGAGTAAGTAGTTGTGTGTGTATTTTCAAAGTGATATAAATCTGAACCAGTTCATTCATTTTGGCAAAACTCGGGCATAGCTAATAGTAATCTTATGATACCGTGAATGAATGAATATTATTTTGTTATTTATTCCAGAGTGCCATTAGTTAGAGATGCGACTTACGGCGAGAGTGTCCCGCAAGTGGAACAGCTGATCAACAAACACAGAGACCTGGAAGAAACCATTGATGCGCAGAGGGATAAGTTCAATGCCCTCAAACGCGGCACCCTGGTAAGGATAATGAAAAAGTCATCGACGCATTGACGATATTCATACTGAGCATGATCTCACTCTATGACAACTACGTACGTAGTGGCCGGCGCTATCAGGCTAGGCGTATGCTGAGACGCAGCACAGCATAGTACAGCACAGTGCAGGCCAGTTGAGGCAGACATGTGCCCTCTCCGCATGCTGCGACGCAACTGACATTCGCATCCTAGCTAGTACAAGGAATGCAAATGAAATTGAAATTCTTTGAATAGTCTGGATGATTTGTATCATACAAACAAGGCTCACAACGAACTAATTTAATTAAACGTTCTGTCATTGCAACAAATTTATAAAATTTTGTTAATAAACCACGTCTCGACGTGCACGCGTCGCGTGCACGTGTGTGCCGGCACTACAATAGGCTTGTGTAGTTCCTGAACTAAGTACTAATAGGAATTCATTCCCACAAGTGTACTAGTTGAGCTAGTTCACTTATCTCGGTCCTAATAGGACTATTAGTACTCTAGTACACTAGTTCATTCGATCGTTTCATTAAGGAAATTATCATAACTGCGCCTTCCTGCACTGTAATAGGGTTCAAATCGGCATGCGTATCTACCCTTGTACTAGGACGGAATGAAAAGAACTACACGATCCTATTAGGACTCTAGTTCATTCGATCGTTCGGAAAAAGAACTGTTAGAAATGTATTCACATGTCAGTGTCTGATTGGTTTGTCAAGCGCAGACAGAGATAGACTCATTAGGCGAGTAAGCGGTAATAAAAGAGACAGAGATATCACGGTGGCGGGCGTTTCATTCGATCTTTAGTTTAGTACGAACATCGTTCATGTCCTACAAAACACAAAGCTAGTACGTAGTTCAGGACCGACCGACCGACCGAGCGACTCATTATGAAAAAAATGAAAAATGTTTATTAACAGTAAAAATATAAGTGTAAAGTAACTTATAGTAGGTACAATAAAACTCTTAACTTAATCTTTACTGAGATGAGGGTTCAGGGCTAGTTAGTAATGGCACCCACACTAGATAAAGATCTGTATCGTGGGTACCTGTATGTTATTAACAGGTTTAGGTATGTTGCCTCGGTTTCAGTAATGTTTTAGCTAATTTTTGAACCAAAGATTATAGAACCAAAGATCTACTGTACTAGATGTACTAATAGTACTAGAAGTCCGATCTAGTTCTTCACAACGATCGTACTAGTACGGAGCGCTCTCTGTACTGACCGAGCAAGCACAAGCCTACACTACAACGAGACGCAGAGCAGGACAGACACATGTCTGCGTCGCATGTGCCTGTACGTAGTTCAATGACGTTCCATGCTTTACAAAATCTGCTCTGCTCTGCCCTGCGTGGACCTGCGTCGCCTGCGTCTCAGCATACCTAGCCTCATTCTCTATTCGCATGCCACACCCCGCGTACCACTTATGCGAACAATGCTCCAACTTTGAGGGCTCTCACATTGCTTAATGCCTATTTGCATGAGGTCCAACATGTCGACATTTTCAATGACAATCTCTCCATTATTTTTAACACCTTGAGAATGTACTTAAGTTTTTATCTTAGATAGTTTTGGTGTTCTACTGTAAGCTTTCTATCAAAAACTGTTATAATAAATAAATAAAAATAAATTGGCGTCAAGGATTTGAACTTTTTTCAGCAATTGCAAAAGCTTCAGAATTGATAGTTTTGAATATTTCATGTTTTTTACTTCGAACTGGAAGCGGGTTTTTCAAGATTTGTTAAATATTACAGCTGAAAAAAAAACCCAAAAACTGCTCCATAAAGTAAGTAAGTTCGTATGAGTCAGTGGCCAACTCTGGTGACGGAGTTTTTAGGCCGCCTAAAGGGCTCCGTCATGGCTTAACGACTTAAATAGCCAGGACCGACAATTTAACGTGCCCTCCGAAGCACGGAAGCGCTCAGACGAAAATGCCACTGGCGGTCACCCATCCACTTACGGACCGTTTCGAACGTTGCTTAACTTCGACGATCTAACAAGAACGTCTAAGCAAGCACGACCACGAGCGCTTCACATTTTTTTTTTTTTACTTACTGCTCCATAAAACCTTTTGTAGTTAGAAATCGTTATTTATCTCAGAATCTGTGAAAGCTACAACATTCTTATTTAGGTAAACTATACATATGGGTGGGGCCGCCATCAAAAACTCCATAGTTAATGTAGTAAAAATTTTATAAACAAAATAATATTCTCCCCAGGTGGAACAAGCGTTTAAAGCGCTGAAAGACGAAGAGGAAGCCGCTAGACGCGACACCGCTTCACGCCAGGAACAAGAGCGAGCTCAGCTGTACAAGCGGAGAGAGATGGAGAGGATAACGGAGGAGAGGAGGAAGGAGAGTGCGCCGGAGAGAGAGGTGAGATATATCCGGAAGGGCTTAACGTGAGATATGTCGTGTCGTGTGAGAGATGTGTCGCAGGCAACTGGTTTAGTCAGACATTCATTTAAACGCCTAGCCATTTCATTACACTTTGAAGTTGTATCTTTTAGTATTATCACTAGATTTCATTTATTTCAAAAATTTTCATTGTTGTACAGCGTAAAACGTAAAAGTTATATGTGTCAGGGATACGTTCCTACGTGAAAAATACTATAACATAACTTAATTTTTATTTTTATTTTATTCTAGTGATTGTATTGTGTGCCAAAGTAGTAAATAAATACGTATTTTTATCAGTCGGACCGGCTACAGACCACAGTGGTGGCCTCTTCGGAAGAAACTCTTTCCCCCGCGCCGCAGTTTGACCGACTGCCTAAGAACGATCCACAGGTGAAACGGGCTGAGAGCATGAGTGTGAGTATCTAATCCAATTGATCTTGATCCTTTGGGGGTAGGTGTAATTCCCCCAATCCATGGCAAAGAGTCATCTCACTAAGGTCGACGCCATCTGGTCCACATACCTTAGGGCAGTTAATGTCGGATAGTTGACGACCTCTGTAGCGCAGTGGGTGAAAGCCCGCTTGGGACGCAGAAGGTTGCGGGTTCGATCCCCGCCGCGGGACAAATGTTTGTATGATCTACAGATATTTGTCTCGGGTCTGGGTATTTTCTATGTATGATATGTATGTTACAAAACAAAAAGTATATAAATAGTAGGTATATCAGTTATCTGGTTCCCATAGTACAAGCTTTGCTTAGTTTGGGGCTAGATGATGCTGTGTGAAATGTCCAGCATTATTTATTTACATACATACATAAAGTCACACCTCTTTCCCAAAGGAGTAGGCAGAGACCACGGATCTCCAGTCGCTATTATTTATTTATTTAATTAAACACAACTGCCTCGTCGTAATGAAATTAAATATTGTAGCATGGATGATTTAAAATACGCGCGCACATCGCTCGTGCATACTCGCGATGCCTCGGGGACCGTCGGCTCTGCGCCCCACCACGGCCAACTTGCGCAAATCGTATATAAGGCGCTCCGGCAGGCCATTTCGTTAGTCGCGATCTCAAACTAGAGTCAATCACTTCTCACATAAAGCGCCTCGCCAGACGCTATTATGATTCAGCCCCCCATAATCCGAATTCGCTAGTATCAACGGTACCGGATTACCCGTTGTACTACGTAAAGCCGCGTCGGCCGCCCGAGGTAGGTAGGCAAAACAATCGCAAGTTCCGCGCGATGCCCCGAAGACCAAGAAATATTCTTGGCGATCCAGATGACGCTATCACTCGAGCGAACGCCGAGGATACGCCGTCATCTAGCCGCGATACATAAATAGGTACACTCCACAGTAACACGCATCGATCCCGCCGGCCGGGATCGATGTAGTAGTTGTCCCTTGGTTTCACCGCCCCCTCAGGGCGGAAAAACCAATCAGACGCCCTCTCTCAGGCAACAGCCCAAGCCGAGGTTCGTACCCGTTAGGGGTGCCCTTGAGAATAGAATAGAATAGAATAGAATATATCTTTATTGAAAAATACCTAATAATAACAATAGACAAAGAGAAATAAAGAAGAACAGAAAATATAAAACTTGAGCTTGTTGCCTTAACAACCTTTCTCTCGGTGCCGGCGCCTTCTGCGCACACCAAAGTCCGGTAAAGCTGACCGAGGCCCATAAGGCCATCAGCGTTAGGTCCGTCCGGAAAAAAAAAAAAAAAAAAAAAAAAAAACATTTCGTTAGTTCGGTCGGCCCGAGCAGCTTCCTCCTGGAACTCTCTAACTGATCGTACTCACTCCTCCGCGCTAGCTTTTGCCCGTGTCTGCGCTTCTCGCATGTGAATACCTCTTTGTACCTATTGTGTAATTTATATTGTTCCCACCTAGTTTATTGTTTTGTTTCTATTGATTATATGTTAGTTTGTTTACCATCTGTTGTATGTAGTTTTCCCTGACTGACTTAATAAATAAAATTGTTACACTTTGATTTTAGTGTTTCCCTTATTTACCTAGAACCTCTATTATAATATTCATTTAATTTTATGTATGTTCGTGCGTCAGGTTGTAAAGACACCGAAACGTACCCCGTCGTTCACGACGCGGCGTCGCACGCAGAGTTTCCGCCGACACCGCCGCGGGGACATCGCCGACTTGCCGCCTGTTGAGATTGAAGGTATGTTGGTTTGAAGTGGCAGTGGGCTGGACATATCTGCCGAAGAACCGATAACCGTTGGGGTAAACGTGTTCTTGAGTGGAGACCGCGCCTCGGCAAACGTAGTGTAGGACGCCCTTCGGCCAGGTGGAGTGACGATCTGCTCTGGCTGCTGGCAGAAGCTGGATGCCGAGAGCTGAGGACAGGGCGCAATGGCGCTCATTAGGGGAGGCCTATGTGCAGCAGTGGACTGCTATAAGCTGATGATGATGATGATGGTTTGTACCTAAGTTGCTTTATTGTTATATGTATAGGACTACTAAGTAATGAGACAAAGCATCCAAAAATATTTGGGGGTAGGTGTTATTCCCCCAATCTATAGCAAAGAGGTAGAGCTCCCCTCACCAGGTCGGCCCATCTGGCCCACTTACCTGGCTGGCCTTACGGCCGACAGCTTATGTCGGGTAGTTCTATATAGGGTAATTGCAGAGAATAATGTTACTTCCGAGATCTAGGATTCAAATCGCGTTGGTAGCGCGCCAACGCCATCTGGCAGTGAAGCTCTGAAGTAGCTAGGTCGCTGTAATTGGCAACATTACGACGCCCTTGTAGTTCAGGCGATCGTAGTTAGAGATCGCCACAAATGCAACAAACTAAAAAAACAAATATTTTTTCTCTATACGTTTTGAATTAAAACTAAAATGTAGGATTTCTGAATTGTTCAGCGACTTAACCTGTTGTTATTTTGGAGTATTTGTTTGTTATCGCAGCATCAGATAGAATATTCAAAAATGCATAAAAAAAACAATTGTTTCAAAAATAAAAAAACATCATCATCATCTTTTATGTATGCCACCGTCCTCATTTGTTAATCTTATCCTGTCCATCCAAAGGTTACCTGGAAGAGATCGCTTTTAGCGATAAGGTCGCCCATTGTACCATATTTTTACATGTTTGTTTTTAATTTATGTTATTTTTCTGGTGTACAATAAAGCTATATTCTATTCTATTCTATTCTATCAATTTTCATGTTTCATCAATTTATTAAAATGGTGTTCGTGACTCCCTATCATTTTTCCAGTTTAGATTTTCCGCTCTCAAAAACATACTCTGTATAAGTAGTATATCAGTGATGTAGTACCCATAACACAAGCTCTGCGTACTTTGGGGCTAGATGATGCTGTGTGAAAAGTCCAGCATTATTTATTTATCGATGGGTTGGATGTAAATTATCTACTATATAAAAATAAGTCGGGTTTTCCTTCCTGACGCTATAACTCCAGAACGCACGAACCGATTTCCACGGTTTTGCATTCGTTGGAAAGGTCTCGGGCTCCGTGAGGTTTATAGCAAAGACAATTCAGGTAAAATCTGGTGGCATCTGGTGGCGAAACGGAGTTCGCTGGGTTTGCTAGTTATTTATAATAATTGTAATTTTATGTATCAAGTTTTATGAATAAATTGAAATTGAATCATCCCCTACAGGCTACCTAGAACGCAAGCAAGAGACAGGAGTGGGGGGTAAACGCGCCACCGTCCGTTCCTGGCGAAGCTACTACTCTGTTCTATGCGGACAGCTTCTGTGCTTCTTCAAGGATGAGATGGACTTCGCTAGTGCTAAGGCTGCGGCTCCACCTGTCGCTATACTATTGGTAAGTTCATCATCCGGAGTCAAGAATAGCCCACTGCTGGGTACCTCTGTTCTACAAGACGGTCATTGGACCTGTCGTGATGTATGGATCTGAGTGCTGGGCATATATATATTTATATCTATATATATACATATATCTTAAACCTATTCTTTCTCTAGTCATACCCCTATATATTTTTCAATTTGTCCATTTATCAATCCACAGGTTGTCTGGTAGAGATCGCTATTTAGCAATAAGACCGCCGATTGTATGTCATTATGGTTTTTGAATAGTCCTATTGTTCAAGATTGGTTAATCTTTTTGAGCACTGATTTATTAGGTCGTAGCCAGTTGTCGAGCTTGTTCTTAAACGAATATAGTGTATAGTAAATTATAGTCTTTTTCACGGCGGAACGTATGCAAGACACTTCGAGATAATGTCAAAAATCAGTACATGACTGATATACTACTTATATACTTTTTGTTTGTAAATACATACATATTATACATAGAAACACCCAGACCCGAGACAAATATTCGTAGATCATACAAACATTGGTCCCGCCGCGGGGATCGAACCCGCAACCTTTTGCGTCGCAGGCGGACCTTCGCCCACTGCGCCACAGAGGTCGTCAAAATATTCGGCTATATGCTATATTATTTTATGTTCTGGTTCCCATAGTACAAGCTTTGCTTAGTTTGGGGCTAGATGATGCTGTGTGAAATGTCCAGCATTGTCCTAAAGTTTAATCGAGATTATCAAAATCGATTTTTGTTTCACTACTATCAATTCATCTCAATCGATTACAAGGTTCATTCATAGACAAAATTACTAAACCAACGATTATTTTTTTACTTATCGATCCATTGATTGTTTCGATTTTCATTTTTGCACTCTCTAATAGATTACGTTCTAAGGAACAGGAGTAAAATCACCCAGTTTTAAGACGTTTCAAAGTGATCCCAGCGGTCCTACTGAATAAATGCTTTTTGACTTTGTTCCATTTTACTCAGTACTGTTATTTGGCGGAGTTTTTTAGAAAATGTTTATTGTTTATTTATTTATATTTTATTGCTCGTTTATGATAATTTATGAAATAATTAAACAGGAAATAGACAAACACATTTTTTTTTTGTATGTTTTATCGTTTAATTTTTTTTCTTGACTTTTTTGTTTCGAAATTGTTGTGAGCTACACAACGTGAAACGAAACAAGTTAAATGTGTCTTGCATACGTTCCGCCGTGAAAAAGACTATATAATATACATTTATATAGTGATATTGGATTCCTATTTCCTCCCCCAGGCTCGTTGTGATGCAGCATCAGACTACACAAAGCGCGCGAACGTGTTCCGTCTAAGTTGCGCTGATGGCGCTGAGTACCTCTTCGCTGCGGGCAGTTCCGCCCTGATGAAGGACTGGGTCGCCAAGATATCCTTCCACGCAGCCCTGCCACCAGAACTGCAGCTCACGCCGTATAATGCTGAGGAGTCTCCCACTGCTGAGCTTAGAAGACGGCTGACACAGTGAGTGGAGATTAGCATCTCTTTCAGGGTCCCTGGTGTTCTGATGATGGACTGGTTCCTAAGATATCTAGGTAGTCCATGCTGAGCTGAGGTGACGACTAACCCAGCTACTTGTAGTGTCTGATGATGCACTGGTTCCCAAGATAGGTCTTCAAAAGTTTCCAAATGCTGAGCTGCAAGTCTAGCCAAGCAGTAAGTCTTAGTGGGTCTGATGATGGACTGGTTTCCAAGATATCTCTCCAAATGTCTTTTATAGTATCTCTGATGGTGGACAGGTTCCCAACATGTCTTCAAAAGCTGATGAAGATGATTGATCCAGTAAGTATCAATTTCATTAAGAAATGAAAGTCTTATCAAAATTTTCGATTCGGACGGGATTCGAACCCGCGACGATCAGACGATCCTCCTAAAGCCGGAGTGCCTTCGACCGCTCGGCCACAGAACCACATGCGTCGAATTCGAAATTCTTGATAAGCTCATATTAGGTTGAGCACCGATTAGTGCCATCTACATGAAATACCAAGCACTATAAAAAATTATATATAGTCAATGTCATATAGTGTCTCTGATGAAGGACTGGTTCCCAAGATATCTAGGTTTCCAACTGCTGAGCTGAGCAGGAGACAGTGAGGAGAAAGATTTTTGCTTGGTTCAATTTTCGATCAAAAAGGTCTCTGGTATTTTTTATCGAAGAGTTCAACAATTTTTTTTATGAATAAAAATTGATAGACCGATGTTTTCAAATCATTTTTTTTAATTAAATAGGTCAGAATTTGAGCTCACTCTGCCTGATGTTAGTAGTTAGGTCTAAGATGGAGCATGCTTACCTAGAAGGAACCTATTTACTCTTGATTTGAAGACCCCTTAATACTTTTCGGGAAATACAGAGCCCGGCAATGAGTTCCACAACTTGGCGGTGCGTATGAAAAATGTAGACTCAAAACGCTTTGTACGAACTCTGGGAATGTCGACCATGTACAAGTGGCGTCTTTCCGGGAACCTGTTGGCCCAAATACAACAGAGGTATAAAAAGTCTACCATTATTATTGTGATTTCAGAAACGCATCATCATCATCATCAGAAACGACCCCGGAGCCGCAGCGCAAGTCTCGTTCACAGGCGGAGATCCTGCAGGAGCATCGCTCTAGTTTACAGAGGGCCACGCCCACGCCCACTGAGGGGACCAGGAATATCGGTGAGCAGATAAAAATAACGCCATGTATTCACTGATAACATGTTTCAGATACAAAGTTTCTGGAACAATACGTAGATGTTTTTACAGGGTCTTTCATTTTAAACTACACAAATTTCATTTTTGTAAATAGACGTTTGACCGTATCAATTTCATTCCTAAGCCGATTTTAGTTTTACATGAAAAAGTATCTTTTATTGATTTTTTATGACATGTTGCATAATATTTTCAAGGAGAACAGACGTTGGCCAATCACAGCGCAGCAACACGTCGCCCGCTCGAATGGACTAAGTTATACAAGATGCAACGATCAATTAAAAGAATAGTCTTTATTGATTTTCTCGAGATTTTCATAACAAAACAAAAAAAAAACATTACATAAAAATTTATTTATTTATTTGTAGAACCCAATTCATGAATATAGTTAGTTAAAAATGAAAGACTCTATAGAAACAAATGTTTCGAGGAGCTTCGGGTGTTTCACAGCGATCGCAAGTCGAACAATCCCATAATATCGGCTTCGTTTCAAATAAGTCTATACAATCTATTGAAAGTTGAAATAAAGTGACGACCTCTGTGGCGCAGTGGGTGAAAGCCCGCTTGGGACGCAGAAGGTTGCGGGTTCGATCCCCGCGGGATAATTATTTGTATGATGTGCAAATATTTATCTCGGGTCTGGGTGTTTCTATGTATAATATGTATGTATTTACAAACAAAAAGGATATGAGTAGTATATCAGTTATCTGGTTCCCATAGTACAAGCTTTGCTTAGTTTGGGACTAGATGATGCTGTGTGAAATATCTAGCATTCATTTTTTTTAAGTTCTGTCTGCAGCTTCTGCCCAAAGGGTAATCCATACCATACAAATAAATAAATAAATAAATAATGCTGGACAATTTCACACAGCATCATCTAGCCCCAAACTAAGCATAGCTTGTACTATGGGAACCAGATAACTGATATAAATAAAAAATAAATAAAATAAAAAACTTTTATTTTCCTTACACAATGTTTGACTATACAAAAAAGCTTAATTAAATTTAAATTGTTTTTAAAATATATGTACATACTTAGTTTTATTAAATCTATTTAACTTAGGTGTGTTGTGTGAGGACCGCCTTCAGCGGTAAAAGCCTCCTCCAGCTCTTTCCATTTATCTCGCTCTCTAGCGACTCTGCTCCATGTTTTACCGGCTATTTTCACGATATCATCGTCCCATCTCTTAGTCGGTCTTCCTTTCCTTCGTTTTTTGTTTATGGGGTCCCAATTCATAATAATTTTCGACCACCTTTCATTTTGTACTCTCTGTATATGTCCTGCCCATTTCCATTTCAGCGATAGAACCTTATGGACAATGTCTTTTGCCTTTGTTTTTAATCTTATGTCCTTGTCTCAATTTGGAAAAACTCTTACATGAGTTAAGACTACAGATTAGGAGTGACAACAACATAACCGCTATAGAACAGGAAGAAAGAATAACTTCAAACATAAACAAGAACATTGATGAGAAATTCCAACATATTCAAAAAGAAATCGAAGAGTTAAAGCAAACAAATGAAGAACAAGAAAAGAGATTGGCAGTAGTCGAAAAACAAATAAGAGCCAAAAACTTGATATTTTTCGGAGTAGAAGAAGGTGAAAAATCTTATGAGGATCTGGAAAAGAAAGTTGTTACTATCAT
This sequence comes from Epirrhoe alternata, assembly GCA_963565295.1. Classification (NCBI taxonomy): domain Eukaryota; kingdom Metazoa; phylum Arthropoda; class Insecta; order Lepidoptera; family Geometridae; genus Epirrhoe; species Epirrhoe alternata. The sequence goes on from OY751402.1 coordinate 6,252,973, forward strand.
TAACAACATGGGCACAAAATGCGACAAAATTAATATAGAAATGGTCAGACGAATGGGAAAACAAGCCACTAACAAGATAAGACCCATAAATACTACAATCTCAACTTATGGTTTAAAATTGTCGATTCTCAGAAACAAAAAAAACCTAGAAGATTCCGGTATTTATATTAAAGAAGACTTCCCACCGAAAGTACTGGATGCCAGACGATCACTGCAAGAGCAAGTAATGAAAGAAAGAAATGAAGGGCGGATCGCCTACATAAAATACGACAAAATCGTGATAAAAGAACACAATCAGAACAAAACAGATGTCAATTCAAAAAAAAGAGAACTAGAAATCTCTCCTCAGCAAGATGCAACTAACTCTAATGAAATGGCGGGGCCTTCAAAATATCAGAAGGCAAAGAAAAACAAAATATCAATCGAGAACCAGAGCTCCCAGAACTCTATGAAAAATTATATTCAACAATCAAGAGAGCCAATAAAAGCTAGACCGCTGTCTTCAAATACTGTGACAGAGAAAACAACCCAATAGCAATCAATAAAAACTTCTATCAACGACACTACCCCCACAACAATAACCACAACGAACGAAAAAACAATAAAAAATCCTCCCTCAGAATGGCTGGTCACCACGAGGGCAGTAGACCATAACCCTCCAGTAAATAAAAGTGAAACAAAGAAAAACAAGATATTTATAGCGACATTCAATGTCAGATCATTGTCAAACGAGTTCAGAATTGCAGAACTAGAACACGCGCTAACCCCAATCAAATGGGATATCATAGGAGTTAGTGAAATACGACGACAACAACATGCAATAGAAGATAGAGGAAAATATCGACTCTACATGTATGGACAAACCAAAGGTAGATACGGTGTCGGGTTTCTAGTGAAAAAATGCAGCTACATAACGGTAGAAGACTTTATAGTCGTTTCAGAAAGGGCTGCGCTTATTATCGTCTCAATCTTCGGACAGAAATTCACCATTGCACAAGTATATGCACCTACTTCAAAGTCAAATGACCAAGAAATGGATGGCTTCTACGAATCCTTAGAACAGCTAACAAAATCAAGCACGCCCAACTTCATACTACTTGGAGACATGAATGCCCAAATAGGCCACCCAAGAGACGGAGAAAGTCAAATTATGGGCAGATATGGATATGGTAAAAGAAATAATAGAGGAGAGATATTTCTCAACTTCTGCTGCCAAAATAATCTCAAAATAGTAAATACCATGTTCAATAAACCGAAAGAACTAAGGTGGACATGGCTATCACCAGACAGTAAAACAAAGAACGAGATAGACTACATAGCAACTAACAAACCACATCTTATCGAAAACTGTAACGTCATTAGTAACCTAAAACACCCAAGTGATCACCGCTTAGTAAGAGCAACTTTGAATATCCATGGCAGAAAAGGTAGAGCAGCATTTTCGTCTAATACTCCGAACCATTTAATGGATACCGAAAAATATATAAAAGAACTGTCTAATTTTGATCTAGTAAATACAGCAAATAAATCAGCGCAAGAATACTATAATGAAATAGAGAAAACACTATTAAAAAGTTCCAACCAAGCCAAAACAAGTAGGAAAAAAATAAGAAATGAAACTATAATGACAGAAAATCTTCAAGAACTTATAGAACAGAGACATACATTAAAAAACAAAGACAATAAATCAAAGGTGGAAAAACTACAACTTAGCAAATTATATCGGAAAATATATAGAGAAATAAAAACGAACACAAAAAAGTACAGACTAGACATAATTCAAAGAAATTTAGAAAAAAGGGGTGCGTTCAAGAGAACCTTGAAATCCCTAAGTAAATCGAAACAGATAATGACTCAACTCCAAAGCAATGCCGAGACTTTAGTCACAAATAGAAATGATTTGATGAAGATAGCGACTGACTTTTATACAAACTTATATAAGAAAGAAACAAGAAACTCGCCTTACCTTTCAATGAGCGCTTTGAACCAAGATCCAGTAGCTAAACTTAATAATAACGAAGTAGAGCGATCAATTGATTCATTAAAATTAGAAAAGAGTCCAGGCCCAGACAGTATAACAAATGAAATGCTAAAAATTGGAAAAGAGATACTAATACCACCATTAACGAACTTATTCAATCTTGTTCTGAAAAATAAAGAAATTCCAAACCAATGGACGTGTTCAAATATAACACTACTGTATAAAAAAGGAAACCCACAGATGATAACTAACTACAGGCCCATTAGCCTCATATCCTGCATATACAAGTTATTTGCTACTACTATTTTAAGACGCATCAGCCCGATCCTAGATGAAAGCCAACCAGTGGAGCAAGCAGGATTCATGCGTACCTTTTCTACCATAGATCATGTATACACTTTAAAAATGGTAATAGAAAAGTATAGAGAATATAATATGGCCTTGTATTTATGTTTCGTGGATTACAGTAAAGCCTTTGACTCTATTCTACATGAATCCTTATGGGAAGCTCTATCTGTACAAGGTGTTAACAATGAATATATTGAAATAATTAAAGAAATATATTCCAAGAGTACATCTAGAATCCTACTAGAACAACCAGGCCCAAGTTTCAATATCGAAAGAGGTGTAAAACAAGGAGATCCACTCTCTGCAAAGCTTTTTATAGCAGTATTGGAGCAGGTTTTCAGATGCCTTAACTGGGAAAACAAAGGTATAAAAATACACGGAAAGTACCTTTCACATCTCAGATTTGCAGATGACATCGTTATAATGTCAGAAGACCCAAATGATCTACAATTCATGATAGAAAACCTGTGTGAAGAAAGCCGAAAAGTTGGATTGGAGATCAATCGGGAAAAAACAAAACTCATGACGAATAGAGAAAAGACACCAATGACTCTACTATCTGCAGATCTGGAATATGTAAATGAATATATATATCTGGGACACCAAATAACTTTAAAGGCTTGCACAGAACGCGAAATAGAACGGAGAATCAAAAGCACCTGGAGTAAATACTGGGCAATGAAGGAAGTTTTCAAAAGCAAAATACCAGTGAAGCTTAAAACGAAGGCTATGGAAACTTGCCTACTTCCATGTCTCACATACGCATGCCAGACGTGGTCTCTAACTAAACAAAACCTACAACGATTACGAGTCTGTCAGAGAGGGATAGAAAGAAGTTTTTTGGGCCTTAAACTTAAAAATAAAGTCAAAAACAAGGACATAAGATAACTGATATACTACTTATATACTTTTTTGTTTGTAAATACATACATATTATACATAGAAACACCCAGAAATAAAGGTGTAAAACACAATTGATTATTTCCAGAATCATCAGTGCTGCCATCTCTGCCGCCGAGACAGTCACCACAAGAAGATGATGCCGATGTTGTGTTGAGGTAATGTCCCGTTCACTGTTATTTCAGAGAGCCTAGTATTCTTTTTATTCATTTTCGGTATTTTAGATGTTATCTATACTAATATTATAAAGAGGAAAGATTTGTTTTTATGTTTGTTTGAATAGACTCCGAAACTACTGGATTTGAAAAACTCTTTCTTTATTAGAATCCTGCATTATCCCCGATGAACATAGGCTATATTTTATCCCGGGAAAGTGATGTTTAATGAATATTTTATTTGTTTTGTTACCAGGAGTTCAGAGCAAGCGAGTGGTTCGTGGGGTAGGTCAAGATTCTCCAATGGACGCGATATCAATGCTGAGTTCATCAAGTCGCAACAGCTCGGTGAGTTCTAGTCCAAAAGGCATTTGTTCAAAACTAAATAGGACATTCATTGTGATAAAATTCGAAAAGTAAGTTCGTATGTTACGTATTATTTAAATGGGATTTATCGCGTACCTTATTTTGTTATATTGAATTGATTCATGCGGAAGTCCATTGTAAGATATTAAAAATAGTAAGGAAATATATAGTACCAATCCGCTAATCTATTGGTTTCTTAAAACTAGTACTCACCCCAAAGCCACCTAAGAAGAGCCTTAATTGTAGGAGGCTCGGCAGAGGTTAGTGGGTGGTTGGGTGGCTTTGGGGTGAGTACTAGTTTTAAGAAACCTTTGTTTGAGATTGGTACTATATATTTCCTTACTATTTTTAATATCTTATTTTATTATTTCCCGACGTTTCGCCTGTGTTGCAACAGGCGTGGTCGCGGGCAAACTGGAGTATGCGGGAGATAATAAAATAAGGTACGCGATAAATTATACGCGCGTTTAAATAATACGTAATTATTAATAGTGATCCCGAAAGTTGAAGAAAGACTAAGTTCGTTGGTCATCGACTTAATAGCCACGACCGACAACTCTCCATGGCATGCTCTCCAAAACACGGAATCATCAACGTTATGCTTTTAATATGATTTTCTTAGATTTGAGTGTGTCGCCATCTATTTTAATGATGACGATGATGATCATCCTGGCCGATTTCGGCTACGGCGACATCTTTCCTGCTTAGTCTAATGACTACAATTATATTATTTACAGTAAATAAATTATGAGGGTCCAGTAAGTATTAATTAAAACCTAAGATCTAATGTGTCTTAAGGTGACTAATGTAGCCAATTTTGGCTTTTAAAGATATGGAACTATTTAAAAAAGTGTTTTTTGTGATGTCTTTTTGCAATTGTGTATGTCCTTGCCCTGTGTACGCATTCTTTTATATACATATAACTACACTTTAGTAGGAATTGTGTAATATTTTATCAAAATACACTGAATTTTCCAAAATATTACACAAATGTACTTTACTCAAAGCTGCCGAAGCGCCGCCATTGCCAAACTCGGGCCCCCCGAAGATCCCCGAACGCCCGCCGGCTTTACCCGAGCGCGGGCCGAACCTCCCCGAACGCATGTCGACAATCACCGAGCGGAACTACGAACGCGGACCCAGAGAAATAAGCTCTAGTGAACGAATGAGTTCAAGCGAGCGAACTGAACGAATGAGTGAACGAGGTTCAAGCCAAGAGAAGGTGATGGGTTTGGTGAATAGCTACCAGCAGAGAATGGGACAGAGCCGGGATGTGAACCGAAACTCCGCTTCGTGGTATGAAAGGGGGAACAACAATTATCAGAATGTAGAGACTACATTCTACTCGAGCGATGTCGGTTAGTTAATGCGTTTAGTAGTTAGTGGTTGTGGTTTTTTACTAACAAAAATATAGTAGAAAATATCTCTTAACTTCATCATGTGCAGTACGCACAATCTTTATCTCTTTGAAGTTAGCACTAAACGGTTGAGCAGGTTTGGTAGAGGGAGATAGGATGCAACAAACTAAGTGAGTGAGCGAGGCAGCTATACAACGCTTCGTCCTAAATGCGTCATCAAAAATGGGTTCTGCGTAGCTTCTTCGGAGGGATAAAGATTAGTTGTAGCCACGGTTGTAGCTCTTGATCAAAATTACTATATAATGTAGGTACTTATTTCGATTAAGATCTGTATGTACTGTCAGACAAAGAGCAAAATTTTACATAATTTAAATTCAATTATTTTCATTTCTATAGCCGATAAGTCTGCATGTTTTTATGCTTACATTTTTCTTAAAGGGTGTAATATATTTACTCTCTAAAACTTATTGTGACCATGTGACAGAAAACAGAGTTGATACTAAAACTGAACAGATTTTCAAGTCATAGCTAACTCAACAAGGACGTCGATTTTGTTGTTCACTGACTAAACTTAATTGAACTAAAACTTATTTTGTTCTTATTTTGTTCTCACTAAATCATAATCCGCAGGAATGTAGGTACAATAGGTGTTGCTAAATAATTAAGTAGAAGGATCCTATACATTCTGCCTCGTCTTTGAGGCGTGCAAAATTTAATAAAAAGATGCAAACTTTAAAGACGAAAACGTCATAATATCATTGAAAGTGACATTACTAAAAGTACAATCAAAATGGCGTCTCTGAGCTTTTTTAGCAGCTGTTTTCCACAGCAAGCGAAATGGTCTTGCCTAATTTTACAAATACTTAATTTTTACTAAAATTAAGAAATTTTAAGAATGTCACTTCAAGAGCCGTGTTGGCCGAATGGGGTTGTGCCTCGACTTATGGTCGTGGGTTCGAATCCCGGCTGTGCATCAATGGATTTTTCGTTTCGTAAAAATTATATGCACTTTAACACGAGCTCTTAACGGCGCAGGAAAAACATCATGAGGAAACCCGCAGCTTAGTCAGCTCCACACGTGTTGACGTCGTCTTTCCTGTGGACAAGGCCGATTAAGCTGAGATTGTATAGGTGCTGGACAAGCCTATTCCATCTCAAACAATGTCCCAGGCACTACAGCGTCCCGTTGAGTGTAGGTTCCCTCCTGACGCTATATAAATCATCTAGTATCGATGTAAAGGCCTAAGTTTAGTCATTTTATTTTGGACTTTGTCTTAAACGAAATAAGAACGGAGTTTAGTTTAGTTAACGTCAGTGGACAACAGAATCGAGGCCACTATAAGTTTTGGAGAGTAACATAACTACACCCAGTACAAAAAAATCTCTTTCTAAGCACCTTATTTACTTTGTATGTATTTATAATTATTATATTTTGTTACATACACTCAGGATCTAGCCATCTACTATATGTTCTGCATCGGGTCACATGTATGTCTTTAGTTATATATAATTGTTTATGTAAATGTATTGCGGTAATACGGTTGTTTCCTGACTAAACTATGTACGTAATAAAAGTTTTATTTTGTACAAGTATTGAATACCAAGTTAGGATTTTAATTTTATTTATTTTTAAATTTATACAGGGTGTAAAAAGACACCTACCGAAAACTGAGGGGTTGCAATCAGACCATGATTCTAAAAAAATCTAATTTAAAATTAAAATTTGAAATTCACGCCAAAACGCTCGTCGGTGTCATGGCGGCTGTTATGACGTCACAGCTCACCACGCCAATAGCAAAAACTACGTGCATATACACCTCAAAGGAAACAAAAGGCGCAGTTTTGGTCTAATATATTGAGTAATGACGTCATGCGCTCTGATTGGTGTACAGCTATCAAATCAAATCAAATCAATCATTTATTTGCAGAATACAGTACATAATAATGTCAAGATCTTAAACTAGTTCTGATGGGATTATGTATTCAGCCTGCATGCAGGCGTGCAAATGTTATTCATTTTTAATTTATAGTCCAGGTTATCAAAAGGTTGTCATTATAAATATTATAAACTAAGATAAAATTTCAAAAATTACAAATTTGGTCCTTCTTCTTAGTCGTATCACTCTTGACAGAGTGGTCGTGGTCGTCATGTCGGGAGTTGTGTGGCTCGCTTTACAATTCTGCGCCATTCGTTTCGGATGGTGGTCTTTCTGGAGCACTCATTTATGGGTCTGTCCAGCGCTGCCTTCACTTGGTCCGTCCATCTCATTGGGGATCTACCTCGTGGCCTTGTACCCTCAATCTTTCCCTGAACCACAAGACGTTCTATGGATAGTTCTCCACGTCGGGACACGTGCCCAAAGAACGTGAGGATGCGAGACTGCGATAGACGCTGCTTGATGCCGAGTTCGTCGAGTATGGATTGATTGGTACGGAACTCTGTCCATGATACTCCAAGCATCCTCCTCCAGCACCACATCTCTAGAGCGTCTATTTTCTTCTTCTCGCATTCACGGAGGGTCCACGTTTCCGCCGCGTAGAGAAAAATTGGAAATATGAGTGCTCTGACCAGTCGTGCTTTGGTTGTCCGAGTAATGTTACGATCTCTCCAGATCTTTTTAAGCCTGTCCATTGCTGATCTAGAGATTGCCATACGTCGTTTGATCTCGTCCACGCAGCCACCTGTGTTTGTTATGAGTGATCCAAGATAAATGTATGATTGTACAACTTCGCAGTTCGCTATTTGTGTCACTTCGGGCGAGTTGTTATTAGCTCGGTCCACAATCATCATTTTAGTTTTGCTGCGGTTAATCTTCAGGCCGAATTTGAGACTGGTAGCTTCCATCCTGCTGAGTAGGTCTTCCATGCTGTTGATGTTAGTTGCGAAGAGAGTGGTATCGTCTGCATATCTCAGATTCGAGATCCTCATCCCACCAATCGTCACCCCGTCACTCCAGTGTTCAAGGGTAATTCTCATTATAACCTCTGTGTAGACGTTGAAGAGTAGTGGAGAGATAATACAACCCTGACGGACTCCCGCAGTTGGCTGGAATTTGTTCGAGGATACATCATCCGTTCTAACTGCAGCTGTTCCATCTTCGTATAAACGTCTCAGGAGGTGGATCAGGTGTCTTGGCGTTCCCATTTCCAGTAAAGTCTCCCACAGTTTGGGCCATTTGACCGAGTCGAATGCTTTTGAGAAATCCACAAAGCATATGTATGTAGGTTTGTTGAATTCGCGAGCTTTTTCTACGATTTGGCGAACTGTAAGGATTTGCTCTCTGGTACCCTTTCCTTTTACAAAACCTGCCTGCACCGGGGAAATTTGGTCCACATACATTAAAAAAAATTAAAAACTAAATATCATGGCGGATTGTTGTATTTTGTAGATTTATTTTATTAAATAATATAATAATCTCGACATTATTAGGACAATAAATGCATTTTTCTCAATCCTTGAATCCTATTTAATTAGACCAATTGAATATTTTGGTGAAACTTGATTACTGTCATTATGCCTATTTTATATTCAATAATTTAGAAATTCAAACTTTTTAAACCACCATGGTTATCAACATTAACACTTGAATCATGGTAAATATCCCGTTAATAGTTTAGAAGTGAATGTCGGGAAATATTATCGAAATAGTTTAGTCAGCGGAAAATCGAACTGACACCATTGTAGATTCCGATGTTCCCTGACCACTAGAGAATCACTAAAATTACTTTATTATAGTTGTTTTAGTTTTTAGTTAAAACAATTTCAAAATGTGTTAATGCCACACGTTTTCGTGATTAATGATCAACACAACTACAGTTTTATTATAAATAATGCTGGACATTTCACACAGCATCATCTAGTCCCAAAGTACTATGGGAACCAGATAACTGATATACTACTTATACTTTTTGTTTGCAAATACATTATACATAGAAACACCCAGACCCGAGATAAATTCAATTCAATTCAATTCAATTTTGTTTATTGCTTCATGTTAGTTACAATGTCTTAAATATAGGTAGGCGTTTCATATATAGGGTCTTTCATTTTATACTAACTTAATTTATGAATTGGGTTCAACAAAAAAAATAATAATATTTATGTAATAAAAACGAAAATGTTTTTTTTTGGTTTGTTATGAAAATCCCGAGAAAATCGATAGACTTGACGAATTGATTGTTGCTTCTTGTATAACTTATTCCATTCGAGCGTGCGACGTGATGTTGCTGCGCTGTGATTGGTCAACGTCTTTTCTCCTTGAAAATATTATGCAACATACTACTATCCTGGCGCATCGACCCCGTGGGTCCTGGCCTCCAACACAATAGAACGCCATCGCCTCTGTCTTGCGCCGCTTCCACCCAGTCCGGTGCAAGGATTTGAAGTGAACGAGGGTCTTTCTCCACTTCATCCTTCCACCTATATCTGGGACGGCCGACTGGTCGACGGCCAACTGACGCATGAAAAGCCCACCCAGCTGCACGATCCTCTCTCATACGCTACACATGATCGAGCCAGCGTGTTCTGTGTGATTATGCAACATGTCCTAAAAATCGATAAAAGATCAATTTCAAGAGTAAACTGAAATCGTCTAAGGAATTAAATTAATACGGTCAAACGTCTATTTACAACCCAAAAATAAGGCCCTGTCAGTTTGTGTAGTTTAAAATGAAAGACCCTGTATTTGTAGATCATACAAGCATTTACCTATGTACCTACTGTATTAATTTATTACTAAAAAATGACGAGGCAGAATTTGTTCTAATTATCAATTTATTTATAAAATGTTAATGTGTATCATCTTTGCCAATAAATTATTCTGATTCTTCTGATTCTTTATCCCACGGGGATCGAACACGCAACCTTCTGCGTTCCAAGCACGCAAGTGACGCAGAAGGTTGCGGGTTCGATCCCCGCCGCGGGACCAATATTTGTATGATCTGCAAATATTTATAACGGGTCTGGGTGTTTCTATGTATAATACGCATTTACAAACAAAAAGTATAAGTAATATATCAGTTACCTGGTTCCCATAGTACAAGTTTTGCTTAGTTTGGGGCTAGATGATGCTGTGTGAAATGTCCAGCATTATTTGTTATTATTTATTATTAAAGATGAAATACTTTGTATAAAATACCGCTATTAAAGTAGTTAGATAATTGAATATATGTGTGTATGTTTACATAACTTATGTTTGTATGTAGCTTCGCTTGGGTTATGTGCTTCTGGTAATATATGGTCGTTGTAGTTATTTTTGTAGAATTAGAAAATGGTAATATTTTTGTGTACCCAAGAGCAAAAATTCTTGATAAGTACATGATTGAGTCTAACAGCCGCACTCAGAGTCACTAACGTCTACTTAAATCTGTTCCTTAAACGGTTTTATATGAAAAACCAATTTTGAACTATTCAAGTAGCCGTTACTGACTCTGAGTGCGGCTGTTAGACTGAAAATAATAATAGTGAGTACCGTAATAAACGCTCATTTTCATAGTTGACGAGAAATTTGTATATTTTCTTTGAATTCTTGCTCTGCCTCTTGTAAGTATTATGTAAACTGAGCGTTTATTTAGTTGTACTGTGTTACAGCATGGGGTGCAAACAGCGGCGGTCGACCCGCGTCTGTCGCTGGAGGCTCACCAGCTCCGGAGCCCCGGCCTGCTTCAAGGTAGGATAAGATAAAGTTTATTGTGACAGAAACAGGTATAAAATAAATAATGCTGGACAATTCAATTCAATTTCGTTTATTGCTTCATGTTAGTTACAATGTCTTAAATATAGGTAGGCGTTTCATAACATGAACCCCGCTGGGGCACTGCAACATTTGGTAGGTTACTTATACACTAACTTATGTAGGTATACACCGCTATTTTATGACTACCAAAAAAAAATTTAAGGACAGTTGCAGCAGATGCAGAAAATGATAATGGCATGGTCAGAACTTTTTTATATTGAACTATGACAAAGTTATCCTGGATTGCAGTCAACCAAAACCGAACAAAATTTTATGAAAACTGTAAAAATAAGTACTATAGACAACAATCGCGTACAGACTCTCATTCGAACTATGTTCTCGTATCATCCCCAGTCAGTAAAACCGCTGTAGCTATCATAAATCCATGTCTGACTCGTCTCGTCTCCGTTTGAGGTCATAATTTTTATTCATTTTTTTTTAGTTTTAACCACATAAATGTGATCAGTAACAGACACCGAGACTATGTTTAAATTTTTTTTGGTAATTAAAAAATAGGGGTGTAGAATATTAGTATGGATTGATTGTTAACAAGTGTTTTCCTTCATCAGATCCTCAGGAGAGTCAGAGCTATCGGTGAGTAGCGTCACAAAGGACAAGAAAGATAAGAAAGGAGTCTTCGGAGGCCTCTTCAGCAGGAAAAAACGCCCGCAGAGCCACATGTAACATTCCACTTAAAAACATGAATATGTACCACAATATTGTGCGCCTTGGTAAACTTTGGTCGTTTAATTTGTTGGGATATCCCAACAAATTAAACGCATGATTGCATATGCAACCAATATTATCAACTAGCTGTCCGTCGCGGTGTTACCCGCGATCTCTCGGGAAAACTTCACTCTCCCGGGATAAAATGTAGCCTATGTTCATCACGGATAATGTAGGATTCTAATAGTAAAAGAATTTTTCAAATCGGTCCAGTAGTTTTGGAGCCTATTCAATTCAAACAAACATACATAAAAATCTTTCCTCTTTATAATAATACTAGCTGACCCGCGCAACTTCGTCTGCGCATTATTAGGAACAAAGTAGAGGAGTTTTGAGTGAATCGAGAGTAGGTATATACATAAAAATTTTTGAAAAAAAAATTGAACCGACTTCACATAACACAAATAGACACTAAGAACCTTCTATGTACCTACACTAAAAAGAGAAAAATAAGAATATACACATGCAATTATTACTTACAGTATTCAAATAATAAATTATTATGTTATATTATATTTGAAGTCGGTGCCAACTATTCTACTCTAACTACTCCATACAATTTTGCACCCAAGTTCTATTGTAGGTACTCGTAATTTCTTCTTAGATGTAAATGCATAGGTAGTTGGCACCGACTTCAAATATAATATAACATAATAATTTATTATTTGAATACTGTAAGTAATAATTGCATGTGTATATTCTTATTTTTCTCTTTTTAGTGTAGGTACATAGAAGGTTCTTAGTGTCTATTTGTGTTATGTGAAGTCGGTTCAATTTTTTTTTCAAAAATTTTTATTTTTCAATTTTTAGTGTAAATAATATAGTAGGTTAGGTTAGATATTGGAATAGTCAAGATCAAAGAAGTTAGAGTGAGAATCCCTCAGGAATAAAATTATATGGGATCACCTCGAGCGTATTTAAACATGTCAAACTATTCAATGTTTGACTCAGATTTTGTAGTGAGAATGAGGTTTTTTGAGATTTACAGGAAAACTATCAATCCCTCAGGAAAAAAAAGTATGAGGACCACCTAGATATGTATACCCTTTCAAGCAAAAAAAAAAATTTTGGAAATCGGTCCACATTTTTCGAAAAGATCGGTGATTTTTTGAGTATTACGGGAAAACTATCAATCCCTCAGGAGTAAAATTTTTATGGGACCACTATGGTAGCATACCCTTTCAAACAAAAAAAAATTTTGGAAATCGGTTTACAACTGACGGAGATATCGATGAACATACATCCAAAAAAAAAAAAAAAAAACCTACATACACCCGAACATAGAACCTCCTCCTTTTTTTGAAGTCGGTTAAAAATATAAAACTCCGTCGCTTGTTATGATAATAATATTTTTTTTATATTTATGTTTCTCTCAAGAATCCCTTAATAGATAGAGGTAGGGAAAATCTTATCTTAAAATCTTAATAAGATTTTCCCTACCTACCTCTATCTATTATTGGATTTTTGAGAGAAACATAAATATAAAAAAAATATGATTATACTCTCGATTCACTCAAAACTCCTGTACTTTGTTCCTAATATTGCGCAGACGAAGTTGCGCGGGTCAGCTAGTATCTTTTATAATGTTCAACAGACAGACAGACTTCAATCAACGTAAATAATATCCAAAAATCCAAACACCAACCAAAAGAAAAAGCGAACTTTGAAATAATTATTCAAACGAAATGAGCTAAGAAATTTTGAGCTAAGGTAAACTTTGCAAAAACGCAACGATAGCGCGATCTAGAAATCGGTCAAAATTAGCAGCGCCATCTACTTGCGTTACAACTGAAACTTCTAAATTACCAGGTAAAGTATACGCCAAAAAAAAAATATTTTAGTTTCTAGCTGGTTCCTGAAACCCGCGCAAGGTAGCAAAATAAAATAACATTAGGTAATTACTTGAAAACCAACAAAAAGAATCGAAAACTCGGCGATATAGATGGCGTTCTAACCAAAGTCAAGGAAAATCATAACTTCGGATACATGTATTAATTCTTATTTTAAACCGGGTATTTATCACGTACCTTTATCCTACCCTTTTTTCCGACGTTTTACAGCGTCCTAAACGTCTGAAAAAAGAAAGAATAACAATAGGTACCTTCGTGATTTATAGGTACTTATACTTACCCTGTTTAAAATAAGAATTATATCTCCAAATCACGAAAGTTTAAAAAGTTCGGATGTTTTGATGAATGGGAATGTACATGTTACATGTTTATCATTAATTTTAAAATCATTTATCGTGCAAAATAAAAAAAAAAATAAAAAAAATCTGGCGTGCAAAAAGTGGCCCCGGGCGGTCACCCATCATCTTTATGGCGGCGCCCAGGGTTGCTTAACTTTTTTTCCCATACAAACTTGCAACCCTTATTTTCAAGCCCCCTTATGATTATTTAAAAAAAAAGTAGCCTATGTCCGTCCCTGGGGTATAATCTTTATCCATGCCAAATTTCAGCTTAATCTGGTCAGCGGTTCTTGAGTTATAAGTGGTGTAACTAACACGACTTTCTTTTATATATATAGATTAGTATAGATAACCATAATAAATTTTAATCAATGTGGAAAATTTAATTATTTCATTTTTTCTGGATAAAAAGTAGTCTATGCCGTCCCTAGGATACAAACTTTATCCATGCTAACTTCAGCCTAATCTGTTCAGTGGTTTGGGCGTGAAAGGTAACAGACAGACAGACAAAAAGACAGAGTTACTTTCGCATTTGTAATATTTGTTGTGTAATTTTGAGAATTTCATGTAGTTACTAATATCATGTACACAAAAATATGGTTCTTACTGACAAAGCGTAGAAAAATAAAATTAGCAATTTTGAAATTAAAAGAAACTGGTTTGATTATTGGTTGAATTTTTGCGTTCGTATTTCAAAAGATAGATGAAGTCAAAAGTCGAAGTCAAAAAGCATTTATTCAGTAGGACCGCTGGGATCACTTAGAATAGTCTTAGAACTAGGTGATTTTACTCCTGTTCGCCGAGGCTCATAATATTTGTGGTACTATACACTAAACGAATAATTGAAATTGTATTGAGTATTTTCTTTTAAATTTTGTTTTTGTCATTTGACATATTGTGCTTAATATTTTTTAATTTAAAAGTGTTATACCTACCACTTAGGTATTTCATTGAGAAATGAAAAGTCTTATCAATTTCGATTCCGGCGGGATTCGAACCCGCGACGAACAGACGATCCTCCTGACGCCGGAGTTTCCGAGGCCGAGGAGAGGATTCCGTGGCCGAGGGGTTAAAGGCACTCCGGCTTAAGAGTGTGCCATACGCCGCCATTTTGTAAGCAGGACAGCGAGTGTGATTTGTTCAGCGTGTGAGCAGTACAGAGCTATGGACACGCAACCTTATTTACGGCGCTAAAACACTTTTTAGCTAATTACAAGTTAATTAAACAACCAATCAAAAAATTAAAAGACACAACTAAAGATATACTTGTAGGTTTCTTGACGAAACAAAAACCCACCAAAAAAGTGTGCTACTCCTGAGATAAAAAGCAAAATGTGTGCAAAACATGTATTTTTCCAAAAAATATTTTATCTAGAAAACTTTCACCAATCATGTTTTTAAAAGATAAAACAATGAAGTATCATTACCTAAATAATAAGGGTCGTTGCTTTCATAGATTCTGAGATAAATAACGATTTCGAACTACAAAATTGCTTAAATCGCTCCTGCACACTCTTATGGAGGATCGTCTGATCGTCGTGGGTTCTAAATTTTGATAAGACTTTTCATTTCTCAATGTGCCTAATGTTGAGAATCTAAAAGTGCCTTTCTAGAGTTTGTAGATGTTAAAATCGTGCCTCTTAGCGTTTGTAGCATATTTATGTAGTTTAAGTATAATTCCTGTCACAAAATATTCTAATTGGGACCAACTTAACGGGTAGGACTTTGATATTAAGATTATTTTCAAGTTTGCTTTTAAAATGCGTTACATGGATAGTTTCTTGCCTCATATCAGAAAGAAAATATGAAACGATAATCGCTTTGTACTTTACAAGTTTTACTTGTTGAATATGAACATGTGAAGCGATAATCGCATAAAATGTCTCTAAAAATCTATAATAAACGTCTGTGTAAATTGCGCTTTTTGATTATTTGTCAAAAGTATTTTTAAATCCTTTTCAATGAGTTTATACCTAGTTATTAAGCGTGTATCTTTTCTTTAAGTTTCCAATTTAGCGTATTTTTATATTAAATATGTTAATCTTCTGTTTTTACACAATTTGTTGAATAGCATAATAGGCTTTGGATCATTGACATTCCTCTCTTAAAATAATCAAGGTTTGAAATGAAATACAATTATAACCACCAATATATCGTTGATTTTACATATTTTATTGTTGTTTGGATGATGTTAGCAGGTTATTATTATGTCATTACATTATTAACAATATAATAATTGTCAAACTGATCGGCCGATATAATAAGACAATAATATATAAGTGATTTACTCGTGTCAAATATTGTAAGCTTCCAACGTAATTATGAAATATATTTTTGTGTATTTAAAATGTTTTTATTTATTTTCATAGCAACAAGACAGGTAGGTAAGGTAGGTACCCAGCAAACTTTACCACATTTGACAAACGTTTCTGTGAGCGCTACGGTTTAATGTTCTAACGGAGAAGAGATGAACAATTAAACAATTATGACAATTATTATTATTATGAATTATGATTAATTAATTATGACGTAATATCCGGTAACTGAGATGCCGGACTTTTTTTGACCTCTATTATCAATGCAATAGGCTATTTTACACTTTTTTGAAAACTGTTTTAAATCAATCCTGAGGTCATAATAAACCAGTAGAATTTTTATTTAAATTTTTTAAAACCGTAAAATGCCTTAAAAATTGCATTTTAATTTATGATTTTTAGTTGTCGCGGGAAAACGCGAGCCGCCATGTTGTGACGTCATATGGTTTGGTTTGTGAACAATACGACTGTAAAAGATAAACTTTTTGTTCCTAACTGAACACAGTGACGTCACAAAATGGCAGAAGGCGTTTTTGGTGGCTTGAAGATAGATGAAAAATAACGATTTTTAAAATTGAATTATAAAATGTTTAAGTATTGCATTTTTATGAATAAATATCGACGTTTATCGTTTACATGTAACGAAACCTATGGTATACATGCATTTTTATGTGTTTTCTTACATGGTGTAAAATAGTCTATTGCTTATTTTTTTGTAACAATAAAATCTTTCACTTCAAAATTTATATTTGACTGATTTCTTAAGAACATGTTGCATAATGATTTGTCGCAGTGCAGCTACATCACGTCACACGCTCGGATGGATTAAGTTATACAAGAAGCAATAATCAATTGAAGGGATGGTATAACGATTTTCTCGGGATATGTATAATAAACAAAAAAAAACATACCTAAGGCTCAAGCCACATTGAATTGGCAAGCGAGCGTCAATTAGTTTTATAGCGCACCATTATAAACCTTATGAACAATGGCACAAGATATAGAAACGCTTGTAGAATGAACCGCTCGAGCCAGCGCGGCCCGCTAGATGGCTTCGCCAGATCTCGTTAATTCTACAAGCGTTTCTATTTCTTGTATCATTGTTACAAACCTTACATAAATATTTTTTAATTTATTTGTGGAAACCAATTCCTGAATTAAATTAATTATTAAATTAAAAACATTTATTTCAGACCATGTCCATACAAAAATACATTAAAAAGAGCCAAAACAATTACAAACCATAAACTTCTTAAGACTATCTTACGTTAAACATGGGGGTTCTGGAAGCCATATGTATGGCATTCCATTTTTTCCAGAATTAAGTTAGTTTAAAATGAAAGACCCTATCTGTCAGGGATACGTTCTTACGTGAAAAATACTATGGGGTCTACTAATATACCTGATAAAAAGTTATTCCTGAGTGTCAAAATGTATGATTATTCTTGGGTTTTTTTTTTTATTTACGGTGAAAAATCATCTGCTATTATACAAACACTTCCAATACTTAATAAAATTTGCAACAATTCTACTTAAAATGCATACATCGCTAAGTTGAGAGTAAAGGGCAAAATAAATTCAAGCAGAATGTTAACCATGCTTAATCGTTACATTTTGCATTCCACTAATACATCACGTCGCGTTGCGGACGTGACGTATGATGCCGGCACTGAAAAAAAACTCAATTATTGCAGTTGTTTAGTACAAATTAAAGAATTATTACATTGGATCATTATATAGATGAATTAAGTAATTAGCCTTCAAAAGCTGTAGGTCAAACTATTATTACTTACCTACAAAAATCACGTTCGTGGTGGAAAACAAAAACAGTACCACGTGACGCCCGAACATTCTAGTACATTTTTTAGATGCTCCTGTGACAAATGGTGATTGTTTATGTTCGAAAATGTTGTCATTTAATTAAAAATAACCGATTTATATCGATAAAGTGGTAGAGTTATCGTTCAAAATCGATTTGTAATCGTAGCGTAGGCGGAATTTTCCACCTGTGATTTGCGTCACAAGACAAAACGGCAGGCTTATCACGTATAAATTTGCAGTAGCAAAAGTGGAAGCAGCGCGACCGCGACCGCGACGCGAATGGTTGCAAATTGTTACTAAAAGCCGTATCATGGAAGCCTTTTGCCCGCCTGTCGCAAGGTTGTTGCTTGGATGCACTTTTTCCGTGAACACTAGCGCCACCAGCGATAGCAGCAATAAGCGGAAACAAATTTAATGCAGTTTTTAACGTACGTAAAATGTTCATTCCGTGCGCGCCTTTTTTGTTGATTTCATAATCTGTGGTTGGTTGACTTTGTTATTGCTTTGCTTTGTTGACGAGTTTTTTACCAAGAGTTTTTGAATAATTTGGAAAAGTAAGTTATCAATGAAGTACCTTTAATGCGTAGTTTTGTTTTCTTTCTGTCTCTATCATGTTCTTGTAATTTCAGTGGAACATCAAGTTTCCGCCTAACAAATGGACGAGTTGCTGCAGCACCTCATGATGCTCTCGAACCTTGCCACAGGCGTTAGTCTGGGAGCTAAATCAAAGGAACAAAACAAGACCATAGATCGTGGGTGGAATGATCTCTCTCGCTGCCAGGCTCAACGCTCACGGAAGAGGTGCCACTAAAACTGGGCAGCGGTGGAAACGTGTATGAATTCTTGTTTTACATTTAGATCTCAAGCTCACGTATCATGCTTGGGCACAGAATACAGAGGCTTGGGTTACCTTAGGTAACAATAGCGGTTTTCTTTACGTTTTCTTATATTCCTAGTACTGGACGGACTTGAAGTTCAAAACTAAAAGTAGGGCCGCCTCAAGTAGACGGGAAGCTTGGTTCCCAAGACTAATGCAAAGCACATTTTTCAAATTACTAAGGCAGAAAGTTGAATTGGTACCGTACTTACTATGTAAAAGTGTAACATTATACTATTTCTATTGCTTTGTTGTTTCAGAAAGCCCAGTTTATAGACAACCGTGAGGGTCCAGAAACCAAAACAACAGTGTCACGGAGGCAGCTGTTTTGACTGGTAAGTCTATTTTCTATTTTTTTTTATTAATGACTAAATGTCATCGACACATTTAAAAATAAAAAAATCTCATATATTATGCATATAATATTTTTAATGTTTAAAAAAGTCAAAGCTGTATCTAGATGTATGGTCAGAATACAAGACTAGACTATTACTTAATTATTATAATGTCATCGACAGTTATCCTAATTTATTTTAACATTTTACAGGCCAAAGAATGAATCTATTGTATGTCACTGAAGAGAGCAGAGTGCAAGCAGCTGATGCCGCCATTATATCAACAGAAGGCGCGAATGCAGGCGGAGGCATCTCTCTATTGCAAAGGCTGTGCACGAGCCAAGTATAATGTCCAATAAATTATGACATGTGACGTGGTGATGTCGAAAAAAAAAAAATGTTTTTTACTTGCCCACTATTTTATTTTAGATCAATGTAGGTAAATATATAGGTACATATTATGATGACCTTACACAGTAGGTATAAAACACACAAGTATAAACATTAGATGGACATCAACATATACTAAGGATCATATAGAACTACACAGTAAGTATCAGTATTACCCAATAAAAATAAATAGTGATGCAGAGCTATGTTCTATAATCCCACAACTTCTTTACAGTTATAGAAAGTGGTTGACTACCATTTTGTAACTTCTGGGATTCATTCTGGTCCTCAACTTGATCCCTATGTGATTCTTGCTGATATATTTCAGCTTGGGTGTCTGTGGGTGACAGCTCAGGCACAGGACGCCTCTCGCTATTGGCCATGTGATGTAGGACACAGCATACATTTATTATTTTCGCTACAGTATAGTGGTCTTAACTCTATGAACCAGTAAACTATGCCAACGGGCCTTTTAGTACTTCTATGCATCGTTTAACAGTGTTCCTGACCTTGCAGTGAACATTTATGTAATGTTCCTCAGGAGTCTCAGGGCCAGTATTGACAATACCTTGAGTAACCTGCAAGAAAATCATTTAAATAAATAAGTAAGCATATATATAATATTAGCAAGGTTTTAGTCAACTCACCTAAATTATTGGCAAGAGTTTGGTCAAAATTGGGGGAACCTACCTAAAAGCCAGAGAGTTTCCCCATCATTATGGAGTTGTAGGATGTGTGGATATATTTCTGACTGACGCCCAGATGAATGCATCATGGGTGGCTCATCCAAAGGTTGCATCAACATGTAAAATGTTCAAATCACTGAACCATATCTGAAAAACAATATAATTATAATATTAAGTACCAATAATCATACAGTAGGTACTACAATAAACATTAATTGATGTAAGTTTAATTAGGTACTAAATTAGAGCACAATCCAACTACTTCATCATTATTTACATTGCTTATGTAACTTAGAGGTTATTGAATACTTATGTAAAAAAACAGTACAAAACACATTCTCATTGAATAAGTAGCTGTAATTAATTAGAAATTACAACTTACATAGCACACACACAACTTTTACTTCACAAAATTTAACAAAGTATCTCAGCAATCGCCAAAAAACAAGTGCTGGGGTTGTTGTTAATTGTTACTTCAAAACGCCTTGCTACCGCTGTCGTGCTGCTGTCAAAAGTGCTTACGTAATAACAAATTGTACCAACAATACGATCAGAATGCACTTTTTAGTTTACTGATTGTCCGGCAGAGGGCGACCTAGTGCTCGATTGCTGTTGCTACAGTAACTGCTGATTTCTGCTGATAGCTGATACAAAATTGACGTCTGACAGAAATGACTGCGAGATTTACGCCTGTTGCATACTGGTCACGAGTTACATGATAGGCTTGCGGTACTTTTTTACTATTTTGGACACTTACGCTCTATTCAAGGTCTAACATTGCATAAATAACATAAAATTTTCATGCAAAGAGCAGACTAACAATAAAATGTTCGGAAATTTCAAAAGTAGGGTGTGACACTCGAAAAAACGGCCTCCCCGAGATCTTATTTTGCCAATACTTTTGCAAAAAAATGTATTTAAGTATGAGCTTTTGGTTATTTAATTAATCAGTTTTTGAATTATATTGTACGGTGATGTTTAAAAATCCTTTTTTAAATATCAAGAGCCTGCAGAATATCAGTCGAAAGTTGTGTGAGAGGCCATTTTTCAGTGGGTCATTTTATTTTAAAAAGGCCCTCTTATACGTGAAATTTACAAGACGGTCATTAGACCTGTCGTGCTGTATGGATCAGAGTGCTGGGCCACGAAAGCGACGGATGAAAGAAGAGTGCATGCGACAGAGATGCGAATGTTGAGATGGATGTGCGGAGTGACGCGAATGGATAAGGTGAGGAATGAATATATTAGGGGTAGTCTGACAGTAGCGCCGGTGACTGAAAAGTTGAGGAGCAATAGGTTAGCGTGGTATGGGCACGTAATGCGGAGGGATGAAACTCATGTAACTACAAGGGTGATGGAAATGAATGTGGATGGATATGTGAGTAGAGGTAGACCTAAGAAAAGATGGATGGATTGTGTGAAAGAAGATATGGGTAAGAAAGGAGTGGATATGATGACGAGTGATAGAGGAGAGTGGAGGAAGAGAACATGTTGTGCCGACCCCGCATGAGGGATAAGGGCAGGCCAATGATGATGATACGTGAAAACCTGTTATTGGCCTTCTGCTTCTAAGTGATCTATTAGAAAGAAAGAAAGAAAGAAAAAACATTTATTTATGACATCCATCGTAAAATAACAGACTCTTTGGAACTAGAAACTAAAGCACACAAATCGTAAAAAGCATCTCCAAGCCGTACGTACAGTAATGATGTCATAAATTGGTGACCGACTCAGCATAATACTGCGTTAGGTTAAATTATAATGCAGCACTGATCTTCCGTTTTAGTTATTGTAGCTGTTGGTTTTCCTAGAAGTAAATATACAAAATAAACATGTAAATGTTGTTGAAAATAAACTATAAATGTAATAAAACTCTGCTTTAATAGCGACAGTCAATTGAGGCTTAGAAGAAAAACTCTTACATAGATACATCACAGGCATATGGCTTTTCTCCATTGTGAGTTCTCATGTGTACAGTCCGATGAACTTTTCGAGAAAAACTCTTATCACATACATCACAGGCATATGGCTTTTCTCCAGTGTGAGTTCTCATGTGTTCAGTCTGATGTGCTTTTCGAGAAAACCTCTTATCACATACATCACAGGCATATGGCTTTTCTCCAGTGTGAGTTCTCATGTGTTCAGTCTGATGTGCTTTTCGAGAAAACCTCTTATCACATACATCGCAGGCATATGGCTTTTCTCCAGCAAGAGTTTTCATTTTATTATCAACAAATTTATTTGAGGCCAAACTATTCATGTTCTTGGATGTAAAGCAACACCTGCCCGCCCTTTTATCTCTGTGCTTTGTTGCATCTGTGCTCGAGGAAGAGAACTCTGTTGGTCCGTCAATAGGTCGCTCAACCACATCTGGGAAGTCTACTGCTGTAACAACTGGCTCTTCCTCAGTAAATTCATCTTTTATAACAAATTCATCCTCACTACAGACCAATTCTTCTTTTACAACATATTCTTCATCAGTGGTGGCTAATTCTTCTTTGATATTAGGTGAATCAACACTATTTTTGATATTAAAAGTCATGATTTGCATAGAGGATGCAGACAGGCTACTGCATATTGTGGGGTTGAGCTTGAGGATATTTTCATGTGATGCCTGAAAATAAACATTAGCATGATTGAGTTGTGGAAGGTGGGCCTACCCTGGCATCTATGTGAATTGTAGACAAGGAAAATAATGTTTGGTATAGTCCATGGCACAATGAAAGGATCTGGCCGGTGTACTTCCCTGCCTCGAGAGGCTACTGCTCAGTCGCTGGCCTTATTTAAACATTATACTCTATTCCTTTTGTGCTCCAACGATTTATACTCCTAGGTCAACCACATTAGTACTTCATCATAGGTACCAAATGTGTATAATTAGAATGTGCCTCTGACAAAGCACTTGGTACCTACTTCAGAAAATTTTGTGCAATTTACCTCAATGCCTTTGTCTAGCATAACTTGGAGTGTTTTCTCAGAGCAGAGAGCCATCTCCGCGAACCTGTGGCATCTCTGCAGCCGCGAGTGGCAGATGTAGCACACTGCCTGCGGCCCGCGCGCGCTCAGCTGAAACACGCCGATTGGACAGCTCGGTAAGGCTGGACATGAGGCCCCGCGGGGTTTGGTTAACAATTTCAGAGGAACGTACCTTAGTATTCGTGAGTTTCTCATAGATATTCAAGGTGTGGTTTTTGAGGTCATACATTCTAGCGTCGCCCACCAAGCACACTCTGCACACAGATGCCATAGTTACTACACTTCATATTCATTCATATTCATATTCATTTATTGATTTTGCGATACATGGGTAAAACTAAGGTCTAATACAGAAATAATGTACAGCCATGCTCGGCATATAGCATGCAAAATGTCACACAGTTAAATGTCAAATAAATTATTAATAAATGTCAATAAAAAATCATAAAGTATAATATCATTAAGTAAAGTATCAGTTATGTCGTTAATCTCATAAAAATATAGGTACCTAGTATTCAAATTTGTCCATAAAATATTCATTAATATTGTAGTATGCTTTTTTTAATAGCAATTTTTTAAGACAAAGTTTAAAATGATTAATGTTTTCTAATTGTAATAGTGAAGTCGGCAATTGGTTATAAACCTTCGGTGCCATACAGAGTACGCTGTTACTTAGTAGAGCTGATCTGCTTTCAGGAATGCGTATTTTAAACCTTAGGCGTACACTATTAAAAGTTTGGAAAAGATCCTTGTTTCCTTTAACAAAAACAGCCATTTCGTAAATATAAATTGAGGTTAAAGTCATAATCTTAAGGTCAATAAAAAATGGTTTGCAACTATCAGTTTGTTTCAGTCTACAAATTGACCGTACACATTTCTTCTGAGCTCTAAAAACACATTCCTTCCTTGTTGCGTTTCCCCAGAATATGATACCGTACCTTATGATTGATGCAGTATAACCGTGGTAAGCAGTTAGAAGAGTTGCCGTGTTAGACACTTTCGAGAGCATATAGAGGGCATAAGATTGCTGGTTCATTTTATTACACAAACTATCGATATGGGAGCTCCAGTCGATGTTCGAGTCAATATTTAAACCTAAAAACTTTGTGGTCTCTATTAATTGTATTGTTTCTCCAGAGCGATGTATGTCCAAATCATGTATTTTTTTAACTCTATTTCTAAAAATCATTAATTTTGTTTTATTAATATTAATTTTTAAATTTATAGACGATAACATTTTAACTATGTCCCCAAGAGTGTTGTTTATGTCACTTTCTAATAGCAGCTTGTTTTTCCCTGTGAACATGACTGTGCTATCATCAGCAAACATTATTGTTGGATGATTCGCTATTTCAGGTAGATTGTTAATATATATAATGAAGAGTAACGGCCCCAGTATGCTACCTTGAGGTACCCCCACATTAACATTCTTTAATTCAGATAAATATTTATGCTCACTTTTTGAAACAGGACATATTCTCTTAATTTCAGTCATTTGCTTTCTGTGACTAAGGTAGGATTCTAACAGGTTAGAGACATTACCTCTTATGCCGTAGGAGTTGAGTTTACTTAATAGTATTCCATGGTCTACAAAGTCGAACGCTTTTGTAAGATCCATGTATAGAGCGCATGCTACTGAATTATTGTTTACTGTTTTTATTGCGATCTCTAAAAACTTATAGATAGCCTGATTTATTGATTTATTTTTCCTAAAACCCACTTGTGCGGGTGAGAAAAGATTTTGAGTTTCAAAAAAATCATAAAGTCTATCATTTATGACCTTTTCAAATATTTTTGATAATGTTGAGACCAGTGCGATAGGTCTATAGCAAGCCATGTCATTCTTATTATCTTTCTTAAATAGAGGTTTGATAACTGTTATTTTTAATTTATCTGGAAACAATCCATCAGCAACGCATAGGTTTATTAAATGGGATAAGATGGGTGAAATCTTTTCTGCAACATGCTTTAAAATTTTACTAGATATGTCGTCATAGCCTGTACTGTTTGTATTCTTTAAATTCATTATTATATTATAGATGTCATTGGGAATAGTAGGGCTCATAAACATTGATTTGCACGTATTGGTTTGAATAGGATCAACATCAGTTCTGCCCCCTTACCATGGCGTTTGTCTAGGTACCAGAGAATAGAAATAAATGACAGTAATGACATTAGAGTGTGGATAAAACGGGTAGAAAAGTAACTTTTTTCCACTTTCTACGCGTTTTATCCACACTATAATGTCATTACTGTCATTTCTTTCTATTCTCTGGTACCTAGACAAACGCCATGGTAAGGGGGCTGTTTGACTTTGATACTTGGTCCACAAAGAAGTTATTGAATGAGTTAGCAATTTTAAGAGGATTAGTTATGATCTGGCCATTTGCTTCAATTTGTTGAATTGCTTCTTTAGGAAGATGTAACTTTGCATTATTAATAATATCCCAAGTCGCTTTCGATTTATTGCGGGCTGTTTTGATGTGGTTTTCATTTTGAGATTTCTGAGTAAGCTTAATGATGCGGTTTAGACGTGATGAGAGAGCAACAAAGTTATTCTTGTTTATTTCATTACGGCATTTTCGATATTTCCATAATAATTCTCTTTTGCGCTTGCAGCACTGTTCCCCGCCCAACGGATCTAGGCCAGTATTAGCAACCTCGATTGAGCTGATTATCTTACAAAGGGCGTAGAATTATCGTGCAATTGGACCAAAATAACGTACAAACGAAAAGTCTGCCTTTTAGAAAATCATTGGTATTGGTTTAATTTGGTTTATTCTAGGTAACCTCAGATGAACGAACGAATGCCGCCGCGCCGCTCCGCTAGTTTAAGCCACAGAGTAAGTAAGCATAGTATTTTCTAGTTATAGTTACTCTGTGGTATTTTCCTATGGTACAGGTTATTTTCACGATTCTAAATTAAATTCTGTGCAATTTCATCAGCTATTCACACGAACTTTATTTTTATGCAAAATTGTGCAGTTCCGTTTTTAAGTATGGCAACCTTATTGTCACTATGGTGAAGTTATCATAGTTTGTAGTAGCTACTCGACAACAGATGGCGATAGTTATGTTGCAGAAAGGTGCGAATTCAGACATTTTATGAAAAAGCAGTGTAAAAATTAAATATATGACACATCCTACTTCCTCCTAATAAATGCGAAAGTCCTGTGTGCGAATATTTGTTGCCACGTATCTTAGTGACGACTGAACCAATTTTGATGAAATTTGGAATGTAGATTGGTTTGAGTGCTGGAATAAATAACATTTAGGTGTATAAAATTTTGGAAAATCAAAGGGTGTTAAACTTTGTATGGAAAAAAAATTTTTTTTTGTCTGATTTACTCCAAACTCGGTACAAATAAACTTTAACACTTGTTTTTTAGTTTTTCAAAACAACCCCTCGGGGCGGTGCAAGGCAGTTTCAATCAGTCCTTTTTTTTTAAATTTATTTAAGGGTTTTGTCGCTTAGCGACCACATCACCCTGATACAACAGAAAATGATTATGAACAATATCAGAAAATACTAAAAACTTAACTACTTACGTAAACCTAATACACATTTTAAACTTTCGCGACTCGAAGACATTTTATTTTATTACGGGACTTAATCGCGTAGGTATAACATTTGTTTAATTACCTCGACGTTGCAGTAGCTTTCGCGCGCTTCAGCGATTCTATACCAATTACCGTATTCGTTTTGTTCTTAGCATTGCAAGATCTGGGTAAGATTTTCCCTACCTCTATCTATTATGGGATTCTTGAGAGAAACATAAATATAAAAAATATATTATTATTATATCAAGCGACAGAGTTTTATATTTTGTATATACCTACTCTCGATTCACTCAAAACTCCTCTACTTTGTTACTAATAATGCGCAGACGAAGTTGCGCGGGTCAGCTAGTAAATGTAATAAAACTGCTTTAATAGCGACAGTCAATTGAGGCTTAGAAGAAGTACTCTTACATAGATACATCACAGGCATATGGCTTTTCTCCATTGTGAGTTCTCATGTGTACAGTCCGATGAACTTTGCGAGAAAAACTCTTATCACATACATCACAGGCATATGGCTTTTCTCTAGTGTGAGTTCTCAAGTGTACAGTCAAACTAGACTTATTTGAAAAACTCTTATCACATACATCGCAGGCATATGGCTTTTCTCCAGTGTGAGTTCTCAAGTGTCCAGTCAAGAGAGGCTTATGTGAATAACTCTTATCACATACATCACAGGCATATGGCTTTTCTCCAGTGTGAGTTCTCATGTGTACAGTCAAACTAGACTTATTTGAAAAACTCTTATCACATACATCGCAGGCATATGGCTTTTCTCCAGTGTGAGTTCTCAAGTGTCCAGTCAAGAGAGGCTTATGTGAAAAACTCTTATCACATACATCACAGGCATATGGCTTTTCTCCAGTGTGAGTTCTCATGTGTACAGTCAAGAGAGACTTACGAGAATAACTCTTATCACATACATCGCAGGCATATGGCTTTTCTCCAGTGTGAGTTCTCATGTGTAAAGTCAAACAAGACTTTTTTGAAAAACTCTTATCACATACATCGCAGGCATATGGCTTTTCTCCAGTGTGAGTTCTCATGTGTATAGTCCAATTTACTTTTTGAGAAAAACTCTTATCACATACATCGCAGGCATATGGCCTTTCTCCAGTGTGAGTTCTCATGTGAACAGCCCGATGTGCTTTTTGAGAAAAACTCTTATCACATACATAGCAGGCATATGGCTTTTCTCCAGTGTGAGTTCTCAAGTGTTTATTTAAATCACCCTTATTATTACAACTCTTATCACATACATCGCAGGCATATGGCTTTTCTCCAGTGTGAGTACTCATGTGTAAAGTAAAATTTACTTTGTGAGAAAAACTGTTATCACATACATTGCAGGCATATGGCTTTTCTCCAGTGTGAGTTCTCAAGTGTGCAGTCAAGTGAGACTTATGTGAATAACTCTTATCACATACATTGCAGGCATATGGCTTTTCTCCAGTGTGAGTTCTCAAGTGTGCAGTCAAGTAAGACTTATGTGAATAACTCTTATCACATACATCGCAGGCATATGGTTTTTCTCCAGTGTGAGTTCCCATGTGTTTATTTAGAACACTCTTATTATAAAAACTCTTATGACATACATCGCAGGCATATGGCTTTTCTCCAGTGTGAGTTCTCATGTGTACATTCCAATGTCCTTTGTGAGAAAAACTCTTATCACATACATTACAGGCATATGGCTTTTCTCCAGTGTGAGTTCTCAAGTGTGCAGTCAAGAGAGACTTATATGAATATCTCTTATAACATACTTCGCAGGCATATGGCCTTTCTCCAGTGAGAGTTTTCATTTTATTATCAACAAATTTATTTGAGGCCAAACTATTCATGTTCTTGGATGTAAAGCAACACCTGCCCGCCCTTTTCTCTCTGTGCTTTGTTGCATCTGTGCTCGAGGAAGAGAACTCTGTTGGTTGATGTCCGTCAATAGGTCGGTCAACCACATCTGGGAAGTCTACTGCTGTAACAACTGGCTCTGCCTCCGTAAATTCATCGTGGTCAACAAATTCTTCCTCACTACAGACAAATTCTTCTTTTACAACATATTCTTCATCAGTGGTGGCTAATTCTTCTTTGATATTAGGTGAATCAACACTATTTTTGATATTAAAAGCCATGATTTGCATAGAGGATGCAGACAGGCTACTGCATATTGTGGGGTTGAGCTTGAGGATATTTTCATGTGATGCCTGAAAATAAACATTAGCATGATTGAGTTGTGGAAGGTGGGCCTACCCTGGCATCTATGTGAATTGTAGACAAGGAAAATAATGTTTGGTATAGTCCATGGCACAATGAAAGGATCTGGCCGGTGTACTTCCCTGCCTCAAGAGGCTACTGCTCAGTCGCTAGCCTTATTTATACTCTATTCCTTTAGTGCTCCAACTATTTATACTCCTAGGTCAAAAGCTACTTTCAAATCTCACTACAAAAGGCTTCTCCTGGAGGGGCAGCTTGATAGCGGCTTAGCTTCCTAGCACTAAATGGATGCACACATACCTACACTACACGCAGACACTTCACACTGACACTACACAATCACCTACTCTGTTATGCCTCCCTACTACTTACATCCTTTTTTGCTCACAACTATCCACCCTTACATACACTACACACACATTACACATCCCACATGCATACACTTTCCTTTCACATTACACACACTAGGTACAAAAAGCTCACACTAGCGCTGCCCTGTGTAACCTTGGCTCTCAAGAGACTTGTGTTACCGGGACATTACAGTTACAGCACATTACACACACCGTCCCCCTTCCCCTCTCCCCTCCCTCTAAGGCGACACTGAAAAACAGCGCCTGATCCTTGGATCTAGGCATTTTGCTGAGTAGTTGCCTTTTCAACAATCATTTTTCATTTGTTTTTTTTAATTTATTATTTGTTTTATTTTCTTACCTACTTAGTTGATTAGTTGAATAAATGTATTTTCTTTCTTTCTTTCTTTTAGGTCAACAACATTAGTACTTCACCAGATGTGTATAATTAGAATGTTCCTCTGACAAAGCACTTGGTACTAATCATTGATGTAGAATGTCAGAAAATTTTATGAAATTTACCTCAATGCCTTTGTCTAGCATAACTTGGAGTGTTTTCTCAGAGCAGAGAGCCATCTCCGCGAACCTGTGGCATCTCTGCAGCCGCGAGTGGCAGATGTAGCACACTGCCTGCGGCCCGCGCGCGCTCAGCTGAAACACGCCGATTGGACAGCTCGGTAAGGCTGGACATGAGGCCCCGCGGGGTTTGGTTAACAATTTCAGAAGTACGTACCTTAGTATTCGTGAGTTTCTCATAGATATTCAAGGTGTGGTTTTGGAGGTCATACATTCTAGCATCGCCCACCAAGCACACTCTGCACACAGATGCCATAGTTACTACTTCCCGCCCAACGGATCTAGGCCAGTATTAGCAACCTCGAGCGAGCTGATTATCTTACAAAGGGCGTAGAATTATCGTGCATTTACCGAATTGGCCCAAATTATCGTACAAACAAAATGTCTGCCATTTAGAAAATCATTTGTTAAATGTTGGCATATTTTCCTTTCCTATGGTACAGGTTATTTACACGATTCTAAATTAAATTCTATGCAATTTCATCAGCTATTCATAAGAACTCGTTTTGAAAAATGGCGCATGCACAAATAGTGCGAAGCCAGGAAAAAAAAAAAAAAAAAAAAAAAAGAACTCTTTATTTTTATGCAAAATTGTGCAGTTCCGTTGTTAATTATGATAACCTTATTGTCTCACTTCTAGTGAAGCTAACATAGTTCTAGCTACTCGACAACAGATGGCGATAGTGGTTGCGGAAAAGTGCTAATTCAGGCATTTTATGAAATTGCAGTGTAAAAATTCAAATAAATAAATAACACATCCTACTTCCTCCTACATATATTATAAATACGAAAGTCTGTGTGTGCGAATATTTGTTGCCACGTATCTTAGTGACGACTGAACCGATTTTGATGAAATTTGGAATGTAGATTGGTTTGAGTTCTGGAAAACATTTTCTCTAACATTTAGGTGTATAAAATTTTGGAAAATCGACCCTTGAGGGTGTTAAACTTTGTATGGAAAAATTTTTTTTTTAGTCAGGTTTACTCCAAACTCGTTACAAATAAACTTTAAAGTAATGAATGAAACACCTGTTTTTTATTTTTTCAAAACAACCCAGTTTCAAAGTCGTAAGATTCGAAATTCTGTATGTGCAAAGTTTGTTGCCATGTATCTCCGTGACGGTGACGACTTATCCCCGGTTTCTATATTCAACGGACATTCGTAGGTAAGAGCTACGACTCGTTTTCACATACAAATTTTGACAGCTAACTTACTACCGGTTTCTAGCTGTCAAACTTTTGTATGTGGAAACGAGTCGTAGCTCTTACCTGGGTAAGGCCGATAAAAATGGATTATTGCATATTAGCTCCAGCGTCCAGTGAGTAAAAAAATAAAAAAATATATATTACCTATAGTTTTTCTTTTTTCTTAACTTTGTTTAATAGTTTTTCTAGTAAGTTAACTATATAAACATACGCAGAACTTATTATTACTAAATATTTTTCATATGAATAATGTATGATCACAAAATTTTCAATACAAAATAAAATGTCCCAAGTTCGCCCAGGGGCCGAATGTTTCAATTTTATATTTTTTCTGTATTTGTATTTGACCATTTTAAAGTTCTAATGAATAAAGTAATACTTATCCTACAAAATTTCAGTATCAGGCATGATTAGATAATATTAAAATAATACAATTCTGGTACATTAACATCGTGTCTACGGATTTGATGCTTTTAAGTCACGTATTTTATGTAACGATAATCTTTACTAAAACATAGCATTTGAGCAGCAGAATTCAGTTCAATAACATGGCAACACCATAGTCTACTTATCTATGCTACGTCTTTCATTCGTCGGCCATGTTTGTATCTGTGAGATTTTGTTTTCGAGCGGAACGGAGTCATTTTTATTGGTTATAAATTGATTGGAGCTGGATAAAGGTAAAATTGTATTGATTTATTATAGGATATTATATTATTTGATGAATATAATGTTTAATGATTAGCTAGAGGCTATGTACGTGCTTTTATTCTTGTCGTATAACCGTTAAAGTGAAAATGTTTATAAGAGAGGTTAGCTTTTAAGTGACATTTATGTCACAATTTATTTATTTTTTATGTAACGTTACATAAAAGTGATGTTAAGCCCTGTGCATATAGAAACTTTAAAGAATTTATAACTTATGATTATTAAATAGGTTAATAAAAAATTGCGTGCATTGAGGTCGTTTGAGACGTTCAGTAAAAAAAAACTTAACTAATAATGGGCATGATGTCAGTATTAAAAAATAGACGAATTAATGGTTTTAGCGAATAAGTAACGTTAGTAAACTAATTGTTTTTGCCTGTACTAACAGATGCCACTTACACCTGCGGAAAGACAGAGAAAATACCGGGAAAAGCTGAAAAGAGAGAACCCTACCAAATATGATGAAATGAAAAAGAAGACTGCTGAGTGCGCTTTGCGTTACTATAAAAAGAAAGTTAGTCAATATACAGAAGAAGAAAAAATAGAACGAAGAAAAAAATGGCAAGAAGAAAGGAAAAGACAAAAACAAGCTGAGCTAGACAAAGCAAAGGTTGAACTGAATAAGCCAGTCAACATTCAGAAAACGCAAAAAAATATAGAATATAAACTACGTAAGGAAAATAAAGAGTTACAAAGAGCTATAAAAACGTTGCGCAATAGATTCAATGCATTAAGAAAAAAATATTATCGGCAGTCCAAAAAACTAGATGAAATTAATATAGCATTCCAGGATTTTAAGAAGACTAAAACTAATCTTCATCAAGTAAGTGATCAAAAAAATCAAGAAATGGACAGCGACAGTGTAACACCTATGAAACAAACAAAGCGCTTTATAAATGAGAATTTACCGAAAGTTGACACACCACAAAAAGAGATAGTGAAAAAAAAGATTTTAGAACATAATGTTTTGGTGCAATCACTAAGGAACGAGTATAAAGAATCTGATGGTACACAAAAGAATACTATTAAAAAAATAGTAACTAACGATATAGTAAAAAAATACAAATTAAAAACGAAACTCAAAAATACGCTAGGGCTTAAAAGTAACATAAGAACAAACAGAGACAGGAAAATACGTAAACAGAAACTATTCAACGAAATCAAAAACTTTTATGACAGAGATGATAATAGTCGTGCAACTGCAGGCAAAAAGGAATATAGAACAAAAAATAAAATAAAGAGACAGATACGATATCTATTGGCTCCTATAAAAAAATTACATCAAAGATATGTTACGGAAGGTGGAAAGGCTTCATTAAGCACATTCAAGAAATATAGACCATTCTACGCACTCAAACCTAAAATTTCAGACCGTGACACATGTGCTTGCGTTAAACACTCTAATATGGCATTCATAGTAAAAAAACTAAAACAGTTAACGATCCTTGAAAGCGATGACCTCAATGAAATCACATCAAAATTAGTTTGTGATATAACATCTAATACTTGCATGTATGGTTTGTGTGAATCTTGTAAAGACAAAGTCGTTATTAACGAAAAACAGATCAACCTAAACGAAAAAATTGTATGGCCTGTATGGATGTTAAAGAAGCATGAGTACGGTGAAGAGGGACACAAAAAGACAACAAAGAAAATGGTAAAAACGGAAAGAGAAGGAACTATACAAGACTTGATTAATGCATTCCACTCTGATATGAAGAATTTTCTTATTCATTCTTACAATATATCACATCAATATAAAACGTACAAATATTGCATAACAAACTTAAAAGATAACGAGACAGTAATTCACATCGATTTCTCAGAAAATTATTCCTGCAAACTACATACTGAAATACAAGCCCTACATTTCGGAGCTTCCAAAGTTCAAATTACCCTACACACAGGTGTTCTATACATAAAGGATAATCATAGACCAACATCATTTTGCTCCATATCCCCTGCAAACATACACAGCCCCGAAGCCATATGGGCTCATTTAGCACCGATATTAAGATATTTGAAAATCACTCACCCTCAGGTCGACACACTACATTTTTATTCCGACGGACCGACAACCCAGTACAGAAATAAAAAAAATTTTTACTTGTTGAGCCAAATTGAAACGTACGGCTTTACGCATGCTACATGGTCCTTTTTTGAGGCGGCACACGGAAAAGGGGCCGCTGATGGTATCGGTGGCGCAGTCAAGCGTACTTTAGACTCAACAGTGGCACATGGCGAAGATATTCCCGATGCGAAAACCGCCTATGAAGTCCTTTCTGAAAAAGGACTTATAAAAATGTTTTATATTCCACCAGAGGATATAAAAACACTTCAAGAAGAGCTAATAAAAAATCTAAAACCGCTGCCTAATACACTAAAAATTCATCAAGTAATATTTAAAGATAAAAACTCTGTAAATTTTAGAAACTTAAGTTGTTTTTGCAAAAACTTGAGTGGCAAATGTGATTGCTATTCTACAAAAACACACAGATTTGATCAAACAGAAATAGAAATCAACAATGATACACGACCAAAAGACACCATAAAACGCAAATTAAACAAAATAAAGAAAAATAAAGTTGGTACAAAAAAGAGGAGAGAAAGTACGTCAAGCACCACTGAGTCTGACTGTATTGAAATAGAATATTTAGATGACAGTGATGCTACACATTTTTCTGAGACTGAGACTTACCAAGAAGAATATTTAGAACTAGGCGAAGATAATCAAGAAGACAATTTAGAAGTAGGTGAAAATATTATGCGAGAGAGACAAGAAGAAAGAGCAGAAAAGGGTACAGACAAAATTTACTTTGAAAATGAAGAATTGGTAAAAACTGAAGATGAAAATGTTAAAGAAGTACAAATTGAAAAGAAAACAGCATCTCAGAAAGGCGTAACTATTTTATCTGATATTCGAAATTCAGTGTGGAATAAAAGATATTTTGATTTGAGACAATTTGGCGGACTACAATTAAAAAAAATTAACCCAAATTTTAACCTTTGTTCACTCAAAAAATCATTAGATGTTCCAATTAGTACAGAAAATATTGATCCATATAAGAACCCAGTGGCTAGTAGTTCAGGAATCAATACTAAGACTGATAACCAAAAGACTGAAGACTTCGAAGAAAATGGAAAAGCACACTTTATTTTGAATAAAGGAGATCAAACCGAAAATGAAGACTTTGAAGGAAAAGAAAGATATGACCTAAATTTAGATTCTGTAAAATCAAACGAAACCAAAGAAGAAGTAAGACAGAACTCGGAAGTAATTAGTATTGTAGAAGCTAACCAAAACGAAAAGACCAAAGACTATGATGAAAGTGCTGTGAAAAAAATTCAAATAAATCAACATGTATTAGTGAGATATTATATTCGCAAAACTTGGAAATATTATATAGGACGTGTAGTCGAAATACATACCAAAGACGAAGATACAAAATACACTATTAATTTTCTTAAGACTATAAAAAAACCCTTACTGAGATTCGTTACCATGAAGAAAATTGACGCGGATACTGTTCCTTCTTTGTCAATTGTTAAAACTATAGAACTGAAGATGAACGAAAATGATAACAAAAAAAACGAATACCTATTAAAAGATGATTTTAACGAAACTTATTTTGAACTGTAAATTAATTATCGCCTATTAATGTGTAAGTGAGTGAATTCCTATATTCAAAATACCTATTATTACCCTTGTAGTTCCTTTTGTAAACGGTTATAAATAAATGATTGTGCAAAAAAGAGTTTTTTTCTTATATTGGAGACGTGCCTTTACAAAACTTTTATGTTACTTTTAAGTTATCCTGTTACACACTTTTAAGTTACTTTTATGTTACATGAGGCCAATTTTACGGCCTTACCCACCTACGAATGTCCGTTGAATATAGAAACCGGGGTTTAGCCGACTTAGCTGATTATTTTTAAAAATTACGCTCTCGTGCGAACAGATACATGGAATTACATAATGTTCTATTTGGACGTAATTTTTACGTCCGATAAAATTACGCTCGTGCGAACGTTGGCAAAATGGCGATTTTCAAATGGCCTCATTTTTATTTTAGTGCCTCAAAATCCTATCAGGGTGTAATATTAGAGATCAGTGGTTTACAAACAACCTAAGTAACAAAATTAAGTACAGTACCTACAGTTGTAGGTAGGTACGCTTCAAGTAAAGTAAGATCCTCACTTTGAGCTACAAAATGAAAAGAAGAGACTCATCAACTCTTGTGACAAAATTTTCGAGGATGACAAATGAGAAGAGCGAAGTAGTACTCAGTACTACTTCGCTACATCACAACATAACATTTTATAGTACTTGT
Organism: Epirrhoe alternata; assembly: GCA_963565295.1. NCBI lineage: Eukaryota > Metazoa > Arthropoda > Insecta > Lepidoptera > Geometridae > Epirrhoe > Epirrhoe alternata. The sequence goes on from OY751402.1 coordinate 6,289,073, forward strand.
GGCGGCGACAGTACAGGCGGCTAGCCACAAGTACCAAATGAGCTGACGCGTAACTTTCGTACGGCGCGTCGTCAGTCGGTACGTGGTCGGTACTCCCCTCTCGCTAGGATCAGTCATGTTATAATTTAATCGTGGAAAATATAAATCGGATACTGATTAAGAAAGTTATCATTTGTGCACTCTACCTCCATCTTCTCAAGTAAAGTAGGTAGTATCTAACCCCTACAGTATCTTATGTGAAATGTGTCCCACCATCATCATTGGCCTGCCCTTGTCCCGCTCATGCGGGGTCGGCACAACATGTTCTCTTTCTCCACTCTCCTTTATCACTCGTCATCTCCATATCCACTCCTTTCTTACCCAAATCTTCTTTCACACATGACTGTGACTTGTGTTGATGTGTCCCACCCACCTCACCAAATAGAATGAGGAGAATCGCCATTTTAGCAAGAAACACTTTATTTTATTTTTCTTGTGTTTTACTAACTAGCTGACCCGCGCGACTTCCTCTGCGCATTATTAGGAACAAAAAATGCAGGAGTCTTGAGTGAATCGAAAAAATATACAAACTATTAAACTCCCTCGCTTGATACAATAATAATTTTAACGCTTATACTTATTTATTATGTTTTGAATTTCGAAATTTGAATAACTCTTAAATTTTGATTTGAAAATCTTACCCGGATCTTGCAATGCTAAGAACAAAACGATAGTGCCAACTGGTGTGAAACTTGCCGAAGCGAGCGTAGCGAGTTTCGCATGGGCAATGGGGTCGACAATTTTTTTGAAGAAGTTGACACGAAACTTGAATAGCAAGTTTTGAATTTTGAAATAAATTAATGAACTAATATTATGTTGTTATGTTTCTTTCAAGAATTTCATAATAGATAAAAGAGGTAGGGAAAATCTTACCCAGATCTTGCAATGCTAAAAACAAAACGATGGCGGCAACTGGTTGTCGAATTTGCCGAAGCGAGCGGCAATTTGTTTGAAAAAATTGACTCGAAACTCAAAATGATCGTAACTCGATCTCCGCTGTGCCTCCGCTATTAGTAGAAACGTCACCTAGGAGAAAAAGTATAAAGCAGTTTTGACCTCGGCGATATAGATGGCGTTCTAACTAAGCCATGGAAAAAACATTTTAATATCGAAAAATCATAACTTCGGAGTTCGGATATATTGATGGGACACACATATTATTATTACATTTTTATAATTAATTTTAAAATAATTTATTATGCAAAATAAAAAAATCTAGAGTGCAAAAAGTGGCTCCTTCGATCACCCATCCTTTTTATGACCGCGCCCAGGGTTGCTTAACTATTTTCCCCATACAAACTTCCAACCCTTATTTTCACGTGGTAACTGACAAAAAAAATAGCGTATGTCCACACCTGGGGCATACTCTTTATCCATGCCAAATTTCAGCTTAATCGGTTCAGCGGTTTGGGCGTGAAAAGGTAACAAACAGACAGACAGAGTTACTTTCACATTGACATCTGACGACCTCTGTGGCGCAGTGGGTGAAAACCCGCTTGAGACGCAGCAGGTTGCGGGTTCGATCCCCGCCGCGGGTCTGGGTGTTTCTATGTACCTATAATATGTATGTATTTACAAACAAAAAGTATATAAGTAGTGTATCAGTTATCAGGTTCCCATAGTACAAGCTTTGCTTAGTTTGGGGCTAGATGATGCTGTGTGAAATTGTCCAGCATTATTTATTTATTTATAATAATATAAGTATGGAATTATGGATAGTATGGATTTTGGTGGCATTTTACTAATGAAGCCTTGGATACGTAACAGGAGACCTGGCAAATGGAATGGGGGAGTATTGAAGAAGATTTCTCATTTGACGAATTTCCGCTGGATATTTGAAGAAAACAAGCCGCCGTGTTTTGTTCTAAACCAGTGACAGGACTGACTGACTGACATGATATAAATCTATATTTAAAACTTGACATTAGCACAATTATACCTAGTTGTTATCTGAGAGTTGTTTATTTGCCATTAAATAAAAAATAAAGAAGAGGATTGAGGCCCTCATCAGAGAAATGCAATAGTATCATTGTCCAAAATTACCGATTTAAACACAACTTTGTTTTATATAGGTACGTGAAACCCTGTTATTGGCCTGCTGCTACTAAGTGATCTGTAAGTAGCTGTTGGTATTCCTAGAAGGATATATATAACATATAAATAAACATGTAAATGTTGTTGAAAATAAACTATAAATGTAATAAAACTCTGCTTTAATAGCGACAGTCAATTGAGGCTTAGAAGAAAAACTCTTACATAGATACATCACAGGCATATGGCTTTTCTCCATTGTGAGTTCTCAAGTGTACAGTCCGATGTACTTTTCGAGAAAAACTCTTATCACATACATCACAGGCATATGGCTTTTCTCGAGTGTGAGTTCTCATGTGTACAGTCCGATGTACTTTTCGAGAAAAACTCTTATCACATACATCACAGGCATATGGCTTTTCTCGAGTGTGAGTTCTCATGTGTACAGTCCGATGTACTTTTCGAGAAAAACTCTTATCACATACATCACAGGCATATGGCTTTTCTCGAGTGTGAGTTCTCATGTGTACAGTCCGATGTACTTTTCGAGAAAAACTCTTATCACATACATCACAGGCATATGGCTTTTCTCCAGTGTGAGTTCTCATGTGTACAGTTAAACGAGACTTTTCTGAAAAACTTTTATCACATACATCGCAGGCATATGGCTTTTCTCCAGTGTGAGTTCTCAAGTGCCCAGTCAAGAGAGGCTTATGTGAATAACTCTTATCACATACATCACAGGCATATGGCCTTTCTCCAGTGTGAGTTCTCATGTGTACAGTCAAATCTACTTTTTGAGAAAAACTCTTATCACATACATCGCAGGTATATGGCTTTTCTCCAGTGTGAGTTCTCATGTGTAAAGTCAAACTAGACTTATTTGAAAAACTCTTATCACATACATCACAGGCATATGGCCTTTCTCCAGTGTGAGTTCTCATGTGTAAAGTCAAACTAGACTTATTTGAAAAACTCTTATCACATACATCGCAGGCATATGGCCTTTCTCCAGTGTGAGTTCTCATGTGTACAGTCCAATTTACTTTTTGAGAAAAACTCTTATCACATACATCGCAGGCATATGGCCTTTCTCCAGTGTGAGTTCTCATGTGTACAGTCCAACTTACTTTTTGAGAAAAACTCTTATCACATACATCGCAGGCATATGGCTTTTCTCCAGTGTGAGTTCTCATGTGTTTATTTAAATCATTCTTAGTATAAAAGCTCTTATCACATACATCACAGGCATATGGCTTATCTTCAGTGTGAGTTCTCATGTGTTTATTTAAATTACTCTTAGTATTACAACTCTTATCACATACATAGCAGGCATATGGCTTTTCTCCAGTGTGAGTTCTCATGTGTTTATTTAAATCATTCTTAGTATAAAAGCTCTTATCACATACATCACAGGCATATGGCTTTTCTCCAGTGTGAGTTCTCATGTGTTTATTTAAATCATTCTTAGTATAAAAGCTCTTATCACATACATCACAGGCATATGGCTTTTCTCCAGTGTGAGTTCTCATGTGTTTATTTAAATCATTCTTAGTATAAAAGCTCTTATCACATACATCACAGGCATATGGCCTTTCTCCAGTGTGAGTTCTCAAGTGTACAGTCAAGAGATACTTATGTGAATAACTCTTATCACATACATCGCAGGCATATGGCTTTTCTCCAGTGTGAGTTCTCATGTGTTTATTTAAAACACCCTTATTATAGAAACTCTTATCACATACATCACAGGCATATGGCTTTTCTCCAGTGTGAGTTCTCATGTGTACAGTCCGATATGATTTTCGAGAAAAGCTCTTATCACATACTTCGCATGCATATCGCCTTTCTCCAGCGAGAGTTTTCATTTTTTTATCAACAAATTTATTTGAGGCCAAACTATTCATGTTCTTGGATGTAAAGCAACACCTGCCCGCCCTTTTCTCTCTGTGCTTTGTTGCATCTGTGCTCGAGGAAGAGAACTCTGTTGGTTGATGTCCGTCAATAGGTCGGTCAACCACATCTGGGAAGTCTACTGCTGTAACAACTGGCTCTGCCTCCGTAAATTCATCGTGGTCAACAAATTCTTCCTCACTACAGACAAATTCTTCTTTTACAACATATTCTTCATCAGTGGTGGCTAATTCTTCTTTGATATTAGGTGAATCAACACTATTTTTGATATTAAAAGCCATGATTTGCATAGAGGATGCAGACAGGCTACTGCATATTGTGGGGTTGAGCTTGAGGATATTTTCATGTGATGCCTGAAAATAAACATTAGCATGATTGAGTTGTGGAAGGTGGGCCTACCCTGGTATCTATGTGAATTGTAGACAAGGAAAATAATGTTTGGTATAGTCCATGGCACAATGAAAGGATCTGGCCGGTGTACTTCCCTGCCTCGAGAGGCTACTGCTCAGTCGCTGGCCTTATTTAAACATTATACTCTATTCCTTTTGTGCTCCAACGATTTATACTCCTAGGTCAACAACATTAGTACTTCTTCATAGGTACCAAATGTGTATAATTAGAATGTGCCTCTGACAAAGCACTTGGTACTAATCATTGATGTAGAATGTCAGAAAATTTTATGGAATTTACCTCAATGCCTTTGTCTAGCATAACTTGGAGTGTTTTCTCAGAGCAGAGAGCCATCTCCGCGAACCTGTGGCATCTCTGCAGCCGCGAGTGGCAGATGTAGCACACTGCCTGCGGCCCGCGCGCGCTCAGCTGAAACACGCCGATTGGACAGCTCGGTAAGGCTGGACATGAGGCCCCGCGGGGTTTGGTTAACAATTTCAGAGGAACGTACCTTAGTATTCGTGAGTTTCTCATAGATATTCAAGGTGTGGTTTTCGAGGTCATACATTCTAGCGTCGCCCACCAAGCACACTCTGCACACAGATGCCATAGTTACTACACTTCCCGCCCAACGGATCTAGGCCAGTATTAGCAACCTCGAGCGAGCTGGTTATCTTACAAAGGGCGTAGAATTATCGTGCATTTACCGAATGGGACCAAATTATCTTACAAACAAAATGTCGGTCGGCCATTTGGAAAATCATTGGCATTATTATATTTTCCTATGGTACAGGTTATTCACACGATTCTAAATTAAATTCTGTGCAATTCCATCAGCTATTCATACGAACACTTTATTTTTATGCAAAATTGTGCAGTTCCGTTGTTAAGTATGGCAATTTGGGTCGATTCACACACATCTGACGGAAGATCCGTCGCGGATTATCGTATCGGTCGCGGAACGCCAGAACTGACCAATGTATAGAAAAACACTCGACCGTTCACACTCGACGGACTAACGTATCATCCGTCGAGTGTTTTTCTATACATTTGTCAGTTCTGGCGTTCCGCGACGGATCTTCGGTCAGATGTGAATCGACCCTATATTGTCTCACTTCTGGTTTAGTTAATATAGTTCTAGCTACTTGACAACAGATGGCGATAGTTATGTTGCGAAAAAGTGCGAATTCAGACAATTTATGAACTTGCAGTGTAAAAATTCAATTAAATACACATCCGACTTCCTCATCATCAATGGCCTTTTACATCTACAAGAGATGATTTATGTTATGCAGCGTCCGTTTGGTTTGGTCCGGTACTTACGGAGATGGCTAGTAAGGCCGATACTCCCGTATAGGCGACAGCTACGACTGCAAAGTGGACACAGGATGTGTTCCCTGTGTTGAAGTTGGGAGTGAGGAGAGTGTGGCGCGCTGATGGCGTTGCTCGCGCTTGGGAGCCAGTGAGTCGAACCAGGTGTTGTCGTGAACGACCACTCCATCTGTCTGCTATGGTTATCCTCCAACTATCACGATAATAGTGCATACACTATTGGTGTGTGCATAAAGGAAAAAGGAGGGTGCATGAGGAAAATCCCCGGGTCATGACTCACTGAGTATTGAACACCTGCAAAATGCAGGCGTGCACTTGCCCAGGGTGCTCGCCATGTTATTCTCACTCTGCGTTGGTCATTCATACTTGCCAGAGGACATGTTAAGAACTATAGTTGTACCTACCCATAATTAAAAATAAGACGGGTGATGCATCTAGCATAAGCAACTACAGACCGATATCTCTGGCCACTGTGATAGCAAAGGTGCTGGATGGTGTTATTGATACGCGTTTAGGCAAACATGTGAAACTGCATGACGCCCAGTTCGGTTTTAGAGCTGGGCTTTCCACTGAAACTGCAGTGCTAAGTCTCAAACACACCATTCAGTACTACACTAGCAGAAACACACCTGTCTACGCATGTTTTCTTGATTTATCAAAAGCATTTGATCTAGTGGCGTATGACAGGCTGTGGCAGAAGCTGTACAGTGATACTGATCTCCCCCGTGAACTTATACCACTTCTCAAATATTGGTATGGCAACCAAAGCAATATTGTTAGGTGGTCGGGATCGCTTTCGGCTGCGTATGGGCTGGATTGTGGGGTTCGACAGGGTGGACTGAGCTCGCCCCGACTTTTCAACCTGTACACAGATCGTCTGATACGAGAGCTGAGCGGCGCCGGGGTCGGTTGCTCAATTGATGGTGTTGCAGTAAACAACATCAGCTATGCCGACGATATGGTGCTGCTGAGCCCATCGATCAGTGCGCTCAGAAAATTATTAGGCATCTGTGAGAGATATGCGGAGGCCCACGGGCTCAGATACAATGCTTGCAAAAGTGAGTTTATGGTTTTTAAATCAGGCTCTAAAACGTATAAAACCATACCACCGGCATTGAGTTATAATGTACTTACCTCGATGACCACCGGTTTACCTTAATGGCAATGAGCTGAAACAGGTTGCGGCATTTAAATATCTGGGCCATTGGGTCACTGATGATCTAGCAGATGACAAGGATATTGAAAGGGAACGCAGGGCAATATCCATAAGAGCGAATATGCTAGCCCGTAGATTTGCACGTTGCACTAGGCAGGTAAAGGCGACTTTGTTTAGAGCTTACTGTCAGTCGTTTTATACGTGCAGTCTATGGGTAAGACATAAAAAAAAGTCGTGGGATGCCCTGCGTATCCAGTAGGTAGGTAGTAGTCCTACAATAATGCGTTTAGAGTGCTGATGGGGCTACCGCGCTTCTGCAGCGCGTCAGGTATGTTTGCCGACGCACAAGTAGACAGTTTCGCGGCAATAATGCGCAAAAGATCTGCGTCCCTGATGCGTCGCATTCGCGGTAGCTCCAACAGCTACCTACATCTCATTGCAGAGAGGCTAGATACCGATTGCCATTTTATGGAATACTGGACAGGAGCACATATTGCTTTCTTGTCAAAGTAGGTAACTTTGTAATATAAATATTAATGTTAGTTTGTAAGTCAAATATGTTTAGTAGTAAGCAACTGCGCATCATTTATAAATATGGACCATGTTTTGAATTGTAGTCTGAAATTAATATATTGAATTGAATAACTCATTCAATAACTTCTTTGTGGACCAAGTATCAAAGTCAACGAACTGATGTTGATCCTATTCAAACCAATACGTACAAATCAATGTTTATGAGCCCTACTGTTCTCAATGACATCTTTAATATAATAATGAATTTATGGAATACAAACAGTACAGGCTATGACGACATATCTAGTAACATTTTAAAGCATGTTGCAGAAAAGATTTTACCCATCTTATCCCATATAATAAACCTACGCGTTGCTAATGGATTGTTTCCAAATTAATAAAAAATAACAGATAACAAACCTCTATTTAAGAAAGACAATAAGAATGTCATGGCTTGCTATAGACCTATCGCACTGGTCTCAACATTATCAAAAATATTTGAAAAGGTCATAAATGATAGACTTTATGATTTTTTTGAAACTCAAAATCTTTTCTCACCCGCACAAGTGGGATTCAGAAAAAATAAATCAATAAATCAGGCTATCTATAAGTTTTTAGAGATCGCAATAAAAACAGTAAACAATAATTCAGTAGCATGCGCTCTTTACATGGATCTTAAAGCGTTTGACTTTGTAGACCATGGAATACTATTTAGTAAACTCAACTCCTACGGCTTATGAGGTGATGTCTCTAACCCGTTAGAATCCTACCTTAGTCACAGAAAGCAAATGACTGAAATTAAGAGAATATGTCCTGTTTCAAAAAGTGAGCATAAATATTTATCTGAATTAAAGAATGTTAATGTATGTACCTCAAGGTAGCATACTGGGCCCGTTACTCTTTATTATATTAACAATCTACCTGAAATAGCGAATCATCCAACAATAATGTTGGCTGATGATAGCACAGTCATGAGAAACATAAATATTAAGTAAGAGAAAATACTAAAAACGACAATTTAGTTTTCAAATACTAAATGTTTCTAGCTGTGAAATGAGGTTTGATCACTTTGGTCTGTTCCTTCCTAGCTCTGAAATGCTCTTTGGTCTGTTTTGTTTCAGAAATAAAAAAAAAAATCACTCTTCTACCACCCTTATTTTTTAATAATTAATACTTATACTATGGCAAAACAACGTTGGCCGCGGGTCAGCTAGTAATATATAAATAAACATAATAAAAAATAAACATAAATGTAATAAAACTGCTTTAATAGCGACAGTCAATTGAGGCTTAGAAGAAAAACTCTTACATAGATACATGATGATTGATGGCTTTTCTCCATTGTGAGTTCTCATGTGTACAGTTTGATGTACTTTTTGAGAAAAACTCTTATCACATACATCGCAGGCATATGGCTTATCACCAGTGTGAGTTCTCATGTGTTTATTTAAATCATTCTTAGTATAAAAGCTCTTATCACATACATCGCAGGCATATGGCTTTTCTCCAGTGTGAGTTCTCAAGTGTCCAGTCAAGAGAGGCTTATGTGAAAAACTCTTATCACATACATCACAGGCATATGGCTTTTCTCCAGTGTGAGTTCTCATGTGTACAGTCAAGAGAGACTTACGTGAATAACTCTTATCACATACATCGCAGGCATATGGCTTTTCTCCAGTGTGAGTTCTCAAGTGTCCAGTCAAGAGAGGCTTATGTGAAAAACTCTTATCACATACATCACAGGCATATGGCTTTTCTCCAGTGTGAGTTCTCATGTGTACAGTCAAGAGAGACTTATGTGAATAACTCTTATCACATACATCGCAGGCATATGGCTTTTCTCCAGTGTGAGTTCTCATGTGTACAGTCCAATTTACTTTTTGAGAAAAACTCTTATCACATACATCACAGGCATATGGCTTTTCTCCAGTGTGAGTTCTCATGTGTACAGTCCAATATGATTTTCCAGAAAAGCTCTTATCACATACATCGCAGGCATATGGCCTTTCTCCAGTGTGAGTTCTCATGTGTACAGTCCAATGTCCTTTTTGAGAAAAACTCTTATCACATACATTGCAGGCATGTGGCTTTTCTCCAGTGAGGGTTCTCATTTTATTATCAACAAATTTATTTGAGGCCAAACTATTCATGTTCTTGGATGTAAAGCAACACCTGCCCGCCCTTTTATCTCTGTGCTTTGTTGCATCTGTGCTCGAGGAAGAGAACTCTGTTGGTTGATGTCCGTCAATAGGTCGGTCAACCACATCTGGGAAGTCTACTGCTGTAACAACTGGCTCTTCCTCCGTAAATTCGTCTTGTACAACAAATTCTTCCTCACTACAGACCAATTCTTCTTTTACAACATATTCTTCATCAGTGGTGGCTAATTCTTCTTTGATATTAGGTGAATCAACACTATTTTTGATATTAAGATCCATGATTTGCATAGAGGATACAGACAGGCTACTGCATATTGTGGGGTTGAGCTTGAGGATATTTTCATGTGATGCCTGAAAATAAACATTAGCATGATTGAGTTGTGGAAGGTGGGCCTACCCTGGCATCTATGTGAATTGTAGACAAGGAAAATAATGTTTGGTATAGTCCATGGTACAATGAAAGGATCTGGCCGGTGTACTTCCCTGCCTCGAGAGGCTACTGCTCAGTCGCTGGCCTTATTTAAACATTATACTCTATTCCTTTTGTGCTCCAACGATTTATACTCCTAGGTCAACAACATTAGTACTTCTTCACAGGTACCAAATGTGTATAATTAGAATGTGCCTCTGACAAAGCACTTGGTACTAATCATTGATGTAGAATGTCAGAAAATTTTATGGAATTTACCTCAATGCCTTTGTCTAGCATAACTTGGAGTGTTTTCTCAGAGCAGAGAGCCATCTCCGCGAACCTGTGGCATCTCTGCAGCCGCGAGTGGCAGATGTAGCACACTGCCTGCGGCCCGCGCGCGCTCAGCTGAAACACGATTGGACAGCTCGGTAAGGCTGGACATGAGGCCCCGCGGGGTTTGGTTAACAATTTCAGAGGAACGTACCTTAGTATTCGTGAGTTTCTCATAGATATTCAAGGTGTGGTTTTGGAGGTCATACATTCTAGCATCGCCCACCAAGCACACTCTGCACACAGATGCCATAGTTACTACACTTCCCGCCCAACGGATCTAGGCCAGTATTAGCAACCTCGATTGAGCTGATTATCTTACAAAGGGCGCTGAATTATCGTGCATTTACCGAATTGGACCAAATTATCTTACAAACATTGTCTGCCATTTAGAAAATCATTGGCATTATTTTATTTTCCTATGGTACAGGTTATTCACACGATTCTAAATTAAATTCTGTGCAATTCCATCAGCTATTCATACGAACACTTTATTTTTATGCAAAATTGTGCAGTTCCGTTGTTAAGTATGGCAATGTGGGTCGATTCACATCTGACGGAAGATCCGTCGCGGATTATCGGTCGCGGAACGCCAGAACTGACAAATGTATAGAAAAACACTCGACCGTTCACACTCGACGGACTAACGTATCATCCGTCGAGTGTTTTTCTATACATTTGCCAGTTCTGGCGTTCCGCGACGGATCTTCGGTCAGATGTGAATCAACCCTTTATTGTCTCACTTCTGGTTTAGTTAATATAGTTCTAGCTACTCGACAACAGATGGCGATAGTTATGTTGCGAAAAAGTGCGAATTCAGACAATTTATGAACTTGCAGTGTAAAAATTCAAATAAATACACATCCGACTTCCTCATCATCAATGGCCTTTTACATCTACAAGAGATGATTTATGTTATGCAGCGTCCGTTTGGTTTGGTCCGGTACTTACGGAGATGGCTAGTAAGGCCGATACTCCCGTATAGGCGACAGCTACGACTGCAAAGTGGACACAGGATGTGTTCCCTGTGTTGTAGTTGGGAGTGAGGAGAGTGTGGCGCGCTGATGGCGTTGCTCGCGCTTGGGAGCCAGTGAGTCGAACCAGGTGTTGTCGTGAACGACCACTCCAACTGTCTGCTATGGTTATCCTCCAACTATCACGATAATAGTGCATACACTATTGGTGTGTGCATAAAGGAAAAAGGAGGGTGCATGAGGAAAATCCCCGGGTCATGACTCACTGAGTATTGAACACCTGCAAAATGCAGGCGTGCACTTGCCCAGGGTGCTCGCCATGTTATTCTCACCTCACTCTGCGTTGGTCATTCATACTTGCCAGAGGACATGTTAAGAACTATAGTTGTACCCATAATTAAAAATAAGACGGGTGATGCATCTAGCATAGGCAACTACAGACCGATATCTCTGGCCACTGTGATAGCAAAGGTGCTGGATGGTGTTATTGATACGCATTTAGGCAAACATGTGAAACTGCATGACGCCCAGTTCGGTTTTAGAGCTGGGCTTTCCACTGAAACTGCAGTGCTAAGTCTCAAACACACCATTCAGTACTACACTAGCAGAAACACACCTGTCTACGCATGTTTTCTTGATTTATCAAAAGCATTTGATCTAGTGGCGTATGACAGGCTGTGGCAGAAGCTGTATAGTGATACTGATCTCCCCCGTGAACTTATACCACTTCTCAAATATTGGTATGGCAACCAAAGCAATATTGTTAGGTGGTCGGGATCGCTTTCGGCTGCGTATGGGCTGGATTGTGGGGTTCGACAGGGTGGACTGAGCTCGCCCCGACTTTTCAACCTGTACACAGATCGTCTGATACGAGAGCTGAAACAGGTTGCGGCATTTAAATATCTGGGCCATTAGGTCACTGATGATCTAGCAGATGACAAGGATATTGAAAGGGAACGCAGGGCAATATCCATAAGAGCGAATATGCTAGCCCGTAGATTTGCACGTTGCACTAGGCAGGTAAAGGCGACTTTGTTTAGAGCTTACTGTCAGTCGTTTTATACGTGCAGTCTATGAGTAAGACATAAAAAAAAGTCGTGGGATGCCCTGCGTATCCAGTAGGTAGGTAGTAGTTCTACAATAATGCGTTTAGAGTGCTGATGGGGCTACCGCGCTTCTGCAGCGCGTCAGGTATGTTTGCCGACGCACAAGTAGACAGTTTCGAGGCAATAATGCGCAAAAGATCTGCGTCCCTGATGCGTCGCATTCGCGGTAGCTCCAACAGCTACCTACATCTCATTGCAGAGAGGCTAGATACCGATTGCCATTTTATGGAATACTGGACAGGAGCACATATTGCTTTCTTGTCAAAGTAGGTAACTTTGTAATATAAATATTAATGTTAGTTTGTAAGTCAAATATGTTTAGTAGTAAGCAACTGCGCATCATTTATAAATATGGACCATGTTTTGAATTGTAGTCTGAAATTAATATATTGAATTGAATAACTCATTCAATAACTTCTTTGTGGACCAAGTATCAAAGTCAACGAACTGATGTTGATCCTATTCAAACCAATACGTACAAATCAATGTTTATGAGCCCTACTGTTCTCAATGACATCTATAATATAATAATGAATTTATGGAATACAAACAGTACAGGCTATGACGACATATCTAGTAACATTTTAAAGCATGTTGCAGAAAAGATTTTACCCATCTTATCCCATATAATAAACCTACGCGTTGCTAATGGATTGTTTCCAAATAAATTAAAAATAACAGATAACAAACCTCTATTTAAGAAAGACAATAAGAATGTCATGGCTTGCTATAGACCTATCGCACTGGTCTCAACATTATCAAAAATATTTGAAAAGGTCATAAATGATTTTTTTGAAACTCAAAATCTTTTCTCACCCGCACAAGTGGGATTTAGAAAAAATAAATCAATAAATCAGGCTATCTATAAGTTTTTAGAGATCGCAATAAAAACAGTAAACAATAATTCAGTAGCATGCGCTCTTTACATGGATCTTAAAGCGTTTGACTTTGTAGACCATGGAATACTATTAAGTAAACTCAACTCCTACGGCTTATGAGGTGATGTCTCTAACCTGTTAGAATCCTACCTTAGTCACAGAAAGCAAATGACTGAAATTAAGAGAATATGTCCTGTTTCAAAAAGTGAGCATAAATATTTATCTGAATTAAAGAATGTTAATGTGGGGTACCTCAAGGTAGCATACTGGGCCCGTTACTCTTTATTATATACAGGGTGTAAAAAGACGTCTACCGAAGCCGAAAGGGGTAGGTACAGCATCCCAACACACAACCAAATCCAAAAGGATTTCCCGAAAAAATCATTATATCCGGAGAAAATAGCTTTTGAAGATTACCGTTTGCGTATGTTCTGGGCGCGTTTTTTTACGTAGATTGCTGGATTTTAAGTTTTAACTGTTTTTTTTCTTTTATAAATGAAATTACTAGGTAGGTGTGATCTTATTATGTTGTAATAGTAGTAAATAACGGAAAATAACATAAAATGCCTAAGCTAAGTAAAAAAATTTTTTGCGTTTTTATGTCGCTAAATATGTTTAGAATCATGGTATCATCATGCAACCCCTCAGTTTTCGGTAGTTGTCTTTTTACATCCTGTATATTAACAATCTACCTGAAATAGCGAATCATCCGACAATAATGTTTGCTGATGATAGCACAGTCATGAGAAACATCCTTACTAATATTATAAATGTGAAAGTAACTCTGTCTGTCTGTCTGTTTGTTACCTTTTCACGCCCAAACCACTGAACAGATTAGGCTGAAAATTGGCATGGATAAAGGTTGTATCCCAGAGACGGACATAGGCTACTTTTTATCCCGAAAAAATCCCGAGGGATCGCGGGTTACACCGCGGGAGCGCAGCTAGTAAATAATAAGTAAGAGAAAATACTAAAAAATATATAAAAAATTTTTTTTTTAGAGAAAATACTAAAAACGACAATTTAGTTTTCAAATACATAATGTTTCTAGCTGTGAAATGAGGTTTGATCACTTTGGTCTGTTCCTTCCTAGCTCTCAAATGCTCTTTGGTCTGTTTTGTTTCAGAAATAAAAAAAAACACTCTTCTACCACCCTTATTTTTTAATAGCGATATTAATACTATGGCAAAACAACGTTGGCCGCGGGTCAGCTAGTAATATATAAATAAACATGTAAATGTTGTTAAAAATAAACTATAAATGTAATGAAACTCTGCTTTAATAGCGACAGTCAATTGAGGCTTAGAAGAAAAACTCTTACATAGATACATCGCAGGCATATGGCTTTTCTCCATTGTGAGTTCTCATGTGTACAGTCCGATGTACTTTTCGAGAAAAACTCTTATCACATACATCACAGGCATATGGCTTTTCTCCAGTGTGAGTTCTCATGTGTTTATTTAAATTACCCTTAGTATTACAACTCTTATCACATACATCACAGGCATATGGCTTTTCACCAGTGTGAGTTCTCATATGTTTATTTAAATCACCCTTAGTATAAAAACTCTTATCACATACATCACAGGCATATGGTTTTTCTCCAGTGTGAGTTCTCATGTGTACAGCCCGATGTGCTTTTTGAGAAAAACTCTTATCACATACATCACAGGTATATGGCTTTTCTCCAGTGTGAGTTCTCATGTGTACAGCCCGATGTGCTTTTTGAGAAAAACTCTTATCACATACATTGCAGGCATATGGCTTTTCTCCAGTGTGAGTTCTCATGTGTTTATTTAAATCATTCTTAGTATAAAAGCTCTTATCACATACATCACAGGCATGTGGTGTTTCTCCAGTGTGAGTTCTCATGTGTACAGTCAAATATACTTTTTGAGAAAAGCTCTTATCACATACATCGCAGGCATATGGCCTTTCTCCAGTGTGAGTTCTCATGTGCACAGTCCAATTAATTTTTTGAGAAAAACTCTTATCACATACATTGCAGGCATATGGCTTTCCTCCAGTGTGGGTTCTCAAGTGTGCAGTCAAGCAAGACTTATATGAATATCTCTTACAACATACTTCGCAGGCATATGGCCTTTCTCCAGTGAGAGTTTTGATTTTTTTATCAACAAATTTATTTGAGGCCAAACTATTCATGTTTTTGGATGTAAAGCAACACCTGCCCGCCCTTTTATCTCTATGCTTTGTTGCATCTGTGCTCAAGGAAGAGAACTCTGTTGGTTGATGTCCGTCAATAAGTCGGTCAACCACATCTGGGAAGTCTACTGCTGTAACAACTGGCTCTTCCTCCGTAAATTCATCTTGTACAACAAATTCTTCCTCACTACAGACAAATTCTTCTTTTACAACATATTCTTCATCAGTGGTGGCTAATTCTTCTTTGATATTAGGTGAATCAACACTATTTTTGATATTAAGATCCATGATTTGCATAGAGGATGCAGACAGGCTACTGCATATTGTGGGGTTGAGCTTGAGGATATTTTCATGTGATGCCTGAAAATAAACATTAGCATGATTGAGTTGTGGAAGGTGGGCCTACCCTGGCATCTATGTGAATTGTAGACAAGGAAAATAATGTTTGGTATAGTCCATGGCACAATGAAAGGATCTAGCCGGTGTACTTCCCTGCCTCGAGAGGCTACTGCTCAGTCGCTAGCCTTATTTATACATTATACTCTATTCCTTTAGTGCTCCAACTATTTATACCTCTAGGTCAACAACATTAGTACTTCACCAGATGTGTATAATTAGAATGTTCCTCTGACAAAGCTCTTGGTACTAATCTTGATCAGAAAATTTTATGGAATTTACCTCAATGCATTTGTCTAGCATAACTTGGAGTGTTTTCTCAGAGCAGAGAGCCATCTCCGCGAACCTGTGACATCTCTGCAGCCGCGAGTGGCAGATGTAGCACACTGCCTGCGGCCCGCGCGCGCTCAGCTGAAACACGATTGGACAGCTCGGTAAGGCTGGACATGAGGCCCCGCGGGGTTTGGTTAACAATTTCAGAGGAACGTACCTTAGTATTCGTGAGTTTCTCATAGATATTCAAGGTGTGGTTTTGGAGGTCATACATTCTAGCATCGCCCACCAAGCACACTCTGCACACAGATGCCATAGTTACTACACTTCCCGCCCAACGGATCTAGGCCAGTATTAGCAACCTCGATTGAGCTGATTATCTTACAAAGGGCGTAGAATTATCGTGCATTTACCGAATTGGACCAAATTATCTTACAAACAAAATGTCTGCCATTTAGAAAATCATTGGCATTATTTTATTTTCCTATGGTACAGGTTATTTACACGATTCTAAATTAAATTCTGTGCAATTTCATCAGCTATTCATACGAACACTTTATTTTTAATGCAAAATTGTGCAGTTCCGTTGTTAATTATGGCAACATTATTGTCTCACTTATGGTTTAGTTAATATAGTTCTAGCTACTCGACAACAGATGGCGATAGTTATGTTGCGAAATAGTGCGAATTCAGACATTTTATGAACTGGCAGTAAGATATTAAAAATGGTAAGGAAATATATAGTAACAATCCGCTAATCTATTCTCAAAGGTTTCTTAAAACTAGCAGAGACTAGAGGTTTCTTAGAACTGGCAGTGTAAAAATTCAATTAAATACACATCCGACTTCCTCATCATCAATGGCCTTTTACATCTACAAGAGATGATTTATGTTATGCAGCGTCCGTTTGGTTTGGTCCGGTACTTACGGAGATGGCTAGTAAGGCCGATACTCCCTTAAAGGCGACAGCTACGACTGCAAAGTGGACACAGGATGTGTTCCCTGTGTTGAAGTTGGGAGTGAGGAGAGTGTGGCGCGCTGATGGCGTTGCTCGCGCTTGGGAGCCAGTGAGTCGAACCAGGTGTTGTCGTGAACGACCACTCCATCTGTCTGCTATGGTTATCCTCCAACTATAACGATAATAGTGCATACACTATTGGTGTGTGCATAAAGGAAAGAGGAGTGTGCATGAGGAAAATCCCCGGGTCATGACTCACTGAGTATTGAACACCTGCAAAATGCAGGCGTGCACTTGCCCAGGGTGCTCGCCATGTTATTCTCACTCTGCGTTGGTCATTCATACTTGCCAGAGGACATGTTAAGAACTATAGTTGTACCCATAATTAAAAATAAGACGGGTGATGCATCTAGCATAAGCAACTACAGACCGATATCTCTGGCCACTGTGATAGCAAAGGTGCTGGATGGTGTTATTGATACGCGTTTAGGCAAACATGTGAAACTGCATGACGCCCAGTTCGGTTTTAGAGCTGGGCTTTCCACTGAAACTGCAGTGCTAAGTCTCAAACACACCATTCAGTACTACACTAGCAGAAACACACCTGTCTACGCATGTTTTCTTGATTTATCAAAAGCATTTGATCTAGTGGCGTATGACAGGCTGTGGCAGAAGCTGTACAGTGATACTGATCTCCCCCGTGAACTTATACCACTTCTCAAATATTGGTAGGTATGGCAACCAAAGCAATATTGTTAGGTGGTCGGGATCGCTTTCGGCTGCGTATGGGCTGGATTGTGGGGTTCGACAGGGTGGACTGAGCTCGCCCCGACTTTTCAACCTGTACACAGATCGTCTGATACGAGAGCTGAGCGGCGCCGGGGTCGGTTGCTCAATTGATGGTGTTGCAGTAAACAACATCAGCTATGCCGACGATATGGTGCTGCTGAGCCCATCGATCAGTGCGCTTAGAAAATTATTAGGCATCTGTGAGAGATATGCGGAGGCCCACGGGCTCAGATACAATGCTTGCAAAAGTGAGTTTATGGTTTTTAAATCAGGCTCTAAAACGTATAAAACCATACCACCGGCATTGAGTTATAATGTACTTACCTCGATGACCACCGGTTTACCTTAATGGCAATGAGCTGAAACAGGTTGCGGCATTTAAATATCTGGGCCATTGGGTCACTGATGATCTAGCAGATGACAAGGATATTGAAAGGGAACGCAGGGCAATATCCATAAGAGCGAATATGCTAGCCCGTAGATTTGCACGTTGCACTAGGCAGGTAAAGGCGACTTTGTTTAGAGCTTACTGTCAGTCGTTTTATACGTGCAGTCTATGGGTAAGACATAAAAAAAAGTCGTGGGATGCCCTGCGTATCCAGTAGGTAGGTAGTAGTCCTACAATAATGCGTTTAGAGTGCTGATGGGGCTACCGCGCTTCTGCAGCGCGTCAGGTATGTTTGCCGACGCACAAGTAGACAGTTTCGCGGCAATAATGCGCAAAAGATCTGCGTCCCTGATGCGTCGCATTCGCGGTAGCTCCAACAGCTACCTACATCTCATTGCAGAGAGGCTAGATACCGATTGCCATTTTATGGAATACTGGACAGGAGCACATATTGCTTTCTTGTCAAAGTAGGTAACTTTGTAATATAAATATTAATGTTAGTTTGTAAGTCAAATATGTTTAGTAGTAAGCAACTGCGCATCATTTATAAATATGGACCATGTTTTGAATTGTAGTCTGAAATTAATATATTGAATTGAATAACTCATTCAATAACTTCTTTGTGGACCAAGTATCAAAGTCAACGAACTGATGTTGATCCTATTCAAACCAATACGTACAAATCAATGTTTATGAGCCCTACTGTTCTCAATGACATCTATAATATAATAATGAATTTATGGAATACAAACAGTACAGGCTATGACGACATATCTAGTAACATTTTAAAGCATGTTGCAGAAAAGATTTTACCCATCTTATCCCATATAATAAACCTACGCGTTGCTAATGGATTGTTTCCAAATTAATAAAAAATAACAGATAACAAACCTCTATTTAAGAAAGACAATAAGAATGTCATGGCTTGCTATAGACCTATCGCACTGGTCTCAACATTATCAAAAATATTTGAAAAGGTCATAAATGATAGACTTTATGATTTTTTTGAAACTCAAAATCTTTTCTCACCCGCACAAGTGGGATTCAGAAAAAATAAATCAATAAATCAGGCTATCTATAAGTTTTTAGAGATCGCAATAAAAACAGTAAACAATAATTCAGTAGCATGCGCTCTTTACATGGATCTTAAAGCGTTTGACTTTGTAGACCATGGAATACTATTTAGTAAACTCAACTCCTACGGCTTATGAGGTGATGTCTCTAACCCGTTAGAATCCTACCTTAGTCACAGAAAGCAAATGACTGAAATTAAGAGAATATGTCCTGTTTCAAAAAGTGAGCATAAATATTTATCTGAATTAAAGAATGTTAATGTATGTACCTCAAGGTAGCATACTGGGCCCGTTACTCTTTATTATATATATTAACAATCTACCTGAAATAGCGAATCATCCAACAATAATGTTGGCTGATGATAGCACAGTCATGAGAAACATAAATATTAAGTAAGAGAAAATACTAAAAACGACAATTTAGTTTTCAAATACTAAATGTTTCTAGCTGTGAAATGAGGTTTGATCACTTTGGTCTGTTCCTTCCTAGCTCTGAAATGCTCTTTGGTCTGTTTTGTTTCAGAAATAAAAAAAAAAAATCACTCTTCTACCACCCTTATTTTTTAATAATTAATACTTATACTATGGCAAAACAACGTTGGCCGCGGGTCAGCTAGTAATATATAAATAAACATAATAAAAAATAAACATAAATGTAATAAAACTGCTTTAATAGCGACAGTCAATTGAGGCTTAGAAGAAAAACTCTTACATAGATACATCACAGGCATATGGCTTTTCTCCATTGTGAGTTCTCATGTGTACAGTTTGATGTACTTTTTGAGAAAAACTCTTATCACATACATCGCAGGCATATGGCTTATCACCAGTGTGAGTTCTCATGTGTTTATTTAAATCATTCTTAGTATAAAAGCTCTTATCACATACATCGCAGGCATATGGCTTTTCTCCAGTGTGAGTTCTCAAGTGTCCAGTCAAGAGAGGCTTATGTGAAAAACTCTTATCACATACATCACAGGCATATGGCTTTTCTCCAGTGTGAGTTCTCATGTGTACAGTCAAGAGAGACTTACGTGAATAACTCTTATCACATACATCGCAGGCATATGGCTTTTCTCCAGTGTGAGTTCTCAAGTGTCCAGTCAAGAGAGGCTTATGTGAAAAACTCTTATCACATACATCACAGGCATATGGCTTTTCTCCAGTGTGAGTTCTCATGTGTACAGTCAAGAGAGACTTACGTGAATAACTCTTATCACATACATCGCAGGCATATGGCTTTTCTCCAGTGTGAGTTCTCATGTGTACAGTCCAATTTACTTTTTGAGAAAAACTCTTATCACATACATCACAGGCATATGGCTTTTCTCCAGTGTGAGTTCTCATGTGTACAGTCCAATATGATTTTCCAGAAAAGCTCTTATCACATACATCGCAGGCATATGGCCTTTCTCCAGTGTGAGTTCTCATGTGTACAGTCCAATGTCCTTTTTGAGAAAAACTCTTATCACATACATTGCAGGCATGTGGCTTTTCTCCAGTGAGGGTTCTCATTTTATTATCAACAAATTTATTTGAGGCCAAACTATTCATGTTCTTGGATGTAAAGCAACACCTGCCCGCCCTTTTATCTCTGTGCTTTGTTGCATCTGTGCTCGAGGAAGAGAACTCTGTTGGTTGATGTCCGTCAATAGGTCGGTCAACCACATCTGGGAAGTCTACTGCTGTAACAACTGGCTCTTCCTCCGTAAATTCGTCTTGTACAACAAATTCTTCCTCACTACAGACCAATTCTTCTTTTACAACATATTCTTCATCAGTGGTGGCTAATTCTTCTTTGATATTAGGTGAATCAACACTATTTTTGATATTAAGATCCATGATTTGCATAGTGGATGCAGACAGGCTACTGCATATTGTGGGGTTGAGCTTGAGGATATTTTCATGTGATGCCTGAAAATAAACATTAGCATGATTGAGTTGTGGAAGGTGGGCCTACCCTGGCATCTATGTGAATTGTAGACAAGGAAAATAATGTTTGGTATAGTCCATGGTACAATGAAAGGATCTGGCCGGTGTACTTCCCTGCCTCGAGAGGCTACTGCTCAGTCGCTGGCCTTATTTAAACATTATACTCTATTCCTTTTGTGCTCCAACGATTTATACTCCTAGGTCAACAACATTAGTACTTCTTCACAGGTACCAAATGTGTATAATTAGAATGTGCCTCTGACAAAGCACTTGGTACTAATCATTGATGTAGAATGTCAGAAAATTTTATGGAATTTACCTCAATGCCTTTGTCTAGCATAACTTGGAGTGTTTTCTCAGAGCAGAGAGCCATCTCCGCGAACCTGTGGCATCTCTGCAGCCGCGAGTGGCAGATGTAGCACACTGCCTGCGGCCCGCGCGCGCTCAGCTGAAACACGATTGGACAGCTCGGTAAGGCTGGACATGAGGCCCCGCGGGGTTTGGTTAACAATTTCAGAGGAACGTACCTTAGTATTCGTGAGTTTCTCATAGATATTCAAGGTGTGGTTTTGGAGGTCATACATTCTAGCGTCGCCCACCAAGCACACTCTGCACACTGTCGCCAATTAACCTTCATAGACGAATCTGACACGTAAGTAAAACCTACATGGAATGCTGAAATAAAAAGTGAAACAACAACGTCAAGAATAAAATGTGACGTAATGGATTTTCCACCTGTACTAACTAAATTTGATAACTGTTCTACCTGGATCTCTAGACTCCAGGATTTCTGTATGACCAGATGGCTGTTCCATCTAGATTTCTGTATGACCAGATGGCTGTTCCATCTGGATTTCTGTATGACCAGATGGCTGTTCCATCTGGATTTCTGTATGACCAGATGGCTGTTCCATCTGGATTTCTGATTATTATAGGGATGCATCCCGCTGTGTAATATTAGGGAACTGTTCCCCAACGTGGCCTCCGACCTCCCCTACAGCCACCCCAAGCCTCGCTTAACTCTCTATGTGGATCTGATGTCGGTAGCTCTAGTATCTCCGACGACCACAGACTGACTCAACGGTATACACAACTGATATCTCCCTGTGGATCTGATGTCGGTAGCTCTAGGCTCCCCGACGACCACAGGCCTAGGCATCGGTAGACACTACAATATCTCCCTGTGGATCTGATGTCGGTAGCTCTATGCTCCCCGACGACCACAGGCCGACCCTTCGGTAAACACACAAAAACCTATCTCTAGTTCTAAAGTCGGTAGCTCTGAGATCACCGACTAACTGACGCATCGGGACACACAAGGATAACTCTGTTTCTAACATCGGTGGCAACTGGACTCTATTTGCATGCCTGTATGTAAGTAGGTAACTCAAAATAACTCACCGATGTATCTCGCTCAACAAAATCACAAAACTCTAGAAAACAGAAAAAACCAAACCAATATTCTGGAATATCTCTTTTTGGCCCAAACCCTGCCTGCGTCAATCGTCAGTGTCAATTGTCCACTCCCGGTGTGGCGTGCGTGCGCTACGCACGCGCGGACAGCCGGTCCGCGCTGACAGCACACACAGGGCAGTACTCTAGCAGGGGCCGGATTCAGATTAATTAAAGTTTTATCTTTCAGTTGGAAGAATTCTTCGCCTTCGCGACACACACAGATGCCATAGTTACTACACTTCCCGCCCAACGGATCTAGGCCAGTATTAGCAACCTCGATTGAGCTGATTATCTTACAAAGGGCGCTGAATTATCGTGCATTTACCGAATTGGACCAAATTATCTTACAAACATTGTCTGCCATTTAGAAAATCATTGGCATTATTTTATTTTCCTATGGTACAGGTTATTCACACGATTCTAAATTAAATTCTGTGCAATTCCATCAGCTATTCATACGAACACTTTATTTTTATGCAAAATTGTGCAGTTCCGTTGTTAAGTATGGCAATGTGGGTCGATTCACATCTGACGGAAGATCCGTCGCGGATTATCGGTCGCGGAACGCCAGAACTGACAAATGTATAGAAAAACACTCGACCGTTCACACTCGACGGACTAACGTATCATCCGTCGAGTGTTTTTCTATACATTTGCCAGTTCTGGCGTTCCGCGACGGATCTTCGGTCAGATGTGAATCAACCCTTTATTGTCTCACTTCTGGTTTAGTTAATATAGTTCTAGCTACTCGACAACAGATGGCGATAGTTATGTTGCGAAAAAGTGCGAATTCAGACAATTTATGAACTTGCAGTGTAAAAATTCAAATAAATACACATCCGACTTCCTCATCATCAATGGCCTTTTACATCTACAAGAGATGATTTATGTTATGCAGCGTCCGTTTGGTTTGGTCCGGTACTTACGGAGATGGCTAGTAAGGCCGATACTCCCGTATAGGCGACAGCTACGACTGCAAAGTGGACACAGGATGTGTTCCCTGTGTTGAAGTTGGGAGTGAGGAGAGTGTGGCGCGCTGATGGCGTTGCTCGCGCTTGGGAGCCAGTGAGTCGAACCAGGTGTTGTCGTGAACGACCACTCCAACTGTCTGCTATGGTTATCCTCCAACTATCACGATAATAGTGCATACACTATTGGTGTGTGCATAAAGGAAAAAGGAGGGTGCATGAGGAAAATCCCCGGGTCATGACTCACTGAGTATTGAACACCTGCAAAATGCAGGCGTGCACTTGCCCAGGGTGCTCGCCATGTTATTCTCACCTCACTCTGCGTTGGTCATTCATACTTGCCAGAGGACATGTTAAGAACTATAGTTGTACCCATAATTAAAAATAAGACGGGTGATGCATCTAGCATAGGCAACTACAGACCGATATCTCTGGCCACTGTGATAGCAAAGGTGCTGGATGGTGTTATTGATACGCATTTAGGCAAACATGTGAAACTGCATGACGCCCAGTTCGGTTTTAGAGCTGGGCTTTCCACTGAAACTGCAGTGCTAAGTCTCAAACACACCATTCAGTACTACACTAGCAGAAACACACCTGTCTACGCATGTTTTCTTGATTTATCAAAAGCATTTGATCTAGTGGCGTATGACAGGCTGTGTCAGAAGCTGTATAGTGATACTGATCTCCCCCGTGAACTTATACCACTTCTCAAATATTGGTATGGCAACCAAAGCAATATTGTTAGGTGGTCGGGATCGCTTTCGGCTGCGTATGGGCTGGATTGTGGGGTTCGACAGGGTGGACTGAGCTCGCCCCGACTTTTCAACCTGTACACAGATCGTCTGATACGAGAGCTGAAACAGGTTGCGGCATTTAAATATCTGGGCCATTAGGTCACTGATGATCTAGCAGATGACAAGGATATTGAAAGGGAACGCAGGGCAATATCCATAAGAGCGAATATGCTAGCCCGTAGATTTGCACGTTGCACTAGGCAGGTAAAGGCGACTTTGTTTAGAGCTTACTGTCAGTCGTTTTATACGTGCAGTCTATGAGTAAGACATAAAAAAAAGTCGTGGGATGCCCTGCGTATCCAGTAGGTAGGTAGTAGTCCTACAATAATGCGTTTAGAGTGCTGATGGGGCTACCGCGCTTCTGCAGCGCGTCAGGTATGTTTGCCGACGCACAAGTAGACAGTTTCGCGGCAATAATGCGCAAAAGATCTGCGTCCCTGATGCGTCGCATTCGCGGTAGCTCCAACAGCTACCTACATCTCATTGCAGAGAGGCTAGATACCGATTGCCATTTTATGGAATACTGGACAGGAGCACATATTGCTTTCTTGTCAAAGTAGGTAACTTTGTAATATAAATATTAATGTTAGTTTGTAAGTCAAATATGTTTAGTAGTAAGCAACTGCGCATCATTTATAAATATGGACCATGTTTTGAATTGTAGTCTGAAATTAATATATTGAATTGAATAACTCATTCAATAACTTCTTTGTGGACCAAGTATCAAAGTCAACGAACTGATGTTGATCCTATTCAAACCAATACGTACAAATCAATGTTTATGAGCCCTACTGTTCTCAATGACATCTATAATATAATAATGAATTTATGGAATACAAACAGTACAGGCTATGACGACATATCTAGTAACATTTTAAAGCATGTTGCAGAAAAGATTTTACCCATCTTATCCCATATAATAAACCTACGCGTTGCTAATGGATTGTTTCCAAATTAATAAAAAATAACAGATAACAACCTCTATTTAAGAAAGACAATAAGAATGTCATGGCTTGCTATAGACCTATCGCACTGGTCTCAACATTATCAAAAATATTTGAAAAGGTCATAAATGATAGACTTTATGATTTTTTTGAAACTCAAAATCTTTTCTCACCCGCACAAGTGGGATTCAGAAAAAATAAATCAATAAATCAGGCTATCTATAAGTTTTTAGAGATCGCAATAAAAACAGTAAACAATAATTCAGTAGCATGCGCTCTTTACATGGATCTTAAAGCGTTTGACTTTGTAGACCATGGAATACTATTAAGTAAACTCAACTCCTACGGCTTATGAGGTGATGTCTCTAACCTGTTAGAATCCTACCTTAGTCACAGAAAGCAAATGACTGAAATTAAGAGAATATGTCCTGTTTCAAAAAGTGAGCATAAATATTTATCTGAATTAAAGAATGTTAATCTGGGGGTACCTCAAGGTAGCATACTGGGCCCGTTACTCTTTATTATATACAGGGTGTAAAAAGAAGTCTACCGAAGCCGAAAGGGGTAGGTACAGCATCCCAACACACAACCAAATCCAAAAGGATTTCCCGAAAAAATCATTATATCCGGAGAAAATAGCTTTTGAAGATTACCGTTTGCGTATGTTCTGGGCGCGTTTTTTTACGTAGATTGCTGGATTTTAAGTTTTAACTGTTTTTTTTTTTTTTATAAATGAAATTACTAGGTAGGTGTGGTCTTATTATGTTGTAATAGTAGTAAATAACGGAAAATAACATAAAATGCCTAAGCTAAGTAAAAAAAATTTTTGCGTTTTTATGTCGCTAAATATGTTTAGAATCATGGTCTGGTTGCAACCCCTCAGTTTTCGGTAGTTGTCTTTTTACATCCTGTATATTAACAATCTACCTGAAATAGCGAATCATCCGACAATAATGTTTGCTGATGATAGCACAGTCATGAGAAACATCCTTACTAATATTATAAATGTGAAAGTAACTCTGTCTGTCTGTCTGTTTGTTACCTTTTCACGCCCAAACCACTGAACAGATTAGGCTGAAAATTGGCATGGATAAAGGTTGTATCCCAGAGACGGACATAGGCTACTTTTTATCCCGAAAAAATCCCGAGGGATCGCGGGTTACACCGCGGGAGCGCAGCTAGTAAATAATAAGTAAGAGAAAGTACTAAAAAATATATAAAAAAATTTTTTTTTTAGAGAAAATACTAAAAACGACAATTTAGTTTTCAAATACATAATGTTTCTAGCTGTGAAATGAGGTTTGATCACTTTGGTCTGTTCCTTCCTAGCTCTCAAATGCTCTTTGGTCTGTTTTGTTTCAGAAATAAAAAAAATCACTCTTCTATCACCCTTATTTTTTAATAGCGATATTAATACTATGGCAAAACAACGTTGGCCGCGGGTCAGCTAGTAATATATAAATAAACATGTAAATGTTGTTAAAAATAAACTATAAATGTAATGAAACTCTGCTTTAATAGCGACAGTCAATTGAGGCTTAGAAGAAAAACTCTTACATAGATACATCGCAGGCATATGGCTTTTCTCCATTGTGAGTTATCATGTGTACAGTCCGATGTACTTTTCGAGAAAAACTCTTATCACATACATCACAGGCATATGGCTTTTCTCCAGTGTGAGTTCTCATGTGTTTATTTAAATTACCCTTAGTATTACAACTCTTATCACATACATCACAGGCATATGGCTTTTCACCAGTGTGAGTTCTCATATGTTTATTTAAATCACCCTTAGTATAAAAACTCTTATCACATACATCACAGGCATATGGTTTTTCTCCAGTGTGAGTTCTCATGTGTACAGCCCGATGTGCTTTTTGAGAAAAACTCTTATCACATACATCACAGGTATATGGCTTTTCTCCAGTGTGAGTTCTCATGTGTACAGCCCGATGTGCTTTTTGAGAAAAACTCTTATCACATACATTGCAGGCATATGGCTTTTCTCCAGTGTGAGTTCTCATGTGTTTATTTAAATCATTCTTAGTATAAAAGCTCTTATCACATACATCACAGGCATGTGGTGTTTCTCCAGTGTGAGTTCTCATGTGTACAGTCAAATATACTTTTTGAGAAAAGCTCTTATCACATACATCGCAGGCATATGGCCTTTCTCCAGTGTGAGTTCTCATGTGCACAGTCCAATTAATTTTTTGAGAAAAACTCTTATCACATACATTGCAGGCATATGGCTTTCCTCCAGTGTGGGTTCTCAAGTGTGCAGTCAAGCAAGACTTATATGAATATCTCTTACAACATACTTCGCAGGCATATGGCCTTTCTCCAGTGAGAGTTTTGATTTTTTTATCAACAAATTTATTTGAGGCCAAACTATTCATGTTTTTGGATGTAAAGCAACACCTGCCCGCCCTTTTATCTCTATGCTTTGTTGCATCTGTGCTCAAGGAAGAGAACTCTGTTGGTTGATGTCCGTCAATAAGTCGGTCAACCACATCTGGGAAGTCTACTGCTGTAACAACTGGCTCTTCCTCCGTAAATTCATCTTGTACAACAAATTCTTCCTCACTACAGACAAATTCTTCTTTTACAACATATTCTTCATCAGTGGTGGCTAATTCTTCTTTGATATTAGGTGAATCAACACTATTTTTGATATTAAGATCCATGATTTGCATAGAGGATGCAGACAGGCTACTGCATATTGTGGGGTTGAGCTTGAGGATATTTTCATGTGATGCCTGAAAATAAACATTAGCATGATTGAGTTGTGGAAGGTGGGCCTACCCTGGCATCTATGTGAATTGTAGACAAGGAATATAATGTTTGGTATAGTCCATGGCACAATGAAAGGATCTAGCCGGTGTACTTCCCTGCCTCGAGAGGCTACTGCTCAGTCGCTAGCCTTATTTATACATTATACTCTATTCCTTTAGTGCTCCAACTATTTATACCTCTAGGTCAACAACATTAGTACTTCACCAGATGTGTATAATTAGAATGTTCCTCTGACAAAGCTCTTGGTACTAATCTTGATCAGAAAATTTTATGGAATTTACCTCAATGCATTTGTCTAGCATAACTTGGAGTGTTTTCTCAGAGCAGAGAGCCATCTCCGCGAACCTGTGACATCTCTGCAGCCGCGAGTGGCAGATGTAGCACACTGCCTGCGGCCCGCGCGCGCTCAGCTGAAACACGATTGGACAGCTCGGTAAGGCTGGACATGAGGCCCCGCGGGGTTTGGTTAACAATTTCAGAGGAACGTACCTTAGTATTCGTGAGTTTCTCATAGATATTCAAGGTGTGGTTTTGGAGGTCATACATTCTAGCGTCGCCCACCAAGCACACTCTGCACACAGATGCCATAGTTACTACACTTCCCGCCCAACGGATCTAGGCCAGTATTAGCAACCTCGATTGAGCTGATTATCTTACAAAGGGCGTAGAATTATCGTGCATTTACCGAATTGGACCAAATTATCTTACAAACAAAATGTCTGCCATTTAGAAAATCATTGGCATTATTTTATTTTCCTATTGTACAGGTTATTTACACGATTCTAAATTAAATTCTGTGCAATTTCATCAGCTATTCATACGAACACTTTATTTTTATGCAAAATTGTGCAGTTCCGTTGTTAATTATGGCAACATTATTGTCTCACTTATGGTTTAGTTAATATAGTTCTAGCTACTCGACAACAGATGGCGATAGTTATGTTGCGAAATAGTGCGAATTCAGACATTTTATGAACTGGCAGTAAGATATTAAAAATGGTAAGGAAATATATAGTAACAATCCGCTAATCTATTCTCAAAGGTTTCTTAAAACTAGCAGAGACTAGAGGTTTCTTAGAACTGGCAGTGTAAAAATTCAATTAAATACACATCCGACTTCCTCATCATCAATGGCCTTTTACATCTACAAGAGATGATTTATGTTATGCAGCGTCCGTTTGGTTTGGTCCGGTACTTACGGAGATGGCTAGTAAGGCCGATACTCCCTTATAGGCGACAGCTACGACTGCAAAGTGGACACAGGATGTGTTCCCTGTGTTGAAGTTGGGAGTGAGGAGAGTGTGGCGCGCTGATGGCGTTGCTCGCGCTTGGGAGCCAGTGAGTCGAACCAGGTGTTGTCGTGAACGACCACTCCATCTGTCTGCTATGGTTATCCTCCAACTATAACGATAATAGTGCATACACTATTGGTGTGTGCATAAAGGAAAGAGGAGTGTGCATGAGGAAAATCCCCGGGTCATGACTCACTGAGTATTGAACACCTGCAAAATGCAGGCGTGCACTTGCCCAGGGTGCTCGCCATGTTATTCTCACTCTGCGTTGGTCATTCATACTTGCCAGAGGACATGTTAAGAACTATTGTTGTACCCATAATTAAAAATAAGACGGGTGATGCATCTAGCATAGGCAACTACAGACCGATATCTCTGGCCACTGTGATAGCAAAGGTGCTGGATGGTGTTATTGATACGCATTTAGGCAAACATGTGAAACTGCATGACGCCCAGTTCGGTTTTAGAGCTGGGCTTTCCACTGAAACTGCAGTGCTAAGTCTCAAACACACCATTCAGTACTACACTAGCAGAAACACACCTGTCTACGCATGTTTTCTTGATTTATCAAAAGCATTTGATCTAGTGGCGTATGACAGGCTGTGGCAGAAGCTGTACAGTGATACTGATCTCCCCCGTGAACTTATACCACTTCTCAAATATTGGTATGGCAACCAAAGCAATATTGTTAGGTGGTCGGGATCGCTTTCGGCTGCGTATGGGCTGGATTGTGGGGTTCGACAGGGTGGACTGAGCTCGCCCCGACTTTTCAACCTGTACACAGATCGTCTGATACGAGAGCTGAGCGGCGCCGGGGTCGGTTGCTCAATTGATGGTGTTGCAGTAAACAACATCAGCTATGCCGACGATATGGTGCTGCTGAGCCCATCGATCAGTGCGCTCAGAAAATTATTAGGCATCTGTGAGAGATATGCGGAGGCCCACGGGCTCAGATACAATGCTTGCAAAAGTGAGTTTATGGTTTTTAAATCAGGCTCTAAAACGTATAAAACCATACCACCGACATTGAGTTATAATGTACTTACCTCGATGACCACCGGTTTACCTTAATGGCAATGAGCTGAAACAGGTTGCGGCATTTAAATATCTGGGCCATTGGGTCACTGATGATCTAGCAGATGACAAGGATATTGAAAGGGAACGCAGGGCAATATCCATAAGAGCGAATATGCTAGCCCGTAGATTTGCACGTTGCACTAGGCAGGTAAAGGCGACTTTGTTTAGAGCTTACTGTCAGTCGTTTTATACGTGCAGTCTATGGGTAAGACATAAAAAAAAGTCGTGGGATGCCCTGCGTATCCAGTAGGTAGGTAGTAGTCCTACAATAATGCGTTTAGAGTGCTGATGGGGCTACCGCGCTTCTGCAGCGCGTCAGGTATGTTTGCCGACGCACAAGTAGACAGTTTCGCGGCAATAATGCGCAAAAGATCTGCGTCCCTGATGCGTCGCATTCGCGGTAGCTCCAACAGCTACCTACATCTCATTGCAGAGAGGCTAGATACCGATTGCCATTTTATGGAATACTGGACAGGAGCACATATTGCTTTCTTGTCAAAGTAGGTAACTTTGTAATATAAATATTAATGTTAGTTTGTAAGTCAAATATGTTTAGTAGTAAGCAACTGCGCATCATTTATAAATATGGACCATGTTTTGAATTGTAGTCTGAAATTAATATATTGAATTGAATAACTCATTCAATAACTTCTTTGTGGACCAAGTATCAAAGTCAACGAACTGATGTTGATCCTATTCAAACCAATACGTACAAATCAATGTTTATGAGCCCTACTGTTCTCAATGACATCTATAATATAATAATGAATTTATGGAATACAAACAGTACAGGCTATGACGACATATCTAGTAACATTTTAAAGCATGTTGCAGAAAAGATTTTACCCATCTTATCCCATATAATAAACCTACGCGTTGCTAATGGATTGTTTCCAAATAAATAAAAAATAACAGATAACAAACCTCTATTTAAGAAAGACAATAAGAATGTCATGGCTTGCTATAGACCTATCGCACTGGTCTCAACATTATCAAAAATATTTGAAAAGGTCATAAATGATAGACTTTATGATTTTTTTGAAACTCAAAATCTTTTCTCACCCGCACAAGTGGGATTTAGAAAAAATAAATCAATAAATCAGGCTATCTATAAGTTTTTAGAGATCGCAATAAAAACAGTAAACAATAATTCAGTAGCATGCGCTCTTTACATGGATCTTAAAGCGTTTGACTTTGTAGACCATGGAATACTATTAAGTAAACTCAACTCCTACGGCTTATGAGGTGATGTCTCTAACCTGTTAGAATCCTACCTTAGTCACAGAAAGCAAATGACTGAAATTAAGAGAATATGTCCTGTTTCAAAAAGTGAGCATAAATATTTATCTGAATTAAAGAATGTTAATGTGGGGGTACCTCAAGGTAGGATACTGGGCCCGTTACTCTTTATTATATATATTAACAATCTACCTGAAATAGCGAATCATCCAACAATAATGTTTGCTGATGATAGCACAGTCATGAGAAACATAAATATTAAGTAAGAGAAAATACTAAAAACGACAATTTAGTTTTCAAATACAAAATGTTTCTAGCTGTGAAATGCCAGCAAAAGCAACATACTCCGTATCCAAAGAGTCCAAAACAACATCCTGCGAACGATTGCCAACGCACCCTGGTATGCCAGGAACGATGAAATACACCATTACCTCGGCATGCCAACCGTGGCCACTGAATTGGAAGAACTAAAGGAGCGGTACAAAGAACGCCTGACTCACCACCCGAATAACCTAGCAACACAACTACTGGACACTTCCCGCTCAGTGCGGCGGCTGAAGCGAGGGGACGTATTATGAGAGAGGAGAAGGGGCGCTGGCCTCTTCACTCCAAATGCCACCGGATATCGCTCAAGCAATCCGCTTATGGTCGGGGGACCGATTGCGGATGAACAGGAGAAAAAAAAAAAAAAAAAAAAAAAGCTGTGAAATGAGGTTTGATCACTTTGGTCTGTTCCTTCCTAGCTCTGAAATGCTCTTTGGTCTGTTTTGTTTCAGAAATAAAAAAAAACACTCTTCTATCACCCTTATTTTTTAATAGCGATATTAATACTTATACTATGGCAAAACAACGTTGGCCGCGGGTCAGCTAGTAATATATAAATAAACATAATAAAAAATAAACATAAATGTAATAAAACTGCTTTAATAGCGACAGTCAATTGAGGCTTAGAAGAAAAACTCTTACATAGATACATCACAGGCATATGGCTTTTCTCCATTGTGAGTTATCATGTGAACAGTCCGATGTACTTTTCGAGAAAAACTCTTATCACATACATCAAAGGCATTTGGCTTATCACCAGTGTGAGTTCTCATGTGTACAGTCCTATTTACTTTTTGAGAAAAATTCTTATCACATACATCGCAGGCATATGGCCTTTCTCCAGTGTGAGTTCTCATGTGTACAGTCCAATTTACTTTTTGAGAAAAACTCTTAACACATACATCACAGGCATATGGCTTATCTCCAATGTGAGTTCTCATGTGTTTATTTAAATTACTCTTAGTATTACAACTCTTATCACATACATCACAGGCATATGGCTTTTCTCCAGTGTGAGTTCTCATGTGTACAGTCCAATATGATTTTCCAGAAAAGCTCTTATCACATACATCGCAGGCATATGGCCTTTCTCCAGTGTGAGTTCTCATGTGTACAGTCCAATGTCCTTTTAGAGAAAAACTCTTATCACATACATTGCAGGCATATGGCTTTTCTCCAGTGTGAGTTCTCAAGTGTGCAGTCAAGCGAGACTTATATGAATATCTCTTACAACATACTTCGCAGGCATATGGCCTTTCTCCAGTGAGAGTTTTCATTTGTTTATCAACAAATTTATTTGAGGCCAAACTATTCATGTTCTTGGATGTAAAGCAACACCTGCCCGCCCTTATATCTCTGTGCTTTGTTGCATCTGTGCTCGAGGAAGAGAACTCTGTTGGTCCGTCAATAGGTCGGTCAACCACATCTGGGAAGTCTACTGCTGTAACAACTGGCTCTTCCTCCGTAAATTCATCTTGTACAACAAATTCTTCTTTTACAACATATTCTTCATCAGTGGTGGCTAATTCTTCTTTGATATTAGGTGAATCAACACTATTTTTGATATTAAAAGCCATGATTTGCATAGTGGATGCAGACAGGCTACTGCATATTGTGGGGTTGAGCTTGAGGATATTTTCATGTGATGCCTGAAAATAAACATTAGCATGATTGAGTTGTGGAAGGTGGGCCTACCCTGGCATCTATGTGAATTGTAGACAAGGAAAATAATGTTTGGTATAGTCCATGGTACAATGAAAGGATCTGGCCGGTGTACTTCCCTGCCTCGAGAGGCTACTGCTCAGTCGCTGGCCTTATTTAAACATTATACTCTATTCCTTTTGTGCTCCAACGATTTATACTCCTAGGTCAACAACATTAGTACTTCTTCACAGGTACCAAATGTGTATAATTAGAATGTGCCTCTGACAAAGCACTTGGTACTAATCATTGATGTAGAATGTCAGAAAATTTTATGGAATTTACCTCAATGCCTTTGTCTAGCATAACTTGGAGTGTTTTCTCAGAGCAGAGAGCCATCTCCGCGAACCTGTGGCATCTCTGCAGCCGCGAGTGGCAGATGTAGCACACTGCCTGCGGCCCGCGCGCGCTCAGCTGAAACACGATTGGACAGCTCGGTAAGGCTGGACATGAGGCCCCGCGGGGTTTGGTTAACAATTTCAGAGGAACGTACCTTAGTATTCGTGAGTTTCTCATAGATATTCAAGGTGTGGTTTTGGAGGTCATACATTCTAGCGTCGCCCACCAAGCACACTCTGCACACAGATGCCATAGTTACTACACTTCCCGCCCAACGGATCTAGGCCAGTATTAGCAACCTCGATTGAGCTGATTATCTTACAAAGGGCGCTGAATTATCGTGCATTTACCGAATTGGACCAAATTATCTTACAAACATTGTCTGCCATTTAGAAAATCATTGGCATTATTTTATTTTCCTATGGTACAGGTTATTCACACGATTCTAAATTAAATTCTGTGCAATTCCATCAGCTATTCATACGAACACTTTATTTTTATGCAAAATTGTGCAGTTCCGTTGTTAAGTATGGCAATGTGGGTCGATTCACATCTGACGGAAGATCCGTCGCGGATTATCGGTCGCGGAACGCCAGAACTGACAAATGTATAGAAAAACACTCGACCGTTCACACTCGACGGACTAACGTATCATCCGTCGAGTGTTTTTCTATACATTTGCCAGTTCTGGCGTTCCGCGACGGATCTTCGGTCAGATGTGAATCAACCCTTTATTGTCTCACTTCTGGTTTAGTTAATATAGTTCTAGCTACTCGACAACAGATGGCGATAGTTATGTTGCGAAAAAGTGCGAATTCAGACAATTTATGAACTTGCAGTGTAAAAATTCAAATAAATACACATCCGACTTCCTCATCATCAATGGCCTTTTACATCTACAAGAGATGATTTATGTTATGCAGCGTCCGTTTGGTTTGGTCCGGTACTTACGGAGATGGCTAGTAAGGCCGATACTCCCGTATAGGCGACAGCTACGACTGCAAAGTGGACACAGGATGTGTTCCCTGTGTTGTAGTTGGGAGTGAGGAGAGTGTGGCGCGCTGATGGCGTTGCTCGCGCTTGGGAGCCAGTGAGTCGAACCAGGTGTTGTCGTGAACGACCACTCCAACTGTTTGCTATGGTTATCCTCCAACTATCACGATAATAGTGCATACACTATTGGTGTGTGCATAAAGGAAAAAGGAGGGTGCATGAGGAAAATCCCCGGGTCATGACTCACTGAGTATTGAACACCTGCAAAATGCAGGCGTGCACTTGCCCAGGGTGCTCGCCATGTTATTCTCACCTCACTCTGCGTTGGTCATTCATACTTGCCAGAGGACATGTTAAGAACTATAGTTGTACCCATAATTAAAAATAAGACGGGTGATGCATCTAGCATAGGCAACTACAGACCGATATCTCTGGCCACTGTGATAGCAAAGGTGCTGGATGGTGTTATTGATACGCATTTAGGCAAACATGTGAAACTGCATGACGCCCAGTTCGGTTTTAGAGCTGGGCTTTCCACTGAAACTGCAGTGCTAAGTCTCAAACACACCATTCAGTACTACACTAGCAGAAACACACCTGTCTACGCATGTTTTCTTGATTTATCAAAAGCATTTGATCTAGTGGCGTATGACAGGCTGTGGCAGAAGCTGTACAGTGATACTGATCTCCCCCGTGAACTTATACCACTTCTCAAATATTGGTATGGCAACCAAAGCAATATTGTTAGGTGGTCGGGATCGCTTTCGGCTGCGTATGGGCTGGATTGCGGGGTTCGACAGGGTGGACTGAGCTCGCCCCGACTTTTCAACCTGTACACAGATCGTCTGATACGAGAGCTGAAACAGGTTGCGGCATTTAAATATCTGGGCCATTAGGTCACTGATGATCTAGCAGATGACAAGGATATTGAAAGGGAACGCAGGGCAATATCCATAAGAGCGAATATGCTAGCCCGTAGATTTGCACGTTGCACTAGGCAGGTAAAGGCGACTTTGTTTAGAGCTTACTGTCAGTCGTTTTATACGTGCAGTCTATGAGTAAGACATAAAAAAAAGTCGTGGGATGCCCTGCGTATCCAGTAGGTAGGTAGTAGTCCTACAATAATGCGTTTAGAGTGCTGATGGGGCTACCGCGCTTCTGCAGCGCGTCAGGTATGTTTGCCGACGCACAAGTAGACAGTTTCGCGGCAATAATGCGCAAAAGATCTGCGTCCCTGATGCGTCGCATTCGCGGTAGCTCCAACAGCTACCTACATCTCATTGCAGAGAGGCTAGATACCGATTGCCATTTTATGGAATACTGGACAGGAGCACATATTGCTTTCTTGTCAAAGTAGGTAACTTTGTAATATAAATATTAATGTTAGTTTGTAAGTCAAATATGTTTAGTAGTAAGCAACTGCGCATCATTTATAAATATGGACCATGTTTTGAATTGTAGTCTGAAATTAATATATTGAATTGAATAACTCATTCAATAACTTCTTTGTGGACCAAGTATCAAAGTCAAAGAACTGATGTTGATCCTATTCAAACCAATACGTACAAATCAATGTTTATGAGCCCTACTGTTCTCAATGACATCTATAATATAATAATGAATTTATGGAATACAAACAGTACAGGCTATGACGACATATCTAGTAACATTTTAAAGCATGTTGCAGAAAAGATTTTACCCATCTTATCCCATATAATAAACCTACGCGTTGCTAATGGATTGTTTCCAAATAAATAAAAAATAACAGATAACAAACCTCTATTTAAGAAAGACAATAAGAATGTCATGGCTTGCTATAGACCTATCGCACTGGTCTCAACATTATCAAAAATATTTGAAAAGGTCATAAATGGTAGACTTTATGATTTTTTTGAAACTCAAAATCTTTTCTCACCCGCACAAGTGGGATTCAGAAAAAATAAATCAATAAATCAGGCTATCTATAAGTTTTTAGAGATCGCAATAAAAACAGTAAACAATAATTCAGTAGCATGCGCTCTTTACATGGATCTTACAGCGTTTGACTTTGTAGACCATGGAATACTATTAAGTAAACTCAACTCCTACGGCTTATGAGGTGATGTCTCTAACCCGTTAGAATCCTACCTTAGTCACAGAAAGCAAATGACTGAAATTAAGAGAATATGTCCTGTTTCAAAAAGTGAGCATAAATATTTATCTGAATTAAAGAATGTTAATGTGGGGGTACCTCAAGGTAGCATACTGGGCCCGTTACTCTTTATTATATACAGGGTGTAAAAAGACGTCTACCGAAGCCGAAAGGGGTGGGTACAGCATCCCAACACACAACCAAATCCAAAAGGATTTCCCGAAAAAATCATTATATCCGGAGAAAATAGCTTTTGAAGATTACCGTTTGCGTATGTTCTGGGCGCGTTTTTTTACGTAGATTGCTGGATTTTAAGTTTTAACTGTTTTGTTTTCTTTTATAAATGAAATTACTAGGTAGGTGTGGTCTTATTATGTTGTAATAGTAGTAAATAACGGAAAATAATATAACGCTCAGACGCTCAGTAAATGTTGTTGTGTGTGTAATGAAACTCTGCTTTAATAGCGACAGTCAATTGAGGCTTAAAAGAAAAACTCTTACATAGATACATCACAGGCATATGGCTTTTCTCCAGTGTGAGTTCTCATGTGTTTATTTAAATTACCCTTAGTATTACAACTCTTATCACATACATCACAGGCATATGGCTTTTCACCAGTGTGAGTTCTCATGTGTTTATTTAAATTACCCTTAGTATTACAACTCTTATCACATACATCGCAGGTATATGGCTTTTCTCCAGTGTGAGTTCTCATGTGTTTATTTAAATCATTCTTAGTATAAAAGCTCTTATCACATACATCACAGGCATGTGGTCTTTCTCCAGTGTGAGTTCTCATGTGTACAGTCAAATATACTTTTTGAGAAAAGCTCTTATCACATACATCGCAGGCATATGGCTTTTCTCCATTGTGAGTTCTCAAGTGTGCAGTCCAATGTGCTTTTTGAGAAAAACTCTTATCACATACATTGCAGGCATATGGCTTTTCTCCAGTGTGAGTTCTCATGTGTACAGTCAAATCTACTTTTTGGGAAAAACTCTTACCACATACATTGCAGGCATATGGCTTTTCTCCACTGTGAGTTCTCATATGTTTATTTAAATTACCCTTAGTATAAAAACTCTTATCACATACATCACAGGCATATGGCTTTTCTCCAGTGTGAGTTCTCATGTGTACAGCCCGATGTGCTTTTTGAGAAAAACTCTTATCACATACATTGCAGGCATATGGCTTTTCTCCAGTGTGAGTTCTCATGTGTACAGCCCGATGTGCTTTTTGAGAAAAACTCTTATCACATACATCGCAGGTATATGGCCTTTCTCCAGTGAGAGTTCTCATTTTATTATCAACAAATTTATTTGTGGCCAAACTATTCATGTTCTTGGATGTAAAGCAACACCTGCCCGCCCTTTTATCTCTGTGCTTTGTTGCATCTGTGCTCGAGGAAGAGAACTCTGTTGGTCCGTCAATAGGTCGGTCAACCACATCTGGGAAGTCTACTGCTGTAACAACTGGCTCTTCCTCCGTAAATTCATCTTGTACAACAAATTCTTCCTCACTACAGACAAATTCTTCTTTTACAACATATTCTTCATCAGTGGTGGCTAATTCTTCTTTGATATTAGGTGAATCAACACTATTTTTGATATTAAAAGTCATGATTTGCATAGAGGATGCAGACAGGCTACTGCATATTGTGGGGTTGAGCTTGAGGATATTTTCATGTGATGCCTGAAAATAAACATTAGCATGATTGAGTTGTGGAAGGTGGGCCTACCCTGGCATCTATGTGAATTGTAGACAAGGAAAATAATGTTTGGTATAGTCCATGGCACAATGAAAGGATCTGGCCGGTGTACTTCCCTGCCTCGAGAGGCTACTGCTCAGTCGCTAGCCTTATTTAAACATTATACTCTATTCCTTATTATTAAGAGCCGTGTTGGCCGAATGGGGTTGTACCTCGACTTTCAATCCGATGGTCGTGGGATCGAATCCCGGCCGTGCATCAATGGATTTAGCGTTTCGTAAAATTTACATGCGCTTTAACACGAGCTCTGAACGGTGAAGGAAAACATCGTGAGGAAACCAGTTAGTATTCTTATAGGCGGCGATAGGCTTGCAACCTGTCACGTATGGAATACTAACTTCTGCAAGATGTGGGCATGTATCAAATATGTATTTGTACATGCCTCTGACTACCCCCTTAGACATCTTCAAAGGATCTGGAATATAAAAGATCTGAGAGAATGTCTACCGCGCCTCGGGGATACAGTCGTGATCCTGTTTACGTTTTACTCTATTCCT
The DNA here is from genome assembly GCA_963565295.1 of Epirrhoe alternata. NCBI lineage: Eukaryota > Metazoa > Arthropoda > Insecta > Lepidoptera > Geometridae > Epirrhoe > Epirrhoe alternata. The sequence continues at coordinate 6,328,605 of OY751402.1, forward strand.
TTTGTGCTCCAACGATTTATACTCCTAGGTCAACAACATTAGTACTTCTTCATAGGTACCAAATGTGTATAATTAAAATGTGCCTCTGACAAAGCACTTGGTACTAATCATTGATGTAGAATGTCAGAAAATTTTATGGAATTTACCTCAATGCCTTTGTCTAGCATAACTTGGAGTGTTTTCTCAGAGCAGAGAGCCATCTCCGCGAACCTGTGGCATCTCTGCAGCCGCGAGTGGCAGATGTAGCACACTGCCTGCGGCCCGCGCGCGCTCAGCTGAAACACGATTGGACAGCTCGGTAAGGCTGGACATGAGGCCCCGCGGGGTTTGGTTAACAATTTCAGAGGAACGTACCTTAGTATTCGTGAGTTTCTCATAGATATTCAAGGTGTGGTTTTGGAGGTCATACATTCTAGCATCGCCCACCAAGCACACTCTGCACACAGATGCCATAGTTACTACACTTCCCGCCCAACGGATCTAGGCCAGTATTAGCAACCTCGATTGAGCTGATTATCTTACAAAGGGCGCTGAATTATCGTGCATTTACCGAATTGGACCAAATTATCTTAGAAACATTGTCTGCCATTTAGAAAATCATTGGCATTATTTTATTTTCCTATGGTACAGGTTATTCACACGATTCTAAATTAAATTCTGTGCAATTCCATCAGCTATTCATACGAACACTTTATTTTTATGCAAAATTGTGCAGTTCCGTTGTTAAGTATGGCAATGTGGGTCGATTCACATCTGACGGAAGATCCGTCGCGGATTATCGGTCGCGGAACGCCAGAACTGACAAATGTATAGAAAAACACTCGACCGTTCACACTCGACGGACTAACGTATCATCCGTCGAGTGTTTTTCTATACATTTGTCAGTTCTGGCGTTCCGCGACCGATAATCCGCGACGGATCTTCCGTCATACTTTTACTTTACTTTACTTTACTTTTTTACATTTGCCAGTTCTGGCGTTCCGCGACGGATCTTCGGTCAGATGTGAATCAACCCTTTATTGTCTCACTTCTGGTCAAAGAAAATTATACTCTAACGAGGCTTCTGGTTTAGTTAATATAGTTCTAGCTACTCGACAACAGATGGCGATAGTTATGTTGCGAAAAAGTGCGAATTCAGACAATTTATGAACTTGCAGTGTAAAAATTCAATTAAATACACATCCGACTTCCTCATCATCAATGGCCTTTTACATCTACAAGAGATGATTTATGTTATGCAGCGTCCGTTTGGTTTGGTCCGGTACTTACGGAGATGGCTAGTAAGGCCGATACTCCCGTATAGGCGACAGCTACGACTGCAAAGTGGACACAGGATGTGTTCCCTGTGTTGAAGTTGGGAGTGAGGAGAGTGTGGCGCGCTGATGGCGTTGCTCGCGCTTGGGAGCCAGTGAGTCGAACCAGGTGTTGTCGTGAACGACCACTCCATCTGTCTGCTTTGGTTATCCTCCAACTATCACGATAATAGTGCATACACTATTGGTGTGTGCATAAAGGAAAAAGGAGGGTGCATGAGGAAAATCCCCGGGTCATGACTCACTGAGTATTGAACACCTGCAAAATGCAGGCGTGCACTTGCCCAGGGTGCTCGCCATGTTATTCTCACTCTGCGTTGGTCATTCATACTTGCCAGAGGACATGTTAAGAACTATAGTTGTACCTACCCATAATTAAAAATAAGACGGGTGATGCATCTAGCATAGGCAACTACAGACCGATATCTCTGGCCACTGTGATAGCAAAGGTGCTGGATGGTGTTATTGATACGCATTTAGGCAAACATGTGAAACTGCATGACGCCCAGTTCGGTTTTAGAGCTGGGCTTTCCACTGAAACTGCAGTGCTAAGTCTCAAACACACCATTCAGTACTACACTAGCAGAAACACACCTGTCTACGCATGTTTTCTTGATTTATCAAAAGCATTTGATCTAGTGGCGTATGACAGGCTGTGGCAGAAGCTGTACAGTGATACTGATCTCCCCCGTGAACTTATACCACTTCTCAAATATTGGTATGGCAACCAAAGCAATATTGTTAGGTGGTCGGGATCGCTTTCGGCTGCGTATGGGCTGGATTGCGGGGTTCGACAGGGTGGACTGAGCTCGCCCCGACTTTTCAACCTGTACACAGATCGTCTGATACGAGAGCTGAGCGGCACAGATTAGGTAGCTGAGCGGCGCCGGGGTCGGTTGCTCAATTGATGGTGTTGCAGTAAACAACATCAGCTATGCCGACGATATGGTGCTGCTGAGCCCATCGATCAGTGCGCTCAGAAAATTATTAGGCATCTGTGAGAGATATGCGGAGGCCCACGGGCTCAGATACAATGCTTGCAAAAGTGAGTTTATGGTTTTTAAATCAGGCTCTAAAACGTATAAAACCATACCACCGGCATTGAGTTATAATGTACTTACCTCGATGACCACCGGTTTACCTTAATGGCAATGAGCTGAAACAGGTTGCGGCATTTAAATATCTGGGCCATTAGGTCACTGATGATCTAGCAGATGACAAGGATATTGAAAGGGAACGCAAGGCAATATCCATAAGAGCGAATATGCTAGCCCGTAGATTTGCACGTTGCACTAGGCAGGTAAAGGCGACTTTGTTTAGAGCTTACTGTCAGTCGTTTTATACGTGCAGTCTATGGGTAAGACATAAAAAAAAGTCGTGGGATGCCCTGCGTATCCAGTAGGTAGGTAGTAGTCCTACAATAATGCGTTTAGAGTGCTGATGGGGCTACCGCGCTTCTGCAGCGCGTCAGGTATGTTTGCCGACGCACAAGTAGACAGTTTCGCGGCAATAATGCGCAAAAGATCTGCGTCTCTGATGCGTCGCATTCGCGGTAGCTCCAACAGCTACCTACATCTCATTGCAGAGAGGCTAGATACCGATTGCCATTTTATGGAATACTGGACAGGAGCACATATTGCTTTCTTGTCAAAGTAGGTAACTTTGTAATATAAATATTATTGAAACACGTCAACTGTTCGCAACAGAACTACCTTTATTATTTTTGTACTAACTTAATTAACACCGTTCATAGATGGCGCTAGCAGTACCTTCTTAAAACAATTTTGATACTTATACTAATACACCCACTTATCAAAATAAACAAAACATCTTATAAAGAAATAATGCCTAACATTTTTACAAATTTATAATGCTTGGGTGAGCATAAGCCTTTAGTAAGCAAATCTGCAGGCATTTCCTCAGTGGAAATATAATGAATTTGAACAATATTATGTTTAATTACATCTCTGATAAAATGATATTTAACATCAATATGCTTTGATCGGTTATGACATTGATGACTTGAAGCTAACTTCAACGCACTCTGATTATCACAATTCAAAGTAATTAAACTATACTTACCAGTAATTTCATGCAACAAATTCCTTAAATATACAGCTTCTCGTGATGCCTCAGAGAGAGCAGTATACTCTGCCTCTGTACTGGATAATGATACTGTTTTTTGTTTCCTACTTTGCCAAGAAATTGTTGATCCAGACATCATGAAACAAAAACCAGTGTAGGATTTTCTGTCTAAAGCATCACTAGCCCAATCACTATCAACAAAACATTGCAGTTCCTCATGATTATTACTATACTTCAAACAATAATTTTTAGTACATTTTAGGTATCTTAATACTCTCTTTACATGATTCCAATGTAAATCACTGTGACAGTTGTTAAATTGACTCAAATAGCTAACTGAGTAGGCAATATCTGGTCTAGTTAAAACTGCCAGGTACATTAAACTGCCAATGAGCCTCTGATAGGGTACATTAGATATACATTTTTCAGATCTTTCTAAATTCAATTTAGGTTCAATAGGAGTATACATAGACTTACAGTCAGACATATGAAATTTAGACAATAACTGTTCTATATACTGTTGCTGATCTATGGTAACAACATTTTTATCTTTATTAACATTTATTCTCATGCCTAGATACTGTCTAACAGGGCCTAAATCCTTGATTTTAAACATTGAGCCTAATACATGTTTAAGATTGTCTGTCTCAGACTCATCATCTGAAAAAATCAGAAAATCGTCTACATACAATGCAACTATAATTTTAGTTTTAACATTCATTTTTGTAAACAAACATGGTTCATACTTACTGCTATTAAAGCCTAATTTATTTAAACAATCTTTCACCCTTTCATACCATGCTAATGATGATTGTTTCAACCCATAAATAGCCCGCTTTAACTTTAATACCTTTCCCCCACTTTTGTTTACAAAACCTTTAGGTAATGACATATAAATATTTTCATTCAAATACCCATTTAGAAAAGCTGTTGTTACATCAAGATGTGTGATATTCATACACATTTTAACACTAAGAGCAAACAATAATCTTAGAGTAGAGTGTCTCACAACTGGCGAAAAAGTGTCAGTATAGTCTAGGCCAGGCTTCTGAGTGAAACCCTTTGCCACAAGCCTCGCACGGAACCTCACATTATTGTCCACATCAAACTTTTTGATTAACACCCATCTGCTCTTCACTATAGTTTCATTTCCTGGATTATTCACTAGTTCCCATGCCTCATTGTCCTCAAATGATTGCAATTCGGATGCCATTGCTGACATCCACTGCTCCTTTTCTGGTCCCTCCATGGCCTCAGAGAAATCAATCTCTTCAGAAGCTGAAACATTGCTGGAAGAAACACATATATTAGTGAAACCATAACGCTGTGGTTCTCTCCTGTTTCGTTTACTAGTCACATCAATACATGGCTCTGGATTCTGTGCATCTTCTACTGCTTGCTCTGGAACTTCACTAGAAGTAGTGTCAACCAATGTTTCATCGCCATCAACATAAACTGAAGAATCTGACGAGTCATCAGAAACATTCTGGTCATCTGGAATGTCAGGAGAACATTCCCCCACTGAATCATTACTATCCTTCTTTTGCTCTACAGTTGCTTCACTTGGAATCCAGACTGCCAAATCTTCTTTTTTATCCATGTAACAGTTTGAATCCTCCATCACAACAACATCTCTACTTGTCGAGATAGAATTCTTTGCAGGATTATAAATGCGATATCCTTTGACACTACTGCTGTATCCAACCAATATGTGCTGTATAGCTTTCTTGTCCCATTTCAAGCGTTTCTCCTTAGGCACATGTACCATTACAGTACTTCCGAACAAGCGAATATGACTAAGATCTGGTCTTCTTCCAAACCACATTTCATAAGGGGTTTTCTGTAATCCTGAAGCCAGTGACCGATTCTTCAAATATACTGCAGTACTCGATGCTTCTGCCCAAAATTTTTTCTCCAATTTGGCATCGAAAAGTAGACACTTTGCTTTTTCCACCACAGTACGGTTTGCTCTTTCACAAAGACCATTTTGCTCGGGCGTGTAAGGATTTGTTTTCTGATGTATGATTCCAAATTGGTTCAAATATTGCTCAAATTCCTTACTAGCAAACTCCAATCCATTATCTGAGCGCAAAATTTTAATTTGTTTACTTTGTTGATTCTCAACAACTGATTTAAAATCTTTAAATCTGCTGAAAGCTTCGCTTTTGTGCTTCAAAAAATAAATGAAAGTCATACGACTATAATCGTCTACAAACAGAAGAAAATATCGAGCGCCTCCAAGTGAACTGACCTCCATTGGTCCACAGATGTCTGTGTGTACAATTTGTAATGTCTCCGTACTTCGTTCACCAACATGAGAAAAAGGCAATCTCATCTGTTTTCCCTCACAACAAGTTTTACATTCAGTCTTCGTTATGTCAAATGGGGTAGGGTAAGTTATCCCATCAACAACACCATTTTTCATTCTATTCATATCTTGACTATTGATATGTGCTAGGCGCCTGTGCCACAGTTCTCCACTGGCGAGTGCCTTAGTAGCCATCAAACACTGTCTTGTTTTTAATCTTAACTTGTAGACACCGTCGCATAAATCAGCTGTAGCCACCAAAACATTATTCCTGTCTCGAATGTAACAATGCTTAGCCTCAAATATCACATTATTTCCGTTCTTGATGAGCTCTCCGACAGACAATAAGTTCGTTGTCAAAGTCGGAATACATAAAGCATTTTTCACTGTTATGTCGTAGTTTAAATCTGAAGTAATTTTAACGTCTCCTGAGCACAATACTGGCACCTTTGTCTCATTAGCCACAATGATTTCTGGTACACATGGAGAATAGTTCGTGTTGTCTAACCAATCTTTGTTTGCAGTCATGTGTGCACTTGCGCCCGAATCCACGTACCACTCATTCTTGTTGAATTTTCCATTCATAAATACGACATTAAAAACACATGTTTTAGAGCTTTTCTTCATCAAAGGGCATTGATTACGATAATGTCCATTCTCTTTGCATTTATAGCATGTTATTGTTTTGTTTACATCTTTTGATGTTGACTGGCCGCCATTTTTCTTGGACTTAGTGTTGCCACCATACAATTTATTTCTTGCCGCGAATGCAGCGCCTTTGTTCTCGGATTCTGTAGAAACTTCCATGTCAAGTAGCTTTGACTTTATGGTATCAGCGGATATCAAAATACCCGAATGTTCTATTGCCATGATCATTGGAAAATATCGTTCAGACAAACCTGCCAATAGCAATGATCCAACCCATTCATCGGTTATGCTAAATCCTGTACCATTTAACCTTTGTGCTGTTTCAACCATCTGTGTTACATAGGTAGTCATTGAATCACAATTTTCCAACCTTATTGATATCAACTGGCGAAGCAAGGTTATTTTTCGAGAGAAGCCGGAGTCATCGAACATGTTCTTGAGCCTAGTCCATAATTCCGCCGAGCTCTTGGCATCTCGTATATGTACATACAATGTAGGATCAATTGTCAAAATTAACTTTGCCTTGGTTTTTGCGTCGTCAACTGACTTTACATCGACGCCTGGCTGTGGTTTGATGTACTGTAACGTTCCGTCTAACACCAATAAACTTTCAGCCGCAAAACACCATTCTTCGTAATTTTCTCTGCCTTTTAACTTTGGCACACTGGCAATATAGTTTGAGTTCATGTTTCCGCGAAACGACGTACCGATTTATCTATTTAAAACTGATAAAATCTCAATTAATCCGGGAGAAGCCCATAACCTATTGAAACACGTCAACTGTTCGCAACAGAACTACCTTTATTATTTTTGTACTAACTTAATTAACACCGTTCATAGATGGCGCTAGCAGTACCTTCTTAAAACAATTTTGATACTTATACTAATAAATATTAATGTTAGTTTGTAAGTCAAATATGTTTAGTAGTAAGCAACTGCGCATCATGCATAAATATGGACAAATTACAATGGACCCCACACTAGGCTGTGTCGTGGGCGTCTATGTGAATTTTTTATAATAAAAATAAATGTACAATATTAAAATGTTTAGGACTATTGCTATTATAAATATTATGTTGTTTTAAAATAAATAAAATAGTAAAACTACTTAATTTACGTCGCCGATGACGCAAGCGGGAAGTCTCGTATCAGGCTGCCGAAGAACTTCCTGAACACAACCCCCTTCGGCCAGAAAGCGCCATCCATGAATGTGGAGAGCCGATCAGTAGGTACTCTCACCATAAAGGAGTTAAATTTCGGGTAATATTAGTTAATCGTTTTATTTCGAAATTCAAAACTATACAATACTTGCTATTCAAAAACATTACGTTTCGAGTCAATTTCTTCAAAAAATTGCCGCGCGCTTCAGCGATTCTATACCAATTACCGTATTCGTTTTGTTCTTAGCATTGCAAGATCTGGGTAAGATTTTCCCTACCTCTATCTAATAAGGGATTCTTGAGAGAAACATAAATATAAAAAATATATTATTATTATATCAAGCGACAGAGTTTTATATTTTTTATATACCTACTCTCGATTCACTCAAAACTCCTCTAATTTGTTCCTAATAATGCGCAGACGAAGTTGCGCGGGTCAGCTAGTAAACTATAAATGTAATAAAACTGCTTTAATAGCGACAGTCAATTGAGGCTTAGAAGAAATACTCTTACATAGATACATCACAGGCATATGGCTTTTCTCCATTGTGAGTTCTCATGTGTACAGTCCGATGAACTTTTCGAGAAAAACTCTTATCACATACATCACAGGCATAAGGCTTTTCTCCAGTGTGAGTTCTCAAGTGAGACTTATGTGAATAACTCTTATCACATACATCGCAGGCATATGGCTTTTCTCCAGTGTGAGTTCTCAAGTGAGACTTATGTGAATAACTCTTATCACATACATTGCAGGCATATGGCTTTTCTCCAGTGTGAGTTCTCAAGTGTGCAGTCAAGTAAGACTTATGTGAATAACTCTTATCACATACATCGCAGGCATATGGCTTTTCTCCAGTGTGAGTTCTCATGTGTACATTCCAATGTCCTTTGTGAGAAAAACTCTTATCACATACATTACAGGCATATGGCTTTTCTCCAGTGTGAGTTCTCAAGTGTGCAGTCCAATGTGCTTTTTGAGAAAAATTCTTATCACATACATCGCAGGCATATGGCTTTTCTCCAGTGTGAGTTCTCATGTGTACAGTCCAATGTGCTTTTTGAGAAAAATTCTTATCACATACATCGCAGGCATATGGCTTTTCTCCAGTGTGAGTTCTTAAGTGTGCAGTCCGATGTACTTTTCGAGAAAAACTCTTATCACATACATTGCAGGCATATGGCTTATCTCCAGTGTGAGTTCTCAAGTGTGCAGTCAAGAGAGACTTATATGAATATCTCTTACAACATACTTCGCAGGCATATGGCCTTTCTCCAGTGAGAGTTTTCATTTGTTTATCAACAAATTTATTTGAGGCCAAACTATTCATGTTCTTGGATGTAAAGCAACACCTGCCCGCCCTTTTATCTCTATGCTTTGTTGCATCTGTGCTCGAGGAAGAGAACTCTGTTGGTTGATGTCCGTCAATAGGTCGCTCAACCACATCTGGGAAGTCTACTGCTGTAACAACTGGCTCTTCCTCAGTAAATTCATCTTTTACAACAAATTCTTCCTCACTACAGACCACTTCTTCTTTTACAACATATTCTTCATCAGTGGTGGCTAATTCTTCTTTGATATTAGGTGAATCAACACTATTTTTGATATTAAGATCCATGATTTGCATAGAGGATGCAGACAGGCTACTGCATATTGTGGGGTTGAGCTTGAGGATATTTTCATGTGATGCCTGAAAATAAACATTAGCATGATTGAGTTGTGGAAGGTGGGCCTACCCTGGCATCTATGTGAATTGTAGACAAGGAAAATAATGTTTGGTATAGTCCATGGCACAATGAAAGGATCTGGCCGGTGTACTTCCCTGCCTCAAGAGGCTACTGCTCAGTCGCTAGCCTTATTTATACATTATAGGTACTCCTATATCCCTAAAGCGCAAACTCATCGACACCTGTATCTTGCCCATACTGACCTACGGTGCTCAGACATGGTCTTTGACTGAATCACAAAAATCGGACCTCAAGATCTGCCAGAGAGCTATGGAGCGCAGTGTTTTGAACATCAAAAAAACAGACAGAGTCCGAAATATTGAAATCCGATCGAAGACTGGCATAGCGGATGTAGGTACGAGAACAGCACACTCTGCACACAGATGCCATAGTTACTACACTTCCCGCCCAACGGATCTAGGTCAGTATTAGCAACCTCGATTGAGCTGATTATCTTACATAGGGCGTAGAATAATAGAATTATCGTGCGTTTACCGAATTGGACCAAATTATCTTACAAACAAAATGTCTGCCATTTAGAAAATCATTGGATTAGCATTATTTTCCTATGATACAGGTTATTTACACGATTCTAAATTAAATTCTGTGCAATTTCACCAGCTATTCATACGAACACTTTATTTTTATGCAAAATTGTGCAGTTCCGTTGTTAAGTATGGCTACATTATTGTCTCACTCACTTCTGGTTTAGTTAACATAGTTCTAGCTACTCGACAACAGATGGCGATAGTTATGTTGCGAAAAAGTGAGAATTCAGATATTTTATGAACTTGCAGTGTAAAAATTCCAATAAATACACATCCGATTTCCTCCTCATCACATCAATGGCCTTTTACGTCTACAAGAGATGATTTATGCAGCGTCCGTTTGGTTTGGTCCGGCACTTGCGGACATGGCTAGTAAGACCGATACTCCCGTATCGGCGACAGCTACGACTGCAAAGTGAACACAGATGTGTTCCCTGTGTTGAAGTTGGGAGTGAGGAGAGTGTGGCGCGCTGATGGCGTTGCTCGCGCTTGGGAGCCAGTGAGTCGAACCAGGTGTTGTCGTGAACGACCACTCCATCTGTCTGCTATGTTTATCCTCCAACTAACCAAAACTAAAATAGCTGTCTTACAAACCCTACAAAATAAAATTATAAAACTACTATTTAACTATCACTACCTCACACCTACTAAAACTATTTACAAAGAACAAAAAATAATGACCATAAAACAAATGTACATTCATAACACATGTATTCTAGTTCGCAAAATAATAAACAACTCTCTCCATACTAGCTTATCATTTAAAACAAAGAATGAGGTAACAAAACGCAACACTCGACGAGCCAGCTTTCTTGTTTTGCCCAAGGTCAGAACTAATTACGGAAAAAAGATGTTTACATTTGAAGGAGCGCAGCTGTATAACAAACTACCCGCAATGTTAAAAAGTGTAACCTCAGCGCATGCATTTAAAAAATCTCTTGCTAAATTAATAATTGAAAATGATTACTTTGATTAGTGAAATTGTTGTATACCTACCTACGTACAAGATACTGTACCTACCTACTCTGTACCTACTGTGTACACACCGAACTATTATCTACCTATATTGTAACAGATCGACGATTACTTACTACTTTGTATACCCTAACTATAAGCTAAATAAGTGTTCTCATGTAAGTGACTTTGTCTTTTTTGAGAATAAATTCTTTAAACCTAAACCTATCACGATAATAGTGCATACACTATTGTTGTGTGCATAACTCATTCAATAACTTCTTTGTGGACCAAGTATCAAAGTCAAAGAACTGATTGTGCAAAACACATAAAGAGTAGAATATTTGGTAGAACAGAATTTATTCACGTTTTTTACTTTTACATTCTTTTTACTACTACTTAGTATTTACTACTAGATGGCGCTACTTGGCCACAGAGCATAAATTTTCTACAGATAAAATATTAAATCTATTGTTTGTATTAAACATATTGCCCAGGCCAAAATTATAACCTGGTGCCCTTATACAAATAATGTTCATAAATTTTAATTTTACAATGTGAAACTTACTTAGAAACTACATTATACCTACTTCAAAACAATAGGTTACCTTAATTAATTATTTTCAAGCGGCAGAGGGCACACTTTCATTACACTAGTGGTTAAAATGAAACCTTTTGCAGTTTTTACATTTAGTGCACGCACTTTGCCATCTCGACCCGGCATTACTTCAACAATTCTGCCCATAGGCCATTGCAAAGGAGATACATTATCGTTCTTTATAATAACCAATGTGCCCACTTGCAAGTTTGGTTGCATTCCTTTCCATTTGGGTCTGTTTTGCAACATAACTAAATATTGCTTGTGCCATTGATCCCAAAAGGATTGTTGCATTTGCACACATTGTTTCCAAAATGAAAGTTTTCCAACATTTTCGCCAACCAAATTTAATTCTGGATAAGAGGTCAAAGTAGAACCCGTCAAAAAATGTGCAGGTGTCAGGTAAGACATGTCTTCAGGATCAGCTGACATAGGTGTCAAAGGTCTAGAATTTAAAATTCCTTCAATCTGAACCAGAACTGTATTCAGCTCTTCATAAGTAAGGACAGCCTGACCGATTACACGTTTTATGTGGTATTTAACGCTCTTAATACCAGCCTCCCACAAGCCGCCAAATACTGGTGAATACGACGGAATGAAATTAAAAGATATTCTCTCTGTATTGCAGAAATCATTCACCGTATTTTGATGGCTCGCAGAATTCTGTAAATCATACAACTCATTAAGTGTGTTATTTGCTCCTTTATAGTAAGCTGCATTATCACAATGTATTTTAGTAGGCTTATTTCTACGAGATATAAACCGTTTTAAACAAGCTAGAAATGTGTTTGTTGTCATATCTGAAGCTAATTCAATATGTATTGCCTTAGTGACAAAACATACAAATATTACAATATATGCCTTTGTAATAACTGGTTTTCTTATTCTAGATTGCTTTACATTAAAAGGCCCTCCATAATCTGTACCGACTATTTGAAACGGCCGCGAAACATTCACACGGTCCGTTGGGAGAGAACCCATGAGCTGTGTGGCAGCCCTAGCCTTAAGTTTAAAACAAATTATACATTTGTGTATAACTGATCTTATTTCTCTACTGCCATTTATGATCCAATATTGTTCATTTAAGCTACTTGAAATTAACTTCTGTCCTGCATGCTTGAGCCGTAAATGTTCATTGTGAATAATTAATTTTGTAATATTCGAACCTTTTGACAATATTAATGGATGTTTTTGTGAATATGAGACGCTGGCGTTCTGCAATCGCCCACCGACTCGCAGCATGGACCTGGAATCAAGGAATGGGGCCAAACCACTCAAGCCAGTTTTTAATCCGGACAAATCACCCCGTTGTTGAAGACAACCTATTTCCTCACTAAAATATCTTTCCTGGTCAATTTTTATTATAACATGCAAGGCAGCTGTCAATTCTTTTGGACACAATTTTCCTGTCTTTTTAATGGCATTATCTTTTTTACAATTATAGATAAATCTTTTTACATAAGAAATTATTCTTGTTAGCTTTTCAATACTAGAATATTTATCCAGTACTGAAGTAAGGTCATTTACCTTTTTACATGCATTACATGCTTTAATTACAGGTTTCAATTCAGGAATGTTATTAATTTTAATTTCATCCTTAGCCTTAGGATGTATGTACATTGCACTTTGTAAATATTTAGGTCCATGGAACCACAACCTACCTACCTCTGTCTCCAATAATTTTGGGGACAGTCCACGTGACAAACAATCGGCTGGATTTTCACTAGATTTCACATAGTTCCATTCAAATTGTGCTGACAATTCCTTAATTATCTGGACCCTATTAGCTACATACACAGTCAGCCGCACAGGCGCAATATTTAACCAACAAAGCACAATTTGTGAATCCAGGTACAAAAATACCTTTACTGCATATTTCAAGGAGAGTGTGTCATGAACCCTTTTAGCCAACATGGCTAATAGCAAAGCGCTGTTAAGCTCAAGGCGTGGTGTGGTTAATTGTTTATTTTTTGGGTTAATTCTTGACCTAGAACATAAGAGATTTACCTGACAAACATTATCTGCATTAACTGACCTTAAGTATAAACAACAGCCATAAGCAATGTTTGAAGCATCCGCATAACCAACAATCTCTAATGAGTTGGACGATTGAGCATTGATATTTCTAGGAATTGAAATACACTCCATTTGAACTAATTCGTTGGCAAACTCAACCCATTGCTTATTGAGATTATCAGGCAAAGTATCATCCCATTTCAGCTCTGCAAACCACACCTGTTGCATCAAATACTTAGCTTGGACTAGCAATGGACCTACCAGTCCTAAAGGATCAAAGAATTTACTTATAAAGCTCAGCATTTGCCTTTTAGTGTAAACATTCCGCACTTGCTTTTCAGGACATTGCATATTCAACGTATCACAACCCACGTTATAGGTCAAGCCTAGTGTTTTCATGAACATGCTGTTTTTATCAAAATCTACATTTTCAAAACATTGTAAATTCGAAGGGATATCTTTTAAAATACCTTTATTATTTGCACACCACTTGTGTAGCGTGAAACTAGCTTCTTTCATTATTTCAATTAATTCTAATTTTGTAGCTATTAACTCATTTAAATCATTGCTACCACATTGGATATCATCAACATATGTGGAATGTTTAATAACTGATGCAGCCAGGGGATATTTATCACCATGTAGCTTAGCAAGCTCCAACAAGCATCGAGTTGCTAGAAAAGCTGAACTTTTGACGCCATATGTGACCGTTTGCAATTGCAAGCACTTCACTGAATCGTGAGTCGAGTCCCGCCACAGTATGTTTTGCAAGCAGCAAAATTCGTCATTTACTAAAATTCCCCGGTACATAGCCTTTATGTCACAAAGAAGGACAAACTTATATGTTCGAAAAAGCGTTAGTATATCAAACAGTTCACCTTGTACAACCGGACCGTTCAGCAACATATCATTCAAGCATAAACCGTTTTTTGTTTTCATGCTCGCGTCAAATACCGCACGCACTGGCGTGGTTTTACTATTCGGGTTAAACACCGGGTGATGTGGAAGAAAATATACTTGACCACTATCTAAATTATAATATTGAATATCGAAATACTTAGCATGCCCTTGATCAATGTAGTCATGAATGAAGTTTTTGTATTTTTGAGAGAGTAACTCATCCTTAGCAAAACGCTTTTCAAGGTTATAGAACCTCTGCAGTGCATAGGAGAAAGAATCTCCTAGCTGCACATTTTCCAACTCAAGCTTTAACGGTAAGCCTACAGAAAACTTTTTATTTTCTAATTTGACCGAGGATTGAAAATATTCTTCAGCTAAGTGATGCTCACTAGCGCCCTCTTTATATACAGTAGGTACCTTTTCACATTCCCATAATTTAGAAATGGAGTCCCTAATTTCGTGCAGCTCGGGATCATCATCCTTCACATTGTGTGCAATATTATGAAAGTTGGTACCTTGAACATGGAGGCATAAGTTAGATGTGTAAACCTGGCCAGCTGAGACAGGTAGACTCCCCGCAATGATGTATCCAAGTGCAGTGTTGATCAGGTATGGGCCGGACGGCGTAACGGGCAACGATTCACGCTGCAGCACCTGGAAGAATATGTCGCAACCCAATAAGAGATCTATCTTCCCTGATACATTGAAGTTTTTATCTGCCATCTTGATGTGTGGAGGGATGTTGAATTTAGATATGTCAAAGCTTTGCTGAGGCAGGTTACATGTTATCTCTTTGACTACACAGCATGAAACTTTTGTGGAATAGTTTGTCACTAAAGAAGAGAAGGACAATTTGGTACATTTTGTGACTTTATGAGCTCCATCCAATATTCCCCGAATATTCTGGGTTGAATCTATTAGACTACAATCGATGGTATTTGCCAAGTCTTCGGTTACAAAAGATATTTGTGACCCACTGTCAAGCAACGCCCGAGCATTTATGAGTTCACCATTTTTACCTTTGATTTGGACAATTGCCGTTGGCAACAGGACATCTTTTGAGTGTGCAGTGTTTGTCATATTGACCACCGCATGTTCTACATTTTCAGTATTGCTGGATAAGGATCCTGCATTATTTTTATCAATAGATGACAATTGATGCAGAAGTGTGTTATGTTTTCCTTGGCACACATTACATTTAATTCGCAGCATGCATTTACCACGGTGTTCATTCATGCATATTATGCAATGATTTTCTTTCTTTATGAAATCACACCTCTCTTTTTCTGGAGCCATTTTAAATTTCTGACATTCATATAATTTATGATTATTAGAGATGCAATACTTACAATTTTTCTTGGTCTTAGTTGCTACTACTGCGCTGACCGGTGCCTTTTTTACCCTCGTTGCATATGATGCTTGTTCTTCTTCTCCGGAGCATTCTTGAGCAATGGCTCTTTTTTCTAGGAAAGAAAGATATTCAAGTAATGTTGGAACTTCCTTAGAATTTCTCTCAAGATGAAAGCCTCTATTTGTGTAGTTGTCCACCTTTTTTGCAAGAACATTGATTAGCAAAGTATCCCAATGCTGCACAGGCTGTTTAAGATTTTTCAGTGCTGCTAAATGCATGTTTACATTGCCAATAAGTGAGCGCAAGTTTTTAGCTGTGCATTTTGAGAAGGCGGGTAACTCCAGAATGTTATTAATGTGAAAGTTTACAATTTTGGAAGTATTTGCATATCTAGCTTCAAGAAGTGTTAGAGCTTCTGAATAGCTTGCATCATTTAGGGTTAAGTTTTTAATTATATCCAAGGCCTCACCACTAAGCAGCGAGCGCAAGTAATAAAGCTTCTCGCAAGAACTTAATTTTTTATCTGAGTGGATTACCGAAGTAAATAAGTTTATAAATGGATAGTAATCCACCTCATTTTTTCCATCAAAACCTTGAATGGTAATTTTAGGCAATCTTTTAAACTCACCAGTAGGAATAGTATCCTTACGGTCCTCAAACTCAACTGATTTCTCCTGCACAACAGGCCTTAGGTGTCCATCCAGCACTGCAACACTTTGGTAATATTTTTCTTCAACCTCAGAGTAATTTTCCTTGTCTGCTGGCTCCAGCATGAGAATTGCCATATTCCGCTGCTCATAGTCGTTGAATGCACTAACCAGCCGGCCTCGCTTCTCTTTCAAAAGCTCTTGAGAACATTCTGTCAAATCCGACTCGCAAAAATTTGCGATTCGGGTGATAGTGCCTTTGATGTAACCGCGCTTGGCCACCAATTCCGCAAGCTCAGTCATGGTGGAAGCCTTAAAAGCAAATGCCGAATGCAAAGTTAGTACGAGAAACGAAATAAATGCATGACAAGAAAATTCGTGCAACAGGTGGAGTTAGAAGATTTAGCTTTCCCTTCTTACCTTATAAGTTAAAGAGACCTTTTTTATTTAGGTACACACACCGTCCTTAAAATATGCAGTAAGCTTTAGACGCAGTATGTATGTACAATGTTATTGGCGTAAATAGCCTAAATTATTAATTTTACAATCTTACAAAATAGAACGCTTACACCACAAAATGGCGATTTTACGAAAACGACAACAACTTTTACAATTACGATTTTCCAATAAAATCAACTTTGCGATTTACCAGTGTCCAATGAGAGAACAGACTTTAAATGTCAAACAAACGCACACCGCACTGTGATTGGCCGAAACTCCTTGTAGAACACTATTGTCTATGGCTCGCCTACGCGAGATTACGTTCCGTTTTACGCCTAGGTAGATCTTGTTGTCACACGCGGGGCTTGACTATTGCTGTCCTTTTCTTACTCATTGAAATGGATGAAGTTGCTGAATATGCTGTCTCGTTCGCACCTTACACAGGACCGCTCTAAGATTTATTTTATGACCTAGGAAGATGGATTTTTAGGTTATGACTTCAACTTCTAGGTTTTTTCTGGATTAGTCGGAGCTCCACGTAGATGGGTTGTAGATCCAAGCTGAAGTACCGCGTGTGTGAGATAGCTGCACACAACGTAAGGGGTAATATTTCTTCAGGGACGATGCCACCAATATGCTACTAGAAAGACTCACGACCGCTGCTCCTTCGCAGATATTTCCAGGTTTTATGGTTGTAGGTATCGTAGGTAACGCCTCCTCCGTAATTAGGTATTGGAACACGCTCTTCGAAATACCTATTTTTCAATTTTTTCTTGCTTCGCCGTCAGCTCCGAGTAAAGATGGCGGGCCGTGCAAAAGAAGCAAGAAGTTCACCCCGGGAAGGAAGTAATGCAGGAGAATATTATGTACGCTGCACGAAGAAATATACTTCACCCTCACTTCACCGAGAGGCTGATTCACTCTTTTAAACTCGAAGGACCATTTCTTTATGTGCAAAACACATAAAGAGTAGAATATTTGGTAGAACAGAATTTATTCACGTTTTTTACTTTTACATTCTTTTTACTACTACTTAGTATTTACTACTAGATGGCGCTACTTGGCCACAGAGCATAAATTTTCTACAGATAAAATATTAAATCTATTGTTTGTATTAAACACTGATGTTGATCCTATTCAAACCAATACGTACAAATCAATGTTTATGAGCCCTACTGTTCTCAATGACATCTATAATATAATAATGAATTTATGGAATACAAACAGTACAGGCTATGACGACATATCTAGTAACATTTTAAAGCATGTTGCAGAAAAGATTTTACCCATCTAAGGGTCGATTCACATCTGACCGAAGATCCGTCGCGTATTATCGGTCGCGGAACGCCAGAACTGACAAATGTATAGAAAAACACTCGACCGTTCACACTCGACGGATGATACGTTAGTCCGTCGAGTGTGAACGGTCGAGTGTTTTTCTATACATTTGTCTGTTCTGGCGTTCCGCGACCGATAATACGCGACGGATCTTCGGTCAGATGTGAATCGACCCTTATCCCATATAATAAACCGACGCGTTGCTAATGGATTGTTTCCAAATAAATAAAAAATAACAGATAACAAACCTCTATTTAAGAAAGACAATAAGAATGTCATGGCTTGCTATAGACCTATCGCACTGGTCTCAACATTATCAAAAATATTTGAAAAGGTCATAAATGATTTTTTTGAAACTCAAAATCTTTTCTCACCCGCACAAGTGGGATTTAGAAAAAATAAATCAATAAATCAGGCTATCTATAAGTTTTTAGAGATCGCAATAAAAACAGTAAACAATAATTCAGTAGCATGCGCTCTTTACATGGATCTTAAAGCGTTTGACTTTGTAGACCATGGAATACTATTAAGTAAACTCAACTCCTACGGCTTATGAGGTGATGTCTCTAACCTGTTAGAATCCTACCTTAGTCACAGAAAGCAAATGACTGAAATTAAGAGAATATGTCCTGTTTCAAAATGTGAGCATAAATATTTATCTGAATTAAAGAATGTTAATGTGGGGGTACCTCAAGGTAGGATACTGGGCCCGTTACTCTTTATTATATTAACAATCTACCTGAAATAGCGAATCATCCAACAATAATGTTTGCTGATGCACAGTCATGAGAAACATAAATAACCTCCGTGCCTCAGTTCATCCGTGACCACGGGCGCTGCAATGCGTCCGAAACGTCGGAAAAAAGAAATAATAATAATAGGTACGTGATAAATACCCGGTTTAAAAATAATAATTATGTCACCAAATCACGAAAGTTTAAAAAGTTTAAAATCACTCTTCTACCACCCTTATTTTTTAATAGCGATATTAATACTTATACTATGGCAAAACAACGTTGGCCGCGGGTCAGCTAGTAATATATAAATAAACATAATAAAAAATAAACATAAATGTAATAAAACTGCTTTAATAGCGACAGTCAATTGAGGCTTAGAAGAAAAACTCTTACATAGATACATCACAGGCATATGGCTTTTCTCCATTGTGAGTTCTCATGTGTACAGTCTGATGTACTTTTCGAGAAAAACTCTTATCACATACATCGCAGGCATATGGCTTATCACCAGTGTGAGTTCTCATGTGTTTATTTAAATCATTCTTAGTATAAAAGCTCTTATCACATACATCGCAGGCATATGGTCTTTCTCCAGTGTGAGTTCTCATGTGTACAGTCCTATTTACTTTTTGAGAAAAATTCTTATCACATACATCGCAGGCATATGGCCTTTCTCCAGTGTGAGTTCTCATGTGTACAGTCCAATTTACTTTTTGAGAAAAACTCTTATCACATACATCACAGGCATATGGCTTATCTCCAATGTGAGTTCTCATGTGTTTATTTAAATTACTCTTAGTATTACAACTCTTATCACATACATCACAGGCATATGGTCTTTCTCCAGTGTGAGTTCTCATGTGTACAGTCCAATTTACTTTTTTAGAAAAACTCTTATCACATACATCGCAGGCATATGGCCTTTCTCCAGTGTGAGTTCTCATGTGTACAGTGCAATTTCCTTTTTGAGAAAAACTCTTATCACATACATCGCAGGCATATGGCCTTTCTCCAGTGTGGGTTCTCATGTGTAAAGTCAATTCAGACCTTTCTGAAAAACTCTTATCACATACATCGCAGGCATATGGCTTTTCTCCAGTGTGAGTTCTCATGTGTAGAGTCCAATTTACTTTTTGAGAAAAACTCTTACCACATACATTGCAGGCATATGGTTTTTTTCCAGTATGAGTTCTCATGTGTTTATTTAAATCATCCTTATTATTAAAACTTTTATCACATACATCGCAGGCATATGGTTTTTCTCCAGTATGAGTTCTCATGTGTTTATTTAAATCATCCTTATTATTAAAACTCTTATCACATACATTGCAGGCAAATGGTTTTTTTCCAGTATGAGTTCTCATGTGTTTATTTAAATCATCCTTATTATTAAAACTCTTATCACATACATTGCAGGCAAATGGCTTTTCTCCAGTGTGATTTCTCATGTGTTTATTTAAATCATTCTTAGTATAAAAGCTCTTATCACATACATCACAGGCATATGGTCTTTCTCCAGTGTGAGTTCTCATATGTACAGTCCAATATACTTTTTGAGAAAAGCTCGGATAATTCTATGTTGTTATACAACTCGATAAACCTTATCGCACACTTGTCCGCTCCGCGACGTACGAGCCGCAGTCATTTTTCTATACAAAAAATGCTGATGACGTCAGAAAATGCGGCTCGCTTCTGACGTCAGCAGCATTTACTCTATTGAATTGATCACATACATCGCAGGCATATGGCCTTTCTCCAGTGTGAGTTCTCATGTGTACAGTCCAATTTATTTTTTTAGAAAATCTCTTATCACATACATTGCAGGCATATGGCTTTTCTCCAGTGTGAGTTCTCAAGTGTGCAGTCCAATGTGCTTTTTGAGAAAAACTCTTATCACATACATCGCAGGCATATGGCTTTTCTCCAGTGTGAGTTCTCATGTGTACAGTCAAATCTACTTTTTGGGAAAAACTCTTACCACATACATTGCAGGCATATGGCTTTTCTCCAGTGTGAGTTCTCATATGTTTATTTAAATCACCCTTAGTATAAAAACTCTTATCACATACATCGCAGGCATATGGCTTTTCTCCAGTGTGAGTTCTCATGTGTATAGTCCAATTTACTTTTTGAGAAAAACTCTTATCACACACATCGCAGGTATATGGCTTTTCTCCAGTGTGAGTTCTCATGTGTACAGCCCGATGTGCTTTTTGAGAAAAACTCTTATCACATACATCGCAGGCATATGGCTTTTCTCCAGTGTGAGTTCTCATGTGTATAGTCCAATTTACTTTTTGAGAAAAACTCTTATCACACACATCGCAGGCATATGGCTTTTCTCCAGTGAGGGTTCTCATTTTATTATCAACAAATTTATTTGAGGCCAAACTATTCATGTTCTTGGATGTAAAGCAACACCTGCCCACCCTTTTATCTCTGTGCTTTGTTGCATCTGTGCTCGAGGAAGAGAACTCTGTTGGTTGATGTCCGTCAATAGGTCGGTCAACCACATCTGGGAAGTCTACTGCTGTAACAACTGGCTCTTCCTCCGTAAATTCATCTTGTACAACAAATTCTTCCTCACTACAGACCAATTCTTCTTTTACAACATATTCTTCATCAGTGGTGGCTAATTCTTCTTTGATATTAGGTGAATCAACACTATTTTTGATATTAAAAGCCATGATTTGCATAGAGGATGCAGACAGGCTACTGCATATTGTGGGGTTGAGCTTGAGGATATTTTCATGTGATGCCTGAAAATAAACATTAGCATGATTGAGTTGTGGAAGGTGGGCCTACCCTGGCATCTTTGTGAATTGTAGACAAGGAAAATAATGTTTGGTATAGTCCATGGCACAATGAAAGGATCTGGCCGGTGTACTTCCCTGCCTCGAGAGGCTACTGCTCAGTCGCTAGCCTTATTTATACATTATACTCTATTCCTTTAGTGCTCCAACGATTTATACTCCTAGGTCAACAACATTAGTACTTCACCAGATGTGTATAATTAGAATGTTCCTGTGACAAAGCTCTTGGTACTAGTCTTGACCAGAAAATTTTATGGAATTTACCTCAATGCATTTGTCTAGCATAACTTGGAGTGTGTTCTCAGAGCAGAGAGCCATCTCCGCGAACCTGTGGCATCTCTGCAGCCGCGAGTGGCAGATGTAGCACACTGCCTGCGGCCCGCGCGCGCTCAGCTGAAACACGCCGATTGGACAGCTCGGTAAGGCTGGACATGAGGCCCCGCAGGGTTTGGTTAACAATTTCAGAGGTACGTACCTTAGAATTCGTGAGTTTCTCATAGATATTCAAGGTGTGGTTTTGAAGGTCATACATTCTAGCGTCGCCCACCAAGCACACTCTGCACACAGATGCCATAGTTACTACACTTCCCACCCAACGGATCCAGGCCAGTATTAGCAACCTTGATTGAGCTAATTATCTTACAAAGGGCGTAGAATTATCGTGCATTTACCGAATTGGACCAAAATAACGTACAAACAAAATGTCTGCCATTTAGAAAATCATTGGCATAGGCGTGGTATATTTTCCCATGGTACAGGTTATTTACACAATTCTGTGCAATTTCATCAGCTATTCATACGAACTCTTTATATTATGCAAAATTGTGCAGTTCCTTTGTTAAGTATGACAACCTTATTGTCTCACTTTTGGTGAAGCTAACATAGTTCTAGCTACTCGACAACAGATGGCGATAGTTATGTTGCGGAAAAGTGTGAATTCAGGCATTTTATGAAATTGCAGTGTAAAAATGCAAATAAATAGCACATCCTATTTCCTCCTATATTATAAATGCGAAAGTCTGTGTGTGCGAATATTTGTTGCCACGGATCTTAAGCGCAATACACACTGAGCCCGCCGGTCTGCCGACAAAGCCCGGCGACACAACCCGGCGGCCTGTATGATAAGAATCATGTCGGCAACATCGCCCGCGCGTGTTACCCGCCGACATGTTGGCGGCTTGGGTTGCCTGCGCTCAGTTGCCCGGCGGGTTAAATTATATGACACAACCACACAACTCATCTCAAGCCGCCGACATGCCGCCGGCGCCGCCGCGCCGACCAAATTTTCCGACTTGTAATAAGTGAAGCCGCCAACTAGCCCGCCGACAAAAAGTTGCCGACATATGTCGGCGGCCCGGCGGGCTCAGTGTGTATTGCGCATTAGTGACGACTGAACCGATTTTGATGAAATGGTTTGAGTTCTGGAATAACATTTAGGCATCTATAATTTTGGAAAATCAACCCCTAAGGGTGGTAAACTTTGTATGGAAAAAAATTTTTTTTAGACTGATTTACTCCAAACTCGGTACAAATAAACTGTAATAGTACATTACGATATTAGTGCGTAAAGATGGTTATAACATGCGAGGCGGAATTTCAGCCCGAGCCGCAGGCGAGGGCGTAATTGAGCCGAGCATGTTATAACCAATACGCACGTATATCGTACGACGTTTTTTAACACATTTGCGAGGAAACAGGAAAAAAAAAACATTTAAATAAACTCAATCTGTGAATGCACACTGTTGCTTTCCCGCCATTTTAACAGCGCGCTAGCGCTGCCTACTGACTGGCGCCGCGCGGCGATTAGTTCGAAATTTGAATAGCAACAGCGCGCTGCTCAATAGCTGGAGGCACGACTCCAGCTCGGCGGCGATCAGTTCCATATTTGAAATGGCAAATAATGCTGTTATGGAATTTGTATGGACTATAACATAACTATTTGCTTTGATAACACACGCGTTTGTTATGGCCCGCTTTACATATCTAAAACCGGTGGAATTACATCAGCTTTACGAGCAAGGGTGTTAAAAAAGTAATTAATGAAACACCTGTTTTTTATTTTTTCGAAACAACCCCTAGGGGTGGTGCAAGGCAGTTTCAAAGTCGTAAGATTCGAAAGTCTGTATGTGCAAATTGTGCAAAATTTGTTGCCACGTATCTCTGTGACGTGACGACATAATCGATTGTGATGAAATTTGGAATGTAGATGGTCTAAGTTCTGGAATAACATAAACCTGTATAATATTTTCTTAAAATTAGAAAGTCTGTGTGAGCGAATTAAAGAAGCTCGCTGCGCTCGCATTGACAAATCTTACACCAGTTGCCGCTATCGTTTTGTTCTTAGCATTGCAAGATTTGGGTAAGATTTTCCCTACGCATTGCGTTAATAATTTTAAAATAAAATATATAAAATAATTTTGTTTTAAAATTCGAAACAATCCAGTTCGTTATTCAAAAGAATTAATGTTAAAATTATTATTGTATCAAGCAAGGGATTTCAATAGTTTGTATATTTTTTCGAGAACACTCAAAAATCCTGCAATTTGTTCCTAATAATGTGCAGACGAAGTCGCGCGGGTCAGCTAGTAAGAAATAATGTAGGATACAGTAAGGTCGTGGACGCTAACAAAAACAACTAAGTAACAATACATTTTGTAAACTAAAAACAGAAAAGTAACTAACACAAACCACTAATCTAAAACATCACCAACGCCAAAAAAGCTCTCTGCTCAACTGCTGCCTAGCCGAGTTAACACTCGTACAACGGAGACAAATCCAACGGTGTGTGGTGAACCTATATATGTATATTTCCAGTATATAATATTAACGTAGACCGTAATATATGTAAATATACATAATATAATAACCTGTATTTACTTATTTATGATTCGAGAGCTGGCGACTTTTTGGCACAAAGAATCAGCATTGCCATTCAACGTGGCAATGCCGCCAGTGTTTTGGGCACGCTTCCGACTGGCAGTGACCTGGATCAGTTGAGCTATCTATAGATCGTTTTTACGACGATCCTTAGATAGCTTGACTGATTCTACTAATAGAATCTTCTTCGAATAAAATTAAAGCCACTTGGAAATTAATAAATAATGAATCAGGTAAATCAAAACATGGTTTTAAACAGATAAATTTAAAAGTTAATAATACTCTTTTAACCAATAACACTGAAATAGCTAACGCGTTTGATAGTTTTTTCTCTAATGTAGCCCAGGTTGCGACCCGGTCACTCAATTCCTCAGCTTCTAGCGCACTCGCCTATCTAGAAACTGGTGTTACTCAGATTAACAGTGAGTTTGAGTTCAGTTATGTGAGCGCAGATCATATTGTCAAAACATTTAAGACTTTGAATATCAAAAATACTGAGGATTTAAGGGGAATATCAACGAAGATACTAGCTACTATTGTCATTGATATTGCACCATGTCTAGCTTATGTCTTTAACAGATGTGTTGACGAGGGTGTTTTTCCTGACCTTATGAAGTTTAGCAAACTTATTCCTTTATTCAAATCTGGCAATGAAAGCGACCCTGCTAACTATAGACCAATTTCGATTCTGCCTGCATTAAGTAAAATATTTGAAAAAGTTATTTTGAATCAATTGCTAGCTCATTTTAATCTCCATGGACTACTGCATAATTATCAATTTGGATTCACCAAAGGTCGTTCAACAACTGACGCGGGTACTTTGCTTCTAAAGCACATCTATGAAGCCTTTGAAAACTCACAAGACGTGATCGGAGTATTCTGTGATCTGTCCAAAGCATTCGATTGTGTATGTCACGAGACTCTGATTTTTAAGTTAAAATATTATGGCGTTCAAAATAAAGCTATAGACCTTGTCCAATCATATCTCTCCAATAGAGTCCTTAAGGTCGATGTAGGTGGCGAAAGGTCTTCAGGGTCAATTATTGACATGGGTGTACCACAAGGCTCGATATTGGGCCCGTTCTTGTTTCTAGTGTATATAAATGACCTCCCTTCTTTTGTAAAAGACATGTGTGACATTGTTCTGTTTGCTGATGATACCTCTTTGGTTTTTAAAGTTGATAGATATAAAGAAGAGTACGATGATGTTAATGCGTCTCTGTCTCTAATTTTAAACTGGTTTACGGCTAATAATCTCTTACTTAATGCCAAGAAAACTAAATGTATTAAATTTACTTTGCCTAACGTGGTTCACAAAGCAACAAAAATTGAATTAAATGGGGAAGCACTCAATCTGGTCGATACCGCTATTTTCTTGGGGCTAACTGTTGATTCCAATTTGCAGTGGGGAGCTCACATTGAAAGACTTGCAGGTAGACTGAGCTCCGCCGCATATGCAGTTCGTACGATTAGGAGATTGGCTGACGAAGAGACAGCTAAGATAGTATATTATAGTTACTTCCATAGTGTGATGTCATACGGTATATTTCTCTGGGGTAAAGCAGCCGATATTCAAGATATATTTGTTTTGCAAAAGCGAGCTGTCCGTGCGATTTACAAATTGAAACCACGGGACTCACTGAGACAACGTTTAAAGAAGTAAATATTCTGACAGTTTTTTCCCAGTACATCTATGAAAACATTTTGTATACTCATAAAAATATAAATAACTTTAGGAAAAAAAGTGATGTGCATAGCATTAACACAAGAAATAAGAATAAACTTTATTTGCCTAAATTTAGATTAGAAAAAGTAAAAGGTTCTTTTATGGGAAATACGATACTTTTTTATAATAAACTTCCTGAAAACGCGACTAAACTGCCTATTCGAAGATTTAAAACTTACATAAAAAATACTCTTATAAAAAAAGCTTATTATTCACTTAAGGATTATATTAATGATAAATTCGCGTGGCCTGATGTCGCTCTGCCCCTCGACGGCTGATGTGTCCTCAATGTCTGCTATCTTGTATTATATAATTTAAGCAATTGGTAGGTAGGTACCACCTAAGTTATCATAAGTTTAGATTTAAGATGGATCACCTAAAAGAAAGCTAGGCCCCAAACCGTGTTTGTTGCCCTGATTCTTCACGGTATTGGTCGCGAAGGAACAGGAGTAAAATCACCTAGTTTTAAGACGTTTCAAAGTGATCCCAGCGGTCCTACTGAATAAATGCTTTTTGACTTTGACTTTGACTCTATTGTATTTTGTAATTTTATGTACATATTGTAGTAGCTTAGTTTCTGTAAATAAATTATTAATCTTATTTATCTATCTCACATAATAATATTTACTTTTATAAATAATAATGATGATAATTACGTATCTTATTTAAATATTTTATTTTTACATAAATCTATACTATTAAATACATAGAACTCACACATTATACTCTATCTAATTATTGCCAAGAGCCATACTAACTATGCGCTAAGCTAGGTAGGCGACGCATCAGTCGATGGAAGCGGCCTACCCGCGCTCGCCGTCGCGAATTCTATACCTCAGTCGCGATCTAATCACCATCGCGGAGCTTTCGGTAGAACGCGAATATTGTACCAAATCGTAACAAATTCCGTGCCTACGATCGTGAAGTTCGTGTTGTGCTATTCGTCTGTATTGTACTGTTCGTACCCTTCTGTGCTTTTGACTGTATGTGGAACAATAATAAACTGTGTGTCCTACCTACCGGTGAGTCAATTCGGTGAGTGAGTTCAATCCATAACTTCGGATAAAGACATACCAGCACTAGGACCTACCTACATACTTGCAACTCCCCATAGGTGCAGCAGTTCTCGAGTTATAAGTGGTCTCACAAACACAACTTTGTTTTATATAGTAGAAGATTGTTTCATATATGTGAAAACCTGTTATTGGTCTTCTGCTTCTAAGTGATTTATTAGTTATTGTAGCTGTTGGTTTTCCTAGAAATATATGTATATAAAATATAATGAAACATGTAAATGTTGTTAAAAATAGACTATAAATGTAATAAAACTCTGCTTTAATAGCGACAGTCAATTGAGGCTTAGAAGAAAAACTCTTACATAGATACATCACAGGCATATGGCTTTTCTCCATTGTGAGTTCTCAAGTGTACAGTCAAGAGAGACTTACGTGAATAACTCTTATCACATACATCGCAGGCATATGGCTTTTCTCCAGTGTGAGTTTTCAAGTGTACAGTCAAGAGAGACTTACGTGAATAACTCTTATCACATACATCGCAGGCATATGGCTTTTCATCAGTGTGAGTTATCATGTGTTTATTTAAATCACCCTTAGTATAAAAACTCTTATCACATACATCGCAGGCATATGGTTTTTCTCCAGTGTGAGTTCTCATGTGTTCAGCCCGATGTGCTTTTTGAGAAAAACTCTTATCACATACATCGCAGGCATATGGCTTTTCTCCAGTGTGAGTTCTCATGTGTACAGCCTGATGTGCTTTTTGAGAAAAACTCTTATCACATACATTGCAGGCATATGGCTTTTCTCCAGTGTGAGTTCTCATGTGTACAGCCTGATGTGCTTTTTGAGAAAAACTCTTATCACATACATCGCAGGCATATGGCTTTTCTCCAGTGTGAGTTCTCAGGTGTTTATTTAAATCACCCTTATTATTACAACTCATATCACATACATCGCAGGCATATGGTTTTTCTCCAGTATGAGTTCTCATGTGTTTATTTAAATCACCCTTATTATTAAAACTCTTATCACATACATTGCAGGCATATGGCTTTTCTCCAGTGTGAGTTCTCAGGTGTTTATTTAAACTACCCTTAGTATAAAAACACTTATCACATACATCGCAGGCATATGGTCTTTCTCCAGTGTGAGTTCTCATGTGTTCAGTCCAAGTTACTTTTTGAGAAAAACTCTTATCACATACATTGCAGGCATATGGCTTTTCACCAGTGTGAGTTCTCATGTGTTTATTTAAACTACCCTTAGTATAAAAACTCTTATCACATACATCGCAGGCATATGGTTTGTCTCCAGTGTGAGTTCTCATGTGTTCAGCCCGATGTGCTTTTTGAGAAAAACTCTTATCACATACATCGCAGGCATATGGCTTTTCTCCAGTGTGAGTTCTCATGTGTACAGCCTGATGTGCTTTTTGAGAAAAACTCTTATCACATACATTGCAGGCATATGGCTTTTCTCCAGTGTGAGTTCTCATGTGTACAGCCTGATGTGCTTTTTGAGAAAAACTCTTATCACATACATCGCAGGCATATGGCTTTTCTCCAGTGTGAGTTCTCAGGTGTTTATTTAAATCACCCTTATTATTACAACTCATATCACATACATCGCAGGCATATGGTTTTTCTCCAGTATGAGTTCTCATGTGTTTATTTAAATCACCCTTATTATTAAAACTCTTATCACATACATTGCAGGCATATGGCTTTTCTCCAGTGTGAGTTCTCAGGTGTTTATTTAAACTACCCTTAGTATAAAAACACTTATCACATACATCGCAGGCATATGGTCTTTCTCCAGTGTGAGTTCTCATGTGTTCAGTCCAAGTTACTTTTTGAGAAAAACTCTTATCACATACATTGCAGGCATATGGCTTTTCTCCAGTGTGAGTTCTCATGTGTCTAGTCCAATTTACTTTGTGAGAAAAACTCTTATCACATACATTGCAGGCATATGGTTTTTCTCCAGTATGAGTTCTCATGTGTTTATTTAAATCACCCTTATTATTAAACCTCTTATCACATACATTGCAGGCATATGGCTTTTCTCCAGTGTGAGTTCTCATGTGTTTATTTAAACTACCCTTAGTATAAAAACACTTATCACATACATCGCAGGCATATGGCTTTTCTCCAGTATGAGTTCTCATGTGTACAGTCCAAGTTACTTTTTGAGAAAAACTTTTATCACATACATTGCAGGCATATGGCTTTTCTCCAGTGTGACTTCTCATGTGTCTAGTCCAATTTACTTTGTGAGAAAAACTCTTATCACATACATCGCAGGCATATGGTTTTTCTCCAGTATGAGTTCTCATGTGTTTATTTAAATCACCCTTATTATTAAAACTCTTATCACATACATCGCAGGCATATGGCTTTTCTCCAGTGTGACTTCTCATGTGTACAGTCCAATTTACTTTGTGAGAAAAACTCTTATCACATACATCGCAGGCATATGGTTTTTCTCCAGTATGAGTTCTCATGTGTTTATTTAAATCACCCTTATTATTAAAACTCTTATCACATACATCGCAGGCATATGGCTTTTCTCCAGTGTGACTTCTCATGTGTACAGTCCAATTTACTTTGTGAGAAAAATTCTTATCACATACATCGCAGGCATATGGTCTTTCTCCAGTGTGAGTTCTAATGTGTACAGTCCAATTTCCTTTTTGAGAAAAACTCTTATCACATACATCACAGGCATATGGCTTTTCTCCAGCAAGAGTTTTCATTTTATTATTAACAAATTTATTTGAGGCCAAACTATTTATGTTCTTGGGTGTAAAGCAACACCTGCCCGCCCTTTTATCTCTGCTAAGCTTTGTTGCCTGCCTATGCTCTCTGCTAAGCTTTGTTGCATCTGTGCTCGAGGAAGAGAACTCTGTTGGTTGATGTCCGTCAATAGGTCGGTCAACCACATCTGGGAAGTCTACTGCTGTAACAACTGGCTCTTCCTCCGTAAATTCATCTTTTACAACAAATTCTTCCTCACTACAGACAAATTCTTCTTTTACAACATATTCTTCATCAGTGGTGGCTAATTCTTCTTTGATATTAGGTGAATCAACACTATTTTTGATATTAAGATCCATGATTTGCATAGAGGATGCAGACAGGCTACTGCATATTGTGGGGTTGAGCTTGAGGATATTTTCATGTGATGCCTGAAAATAAACATTAGCATGATTGAGTTGTGGAAGGTGGGCCTACCCTGGCATCTTTGTGAATTGTAGACAAGGAAAATAAGGTTTGGTATAGTCCATGGCACAATGAAAGGATCTGGCCGGTGTACTTCCCTGCCTCGAGAGGCTACTGCTCAGTCGCTAGCCTTATTTATACATTATACTCTATTCCTTTAGTGCTCCAACGATTTATACTCCTAGGTCAACAACATTAGTACTTCACCAGATGTGTATAATTAGAATGTTCCTGTGACAAAGCTCTTGGTACTAGTCTTGACCAGAAAATTTTATGGAATTTACCTCAATGCCTTTGTCTAGCATAACTTGGAGTGTTTTCTCAGAGCAGAGAGCCATCTCCGCGAACCTGTGGCATCTCTGCAGCCGCGAGTGGCAGATGTAGCACACTGCCTGCGGCCCGCGCGCGCTCAGCTGAAACACGCCGATTGGACAGCTCGGTAAGGCTGGACATGAGGCCCCGCGGGGTTTGGTTAACAATTTCAGAGGAACGTACCTTAGTATTCGTGAGATTCTCATAGATATTCAAGGTGTGGTTTTGGAGGTCATACATTCTAGCGTCGCCCACCAAGCACACTCTGCACACAGATGCCATAGTTACTACACTTCCCGCCCAACGGATCTAGGCCAGTATTAGCAACCTCGAGCGAGCTGATTATCTTACAAAGGGCGTAGAATTATCGTGCATTTACCGAATTGGACCAAAATAACGTACAAACAAAATGTCTGCCATTTAGAAAATCATATCATTGGCTTATGCGTGGTATATTTTCCCATGGTACAGGTTATTTACACGATTCTAAATTAAATTCTGTGCAATTTCATCAGCTATTCATACGAACTCTTTATTTTATGCAAAATTGTGCAGTTCCTTTGTTAAGTATGACAACCATATTGTGTCACTTCTGGTGAAGCCAACAGTTCTAGCTACTCGACAACAGATGGCGATAGTTATGTCACGGAAAAGTGCGAATTCAGGCATTTTATGAAATTACAGTGTTAAAATTCAAATAAATAACATGACGACCTCTGTGGCGCAGTGGGTGATAGCCCGCTTGAGACGCAGAAGGTTGCGGGTTCGATCCCCGCCGCGGGATAAATGTTTGTATAATCTGCAAATATTTATCTCGGGTCTGGGTGTTTCTATGTATAATATGTATGTATTTACAAACAAAAAGTATATAAGTAGTATATCAGTTATCTGGTTCCCATAGTACAAGCTATGCTTAGTTAGGGGCTAGATGATGCTGTGTGAAAATGTCCAGCATTATTTATTTATTTATTTATTTATCACCTACTTCCTCCTACTAATATTATAAATGCGAAAGCCTGTGTGTACGAATATTTGTTGCCACGTATTGACAGTATTAAACATATTTCACTTTTTGACTCGCTCTCCAAACAGGATATTGAACCAACTTTTAAAAACCTTTTGCGTGTGAAGGGCATCGTAACAGAGTTGCCGACCTAGCTACTGCAGAGCTTCACCGCATTATCACTAGATGGCGTTGGGATCAAATAATACGTGAAACATGATGAATACCTACAAAAAGTGTACCAAGTTCTACATCGCGCAAGTAACATTATCTTGGCAAATGAACTTTTACTTACTTTTTGGCAAATTAACTTATAAAGAACTATCCGACATTAACTGTCGGCTTAAAAGCCCTAAGATAAGTGGACCAGATGGCGTCGATCTTAGTACAGGTAGTACTACCTCTTTGCCATAGATTGGGGGAATAACACCTACCCCCCAAATGGGTGATCATCATCTCCCATATGCGTAACATTTATAGACAAAGTACAGCCGCTATTCAACTTGCATGCACTGGTCCTTCCTTTATAATCCAAAAAGGGGTAAAGCAAGGTGACCCGCTTTCCCCGAAGCTTTTTACCGCAACTCTGGAAGAAGTTTTTAGGAAGTTGGCACCGAGCTGGGTCGGCAAGGGGGTTGTCTTAGGGGAACAGCGGTTAACAAATCTCCGTTTCGCCGATGACACAGTTCTATTTTCCTCCTCAGCCACAGAACTTGGCTGCATGCTAGACGATCTAAACCAAGCCAGCTTCGAGGTCGGACTTGCGATGAACATGTCGAAGACCAAGTTAATGACTAACAGCACAAAACGAAGACTACACGTAGAGGGGGTTGAGATCGAATATGTCCATGAGTATTTGTATCTCGGCCAAATAGTCTCCTTTCAGGCGCGACAAGACAAAGAGGTTGTTCGACGCACCGAAAACGCCTGGAGGAGATATTGGTCGATGAAACAACTAATGAAAGCCGAACTTCCACTCTGCCTCAAACGCAAACTCATGGACATGTGCGTTCTCCCCATCCTCACATACGGTGCACAAACTTGGTCTTTGACTGCTCAGCAAAAGTTCAGACTCGAGGTATGTCAACGGGCTATGGAACGCAGCATACTTGGTGTTCGCTTAATG
Source organism: Epirrhoe alternata (assembly GCA_963565295.1). NCBI lineage: Eukaryota > Metazoa > Arthropoda > Insecta > Lepidoptera > Geometridae > Epirrhoe > Epirrhoe alternata. The sequence continues at coordinate 6,361,477 of OY751402.1, forward strand.
CCGAATAATATGGTAACATTGCATTACTGTTATAGTCAGAATCGCTTGTTTACCGTTTAAGTGTCGTATTCAACTATTACTGTATAGGTCCATGTCCATAATTTACACGAAGAAAATCGTAATGTTTATTACCGTTGCAAATAATGTTTTAATTTGTGATAGTATATATTTTTAGCAATAGTTTTAATAGGGTTGCACGTAGATTTTTTTTTGAAAATACTATATTATTGCAATAAAAATTACCAATCTTTTGGTGTATAAACGATCTCGTTACGTTAACAAACAAAAGAGATATTAACAAAACTCGATTTTTTTGCTTCTCCTGTAAAATTTTAATTTTGCTATTACGATTTTATTCGGTGGGGACGGCGATATGTGGATCGCACGTTGTATCTGTGACCTGTCGCCATTTCATCCATCCCGCATTTATTCTGTTTTTCACGTCCCGGTCAATATTGCCATCGTTCTGGATTAATGAACCAAGGTACCGGAAGTCGGAGCAGACTGGCAGGGATACACCGTCTAAGGCAATAGGGGAGAAACTGGATGGACCACCGAAGTCGCAGAACAAGTGCTCGGTATTTGTTCTGCTGATCTTCAGTCCGACACTCTCCAATCTCTCTTGCCATTTTGCCAGATTGCATTATTTCCGACAAGTACGATGTCGTCGGCGAACAGCATGCCCTTGCCGTGCATGCTGTGCCTCCTCCTGTATGTCCGATGTCAGTGCATCCATTACCAGGAGTAACAAATAAGGGCTCAAAGCCGATCCCTGGTGCAAACCCACTGCCACATCGGATTTATCGCTGACTCCTGCTTCGGACCGGACGTGTGTGTTAGCTCTCTCATACATCGCACTCACAAGCTGCACGTACTTTCCAGGCATTCTTTCTCATTCATAGCCTACCACAGAACCTTACGGGGTACCCTATCGTATGCTTTCTCCAGGTCAACAAACACCATATTATTATGCAAATTTTTATGTGCGCGTCTATATTTTTTCTCGAAGCTGCAGTAGTGCGAATATGGCGTCTGTTGTCCCTCGTCCCGGCATAAACCCGAATTGATTCTGTGTTATTTCACTCTCGTCTCTCATACGTCGCGCTAATACTTTCTCCCAAATTTTTATACTGTGTGACATTAGCTTTATTCCTCGATAGTTGTTGCAGTTTTGTACATCACCCTTGTTTTTAAAGATGGGCACCAGTGAACTGGTGCACCATTCGTCCGGGATCGCCTCCTCTTGCAACAACTTATTGAAGAATAAAGCCAACCACTCCCATCCATCCACTTTCAGAAACATCCATACTTCAGCTGGTATGCCATCAGGCCCCACAGCTTTTCCGTTTTTCATACTTTGTACAGCTATTTTAACTTCATGCTTATTTCATTCACGACTCCCATATTTACTGGTGCTTCTGCTAAAACACCACTCCAGTCATTCTCTTCATTCATTAACTTTTTAAAATAATCCTTCCAGCGATCTTTTATATCTTCGTCTTTCGTCAATACCTTCCCTCCATCATCTTTAATACATTTTATATGAATAATGTCCCTCGCATTCTTCTCTCTTGCTTTTGCAAGTCTGTATAGGTCTTTTTGTCCGTGGGGGCTATCCAGTGTCTGGTACAGTTTATGATGTGCTCTTGCCCTTGCAACAGCTACAGACTTTTTAGCAACCCTTTTACATTTTAAATATAATAACCTTTTACTCTCTCTCACATTCACATGAAATCAACAAAAACAACTAGTTAACAATACATTTTGTAAACTAAAAAAAGAAAAGTAACTAACACAAACCACTAATCTAAAACATCACCAACGCCAAAAGTCTCTGCTCAACTGCTGCCTAGCCGAGTTAACACTCGTACAACGGAGACAAATCCAACGGTGCAGCAGTTCTCGAGTTATAAGTGGTCTAACAAACACAACTTTGTTTTAGATAGTTGAAGATTGTTTCATATACGTGAAAACCTGTTATTGGCCTTCTGCTTCTAAGTGATCTATTAGTTATTTTAGCTGTTGGTTTTCCTAGAAATATATGTATATAAATATAATTAAACATGTAAATGTTGTTAAAAATAGACTATAAATGTAATAAAACCCTGCTTTAATAGCGACAGTCAATTGAGGCTTAGAAGAAAAACTCTTACATAGATACATCACAGGCATATGGCTTTTCTCCATTGTGAGTTCTCATGTGTACAGTCAAGAGAGACTTACGTGAATAACTCTTATCACATACATCGCAGGCATATGGCTTTTCACCAGTGTGAGTTCTCATGTGTTTATTTAAATCACCCTTAGTATAAAAACTCTTATCACATACATTGCAGGCATATGGCTTTTCTCCAGTGTGACTTCTCATGTGTCTAGTCCAATTTACTTTGTGAGAAAAACTCTTATCACATACATCGCAGGCATATGGTCTTTCTCCAGTGTGAGTTCTCATGTGTACAGTCCAAGTTACTTTTTGAGAAAAACTCTTATCACATACATTGCAGGCATATGGTTTTTCTCCAGTATGAGTTCTCATGTGTTTATTTAAATCACCCTTATTATTAAAACTCTTATCACATACATTGCAGGCATATGGCTTTTCTCCAGTGTGAGTTCTCATGTGTACAGTCCAAGTTACTTTTTGAGAAAAACTCTTATCACATACATCGCAGGCATATGGCCTTTCTCCAGCGAGAGTTTTCATTTTATTATTAACAAATTTATTTAAGGCCAAACTATTCATGTTCTTGGATGTAAAGCAACACCTGCTCGCCCATTTATCTCTATGCTTTGTTGCATCTGTGCTCGAGGAAGAAAACTCTGTTGGTCCGTCAATAGGTCGGTCAACCACATCTGGGAAGTCTACTGCTGTAACAACTGGCTCTTCCTCAGTAAATTCATCTTGTACAACAAATTCTTCCTCACTACAGACAAATTCTTCTTTTACAACATATTCTTCACCAGTGGTGGCTAATTCTTCTTTGATATTAAGTGAATCAACACTATTTTTGATATTAAAAGCCATGATTTGCATAGAGGATGCAGACAGGCTACTGCATATTGTGGGGTTGAGCTTGAGGATATTTTCATGTGATGCCTGAAAATAAACATTAGCATGATTGAGTTGTGGAAGGTGGGCCCTTACCCTGGCATCTATGTGAATTGTAGACAAGGAAAATAATGTTTGGTATAGTCCATGGCACAATGAAAGGATCTGGCCGGTGTACTTCCCTGCCTCGAGAGGCTACTGCTCAGTCGCTGGCCTTATTTAAACATTATACTCTATTCCTTTTGTGCTCCCAACGATTTATACTCCTAGGTCAACAACATTAGTACTTCTTCATAGGTACCAAATGTGTATAATTAGAATGTGCCTCTGACAAAGCACTTGGTACTAATCATTGATGTAGAATGTCAGAAAATTTTATGGAATTTACCTCAATGCCTTTGTCTAGCATAACTTGGAGTGTTTTCTCAGAGCAGAGAGCCATCTCCGCGAACCTGTGGCATCTCTGCAGCCGCGAGTGGCAGATGTAGCACACTGCCTGCGGCCCGCGCGCGCTCAGCTGAAACACGATTGGACAGCTCGGTAAGGCTGGACATGAGGCCCCGCGGGGTTTGGTTAACAATTTCAGAGGAACGTACCTTAGTATTCGTGAGTTTCTCATAGATATTCAAGGTGTGGTTTTGGAGGTCATACATTCTAGCATCGCCCACCAAGCACACTCTGCACACAGATGCCATAGTTACTACACTTCCCGCCCAACGGATCTAGGCCAGTATTAGCAACCTCGATTGAGCTGATTATCTTACAAAGGGCGTAGAATTATTGTGCATTTACCGAATTGGACCAAATTATCTTACAAACAAAATGTCTGCCATTTAGAAAATCATTGGCATTATTTTATTTTCCTATGGTACAGGTTATTTACACGATTCTAAATTAAATTCTGTGCAATTTCATCAGCTATTCATACGAACACTTTATTTTTATGCAAAATTGTGCAGTTCCGTTGTTAAGTATGGACACATTATTGTCTCACTTCTGGTTTAGTTTATATAGTTCTAGCTACTCGACAACAGATGGCGATAGTTATGTTGCGAAAAAGTGTGAATTCAGACATTTTATGAACTTGCAGTGTAAAAATTCAATTAAATACATATCCGACTTCCTCATCATCAATGGCCTTTTACATCTACAAGAGATGATTTATGTTATGCAGCGTCCGTTTGGTTTGGTCCGGTACTTACGGAGATGGCTAGTAAGGCCGATACTCCCGTATAGGCGACAGCTACGACTGCAAAGTGGACACAGGATGTGTTCCCTGTGTTGAAGTTGGGAGTGAGGAGAGTGTGGCGCGCTGATGGCGTTGCTCGCGCTTGGGAGCCAGTGAGTCGAACCAGGTGTTGTCGTGAACGACCACTCCATCTGTCTGCTATGGATAGCCTCCAACTATCACGATAATAGTGCATACACTATTGTTGTGTGCATAACTCATTCAATAACTTCTTTGTGGACCAAGTATCAAAGTCAAAGAACTGATGTTGATCCTATTCAAACCAATACGTACAAATCAATGTTTATGAGCCCTACTGTTCTCAATGACATCTATAATATAATAATGAATTTAAGGAATACAAACAGTACAGGCTATGACGACATATCTAGTAACATTTTAAAGCATGTTGCAGAAAAGATTTCACCCATCTTATCCCATATAATAAACCTACGCGTTGCTAATGGATTGTTTCCAAATTAATAAAAATAACAGATAACAAACCTCTATTTAAGAAAGACAATAAGAATGTCATGGCTTGCTATAGACCTATCGCACTGGTCTCAACATTATCAAAAATATTTGAAAAGGTCATAAATGATAGACTTTATGATTTTTTTGAAACTCAAAATCTTTTCTCACCCGCACAAGTGGGATTCAGAAAAATAAATCAATAAATCAGGCTATCTATAAGTTTTTAGAGATCGCAATAAAAACAGTAAACAATAATTCAGTAGCATGCGCTCTTTACATGGATCTTAAAGCGTTTGACTTTGTAGACCATGGAATACTATTAAGTAAACTCAACTCCTACGGCTTATGAGGTGATGTCTCTAACCTGTTAGAATCCTACCTTAGTCACAGAAAGCAAATTACTGAAATTAAGAGATAATGTCCTGTTTCAAAAAGTGAGCATAAATATTTATCTGAATTAAAGAATGTTAATCTGGGGGTACCTCAAGGTAGCATACTGGGCCCGTTACTCTTTATTATATATATTAACAATCTACCTGAAATAGCGAATCATCCAACAATAATGTTGGCTGATGATAGCACAGTCATGAGAAACATAAATATTAAGTAAGAGAAAATACTAAAAACGACAATTTAGTTTTCAAATACTAAATGTTTCTAGCTGTGAATTGAGGTTTGATCACTTTGGTCTGTTCCTTCCTAGCTCTGAAATGCTCTTTGGTCTGTTTTGTTTCAGAAATAAAAAAAATCACTCTTCTACCACCCTTATTTTTTAATAGCTATATTAATACTTATACTATGGCAAAACAACGTTGGCCGCGGGTCAGCTAGTAATATATAAATAAACATAATAAAAAATAAACATAAATGTAATAAAACTGCTTTAATAGCGACAGTCAATTGAGGCTTAGAAGAAAAACTCTTACATAGATACATCGCAGGCATATGGCTTTTCTCCATTGTGAGTTCTCATGTGTACAGTCCGATGTACTTTTTGAGAAAAACTCTTATCACATACATCGCAGGCATATGGCTTATCACCAGTGTGAGTTCTCATGTGTTTATTTAAATCATTCTTAGTATAAAAGCTCTTATCACATACATCGCAGGCATATGGCTTTTCTCCAGTGTGAGTTCTCATGTGTACAGTCCAATTTACTTTGTGAGAAAAACTCTTATCACATACATCGCAGGCATATGGTTTTTCTCCAGTGTGAGTTCTCATGTGTACATTCCAATGTGCTTTTTGAGAAAAACTCTTATCACATACATCACAGGCATATGGCTTTTCTCCAGTGTGAGTTCTCATGTGTACAGTCCAATATGATTTTCCAGAAAAGCTCTTATCACATACATCGCAGGCATATGGCCTTTCTCCAGTGTGAGTTCTCATGTGTACAGTCCAATGTCCTTTTAGAGAAAAACTCTTATCACATATATTGCAGGCATATGGCTTTTCTCCAGTGTGAGTTCTCATGTGTACAGTCCAATTTACTTTGTGAGAAAAACTCTTATCACATACATCGCAGCCATATGGCTTTTCTCCAGTGTGAGTTCTCATGTGTACATTCCAATATGCTTTTTGAGAAAAACTCTTATCACATACATCACAGGCATATGGCTTTTCTCCAGTGTGAGTTCTCATGTGTACAGTCCAATATGATTTTCCAGAAAAGCTCTTATCACATACATCGCAGGCATATGGCCTTTCTCCAGTGTGAGTTCTCATGTGTACAGTCCAATGTCCTTTTAGAGAAAAACTCTTATCACATACATCGCAGGCATATGGCTTTTCTCCAGTGTGAGTTCTCATGTGTGCAGTCAAGCAAGACTTATATGAATATCTCTTACAACATACTTCGCAGGCATATGGCCTTTCTCCAGTGAGAGTTTTCATTTGTTTATCAACAAATTTATTTGAGGCCAAACTATTCATGTTCTTGGATGTAAAGCAACACCTGCCCGCCCTTTTATCTCTATGCTTTGTTGCATCTGTGCTCGAGGAAGAGAACTCTGTTGGTTGATGTCCGTCAATAGGTCGCTCAACCACATCTGGGAAGTCTACTGCTGTAACAACTGGCTCTTCCTCAGTAAATTCATCTTTTATAACAAATTCTTCCTCACTACAGACAAATTCTTCTTTTACAACATATTCTTCATCAGTGGTGGCTAATTCTTCTTTGATATTAGGTGAATCAACACTATTTTTGATATTAAGATCCATGATTTGCATAGAGGATGCAGACAGGCTACTGCATATTGTGGGGTTGAGCTTGAGGATATTTTCATGTGATGCCTGAAAATAAACATTAGCATGATTGAGTTGTGGAAGGTGGGCCTACCCTGGCATCTATGTGAATTGTAGACAAGGAAAATAATGTTTGGTATAGTCCACGGCACAATGAAAGGATCTGGCCGGTGTACTTCCCTGCCTCGAGAGGCTACTGCTCAGTCGCTGGCCTTATTTAAACATTATACTCTATTCCTTTTGTGCTCCAACGATTTATACTCCTAGGTCAACCACATTAGTACTTCATCATAGGTACCAAATGTGTATAATTAGAATGTGCCTCTGACAAAGCACTTGGTACCTACTAATCATTGATCTTGAATGTCAGAAAATTTTGTGCAATTTAACTCAATGCCTTTGTCTAGCATAACTTGGAGTGTTTTCTCAGAGCAGAGAGCCATCTCCGCGAACCTGTGGCATCTCTGCAGCCGCGAGTGGCAGATGTAGCACACTGCCTGCGGCCCGCGCGCGCTCAGCTGAAACACGCCGATTGGACAGCTCGGTAAGGCTGGACATGCGGCCCCGTGGGCTTTGGTTAACAATTTCAGAGGAACGTACCTTAGTATTCGTGAGTTTCTCATAGATATTCAAGGTGTGGTTTTGGAGGTCATACATTCTAGCGTCGCCCACCAAGCACACTCTGCACACAGATGCCATAGTTACTTCACTTCCCGCCCAACGGATCTAGGCCAGTATTAGCAACCTCGAGCGAGCTGATTATCTTACAAAGGGCGTAGAATTATCGTGCATTTACCGAATTGGACCAAAATAACGTACAAACAAAATGTCTGCCATTTAGAAAATCATTGCTTTGCGTCTAGGACCAATGATTGGTCCGAGCTTTGCGTGGTGTATTTAAAAAGTTCAATGCTAAATCCATGGCGTATTTCCCGTGGTACAGGTTATTTACACGATTCTAAATTAAATTCTGTGCAATTTCATCAGCTATTCATACGAACTCTTTATTTTATGCAAAATTGTGCAGTTCCTTTGTTAAGTATGAAAACCGTATTGTCTCACTTCTGGTGAAGCGAACAGTTCTAGCTACTCGACAACAGATGGCGATAATTATGTTGCGGAAAAGTGCGAATTCATGCATTTTATGAAATTGCAGTAAAAATAATTACTATAATACTAATATTATACATTAGTATTGTTTACGCCAGCTGCCTAAGGAGAAAGTTAGACACGCAGCCGTAAGATGGCGCTACTGGCCGTACCCTATAAAAGCAGTACACGGCAGACGCTCCCCCTCAGACAATACTATCGCGTTCAATGACGACGAAAAGGCTGAATGCTTAGCTGAAAGCCTCGAATCTCAGTGCTCCCCTAGTTTAAATCCGGTCGATCCTGTTCACCTCGATACGGTGAACAGCGAAGTCGAAAGACTATCCGCTCTCCCGCCTTCTGCACCTCCTCTGCCCTTAGTCAAAGCCGCGGAAGTTCAGATGGTCATCAAAGGTCTCAAAGTTCGTAAAGCCCCCGGAGCTGACGGAATCAGCAATAGGGTTCTTAAGAACTTCCCCCTCGCCCTTATCTATCTTCTCGTGAGCATCTTCAATGCTGCCCTAGATAACTGCACTTTCCCCGACGCCTGGAAGGCTGCCACGGTCATCGGCATTCCCAAACCAGGCAAAAACTTTACGCTGCCCACTAGCTATCGTCCCATTAGCCTCCTTAGCTCAATAGGCAAAATCTACGAACGTCTCCTACTTAGTCGCATATGGTCCGTCATATACGAACTAAAACTCCTTCCCGACGAACAGTTTGGCTTTCGAGCCCGACACTCGTGCCCCCAACAGGTACTCCGCATCACGGAGTTCCTGTACTCCAAACTCTATGACCCAATTTATCCCGGCCCGGCGGGGGCTGTCTTTCTCGATGTGGCGAAAGCTTTCGATAAAGTCTGGCATAACGGCTTGATTTACAAGCTGTTTAACTTCGGTATGCCTGACAGGCTCGTGCTCATCATACGAGCCTATCTTCAAAATCGAAGCTTTCGCTACCGCGTCGAAGGCACCCTCTCTAGCCCTCACCCGGTGCGTGCTGGTGTCCCTCAAGGCTCAGTCATCGCACCCGTCCTATTCACGCTGTACACCAGCGATATCCCTCGTACCGACCACGTAGAGCTCGCCCTGTTCGCTGACGATACAGCCTTGTATACAGCGAATCAATGCCCCAACATCATAGTCATTCGATTGAATAGAGCCCTCGCTCAGTTAGGCGATTGGTTTCGTAAATGGCGCATTGAGGTTAACCCGTCGAAAAGTGCAGCAATGCTCTTTACGTCGGGCCTCTTCCCGCCCCGTATGCGAAACAATTGCACCTCCCTGTACGGCGAACCCATTCCCTGGGTCGCCAAGACCAAATACTTAGGCATCACCCTAGATGAACATCTGTACTTCAACTCCCACGTTAAAGTAGTCCGACAACGCGCTAAATTCGTTCTTAATCGTCTCCATTCGCTTATATGCAAGCGGAGTAGGATGTCCCTTAGAAATAAGGTGACACTCTACAAAACTTGCATTCGTCCAATCATGACCTACGGCTCGGAAGTTTTCGGACACGCCCGCGCTGTTCGTAAACTCCAAATAGTTCAAAATTCGTTCCTTCGCAAAGCTACCGAAGCACCCTATTACGCGCGTAACGTTGATCTTCACCGCGATCTTAATCTCGAGTCGATTGCTGCGTTCATAAAACGCGCCGCTCGGCGCTATTATGACTCAGCTCCGCACCATCCGAATCCTCTTGTCTCTTCTATTCCAGAGTATCCAGTCGTCTACGAGAGGCCAGAGCGGCCACCCGACGTCGGCGTCCGCAATAGGCGGAAATTCGTGTTCATGCCCAGAAGACCAAGAAACGTTCTTGGCGATCCAGACGACGATATCACCATCGCCAACGGCGAAGTGGTATCGTCTAGTCATGATAGTTAACTTCACTCCGGCAACAGCCCAAGCCGAGGCTCGTACCTACTAGAGGTGCCCTTGCGCATGTTGTCGTAGCTTCTCTCTAGGCGCCTCGGCACCTTCAGTGCCCGCCATAGTCCGGTAACACTAAAACGGCCTCATAGGCCATTAGTATTAGGCCCTCCGAAAAAAAAAAAAAAAAAAAAAAAAAAAAAAAAGTATCCAGTCGTCTACGAGAGGCCAGAGCGACCACCCGACGTCGGCGTCCGCAATAGGCGGAAATTCGTGTTCATGCCCAGAAGACCAAGAAACGTTCTTGGCGATCCAGACGACGATATCACCATCGCCAACGGCGAAGTGGTATCGTCTAGTCATGATAGTTAGGTAGTTAACTTCACTCCGGCAACAGCCCAAGCCGAGGCTCGTACCTACTAGAGGTGCCCTTGCGCATGTTGTCGTAAATTCTCTCTCTAGGCGCCTCGGCACCTTCAGTGCCCGCCATAGTCCGGTAACACTAAAACGGCCTCATAGGCCATTAGTATTAGGCCCTCCGAAAAAAAAAAAAAGCTCCCCCTCACAATTCAAAATCGGCTTACGCGCAAGCCTGGTTACTTAGCTAGAATATACATACCTACCTACTTACTTTGTTACATTACGCATAATAAAATGTTTTAAAAAAGGTTAAAATAAAGTATTCATTTTCATTTTGTATATTCATATTCAGCTAGATGGGCACACAATTCCTAGTAGGCAGTACCTAGTACTACCTAGGAGTAAACCTGATCTAGGTAGGATTAGCTAGCTATCTAGAATCAAACAGCACAAATTCAGTGGCTCCACGTAGCCACATTAACAAGTATTATAGTATTTTATATATTATTATACTCCTACTAATATTATAAATGCGAAAGTCTGTGTGTGCGAATATTTGTTCCCACGTATCTTAGTGACGACTGAACCGATTTTGATGAAATTTGGAATGTAGATGGTTTGAGATCTGGAATAACATTAAGGCATCTAAAATTTTGGAAAATCAACCCCTAAGGCTGGTAAACTTTGTATGGAAAAAAAAATTTTTTTTACTGATTTACTCCAAACTCGGTACAAATAAACTGTAAAAGTAATTAATGAAACACCTGTTTTTTATTTTTTCGAAACAACCCCTAGGGGTGGTGCAAGGCAGTTTCAAAGTCGTAAGATTCGAAAGTCTGTATGTGCAAATTGTGCAAAATTTGTTGCCACGTATCTCTGTGACGTGACGACATAATCGATTGTGATGAAATTTGGAATGTAGATGGTCTAAGTTCTGGAATAACATAAACCTGTATAATATTTTCTTAAAATTAGAAAGTCTGTGTGGGCGAATTAAAGAAGCTCGCTGCGCTCGCATTGACAAATCTTACACCAGTTGCCGCTATCGTATTGTTCTTAGCATTGCAAGATCTGGATAAGATTTTCCCTACCTCTATCTTTTATGGAATTCTTGAGAGAAACATAACGCAATATTAGTTAAGAATTTCGAATCAATCCAGTTCTTTATTCAAAAGAATTAATATTAAAATTATTATTGTATCAAGCGCGGGATTTCAATAGTTTGTATAATTTTTCGAGAACACTCAAAACTCCTGCACTTTGTTCCTAATAATGCGCAGACGAAGTCGCGCGGGTCAGCTAGTAAGAAATAATGTAGGATACAGTAAGGTCGTGGACGCTAACAAAAACAACTAAGTAACAATACATTTTGTAAACTAAAAACAGAAAAGTAACTAACACAAACCACTAATCTAAAACATCACCAACGCCAAAAAAGTATCTGCTCAACTGCTGCCTAGCCGAGTTAACACTCGTACAACGGAGACAAATCCAACGGTGTGTGGTGAACCTATATATGTATATTTCCAGTATATAATATTAACGTAGACCGTAATATATGTAAATATACATAATATATCATCATCATTTGCCTGCCCTTATCCCGCTTATGCAGGGTCGGCACAACATGTTCTCTTCTTCCACTCTCCCCTATCACTCGTCATCTTCGTATTCACTCCCTTCTTACCCATATCTTCTTTCACACAATCCATCCATCTTTTCTTTGGTCTACCTCTACTCACATATCCATCTACATTCATTTCCATCACCCTTTTAGTTACGTGACTTTCATCCCTCCGCATTACATGCCCATACCACGCTAACCTATTGCTCCTCAATTTTTCAGTCACCGGCGCTACTTTCAGACTTCCCCTAATATATTCATTCCTCACCCTATCCATTCGCGTCACTCCGCACATCCATCTCAACATTCGCATCTCTGTCGCATGCACTCTTCTTTCATCCGTCGCTTTCGTAGCCCAGCACTCAGATCCATACAGCACGACAGGTCTAATGACCGTCTTGTAGATTTTCCCCTTAAGTTTACGGGGCATACAAGGGTCACAAGTTGTTCCCGAGACCTGTCGCCATTTCATCCATCCCGCATTCATTCTATTTTTGACGTCTCGGTACATAATATAATAACCTGTATTTTTTTTAAATATACATAATATAATAACCTGTATTTACTTATTTATGATTCGAGAGCTGGCGACTTTTTGGCACAAAGAATCAGCATTGCCATTCAACGTGGCAATGCCGCCAGTGTTTTGGGCACGCTTCCGACTGGCAGTGACCTGGATCAGTTGAGCTATCTATAGATCGTTTTTACGACGATCCTTAGATAGCTTGACTGATTCTATTGTATTTTGTAATTTTATGTACATATTGTAGTAGCTTAGTTTCTGTAAATAAATTATTAATCTTATTTATCTATCTCACATAATAATATTTACTTTATAACGCGCAGTACTGGTTTTAAATTCAAATTCAAATGGACCGCGCCGCGCCAATAACTTTTCCGCGACGCGTTAATATTCCTTGACGACCAGCGCCATCTGACGCCGCAACCGCGCAACTCACCACTGTTTTGAACACTGCTCGGCGGGAAGACAGTGGTCAAATGGCGTGCGTTTTTACCGGACAGAGACTCTAACTCTTGTGATTTTATCTATCTTTTTATACACTTTATTCTATTGTTTTTACTGTTCCTGTGTTTTACAACTAATATACGTGTTTTAACTTCCACTGTGCGTTGAACTCATTGAAAAGAACCCCTGTTTGAGCTAGCTAGCCGGGCTGGCGCTAAACTGGCTACCCAAGCGAGGGCCTTTTGAACAAAGTGCGTACAGTGTAAAGTGTATACCGTACCGGGACAGTATTATAAAGTGCTAAAGACTATCACAATGCCGCGTACTCGTCGACAATCGCGCCGGCAGTCCGATTTTGAAGATGCGATTGAGACGGACTTTGCTGCGCCGACGCCCGCGCCGCCGACCCCACCGACGCTGACTGATATGGCGACCCTAATGGCAGCGCAGACAGCAGCATTCGAGCGCCTACTAGACCGTGTACTCACTCACGAGTCTCGTCGTGAGTCCCCATCACCGACGCCAGCGGCGGCGCCTTCGCCCGCCAGCTCGGCGTACGCGCCCGCTCACCATCTGGGAACCTTCGCGCTGTGCACCGCGCGGTTCAGCGGAGCGCCCGGTGGCGACTCACTCGACGGCTTCATCGATGCTGTGGAAGCCTACAAAGACTGCGCATGCGTGGGAGATGATAACGCCTTGCGCGGCTTATCCATGCTAGTGACAGGAGATGCAGCCGTGTGGTGGCAAGGCATAAAGTCTACCATCACCTCCTGGAGCGAAGCTGTGACCTCTCTACGTAGCGCCTTTGGGGACAGCCGTCCGCCTCACAGAATATACATGGAACTGTTCAGCATGTCTCAAGGTCTGACTGAGAAGACCGAGCTGTTCGTTGCCAAGGCGCGAGCGCTACTCGCCCGCCTTCCCCCCGGCGACGTCACCGTGAAGGTCCAGCTCGACATGCTCTACGGCCTTTTACACCGTCGAGTTCGAGAGCGCCTTCGTCGAGACGAAATAAAATCGTTTGACGCGTTACTACGCAAGGCGAGACACATCGAAGATGCAACCGACGAGGCCGTCAACGCGTTCCCGTGCCCAACGCATCCACCGTCTTCTACTGCGGGGGGAGCCCCCGCCGCCAACGCAGCCTTGCCGCAACCGCATCGGTTCGCGCCGCCGACGACGCCGCGTCTCTCACGCGGACTCCCTACGTCGAGCGCCGCCGGCAGAGAGCCGCAGAGGCCGCATAGTAACAGCGACATCGCCGCGCCCGCGCATGGCATCGCCCGCGCCGCCGCGCCCTACGCCGGCGCCGGGACTCCCGCGCCGCTCTCATCGCGTGACGCTACCGCGTCGCGACCCGCGGCCGACGGCGATAGGCGTCGATATTGTGTTTACTGTAAACGTTATGGACACGTACGTGACGAGTGCCTTAGACTAAAAGGAAAAACGGACAGTGCCGACTTACAACCCGTAGCCGTACCAGCCGTACTTACTTGCTACGGTTGTAACACGATAGGCGTAACGCGGTCTCAGTGCTCAAATTGCAACGCCGACTACTACGCTATCGACGCGACACGGTCCATTCTCGCTCATGATTCTTTTACCGGTGAGGTAAAACCTCAGGTAAGTCCGACTAAGTTTAAACACTCAGTACAAACACCTATTGCTTCCCTTCCAAGCGTAAAGTCATTGCATTCTCATCAAAACAAACAAACTCATCCTTCTTTTTGTTCCGGTTCAATTTATAGCCGAGTGGGATCGGGTGCATGCAATGATACTTACGATTCACCTAGGTCGCATTGTTATGATCGTGCGAATCATATTTCACCCCCTTGGTCAAAACGAGCTGCAACTTTGTTGCCTATAGATAGGAGTAGTTTGACCATGAGTTCGAAAAGTAGGGTGACCATCAAAAGTTTAGGACATTTTTCCTTGAGCAACTCTGTTGACAAAAATGTTTCCCTGAGTGACTCTGTTGAGCACCAGGCTAGGTTAAGACCTAGTTTAAGTATCCAAATATTAGGTATTAGAGGTAGGGGAATTTTAGATTCCGGTGCTAAGAGTAGTATAGCTGGAGCTTCACTCTTCAAACTGCTGCAAGAACGCAACCACCCTTGTGTAGGTGCTACCCGACAGGTGAGGCTTGCAGACGGTTCTTTGAGCACCCGGAAAGTTTTGCTCACTACCTTAGATGTCCGAATTAACCCTGAAAGGTCAGTGACCCTTGAGTTTACCATCTTCCCTGAAGCTCAAAATAATGAGACGTTACTCGGGATAGATTTTCTGGTGGCAGCGGGTATTGTGCTAGATTTTGGCTCATCAAGCTGGCACCTTTCAGGTCAACATATCACATACCCAATCGAGTATGAAAATTCAACTCGGCAAATCATGACCTCTTCCACTGCTGATACTACGAAGACTACTATGAAGCAACATAGTAAAAATATTCATTCCGGAGGCCACGTTACAATGTAAGGGGAGCCTAGTAACTGCCATCGTATCATTGCATGGACTTGATTCCACTTAGGTCTCCTCTAAGTTTGTCAAGATCCCCTGTCAAGTCCCCATATTGTTGTTTTTTTTTAGTCCCAAGTTGGGCTCGGGACGTGCTTCCAACTTGGAAGGGGAGTATATAACGCGCAGTACTGGTTTTAAATTCAAATTCAAATGGACCGCGCCGCGCCAATAACTTTTCCGCGACGCGTTAATATTCCTTGACGACCAGCGCCATCTGACGCCGCAACCGCGCAACTCACCACTGTTTTGAACACTGCTCGGCGGGAAGACAGTGGTCAAATGGCGTGCGTTTTTACCGGACAGAGACTCTAACTCTTGTGATTTTATCTATCTTTTTATACACTTTATTCTATTGTTTTTACTGTTCCTGTGTTTTACAACTAATATACGTGTTTTAACTTCCACTGTGCGCTGAACTCATTGAAAAGAACCCCTGTTTGAGCTAGCTAGCCGGGCTGGCGCTAAAACTTTTATAAATAATAATGATGATAATTACGTATCTTATTTAAATATTTTATTTTTACAAAAATCTATACTATAGTCTTTTTCACGGCGGAACGTATGCATGACACTTCGAGATGATGTCAAAATCAGTCGAATAGTAATGTCCTTAAGTTTAATCGAGATTATCAAAATCGATTTTTGTTTCACTACTATCAATCTTCGATCATTAAGGTAGGGATGCGCCATAACTTGTATTTCCCCTCTGTCAAATGTAGACGACTCCGAGTCGTTTCAGTTTATAAAAACTACTTCGGTAGCCATTTTGACACAATACTTCTGAACCTGAGCGAGAACAGAGCTGCCATAAAATGCCTATTTGTGCTGTATTTTGTTATCGAAACAAGTCGGCAACATCAAATTTCAAAAGCGACGGCATCTCTTTTCATTTGTGAGTATTTAATTTGTAACATAACTATTAATTTCCTTATGAATTTATGATATTTATATTTGAGTAATTTGAATTTTCCGCCATAAGAATGAATGAATAAGTCTATTCACGTGACTACAATACTATGTAATAATCTATGTAGCGAGTCAGGGATGTCACTAAGTTTTTTCAAAATCAAAACACGTTTATTTTAATCTAGTTACATTTTAATTGCGTTTCTATAATGTGTTCCATAATTTTTAACATTTAATAAACTGCCAACAGTTCAGTTATTAAAAGAGAGTTGTAGAATGCGTGAGCTGGTATTTAAGCGGTTCCTTAAGAAACTTGTTCTGGGTGCTTAGGAAGTGAACATACTAAAAGTACTGATGTCTAGGAGGTGAGCCGGAGTGGGAGGGAGTTGACTAATTTATCAAAAACGGTGCGTTTCAATGCAATTATTATGCCAAATTAATTTACTTATGCTAAATGAAAGATCATAAAATTTTCTTCAACTCCATACCCTTTTCCAGAATTTCCAACCGTTTTCAAGCTCCGTAAAAATTTTCTTTTTTATCTTTAAGTTAGGTTTTTTTAACCTTTGTAGCTTAACATGACTGGTTCTGAAGTTATAAAGCTGAAAAGGAATGTAGCTTCCTTTTATTCTTCCGGAGCGTGTAGCTTGCCTTTTTCCGGAGCGTGTGTCTCAAAACCGCAAAACCTGATGAAAATTCGGAATAGTATATTACAAAAGTCGTAGAGAATTATATGATCTTTCATTTAATTTACAAACTTTTTGTCATACGACGCACCGCTATCGGAATATAAGCGAAAAGCCCAAAAGTGGGAACTTTGATCCCCCCTCCCCCAATCCGACATAATAACTATGAATATATTGTGAATTAAAAATAAAATGAAACCACGCAAAATAATTATAGGTAATTTATTTTAAAACATAGTCATAATTATTTCAAATTGATGACAACCCTAACTTGACTAGTTGAAATGTTCTATAGTGCAGTGGTATTGATATCGATGATTTAAATGAATGAACGGAAGATGAACATTTTTAAAAGTTTTGTATGTACCTACTTTTCTTTGCTTGTTGATTTTATGTTCCCAAGAGATTATTAAAGAAAAATGGAAACAAGCATGCAATAGACATCCATCCTGGACGCCTACTCGGACTATACAGGTGGATTTTTGAGATGGGCCATGGAGGGCAGGTACCTTAACCATTGTAGCTACAAGAAAACGCTCTTAGAAGACCTTCCCTATCTTTTTGAGATATTTTAAACTGCATTCGCAGATTTTGAAAAAATGTACAGACAGCGACAAAAATGGCAAAAGAAAAAAAAAATTGATTCCAATCTATTCAGTTTCAGGTAAACATCAAAAGACTTTATGGGGTCGTTTGAGTACTAGAAAATTCAGAAATTGTCAAAAACTTTTCCTATACTTTTTGTACTAAAATCGATTCAGTTTCATGTAAGGATCGAAAAAGCCTATGGGACCATTTGAGGTTTAAGTACTACAAAAGCAACAAACATCCCTACAGAAACGACTGTCAAGCAAAAGTCTAGTGATGCAACATCCCAAGGGCTACCCAAATCACCCCCATGTATGTTCAACGATTTTTTGTAGTTTAGAAGTTATTCATATTTTTGTGACATTGCAGCAACAGTGGTCTGCATCACTGGACTTCCGCTTGACTGTCGTTCCTATGACATCCTGTATATACTTACATATGGCAGAAGTAGCTATAATTGTAATGAAGGTTCAAGGCTATTAGATTTAAATAAACTAGTTTTACAGTACCTAAGTATTCAGAAAATATAAGTTCCTACCTATGTAAACTCGTCATCGTCAACGTATAAAGACGCCTCTTTAGGGCGCACTTGAAATCCTTTCGCCACACTGGTTCGAAAGAACTAGTGGGACGACATCAATAGACCGATAGCTTACACACATTAATAGTTTCGAAATTCGATATTTTGGTGGCACTGTACAATTAAATTTTACGGTCTAACCGATTTTTACTTGTTATTAACTTATCTACTACATTGTAAAGCATTGTTAAGTTAATTTTATTCACAATGCAAAATATACGATTAATAGAAACTGAGAAATGGAAGAAATAATTTGTCATCATTCACTCATTCACGCATATAATCGATAACGATAATATTATTGACGTTCCCTTCCCTAATTTTCTTGATGTGTGCTACTTTCTGTTTTACGTCGCTACATTATGTTTATACGAAATTTGCAATAGTGTGTGTAAAAATGAGAGTGTGTTGTATTTTTTATGTAGTGTGCTTGTGTAGCGATACAAAAACGAAATGCGTATGTGTGTGTAAAATGCGTTAGTGTGCTACCTCGTCCCCCGCAAAAATTGACAGAAAATTTTGTATGAGGACTTCCTTCAATCAGACGTCCTCTTTATATTTCGTCCGAGCTATCAATTCATCTCATTCGATTATAAGGTTCATTCATAGACAAAATTACTAAACCAGATTATTGTTTTACTTATCGATTCATCGATTGTTTCGATTTTCATTTTCGCACTCTCTAATAGGTTACGTTTCATTTTACTCAGTACTGTTATTTGGCGGAGTTTTTTAGAAAATGTTTATTGTTTATTTATTTATATTTTATGGCTCGTTTATATTAATTTATGAAATAATTAAACAGGAAATAGACAAAAACATTTTTTTTGTATGTTTTATCGTTTAATTCTTTTTCTTGATATTTTTGTTTCAAAATTGTTGTGAACTACACAACATGAAACGAAACAAGTTCAATGTGTCATGCATACGTTCCGGCGTGAAAAAGACTATATTAAATACATAGAACTCACACATTATACTCTATCTAATTATTGCCAAGAGCCATACTAACTATGCGCTAAGCTAGGTAGGCGACGCATCAGTCGACGGAAGCGGCCTACCCGCGCTCGCCGTCGCGAATTCTATACCTCAGTCGCGATCTAATCACCATCGCGGAGCTTTCGGTAGAACGCGAATATTGTACCAAATCGTAACAAATTACGTGCCTACGATCGTGAAGTTCGTGTTGTGCTATTCGTCTGTATTGTACTGTTCGTGCCCTTCTGTGTTTTTGACTGAATGTGGAACAATAATAAACTGTGTGTCCTACCTACCGGTGAGTTTCAATCCATAACTCCGGATAAAGACATACCAGGACTAGGACCTACCTACATACTTGCAACTCCCCATAGGTGCAGCGGTTCTCGAGTTATAAGTGGTCTAACAAACACAACTTTGTTTTATATAGTTGAAGATTGTTTCATATACGTGAAAACCTGTTATTGGCCTTCTGCTTCTAAGTGATCTATTAGTTATTGTAGCTGTTGCTTTTCCTAGAAATATATGTATATAAAATATAATTAAACATGTAAATGTTGTTAAAAATAGACTATAAATGTAATAAAACTCTGCTTTAATAGCGACAGTCAATTGAGGCTTAGAAGAAAAACTCTTACATAGATACATCACAGGCATATGGCTTTTCTCCATTGTGAGTTCTCAAGTGTACAGTCAAGAGAGACTTACGTGAATAACTCTTATCACATACATCGCAGGCATATGGCTTTTCTCCAGTGTGAGTTTTCAAGTGTACAGTCAAGAGAGACTTACGTGAATAACTCTTATCACATACATCGCAGGCATATGGCTTTTCATCAGTGTGAGTTATCATGTGTTTATTTAAATCACCCTTAGTATAAAAACTCTTATCACATACATCGCAGGCATATGGTTTTTCTCCAGTGTGAGTTCTCATGTGTTCAGCCCGATGTGCTTTTTGAGAAAAACTCTTATCACATACATCGCAGGCATATGGCTTTTCTCCAGTGTGAGTTCTCATGTGTACAGCCTGATGTGCTTTTTGAGAAAAACTCTTATCACATACATTGCAGGCATATGGCTTTTCTCCAGTGTGAGTTCTCATGTGTACAGCCTGATGTGCTTTTTGAGAAAAACTCTTATCACATACATCGCAGGCATATGGCTTTTCTCCAGTGTGAGTTCTCAGGTGTTTATTTAAATCACCCTTATTATTACAACTCATATCACATACATCGCAGGCATATGGTTTTTCTCCAGTATGAGTTCTCATGTGTTTATTTAAATCACCCTTATTATTAAAACTCTTATCACATACATTGCAGGCATATGGCTTTTCTCCAGTGTGAGTTCTCAGGTGTTTATTTAAACTACCCTTAGTATAAAAACACTTATCACATACATCGCAGGCATATGGTCTTTCTCCAGTGTGAGTTCTCATGTGTTCAGTCCAAGTTACTTTTTGAGAAAAACTCTTATCACATACATTGCAGGCATATGGCTTTTCTCCAGTGTGAGTTCTCATGTGTCTAGTCCAATTTACTTTGTGAGAAAAACTCTTATCACATACATTGCAGGCATATGGTTTTTCTCCAGTATGAGTTCTCATGTGTTTATTTAAATCACCCTTATTATTAAACCTCTTATCACATACATTGCAGGCATATGGCTTTTCTCCAGTGTGAGTTCTCATGTGTTTATTTAAACTACCCTTAGTATAAAAACACTTATCACATACATCGCAGGCATATGGCTTTTCTCCAGTATGAGTTCTCATGTGTACAGTCCAAGTTACTTTTTGAGAAAAACTTTTATCACATACATTGCAGGCATATGGCTTTTCTCCAGTGTGACTTCTCATGTGTCTAGTCCAATTTACTTTGTGAGAAAAACTCTTATCACATACATCGCAGGCATATGGTTTTTCTCCAGTATGAGTTCTCATGTGTTTATTTAAATCACCCTTATTATTAAAACTCTTATCACATACATCGCAGGCATATGGCTTTTCTCCAGTGTGACTTCTCATGTGTACAGTCCAATTTACTTTGTGAGAAAAACTCTTATCACATACATCGCAGGCATATGGTTTTTCTCCAGTATGAGTTCTCATGTGTTTATTTAAATCACCCTTATTATTAAAACTCTTATCACATACATCGCAGGCATATGGCTTTTCTCCAGTGTGACTTCTCATGTGTACAGTCCAATTTACTTTGTGAGAAAAATTCTTATCACATACATCGCAGGCATATGGTCTTTCTCCAGTGTGAGTTCTAATGTGTACAGTCCAATTTCCTTTTTGAGAAAAACTCTTATCACATACATCACAGGCATATGGCTTTTCTCCAGCAAGAGTTTTCATTTTATTATTAACAAATTTATTTGAGGCCAAACTATTTATGTTCTTGGGTGTAAAGCAACACCTGCCCGCCCTTTTATCTCTGCTAAGCTTTGTTGCCTGCCTATGCTCTCTGCTAAGCTTTGTTGCATCTGTGCTCGAGGAAGAGAACTCTGTTGGTTGATGTCCGTCAATAGGTCGGTCAACCACATCTGGGAAGTCTACTGCTGTAACAACTGGCTCTTCCTCCGTAAATTCATCTTTTACAACAAATTCTTCCTCACTACAGACAAATTCTTCTTTTACAACATATTCTTCATCAGTGGTGGCTAATTCTTCTTTGATATTAGGTGAATCAACACTATTTTTGATATTAAGATCCATGATTTGCATAGAGGATGCAGACAGGCTACTGCATATTGTGGGGTTGAGCTTGAGGATATTTTCATGTGATGCCTGAAAATAAACATTAGCATGATTGAGTTGTGGAAGGTGGGCCTACCCTGGCATCTTTGTGAATTGTAGACAAGGAAAATAAGGTTTGGTATAGTCCATGGCACAATGAAAGGATCTGGCCGGTGTACTTCCCTGCCTCGAGAGGCTACTGCTCAGTCGCTAGCCTTATTTATACATTATACTCTATTCCTTTAGTGCTCCAACGATTTATACTCCTAGGTCAACAACATTAGTACTTCACCAGATGTGTATAATTAGAATGTTCCTGTGACAAAGCTCTTGGTACTAGTCTTGACCAGAAAATTTTATGGAATTTACCTCAATGCCTTTGTCTAGCATAACTTGGAGTGTTTTCTCAGAGCAGAGAGCCATCTCCGCGAACCTGTGGCATCTCTGCAGCCGCGAGTGGCAGATGTAGCACACTGCCTGCGGCCCGCGCGCGCTCAGCTGAAACACGCCGATTGGACAGCTCGGTAAGGCTGGACATGAGGCCCCGCGGGGTTTGGTTAACAATTTCAGAGGAACGTACCTTAGTATTCGTGAGATTCTCATAGATATTCAAGGTGTGGTTTTGGAGGTCATACATTCTAGCGTCGCCCACCAAGCACACTCTGCACACAGATGCCATAGTTACTACACTTCCCGCCCAACGGATCTAGGCCAGTATTAGCAACCTCGAGCGAGCTGATTATCTTACAAAGGGCGTAGAATTATCGTGCATTTACCGAATTGGACCAAAATAACGTACAAACAAAATGTCTGCCATTTAGAAAATCATATCATTGGCTTATGCGTGGTATATTTTCCCATGGTACAGGTTATTTACACGATTCTAAATTAAATTCTGTGCAATTTCATCAGCTATTCATACGAACTCTTTATTTTATGCAAAATTGTGCAGTTCCTTTGTTAAGTATGACAACCATATTGTGTCACTTCTGGTGAAGCCAACAGTTCTAGCTACTCGACAACAGATGGCGATAGTTATGTCACGGAAAAGTGCGAATTCAGGCATTTTATGAAATTACAGTGTTAAAATTCAAATAAATAACATGACGACCTCTGTGGCGCAGTGGGTGATAGCCCGCTTGAGACGCAGAAGGTTGCGGGTTCGATCCCCGCCGCGGGATAAATGTTTGTATAATCTGCAAATATTTATCTCGGGTCTGGGTGTTTCTATGTATAATATGTATGTATTTACAAACAAAAAGTATATAAGTAGTATATCAGTTATCTGGTTCCCATAGTACAAGCTATGCTTAGTTAGGGGCTAGATGATGCTGTGTGAAAATGTCCAGCATTATTTATTTATTTATCACCTACTTCCTCCTACTAATATTATAAATGCGAAAGCCTGTGTGTACGAATATTTGTTGCCACGTATTGACAGTATTAAACATATTTCACTTTTTGACTCGCTCTCCAAACAGGATATTGAACCAACTTTTAAAAACCTTTTGCGTGTGAAGGGCATCGTAACAGAGTTGCCGACCTAGCTACTGCAGAGCTTCACCGCATTATCACTAGATGGCGTTGGGATCAAATAATACGTGAAACATGATGAATACCTACAAAAAGTGTACCAAGTTCTACATCGCGCAAGTAACATTATCTTGGCAAATGAACTTTTACTTACTTTTTGGCAAATTAACTTATAAAGAACTATCCGACATTAACTGTCGGCTTAAAAGCCCTAAGATAAGTGGACCAGATGGCGTCGATCTTAGTACAGGTAGTACTACCTCTTTGCCATAGATTGGGGGAATAACACCTACCCCCCAAATGGGTGATCATCATCTCCCATATGCGTAACATTTATAGACAAAGTACAGCCGCTATTCAACTTGCATGCACTGGTCCTTCCTTTATAATCCAAAAAGGGGTAAAGCAAGGTGACCCGCTTTCCCCGAAGCTTTTTACCGCAACTCTGGAAGAAGTTTTTAGGAAGTTGGCACCGAGCTGGGTCGGCAAGGGGGTTGTCTTAGGGGAACAGCGGTTAACAAATCTCCGTTTCGCCGATGACACAGTTCTATTTTCCTCCTCAGCCACAGAACTTGGCTGCATGCTAGACGATCTAAACCAAGCCAGCTTCGAGGTCGGACTTGCGATGAACATGTCGAAGACCAAGTTAATGACTAACAGCACAAAACGAAGACTACACGTAGAGGGGGTTGAGATCGAATATGTCCATGAGTATTTGTATCTCGGCCAAATAGTCTCCTTTCAGGCGCGACAAGACAAAGAGGTTGTTCGACGCACCGAAAACGCCTGGAGGAGATATTGGTCGATGAAACAACTAATGAAAGCCGAACTTCCACTCTGCCTCAAACGCAAACTCATGGACATGTGCGTTCTCCCCATCCTCACATACGGTGCACAAACTTGGTCTTTGACTGCTCAGCAAAAGTTCAGACTCGAGGTATGTCAACGGGCTATGGAACGCAGGATACTTGGTGTTCGCTTAATGCCGAATAATATGGTAACATTGCATTACTGTTATAGTCAGAATCGCTTGTTTACCGTTTAAGTGTCGTATTCAACTATTACTGTATAGGTCCATGTCCATAATTTACACGAAGAAAATCGTAATGTTTATTACCGTTGCAAATAATGTTTTAATTTGTGATAGTATATATTTTTAGCAATAGTTTTAATAGGGTTGCACGTAGATTTTTTTTTGAAAATACTATATTATTGCAATAAAAATTACCAATCTTTTGGTGTATAAACGATCTCGTTACGTTAACAAACAAAAGAGATATTAACAAAACTCGATTTTTTTGCTTCTCCTGTAAAATTTTAATTTTGCTATTACGATTTTATTCGGTGGGGACGGCGATATGTGGATCGCACGTTGTATCTGTGACCTGTCGCCATTTCATCCATCCCGCATTTATTCTGTTTTTCACGTCCCGGTCAATATTGCCATCGTTCTGGATTAATGAACCAAGGTACCGGAAGTCGGAGCAGACTGGCAGGGATACACCGTCTAAGGCAATAGGGGAGAAACTGGATGGACCACCGAAGTCGCAGAACAAGTGCTCGGTATTTGTTCTGCTGATCTTCAGTCCGACACTCTCCAATCTCTCTTGCCATTTTGCCAGATTGCATTATTTCCGACAAGTACGATGTCGTCGGCGAACAGCATGCCCTTGCCGTGCATGCTGTGCCTCCTCCTGTATGTCCGATGTCAGTGCATCCATTACCAGGAGTAACAAATAAGGGCTCAAAGCCGATCCCTGGTGCAAACCCACTGCCACATCGGATTTATCGCTGACTCCTGCTTCGGACCGGACGTGTGTGTTAGCTCTCTCATACATCGCACTCACAAGCTGCACGTACTTTCCAGGCATTCTTTCTCATTCATAGCCTACCACAGAACCTTACGGGGTACCCTATCGTATGCTTTCTCCAGGTCAACAAACACCATATTATTATGCAAATTTTTATGTGCGCGTCTATATTTTTTCTCGAAGCTGCAGTAGTGCGAATATGGCGTCTGTTGTCCCTCGTCCCGGCATAAACCCGAATTGATTCTGTGTTATTTCACTCTCGTCTCTCATACGTCGCGCTAATACTTTCTCCCAAATTTTTATACTGTGTGACATTAGCTTTATTCCTCGATAGTTGTTGCAGTTTTGTACATCACCCTTGTTTTTAAAGATGGGCACCAGTGAACTGGTGCACCATTCGTCCGGGATCGCCTCCTCTTGCAACAACTTATTGAAGAATAAAGCCAACCACTCCCATCCATCCACTTTCAGAAACATCCATACTTCAGCTGGTATGCCATCAGGCCCCACAGCTTTTCCGTTTTTCATACTTTGTACAGCTATTTTAACTTCATGCTTATTTCATTCACGACTCCCATATTTACTGGTGCTTCTGCTAAAACACCACTCCAGTCATTCTCTTCATTCATTAACTTTTTAAAATAATCCTTCCAGCGATCTTTTATATCTTCGTCTTTCGTCAATACCTTCCCTCCATCATCTTTAATACATTTTATATGAATAATGTCCCTCGCATTCTTCTCTCTTGCTTTTGCAAGTCTGTATAGGTCTTTTTGTCCGTGGGGGCTATCCAGTGTCTGGTACAGTTTATGATGTGCTCTTGCCCTTGCAACAGCTACAGACTTTTTAGCAACCCTTTTACATTTTAAATATAATAACCTTTTACTCTCTCTCACATTCACATGAAATCAACAAAAACAACTAGTTAACAATACATTTTGTAAACTAAAAAAAGAAAAGTAACTAACACAAACCACTAATCTAAAACATCACCAACGCCAAAAGTCTCTGCTCAACTGCTGCCTAGCCGAGTTAACACTCGTACAACGGAGACAAATCCAACGGTGCAGCAGTTCTCGAGTTATAAGTGGTCTAACAAACACAACTTTGTTTTAGATAGTTGAAGATTGTTTCATATACGTGAAAACCTGTTATTGGCCTTCTGCTTCTAAGTGATCTATTAGTTATTTTAGCTGTTGGTTTTCCTAGAAATATATGTATATAAATATAATTAAACATGTAAATGTTGTTAAAAATAGACTATAAATGTAATAAAACCCTGCTTTAATAGCGACAGTCAATTGAGGCTTAGAAGAAAAACTCTTACATAGATACATCACAGGCATATGGCTTTTCTCCATTGTGAGTTCTCATGTGTACAGTCAAGAGAGACTTACGTGAATAACTCTTATCACATACATCGCAGGCATATGGCTTTTCACCAGTGTGAGTTCTCATGTGTTTATTTAAATCACCCTTAGTATAAAAACTCTTATCACATACATTGCAGGCATATGGCTTTTCTCCAGTGTGACTTCTCATGTGTCTAGTCCAATTTACTTTGTGAGAAAAACTCTTATCACATACATTGCAGGCATATGGCTTTTCTCCAGTGTGAGTTCTCAGGTGTACAGTCCAATTTACTTTGTGAGAAAAACTCTTATCACATACATCGCAGGCATATGGCCTTTCTCCAGCGAGAGTTTTCATTTTATTATTAACAAATTTATTTAAGGCCAAACTATTCATGTTCTTGGATGTAAAGCAACACCTGCTCGCCCATTTATCTCTATGCTTTGTTGCATCTGTGCTCGAGGAAGAAAACTCTGTTGGTCCGTCAATAGGTCGGTCAACCACATCTGGGAAGTCTACTGCTGTAACAACTGGCTCTTCCTCAGTAAATTCATCTTGTACAACAAATTCTTCCTCACTACAGACAAATTCTTCTTTTACAACATATTCTTCACCAGTGGTGGCTAATTCTTCTTTGATATTAAGTGAATCAACACTATTTTTGATATTAAAAGCCATGATTTGCATAGAGGATGCAGACAGGCTACTGCATATTGTGGGGTTGAGCTTGAGGATATTTTCATGTGATGCCTGAAAATAAACATTAGCATGATTGAGTTGTGGAAGGTGGGCCTACCCTGGCATCTATGTGAATTGTAGACAAGGAAAATAATGTTTGGTATAGTCCATGGCACAATGAAAGGATCTGGCCGGTGTACTTCCCTGCCTCGAGAGGCTACTGCTCAGTCGCTGGCCTTATTTAAACATTATACTCTATTCCTTTTGTGCTCCCAACGATTTATACTCCTAGGTCAACAACATTAGTACTTCTTCATAGGTACCAAATGTGTATAATTAGAATGTGCCTCTGACAAAGCACTTGGTACTAATCATTGATGTAGAATGTCAGAAAATTTTATGGAATTTACCTCAATGCCTTTGTCTAGCATAACTTGGAGTGTTTTCTCAGAGCAGAGAGCCATCTCCGCGAACCTGTGGCATCTCTGCAGCCGCGAGTGGCAGATGTAGCACACTGCCTGCGGCCCGCGCGCGCTCAGCTGAAACACGATTGGACAGCTCGGTAAGGCTGGACATGAGGCCCCGCGGGGTTTGGTTAACAATTTCAGAGGAACGTACCTTAGTATTCGTGAGTTTCTCATAGATATTCAAGGTGTGGTTTTGGAGGTCATACATTCTAGCATCGCCCACCAAGCACACTCTGCACACAGATGCCATAGTTACTACACTTCCCGCCCAACGGATCTAGGCCAGTATTAGCAACCTCGATTGAGCTGATTATCTTACAAAGGGCGTAGAATTATTGTGCATTTACCGAATTGGACCAAATTATCTTACAAACAAAATGTCTGCCATTTAGAAAATCATTGGCATTATTTTATTTTCCTATGGTACAGGTTATTTACACGATTCTAAATTAAATTCTGTGCAATTTCATCAGCTATTCATACGAACACTTTATTTTTATGCAAAATTGTGCAGTTCCGTTGTTAAGTATGGACACATTATTGTCTCACTTCTGGTTTAGTTTATATAGTTCTAGCTACTCGACAACAGATGGCGATAGTTATGTTGCGAAAAAGTGTGAATTCAGACATTTTATGAACTTGCAGTGTAAAAATTCAATTAAATACATATCCGACTTCCTCATCATCAATGGCCTTTTACATCTACAAGAGATGATTTATGTTATGCAGCGTCCGTTTGGTTTGGTCCGGTACTTACGGAGATGGCTAGTAAGGCCGATACTCCCGTATAGGCGACAGCTACGACTGCAAAGTGGACACAGGATGTGTTCCCTGTGTTGAAGTTGGGAGTGAGGAGAGTGTGGCGCGCTGATGGCGTTGCTCGCGCTTGGGAGCCAGTGAGTCGAACCAGGTGTTGTCGTGAACGACCACTCCATCTGTCTGCTATGGATAGCCTCCAACTATCACGATAATAGTGCATACACTATTGTTGTGTGCATAACTCATTCAATAACTTCTTTGTGGACCAAGTATCAAAGTCAAAGAACTGGTGTTGATCCTATTCAAACCAATACGTACAAATCAATGTTTATGAGCCCTACTGTTCTCAATGACATCTATAATATAATAATGAATTTATGGAATACAAACAGTACAGGCTATGACGACATATCTAGTAACATTTTAAAGCATGTTGCAGAAAAGATTTTACCCATCTTATCCCATATAATAAACCTACGCGTTGCTAATGGATTGTTTCCAAATAAATAAAAAATAACAGATAACAAACCTCTATTTAAGAAAGACAATAAGAATGTCATGGCTTGCTATAGACCTATCGCACTGGTCTCAACATTATCAATAAAAAATTTTGAAAAAAAAATTGAACCGACTTCACATAACACAAATAGACACTAAGAACCTTCTATGTACCTACACTAAAAAGAGAAAAATAAGAATATACACATGCAATTATTACTTACAGTATTCAAATAATAAATTATTGTGTTATATTATATTTGAAGTCGGTAAAATTTTTATGGGACCACTATGGTAGCATACCCTTTCAAACAAAAAAAAAATTTTGGAAATCGGTTTACAACTGACGGAGATATCGATGAACATACATCCAAAAAAAAAAAAAAAACATACATACACCCGAACATAGAACCTCCTCCTTTTTTTGAAGTCGGTTAAAAATATTTGAAAAGGTCATAAATGATAGACTTTATGATTTTTTTGAAACTCAAAATCTTTTCTCACCCGCACAAGTGGGATTCAGAAACAATAAATCAATAAATCAGGCTATCTATAAGTTTTTAGAGATCGCAATAAAAACAGTAAACAATAATTCAGTAGCATGCGCTCTTTACATGGATCTTAAAGCGTTTGACTTTGTAGACCATGGAATACTATTAAGTAAACTCAACTCCTACGGCTTATGAGGTGATGTCTCTAACCTGTTAGAATCCTACCTTAGTCACAGAAAGCAAATGACTGAAATTAAGAGAATATGTCCTGTTTCAAAAAGTGAGCATAAATATTTATCTGAATTAAAGAATGTTAATGTGGGGGTACCTCAAGGTAGCATACTGGGCCCGTTACTCTTTATTATATATATTAACAATCTACCTGAAATAGCGAATCATCCAACAATAATGTTTGCTGATGATAGCACAGTCATGAGAAACATAAATATTAAGTAAGAGAAAATACTAAAAACGACAATTTAGTTTTCAAAAACTAAATGTTTCTAGCTGTGAAATGAGGTTTGATCACTTTGGTCTGTTCCTTCCTAGCTCTGAAATGCTCTTTGGTCTGTTTTGTTTCAGAAATAAATAAAATCACTCTTCTATCACCCTCATTTTTTAATAGCGATATTAATACTTATACTATGGCAAAACAACGTTGGCCGCGGGTCAGCTAGTAATATATAAATAAACATAAATGTAATAAAACTGCTTTAATAGCGACAGTCAATTGAGGCTTAGAAGAAAAACTCTTACATAGATACATCGCAGGCATATGGCCTTTCTCCATTGTGAGTTCTCATGTGTACAGTCCGATGTACTTTTTGAGAAAAACTCTTATCACATACATCGCAGGCATATGGCTTTTCTCCAGTGTGAGTTCTCATGTGTACAGTCCAATTTACTTTGTGAGAAAAACTCTTATCACATACATCGCAAGCATATGGTTTTTCTCCAGTGTGAGTTCTCATGTGTTTATTTAAATTATTCTTACTATAAAAGCTCTTATCACATACATCGCAGGCATATGGCTTTTCTCCAGTGTGAGTTCTCATGTGTACATTCCAATGTGCTTTTTGAGAAAAACTCTTATCACATACATCACAGGCATATGGCTTTTCTCCAGTGTGAGTTCTCATGTGTACAGTCCAATATGATTTTCCAGAAAAGCTCTTATCACATACATCGCAGGCATATGGCCTTTCTCCAGTGTGAGTTCTCATGTGTACAGTCCGATGTACTTTTCGAGAAAAACTCTTATCACATACATCGCAGGCATATGGCTTATCTCCAGTGTGAGTTCTCATGTGTTTATTTAAATCATTCTTAGTATAAAAGCTCTTATCACATACATCGCAGGCATATGGCTTTTCTCCAGTGTGAGTTCTCAAGTGTGCAGTCAAGAGAGACTTATATGAATATCTCTTACAACATACTTCGCAGGCATATGGCCTTTCTCCAGTGAGAGTTTTCATTTGTTTATCAACAAATTTATTTGAGGCCAAACTATTCATGTTCTTGGATGTAAAGCAACACCTGCCCGCCCTTTTATCTCTATGCTTTGTTGCATCTGTGCTCGAGGAAGAGAACTCTGTTGGTTGATGTCCGTCAATAGGTCGCTCAACCACATCTGGGAAGTCTACTGCTGTAACAACTGGCTCTTCCTCAGTAAATTCATCTTTTATAACAAATTCTTCCTCACTACAGACAAATTCTTCTTTTACAACATATTCTTCATCAGTGGTGGCTAATTCTTCTTTGATATTAGGTGAATCAACACTATTTTTGATATTAAGATCCATGATTTGCATAGAGGATGCAGACAGGCTACTGCATATTGTGGGGTTGAGCTTGAGGATATTTTCATGTGATGCCTGAAAATAAACATTAGCATGATTGAGTTGTGGAAGGTAAGGTACCCTGGCATCTATGTGAATTGTAGACAAGGAAAATAATGTTTGGTATAGTCCATGGCACAATGAAAGGATCTGGCCGGTGTACTTCCGTGCCTCGAGAGGCTACTGCTCAGTCGCTAGCCTTATTTATAAATTATACTGTATTCCTTTAGTGCTCCAACTATTTATACTCCTAGGTCAACAACATTAGTACTTCACCAGATGTGTATAATTAGAATGTTCCTCTGACAAAGCTCTTGGTACTAATCTTGATCAGAAAATTTTATGGAATTTACCTCAATGCCTTTGTCTAGCATAACTTGGAGTGTTTTCTCAGAGCAGAGAGCCATCTCCGCGAACCTGTGGCATCTCTGCAGCCGCGAGTGGCAGATGTAGCACACTGCCTGCGGCCCGCGCGCGCTCAGCTGAAACACGCCGATTGGACAGCTCGGTAAGGCTGGACATGAGGCCCCGCGGGGTTTGGTTAACAATTTCAGAGGAACGTACCTTAGTATTCGTGAGTTTCTCATAGATATTCAAGGTGTGGTTTTCGAGGTCATACATTCTAGCGTCGCCCACCAAGCACACTCTGCACACAGATGCCATAGTTACTACACTTCCCGCCTAACGGATCTTGGCCAGTATTAGCAACCTCGAGCGAGCTGATTATCTTACAAAGGGCGTAGAATTATCGTGCGTGCATTTACCGAATTGGACCAAATTATAGTACAAACAAAATGTCTGCCATTTAGAAAATCATTGCTTTGCGTGGTTTATAGGCATATTTATTTTCCCATGGTACAGGTTATTTACACGATTCTAAATTAAATTCTATGCAATTTCATCAGCTATTCATACGAACTCTTTAATTAATGCAAAATTGTGCAGTTCCTTAGTTAAGTATGACAACCATATTGTGTCACTTCTGGTGAAGCTAACAGTTCTAGCTACTCGACAACAGATGGCGATAGTTATGTTACGGAAAAGTGCGAATTCAGGCATTTTATGAAATTACAGTGTTAAAATTCAAATAAATAACATCACCTACTTCCTCCTACTAATATTATAAATGCGAAAGTCTGTGTGTACGAATATTTGTTGCCATGTATTGACAGTATTAAACATATTTCACTTTTTGACTCGCTCTCCAAACAGGATATTGAACCAACTTTTAAAAACCTTTTGCGTGTGGCGACCTCTAACCGCGATCGCCTGAACTACAAGGGCATCGTAACAGAGTTGCCGACCTAGCTACTGCAGAGCTTCACCGCATTATCACTAGATGGCGTTGGGATCAAATAATACGTGAAACATGATGAATACCTACAAAAAGTGTACCAAGTTCTACATCGCGCAAGTAACATTATCTTGGCAAATGAACTTATAAAGAACTATCCGACATTAACTGTCGGCTTAAAAGCCCTAAGTTAGGTGGACCAGATGGCGTCGATCTTAGTACAGGTAGTACTACCTCTTTGCCATAGATTGGGGGTATAACACCTACCCCCAAAATGGGTGATCATCATCATCTCCCATATGCGTAAAATTTATAGACAAAGTACAGCCGCTATTCAATTCAATTCAATTCAATTTGTTTATTGCTTCATGTTAGTTACAATGTCTTAAATATAGGTAAGTAAGCGTTTCATAACATGAACCCCGCTGGGGCACTGCAACATTTGGTAGGTTACTTATAAACTAACTTATGTAGGTAAACTAACTTATGTAGGTATATATTGGCTCAGCCCTTAAAGATATTTAATTTAAATATTTTTGGTTCAAGTACTATTCAACTTGCATGCACTGGTCCTTCCTTTATAATCCAAAAAGGGGTAAAGCAAGGTGACTCGCTTTCCCCGAAGCTTTTCACCGCAACTCTGGAAGAAGTTTTTAGGAAGTTGGCACCGAGCTGGGTCGGCAAGGGGGTTGTCTTAGGGGAACGGCGGTTAACAAATCTCCGTTTCGCCGATGACATAGTTCTATTTCTTTAAATCTGTCCTGTCCATCCAAAGGTTGCCTGGAAGAAATCGCTTTCAGCGATAAGGCCGCCCATTGTTATACCTAAGTTTTATATTTTCTGTTCTTCTTTATTTCTCTTTGTCTATTGTTATTATTAGGTATTTTTCAATAAAGATATATTCTATTCTATTCTATTTTCCTCCACAGAACTTGGCTGCATGCTAGACGATCTAAACCAAGCCAGCTTCGAGGTCGGACTTGCGATGAACATGTCGAAGACCAAGTTAATGACTAACAGCACAAAACGCAGACTACACGTAGAGAGGGTGAGATCGAATATGTCCATGAGTATTTGTATCTCGGCCAAAGTCTCCTTTCAGGCGCGACAAGACAAAGAGGTTGTTCGACGCACCGAAAACGCCTGGAGGAGATATTGATCGATGAAACAACTAATGAAAGGCGAACTTCCACTCTGCCTCAAACGCAAACTCATGGACATGTGTGTTCTCCCCATCCTCACATACGGTGCACAAACTTGGTCTTTGACTGCTCAGCAAAAGTTCAGACTCGAGGTATGTCAACGGGCTATGGAACGCAGCATACTTGGTGTTCGCTTAATGCCGAATAATATGGTAACATTGCATTACTGTTATAGTCAGAATCGCTTGTTTACCGTTTAAGTGTCGTATTCAACTATTACTGTATAGGTCCATGTCCATAATTTACACGAAGAAAATCGTAATGTTTATTACCGTTGCAAATAATGTTTTCATTTGTGATAGTATATATTTTTAGCAATAGTTTTAATAGGGTTGCACGTAGTTTTTTTTTGAAAATACTATATTATTGCAATAAAAATTACCAATCTTTTGGTGTATAAACGATCTCGTTACGTTAACAAACAAAAGAGATATTAACAAAACTCGGTTTTTTGCTTCTCCTGTACAATTTTAATTTTGCTATTACGATTTTATTCGGTGGGGACGGCGATATGTGGATCGCACGTTGTATCTGTGACCTGTCGCCATTTCATCCATCCCGCATTTATTCTGTTTTTCACGTCCCGGTTAATATTGCCATCGTTCTGGATTAATGAACCAAGGTACCGGAAGTCGGAGCAGACTGGCAGGGATACACCGTCTAAGGCAATAGGGGAGAAACTGGATGGACCACCGAAGTCGCAGAACAAGTGCTCGGTATTTGTTCTGCTGATCTTCAGTCCGACACTCTCCAATCTCTTTTGCCATTTTGCCAGATTGCATTATTTCCGACAAGTACGATGTCGTCGGCGAACAGCATGCCCTTGTGCATGCTGTGCCTCCTCCTGTATGTCCGATGTCAGTGCATCCATTACCAGGATGAACAAATAAGGGCTCAAAGCCGATCCCTGGTGCAAACCCACTGCCACATCGGATTTATCGCTGACTCCTGCTTCGGACCGGACGTGTGTGTTAGCTCTCTCATACATCGCACTCACAAGCTGCACGTACTTTCCAGGCATTCTTTTCTCATTCATAGCCCACCACAGAACCTTACGGGGTACCCTATCGTATGCTTTCTCCAGGTCAACAAACACCATATGCAAATTTTTATGTGCGCGTCTATATTTTTTCTCAAAGCTGCCGTAGTGCGAATATGGCGTCTGTTGTCCCTCGTCCCGGCATAAACCCGAATTGGTTCTGTGTTATTTCACTCTCGTCTCTCATACGTCGCGCTAAAACTTTCTCCCAAATTTTTATACTGTGTGACATTAGCTTTATTGCTCGATAGTTGTTGCAGTTTTGTACATCACCCTTGTTTTTAAAGATGGGCACCAGTGAACTGGTGTACCATTCGTCCGGGATCGCCTCCTCTTGCAACAACTTATTGAAGAATAAAGCCAACCACTCCCATCCATCCACTTTCAGAAACATCCATACTTCAGCTGGTATGCCATCAGGCCCCACAGCTTTTCCGTTTTTCATACTTTGTACAGCTATTTTAACTTCATGCTTATTTCATTCACGACTCCCATATTTACTGGTGCTTCTGCTAAAACACCACTCCAGTCATTCTCTTCATTCATTAACTTTTTAAAATAATCCTTCCAGCGATCTTTTATATCTTCGTCTTTCGTCAATACCTTCCCTCCATCATCTTTAATACATTTTATATGAATAATGTCCCTCGCATTCTTCTCTCTTGCTTTTGCAAGTCTGTATAGGTCTTTTTGTCCGTGGGGGCTATCCAGTGTCTGGTACAGTTTATGATGTGCTCTTGCCCTTGCAACAGCTACAGACTTTTTAGCAACCCTTTTACATTTTAAATATAATAACCTTTTACTCTCTCTCACATTCACATGAAATCAACAAAAACAACTAGTTAACAATACATTTTGTAAACTAAAAAAAGAAAAGTAACTAACACAAACCACTAATCTAAAACATCACCAACGCCAAAAGTCTCTGCTCAACTGCTGCCTAGCCGAGTTAACACTCGTTCAACGGAGACAAATCCAACGGTGCAGCAGTTCTCGAGTTATAAGTGGTCTAACAAACACAACTTTGTTTTAGATAGTTGAAGATTGTTTCATATACGTGAAAACCTGTTATTGGCCTTCTGCTTCTAAGTGATCTATTAGTTATTGTAGCTGTTGCTTTTCCTAGAAATATATATAATATATAATTAAACATGTAAATGTTGTTAAAAATAAACTATAAATGTAATAAAACTCTGCTTTAATAGCGACAGTCAATTGAGGCTTAGAAGAAATACTCTTACATAGATACATCACAGGCATATGGCTTTTCTCCATTGTGAGTTCTCATGTGTACAGTCAAGAGAGACTTACGTGAATAACTCTTATCACATACATCGCAGGCATATGGCTTTTCACCAGTGTGAGTTCTCATGTGTTTATTTAAATCACCCTTAGTATAAAAACTCTTATCACATACATTGCAGGCATATGGTTTTTCTCCAGTGTGAGTTCTCATGTGTACAGCCTGATGTGCTTTTTGAGAAAAACTCTTATCACATACATTGCAGGCATATGGTTTTTCTCCAGTATGAGTTCTCATGTGTTTATTTAAATCACCCTTATTATTAAAACTCTTATCACATACATCGCAGGCATATGGTTTTTCTCCAGTGTGAGTTCTCATGTGTTTATTTAAATCACCCTTATTATTAAAACTCTTATCACATACATTGCAGGCATATGGCTTTTCTCCAGTGTGAGTTCTCATGTGTTTATTTAAACTACCCTTAGTATAAAAACACTTATCACATACATCGCAGGCATATGGCTTTTCTCCAGTGTGACTTCTCATGTGTCTAGTCCAATTTACTTTGTGAGAAAAACTCTTATCACATACATCGCAGGCATATGGTCTTTCTCCAGTGTGAGTTCTCATGTGTACAGTCCAATTTCCTTTTTGAGAAAAACTCTTATCACATACATCGCAGGCATATGGTTTTTCTCCAGTATGAGTTCTCATGTGTTTATTTAAATCACCCTTATTATTAAAACTCTTATCACATACATTGCAGGCATATGGCTTTTCTCCAGTGTGAGTTCTCATGTGTAAAGTCAAACTAGACTTTTTTGAAAAACTCTTATTACATACATCGCAGGCATATGGTTTTTCTCCAGTGTGAGTTCTCATGTGTACAGCCTGATGTGCTTTTTGAGAAAAACTCTTATCACATACATCGCAGGCATATGGTTTTTCTCCAGTATGAGTTCTCATGTGTTTATTTAAATCACCCTTATTATTAAAACTCTTATCACATACATTGCAGGCATATGGCTTTTCTCCAGTGTGAGTTCTCATGTGTTTATTTAAACTACCCTTAGTATAAAAACACTTATCACATACATCGCAGGCATATGGCTTTTCTCCAGTGTGACTTCTCATGTGTCTAGTCCAATTTACTTTGTGAGAAAAACTCTTATCACATACATCGCAGGCATATGGTCTTTCTCCAGTGTGAGTTCTCATGTGTACAGTCCAATTTCCTTTTTGAGAAAAACTCTTATCACATACATCGCAGGCATATGGTTTTTCTTCAGTATGAGTTCTCATGTGTTTATTTAAATCCCCCTTATTATTAAAACTCTTATCACATACTTCGCAGGCATATGGCTTTTCTCCAGTGTAAGTACAATTTTTTTTATTAACAAATTTATATGAGGCCAAACTATTTATGTTCTTGGATGTAAAGCAACACCTGCCCGCCCTTTTATCTCTGTGCTTTGTTGCATCTGTGCTCGAGGAAGAGAACTCTGTTGGTTGATGTCCGTCAATAGGTCGGTCAACCACATCTGGGAAGTCTACTGCTGTAATAACTGGCTCTTCCTCCGTAAATTCATCTTGTACAACAAATTCTTCCTCACTACAGACAAATTCTTCTTTTACAACATATTCTTCATCAGTGGTGGCTAATTCTTCTTTGATATTAAGTGAATCAACACTATTTTTGATATTAAAAGCCATGATTTGCATAGAGGATGCAGACAGGCTACTGCATATTGTGGGGTTGAGCTTGAGGATATTTTCATGTGATGCCTGAAAATAAACATTAGCATGATTGAGTTGTGGAAGGTGGGCCTACCCTGGCATCTATGTGAATTGTAGACAAGGAAAATAATGTTTGGTATAGTCCATGGCACAATGAAAGGATCTGGCCGGTGTACTTCCCTGCCTCGAGAGGCTACTGCTCAGTCGCTGGCCTTATTTATACATTATACTCTATTCCTTTAGTGCTCCAACTATTTATACTCCTAGGTCAACCACATTAGTACTTCATCATAGGTACCAAATGTGTATAATTAGAATGTGCCTCTGACAAAGCACTTGGTACCTACTAATCATTGATCTTGAATGTCAGAAAATTTTGTGCAATTTACCTCAATGCCTTTGTCTAGCATAACTTGGAGTGTTTTCTCAGAGCAGAGAGCCATCTCCGCGAACCTGTGGCATCTCTGCAGCCGCGAGTGGCAGATGTAGCACACTGCCTGCGGCCCGCGCGCGCTCAGCTGAAACACGCCGATTGGACAGCTCGGTAAGGCTGGACATGCGGCCCCGTGGGCTTTGGTTAACAATTTCAGAGGTACGTACCTTAGTATTCGTGAGTTTCTCATAGATATTCAAGGTGTGGTTTTGGAGGTCATACATTCTAGCGTCGCCCACCAAGCACACTCTGCACACAGATGCCATAGTTACTACACTTCCCACCCAACGGATCTAGGCCAGTATTAGCAACCTCGATTGAGCTGATTATCTTACAAAGGGCGTAGAATTATCGTGCATTTACCGAATTGGCCCAAATTATCGTACAAACAAAATGTCTGCCATTTAGAAAATCATTTGTTAAATGTTGGCATATTTTCCTATGGTACAGGTTATTTACACGATTCTAAATTAAATTCTATGCAATTTTATCAGCAATTCATAAGAACTCTTTATTTTTATGCAAAATTGTGCAGTTCCGTTGTTAATTATGATAACCTTATTGTCTCACTTCTAGTGAAGCTAACATAGTTCTAGCTACTCGACAACAGATGGCGATAGTTGTTGCGGAAAAGTGCTAATTCAGGCATTTTATGAAATTGCAGTGTAAAAATTCAAATAAATAAATAACACATCCTACTTCCTCCTACATATATTATAAATGCGAAAGTCTGTGTGTGCGAATATTTGTTGCCACGTATCTTAGTGACGACTGAACCGATTTTGATGAAATTTGGAATGTAGATTGGTTTGAGTTCTGGAATAACATTTAGGTGTATAAAATTTTGGAAAATCGACCCTTGAGGGTGTTAAACTTTGTATGGAAAAAATTTTTTTTTAGTCAGGTTTACTCCACAACAAATGAACTTTAAAGTAATTAATGAAACACCTGTTTTTTATTTTTTCAAAACAACCCAGTTTCAAAGTCGTAAGATTCGAAAGTCTGTATGTGCAAAGTTTGTTGCCATGTATCTCCGTGACGGTGACGACTTAGCCGACTTAGCTGATTATTATTAAAAATTACGCTCTCGTGCGAACAGATACATGGAATTACTTATTGTTCTATTTGGACGTAATTTTTACGTCCGAT
Source organism: Epirrhoe alternata (assembly GCA_963565295.1). Classification (NCBI taxonomy): domain Eukaryota; kingdom Metazoa; phylum Arthropoda; class Insecta; order Lepidoptera; family Geometridae; genus Epirrhoe; species Epirrhoe alternata. Next base: position 6,400,916 of record OY751402.1, read on the forward strand.
AAAATTACGCTCGTGCGAACGATGGCAAAATGGCGATTTTCAAAATGGCCTCATTTTTATTTTAGTGTCTCAAAATCCTATCAGGGTGTAATATTAGAGATCAGTGGTTTACAAACAACCTAAGTAACAAAATTAAGTACAGTACCTACAGTTGTAGGTAGGTACGCTTCAAGTAAAGTAAGATGCCTCACTTTGAGCTACAAAATGAAAAGAAGAGACTCATCAACTCTTGTGACAAAATTTTCGAGGATGACAAATGAGAAGAGCGAAGTAGTACTCAGTACTACATCACAACATAACATTTTATAGTACTTGAGGCGGCGACAGTACAGGCGGCTAGCCACAAGTACCAAATGAGCTGACGCGTAACTTTCGTACGGCGCGTCGTCAGTCGGTACTCCCCTCTCGCTAGGATCAGTCATGATACAATTTAATCGTGGAAAATATAAATCGGATACTGATTAAGAAAGTTATCATTTGTGCACTCTACCTCCATCTTCTCAAGTAAAGTAGGGACTACTATCTAACCCCTACAGTATCTTATGTGACATGTGTCCCACCATCATCATTGGCCTGCCCTTGTCCCGCTCATGCGGGGTCGGCACAACATGTTCTCTTTCTCCACTCTCCTTTATCACTCGTCATCTCCATATCCACTCCTTTCTTACCCAAATCTTCTTTCACACATGTGACTTGTGTTAATGTGTCCCACCCACCTCACCAAATAGAATGAGGAGAATCGCCATTTTAGCAAGAAACACTTTATTTTATTTTTCTTGTGTTTTACTAACTAGCTGACCCGCGCGACTTCCTCTGCGCATTATTAGGAACAAAAAATGCAGGAGTCTTGAGTGAATCGAAAAAATATACAAACTATTAAACTCCCTCGCTTGATACAATAATAATTTTAACGCTTTTAATTATGTTTTGAATTTAGAAATTTGAATAACTCTTAAATTTTGATTTGAAAATCTTACCCGGATCTTGCAATGCTAAGAACAAAACGATAGTGCCAACTGGTGTGAAACTTGCCGAAGCGAGCGTAGCGAGTTTCGAATGGGCAATGGGGTCGACAATTTTTTTGAAGAAGTTGACACGAAACTTGAATAGCAAGTTTTGAATTTTGAAATAAATTAATGAACTAATATTATGTTGTTGTTTCTTTCAAGAATTTCATAATAGATAAAAGAGGTAGGGAAAATCTTACCCACTACTGGTTGTCGAATTTGCCGAAGCGAGCGGCAATTTGTTTGAAAAAATTGACTCGAAACTCAAAATGATCGTATCTCGATCTCCGCTGTGCCTCCGCTATTAGTAGAAACGTCACCTAGGAGAAAAAGTATAAAGCAGTTTTGACCTCGGCGATATAGATGGCGTTCTAACTAAGCCATGGAAAAAACATTTTAATATCGAAAAATCATAACTTCGGAGTTCGGATATATTGATGGGACACACATATTATTATTACATTTTTATAATTAATTTTAAAATAATTTATTATGCAAAATAAAAAAATCTAGAGTGCAAAAAGTGGCTCCTTCGATCACCCATCCTTTTTATGACCGCGCCCAGGGTTGCTTAACTATTTTCCCCATACAAACTTCCAACCCTTATTTTCACGTGGTAACTGACAAAAAAAATAGCGTATGTCCACACCTGGGGCATACTCTTTATCCATGCCAAATTTCAGCTTAATCGGTTCAGCGGCTTGGGCGTGAAAAGGTAACAAACAGACAGGCAGAGTTACTTTCACATTGACATCTGACGACCTCTGTGGCGCAGTGGGTGAAAACCCGCTTGAGACGCAGCAGGTTGCGGGTTCGATCCCCGCCGCGGGTCTGGGTGTTTCTATGTATAATATGTATGTATTTACAAACAAAAAAGTATATAAGTAGTGTATCAGTTATCAGGTTCCCATAGTACAAGCTTTGCTTAGTTTGGGGCTAGATGATGCTGTGTGAAATTGTCCAGCATTATTTATTTATTTATAATAATATAAGTATGGAATTATGGATAGTATGGATTTTGGTGGCATTTTACTAATGAAGCCTTGGATACGTAACAGGAGACCTGGCAAATGGAATGGGGGAGTATTGAAGAAGATTTCTCATTTGACGAATTTCCGCTGGATATTTGAAGAAAACAAGCCGCCGTGTTTTGTTCTAAACCAGTGACAGGACTGACTGACTGACATGATATAAATCTATATTTAAAACTTGACATTAGCACAATTATACCTAGTTGTTATCTGAGAGTTGTTTATTTGCCATTAAATAAAAAATAAAGAAGAGGATTGAGGCCCTCATCAGAGAAATGCAATAGTATCATTGTCCAAAATTACCGATTTAAACACAACTTTGTTTTATATAGGTACGTGAAACCCTGTTATTGGCCTGCTGCTACTAAGTGATCTGTAAGTAGCTGTTGGTATTCCTAGAAGGATATATATAACATATAAATAAACATGTAAATGTTGTTGAAAATAAACTATAAATGTAATAAAACTCTGCTTTAATAGCGACAGTCAATTGAGGCTTAGAAGAAAAACTCTTACATAGATACATCACAGGCATATGGCTTTTCTCCATTGTGAGTTCTCATGTGTACAGTCCGATGTACTTTTCGAGAAAAACTCTTATCACATACATCACAGGCATATGGCTTTTCTCGAGTGTGAGTTCTCATGTGTACAGTCCGATGTACTTTTCGAGAAAAACTCTTATCACATACATCACAGGCATATGGCTTTTCTCGAGTGTGAGTTCTCATGTGTACAGTCCGATGTACTTTTCGAGAAAAACTCTTATCACATACATCACAGGCATATGGCTTTTCTCCAGTGTGAGTTCTCATGTGTACAGTTAAACGAGACTTTTCTGAAAAACTTTTATCACATACATCGCAGGCATATGGCTTTTCTCCAGTGTGAGTTCTCAAGTGCCCAGTCAAGAGAGGCTTATGTGAATAACTCTTATCACATACATCACAGGCATATGGCCTTTCTCCAGTGTGAGTTCTCATGTGTACAGTCAAATCTACTTTTTGAGAAAAACTCTTATCACATACATCGCAGGTATATGGCTTTTCTCCAGTGTGAGTTCTCATGTGTAAAGTCAAACTAGACTTATTTGAAAAACTCTTATCACATACATCACAGGCATATGGCCTTTCTCCAGTGTGAGTTCTCATGTGTAAAGTCAAACTAGACTTATTTGAAAAACTCTTATCACATACATCGCAGGCATATGGCCTTTCTCCAGTATGAGTTTTCATGTGTACAGTCCAACTTACTTTTTGAGAAAAACTCTTATCACATACATCGCAGGCATATGGCTTTTCTCCAGTGTGAGTTCTCATGTGTTTATTTAAATCATTCTTAGTATAAAAGCTCTTATCACATACATCACAGGCATATGGCGTATCTTCAGTGTGAGTTCTCATGTGTTTATTTAAATTACTCTTAGTATTACAACTCTTATCACATACATAGCAGGCATATGGCTTTTCTCCAGTGTGAGTTCTCATGTGTTTATTTAAATCATTCTTAGTATAAAAGTTCTTATCACATACATCACAGGCATATGGCTTTTCTCCAGTGTGAGTTCTCATGTGTTTATTTAAATCATTCTTAGTATAAAAGCTCTTATCACATACATCACAGGCATATGGCTTTTCTCCAGTGTGAGTTCTCATGTGTTTATTTAAATCATTCTTAGTATAAAAGCTCTTATCACATACATCACAGGCATATGGCCTTTCTCCAGTGTGAGTTCTCAAGTGTACAGTCAAGAGATACTTATGTGAATAACTCTTATCACATACATCGCAGGCATATTGCCTTTCTCCAGTGTGAGTTCCCATGTGTTTATTTAAAACACCCTTATTATAGAAACTCTTATCACATACATCACAGGCATATGGCTTTTCTCCAGTGTGAGTTCTCATGTGTACAGTCCGATATGATTTTCGAGAAAAGCTCTTATCACATACTTCGCAGGCATATGGCCTTTCTCCAGCGAGAGTTTTCATTTTTTTATCAACAAATTTATTTGAGGCCAAACTATTCATGTTCTTGGATGTAAAGCAACACCTGCCCGCCCTTTTCTCTCTGTGCTTTGTTGCATCTGTGCTCGAGGAAGAGAACTCTGTTCGTTGATGTCCGTCAATAGGTCGGTCAACCACATCTGGGAAGTCTACTGCTGTAACTACTGACTCTTCCTCCGTAAATTCATCTTGTACAACAAATTCTTCCTCACTACAGACAAATTCTTCTTTTACAACATATTCTTCATCAGTGGTGGCTAATTCTTCTTTGATATTAGGTGAATCAACACTATTGTTGATATTAAGATCCATGATTTGCATAGAGGATGCAGACAGGCTACTGCATATTGTGGGGTTGAGCTTGAGGATATTTTCATGTGATGCCTGAAAATAAACATTAGCATGATTGAGTTGTGGAAGGTGGGCCTACCCTGGCATCTATGTGAATTGTAGACAAGGAAAATAATGTTTGGTATAGTCCATGGCACAATGAAAGGATCTGGCCGGTGTACTTCCCTGCCTCGAGAGGCTACTGCTCAGTCGCTAGCCTTATTTATAAATTATACTCTATTCCTTTAGTGCTCCAACTATTTATACTCCTAGGTCAACAACATTAGTACTTCACCAGATGTGTATAATTAGAATGTTCCTCTGACAAAGCTCTTGGTACTAATCTTGATCAGAAAATTTTATGGAATTTACCTCAATGCCTTTGTCTAGCATAACTTGGAGTGTTTTCTCAGAGCAGAGAGCCATCTCCGCGAACCTGTGGCATCTCTGCAGCCGCGAGTGGCAGATGTAGCACACTGCCTGCGGCCCGCGCGCGCTCAGCTGAAACACGCCGATTGGACAGCTCGGTAAGGCTGGACATGAGGCCCCGCGGGGTTTGGTAAACAATTTCAGAGGAACGTACCTTAGTATTCGTGAGTTTCTCATAGATATTCAAGGTGTGGTTTTGGAGGTCATACATTCTAGCATCGCCCACCAAGCACACTCTGCACACAGATGCCATAGTTACTACACTTCCCGCCCAACGGATCTAGGCCAGTATTAGCAACCTCGATTGAGCTGATTATCTTACAAAGGGCGTAGAATTATCGTGCATTTACCGAATTGGACCAAATTATCTTACAAACAAAATGTCTGCCATTTAGAAAATCATTGGCATTATTATATTTTCCTAATTTTCCTATGGTACAGGTTATTCACACGATTCTAAATTAAATTCTGTGCGTGCAATTCCATCAGCTATTCATACGAACACATTATTTTTATGCAAAATTGTGCAGTTCCGTTGTTAAGTATGGCAATTTGGGTCGATTCACATCTGACGGAAGATCCACACTCACTTGTAGTTCGGAACATTTCGATTTTCGACCCGTGGATGGATGTGCGGACCACAGAGTAACTATAACTAGTGCGGACTGACGCGAATGGATAAGGCTTCGATCATATTTCGTCCGAGGGATAAGGTGAGGAATGAATATATTAGGGGAAGTCTGAAAGTAGCGCCAGTGACTGAAAAGTTGAGGAGCTATAGGTTAGCGTCAGAGATGTGAATTATTTGAAATACATATATTTCAAATACAAAATGCAAAATACCCATTTTTATTTTATATTTGAAATACTTTTTTTCTAAGTGTATTTTGTATTTTATTTGAAATACTCTATATAAATATTTAGTATTTATAAAATACAAAATAGTTTCGTTGCATTTTTAATTCATTTTTACAATTTTTCATTCTTAAATCCATGATTTCCTTATTTATGAACGCACTGATCGTGATCGTAGTGTTGTCATTGTCATTTGTCAACTAGAACAATAATGCCAACATTGCGGCCCGTGCGAGCCAGAAAAAAAAAACATTGCGCGTCAGTCAACTGTCAAACCATCGTTAAACAAACTTGAGGTCAAAGGCGTGTTCGTGTGTTGATTATTAGTTTTGTTTGTGATTTTTCTCAGTTTTCTTCGCTTGCTGGATATAAATAATTAAAATGTAAGTAATACATCACTTTTATAAATAATTTGTAACTAAGCATCAAGTAGTTTAGTTAAGTACCTAGTTATTGTTATTTTTACTAGCCTAACCTAAAATATAATTTAACCGATATCGAACAACGTTAGTTGATAACAATATCGCATTATTCTATGTTATTGTTTAATTCATGGATTTTACGTGTTTATTGAAATAACACATTTATTTACTAACCCTTAATCTGCACGATAAGCTATTATTTATTATACACTAGCTTCTTACGACAGACGTTGTCCTGTCGTAAAAAAAGTTAATGTGGCCGTTGAGTTTACTCAATTTCTTTATTTTATCAAGCACCATTCTTAATTTTTACCGTACCTCGAAAGAAACTAAAAACGGAACCCTAGGATCACTTTGTTCGTCTGTCTGTCAGCCTGTGTATGTCTGTGCCAGCCGTTTACGCGTGATGATGCCGTGTCCAAGGGATTCATTTTTATATGTATATTGTAGGTACAGTACATAAGTAAGTGATGTATAACCTCTTATTTTTTCAGGGACAAGAACATTCCATTCATATTAAAACACTTCTTCAAAGACATTACAAATGGACGTAGTTATGCAAACGGGAACCAACCCTCAAAATGTTACTTTCGAGATAATTGAGTTTTAAGATCAGGCTCGTACACAAAAGTCTAGGTAAGTCATTTATGATTTATAATTTTACAGTATTATGTAAAGCGTTAAGGGCTATCTAGGAGGACTGAAATAGAAAGGTTTCCTACTGGATAAGTATTTTTTTTTTCGTAAAATATACGCTGGTTCCTTTTTGCAAAATAACTTTTTATTGATTTTGATCAACTTGGTTCCCTATTACGAAGAGATTGAACACGTAAATAAGTAAATAAAAGATTTTTTTATGCTCATTTTAAACTTTTATTAATAAAAAAAAAGAGAGAAAAGAAAGAGAGAGAGAATTATTACATAATTAATCTTAAACTATAGCTTCAACTCCGATTTCTTGAACTTCTTCGTCTACTTCCATGACAAAGTCGATTTCGCCAGAAAACCCTTCGATATCATCTTCCAACTGCTCACTACTGATGAATTTCTGATAAAAGTTTTGAGCATCTTTAGGTATTAGATACAGCAAGCTTTTTAGGTCGATCAGTTTAGCTTCTGGTATCGCTTTCCCATTAGGCCAGAGCAGGTTCATTGCGTCTATTGAGAGAGAAATTGCAGAAGATCCTCTGATTTTTTTATATTAACTTCTTTAATATCATGAGATTCCAAATCGGTTCTCATGAAAATAGAGAACATGTTGCCTTTCTTTAGTATTATTTCTAAAAGGGCTCTCAACGAAGCAATAGTCGAGCTCAAGGACCTCTTAAATAATGCCAAAAACGCAACTCTGACGCACCACTTGGAATCGTTAACTGCAACTAGGTCCACAAACTACCTACTCCTTATGGAAAGCCACGTCAAACCTAAACCAACCCAAAATAACTCGTCCACTCCTGAGAACCTCAGACACTACATGGGCCAGAACAGGTCAAGCAAGAGTAGACGCTTTCGCAAGCCAAAGTCCACTAATCCTAGAGAAGTTATGAAATATCTCTCGAAGCTAGACAATGGAAAGGCCCCAGGGTTCGACCATATAACCAAGGAAGTTCTAGTACAACTGCCAAGAAAGGGAATAGTCTTCCTTACAACACTGTATAACGGAATCCTAAGGGTTGGCCACTACCCAAGCATTTAGAAGATTTCTCAAATTATTATGGTATACAAGGAGGGAAAACCTGCCAACGAGGTCGGCTCATATAGACCGATAAGCCTACTACCTGTCGTCTCCAAACTCTTTGAAAAAATCCTTCTTTCGCGCATATTAAAGCTACTGGCCGAAGACTCAATAATCCCAGACCACCAGTTCGGATTTCGTCAGGAACACGGCACGGTTGAACAAGTCCACAGGGTCGTTGACCATATCAGAAAAACACTGGAACTGAAAGTATACTGTTCAGCGGCTTTCCTAGACATACAACAGGCCTTCGATAAGGTTTGGCATAGAGGCCTCCTCTACAAAATAAAGAACTCATTGCCACACTCGTTCTTCACGATTCTGCACTCTTACCTGTCGGAAAGAATATTTAAGGTAAAGGATGGTGAATATACCTCTACATTCCATGACTTGCTAGTGGGAGTACCCCAGGGTTCGGTCCTGGGCCCCGTGCTGTACAACATATTTACATCGGACCTACCTGAAACACCAGGGGTAATAACTGCCATATTTGCGGACGACACTGCCATTCTTGCTAGTGATAAAGATCCAAATGAAGCATCAAGATCTCTCCAAACTGGACTGGACAAAATTGAGCAGTGGCTTACGAAATGGAGGATCAAAGCCAGTGCCTCTAAGTCGGCCCACGCCACATTCACACTCCGCAGAGGTGACTGCCCACCTGTCAGCCTGGGAACAAACATACTACCACACAATGAGTCCGTCAAATACCTGGGGATGCACCTGGACCGCAGACTGACCTGGAGGGCTCATCTACAGAAGAAAAGAGATGAACTGAACTTCCGATACCGAAGCCTACAATGGCTTCTAGGTAGAAACTCAGTCCTGAGTTTAGAAAACAAGCTTTTGGTGTACCAGGTGGTGCTAAAGCCTGCATGGATCTACGGCATACAGCTTTGGGGGTCGGCGTGCAAGTCGAATGTAGCTATCGTGCAAAGAGCGCAAAATGCCATCCTGAGAAGCCTCTCGAACGCTCCATGGTTCCTGAAGATCGACGAGCTGCACAATGAACTGAATACCAACACAGTCAAAGAGGATATACAGATGTATGCAGCCAAATACAAGAGGCGTCTCAGGGTCCACCCAAACCACTTGACCTCGCAATTGATCACCATAAGCTACCCGAGAAGGCTGAAGAGACCGCACATCATGGACCTGGATTTGGCGTGATAAAGAACAGAAGAGGAACAGCTCACTGGAGCTCTTCCTCTGAATGACGACCACCTACACCACACCTGCTTAAAGTCTTGGGACTGATCGCAGATGCACACGGAAAAAAAAAGTATTATTTCTTTTGTGTTCAGCCAAGACACCATTGAACTATCACTTACTTTTTTTCTATTAATTATCATTTTCTCTAGGTTGCTTGATGATAGAAAATCTTCTTTTCTCATCCGATGCACACACATTGGTTTATTTTTCTTGCATCCTTGCATTATTCGAATGTAATCTTCTTCTGTATATAACCGTTGTTGAAGTTTTAGGGCAGATTCTATTATCCCAAAATCAGTGTCATTGGGCAGAAAGCTGTGGCCAGATTCCAAAAACCGAAGATTAATTTGCTGGAGTGTTGGGTGGTCATTTAACAAGGCTTTTAGCATCAATGTTAATTTGATGTTTCTATTCTGCCCCCCGCAAGAGTCACTCCAAAGTATTAAGCGCTTGACCCTATCACCAAGTCTCTCTTTCACATATTTAATTAGACAAGATCCTACTTCCTGAGGACCTCTACCCGCTTCACCTTCTATACATACGTTACAATGAGCTTGGTCATTGCTTCCTGAGTGGACTTCCCCATTTTTAAGTTGATGCTGAAGAAGTTCTGCTTTTTGTTTATGAGTTTCGTGATTTTCTTCGAGCAAGATCTTTTCTTCTTCTGATACTTGACTTTTTTTACTTTCGAAATAGTCACATTTGTTATATGTAAAAGACACATTCAAAGGTTTGGTGCGAAGGTTGAATTTGGTCAGAAACAAATGCTTTACTTTTGAGTTTTGCAGAAGACAGTGGTTTTTTTTAAACGGATTTCACTTCCTCACTATAGAGCTCATACATTTTCGAAAATGTCATTTCAGGCCTCAAAAACTTAGTGTCATTGCAATTTGCCCCTCGATAATGGGAGACATAAGTAGGTATTTTCTTAATTACGTTAAGAACCAAAGTAAGTACAGAAAAAAAGTAAGTATATAGATAGGATTCTAATTACTATTGCTACTGATTTAGGTACCTACTGAAAGATCGATTCGAGACATGCTAACATTTATTGAATCAAATACGATATAATATTATCAATCATTGCACATCCCTAATAGATTAATGAGTGTTGCTAGATCAGATTTGGGGTTTCCACTTTTTTGTGTAAGGATATTTTAATAATTTTGTCGTATTTTACGTAAGTAAACAAAAGTTATGCTGTAAAGTATGTACTTATTAAAATTGGCTTTTTAATACGTAAATAAGAACCAAACGACATAATTTTTGTCGAGTTTTGAAAGTTAAATATGCAAACTAGAACCAAGTCACATTTTTCCTATGATTTTAAATTTTTTTATACGCAAACAGGAACCAAATTACAATGGTTCTTTCAAAGTTTCGAAGTTTAATTACGCAAATGGGAACCGAACCACATGGTTCCTTTCTAAAAAAAAAAATAATATAAAGTGTATACTTTTGTTCGGTAAAAGGGAACCGTGTGGCTTGGTTCTAGTTTGCATTATACAAATTTCAATGGTTTTCGGGGACCATGTGCTATAGTTCTATTTAACATTTTAAATTTTCTCGTTTTTTGAAACTATGATGCATGGTTCTTGTTTGTTTTTTTCAAATTTTATAAAATGTGGTTTGGTTCCCAAGTGGCATACCTGTAACTTCATCATGAACTGCCCGATTGCTATGATCTTTTTAGAGCATATAGATTACGCCTCTAGGAACCTGCCTATGCATATAACTCAATTTCGGCCAAGTTGAGGGTTGGTTCCCGTTTGCATAACTACGTCCAAATGATCCTGGAAGTGACGTAAATATATCTGGAACTTGCAAAAAGTGTTCGAAAACACTAAAAGGAAGTTTGAATTCTACATCCAACTTTTTGAACCATTTAAAAGTAAGTAAAGCTAAAAATTTTAATTGTATTTTATTTTGTTAAATAAATTATTTTGATTTCAAAACTGATTAGCTAATAAATAGGATTTTATGTAATATAATATGAAATAATATAATCGCAGATATTCTATGCTTTAAACTATTAATTATACTTTTGCAGAGAAAAGGACATGCTGATATATTAGAAGAGTACGAGAAACTCAAAATACAACATAACAGGAAGAGGAAAAATGTTGGTGATACTGGTGAGGGATGCAGTTCATCTAAAACATTGAAACAATCCACTCTTCCAGCCATCTTACCAAAGTCAGTTAATTTCGACAAGTTACTTGTGAATTTTTTAGTGGAGACCATGTCACCTATATCAATTGTAGAAAATAAATCCTTTAAGGCTCTAATTGAAGGTGCACAGCAATTAAGTGTTCCACCGAAAATAATGTGCAGGCAAACATGTAATAAAAAAATTGCAGAACAATACACAGAATATATAGAAAATACAAAAGAACAATTGAGAAAGGTTGATTTTATATGCACCACAGCTGATATATGGTCATCATCTAAGAGAAGTTATCTAGGGGTAACTGCTCATTGGATTGATTGTGATAAATTTAATCGGAAAAGTGTAACTTTGGCTTGCAGAAGATTCAAGGGAACACATAGTTATGATAAAGTAGCTGAGCTGATTGCAGAGATTCATTCTGAATTTGATTTGAAACTGTCAAAAATAATAAAGACTATTACGGACAATGGATCAAATATGGTCAAAGCTTTTAGAATATATGGACAAGATTCAGATACAGGAATAAGTAAAGGAACTCTTATGCAGAATATTGATGTAATGCATGATAATATTGACGATGGAGATGATGATGATGATAATGTGTTAACCCTAAGACAATTTTCGGAGTCATTTGAAGAATTCGATGAGTTGCAACTGCCTAATCATGAAAGGTGTGCCACACACACATTACATTTAATAGCTTCACAAGATATGGATAAGGCTAGATCCCAAAGTAATTCATACAAAAAAATGTATGATACAGCTATGGCAAAATGTCGAGCAGTTTGGAATCTATGTTCGAGGTCCCCTAAAGCCTGTGAAATATATTTGGAATCAACTGGAAAATCCCCTACTTATCCATGTCCAACAAGATGGAATTCATACTATAATTGCATTCAAGATCTATTGGTAGTCAAGGGTACCCTAAATGAAACTTTTAAGAAACTAGGGTTGCCTATTTTTAAAGAAATTGAAATTCAATTTCTTCTTGAATATGTAAGCTGTTCAAAGCCTATTGCTGATGGCATCAGAAGTTTAGAAGGGGACAAAGATACTTACTATGGATGTCTTATACCAGAACTGATGAGAATGCAAAGAATTCTAAGCAGCTTGAAAATGGATAACCTTACATATTGTGATGTATTAATAGATGTTATTACAGAAAGTCTTAATAGGCGTTTTGAGAGATTTTATAAATTAGAAGAGCCAAAAGCAAAAGATGGCATAATAGCATCAGTATCTTATCCCTTTTTCAAAATGAAATGGGTGCCAAAAGCCAACAGAGAATACATCAAAGAAGTATTTGTTTCAGAAGTGAGAAAGATAAAACAAGAAGACGAAAAGAGTTCCCAACATACTGACTCTTATAAAAAGAAGGAAAGGACAGAATCTTATTATATGTTTGTTGAGGACTCTGATTCTTCAGCAGCCAGTGATAATGTTAATACAACTACAATAGATCTGGAAACACTACAATATTTAAAAGATGAAGACAATACCTTAGAATCCTTGAACAGGTATCCTACTGTAAAAAAACTCTTCCTTAAATATAATACCTGCTTACCGAGTTCTGCCCCTGTAGAACGACTATTTTCATTTGGTGGAATGATTATGAGGCCCCATAGGCGGAACATGAAAGATGAACTCTTTGAACAAATACTAGTTTTAAAATCAGTTCAATAAATAAAAGTGGTTTTCCTTAACAATGTATTTTATTTTCAAAACCTATTTTAAAAATACGTATTTTGCATTTTGTATTTAAATACTTTGATTCAAAACTATTTTGTATTTCTATTTGAAATAGTGCTAGCAACTATGCATTTGCATTTTGTATTTAAATACTTTTACTAAACTATTTTTCACATCTCTGGTTAGCGTGGTATGAGCACGTAATGCGGAGGGATGAAACTCATTTAACTAAAAGGGTGATGAAATGAATGTAGATGGATATGTGAGTAGAGGTAGACCTAAGAAAAGATGGATGGATTGTGTGAAAGAAGATATGGGTAAGAAAGGAGTGGATATGATGACGAGTGATAGAGGAGAGTGGAGGAAGAGAACATGTTGTGCCGACCGCATGAGCGGGATAAGGGCAGGCCGATGATGATGATGATATACGATAACTTTCATAACCACATTCAATCAATCACAGTCACATGTTTTAAAAAGCTCGGATTTGTATCCCGAAACTGTAGAGATTTTAAAAATATAAGAGCCATAAAAATGCTCTATACATCCCTTGTACGTTCTAAACTAGAATCTAGTGCTATTGTCTGGAACCCTTATCAAGGCACATATTCGCTGATGCTTGAAAAGGTCCAGAAGAGATTTCTAATGTTTCTCTATAAAAAAATGTGTGGGTACTACCCATTTATGTATCCAACAAAATTTTTACAAGGAACTTTAGGCTTTAACTCCTTAGAGACAAGGCGATTAAAAGACCAGATGTTATTTTTGTGCCGCCTTTTAACCCTTAATCAAACAAAAGTCATATATGTACCACTTAGGTTGATAACAAAAAAAACTATTTTTTATTGTTTGGCAGGACTTGAATTTGAAAGTATTGAAATCTCTGATATTTTTGCTATCTATTAGGCTGCCAACTTTATCCTTGTCACTTTTGCCTGTCAGTGAAAAATGATGTCAAATTTTTTTTTGCGCCAAATTTGACATTTAGTTCGTATTTTTGCGTGTCACTTTCAAACTTTTGGAATTTTTGTTCGGCGAAGAATTTGTTAAGTGCTCTTGGAGTTCAAATAGGTAAACTCTATTATATTTAAGAGGTCCTACATGCATAATAATGAGAATATTATCAAGATTTGCATAGTTTTTGATCACTCAAAGTAGAGACTGTAAGTGGTATCTATTTTACCATTGTCCATATAGGTAAAGTTCTTAATCGAATTGTATACATAAAAATGTGTGTAAGTATAGTGTGACTTTTGAAAGTAAATTGTTTGTTTTAGTAAATTACCATGTTTAAAAAACCTAAAAGAATCATTTTTCAAGGAAACAACATCTTCCAAACAACAGCAAGGCTCTAAATGGCATCTCAGACCCAAAGTTAACAAGTTTAATATAAAATTAGACTAGATGAGAACAAAAACTAAAATAACAATCATAAATAAATGGGAAATTGTGGAAAAAACCTTTTACGTAGGTAAAATCCTATTTATTTTCATATTCTCAGGCTAATTATTTTTTACGACTGTAGTCACGGGAAACCACTAGTCTAAAGTTATGAACAGACCGTAACAGACAATGGTAATATACGTACCACCAACGAAAAAAATGTCAAGTCCTACATGGACAATGGTAATATACATACCACCAAAAAATCACCCCCTTCCACCCCCTTTTTTTGATTTTTTCCAAAAGAAATGGAATCAGAGACCCCTAATTACCCAGAAACCACATCTTTTTTTAAAATATCATGGCCAGGGGCTCGCGTTTGTTTAAGGGTTAAGAGGTCAAACCGATTGTCCTATTCTTTTGAGTGAGGCTAGCCGTCTTTGCGTCCCAGAACAGCGAAACAGATTCCGGCCAGGCCGAGTCCGACTGTTTGAGCCAATACGCGTGCGCACGTTGTATTGCCAGCAGTCGCCTATTTCCCGCGCTCAGCGCAACCTTAACGAGCTCACTCATGGTTGTACATCCTCAGTTAGACGAGTTTGCGGATGGCTGGAAGGAGATAGAACGGTTGTGCCTAGAGTTTTGTGAAAGTTTTTAAAGTTAATTTTTGTTATACTCGTACCTATAGTTGTAGTAAATTCTTTTCAATTGTTTTGTCTAAATGTTATACTTACTAGGTGGAGTTTCTTGGTCATGGCCCATGTTTGGCATCCATAGTATATTACTGGTAATATGCAGGAGTTAAATAATTGTCTTTTTATTTTTATGTTGTATTTTTTGTTTTTCATGATATCTTTGAGCGCCCAATATCTCTTCCATGCGTTTGTCGTTCTTCTGTCTACTTCTTGGGCCATTTGGTCTTGAAAAGAAATTAGTTGTCCCAGATATATGTATGACTTTACATGTTCTAATTCGTCACCATCTACGTGTATGCTAGGTCCTGTTCTATTGGTCATGATCTTAGTTTTAGATTTGTTAATTGTTAGGCCAGCTTCTTTACTCTTGGTGGCAAGGTCTTGGAGCATTCTTTGTAGTGTTTCTGGGTTCTCTGTTATCAGTACTAAATCGTCTGCGAATCTGAGGTGATTGAGTTTGCAGCCATCGATATTAATTCCATAGTCGTCCCATTCCAAAGTTCGTATAATTTCTTCCAGCACAGCCGAGAAAAGTTTTGGTGACAGAGGATCACCCTGTCTTACTCCTCTTTGGATTTGGAAACTTTTTCCTTGTGTTTCCAGCCTAACCTGTGATGAGCTGTTTAGATATACTTTTTTGATTAATCTTATATATTTCAGTTCAACACCTTGGTTTTTAAGGGCTTTCCAGATGCAATGATGTTCTAAGGAGTCAAAGGCTTTGGTGTAATCTATGAAGGCCAGGTAGAGTGGATATCCATATTCCTGACATTTTTCTATTGTCTGTTTTAGGCTGTGCATGTGATCTGTGGTCGAGTAGCCTGATCTGAATCCGGCTTGTTCTATTGGTTGGTGGAAATCTAGGGTTTTAGAGATGCGGTTCAGTATGATTTTTGAAAAGACTTTATAGACATTGGACAGGATGCTGATGGGTCTATAGTTGCCTATGTCGTCGACCAAGAAACTCCACCAAAAATTAAGAACTTGCCAGAGGAGCATGGAGAGAAGTTTACTGGGCTACAGAAGAAAAGACAGGAAGCAGGCCTCAGAAATAAGAAAAATTACAAAATTTGAAGACATAAACACGAAATGCAAAGAATTGAAGTGGAGATGGACTGGCCACATGATGAGAGAAAGGGCACAGAAGTGGACAAGGATCGTGACAGAGTGGACCCCGAGGTACAACACAAAAAGAAAGAGAGGTAGGCAGCGGAAAAGATGGTAGGACGACATCAAAGAGGTTGCGGGTCCACTCTGGCAGCGAATAACAAGGAGCAGATCGGAGTGGAAGCGGTTGGAGGAGGCCTATGTGTCCACAGGACACGCTGAGTAGGACTGGTGTGCATAATATAATTAAGAAAAATGTTAACTCAGTGAAATAAAGGCTTTGAATTTGAATTTGAATATACTTACTATATTTTATTTTTTCTGTGTAATTTTCTGATGTTTTTATTATGTGTACATGTATTTATTAACTATGATGATCTGGAATTTCTGTAATGTTATAGTTAAGTTCTATCTAAATAAATAAATAAATGATACGTGAAAACCAGAAGAAATAAAGAAAGAAAAAACGTTTATTTATGACATCCATCGTAAAATAACAGACACTTTGGAACTAGAAACTAAAGCACACAAATCGTAAAAAGTATCTCCAAGCCGTACGTACAGTAAAGATGTCATAAATTGGTGACCGACTCAGCATAATACTGCGTTAGGTTAAATTATAACGCAGCGCTGATCTTCCGTTTTAGTTATTGTAGCTGTTGGTTTTCCTAGAAGTAAATATACAAAATAAACATGTAAATGTTGTTGAAAATAAACTATAAATGTAATAAAACTCTGCTTTAATAGCGACAGTCAATTGAGGCTTAGAAGAAAAACTCTTACATAGATACATCACAGGCATATGGCTTTTCTCCAGTGTGAGTTCTCATGTGTTTATTTAAACCACCCTTATTATAAAAACTCTTATCACATACATCGCAGGCATATGGCTTTTCTCCAGTGTGAGTACTCATGTGTTCAGCCCGATGTGCTTTTCGAGAAAACCTCTTATCACATACATCACAGACATATGGCTTTTCTCCAGTGTGAGTTCTCATGTGTTCAGCCCGATGTGCTTTTTGAGAAAAACTCTTATCACATACATCGCAGGCATATGGCCGTTCTCCAGTGTGAGTTCTCATATGTTTATTTAAATTACTCTTAGTATAAAAACTCTTATCACATACATCGCAGGCATATGGCCTTTCTCCAGTGTGAGTTCTCATGTGAACAGTCCAATTTACTTTGTGAGAAAAACTCTTACCACATACATTGCAGGCATATGGCTTTTCTCTAGTGTGAGTTCTCAAGTGTGCAGTCAAGCGAGACTTATGTGAATAACTCTTATCACATACATCGCAGGCATATGGCCTTTCTCCAGTATGAGTTCTCATGTGTTTTTTTTAATTACCCTTATTATAAAAACTCTTATCACATACATCGCAGGCATAATATGACTTTACTGCAGTGTGAATTCTCCTGTGTTTATTTAAATCACCCTTATTATAAAAACTCTTATCACATACATCGCAGGCAAATGGCTTTTCTCCAGTGTGAGTTCTCGAGTGTGCAGTCAAGCGAGACTTATATGAATATCTCTTACAACATACTTCGCAGGCATATGGCCTTTCTCCAGTGAGAGTTTTCATTTGTTTATCAACAAATTTATTTAAGGCCAAACTATTCATGTTCTTGGATGTAAAGCAACACCTGCCCGCCCTTTTCTCTCTGTGCTTTGTTGCATCTGTGCTCGAGGAAGAGAACTCTGTTGGTTGATGTCCGTCAATAGGTCGGTCAACCACATTTGGGAAGTCTACTGCTGTAACAACTGGCTCTTCCTCCGTAAATTCATCTTTTACAACAAATTCTTCCTCACTACAGACAAATTCTTCTTTTACAACATATTCTTCATCAGTGGTGGCTAATTCTTCTTTGATATTAGGTGAATTAACACTATTTTTGATATTAAAAGCCATGATTTGCATAGAGGATGCAGACAGGCTACTGCATATTGTGGGGTTGAGCTTGAGGATATTTTCATGTGATGCCTGAAAATAAACATTAGCATGATTGAGTTGTGGAAGGTGGGCCTACCCTGGCATCTTTGTGAATTGTAGACAAGGAAAATAATGTTTGGTATAGTCCATGGCACAATGAAAGGATCTGGCCGGTGTACTTCCCTGCCTCGAGAGGCTACTGCTCAGTCGCTAGCCTTATTTATAAATTATACTGTATTCCTTTAGTGCTCCAACTATTTATACTCCTAGGTCAACTACTTCACCAGATGTGTATAATTAGAATGTTCCTCTGACAAAGCTCTTGGTACTAATCTTGATCAGAAAATTTTATGGTATTTACCTCAATGCCTTTGTCTAGCATAACTTGGAGTGTTTTCTCAGAGCAGAGAGCCATCTCCGCGAACCTGTGGCATCTCTGCAGCCGCGAGTGGCAGATGTAGCACACTGCCTGCGGCCCGCGCGCGCTCAGCTGAAACACGCCGATTGGACAGCTCGGTAAGGCTGGACATGAGGCCCCGCGGGGTTTGGTTAACAATTTCAGTGGAACGTACCTTAGTATTCGTGAGTTTCTCATAGATATTCAAGGTGTGGTTTTGAAGGTCATACATTCTAGCGTCGCCCACCAAGCACACTCTGCACACAGATGCCATAGTTACTACACTTCCCGCCCAACGGATCCAGGCCAGTATTAACAACCTTGATTGAGCTAATTATCTTTCAAAGGGCGTAGAATTATCGTGCATTTACCGAATTGGACCAAATTATCGTATAAACAAAATCGTACAAAACAAGATGTCTGTAAATTCAGCCAACCAAATTAGTGTTCTTCTTCTTCTTTTAATAAATGGCAACAAAACCACAGAGAACAAAACGCACAGAACCATGGATTTAGCATGGTACCTCTTTTATCTTAGCCCAATGATGTTTTATACATTAATAAATGTCATTTTTTGTGCAAAATTGTGCAGTTCCGTTTTTAAGTATGGCAACATTATTCTTTCACTTCCGGTTAAGTCGACATAGTTCTAGCTACTCGACAACAGATGGCTATAGTTTAGTTGCGGAATAGTGTGAATTCAGGCATTTTATGAAATTGCAGTGCCAAAATTTAGTTCTGCTACTCTTAAATAGATGACGCTATTTCTGCTATAGTTTTTCAATTTAATTTAGAGTAAGTACAATTAACAACAAACAACACATAAACATAAAACACACAACATAACATAACATAAAACATATATGAATGGGCGAAGGCCTTCGGGCTTTTGGTCAACCCCTCGAAGTCTCAGGCTCTACTTTGCGGCAGCCCGTACATGCTGAACATAGCTCGGCAATCTCCTATCTCCCCTCTATGCTATAGCAATTCTCCTATTCACTTTTCTGCTTTTGCCAAGAATCTGGGAGTAATTTTTGACCAATCTTTATCCTGGCAGAAGCAAGTCAATGCTATCAGCCAGCGAGTTCACTACTCTTTTCATTCCCTTAAACGTTTTCAGAAGTTCCTTCCACTAAAAACAAAAATTACTTTAGCTCAGTCACTTCTTCTCCCCCTAATTGATTACGCTGACTCTTGTTTCCTTGACGCCACGGAGGAATTACTCAACAAATTAGAACGTCTTCAAAATTTATGTATTCGGTTTATTTTTGGGTTACGGAAGTACGATCACGTGTCAATGTTCAGAGCTCAGTTAAAATGGCTTCCAATCCGTCGGAGGCGTGATCTGCACGTCCTCTCACTTCTCTTTAACATTCTAAACAACCCTTTATCTCCTTCTTACCTCCGTGAGCGTTTTGATTTCCTTTACCCTCGTGACCAACCTTGTAGAACAACGAGTTCCCTTCTCCTCAAATTCCCAGTTCACTCCTCAAGCTGTTATGGTGACTCATTTACTGTCGATTCGGTTAGGCTATGGAATTCTCTCCCGCACGATATTCGTGCTAGTCCCTCACTATTCACTTTCAAGCGTAAAGTCAGAGAGCATTACCTGTCTTTATAGTTATGTTATTTAGGTATATGTATGTTTGTGTATGTTTATGTATGGTATTTAATATTCATTGTTTGTAAGTATATGTATGTAGTACTTTTTATTTTAGTGTAAGTATTATTATTTACTTAATATTTAGCTATTATTTCATTAAATTAAGTAGGTTAAGGACGGAAACCTTTTTAATTATGCCAAAATGCACAATGCACCCACGGTTACAACCCCATCTCTCTCTCTCCCATAAGGTTTGCTGTAAGAGAACTCTTTTCAGGGTTAAGCTCGCCTTTGCCATTACTTCTCTAGATTAAGTGTTTTTGTATATCATTTCTTTGTGCAATAAAGAATAAATAAATAAATAAATAAATAAACAACAAACTTTTTGCACTTTTATTTGTACTTTTAATTCGTTTTAATTAGTACTTTAGCGCCAGCCCGGCTAGCTAGCTCCTACTGGGGTTCCTTTTCAATAAGTTCGACGCACAGGTATGTAAAACACGTATAATAACTATAAAACACAGGTATAGTAAAAACAATGGAGTAAATAAAATAAATAAATAATAAAATAAAATACGTTTATTTCTGGCACTAAAGACCCATATCACATCAAATTACATATAAGCACCTAAGAGAAAAGAAAACATGAAAATTAAAATTAAAAATAAAATGTATAAAAATATACATTAATCATTTTCGATTACTGTCCATATGGACGGTTATCCAGTGTGCGTAAATAGGATTATTTACGTAGTCAGAGACAGCCCTCAGTATTCCGTTGTTGGAGCGATGTAGCCTACTCCAGAAGGACGCTATGCGAGTTCGGATGATCGCATAGAAATCGGGAATCCCCTCCTCGGAGAACATGCTCGATGCGCTGCAGTATCTCGGAAACTTCATAAGAATCCGGTATGCATCATTATACTGAACTCTTATGGTGTTTATGGCCTTTCTTGTGAAGTTTGACCAGAGTTGGCAGGTGTACATGCCGAGACAGTATGCTCTGAAAAGTGTGTTTTTCACATCCTTACTGCAGTTGTTAAAGCGACGTGCGAGCATGTTACTCCGGACCGCGAGGGCTCTCCGCTCCCGTTCGATGTCATCATCGTCCCTCAGCTTCTCAGTCAGCAAGTGGCCGAGGTATCTGAAGTGTTTTACCACTTTGATTGTGGAGCCATTCATGCAGACCTCGGGCACCTTCTCGGGACCTCCTCCAGACCTGAATACCATCATCTCCGTCTTTTTCACATTATATTTTAGTCCATGAGAAAGAGCATATTTTTCACAGATTAAAACTAGCTTACGAAGCCCTTTGATCGAGGGGCTGAGGAGCACCATATCATCAGCATAACTAAGGTTGTTAATACAGACGTTGCCCATATAACATCCCACCTTGGTGCTCCGCAGCTCCTCGATCAGGCTATTGACATAAAGGTTAAACAGGTCAGGAGAGGTCAATCCCCCTTGACGCACCCCGCACTCTAGTATGTAGTCACTAGAGATCGTGTCGCCCCATCTTACATTATTAGTTTGGTTTCCATACCAGTATCTCAACAGATTCACCACGTAACTTGGGATTTTCACTTCATTCAGTTTTGACCAGAGAATTTCATAATTCACTAGGTCAAATGCACGGCTGAGGTCAAGGAAGCACGCGTAGACTGAGGTATTTTGTGAGGTATAATAATTCACTGTACTTTTTAGGCTCATGATGGCTGAATCCGTTGAGAGCCCGGGACAGAAACCGAACTGTGCATCGTCAATATTTAAGTTCGTCCGTAGGTCTGGATATATAAGACGCTCCAAGACTTTACCCACAACTGTACCTAGAGAGATAGGGCGATAGTTAGAAGAAGCGCTGAGATCACCCGTTTTATTCTTTACTATAGGAACAACTGTTGTCTTCATTAAGTTATTCGGTAGGTAGCTATACTTAATACATATATTATAAAATCTACATAAATAATCAGATAATTTGTCGCTACCCCAGAGTATGTGCTCAATACCGAGACCATCAATGAAATATCATCAATGAAGTAAAAATGAAAGAAAACTAATAAAATCACAATGTCTGTGTCCGGTAAAGCGCACGCCACTTGATCACTCATTGAGATAAAATGTACTAATCTCAATGTGATCACTCGCGAAAGCGCGCCGGGAGACGAACCTCGCGCGGTCGGCGTGAGGTGGCGCTAGGCGTTGCGGGAGATGAACGCGTCGCGGATGTGATTACTACTGTTTTGGCGCGACGCGACGTGGTCCATCGTGTAAATTTAAATCGTAACGTCCGGTACTGCGCGTTACTGACAGTACTCTTAATTTTATGTTTTTACCGAAACCTCGTTCAAGTTTTCAGGAATGCCACTGTTTCTTTTATACTATTATATATGTATAATATTACGTATTTACAAACAACAAGTATATATTTACGTATTTACCTGCGGTCGGTGACTTGAACACTGTTTTTATCTTTAGTTTAATTAAATTACTTAATTATGTATTTTTATGTTTATTGTTTCGTGTAAATATTCTGTAATATGTCTTAATATAAATATAATTTATTCGCAATAAATAAACGAAAGTTTACATGTGCCAACTTTCATCACATACATAACAGTATACATATAAGAATAATTTTTTATTTACAGAAACTAAGCTACTACAATATGTACATAAAATTACAAAATATAATAGAATCAGTCAAGCTATCTAAGGATCGTCGTAAAAACGATCTATAGATAGCTCAACTGATCCAGGTCACTGACAGTCGGATATAAGTAGTAGATATATCAGTTATCTGGTTCCCATAGTACCTACAAGCTTTGCTTAGTTTGGGGTTAGATGATTGATCAGTAACAGACACCAAAACCATGTTTAAATTTTTTTTGGTAATTATAAAATAGCGGTGTATAAATCATTTTTCATCCCATCTATTCGAAAAGGACGACTTGGTTCGCCTTTATGTGCACCCAAAGGTGGTGTTTTCTATAAGAAACTTTGAGCGGGCAGTAATGAGTTTTTATTCCTCTTTAAGTGCGCCGCAATTATCTTTGCCGCGCACTTTTTGAATTTGGAACATCTTAGTGTTAAGACTGGCTTCATGGTTTTGTTTTGAAGAATGAGTTCTTCAAGTGACAGTGAAAGTATACAATTAACTCCTGAAAGTATTAGAACTGACGCAAGAAATCGCTACTTATTTGAAGTTACCAGATAACAAGCTGTATACAGGACATTGTTTTCGTCGTACTTCTGCTACCCTTTATGCAGATTCTGGAGCGGACTTAACTGTTCTCAAGCGACATGGAGGATGGAAGTCGAGTGCTGTAGCAGAGGGGTATATAGAAGATTCCATCGAGAGCAAGGCGAAAACATGTGAACGCATCGTGGAAAACATTAAATTGCAACCTTCAGATTCAGTTAATCCATCCATACCACTGTCGCCGCGCCCATCTACTTCCAAACCACGAGATTCACCGCCACATTTTCCTCAAAATGAGCCAGATTCGGACATTATTTCAAACACGCAGAATATAAAATCTACAACAATCTCTATTCCTAATAAAACTGTAACAATTAATTTTCATAATTGCGAAAATGTCTCAAATGTAAATATAAGTTTTTAGTTGTTTTATTATTAAATACGATTTAATTTAGTTGCCTTTTATTTTCTCATAGAGGGTGATGAAAAGTAGAGTGTATCACTCGGGCGCAAAATATATTTTTGGCTCGGGCGAAGTACTTTGAATCCCTCGCTATGTTCAGGATTCTACTAAAGAATCCCTCGCTACGCTCGGGATTCTACTCTAGAATCCCTCACTTCGCTCTGGAATCAAAAAAACGCCCTCGCCGTAAAAATATTATTTTGCTCCCTTATGATACAATCTACTATTTCACACCCGGTTCTCGAAAACCATACAATTTTTCGACTCACAGTCCTTAAAGAAAGTAACTCGTTTCTCCCTCCTAAAAAACGGGAGGTAAAGTTGTATGGGATTTCATTTCTCCCTCTGAACCTCATGTGAACAGATAAGTAATGAGATTTGAATTTCGAACTTCAACATTTCTATTAAAATTTTTACTATTGAGTCCACACCAAATACCTAGAACTTATACGAAAAAAAAAGAAAAAATTAGGCAACTAATCTTTTTCTTCCGAATTGATCTTTGATGTTTCATTGAAAATGTTTACCATAGAATAAAATAAAATAAAAATAGAATCTGATATAAATAGAATCTGCACCAAGTAGAATTTATTCAAATATAAGGAAAAAGTGTTGTTAATGCCTCCAAACTATTGAGCGATCTAATGTTGTTGCATATTAATGCTAAAATATTTTTTGAAAATAAACGGACGACCTCAATAAAATATTTTTTGGGAATGACGACCTCGACTCATTCGATAGTCGGTGGTGGGAGCTATCAAAGAAGAGAGATGGTTGGAAAGAATTAGACGAGACCTTTGCCCAGGAGTGGGACAGTGTGGGTTGAATAAAAAAAACGAACAGATTATTATTATTCTACCTATAAAACCTGTTCATTAGACTTGCTTGCTATTTTCTGGGTGTAAGTATTCACTATTTTTCTCGCAGTGCCTATGTGTGAAAAGTAATGTATTCACCTCGGGGATAAAGCTGTCTTAGTCTTGGGCGCTCTTGACTCCCTCGCTGTCTCAGGATTCTAGTCAATGGTTACCTTACTATCTGCCGAAAAATGTAATCCAGAATTTTGAAATCCAGATAACGTTTGATAGATATTCAAAATCCAGATAGTACGTTTTACATCGTTTTATTATTCCGACATTACACAAAGCAGATGTTTCATTTGACAGATACACTAAAGAAAGATTATCATTTAGTTTTTTTTTTCATTTGACAGAACTAACTATAAGTCGAAGTCTTCATTACAAGCGAGTTATTGACTAGGTTACCCTAGTCAATAACTCCCGAGTTGTCGCTCGGGAGTTAACTAAAGAATCCTTCGATGCGCTTGGGATTCAATATGGCGCCCGTGACATAATACACTGCTTTATCCTCTTGGTAAATAATCTACTATTATAATCCCTGCCAGTGGCGTTGATTCTGTTGTTCACTGACTAAAGTTAACTAGACTAAAATGCTTCGTTCTTATTTCAATAACGATAAAGTCCAAAATGGAATGACTATTACAGTGGCATTCCTAAAATTTCTTAATTTTAGTAAAAATTAAGTATTTGTGGGTAGATTTAGTCAAGACCATTTTGCTAGCCGTGTAAAACAGCTGCTAAAGAAGCTCAGAGGCGCCATTTTGATTATACTTTTAGTTATGTTACTTTCAACGACATGCCATTTTCGTCTTTAGTGAGAACAAAATAAGAACGTGCAAGTTTGTTAAGTTAAGTACCTACTACCAGTCGAACAAAATTAAAAGTACTTTAAACTTATTATGTTAGTCGTATCTCTTTCAGCTAGATCACTGATGGTCTACTTGTAGCTTCGATCCTAAGGTCGGTTCTCAAACGGTGAAGCAAAACATCGTGAGGAAACCAGCATGTCGTAGAACCTAGACAGGTCTTCTTCTTATCGTGTCACTCTTTAGAACCAGTGTGGTGACAGGATAATAAGTGTGCTTCGAAGAGGCTCCTTTCGTGCACTTGACCCCATGTTTTCAAACTTTTTTGGTTTTACGACATGACGGTTTCATCACTATGTTATTTACTGTTTGAGTGTACTGGCAGTTGGCTATGGTGAACATACAAATACAATTAATTTTCCATACAAAAACTAATTAGTGCACGACTTGATTCACACCCACGGCCTTTCGGAAGACAGATACGCTTCCACTAGACCACCTGTGCTTCAAACTTTTTCTAAAATAAACAAACTAGGCTTTTCTGTAAATCTATATATATAAAAGAAAGTCGTGTTAGTTACACCACTTATAACTCAAGAACCGCTGACCAGATTAAGCTGAAATTTGGCATGGATAAAGATTATACCCCAGGGACGGACATAGGCTACTTTTTTTTTTAAATAACTAGCTGACCCGCGCAACTTCGTCTGCGCATTATTAGGAACAAAGTAGAGGAGTTTTGAGTGAATCGAGAGTAGGTATATACAAAATATAAAACTCCGTCGCTTGTTATGATAATAATATCCATACTAATATTATAAATGTGAAAGTAACTCTGTCTGTCTGTCTGTCTGTCTGTTTGTTACCTTTTCACGCCCAAACCGCTGAACCGATTAAGCTGAAATTTGGCATGGATAAAGAGTATACCCCAGGGATGGACATAGGCTACTTTTTTTTGTCAATTACCATAAGGGGGCGGGAAAATAAGGGTTGGAAGTTTGTATGGGGAAAAAAGTTAAGCAACCCTGGGCGCGGTCATAATAAGGATGGGTGACCGCCCGAAGCCACTTTTTGCACTCTAAATTTTTTCGTTTTTTTTTTGTATTTTGCATAATAAATTATTTTAAAATTAATGATAAACATGTAACATGTGTGTTCCCACCCATCAATATATCCGAACTCCGAAGTTATGATTTTTTGATATTAAAATATTTTTCCTTGGCTATAGTTAGAACGCCATCTATCGGTCTAGAGGTCAAAACTACTTTACACTTTTTTCCTAGGTGGCGTTTTTACTATGGCGGAGATCGAGTATAATTTTCTTTGATTTTGAGTTTTGAAAAGTTAATGGAGATTTTTGCTAAGAGTTTTCGATATTTTTATATTGCTGACGAAGTCGCGGGTAGGTGTTGCCGCTCGCTTCGGCAAATCTGACACCAGTTGCCGCTATCGTGTTGTTCTTAACATTGCAAGATCTGGGTAAGATTTTCCCTACCTCTATCTATTAAGGGATTCTTGAGAGAAACATAACGCAATATTAGTTAATAATTTTATTTCGAAATTTTAAACCACACAGTTCTTGCTATAAAAAAATACGTTTCGAGTCAATTTCTTCAAAAACTCGCTGCGCTCGCTTCAGCGATTCTGTACCAATTACCGTATTCGTTTTGTTCTTAGCATTGCAAGATCTGGGTAAGATTTTTCCTACCTTTATCTATTAAATGATTCTTGAGAGAAACATATATAAAAAAAAATATTATATCATGCGACGGAGTTTTATATTTTGTACTCTCGATTCACTCAAAACTCCTCCACTTTGTTCCTAATAATGCGCAGACGAAGTTGCGCGGGTCAGCTAGTTTTTTTTATATTTATGTTTCTCTCAAGAATCCCATAATAGATAGAGGTAGGGAAAATCTTATCTTAAAATCTTAATAAGATTTTCCCTACCTACCTCTATCTATTATTGGATTTTTGAGAGAAACATAAATATAAAAAAAATATGATTATACTCTCGATTCACTCAAAACTCCTGTACTTTGTTCCTAATATTGCGCAGACGAAGTTGCGCGGGTCAGCTAGTTATTTATAAAACCACCTACATCAACTTTCAGACAATCAACTTAAAGGTAAAGTTTAAATGTAAGGTAATGTAGGTAAGGTTTAAATGGGCTACTTTTTGGCAATTTCTTGCTGCAATTGTATAGCCGCCAAGTTGCCGATTATATCTCGAAACACAGTGCAATAAATACTGTTGTAATATTGCTATGTAGCCCGGCGATATTGTCAAGATATTTATTTAACAAATATTCAAATAGCAAATATTCAATGCCTAACCGGCTAGATTGCAAATGATTTATCCCGAGTTGCAAATATACTGAGCTATATTGGTCTATAAAAATTGCCAGCAAGATGAAATTTTGTAGCCCGTTTACAGGCTCCTTATGAGGTAACGAAAACTGTTTCATGCTTCAGAGTTAAAAGAATAAACTCGTGCCTACTTTGAATTTAATTATCTAGAATCAAAGAAATAACAATGCATCTATCTAACGTTTTACATAAGTTTTACTGACTTAATTACAGAAAATTGTAATCCCGAAAATCTCGGGATTTGTTAAATTTAATCCCGGGATTTTCGGGACTCCAATACGACCGGGATCCTCCTCTAAGTACAAGTAAGGGCCACAGGGAGGCAGTGAAACAAAATATTTAGTTCATACACCCACATTTTATTAAACAACAACTATTAAACAATTGTTATCATAAGAATAAACAATAATAATGAATAACACAGTCAAAATATTTGATATAATAAATCATTCGCTAGTAATCTACTAAGGACTTAAACAATTTTTTTATAATAAATTAACCATAACCTATCCTTCTAAATTAGGTACTTAATAAAATATGAACAATTAATTAAGTTCAAATAATTCATCAAATAAAACACAGTATTACTACTATCACGGACATCACCGTTTTTCAAGTTATTGTTTAAACATGTTACTGTTTCCTGAATAAAGATTTTTGTATTTTGAAAAAAAAAAAAATGGTATAAAATAATTTGCATTGTGACACTACTTAGGTGCGAAAACACCAGATAGGTATAATAACAAATATATATTTTATCATCATAATATAATTAAGTATAACAAATTAATATAAAGGTATTAAAATAATGAAATCTAAAATTTATATCGTACCTACTCCAAGCGCTTGAGGCTCCAACACCTCTAAATATTTCCTAGAAGCATCCAAATATCACTAGACAACTATCACATTATATATTTTCATAATATTAGCGTATTCAGCGATAAAACCCACTACTTAATATTAAAATATATGAATATATTCGAAGAAATATATTATATAATTTTTATATTACAAAGATTCCAATTTATTACTACGATACACTTTCAGCTCTTTCTTGATATCACTACTTTGATATTAACTTAATGCTAATGATTAATATATTAATTTTAAAGTATAAAATTAAAATACCGAGATCTAGGTAAATAATTTTAGTTTGAAGACTAAAAGTACATTTTGAGGACCCAAACCCAGCTATTGTGTATTTTCCATTAGCATTGATGTAAATAAGAAAATACATAATTAATTCATCAATTATGACTGGATACTGTATAATAATGCATATCGATAATCCTATACATATTTGAAGACAAACATGATTAATTTAATATATAAATAACAATAATACTGGAAGATTATGTGATAATATAATATTATTTTTTATTTAATATTATCAAGGATTCTATACTATTAATGTAATGTTGATTTAAACAATTCTAATTGATCCAAAACAAAAAAAAACATGGTTCTATTTAAATAATGTCTGTGGTAATTATCTGAGTTTAAAATATAAATAATTGTTTTTTATTTGGTCTTGCAGAATTACGTGGATAATTTTCAACAAATTTCATTGGACACCAATCAAGCAGCCATACAAGAATGGGCCCACTGTGTCTATTACAGGGTATTTTTATTCCATACATTATAATTTATTTTGCCCCGGCATGTTCCTTCATGAATCACTGGAAACAAAAGTCCTTTGCTCTGGTGTATACCTACTACAGGCTCTTAATATAATAAAATTATATTAACCACAATATTAAGTTAACAGAACTTAAATAAATGGATATTGTATTATTAAAATAAACAAAGACTTTCCCCTTTGCAGTTATCAAAATTTCTGAATAATATAAAATATTGTAATAGACACGATTTGAAGAAATATTATCCAAATAGTTCCTATTGAGGTAGTGGTATCAAATATCTACGTTCAAACTTCTACGAGTATAATATAACATTCTAATACAACTTCTACTAAAACTCTTAAAGCTTATTTAAAAAATTTAAACCCGATTTTGAGTAAAAGCAATAGGTAATTTTTTGTCTATTTCAAAAATGACATAATTATTATTTTTAAAACCGGGATTTATCACGTACCTATTACGTATTATAGGTACGTGATAAATACCCGGTTTTAAAAATAATAATTATTTCAAAAATGGTTGAGTTGATTGAATAACAATCGTTTTTTTTAATCTTGCACTACAGCATCTCGGTAACTGTTAGGCATACTATATTATGACGCTCTATCAAACCATCTAGATAATAATGTGAATACCTAAGTTCCTAAGACCTAGAATCATATAACACAAAGAAGACATGTATTTGGAATATGATAAAAGTACCTACGAGTACACTATATATACATAGGCAAACAAGCAGAAACACCTACTGTGTATAACCAGTCATAATTGATGTATATTGAAACAAAAATGAATAATATAATTTAATATTCTGATAAAAGGCCTCATCAGATAGATGACTGAAATTTTTAGTGTAATCTTAAGGCAATCATACATCGTTACACAAAATACTTATCTTACATATACTTATCTTATAAAAGTATAATATGCAGGAATATATAACTATTATTGCATACATCTATATTTACACAATTATAAGCCTTCCAAAATTAAATTCTACTCATTGGTCACTGAAAACTAGGTTATATTTAAAATTGTCCAAAATGTGCACTAAAAACATGTGAATTTATTGTAAATTAATATATTATTGTCATATATTAACGGCAAAATATAAAATTATTGTCCTACTTCAGTAAAGACACAAAATATAATAATATTGTCAAAGTCACATGTGCAAAATATAACTAAATAATTGCAAAAGCCATTTTATATTAATAAAAACAATGTATAATTTAAATTTTTATATCAAAGGATTACGTCAAATAGGTATATTATAGAAGGACTTCACATAACGTCATCTAGCCCCAATTAAGCAAAGCTTATTATGGGAAGCAGATGACTATATAAATATATAATATATGTATATATAAATATTATACTAACACACACCCTGACTAAACGGCATTTTTAAATATTATTAATTATAAGCAATATAGATTATAAAATATTTTTATTCTTGAAAATTGGTCAGGAAACATGGGATATAGAGAAAGTAGATATTTTGGGATATGGATAGACATTATGAAATGAAAAGTCTTATCAAAATTTTAGATTCCGACGGGATTCGAACCCGCATCGATCAGACGATCCTCCTAAAGCCGGAGTGCCTAACCGCTCGGCCACGAAATCCTACTTGTCGGTGTCCAAATTTTCGATAAGTCTCATATTTTTCGGTTGAGCACCGATTAGCGCCATCTACACATTATTATGGATAGACATGTTGTTTATTTTCTGCGTTAGCACACATCAAATAAAATACTTGTAGGTAAAAAGTACCTAACCTACTGAACAAAAGGAAGGTTTTTTTTTATTAACTTGAATAATTGTGTCTAAGTAGACTAAGGAGGTAAGGTATTCCCAGTCTGTAAAAAAATGTATAAAAAAATATTAGAATTTATAAAATAAAAATTATAATAAGGTGTTGTGTGCATCGATAAAATATCGATTCAGCGTTACTTCCCTTTATATGACAAAATGGTGAATTTGAAACTTTGAAACTACAGTATACCTACGGTAGATATATTTAGATTACTGTATTTGGTCGTAAATAAGAACTTTGAATAAATATGTTAAATCTAAATTCGGCACAATACATTGGCACTTATTACTAAGCTAACCTCCTAAACTTACCACTCCCAAGAAAACAAAAACAAAATGGCGGTTTCAAGATGGCGTCGTCGTTTCGGCGGGCTTATTCTTCTTCCTCGTTTTGGTAGCTCACGTAGCGAACTGATGACTTCTCACTTATTATCAGGCTCTGCAAATAACATTAATTAACACGTTTACTAGAATTAGAAACTTATTACTGTGGAGACAGGACTGTGTAACTTTAATTGTAATATTCTTTTTCTGTTGTGATGCGACTCCATCTGCCCCTCCTTCGAAATACTGACAGACACTGTGTGCTTAGTATGACTTTTATTCACCATTCGGTATCGACGCCGTAAACGTGGATTTGTATTGGTTTTCATTAGTAATGAGCGAGTACCAATAGATGGCGCTGCTATTTTCCTATACAAATCTGCGTTTACGGCGTCGATACCGAACGCGTAAAAAACTAATATTAGGCACCCTGTACAAGGTGGCAGTGAACGCATTAAGAGTAGGTATACTACTTAGTAAGAGTACCGACAGCAATATAATTAAGTTATCAGCGACACTTAGCTTTAGCTGCTAATGAAAAGATGCGGTTACGTCTGTGTGTGTATGCTTGTGTGTGTGTGTGTGTGTGTGTGTGTGTGTGTGTGTGTGTGTGTGTGTGTGTGTGTTTGTGTGCGTGTGTGTATACCTGCTTCTCGTTGGTGGCGGGCGGTGAGCGCAGCAGCAGCAGACAGGGCGCGTACGCGAAGTTGAGGATAGCTATGATGACCAGCATCCACTCGAAGCCGATGCTATTCATCAGAGCACCGGAAAACGCAGGCCCTGCATAGATAGATTAAGATGATCTGGACTTGGAACTTTAAACTAAAGACACTTGAAGGAACCCTATGACAAAAGACTTTCAAGACTGGAGTCAAATTGAAGACTGTCCTGACTTGACCTATGTGAACCTTCTGACTTGTAAATAACCCCCTCCTGACTTTGGATGGTCTTTCTATCTAAAGTGACCTCTGTAGCGCAGTGGGCGAAGGTCCGCTTGCGGGTTCGATCCCCGCCGCGGGACAAATGTTTGTATGATCTACAGATATTTGTCTCGGGTCTGGGTGTTTCTATGTATAATATACTACGTATGTATTTACAAACAAAAAGTATATAAGTACCTAGTATATCAGTTATCTGGTTCCCATAGTACAAGCTTTGCTTAAGTTTGGGGCTAGATGATGCTGTGTGAAATTGTCCAGGATTATTTATTTATTATTTATTATCTAAAGACCTAAAGACTTTCATTGAAATCTGATTCTCATTTCACTAATTATATCTTCACTGGGTCTTTAGACTTACCCACAGCATATCCCAGACAGAACGCCGTGTCCCCTATAGCATACACGCTGCCGTAGACCGCTGCGTGGCGGATATCCACCAGGAAGCCCAGCTCCGGCATCATGGAGGAGTCCACCATGCCGATAGCGAAGCCGAGACCAGCGTTGGGGATGATAAGGTGCTCCAGTTTACGTGCCATGGGGATCTGGAAGAACCGGGAATTTTAAATTTCAAGTGAAAATTTCACATTAAGGTCTTGTAAATCATCATCATCATCAGCCTATAGCAGTCCACTGCTGGACATAGGCCTCCCCTAATTAACGCCATTGCGCCCTGTCCTCAGCTCTCGGCATCCAGCTTCTGCCAGCAGGCAGAGCAGATCGTCACTCCACCTGGCCGGAGGGCGTCCAACACTACGTTTGCAGAGTCGCGGTCTCCACTCAAGAACTCGTTCGTTCGGTCTTGTAAAGTCAACGATTAAACGGGTCAGCTCATCAGCTGTATAGTACTCATGTTGTCCCCTTTAACTTACCAAAATAAACCCTTAAGACCCCTCGCAGACTACAGACTTTCTATCGGCCGATAGTTGAGACGGGCTATACTTCTCCATACTCATTACGAGCCGAAGTATATTCCGTCTCAACTATCGACCCATAGAAAGTCTGCAGTCTGCGAGGAGGCTTAACTAGAACAAACTGATAATTTAAAAAAAATCAAGTAGGTACACTGGTTTTTATGATTCATAGCTAAGAACACACTCGATAAAGTCACCTTTCAAAAAAAACTAGATTGAAAGTGGTCCATTCGTTTAGGGCGATTCTACAGACAGAGACACAGACAATAGTGATCAAGCTTATGATTCTCTTTGGATCGGGGTCAAAAAGCATTTAATTTAATAGGACCGCTTCAAAATGTCTAGTAATTGTGTTTTTTAACTTCTCACCAGAATAAGACAGACGCCAATGATGATGAGTCCAGAGCAAGCTGCCAGCCAGCGGCCCATCTTGTGCCCCAGAGGTCCGAACAGATTGGTTCCTGAGAGATGAACATAAGTTAGTACTGGCAAGCGAAGCAAGCCGCCCAATGAGCCATTGAGTATTGGCAAGCGAAGCGAGTCACGGTAGATTTAACGGAAAACATAATTCAATACTGGGGTCACTTTCAGTATGCCCCCTCGCAGACTGCAGACTTTCTATCGGCCGATAGTTGAGACGGGCTATACTTCTCCATACTCATTACGAGCCGAAGTATATTCTGTCTCAACTATCGGCCGATAGAAATTCTGCAGTCTGCGAGGGGGCTATGGATCATCATCATCATCAGCCTATAATAGCAGTCCACTGCTGGACATAGGCCTCCCCTAATGAGCGCCATTGCACCCTGTCCTCAGCTCGACGCATCCAACTTCTGCCAGCAGCCTTTCGCAGATCGTCACTGCACCTGGCCGGAGGGCTATGGATGGGTAGTCTTAAAACTAGGTTCTACTCCGTCACGACCAAGAACCATGGCAACAAACACGGTTTGTAATTACCAATAAGATAGCAAATGCTAGCTGGTAGAAATGCGACTCCCTGCTGCCATCGCCGAGCTTCCATGGTGTCTGCCATCCAGATGGGTAGACTTGGCTCCAGCATAGCAATGCCCACGTTTGCAAAGGTGATTGCTCCTGGAAAACATACAATTCAAAGGTCAACAAAAGTTCACAAACTTGATGTTTTCGAAATCTTCGAAGCTGCTATAATTGAGATTGGTGCTATCGAGAGAGGAAGAAAGCAGATTGTGTCCGACCCCTCTTAGGGTGGAATCATTCTGTAATTTTTTCGTACATTTTCGCCTTTCACTTGAAATGAAATTTCAACACACAATATGCACCTAACACGTGAAAAAAATTAAGCATTCGAGTGAACCGTCTGATTTTGCATGAGATGAGGTTAAACATATGCCTCCTCGCAAACTGCAGACTTTCTATCAGCCGATAGTTGAGACGGAATATACTTCGGGTCGTATTGAGTATGGAGAAGTATAAGCCATCTCAACTATCGGCCGATAGTTGAGACGGGCTGTCGATCTGTAGTCTGCGAGGGGTCTAAGAGTTATGAATATGAATGTGGTTGGGGGTATGCAAGTTGAGGAAGAAGTGGTTGAACTGCGTGAGAGATGCTAAGAATGTGAAAGGAGTGGATGTATAGTTGACGAGTGATAGGAGTGAATGGAGGTGATAAAGACACCACTTATCGTGTCATAATGAAGGAGAATGTTGGAATAGTTTCTTACCAGCTGCGATTAGGATGTAAGGATCTGTGACGAGTGCCTTCAGTGAGGGTGGTTCCGATTCCTGACGCACCACTCCTGGCTGCAGGATCATCAGTTGGAGCACTGCAAAGGAGCATACCCGTAACACCACGCATGTATCAGAATTACTCTCAATCGCTATTTATTTGGAGATAATTGCTTGTCTCGAAGATAGGTATGATTATCGACAGACAGAAATTTGATTATACAAACCAAATATAAGTTAGTGCTGGCAAGCAAAGCGAGCCATTGTATGTTGGCAAGCATAGTGAGCCGCGGTAAAGTAGCCTTATGATTAAGCTTTAGATGCTAGCTCGTAAAGAGGAATCCTTACTGCCATACCTACAACATCGTACGCGGAAGAGCGACATCACTTACATCTTCATTACAGACTAGCTGACTCGCGCGACTTCGTCTGCGCATTATTAGGAACAAAATGCAGGAGTCTTGAGTGAATCGAAAAAATATACAAACTATTAAACTCTTTCGCTTGATACAATAACCATTTTAACGTTAAGCTTTATGAATTGTTTTGAATTTCGATCGAATAAATAACTAATTTTGCGTTATGTTCCTCTCCTCTCAAGAATTTCAAGAGGTAATCTTGCAATGCTTAGAACATAAGTACCTAAGTTCGTATGAGTCTCTGGTGACGGAGTTTTAAGGCTTCCGTCATGACTTAAATAGCCGGGACCGACCATTTAACGTGCCCTCCGAAGCGCGGAAGCGCTCAGATGAAAATGCCACTGGCGGTCATCCATCCACTTACAGACCGTTTCGAACGTTGCTTAACTTCGACGATCTATCAAGCACGACCAAGAGCGCTTCAAAACGATAGTGGCAACTGGTGTGAAACTTGTCGAAGCGAGCGGCAATTTTTTTGAAGAAATTGACTCGAAACGTATTTTTTTTTTAATAGCAAGTATTGTTTGGTTTTGAATTTCGAATTAAAACGATTAACTAATATTACCTACCTGCAACTTCGTGAGTAAAAAAACATAATTAGGTACTTGAAATTTGAAAACAAACAAAAAGATCGGAAACTCTAAGCAAAAATCTCTATTTACTTTTCAAAACTCAAAATGATCGAATCTTAATAGAAACGCCACCTAGGAGCAAAGTATAAATCAGTTTACCCTCGGTGATATAGATGGCGTTCTAACTAAAGCCAAGGAAAAAATATTTTAATATCAAAAAAGCATAACTTCGGAGTTCGGATATATTGATGGGTGGGAATACACATGTATATCATTAATTTTAAAATAATTTATTATGCAAAATACAAAAAAAAGTAAAAAAATTTAGAGTGCAAAAAGTGGCTCCGGGCGGTCACCCATCCTCTTTATGACCGCGCCCAGGGTCGCTTAACTTTTTTCCCCATACAAACTTGCAACCCTTATTTTGACGCCCCCTTATGGTTATTGACAAAAAAAAGTAGCCTATGTCCATCCCTGGGGTAGGTATACTCTTTATCTATGCCAAATTTCAGCTTAATCTATTCAGCGGTTTGGGCGTGAAAAGGTAACAAACAGACAGACAGACAGAGTTACTTTCACATTTATAATATTAGTATGGATGGATTACTACAAAAAAAAACCAGTTGAACAAAGGATCACTACCAATATTACTTAAATACATTTACTTACATCCATCGCCGAGCGCCAGAGCGGATAGCATGAGGAAGGGCGCGGTCTTCCCGACGAACTCGTACATCAGCCCCCCGAATGGTGGACCGATGAGGACGCCCAACGCCAGCCCGCCCAACGCTATCCCCATCGCGTTACCTCGTTCCTGTGTATGATATACGTATGAGTTAGCGATCTCTGGTGACGAAGTATTTTGGCAAACTTGCGGCCTCCTCAGCCAGGAAAGACGTGTTACGTGTCCCTCCGAAGCACAGAAGCTCTCAAATGATAATGCCACTGGCAGTCACCTTTAGGAGCCGTTAAAAATGTTGCTTGGCTTCAACAATCTGTCAAAAAATACTAAGAAAGCTACACCACTAGCATTCCATGCTTGCTAGGTTAGGTACTTAATCACGCCTAAATGAACCTTAGATTTCTGGGAATCGGAAAGAACAAAGTACTTAAACCATGACTGCGATCTACCATTGTCTTGAAAGGAATCGCAACATCATCCAAGTACTAAGTTTATCCCATAGATCTCTAGCCAAAGAAATAACAAGAGATAAAGATTCTAGTATTGAAATTAACCAGTTTACCAACTAGGATGAAACTAGCAATAGATGTAGACCATAGCCTGCCCAAGATCTCTGACGTCGGCGAAAGAGCGATAAATCTCAAGTGGAATTGGGCAGGACACCTGGCTAGACGTGGTGATGGCCGGTGGAGTAAATCTTTGACCGAAAGGTGGCCAAGATCGGACCACCGGAATCGAGGTCGTCCGAGAGCACGTTGGGTCGAAGACATAGTGAAGGTAGGAAATGTTTGGACACGAGAGGCGCAAGATAGAGGAGACTGGCATAAAATAAGGGAGGCCTATACCCAGCAATGGGTGATACCAGGCTGAACTGATGATGATGATAGCCTGTAGGTATAACATAGGCTAGCTTGGTATTTTGATCGTCAATCACATTCAATTCAATACCAGTATCTTAGGTATTTATGATCGCGCGATCGTGTGAACATTTTCATTGGACGCTTCGTCTCAGACGTGCGCCAATGCCATTCTGACATATTTTTCCCTTGCTTTCTCAAATTCAACGGAGCTATTAATATTCTGTGGCCAGAACGGCTTCCGGCATCTGTATGGGTGTTGGATCATAGCAAAATTAGAAAGCTTCTTACCTTGTCATCAGGGTACCGCTCAGCCAGCATGCCCATGCCAGACACAGAGGAGCAGGATGAGCCGATACCTTGCAGCGCACGTGCTATGAAAAGCACGCTGTACGAGCGACCGAATGCGAATACTGGAAGATAGACACATGATCAGCGTTTTCTATATTATAATATCCTAATCGTAATATCCTTCCTAATAATATAATAAATCTGAAAGTTTGTGAGTATGTTTGTATGTTTGTGTAACAATCACGCCTAAACCAGTGAACCGATTTGGATGAAACTTGGAATAGGCGTAGATAATGACCTGGAATAGCATATAGGCTATTCAAAATGTTGACTCAAAATCCAGCATTCTAACGTAAAACAACGCGCCCAGAACATACGCAAACAGCAATCTTCAAACGCTGTTTTCTCCAGATATAACGATTTTTTCGGAAAATCCTTTTGGATTTGGTTGTGTGTTGGGATGCTGTACCTACCCCGTTCGGGTTCGGTAGACGTTTTTTTACACCCTGTATAATCAGTCATAGGGTCTTTATCGCGATTTGCGATGCACTTACTCAAAGTCGAGAGAAACATCAGGATGAACCCGGTGAACATGGGAATGCTGTATCCGATCCTGTAAAAAGAGTGTTTCACGTTATTAATATGTAATTAAATAACACCAAACCATCAGTGTGCTTAGTATGACTTTTATTCACCATTCGGTATCGACGCCGTAAACGTGGATGTGTACTGAGTCCTTAGTATGAGTGTCACCACGTTCGACTTCACTGTTACGTACCGAAGCCGTAAGTAAACGCGGATTTGTACTGGTTTCCATTAGTAATGAGCGAGTACCAAAAGATGGCGCTGCTATTTTCCCATACAAATCTACGTTTACGGCGTCGATACCGAACGCGTAAAAAACTAATACTAGGCAGAACGGAACAGAACGGAAGGAGACGACGAGGTCGACCAAGCAGGCGTTGGTTGGTGGGATGAACACGAAGAGATAGAGAGGTGGCACCAAGGACTGGGACCCTTTGCCCAGCAGTGGGACACAACTTTCCATTAAGTAAGTTCGTATGAGTCAGTGGCCAACTCTGGTGACGGAGTTTTTAGGCCGCCTTAAGGCCTCAGTCATGGCTTAACGACTTAAATAGCCGAGACCGACAATTTAACGTGCCCTCCGAAGCACGGAAGCGCTCAGATGAAAATGCCACTGGCGATCACCCATCCACTTACAGGCCGTTTCGAACGTTGCTTAACTTCGACGATCTATCAAGAACGACTAAGCAAGCACGACCACGAGCGCTTCACATTGATTAACTAAAAAAACCATAGATCTCCCTTCACGACGAGCTCTAAGCTCTCTACACCAATGCGCTCGCTTCGTTGTTCGCTTAGCTCACTGAACCTGCTCGCTTCGCTTACCAATTCACTTAGCTCACCCGCTCGTACGTACTTATGCGTGAGGGGTCCAACGAAGGGATTGGCCAGCAGCTGCACTAGTGCTTTGCTGGCGAACATCACGCCAACCGCCACCGTCTCATGGATCAACTCCTGGTGACGTTCCTCCTTCTGTGCGGTGATGTTTACTGCAATAGATACCTGTTTTAGAACTTTGAGTGCCACTTGTGTGAAGTAAGCGTCACCTGTAGGCGAGAATAGACAAACTGACTGAGGGACAAAAATACATACATACATACATACATAAAGTCACGCCTCTTTCCCAAAGGGGTAGGCAGAGAGCACGGATCTCCAGTCGCTACGATCCTGACACACAACTTTCGCCTCATTCACTCTCATTACATTCTTCATACATGCTCGTCGGTTTAGGGTACTTTTGACCTGGCCCTTCTCCAAAATGTCGCCAATTTGATCCAAGAAGGTTCGCCTAGGCCTTCCCCTTCCAGCTGTCCCATACACACTCGCCTCATACACTTGCTTTGTCAAATGACTGTCATCCATCCTCTCTACATGCCCAAACCATCTTACACAAAAATATTTGGGCAATCTCGAAATAAATGCAATTTGAAATCTCACGTGAGATTGAGATTACAGGGGGAGGAAGGGGGTCAAGACCTCTCACCAATTGGGGCTAGGTACTTCTCGATATACTTACCATGGGTCACATTCTCCGGAGCCAAGGTGGAGTTCCTCTCAAGACAGGGACAGTAGGGGGTGGGCGCGGGGGGAGGGGTGGTCACCTCGTCCAAAGACATCGAGAGAGGGGCGTCCGGGTGACGGATGTCGTACAGGAACTCTGGTATTATGGGCACTGGAACAGAAAATATATATTCGCTAACCATTCTGCCTGTTGACAGCTATCTCACACTCAACGGAGCAAGAGCTAATGTGTAAACTCTGGTTGCCTGGAAGAAAGCGCTTTCAGCGATAAGGCCGCCCATTGTATTTATGAACTTGTAATTGTTTGCAATGCTTTTCTTGGTGTACAATAAAGTGTTCATTCATTCATTCATTCTGTGGCAAGAAGCAAGGTAACTAACCTAACAAACTGAACGACTTCCATATTATAAAGGCAGAGCAAATTCAGTTTAGATTAACAAAATGCGGTCTGCAGCTGTCAGTCTGTTTTAGACCCCTCGCAGACTGCAGACTTTCTATCGGCCGATAGTTGAGACGGAAGATACTTCGGCTCGTAATGAGTATGGAGAAGTATAGTCCGTCTCAACTATCGACCGACAGAAAGTCTGCAGTCTGCGAGGGAGTTTGCATATCGCCCTTAGACCCCTCGCAGACTGCAGACTTTCTATCGGCCGATAGTTGAGACGGAATATACTTCGGCTCGTAATGAGTATGGAGAAGTATAGCTCGTCTCAACTATCGGCCGACAGAAAGTCTGCAGTCTGCGAGGGATCTTAGTTTGCATATCGCCCTTAGACCCCTCGCAGACTTTCTATCGGCCGATAGTTGAGACGGAACATACTTCGGCTTACTTCTCCATACTCATTCATACTCATACTCATTTATTCGCCGTAGGAGCTCATGGCACACTTGGTATTGTCATGTATAAATTAATTTATATAGATTAAATTGAATTGAAAAAACAGTCAAAGCCATAACAGACAAGACGGGTAAATAAAAGGAACTAGCCTTATCAAATTCAAATTCATTTTATTTCAGAAAATTAAATCCATATCACAATTAAAATTTACAATCACAAAAACAAAATATAATATTTAAAAACGAAACTTAGAATACCATAATATAGAACTAGACTTATGTAATGTTACGAGCTGAAGTATGTTCCGTCTCAACTATCGGCCGATAGAAAGTCTGCAGTCTGCGAGGGGTCTTACGCATCTCTTTTGTGCCCTAAATACCAACATGCTAATCCCTTAAGATATGTTTCAAATGAAATTCATCAATAGCCTAAACGGAAGGGCCGTTCCAGGCAATCAATTTTTCAAGCTGACTGTAGCTATATTAATAAAGGCTCAGTTGATACCTACTTGTCGTTATCTCGACACGGGTCGTTGGGTTCATGTGGGCGACTGTAGATAGGTATAATACCTACGTATGTATAGCTAATGAGTAGGTATGTAGATTTAGCTGAAATTCATACCCAAAATATGCGCTTTAACACGAGCTCTGAACTGTGAAGGAAAACATCGTGAGGAAACCAGTTAGTATTCTTATAGGCGGCGATGGGCTTGCAACCTGTCAGCACGTATGGAATACTAACTTCTGCAAGATGTGGGCATGTATCTAATATGTATTTGTACATGCCTCTGACTACCCCCTTAGACATCCTCAAAGGATCTGGAATATAAAGATCTGATAGAATGTCTACCGCGCCTTGGGGATACAGTCGTGACCCTGTTTTTTCATACCCAAAGAGCTATGGGAGTGTGGCTGGGTAAAATATACACACGAACTCTTGGCGGTGAAGGAAAACAAGGGAACCCGTAGCTTAAGTCAGCTCCACACTAACGTTGCGTAGGTACCGTTGCTGCAAGCTACGCTTTCGTTGAAGTTTATCGTTTATTTATTATATGTAATATATTATGTATTATTTATGTTGCTCTCTCTGTTCGTGTAGTCACCTCTTCCCAGGCCCAGTCTGAAAACCAGCGTTGCTCCATCAAGTTATAATGTACTTACGTACACACGTACGTTACATACGTTACGTACATTAAAACTCGATGCGTTGCTCTGCACCTAGCGATAGGTACAGAGTAACAAAAAAGCTGAGACTGGTCCTATTTGGTAACACCATATCACAGACCTTGCACCTACCTATAAGTACTCGTAACTGTTTTGTGATTTTCTTTTTTTTTATGCTTTAGGTTAGTTAGGCCGTTTTATCTTGTGTTAGTTTAAGTACCTGTACCTATAAGTTTTTGTTTTATTATTAAGTGTGTCTGTGTATCTGTCCCAATAAAGTTGTATCTATCTATCTATTGAAGTTCGTACGCAGCTATAGGAATATTACGTGAATCATATTTTCAATTATTTAATTTATTCCTGAAAATTCATCGATAAATATAATGTTCGCACAGCACTATGAAATGAGCTGTCATCGACACGAACACTACCTACTTCATTCGAAATGGAATGCTCCATAGAACGCAATGCTTTTTAGACCGGCTTCAAATAACTAAGGTACTGTGTGAGTTTTATGGTATAATTTAGGTTCCACTCGAAGCTTTGTCCGTATAGACATAGACAGACATTTAGCCTCCTCGCAGACTAAAGACTTTCTATCGGCCGATAGGTTGAGACGGAACATACTTCGGCTTGTAATGAGTATGGAGAAGTAACCCGAAGTATCGGCCGATATAAAGTCTGCAGTCTGCGAGGGGTCTAATTCACCAGTTTGACACACAATACAATCACTTAAAAAGATTCAAAGCAAAAAAAGAAGCATAATAAAAAAAAGTTGGAGAGTTGTGATTGTGTGACACAGCAGCAAAAAAGCCTCGACTCAGCATTATGCCGTCCTACTAGGTAGGTACCTAAGTATTAATAGGTACTCATACATACATAAAGTCACGCCTCTTTCCCTGTGGGGTAGGCAGAGAGCACGGATCTCCACTCGCTACGATCCTGACACACAACTCTCGCCTCATTCACTCTCATTACATTCTTCATACATGCTCGTCGGTTTAGGGTACTTTTGACCTGGTCCTTCTCCAAAATGTCGCCAATTTGATAGGTTCGCCTAGGCCTTCCCCTTCCAGCTGTCCCATGCACACTCGCCTCATACATTTGCTTTGTCAAACGACTGACATCTCTCTACATGCCCAAACCTTCTCGATCCTCAACACTACATCTTCTTTCACTCCACACTGTTCCCAAAAGTATGTTTTTCTTAGGTTATAACTTTGTGAGGCTGTTTATGATTGACAAAGCCGTAATCATCAGGCACACACAATCACAGATTCGTTACTAACGATAAAATAATTTGAACTCCAGGGGCTATGAGTGAGTATGAATAGGATTCCATGGAGTGGTTCTGCCACTGACAGCTCGCTTCGTAGTGATGTGATTGCCTGATTGGCTATTATCGATAAAAATCTAGTAACGTAAAAAATATTACGTAGTTTGTACCGTAAGAACAAAAGTAGTGTAGGGCTCTGTATTTCCCGAAAATTAAAATAAAGGGGTCTAGGTAAGCATGCTCCATCTTAGACCTCACTACTGCTTAACAGTGCCGCCAGTGGCATTTTCATCTGAGCGCTTCCGTGCTTCGGAGGGCACGTTAAATTGTCGGTCCCGGCTATTTAAGTCGTTAAGCCATGACGGAGGCCTTAA
Organism: Epirrhoe alternata; assembly: GCA_963565295.1. Lineage (NCBI taxonomy): Eukaryota > Metazoa > Arthropoda > Insecta > Lepidoptera > Geometridae > Epirrhoe > Epirrhoe alternata. The sequence goes on from OY751402.1 coordinate 6,444,541, forward strand.
GGCGGCCTAAAAACACCGTCACCAGAGTTGGCCACTGACTCATACGAACTTACTTACTTACTGCTTAACATCAGGCAGAGTGAGGTCAAATGCTGACCTATTTAATAAAAAAAAAGTAGTCTACTAGTATGTCAGCTTTTGCAGCAGGATCTTTGCCGGTTTGAAGATTACTGTTACTCTAATAAATTGGATCTGAATGTTGCTAAATGCCTTGCAATTACATTTTCCCGTAAAATTAGCACGGTAGATTTTCAATATAAATTAAAGAACCAAGTATTGAAAACGGTTAATGAGATACGTGACCTGGGAGTGACTCACGATTCAAAACTGACATATGAAAAACATATTGATAATATTGCCAAAAAAGCCAACAAGTCTATGGGATTTGTTATAAGATCAAGCTCCCAATTTAGTAGTATTAAACTCATTAAGACCCTTTATTGTTCCTACGTGCGTAGTATACTCGAGTATTGCTCTCAAATTTGGAACCCACGATATAATAATATATTGATAGGCTTGAATCCATACAGCGAAGATTCTTAAAACATTTACAGTATAAGTGCAGGGTTTACGATACTAACTATGAAGCAAGGTGTAGGAGACATCATATGCTACCGCTTAGCGAAATACGTAGAATAGCAGACATTACACTATTGATGAAAATTGCACAAAGTAAAATTGACTCTCCTCATTTGCTCTCTATTATTGGTTTGAAGGTACCCTCCAGATCCGTTAGGCAACCATTTACCTATCTATATATTCCCTTTTGTGCAACTAATTACAGACTCAATTCGTTTTTTATAAGATCTGCAGAGCGATTTAACGAACTGGATGACTTACCTGAAATTGACATGTTCAACTCATCATACAGAACTATTAAAAATACCATTTCAAACATATGGTTTGGTGTGGCTTCCTAACTGTCTTTCTAAGTAAAATGTTATCAAATCAACCAGCTTGGTCACCGTCCTGTTTAGTACTGTATTAACTTTTCTCTTCTTTAATACCCTTTTTTTTTTTTAAGCAAACAAGTGTTTCTTTAGTTTCTATATGTGAAAACATGTAATTGGTGCTTAGTTACATATCCTTACAATCCAAACAGTTGTTGTATCACTGTTTTGTTTTCCGAATAAAATAAAATAAAAATAAAATAAATAAAATAGACGATTGTAATCAAGCTGGAATCGAACGCGGTGAACTGTCAATTCAATAGAGAAAATGCTGCTGACTTCAGAAGCGAGCCGCATTTTCTGACGTCATCAGCATTTTTTGTATAGAAAAATGATTGCGGCGCGGGTGAGTGTGCGATCAGGTTAGAACCAGAGAATGTACTATTATTTTGTTCATGTTTGTTTTTAATTTGTTTACAGCAGTGGGCGTCAAGCTGTGGACGATAAAGATGCATAAGGTACAGAAATTGAAAATGCACGTAAAGCTTCAATTTTCAATTTTCACCGTTTAAAATGTACGAAAAGCATTTCAAAGCTCATTATACACTGACGCCGGAGAGTGGCTCTTGCTTTTAGTTCGGGCCGGAAGCTGTGCAATTTCCCGCCGAGATCAAAGTGAAATTCACTTAGCCGCCTCATCAAAGGCGGTGCTAGTGCTGCGACCTATCGATGTTTATATAATTAAATTTAAAACGATACGGTTGACTAGTGGAGAGCCCGCGCTCGCGTGGTACAACGTTTTTCTCCTTTTCATCCCCTTAGAGGTAGATTTTTTAGTTCACCCCTCCAAGTTTCATGTTTCTTGGATTTGTGGTTTAAGCTATGATCTGTCAGTCGTCAGATCGCCTTAAATTATAATAGATTAAGCTCAAGCGCGCTAAGAATCTATACAATTCTCTAATTTGAAAAGCTTTGTCCCACCTACACCAAAGTAGGTACCTAGACCTACCTATAGTAAACACGGTCCTTCTGAAATTGGAGACAGACATGTATTACGTGACATGTCTTTTTGTACTTGAATCACTTTATAATACTTTCTAGCTGCACTCCCGCGGTGTAACCCGCGGTCCCTCGGAATTTCAGAATGAAAAGTAGCATAAGTCCTTACCTGGGATATAACCTCTAACCATGCCAATTTTCAGCCTAATCTGTTCAGTGGTTTGGAAAAGATAAAAAACAGACAGATAGAGTTACTTTCACATTTATAATATACTAGCTGTCCGTCGCGGTGTTACCCGCGATCCCTCGGGAAAACTTCACTTCCCCGGGATAAAATATAGGCTATGTTCATCGGGGATAATGTAGGATTCTATTGTTGAAATAATTTTTCAAATCGGTCCAGTAGTTTCGGAGCCTATTCATTTCAAACAAACAAACAAATCTTTCCTCTTTATAATATTAGTATAGAAGTATATAAAGTAAAAAAGTAAAAATTTCTTTTATTGACATAATAATCATGTACAAGGTATTTTGAATCCATAGGCTCCCAAACTAGTTAAAAAACTGTATTTCAGGAGCCATTAAGGATATCAATTTACGGAGAGACAGTTTGAGGTTCAGCAATATTTATTTTTATCGATATAATTTCATCGACATTACCCCATCTCTGCTAGCGATGGGCGATTGCTTCAAAAAAAACAATCGAATGAATCGAAAATTGTGCTAGTGCGCATTCGATTGTCGATTCAGTAGTTCCTCACCATGATTATTCGAATAACAATCGACAAACTACTAACTACTATACGCACGTTGCGTGCGTGAACTGCGGAAGGCCGCGCGGGGCGGTGCATGCGGGGGCGGAACGGTGTTGCGTCGATTGTTTCTATGTGTAGCGCAGCGGACGCCCGACGCAACATCTTTTGTAAATACTGATAGTAATACGTACGAATATAGTACTAAGTGCGTTGCGCGGCAAATAAGTAGTTAGAGTTGGTGACAGTCATTGTCGCCCGCCGTACGCGCCGTCAGTTGATAACAATCGACTAATTTCGATTGTTATCGACTTTTATCGACTGAACCGAACAATCGACTGATTCGATAAAATAAAGTAATAATCGCCCATCGCTAATCTCTGCTCCAACTTGAAGAGTCCCTGAAAATCAGATTTGGTTCAGTTTTAGAGTTTAACCATGTTTTGATGGAGCGTTCAGAAATAATGAAATTTTGACGTCGTGTCTAGTTTATTAGGAACAACCGAGATGTAGAGATATTGAATTTACATCGAACAGATAGGAATACAATATACCTACGTCTGTACCTACACGTATATTCCCAACGACCCCACTAACCTCCCCACTAGTGGGGTGGTTGGGAATAAAAATTCCCAACGACCACCTAGCCTCCCCATCAGTGTGGTCGTTGGGAATATATCGTCTATTAGTTGGTTTTGTTTTTTTTTATAGTAACCTATCAATGTAATCAGTTATAGATACTTTGCTCTATAGTCTTTGATAAGTAAAATCACTACATAGTATAAAACAAAGTCGCTTTCTCTGTCCCTATGTATGCTTAAATCTTTAAAACTACGCAACGGATTTTGATGCGGTTTTTTTATTAGATAGAGTGATTCAAAAGGATGGTTTATATGTATAATACATGCATAATATAGTAGAGTTTAGTATCAGCATTGCACCCGTGCGAAGCCGAGGCGGGTCGCTAGTAAAAAATAAATAAAATAATGCTGGACATTTCATACATCATCTAGCCCCAAACTAAGCATAGCTTGTACTATGGGAACCAGATAACTGTTAAACAACTTATATACTTTTTGTTTGTAAATACATATTAAACATAGAAACTCCCAGACCCGAGATAAATAATTGCAGATCATACAAACATTTATCCCGCGGGGATCGAACCCGCAACCTTCTGCGTCGCAACGGACCTTCGCCCACTGCGCCACAGAGGTCGTCAGATGTAATTATTCTTTTAAGAGGAACTCTAAGTACACTTAAAAGCAGGAAATACAATTAAGTCCGTCTGCTTTGTGGTTTCGTCTTTTGTTTGTCGCAAACTAAATAATGTCTAGCGAATAAAACTGCTGGAAAATTAAATAAATAATAAATAAATAATGCTGGACATTTCACACAGTATCATCTAGCCCCAAACTAAGCAAAGCTTGTACTATGGGAACCAGATAACTGTTATACTACTTAAATACTTTTTGTTTGTAAATACATACATATTATATAGAAACACCCAGACCCGAAATAAATATTTGCAGATCATACAAACATTTATCCCGCGGCGGGGATCGAACCCGCAACCTTCTGCGTCCCAAGCGGGCTTTCACCCACTGCGCCACATGGTTAACATTAACATGGTTACCTATTTAGTTTTGAGAGCTGAGGTATTACTAGAACTCTAGTTAGAAAGTGCTCGTGGTCGTGCTTGCTTAGTCGTTCTTGATAGATTGTCGAAGTTAAGCAACGTTCGAAACGTTTGTGTGTGGGTGACCGCCAGCATTTTCATTTGAGCGTTTCCGTGCGAGGGCACGTTGTCGGGCCCGGCTATTTAGGTCGATAAGCCATAGTGGAGGCCTTAAGGCGGCCTAAAAACTCCGTCACCAGAGTTGACCACTGACTCATAGGAGCTTACTTATTTACTTATATATTCTCTCAGATTTTAGATTCTTTGAAGATGCTTAGAGATTGCACATGGTCACGAAGGAACAGGAGAATACTTTTAAGTGATCACATCCATGGATTAAGCATGGTACCTCTTTGGTACATTATTTATCTTTGATCACATCGGTCTTTCTAAAAAAAATAAACTAGCAAAGCCACTAGCTTTTCCAAAAATGGCGAAAGAAGACCCTACATCGGTCCTACTGCAGTACCTATGCTTTTTGACTTTGACAGATTCAGCTCATGTTCATAATCAGAGATATTGTAGACGATTTTTCTCCTCTAATAGAAAAAACATTTTCTTATCGAAAGAAGAGCAATATACGAAGTGGTTCATCTGCAATTCATTGACTCGCCTACTTACAAGCACTGGTCTAACCGCCATGAAAACGGGAAACAAAATGGCTGCCGTGAAACGGAAATCAATTCAGGATCTTTTATTTTCTATAAAGCTTCCTTTTCCTATAGAAGGTTATGTAGAGAGATGGAGGAGAGAGATGCATAGTGTTTGTTGCCCTGATACATACATACATACATAAAGTCACGCCTCTTTCCCAAAGGGGTAGGCAGAGACCACGGATCTCCAGTCGCTACGATCCTGACACACAAGTTTCGCCTCATTCACTCTCATTACATTCTTCATACATGCTCGTCGGTTTAGGGTACTTTTGACCTGGCCCTTCTCCGAAATGTCGCCAATTTGATCCAAGAAGGTTCGCCTAGGCCTTCCCCTTCCAGCTGCGAAGGCACAGGAGTAAAATCACCCAGTTTTAAGACGATTCAAAGTGATCCCAGCGGTCCTACTGAATAATAAATGCTTTTTGACTTTTTACTTTGAATGGCAAGAAATAGGAGAAAGTCTTTTTTTAGACTGTCTAAACTTTTTCAGATTTTTCGATGGTTCCTTTTGATTTCTAAAAAACGATTTTTCAGAATCAATCTTAGATTTAATTATTATTTTTGAACCCGGTTTCAATTTATCACGTACCTATTTGGAAAAAAGAAAAAAGAAACAATAAAAATAGGTACGTGATAAATACCCGGTTTCAAAAATAATAATTATGTCACCAAATCACGAAAGTTTAAAAAGTTCAATCTTAGATTATCGAATGCCGCCACACAGAATCAATCAAATATTTTTTATTTACTTTTGTGGAGTCCGCTAGTGTATTTTTTACTTTCTTAATTTCAGACTAATTTTTGTTTGAGATTTTTCTTCGCCATTTCATGTGGTCATGATTTCGGTAGACAGTATCGTTTGATCGACCAACTCGTGCTAAGAGGTTGATTGAGCACCCTATTTACAATTCATGAGCCGAGCTTTCAGGTTTATTTGCTGACGCAAGACTTTTCATTGTATCCACTGATTTTTGATTTCACCTGGTCATCGTGAACCGGAATATTAATTTTTACCGACTTCAAACACAAGATTTTGTGTTGAAAGAGAAGATCCCACATCAAATATTGTGTAGCGACCTCATTCAAATTCAAATTCAAAGTATTAATTGCATTCATGTGTGTGTACAATAGGTCTTAAAATAAAGGTGTAGGTACTAAGTTACTAACACATGAGTCCTGGAAGGACATCGCAAAAATAGTGAGTAACATAAAATTGTGTTTGTTACACAAACATTAAAATTTCTTACGCTATGATGAGATCTTTTATTTAAAATCTTAGGAAGAAAAAAAACATCACGTATGTTTTTCCTCTATTCGATATCGCCACATAAAACTAGCTATACCACCTAGCTAAAAGAGTATTTACTTCAGTATCAGTATTACTAGATGGCGCTGAGATCAAAGATAAGCAAATTCCCATACAATTGACAAAATTTGTACTGAATCCTGAATCGCGATTACGAAGTATTCAAGCACAACTAACCTATATAGAACTATTCAACTTCAACTGTTGGCCGTAAGGCCAGCCAGATAATTAGACCAGATGGGCCGATCTGGTGAGGGGAGCTACGTAATGTTGTAATCTACTATATAAAAATAAGTCGGGTTTTCCTTCCTGACGCTATAACTCCAGAACGCACAAACCGATCTCCACGGTTTTGCATTCGTTGGAAAGGTCTCGGGCTCCGTGAGGTTTATAGCAAAGAAAATTCAGGAAAAATGTGGTGGCATCTGGTGGCGAAACGGAGTTCGCTGGGTTTGCTAGTTCTGAATAAATACTTTTCACTTTACACCCGCCAGCCACTTCACAGCACGCTGTTTAACAAGAGGAATCTACTCACCGACGGTGGTGAGCAGCATATTGTCCAGCAACAGCGCGATGGCCACTATAATCAGCACCAGCTTGCGGCTCTCCCTGCAGGCGGCGATGCGCGCGCGCCAGCCGCCGCCGAGCCCGTCTGACGCCACTCCCATGGTTCTGAGCACAAAGAGATTAAATAAGTTCGTATGTCATCAACTCTGGTGATGGAGTTTATGGGCCGCTTGTGCCTTTTGGAGCGTCAGTTGAAATTGCCACTGGCTCATCCTTCCAGTCACTGACCATTTAGCCCCCTCGCAGACTGCAGACTTTCTATCGGTCGATAGTTGAGACGGGCTATACTTCTCCATACTAATTACGAGCCGAAGTATATTCCGTCTCAACTATCGCCCGATAGAAAGTCTGCAGTCTGCGGGGCTTAGAACTTCGACGGTCTATCAAGAACGAAGCAGGCTACGCCACGGCGTTCCATACGTGATAGGTTGCAAGCCCAACACCGCCTAAAAAACCTTCTATCATGACAAACTGGTTTCCACACGATGTTTTTCTTCACCATTTATAGATCGACATATTTTTACGACATCTCTCCGTCATTTGATTCTGAATGATTAAATAAATAAAAAATAAAAAAAACTGAATGTAACTTCGGACAATGAGCATGAGTTCACTAATGAAACGTGTAGATGGCGCTAACCGGTGCTTAACCGATAAATATAAGCTTATCAAGAATTTCGTGTTAGACGTCAGGTTTCAGGGAGGTTGAAGGCAATCCGGCTTTAGGAGGATCATCTGAATCCCGTCGGAATCGAAAATTTTGTTAAGACTTTTCATTTCTTAATGAAACACAAAAAACCATTGATGCACGGACGGGGTTCAAACCCACGCTTTTGGATTGAAAGTCGAAGTCCGTTTGGCCACACTTGCCTACAGTACCTGTTAGCCCCCTCGCAGACTGCAGACTTTCCGATAGTTGAGACGGAATATACTTCGGCTCCTAACGAGTATGGAGAAGTATATTCCGTCTCAACTATCGGCCGATAGAAAGTCTGGAGTCTGCGAGGAGGCTTACTTGTCCTATCGGTCTTTGACTGAAAACGTGCCATTACAGCAATATTTCCTTGAAGCTACACAAACTCCTAAGTATACTAACAACTGGAACTGTTATTGGAGTCTCAAGTTTCATATCTTGTTCCTGCAATTGAAACAAGTCTGGTTCGAATGAGGAGTAATTTGAATTACTTAGGTCCATCTAGGTCTGTCTTTGTTGAGTTGAGGCGTTAGTTTTTATACTTTATGACCATCTAAACTTACTTTGACGAGCCTCAGTTCTCTTTGACTGGCTCACTGGAGCTTGACTTTTTAGTTTTAAGATCACCTAAAAGAATGCTAGGCCCCAAATGTTTTTTGCCCTGAATTTTCACGGTATTGTTCGCACAAGAACAGGAGTAAAATTAGTTTTAAGACTATTCTAAGTGATCCTAAATGCTGTATGACTTTGACTTTGACGAAATCCACTATGTAGACTTGGAGAAGTTGGAGATATAGGTAACAAACAGCTTCTTTGAGTGTATGATTAATAATAAATAATGCTGGACATTTCACACAGCATCATCTAGCCCCAAACTAAGCAAAGCTTGTACTATGGGAACCAGATAACTGATATACTACTTATATACTTTTTGTTTTGTAAATACATAATTATACATAGAAACACACAGACCCGAGACAAATATTTGTAGATCATACAAACATTTGTCCTGCAGCGGGGATCAGACCTGCAACCTACTGCGTCGCAAGCGGATCTTCACCCACTGCGCTACAGAGGCCGTCAATGTTATGAATGATTTGTTTGCCATTGAAGTGTTTGATGCCCTGATTCTTCACGGTATTGGTCACGAAAGAATTAAGATTATTCGTCCGAGCTAGTGATCTCAGCGGTCCTACTGAACAAAATGTTTTTGACTTTGATTTTGACCAGGTAGGTAAGACTTTTACACCAATAAGTTGTTCATCAAAACTCTCCCTAAAATTATCCCAATTTGTCAAAGATTATTTTCAAGAGCATTAAATACTCCAATTAAAAATAACAATAGAACCACAGACAATACAAGATGGAGCGGAAATGAGGGCGCTAACGACGCGCTTCCACGCAATATGGCGGTATTTCCGGTCGCCAGTTGAAGTTTTATTTTGAACATGGAAGTTTTAATTCCAATTTTGAAATTTAAAATATTCAAATCTTTATAAACATTGATCAATCAGAAACGGAACTAATGAATAATTTATTCATCTCATCGCTAAAATCAAACTGGTATTTTTTGCGTTCTCATCCGAATAATCCAAAGAGCACTTATCCAATTTCTCTGAAGAAAAATCCCTAAAAAAACAGTGGCTCTCCAGGAATGCCGGCAGTGAAAACTTGAACGGTTCTAAACTTGACAAATAACCCGGTGTCGGTGAGTAGTCACGTGACTCGCACGTGACCTTTTCGAATCCAAGGATTTTTTTCTCACCAACGCGCCTTAACAAGTTTTCACTTCAAAAAATGTAGTAATTTATCTACTCGTATAGCTACAATTGTAATGAATGTATTGCTTTTGTAAAATAAGTACCAGCATGTGCCTACACAATAAAAATCTTTACGAAGCAATGAAACTTTAATGCCCCACACTGCCTTTGTTCCAAAAAGATGCTCTTCAAATTATATTACTTTGTTGTAACTTAAGCCTTTCCTATATTAGACTAGCATCTGCGGGCGGCTTCGCCCGCATGGTGCCAACATTTTGAATAACCTCTAAGCTATTCCAGGTATTCCAAGTTTCATCCAAATCGGTTCACTGGTTTAGGCGGATTGAAACACAAACATAGTCACTTACAAACTTCCTATGCCTACACTGAACGGGACGCTGTGACGGGACATTGTTTGAGATAGAGGCTTGTAGCACCTGAACCATCCTCTCAGCTCAATCGTTGTCCACAGGAAAGACAACGTCAATACGTGTGGAGCTGCGGGTTTCGGGTTCTGATCCATAAAGGATCTATACAGGCGAGCTAAAGAAAATTAGTCGCTCAGCGAGCTATGGAATGAGCTATGCTCGGAGTTTCTCTGAAGGATAGAATCCGCAATGAGACTATCCGACATATAACCAAAGTTGTCGACATAGCTCAGAGAATTAGCAAGCTGAAGTGGCAGTGGGCTGGCCATATCTGCCGAAAGAACCGATAACCGCTGGGGTAAACGAGTTCTTGAGTAGAGACCGCGACTCGGCAAACGTAGTGTACGACGCCCTCCGGCCAGATGGAGTGACGATCTGCGAAAGGCTGCTGGCAGAAGCTGGATGCGTCGAGCTGAGGACAGGGCGCAATGGCGCTCATTAGGGGAGGTAGGGAGGCCTATGGACTGCTATAGGCTGATGATGATGAAAGCAAATTAAGTTCGTATGAGTCAGTGGCCAACTCTGGTGACGGAGTTTTTAGGCCGCCTTAAGGCCTCCGTCATGGTTTAATAGCCGGGACCGTCAATTTAACGTTACCTCCGAAGAATGGAAGCGCTCAGAAGAAAATGTGGCGGTCACCCATCCACTTACGGACCGTTTCGAACGTTGCTTAACTTCGACTATCTATCAAAATCAAAGCAAGCACGACCACGAGCGCTTCGAAGAGAGTAGATACTTTTTATTCCGGAACAGTGAAGTATTTCCAATTTGACGACCTCTGTGGCGCAGTGGGTGAAAGCCCGCTTGGGACGCAGGAGGTTGCGGGCTCAATCCCCAATAATTAAATACATACTGTAGTGTAGGTATATCAGTTATCTGGTTCCCATAGTACATACAAGCTTTGCTTAGTTTGGGGCTATGATGCTCTGTGAAAACCACCATTAAGTGGGCGACACCTAACTATGAACCCTGTTAGTTTTTAAGCTTTGTGTGTATTTGTCTTCTGTCTGTGTCAAAAACTCATTTGTCAAAAACTTGTTTGTGTACTATGAGTGTTTTCTCGAAATAAATGTATTTTATTTTTTTATTTTTAAGTACCTATTTTATATATAATAGCGGTTAAACCGGGGGACACAGCTAGTATTCCATAAATTCTAAGGAGCTTTAAAGATAAGTAGAGCACTCAATCATAAATACCCCGAGAGAAATCATTGCAATGGCTTTTGGGGTACGGCGGAGATAAAAGCCACAAGAAGTTAAGAAAAAGGTTCCTTTTTAGGGCATTAAAAACATTGAATGAATGAATGAATGAAAAACCCTTTACTGTACACAATGATTACAAAACATACACATATGAATCAATAGCACCCAACGAGACAATGTACAATGGGCGGTCTTATCGCTTAGAAGCGATTTCTTCCAGACTAAAAAATAAAGTTAATATAATAAAGTAATATTCTATTCTATTCTACCTTACGCCAACATTGGCATTGATAGGTATATTTCCTTAAAAACCTCATGCTCACAATTTTTGACTTGAGTGCTTGAGGTCGGTTTTCTTTTTAGTTTTTTCCACGAAAACGCAAGGTGACACCTGTTGTATTCCACAATGACATAGAAGCTTCATAATTGTACTTACCCGAAAGCAAATCCAAGAAAAGATTTTGATTAGGACTTAAGGGCGCATATTCAAAATAATATAAAACAGCGCCTGATCCCTGGATCTAGGCAATTGGCTGAGTTGCCTTTTCAACAGTCATTTTTCATTTGTGTTAATTATATTATTGTTTTATTTTCTTACCTACTTACTTAGAAGCGCTCGTGGTCGTGCTTGCTTAGTCGTTCTTGATAGATCGTCGAAGTTAAGCAACGTTCGAAACGGTCTGTTAGTGGATGGGTGACCGCCAGTGGCATTTACATCTGAGCGTTTCCGTGCTTCGGAGGGCACGTTAAATTGTCGGTCCCGGCTATTTAAGTCGTTAAGCCATGACGGAGGCCTTAAGGCGGCCTAAAAACTCCGTCACCAGAGTTGGCCACTGACTCATACGAACTTACTTTTAGTACTATCCACTTATGCGCACACGAGCTCTACCTAAACGAGGAAAATATGAACCCTACCAGGTAGTTGTCTAATAAGCGACGATGGGCTTGCAACAGGTCACGTATGGAGTATTCATTTCTAGGAAAGATGGAAAAATCATCTAGTTTTAAGGCTCGGTTCACACGGGTAATGGGCGAGAAATGGCTGAGCAGAACGGATATCTTTCTATACAGGGTGTAAAAAGACTGCTACCGAAAACTGAGGGGTTGCAATCAGACCATGACTCTAAACATATTTAGCGAAAAAAAAACGCAAAAAAATGTTTGACTTACCTTCGTCATGTTATGTTATTTTCGGTTATTTACTAGTAGTACGACATAATAAGACCAATAATTTAATTTATAAAAGAAAAAAACTATTAAAACTCCTAATCCAGCAATCTACGTAAAAAAACGCGCCCAAAACATACGCAAACAGTACTCTTCAAACGCTGTTTTCTCTGGATATAATGTTTTTTTCGGAAAATCCTTTTGGATTTGGTTGTGTTGGGATGCTGTACCTACCCCTTTCGGCTTCGGTAGACGTCTTTTTACACCCTGTATAATTACGTTTCAAAAGTAAAAGAAAAACCGACTTCTATGTTCGACTCTACACGCGGCGTGTCTGTAACGTCAGTTTGACATAATGCATAGAGAGTTTAGACTTATCTGTCGATTCGATTTACAATGGCTAGGAGGGAAGGTTTTTAGAGTTTTACGGGAAAACTATCAAACCCTCAGGAAATACCCTTTCAAACAAAAAAATTTTGAAAATCGGTCCACAATTGGCGGAGTAATCGCGTAACAAGATACAAAAAAAAAATACAGGCGAATTGAGAACCTCCTCCTTTGAAGTCGGTTAAAAATAGATTTTATTTACCTACACCAAACCAAGAGCTTTGTTTTTTGTTTCCACATTCTTGAATTTAGAACTGAGCGAGTTCATTTCAACTCTTTCTGCTCGACTATGTTGGTGGAGACAAGTATGCTTGCGAGTTCAATGGAGTCCGTACGGAGTCCGCTCCGTTCGCGGTGTTAACCGGGCTTAAGTGATTCTAGTGGACCTACTAAACATATGATAATTTGACTTAGACTTCTGCAAAATGTGAGCATCTGCCAAAAGTATTTTGACATGCCTCTGACTACTCCCTTAGACCTAAGGATCTAGCTTAGGTACGTAAAATGATAGAGTACGTAAAATAACGATAAAAAATCATTTGTTTTTACCCGACTGTTAAAGGAAGGGTTATGATTTATAATTAAGGTTTAAATACTCACTCTAAATAATCTCTGGACTGCCAATCTTCATGTCGCTCACGTCCACACCCTTCGAGCGTCGCCGCTCTACTAAATCCACAGCAAACTGAAAACCAAGTCAGAACACAACCAGATTACAATGAACCGTGACTCTTGTCCCATACCCCCTTTTATCTACGCGTTTATTTGAAACCCCGCGGGGAAGAGAAGGCCAAGTTAAATTGGTGGCTCGTTATCATCCTACGCGTTCGGTTGGAACATCAAATCAGTTTTACGGCTATAGATTTAAGGTTCAATTTTATGTGCGCGTGAAGGTTTTATGGGGTGGAATGGTTGGTAATGGAAAATAGGCTTTGTTAGGTAGTAATAAGGTAGGTTTTAGTGGGGTGGTTGACGAAAGCTACAGGTTTTATAAGTTCGCGCTGAAAGCATGCGTGGTCTTTCGCAATAATGAGGTACATGCGATATCTAAAAAAGTCATAAATAAATAAATAATGCTGGACATTTCACACAGCATCATCTAGCCCCAAACTAAGCAAAGCTTGTACTATGGGAACCAGATAACTGATATAGGTACTACTTATATACTTTTTGTGTGTAAATACATAAATATTATACATAGAAACAGCCAGACCCGAGATAAACATTTGCAGATCATACAAACATTTCCCACCACGTGGATCGAACCCACAGCCTTTTGCGTCCCAAGCGGGCTTCCACCCACTGCACCACAGAGATCGTCAGGAGGAGTTATTTGGTCAATTTTTTTCTTTTAATCTTTGAGAAAAGAGATTCTTCGGTGTAGCTTGTTGTTCTTGATAGATCATCGAAGCTAAGCAACGTTCGAAACGGTCAGTAACGATGGGTGACCGCCAGTGACTACCAAATGAGCGCGTCCGTGCAGAGGGCACGACTAGTACGGCCTATTTACTACCGGCTATTTACGTCGTTAAGCCATAACGGAGGCCTGAAGGCGTCCTAAAAACTCCACCATTAGAGTTCAAATCACTCAAAAAATAACTTAAGTGGCTTTAATAATAATAAATAATAATAATAATAATAATAAATAATGCTGGACTATTCACACAGCATCATCTAGCCCCAAAGTAAGCAGAGCTTGTGTTATGGGTACTAAGATGACTGATATATTACTTATATACTTTTTTGTTTGTAAATACATACATATTATACATAGAAACACCCAGACCCGAGACAAATATTTGTAGATCATACAAACATTGGTCCCGCCGCGGGGATCGAACCCGCAACCTTTTGCGTCGCAGGCGGGCCTTCGCCCACTGCGCTACAGAGGTCGTCAAAAATACTTTTAAAAATACTCCAAACTCAATTATTTAAACTTGTATTGTTATCAAATTGTTCACTCAAACCAGTATGGATCGATCAAAGAAAAGAGTTTAAACGTTACAGAATTTGAAACTAACACTTCAAAGGGGTCCACTCGGGTCTCAGCGACCCCCGTAATGATCTCACGTCCCGCATGCGTGGCTCGATAAAGGGATATCAGATGATTTATACAGGGAGGCCTATGCCTACACTGAACGGGACGCTGTGACGGGACAATGTTTGAGATGGAGGCTTGTAGCACCTGAATCATCCTCTCAGCTTAATCCGCCATCCACAGGAAAAACAAAAACCATCACTTATAAGCATAAAAATTTCATCATAAAATATTACATTTCTGTCTTTACGACCTTATACCGCTAGACCGTGACAAGAAGTCCTTAATTTGTTTCCTTCTCTCTCTAACACAGCGTAAAATATAGCCATCTCTGTCTTTAAGTGCGAATCCATCCCTTATTGAAGACTTGGTTTTTTTTAATTGTTTTTTAAAATTGTGGTGATTATTAAAAGTGAGGTTATTTTTAATAACCGATTTTTAAGTTTAAGCACCATGACGGAGGCCTTAAGGCGGCCTAAACTCAGTCACCAGACTAACTTATATGAACTTATCTTTAAAGTTTTTACGCAAACGGTGCAGGAACATCGTGAGGAAATCGAACCAACTACCAGATAAATATCTGAAATCTGAATATCATAAATCTGAGTTTCCGAGTATCTTTGTATGAGGAGTGGACCGATTCAGATGAAACCTGGAATAAATATAGATCACAGTCTGGAATAATAATTTGAACATGCCTCTGACTACCTTAGACATCTTCAAAGGATCTGGAATATAAAAGATCTGAGAGAATGTCTACCGCGCCTCGGGGATACAGTCGTGACCCTGTTTTCACAGTCTGGAGTAGTATAATATTGTAATGTTGATGTAAGTATTTTTTTGGATATATCACGTTGAAAATAACATTAATAATGTAATAGTCAAAGTCAAAGTCAAGCATTTATCCAGTAGGACCGCTGGGATCACTTAGAATAGTCTTAGAACTAATGTTACTCCTGTTCTTTCGCGACCAATACCGTGAAGAATCAGGGCAACAAACACGGTTTGGGGCTAGCATTCTTTTAGGTGATCCATCTTACTAAAAGTCAAGCTCCAGTGAGCCAGTCAAAGGGAATTGAGGCTCGTCAAAGTAAGTTTAAGACCCCTCGCAGACTACAGACTTTATATCGGCCGATAGTTAAGACGGGCTTTACTTCTCCATACTCATTACGAGTCGAAGTATATTCCGTCTCAACTATCGGCCGATAGAAAGTCTGCAGTCTGCGAGGAGGCTTAGAACTAATGTTACTCCTGTTCTTTCGCGACCAATATCGTGAAGAATCAGGGCAACAAACACGGTTTGGGGCCTAGCATTCTTTTAGGTGATCCATCTTATTAAAAGTCAAGCTCCAGTGGGGAGCCTGTCAAAGAGAATTGAGGCTCGTCAAAGTAAGTATAGATGCTCATAAAGTACAAAAAAATGCCTCAACAAAGGTACTTTGCCTAGCATCACATGCTACACTAATATTTAAGAGCGGCCTCTACTCATAAAACTTACGGAAAGCCGAAGTATAAGAAGTTTCCACCTGTTGAATCTACACGTGCTAAGAAAAACAAAGGAATGAAAAGCACATTTTATAAGTATAAAAATATCACGTTTGTTGTATAGCCCTTAAATATACAGGGTGTAAAAAGACGTCTACTGAAGCCGAAAGGGGTAGGTACAGCATCCCATCACAACTAAATCCAAAAGGATTTTCCGAAAAATCATTATATCCGGAGAAAACCGCGTTTGAAGTCACTATTTGCGTATTGGGTGTGATTTTTTTACGTAGATTGCTGGATTTTGAGTTTTAATTGTTTTTTTTCTTTTGTAAATGAAATTTTTAGGTAGGTATGGTCTTATTATGTTGTAATAGTAGTAAATAACCGAAAATAACATAAAATTACGTATAGCTAAGTCAATTTTTTTTCGCTAAATATGTTTAGAATCATGGTCTGATTGCAACCCCTCAGTTTTCGGTAGTTGTCTTTTTACACCCTGCATATTTTATTCTATTTTTTAGTATTTGTTGTTATATCGGCAACAGAAATACATTATCTGTGTAAACAACTGTCTAACTATCACGGTTCATGAGATACAGCCTGCGGACAGACAGCGGAGTCTTAGTAATAGGGTCCCTATGGCTACGGAACCCTAAAAATATTATATTTTTACAGACTTCTAAACTCTATTTTCCATGTCTCAGATGATTTTAAAAATCACAAAAGCGCGGCCTCTCAATACATGGCCGTCCGAAGCACGGATGCGTTCACTCCAGTAACACTTTGATGCTAAGTCGATACTACTGCGTAGCACTGTTCGTAGCACTTTCGTAGCAAGCGTAGTACCATCGTAGCAAGCGTAGGAACATCACAATTTAGCAAATGACAATTTCTGTGGAAATTCTTTACTTTCCCAGGACAAAAAGAATCATTTTGTTAATCCAGAGATTAACCTATTACCAAAATTAATTCCACCTAAATCTGTCCAGCCGTTTCAGGGTGAAAGAGCTACAAATCATCCTAACTTTCAAATTTTATTCGTCTACTAGCTCCTGCGCGCGGCTTCGCCCGCGTGGTACCAACATTTTGAATAGCCTATATGCTATTCCAGGTCTATCTACGCCTATTCCAAGTTTCATCCAAATCGGTTCACTGGTTTAAATAACTGGTTTAGGCGTGATTGTTACACAAACATACAAACATCCAAACATACTCACAAACTTTCAGATTTATTATATTATTAGGATTGGGATTATTAGGATTAGGATACTATACTAATATTATAAAGAGGAAAGATTTGTTTGTTTGTTTGTTTGAAATGAATAGGCTCCGAAACTACAGGACCGATTTGAAAAATTCTTTCACCATGAGAATCCTACATTATCCTTGATGAACTAGGCTATATTTATCCCGGGAAAGTGAAGTTTTCCCGAGGGATCGCGGGTAACACCGCGACGGACAGCTAGTAAGATAAATGTAGATTAATTTCTTGTTGCCTGGTTTAATTCGGGACTGTTTAGTCTTTCTTCCATAATAATTATAGTGACTAGGTCAGTTTGTTTGACTGGCACCCCCTATAAAGCACTTACACACTTGGTTAGACGAAGTCTGTTGATAATGGCACTTGCACAAGTTCATCTTATGGTCATTTAATATCTTCTTTATAGGTGTACTTAAAGCATTAGTTTCTAACATGATCGAACTTTTAGCATATAATAAATATAAATATACAGGGTTATTTGTAAAACACCGGTAACCTCTCAGGACTGTATTGCTGTCATCATAAACATCAACTTTTGTTCTATGACTTTTTTAACTTTACCGGCCCCCGCCGCCCTAACCCCGCTCCCCTCGCTATTGTACTATCGCTTTGTTTTGCTTCACATAAACTTCGTAACATATAGAGTGTTCAATTTAAATATTTTTAGTTTTGTATGAAAATCTGATGAATTTTTAAAAGTCATAGAACAAAAGTTGTTTATGATGATAGTAATACATTCCTGAGAGGTTACCGGTGTTTTACAAATAACCCTGTATATGTACAGGTGTGGTTTATTTTGAAGCACAAAACATCCGCATTTTTGGATTCCAAAAATACGGTCAGCTTAGTAAATTACAAAAAAAAAATCTTTAAAACAATCGACTATTATCGACTTTAAAATTATCCGACAAAGGTATGTTAAGATGGTTTGGGCATGTAGAGAGGATGGATGACAGTCTGACAAAGCAAGTGTATGAGGCGAGTGTGTATGGGACAGCTGGAAGGGGAAGGCCTAGGCGAACCTTCTTGGATCAAATTGGCGACATTTTGGAGAAGGGCCAGGTCAATACCCAAACCGACGAGCATGTATGAATGTAATGAGAGTGAATGAGGCGAGAGTTGTGTGTCAGGATCGTAGCGAGTGGAGATCCGTGGTCTCTGCCTACCCCACAGGGAAAGAGGCGTGACTTTATGTATGTATGTAAAACAAATCCTTTGCAAAAAATTATCTTCCATACAATAATGCGTTTATGAAAACGCAATCGCATCAAATAAAAATAAGTAGATTAATAAACTCGTATTAAGCGCTCAGTAGCATATGGTCCGACGATAAAACATAAATATTACGGTTTTATTCACTATCACACTGTCTTATGGTACAGTCACGGACAATAAGATGTATACATATACACTCCATACTTTTAAAATTAATATCACACTAAAACTAATAGATGTAGGTTAAAAACAAAAAGCGGAAATTGATTTCACATTGAACTAGTGTCGAAATCAATAAAAATACCAAAACATTGTTGGACATGTTGACCTGTACATGGGTTTAAACATTATGGAATTATCTTATTGAACGTGACTGTACATACCTACATAATATGACGACCTCTGTGGCGTAGTGGGTTAAAGTCCGCTTGGGACGCAGAAGGTTGCGGGTTCGATCGATCTATCGGATTTATATGATCTGCAAATATTTACCTCGGGTCTGGGTGTTTCTATGTATAATATGTATGTATTTACAAACAAAAAGTATATCAGTACTATATCAGTTATCAGGTTCCCATAGTACAAGCTTTGCTTAGTTTGGGGCTAGATGATGCTGTGTGAAATGTCCATTATTTATTTATTTATTTATTCATAGTGCAAGTTATTTTAAAATACAAAGCATAACGTGAAAATGCTTGAAAATTATCAAGTATATAATGACCAGCGTCCCCAAACTGTCCCCTGTGAACGGTACGCTGCAGATCGTTCAACGAAAGAATGGAAGTCATGATTGATTGATTAATTGCTGCTGGACTTATGGTATCTAACCACTAGCAGCGATATTAAAGCTATAATATTTTAACTATATTTGTGTTCGAAGTAATATCGAACACGCAGCAAATGTGCAGTTTGGCAGCGTCAGCAATCAAGCTCACTTATGCGCGGTTTTGTCTAAATTCATCAGATCGCGAATTACCATACCAACGAGAGCGCGGCTCACAACCATTTCAACCATTTACCATTTAAAGTTACAATTAAGTCAATCGTTCTAAGTGTTTTCATATTATAATTAATTTAATAGCGAATATCGACTTTAACTTTACAACCGTTACCATTAACTTCAAAGAACTTGTATTTGCGGAAACCAAACACGCAGGTACAAGTCTCTACAATTTGTATGACACGTGTTGGCCTTAGTGGGATGTACCATTTTTTTATAACGAAAATCCATTATGTCGGACTCTCGCCGACTAAAAACTGACGCGTGACCGGCCTCCATGCATGTTAAGGGGATCCGGGATCTCCTACGGAACACACCGGTGCATATTGCATTTTGCCTAAGCACTGTCCCGAGAATGGCACCCACAGCCACGCCCGGCACCCTCGCGGTGCTTACGGTGGCGCTCGCCACAGAGCGCCGGGTCTGCATCACGGACCCGGAAAGTCCCCTGTATGGCAGAGGATATCACTCTGCCCCCTCACGGGGGTGCAGGTGGTGCGGGGCGGCCGTTAGCGCCCCACCTACGCCTCCTCCGAGCGCGATCGGCCCTCTCACGATCCCGCTCGGCCGCCTCTTTCTGGACCAGAACAGCTTCACAGAAAGGCCTAGTGGGATGGATCTACTCTATTTCAATCATTCATGGTGTAGCTTGCTGTCCTAGTTGATAGATCGTCAAAAAACAACATTCTACCAGCCAGTAGTAGCAATCTATAAAGCACTTCCGTGTTTCGGAGGTCTTAAATTTTCGGTCCCAGCAGCCTGAGGGCGAAGTAGACGCTCGCAACGTACAGCGCCATCCGAGTACAATATAACAATGCACTCACGGTGTTGGGGCTGCCTCGTTAAGGTCCATTTACACCAAACGAGTGAATGCTCATTCTATCCCCACTACGTCAAATTCTTCTAGTTCTTAGTGCGTTCGCTATAGAATATTCTAAGAGTGCTCGCTCGCTCGATGTAAATGGCGCAAGAGCGCGTGAACAGTTTGCGATTTACACTAAAAGATTACGAAAGAATGCTCTTGTTCTAGCTCTAGCTCTATGTTCGCCTGTAAATCGACCTTTACTGCAGCGCTCGCTACTTTAAGACCAAATTTGGCTTTGCGAGCCCTACTCGGGCTCAGAACCGAAAATAATCAGATTTCAGATTTCATTTATTGACCATGAAGTTACATAACATAACATTGGCACGTCAAATTACATGGGTACACTTAACAATTATTATATTATTTAATTAATTTTGATTCAAGCCAGGTTTCGCCTTTGTCGGATCTGACAAGGGGATGTTTGCGGCGGCGCGAGTTGATTGTTTCCATGGCACCATGCGCAAACGAGCCGCTTCCCTGGTGCGCAGGTTGCGGGCCAGCTCCAACACCGTCCTGGCAATGATAGCTGGCAGGGTGGACCCAGGGTGTCCCTACACGAGACATTGCTGTGAGCGACACTTATCTAGGAAGCCTCAGGCCGTATTCGCGTTCCATTTTTCGTTCGTTTGATGAATATTCGGATGCTTCCCACCACGATTTCTGACTTCAAGGGCAAATTTTTCAGTTTGGAATATTTGGTCCTAGGTTAGGTCCTAGGAGGACGTTTGAAAAATTGGCTCTTGAAGTCAGAAATGTTTTTTTTTAAGCTTTGTGTATTTGTCTCCTGTCAGTCTGTGTGTTAATTTTTTTTGTCTATTTTTTGTTTAACATAGGAGTTTGTGCTCGAAAAAAATGTGTGTTAGTTTTTTATTTATTGTTGTTGTTTCTAGCCCGCACTGTCCCACAGCTGGGCAAAGGCCTCCCCTCGAGTTTTCCAAGCTTTCTTGTCTAACGCTATTGCCTGCCACTGATAGTCGCTAAAGGTGTCTAGTTCGTCGCGCCATCGCTTGCGTGGCCAAGTTAAGCCACGACGGAGGCCTTAAAGCGGCCTAAACTCTGTCACCAGAGTTGGCCACTATCTCATACGACTGTATCCCCAAAGCGCGATAGACATTCTCTCAGATCGTTTTATGTAAAACTATTAAAACCTTACTATATCTCCAATATATCTGCCAGTGGAGTCAGGTCCTCATTTGAGTGGTTATACCAGAGTGCGGAGCTGTGTAATGGTGCGAGCAGAAGAACTGTGGAGTCGCCTCACGATATTCAAACTAAAAAAACCGGACTAAGTTCGAGTCGGACTTGCGCACGACGTTATCCGTACGTATCTATAAAAACGGCAAAAAAAACAAGTTTGCTGTCTGGGAGCCCCCTAAATATTTAGTCTGTTTTTTAGTATTTGTTGTTATAGCGGCAACAGAAATATGTACATCATCTGTGAAAATTGCAACTGTCTAACTGTCACGCATGATGTGCCCTCTACATAGTCATAATCATCATCAAGTATCATCAAGTAAATGTGGCGACCTCTAACTACGATCGCCTGAACTACAAAGGCGTCGTACTAAAGTTGCCAATTACAGCGATCTAGCCACTTCAGAGCTTCACCGCTAGATGGCGCTGGCTCGCTACCAACCGACGCGATTTGAATCCTAGATCGCGCTTACGATGTTTACAAGCACATCTAACTTATACAGAATTATCCGACATTAACTGTCGGCTGAAAGGCCCTAAGGTATGTGGACCAGTTGGCGTCGACCTCAGTGAGGTGAAATCTTCCTCTTTGCCTTGGAATGGGGGAAAATACACCTACCCCAAATAAACATAGATTTATAAATCGATGTAACGCCCTGTAATTAGAAAAATATAATACTTAAATTAGTTGAGCTATCAATAGATCGTTTTCACGACGATCCTTAGATAGCTTGACTGATTCTATTATAAACAAAAAAACAGGGTCACTGTATCCCCAAGGCGCGGTAGACATTCTCTCAGATCTTTTATATTCCAGATCCTTTGAAGATGTAATTGTGATCTAAGGGGGTAGTCAGAGGCACCTACAACGATTCTATGTGTATTTTGTAATTTTATGTAAATCAAAATATTATAGTCCCATATCCCTCTCAACACCCTTTCTGTCCATCCCAACTGTCCCAAAGGTCGTGTTAAGTGTTAGAGCGAGACGCAACGCTGCGTGCGACAGAGACGCAGCATATCTATTTCTATGGACCTAGAAATGTACTTCCCTAAGCTCACTTTATTCGATTTCGTCTTTTATCTTTTGCACTTTGTCGGCACACTGGTTGTTTTAACCACAAACGGATAGATCCATACTAATAATAATAATGCTGGACATTTCACACAGCATCATCTAGCCCCAAACTAAGCAAAGCTTGTACTATGGGAACCAGATAACTGATATACTACTTATATACTTTTTGTTTGTCAATACATACATATTAATAGAAACACCCAGACCCGAGATAAATATTTGCAGATCATACAAACATTTATCCCGCCGCGGGAATCGAACCTGCAACCTTCTGCGTCCCAAGCGGGCTTTCACCCACTGCGCCACAGAGGTCGTCTTTTATTTAGCCAGCATAAAGGCTGGCTATTCAAAATGTTTGTGAGATTGTTTTGATGTTTTTATGTTTGTGTTTCAATCACGCCTAAACCAGTAAACCGATTTGGATGAAACTTGGAATAGGCGTAGATAGTGATCTGGAATAGCATATACTTAGGCTAAAAAAATGCTGGTACCACGCGGGTGAAGCCGCGCGCATTTATTCAGTAGGGCCGCTGGGATCTAGGCCTCCAGTGTGGAGGCAGCTGAACACAGATAATTTGGTAACTAGACTCCAGTCCAGAAATATAGAGAAACCATGATCCAGACAGGCTCGAAGCCTGAAATTTTGGGGAGGGTCACTACTGAAATTTTGAGGGGGGGGGCTTACACTAAGTAAGTTCGTATGAGTCAATGGCCACACTAATATTAGACTTTATTGCACAATGCACAAGATTTTACTATGAGACGTGTACGATTTTGGTGGGGTCATGTCCCCTGTGACCTCCCCCCTCGGACCGCACCTGGATCCATAGATTATAGAGGTAAGATCAACGGTTGCTAGGCAACCCGTGACTAAACTCTATTGAACCAATCAACACCTTGCAACTTTTCAGAGTTAGTGACACCATATTTTATGTTTTAGAGAAAATAATAATCAAATGTCCAACCTACATCTACCCTAATTTATACGTTTTAAAAACAAAAAAAATGATGGACTGGTCGAAAATATTTAAAGTAAGGAATATCAATTCCCCAGGAATTAGTGAAACGTTGGGCATTTTTGAGAAAAAACTATCAAACTCGCGTCGCGGGTCACGTGACCGTTACCAACACCATCTCACACTATAGTGTGACGTGTGTGTGCAATGCGTCACACATAGTATCGGATGGCCGAAGCGATAGGGCGCTGATTCTGAGTGAGACAACCGCTAGTTCAGTCCCAGACAGTAACTTTTTGCACTTATTGAATTTGTATTGGCTGTTTTGAGATAGATAAAAAAATTATTTGGGAAAACACACACACAGACGAACATAACTAGGTACAACTGACACAGCAAAAAAAAAATGTATTAGATCTGTGTGCGTGTTAAATGTGTGAGATGAGAAAAAAATCTTGGATTCGCCTCGAAAAGTTCACGTGACTGCTCACAGACACTTGGTAAATTTTTTAAGTTTAGAACTGTTCAAGTTTTCACTGCCGGCACTCCTGGAGTGCCATAGGTTTTTTATTTCGACCTCTGTGGCGCAGTGGGTGAAAGTCCGCTTGAGACGCAGAAGGTTGCGGGTTCGATCCCCGCTGCGGGATAAATGTTTGTATGATCTGCAAATATTTATCTCGGGTCTGGGTGTTTCTATGTATAATATGTATGTATTTACAAACAAAAAGTATATTAGTAGTATATCAGTTACCTGGTTCCCATAGTACAAGCTTTGCTTAGTTTGGGGCTAGATGATGCTGTGTGAATTTATTATTATTTTATTTAATGAAGTCTTTTTTCTTTTTAATTTTTAATTTCGGTCTTCAATTCAGTTCGGTAACCTATTTAAGTAAGAATTTATTCCCAATTCAGACTCCATTAGGCATTTCGTCTATTGTCAAGAATTCGCCCTAACGTTTATAGGAAAACAATTGTCAAACCAAATCAACCTTAATTCTTTCTCACTTAAAACATAAAATCGAATGGGCATTTTCTTTCTGGTTTCACAAAGTTTCAACCTAAAAATAACCATAGAGCGACGGAAATAAGATAGAAAATTCAATGAAAAGCCCTCAGTGAAAATATAAAAAGTTTCGCCAAGCAAGTTTAGGCTCTAAGTTAATGGAGTAAAGATGATAATGTTCAAGCAAAGTTTGTTTTACGAGAAGTTAAGATGTGAGAAGGGTGACAAGGATTACGAAAAAATTGAAATACTTAATTTGAGTGAATTTTGATAATGAGATAATTTGATACTTGTGTTGGTTGCAGGAACGTGCCTCGACTTTCAGTCCGGTCGTAGGTTTGATTCCTAGCCGTGCGAAATTCGTTTATGGTTCGTAAATGTGCGTACCTACCTACTTACAACAAGAGTTACTTATAACAAGAGTTTATTTACCAGTAGCTACCGCGCGCGGCTTTGCCTGCATGGTATTAACACTACCAACATTTTGAATAGCTTAAATGCTATTCCATGTAGTCACTATCTACAACTATTCCAAGTTTCATCCAAATTGGTTCACAGGTTTAGGCGTAGGTAGTAATTGAAACACAAACATACAAACATCTAAACAAACTCACAAACTTCCAGCTTTATTATATTAGTGGGGTCGTGGGAAGTGGGATGAATTTACATAACATAACATAGGCATGTCACCTTGTGCTAACATTTGCAAAATGTATCAAATATTTGGACATGCTCTCAAGAGTAGAGTAGAAGTATTTACACATGTTTAAGGAAATAAATAATCTTTATTATTTATTTCCTTTTTCTTTTCTTCTTTAGACGTTTCTTGATTACACGTTACGATGCACTTTTTGGCTCGTTTTTCTAAGTCTTAGCAGACATAGCAACTAAGACTTAGCAGCCGAAGACCCTTAAAAAATTGCAGTGCGATTCTTACGAGATGATTTTTTTGAAGTAAATACTTCTCTGGGAGCGTTGGGCATTTTTTAGATGAGTGAAAAATTATCAAACTCAGTCACGTGAATGTTACGACACCATCCTCTTACTATACCTATCTCAATTTCGTCACTATGGTCGACGTGTGAGAGTGACCGCATCTTGTGAGCCCGAGTTCGAATCCCAGTGGAACAGTAACTTTTTGTACTTTTTTTTTAAGTTTAGAACTGTTACTGAAACCTCGTTCAAGTTCACTTCTGTCAGCACTCCTGGCCACTGTTTTTTTGTTGTATTTTAAATTCATATAGTGTGGTCACCACAGCGCCGGGTATCGAGAATGCGCTGCGCGTCAGTCATTCAATAAATTCGAATACCTCTCAGTTATGCGTGCCTGGTACATCGCGCCGACATATCCATTTTAGAAAATATTTTTCTATTTATAAATTCATACTTTTAACCGAATTTCTGTGCACGTAAATTGTCGGTCCTGGCTATAGTCGTTAAGCCATGACGGACGCCTTAAGGCTAAAAACTCCGTCACCAGTCTTGGCCACTGACTCATACGAACTCCGTATCCGTCAGTGGGTTCCGTGGCCGAGCGGTTAGCACTCCGGCTTTAGGAGGATCGTCTGATCATCGCGGGTTCTAATCCCGTCGTAATCGAAAATTTTGATAAGACTTTTCATTTCTCAATGAAATACTTACCTAAGAATGGAACATAAAACATACAAAAATTTATTACGAACTTCAAAGGATCAATTTAATTAAAAAACTAAAAAAATCTTACGAATTTTTTTTGGTTGATTTTAAATCGACTCTACGTCAAAAATTACAAGTGAGGATGTATTTTACGTTTTCCGAAAAAAGTTTCCCATAAAAAAAAAATTGCGTCCCGTTTAGGCATAGGCCTCCACGCTGTTTACATAGCAAACATGTAAAAGCCTAAGTTTTCTAACCTATAAATAGGTAGCGCCATTTTGTTTTTATTTTATTTAATGGCAGCATTCGAATGAAATTGAACGTCTCCGGCAGAACTGGATAATAGTCGATCATAATTGAGATAGGAACAGCGAAGAGTAGGTCACAGAAGAGGCAGGGATCGAGAAAAAACACCTACGCCTTATTTACGATATAGATCTTAATCTCGATATAGATTCCTTAAACATTCACTTTTCATCTTCTTCCAATATGGATTTGGATAATAAAAATTCTACTCTAAACTATCTCGCTACTTTGTCTACTCCCAACTATTCTCCTTTTGTTTTTAGTCAGTTCACAGCATGTGATGTTAAAAAGAGTATTCTTTCCATTTCCTCTAACGCATTGGGTGGTGACAATATAGGTCGGAATATGATTATTCCTATCTTGGATGTATTGTTACCTATTATTTGCCACTTGCTCAATTACTCCATTGCTTCAAGTACTGTGCCTTTAATTTGGAAAGAAGCACATATAATCCCTCTCCCTAAAAAGCCCAAACCATCTTCTTTCACCGATTACCGACCCATCTCCATTCTTCCCTTCTTGTCCAAGGTTCTTGAACGTCTTGTTCATAACCAACTCCACTCTTTCCTGGTTGGTAACAACTTACTTAATCCTTTCCAGTCCGGTTTCCGTCCCGGTCATAGCACTACGACTGCACTGGTTAAAATCACTGATGATATCAGACTGGGCATGGAAAACGGACAACTTACTATCCTTACCCTTTTAGACTTCAGCAATGCCTTCAACACTGTTGACTTCGATATTCTCCTTGGCCTCCTACACGCTATTAACATATCTCCATCTGTAACTGACTGGTTTCGAAGCTACCTATACGGCCGCCGGCAGCGCATTCGTGTCGACGAATCATTTTCATCTTGGTGTTGTACATCAGCCGGTGTCCCGCAAGGTGGCGTTCTATCTCCCTTATTATTTGCTCTCTTTATTAATACTATTTCACATCAACTTACTTCTTCCTACCACCTTTATGCAGACGATCTCCAAATCTACACTCATGCCACGCTTGTTGATCTCGCTAAAGCAACTGCCGTTATAAACATGGATCTTGCCCGTATTCATGCGTGGAGTATAGCCTACGGACTGAAAGTTAACCCCAGCAAAACCCAAGTTATTATTGTGGGACGACTGGTCGAGCATCCCGACCATCGTTTTTGATGGAGTGACAGTTCCTTTCAGCAAGCAAGTCAAAAACTTGGGTTTGCTCTTGGACCAACATCTGTCTTGGGGTCCACAGCTGGAAGCTGTGAGTCGCAAGCTCTTCGCATCCTCAGCCTCTCTTAGAAGACTTCGTAATTTTCTACCCACTGCTACTAAAATTTCGCTTGCTCAGTCACTTCTGCTTCCTATACTTGACTATGCCAACACCAGCTATCTCGACCTTACCGAAGAACAGCTAAATAAGCTGGAACGCTTACAGAATCTGTGTATTAGATTTATTTTCGGTCTACGCAAATTTGATCATGTCACCGAATTTCGTGTCAAACTTAAGTGGCTCCCTATTCGTCTTCGTCGGAATACTCATATCCTTTCCCTTCTTTTCAATATACTCCATAATCCTTTGACTCCTTCTTATTTAAAAGACTTCTTTGAATATCTTCACGATGCCAACCCCCGTTCTCTTAGATCCTCTGAAAACCTTCTCTTAAAAACTCCTGTCCATAGAACTAGTTTTTTCCACGACTCTTTCTCTATACAAGCTGTATGTCTGTGGAATGCATTACCTGTACATATCAGAAAATCTCCATCCCTAGCTGTGTTTAAGACTCGAGTGAAACAATTGTATCTATCAGAAATGAAGTAGGTATGTTCCATCATTACTTTATCTATATATATATATTTATGTATACATTATATATTATTTATGTAGGTGTATTTAGGTACTTATGTAAGTATTTATAGTGTAAGTATTATTTTTATGTATTTTATGTAAGTAGGTATATTTACTTTTAATACTGTTACATTATTTATTTTTTTATTGTATTAGTTAAATTATTTTTATTCCTATAAATATTTGTACACCCCCTGCCATACCTTTAATATGTTCGTTTCTTTCCATCCAAAGGTTGTCTGGAAGAAATCGCTTCTAAGCGATAAGACCGCCCATTGTACATTGTCTCGTTGGGTTTTATTGATTGTGTATGTTTTGTAATATTGTGTACAATAAAGAGTTTTTCATTCATTCATTCATTTACCTATCTTATTACTAGCTGACCCGCAAAACGTTGTTTGGCTATAGAGATTGGAGTTCACTTCACAGCTAGAGTGCGTTTCATCAAATAGTTCCTATGCCGTCATGTTGGCAGTAGAATGTTTTAGGCATGGATTTAGCATTGAACCTTTGTTTTAGGCATAATTTCCTCAAGAAATTCCAATAAAACCTTGAAAAACCTAGAGATACGTCTTTGTAGACGTCTTTGTAGACGTATCTCTAGGTTTTTCAAGGTTTTATTGGAATTTCTTGAGGAAATTATGCCTAAAACATTCTACTGCCAACATGACGGCATAGGAACTATTTGATGAAACGCACTCTAGGAACAGACCAAAGTGATCGGACCTCATTTCATAGCCAGGAAAATTTTGTACTGGAAAACTAAATTATCGTTTTTATTATTTTCTGTTAATTATTAGGTATTTATGTTTCTCAACGTTTAAACCTTCCCTGGACTTTCATGAATATTTCAAGACCAAAATTAACCAAATCGAACCGATTTCAGCCGTTCTCGAGTTTTAAGCAGACTAACGAACAGCAATTCATTTTTATTTATATAGACCCTTGCGTCTTAAGTGGGCGGACGAAGTTGGTCGCGAAGGAACAGGAGTAAAATCACCTAGTTATAAGACATTTCAAAGTGATCCCAGCGGTCCTATTGAATAAATGCTTTTTGTTCTTTTTCGCTTGTCATGCACACCCATACCAATACACCGTCAAGTTTACTGGACGCCGCATCCAGTCCGCGGCAGACTGGACGGTAAACTTGATTGGGTGGCCGGCATTACGTAGCACACGTGCGCACGGACACTTCAATAGTAAATCGACTGTTTCTTGTTTCCGCGCCGCATCGCGCCGCTTCGCGTGATCGCCCACGTAAGACGCAGGTTTATTCTAGCTCCCTCCAGATTTTTCGGGATAAAAAGTAGCCTATGTCCTTCCCTGGGATACCATTATCCATGCCAATTTTCAGCCTAATCTGTTCATTGGTTTAGGTGTGAAAAGGTCACATACAGACAGACAGATAGACAGACAGTAGTATGGATGCATGGTGTCCCATATAGTAGATGAACAACGGATAGGGGGCATCTTAGCGAACCAGAAAAACAAAACTTGTACTCAAAAAAGTCTCAGATTAAATTTTGACGTGTTAACGTCTTATAATTCGATGGAGCCGGCTGCACGCACGAAAAAACATGACGTCATGCGTCGTTACCTCGCTCTGAGACGTTCCATGTAAGGCTTGAAGTGCAAGCGAGAGCGCGGAACGAGCGACAAAGAAGCACAAACGTCGTCACGTTCAATTATCGTCAGTAAACCGATCAAAAGTCAAAGTCAAAGTCAAAGCCGAAGCCGAAGCCGAAGCCGAAGCCGAAGCCAAAGTCAAAGTCAAAAAAAAAAAGAACAAACGTTATCACGTTCAACTATCGTCAGTAAACCGACTTTACAGACAACCATGTTTTTTTACGACGTCTAGTAATTATTAGTAGAAACGTTTATTATCATTGGTACGTTATAAAAAAGCAGTTTAGGACCTAAACTGCCCCCTTACTAATAGAAATGGAATAGAAATCGAATCGACAGATAACGCTGAGACTATACTAGCCCATTTATTGCAAAAACTGCCTACATTTTATGTCAAGTGTCGAGACACGTGAGTTCTTGGCATAATGTCAAACTGACGATTCACATAGAGCCAGGAACTCACGTGCCACCTATTATAAAGAGGAAAGATTTGTTTGTTTGTTTGAAATGAATAGGCTCCGAAACTACTGGACCGATTTGAAAAATTCTTTCATTAATAGAAAGCTACATTATCCCCGCTGAACATAGGCTATATTTTATCCGGGGAAGTGAAGTCTCGAGGGATCGCGGGTAACACCGCGGCGGACAGCTAGACTTTTATAAAATGTATGCAGTATTGGCAATTACTGCCGTAAGACGCAGGTGGAGTCTCAGCGTTATCTGTCGATTCGATTTCTATTCTATTGCGATTTGTAACACTGCTAGGGGGGCTGGATCGCTGTAGGTATGAGCTCATATTTGTACGTTCTGTGCACTACTCTGTGCCGAGGTCATGGATGCCGGCACGCTCGGGCTCACATGACGTCTATATTAAATTCCTTCATCTTACGACTCCATGCTCTGAATAAGTGAGAGCTCTAATTGTTGGCTAAGGGCTGGTTTCAATATTTTCTGATAGAAAGATCAAATCAAATCAAATCAAATCAAAAATCATTTATTCAGTAGGACCACAGGGATCACTTAGAATAGTCTTAAAACTAATTTTACTCCTGTTCTTTCGCGACCAATACCGTGAAGAATCAGGGCAACAAACACGGTTTGGGGCCTATCATTTTTTTAGGTGATCCATGGATCCATTGAGTTGGAGCAAGTCCCAAGCTTTTTTGTCATCCAAATAATCTGATATCTTATAATAGGCTTTTTTACAGAGATGACGTTTAATTGTATTTTTAAATTTAGTGATTGATAAATTTTGCAATTCGCTTGGGACTTTGTTATAGAAGCTTACACATTGCCCTTTAAATGATTTCATAATTTTATCTAATCTAGTAGTGGGAACAGCGAGTTTATCCTTATTTCTAGTGTTTACATCATGATTATCGCTTTTTTTCTTAAATGATTCAATATTTTTACGAACATACATCAGATTTTCATATATGTACTGACAGGGTACTGTCAGTATGAATATATTATCAGTAGGAATATATTTATCAGTAGGAAATTATGCCGCAACAAAGTTTTATGTTTGTAATTATAATACGTTTTTCATACTAATGTTTTTAGCACTTTTCTCCCATTAAGGGGTGAATTTAAAAAAAAACCCTAATAGTTCATCCCTATGCACTAAGACAGGCATGACCTGAAAATTTCAAGTCCCTACTATAGGATATCTCAGAAATGGCCAAACACAGTATTCCAATATGACAATACTTATTTATTTCATAAATACAACATAATCATCAATTTACAATCTTATCCAGCAACCCAATCCACAGATTAGGTAGACCCAATCTATCTACCCGTGTCTAGGCTCTCCCTTCTCTTTTGCCGCTCTTTTTTATTTTTAATTTTTGCCTACTCGTCAATTACGCATTCCACCTTCGTCAGAGTGACCAAGTGCAAACTTTTTCATAAATTCTGCTGATTTAATTAGACATTATTTTATATAAAGAAGATGTAGTGTTGAGGATCGAGAAAGGTATGTTAAGATGGTTTGGGCATGTAGAGAGGATGGATGACAATCGTTTGACAAAGCAAGTGTATGAGGCGAGTGTGCATGGGAAGACCTAGGCGAACCTTCTTGGATCAAATTGGCGACATTTTGGAGAAGGGCCAGGTCAAAAGTACCCTAAACCGACGAGCATGTATGAAGAATGTAATGAGAGTGAATGAGGCGAAAGTTGTGTGTCAGGATCGTAGCGAGTGGAGATCCGTGGTCTCTGTCTACCCCTTTGGGAAAGAGGCGTGACTTTATGTATGTATGTATGTATTATTTTATAAAAGTAAATCAAACCTTACACTACGATCAGCGGTTTAGATTTTACAACGTTTTATGTAAATGGATACATCTTTTTGATGGTAGGTAGGTATATACATTTTTTGATAATTTATCGCGTATACATTTTTTTGAAAATTTGACGTGTATACATCTTATTGTCCGTGACTGTACATGTTTTTAACACGGTTTTAGTGAATCAAATTAAAAGAAAACCAGCTCAATGTAAACTTATCTTACAGCTCTCAGGGTCTTGAGGAGATTGGAATCCATTTTATCCGGAAGGGTATTAAAGTTAATTTCACAGCATTAATGGCGAACTGGATTATTTTAATAGGAAATAGTGACGGAATAAATACTTAGGCCTTCGGGTGATGATGGTAATCATGACGGGTTTCGCCGATTTGGGGGCAGGTGTTATTCACCCAATCTATGGCAAAGAGATAGTAATACTCTTGCTAAGGTCGACGCTAACTGGTCCACATACCTTAGGGCCTTTCAGTCAACAGATAAAGTCGGGTTAATAATGCGCGTTCTAGAATTTGAATTTTTCGGTAGGAAGCGCGCCGGCGCCATCTAGCGATGAATTGGTGAAGTTCTGCAGTAGCTAGGTTAAAGCTAGGTCGGCAACTCTGTTACGTAGCCCTTGTAGTTCAGGCGATCGCGTTTAGAGGTCGCCACATGCCTTTACATCTACATGGTCTTTCATAAACTACACAAACTGACAGGGCCTCAATTTAATTCCTAAGCCGATTTAAGTTCAATTCAAAATGTAGGTATCTAAAATGTGCTAATAGGTACTAGCTGTCCGTCGCGGTGTTACCCGCGGTTCCTCGGGAAAACTTCACTTCCCCGGGATAAAATATAGCCCATGTTCAACAGGATGTAGGATTCTAATGGTGAAGAATTTTTCAAATCGGTCCAGTAGTTTCGGAGCCTATTCAATTCAAACAAACATACAAACAAACAAATCTTTCCTCTTTATAATATTAGTATAGAAGTATTGATTTTTGACGTGACAACGTCTTATAGTTCGATAGAGCCGACTGCACGCACGAAAAAATGCGGCGTTACCTCGCTCTGAGGCGTTCCATGTAAGGCTTGAAGTGCAAGCGAGAGCGCGGAACGAGCGACAAAGAAGCACAAACGTTGTCACGTTCAACTATCGTCAGTAAACCGACTTTACAGACAACCAATTTTTTTAGGTATATTATTTTCTTCACCAATCGCAGCGCATCACGCTGCACGCTCGAATGGACTATATAAAAGTTATGCAAGAAGCAACAATCAATTGAAAGGATCTTTATCGATTTTCTCGGGATTTTCATCACAAAACAAAAAAAAACATTGTTCTTATACAACCATGTAAAAAGACAACCAAGTACCGAAAACTGAGGGGTTGCAATCAGACCATGATTCTAAACATATTAAGCGAAAAAAAATATTTTGACTTAGCTTAGTCATTTTATGTTATTTTCGGTAGTCTAATAATTTCATTTATAAAAGAAAAAAACATTTAAAACTCAAAATCCAGCAATCTACGTAAAAAAACGCGCCCAAAACATACGCAAACAGTACTCTTCAAACGCTGTTTTCTCCGGATATAATGATTTTTTCGGAAAATCCTTTTGGATTTGGTTGTGTGTTGGGATGCTGTACCTACCCCTTTCGGCTTCGGTAGACGTCTCTTTACACCCTGTATATATTTTCATTAATTAAGTTAGTTTAAAATGAAAGACCTGTAGGTATATTAGATGATTTACCTATACAGCGTCAGGAGGCAACCTATGCCTACACTGAACGGGACGCTAGTGCCTGGGACATTGTTTGAGATGGAATAGGCTTGCCCAGCACCTAAACCATCCTCTCAGCTTAATCAGTCTTGTCCACAGGAAAGACGTCAATACGTGTGGAGCTGACTAAGCTGCGGGTTTCCTCACGATGTTTTCCTTCACCGTTAAGAGAGCTTGTGTTATAGTGCATATACATTTTACGAAACGAAAAATCCATTGATGCCAGGCCGTGATTCGTACCCACGACCTTCAAATTGAAAGTCGAGGTACAACCGACGACCTCTGTAGCGCAGTGGGCGAAGGCCCGCCTGCGACGCAAAAGGTTGCGGGTTCGCAGTTTCTATGTTTGTATGATCTACAAATATTTGTCTCGGGTCTGGGTGTTTCTATGTATGTATTTAGAAACAAAAAGTATTTATGTATTATTATAGTATATCAGTCATCTTAGTACCCATAACACAAGCTCTGCTTACTTTGGGGCATTATGATGCTGTGTGAAGTCCAGCATTATTTATTTAAAAAAAACCTCATTCTGCCAAAACGGCTATATTACCAACAAAATACACAAAAAGTTTACGTATTTCAGAACTAGATGGCGCTGTTGAAATTGGTCGTTTTCTAGATCGCGCTATCGTTGCGTTTTGTCATTATGTAGGTATCAGTATCTCATGGAAAATTTAGACCAGAGAAATGGGATACTATTCTTATAAATAGTATACAACATCATTGGTATAGATAGATAGATAGACAACTATTTTTGAATAGAGATGCTCTATGTGTCTCTATATCGTAATGTGTGAATGAATGAATCAGAATGGGAAAATTGGAAAAAAAAGAAATATAATTCATTTCCTTAGAAAACACAACGCAGATACAACACATACTGAACTTAAAAATGTAAAAAAACAGGGTCACGACTGTGACTGTATCCCCAAGGCGCGGTAGACATTCTCTCAGATCTTTATATTCCAGATCCTTTGAAAATGTAAAATATATAATATGTTGGAAGGGAATAGATTTCAAGTTTCAACTAATTTCAAGTTAGACAATAATAATGATGTTAGATGTAAGTATAAAACATTTCAATTAACCTATTATCTGAGGAGTTCCGTTCTCCATCATCCGATCAGCTCGCTGTCACCATATTTTTATTTTTAGATGATACTTGATCTACAAACCGAGTTTCAACTCAATCGGCCTATTATCTGAGGAGTTCCCTGGAACAGCTCTTGACTCCATCATCGGATCAGCTCGCTGTTTATATTATTACATTGTCACCGAGGACTCATAAGTGTACCAAAATTCAGCTCAATCGGACACCGGGAAGTGGGTCAAATTAAGCTTGCAAGATTTGACCCGGACAAACATACATACCAACAGACAACATACAAACATTGCAAGTTAAAAACCGACTAAGTCAAGAGCGTACAAGTCGGACTCTCCGAAGTATTTTCTATAAAAACGGCAAAAAAATCAAGTTTGTTGTATGGGAACCCTTATACATATTTATTTATTGTTTTTAGGGTTCCGTTACGGAACATTAAACGGTACGGAACTTCCGATATATTCCCAACGACCCCACTAGCCTCCCCATCAGTGTGGTCGTTGGGAATAAAAAATTCCAACGACCCCACTAGTGGGGAGGTTAGTGGGGTCGTTGGGAATGGAATATACCGAACTTCCGTACCTCAAAAAAAAAAAACGGAACCCATATGATCATTTTTGTTGTTCATCTGTCTGTCTGTCGAGACCATATACTATTTATAAATTAGCGACCCGCCCCGGCTTCGCACGGGTGCAATGCTGATACTAAATTCTACTATATTATGCATGTATTATACATATAAACCTTCCTCTTGAATACCTTTATCTATAAAAAAACCGCATCAAAATCCGTTGCGTAGTTTTAAAGATGGACAGAGAAAGCGACTTTGTTTTATACTATGTAGTGATACTCTAAATTGTTCATAACTAGCTGTTAATTTTCCTAACTTAAGTAAAATAAAATCTTTTCACAATCTCTCACAGCACGAGATATCTCACGTCTGTCATGCTAGCCCCGTAATTTAATTTATCAAAGGCTCAAACTATTTCCATTTCGCATACTGCAGCGCGGTTAAGTAAAAAAAAAATACATTATAATGCTCTTTATTATTTAATATCACAAACAAAAAAAAACTACAATCGATATACATTTATTTAGTCTTTTATGTACATAGAGAATAGAAACAATAAAAAATATTTCGTTGTTGATAATGTCAGTGACACAAACTTAGCTGAACCGTTGAGAGAGGCGCAATCGCATTTGGTGTTGGCAGAAAATAAATTTTACAGTAA
This sequence comes from Epirrhoe alternata, assembly GCA_963565295.1. Lineage (NCBI taxonomy): Eukaryota > Metazoa > Arthropoda > Insecta > Lepidoptera > Geometridae > Epirrhoe > Epirrhoe alternata. Next base: position 6,480,920 of record OY751402.1, read on the forward strand.
CATTCGTTAGTTCCTCTTTTGGCCACCGCACCAGATAAGTTTGTGACACTGTATTTTAATTGTTATGTCAAGAATTTCAATTAAAAAAATATCGATAAATACGATTAAGTTCTAAAACTTAACTTACGATTATTTCTAGTTAATTAACTAATTAATTTTAATTACTTGAATGCGCCTATTGTAATTTTTACTCGTTTCTACTGTAGAGATCGGAGCCACGAAGAAAGGTAAATCGGAAGACTCAGGCCGCGTGTCCGGCAAGAAAACTTCCACGAGAAATGTCAGACAATCTGTTTGACATATTATGCAGATGCTGCCATGACTGTGATCTAAGTGATCCCTGAACGGCAATGTGCGGTCGGGGTGACCGACTCTTTCGCCCATATCTCGTCTATTGAGGTAACGACGCCTATCATTGGTAGAGGCCAATGATATTTTCTATAGATTATACAGGGTGTAAAAAGACAACTACCGAAAACTGAGGGGTTGCAATCAGACCATGATTCTAAGTATATTTAGCGAAAAAAAACGCAAAAAAAAATTTGACTTAGCTTCGTCATGCTATGTTATTTTCGGCTATTTACTACTATTACAACATAATAAGACCATTCCTACCTAATAATTTCATTTATAAAAGAAAAAAACATTTAAAACTCAAAATCCAGCAATCTACGTAAAAAAACGCGCCCAAAACATACGCAAACAGTACTCTTCAAACGCTGTTTTCTCCGGATTTAGTGCATATTTTGGAAAATCCTTTTGGATTTGGTTGTCTATTGGGATGCTGTACCTACCCCTTTCGGCTTCGGTAGACGTCTTTTTACACCCTGTATTGTTACGTTCACACCGAAGTTAAAAACTGGGAAACTTATGTGTTTTCGAGTCTTCCGCGCTAGTATTTTTTTAAATAGGTATTTAAGGAGGCGCATTTAAGTTTTATTCGTCTATCCGTGGAAGGAGAAGGCGTATCCACCGCCGAATGTGTGAGGTCCTTTATCTTGAGTATCGTTTTCTCGGTACTAGAAATAAAACAACAATTAGGTACATTTATCCATCCAAAGGTTGTCTGGTAGAGATCGCTATTTAGAGATAAGACCGTCGATTGTATGTCATTGTGTTTTTTTGTTTAGTTTTCTATTTTTGTTTATTTTTATTTTGTGGTGTGCAATAAAGTATTTTCTATCTATCTATCTATCTATCTACTATCAAGCAAGACTATTAACTAAGGTGATAAATCTGTATAATCAGCGCCATGAATCACAAGCGCAGCGAATGATTCTTTAGTTAGCTCCCGAGCGATAGCGAGGGTGTTTGTAGATAGATAGATAGAAAATACTTTATTGTACATCACATGGACATTACAAAATACAAACAAAGATACAAGATAATAAATAAGGTAGGTAGGATGTGTAGTAAACTTTCGAGTGAAGCGAGGGAGTCAATGACTAGAATCCTGAGACAGCGAGGGAGTCAAGTGCGCCCAAGACAAACCGTCCTATTTAGTCGTTTTCTAGATCTTGACTCATCCTCCACTCAAAAATGACAGTTCTTTTCTGTGGTTTTCTAAGAAAATGTCATAACGAAGAATGAGTGGAGCATTTTTTTGCGACTAAGCATATCGAAATACTCTTGGACGTCGAGTGGGAGTTGAGGCTGAGATAACGACTAAAGATATGGGTGTAAAACAGATTTAACCCCGAGTTGATAACTCTTCTTTTTACACATACTACGAGAATAATAATAAATAATGCTGGACATTTCACACAGCATCTAGCCCCAAACTAAGCAAAGCTTGTACTATGGGAACCAGACAACTGATATACTACTTATATACTTTTTGTTTGTAAACATATACATATTATACATAGAAACACCCAGACCCGAGATAAATATTTGTTGATATACAAACATTTATCCCGCGGGGATCGAGCCCGCAACCTTCTGCGTCCCAAGCGGGCTTTCACCCACTGCGCCACAGAGGTCGTGTTTATAAGTAGTATAACAGATATCTGGTTCCCATAGTACAAGCTTTGCTTAGTTTGGGGCTAGATGATGCTGTGTGAAATGTCCAGCATTATTTCATTTATTACCTGTCCATCGTCCTCGGGGCCACCTTGGCTCCAGTTCTGGTTGAAGTACTGTCCGCCAGCACCTGTGCTCGCTTTCTGTTCACCAGCACTCTGCAACAAAGTCAAAAGAAACTTAGGCCTTTACATCTATGTATATATATGGTCTTTCATTTTAAACTAACTATATTCAGGAATTGGGTTCAACAAATAAATAAAAACATATTTATGTAATGATTTTTTTTTGTTTTGTTATGAAAATCCCGAGAAAGAAGAGAGCGGTTTTGATGGATATTCCACAGAGTGAGGGTATCTATATTGGAGGTGATTTTAACGGGCATGTAGGGAGAATGAAAGGAGGGTATGAGAATGTACATGGGGGGTGGGGTTTTGGGAGTCGGAACTCGGAGGGCGAAACACTACTGCAGGCTGCCACTGCCTTCGATTTAGCGATAGCAAATACCTATTTTGAAAAGCGGGAACAACATCTGATTACTTACAAAAGTGGCAACCACAACACACAAATTGATTACTTCCTCCTAAGGAAAAGTAGTATTGGTGTCGTAAAGGACTGTAAAGTCATACCGGGTGAGCCACTAGCGTCCCAACACCGACTGCTTTTACTTGAAGTAAAATTGACCATACGCGCAGCAACAGTCAAACCTAAGCCCCCACCGAAAGTTAGGTGGTATATGTTGGAGAAAGAAGATTGTGCGAATGAGTTCCGAAAGAGAGTGGTTGATAAAATGATTGAAATGGATGACAGAATTGATGGAATGTCAGTGAATGATTGCTGGAATGAAATGGCTTCGTGTATAAAGAGTGTAGCGACGAACGTTTTGGGTGAGACGAAAGGTAAGGGTAAGATAGACAAGGATACGTGGTGGTGGAATGAGGACGTGCAAAAGGTTTTGAAAGAAAAGAAGGATGCCTTTAAAGATTGGAAAGGGGTGAATGATAGTGACTCTAGGTTGAAAGAACGGAAAAGAAAGGTGTACGATGAATGTAAGAAGAAGGCTAAGAGAGAGGTTGCTATCGCAAGAGGTAAGGTCCAAGATAAGCTTTACAAAAATCTAGAAAGCCCACAAGGACAAAAGGACCTATACCGCTTAGCGAAAACTAGAGAGAAGAATGCTAAAGACATTACACATATGAAATGCATAAAAGACGATAGTGGAAGGGTTTTAATGAAAGATGATGAAATAAAAGACCGTTGGAAGATATATTTTGAAAGTTTAATGAATGAAGAGAACTCTTGGAGTGGAAAACTAGAGGATGTACAAATGAATTTGGGTATGGTAGAGGAGATAAGTATGAATGAAGTGAAAATGGCTGTCCAAAACATGAAGAATGGCAGAGCGTGTGGACCAGATGGAATACCGGTTGAAGTATGGAAGTTCTTGAAAGCGGATGGATGGAAATGGCTGACTTTATTCTTCAACAAGTTGTTACATGAGGAGGCGATCCCGGATGAGTGGTGCAGCAGTTCACTGGTGCCCATCTTCAAAAACAAGGGTGATGTACAGGACTGTAACAACTACCGAGGAATAAAGCTCATGTCTCACAGTATGAAAGTGTGGGAGAAAGTGATAGATAGAAGAATGAGAGATGAATGTGAGATTACCCAGAATCAGTTTGGTTTTATGCCAGGACGGGGGACCACAGATGCGATTTTCGCCCTACGCCAACTCTGCGAAAAGTACCGCCGTGCGCATAAAGACTTGCACCTGGTCTTCATTGACCTCGAGAAAGCGTACGACCGAGTTCCCCGGAAAGTTCTGTGGTGGGCTTTAAAAGAGAAGGGAGTGCCAGGTAAGTATGTGAGGATTGTGAATGCGATGTATGCAGGGGCACGAACAAACGTCCGGTCCGAAGCCGGCGTCACCAACGAGTTCAATGTGGCAGTAGGTTTGCACCAGGGGTCGGCTTTAAGCCCTTATCTGTTCCTCCTCGTAATGGATGCTCTGACATCAGACATACAGGAGGAGGCACCCTGGTGCATGTTGTTCGCCGACGACATTGTTCTCGCTGGAGAGAATGCAAACGAGGTACAAAGCAGACTGGGAAAATGGCAAGAGAAATTGGAAAGAGTAGGCCTCAAGATCAGCCGCACTAAGACAGAACACTTGTACTGCAACTTTAGTGGCTCTTCTAATTTCTCATCGATTGCTCTAGATGGTGTAACCCTACCAGTCTGCTCCGATTTTAAGTACCTTGGTTCGCTTCTCCAAAACGACGGCAATATTGACCGGGGCGTAAATAATAGGATGAATGCGGGATGGATGAAGTGGCGACAGGTCTCAGGGACGATATGTGACCCGCGAATGCCCCTAAAGCTAAAGGGAAAAGTCTACAAAACGGTCATCAGACCTGTCGTACTGTATGGATCTGAGTGCTGGGCCACGAAAGCGACGGATGAAAGAAAAGTGCATGCGACAGAGATGCGAATGTTGAGATGGATGTGCGGAGTGACGCGAATGGATAAGGTGAGGAATGAATATATTAGGGGAAGTCTGAAAGTAGCGCCGGTGACTGAAAAGTTGAGGAGCAATAGGTTAGCGTGGTATGGGCATGTAATGCGGAGGGATGAAAGTCATGTAACTAAAAGGGTGATGCAAATGAATGTGAATGGATATGTGAGTAGAGGTAGACCTAAGAAAAGATGGATGGATTGTGTGAAAGAAAATATGGAAAAGAAAGGAGTTGATGACGAGATGACGAGTGATAGGGGAGAGTGGAAGAGGAGAACATGTTGTGCCGACCCCGCATGAGCGGGATAAGGGCAGGCCAATGATGATGATGAAAATCCCGAGAAAATCGATAAAGACTATTCTTTTAATTGATTGTTGCTTCTTGTATAACTTAGTCCATTCGAGCGTGACGTGATGTTGCTGCGCTGTGATTGGTCAACGTCTGTTCTCCTTGAAAATATTATGCAACATGTCATAAAAAATCAACAAAAGATACTTTTGGAAGTGAAATCTAAAATCGGCTTAGGAATTAAATAGATACGGTCAAACGTCTATTTACAACCCAAAAATGAAGCCCTGTCAGTTTGTGTAGTTTAGAAGAAAGACCCTGTAGATGATTTATACAGTGTCAGGAGGCCTATGCCTACACTGAACGGGACGCTGTGACGGGACATTGTTTGAGATGGAGGCTTGCAGCACCTGAACCATCCTCTCAGCTCGGCCTTGTGCACAGGAAAGACGACATCAATACGTGTCGAGCTGCGGACCTCACAATGTTTTCTTGACCGTTATAAAGACTAAACGAACCAATGGTGCAAGGCTAGGATTCGAACCCACGACCTTCAGGAAGTCGAGGCATAACCCCATTCGGCCAACACGGCTACAGTAGTTATTCCCCCAATATACTGCAAAATACTACAAAGAGGGAGATCTCACCTCACCAGGTCGTCATCAACTGGACATACCTGGCTGGCGTTTCGGTTGATATCGGATAGTTCTATACATAGGCTAATTGCAGAGAATTATGTCTTTGCGCGATCTAGGATTTAAATCTTGTATGTGAGTAGCGTGCCAGCGCCATCTATTGTAATAAAAGTAGGTATAACTTATGTCAAAGGTCGAAATAACTATCTATCGAACAAGTGCATGTAGGGTCTGTCGAAGTAGTGGTCTTTCGAAGATTGCGTTGTCAAAGTAATGTTCGTCGCAACAAAGTCTTTTCGAAGTTAGCGACTTGTCGAAATAGAGAACTGTCGAAGTTCAGAGGTACACTCTTAACTGACATCTTAGTTCTGGCGATATTGGATAGAGGTCGCCACAGGCTCAAGGTAAAGATGAAAATGATCTGACAAATAATAAAAACGTAAACAGGGTCACGACTGTATCCCCGAGGCGCGGTAGACATTCTCTCAGATCTTTTATATTCCAGATCCTTTGATGATGTCTAAGGGGGTAGTCAGAGGCATGTACAAATACATATTAGATACATGCCCACATCTTGCAGAAGTTAGTATTCCATACGTGATAGGTCGCAAGCCCATCGCCGCCTATAAGAATACTAACTGGTTTCCTCACGATGTTTTCCTTCACCGTTCAGAGCTCGTGCTAGAGCGCATATAAATTTTACGAAACGCAAAATCCATTGATGACAAATAATAATGTAATAGTACATTACGATATTAGTGCGTAAAGATGGTTATAACATGCGAGGCGGAATTTCAGCCCGAGCCGCAGGCGAGGGCGTAATTTAGCCGAGCATGTTATAACCAATACGCACGTATATCGTACGACGTTTTTTAACACATTTGCGAGGAAACAAAAAAAAAATACATTTTATATTTTTTAAATATACTCAATCTGTGAATGCACACTGTTGCTTTCCCGCCATTTTAACAGCGCGCTAGCGCCGCCTACTGGCGCCGCGCGGCGATTAGTTCTCCTTTGAATAGCAACAGCGCGCTGCTCACTAGCTGGAGGCACGACTCCAGCTCGGCGGCGATCAGTTCCATATTTGAAATGGCAAATAATGCTGTTATGGAATTTGTATGGACTATAACATAACTATTTGCTTTGATAACACACGCGTTTGTTATGACCCGCTTTACATATCTAAAACCGGTGGAATTACATCAGCTTTACGAGCAAGGGTGTTAAAAAATTATTAATTGTAGTACCGCAGTTTGCGTCCACCGCTGAGGCTCAGGTTGCTGCAGGTTGTACTGCTGCTGCAGGTCGTACTGCTGCTTCTGCTGGACGTACGCCTGCTGGTAGTGCTGCTCTGGAAGATGGACAATAGTACATTGTTCCACAAGAGAGCATAATTCGTTTTTGTTGCGAGTGCTGAGTTTGAATCTCGAACAAACGAGGGATTCTATATTTGAATCACGAGCGTAGCGAGTGATTCTAAGTTAGAATCCTGAGTGTAGTGAGGGATTCAAAAGCACAAGCAACAAAATATTTTGCTCTCGTGTGATACATACAACTTTTCACCTTACTAGCGAAAAAATACAAGATGTAAGGAAAACCGATTCCCGCCATTATTATTTTTTTGCCCCTCAAGTGGCAGGCTAAAGACCTGCCATCAGACCACCTCGGCCGCCGCCGCCTGGCCGGGCGCACGCTGCGGCCTGTAATATTCGATTCTCATTGGTTGCTTGCAGCATTCTAAATTCAAATCACTTTTCCTCATAGTGTGAGCAAAGTAGAGTTTTGCTCACTGTTTTTACGCGGCAAAAGCGCCCTTTTTGAGCTAGTAAGGTGAAAACGACATTAACACCTTGCCTCGTATCACAGACCAGCTCTTGCTTTTATCGGCTATTTTAAAGTCGTTAAACTATGACGGAGGCCTTAAGGAGTTGGCCACTGACGCATAGGTAACTACGAACTTACTTTCATTATTGTTACCTTGGTTTGGTGGAGCGACTGGTTCAGGGCTCTTCGGCAAATGGCTGCCTTCAAGGATCTGTCAAAAAAATTATAAGCCTTTACTCTCACATGAAGCTCTCAACACGATTAAAATTCAATGAAATTATCGATTTTTTTTAATAAGAACTGCATGCAAGATAAAAGAATCTATTTCATTCAATCCAACAAAATTATTTTTAAAATCATTGAATCCAATAATAATTAGTTGCTTTTGAAAACAAAATGGCGGATTGGCGGGAAATAGATTACTACCTACACACATTACCTAACAGGAACGGTGGCCAAAAGTAATAAATAATGCTGGACATTTCACACAGCATCATCTAGCCCCAAACTAAGCAAAGCTTGTACTATGGGAACCAGATAACTGATATTAGTGTCACTGACGAAACCGATCCGTGGAATTGGTTAAAAAGTGAGATTTCTATGACTATACAGGGTGTAAAAAGACGTCTACCGAAGCCGAAAGGGGTAGGTACAGCATCCCAATAGACAACCAAATCCAAAAGGATTTTCCGAAATATGCACTAAATCCGGAGAAAACAGCGTTTGAAGAGTACTGTTTGCGTATGTTTTGGGCGCGTTTTTTTACGTAGATTGCTGGATTTTGAGTTTTAAATGTTTTTTTCTTTTATAAATGAAATTATTAGGTAGGTATGGTCTTATTATGTTGTAACAGTAGTAAATAGCCGAAAATAACATAGCATGACGAAGCTAAGTCAAAAATTTTTTTTGCCTTTTTTTTTTCGCTAAATATGTTTAGAATCATGGTCTGATTACAACCCCTCAGTTTTCGGTAGCAGTCCTTTTAAAACCCTGTATAAGGACCGCTGTACAGCTTCGTTCTGACCTGGAAGCCGTCCTTCCCAGCGCGATATTTCAGCTTCACTAGCTGACCACTCGGATCCTTGTACTGATAAGCCCCGACACGGGAGCCATCCGGTTCGATCTGTTCTCCGGCAGCGAGGCCATTGTCAGATGCGTACTCAAAGCGGAAGGCGCCATCTTGGAAAAAAACGTTAGAATTTAAATCAATAATAAGTCTATGATTTCAAAATTTATAACTGTTTTAAGTGCATAATACTTATATTGAGCCTTTATTTCTGAAAATACTTAAATAACAATGTTTTTTCTAAAGTGCATAATACTTAGTAGATTAACCAAGGGGATGAAAGCAGTTTATTATGTCACATCACGGGCGCCATATTGAATCCCAAGCGCATCGAAGGATCCTCGAGTTGACTCCCGAGCGATAGCGAGGGTATAACCACCAAGCCCTAGCTGCTTCGGTTTGTGCTGCAGGTCATAGCCCTCGGGGCCCGTCCCAAGCCTTAAATACCTATATCTGCAGCTCTGAGTGCTCTACCTTGAAGCTCTGACTCTACAACAGCTCCGAGGCCTAAAATGTGATATCACCATCTTTAGCAGCTCAAATGATAGCCCACTGCTGGACATAAGCCTCCTCCCTCAGACGCCACTCCAAATGTGATATAAGTCAGGTTAATTAACTCCCAAGTGAAACGAGGGATTAAATGACTAGAATCTTGAGATAGCGAGTGATTCAAGTACGCCCAAGACTAAGTTTTTAGCCCCGAGATGAACTCTACTTTTTACACATAGGTAGGTAGGTATATACACACCACTACATCACCTACTACATCTCTCGAAACCAACAAAATGGCAAAAGTGACGGCCCCATGTTATTCGTGAATAGACATAGGATTTAAATCGAGTGTTGAGGCTAGGCCCCATGAGGTACCTGATGAGAGCGCCTGTTTGTGGTGCAAGATGGCCGCCTGCTGTTCCTTGGAGACCTGGAACGGCGGACGCCATGGCTCCTGCTTTGGGAAGGTAGCTGGACCAGTTGAAGTAGGGCCTGAAAACAAAACCATATTTTATCTAAATACCTATCTATACTCGTACTATACCTACCTAGATACCCAACCCTCTCACCAGGCGCGGTTGCAGCCAGAAATTTTTAGGGGGGGTCACTACTGAAATTTTGGGGGTTCACTACACCAATATTAGACTTTATTGCACAATACACAAGATTTTACTATTTGACGTGTACGATTTGGGGGGGGGGGTCATGTAAATGTATACCCTTAGGAGTGAAAAGGGGAAAATTTTGGTTCCACGTGAGTGAAGAGTTTGTCTAGTCTAGTATGTAGCTACTGCGTGCGGCTTTGCCCGCGTGGTACCAACATTTTAAATAGCCTATATGCTATCAGGTCACTATCTACGCCTATTCCAAGTTTCATCCAAATCGGTTCACTGGTTTAGGCGTGATTGAAACACAAACATCTAAACAAACTCACAAACTATCAGCTTAATTATTATTAGTGGGATATGAAGACCTAAGTACCTCCCCAAGCCTCCTTGGCAGCAGGCGTCCAGGCCTCCGCTGTGCTCTGAGGAGTTCCGTCCCGAGCTGGTGTGAACAGACCTCCTTGGAAACCGTCCAGCTGTCAACAATTAAACAAGAATTACAATCAAAAAACCCGACTGCACGAAAGTCAACTTTTGAGGTTTTGCAATGCGTAGGTAGGGTGTATGTGTCGGTGGGGTCGTGCGATCGATGGCCCTCTACGGAGCGCCCGTCTGGTCGGGGAGGCTGACGGGTGTTAGGCGCTACAGGCAGCTCTACAGCAGCCTACAGCGTCCTATGGCCATTCGAATCGCGCGAGGATACCGGACCATCTCGTTCGGGCGGCGACCATCTTGGCGCGGTTCCCGCCCCTTGACATCTTGGCGGCGATGGACGCACGTGTGTACGTTCGACTCCGCCAGGACGATGGGAGCGGAGCCGCGCCTGCTGAAGTGCGGGCGCAGGAGCGCCGGCGTGCGCTCGGGATGTGGCGCGAGCGGCTCGACGAGCCACGGAGCTCGCGCCAACGCGTCGTCGGCGCAGTGGCGCCAAACTTCGAAGCCTGGCTAGGGAGGGAATATGGGAACGTCACCTATAGACTTACTCAGGTACTCACCGGACACGGTTGTTTCGGTGAATACCTGAGTAGGATCGGACGCGAACCGACACCACAATGCCACCATTGTGGGTCAGACCTCGACTCCGCTCAGCACACGTTGGAGCACTGCTCAGCGTGGTGCGCGGAGCGTAGAGACTTGGTCAATAGGATCGGGCAGGATCTCAGTCTGCCGAGCGTAGTAGGAGCTATGCTGGCAGACGACACGGCCTGGAGGGCCGTGGCCTCTTTCTGTGAAGCCGTTCTGGTCCAGAAAGAGGCGGCTGAGCGGGATCGTGAGAGGGCCGATCCCGCTCGGAGAAGGAGGCGGAGGCGGGGCGCTAACGGCCGTCCCGCACCACCTGCCCCCCGTGAGGGGGGGCGCAGTGGTATCCCCTGCCAAACAGGGGACTTTCCGGGTCCGCGGGTGGTCGAAGTGGGGACTTCGGCTGTCCATGATGCGGACCCCGGGAGGGCGGCGGCGTTCTGTGGCGAGCGCCGTCGTAAGCACCGCGAGGGTGCTGGGCGTGACTGTGGGTGTCATTCCCGGGACAGTGCTTTAGGCAATGCGAGAGGGGCACCGGTGCGTTCCGTAGGAGAACCCGGAGCCCCTTGACATGCATGGAGGCCGGCCATACGTCAGTTTTTAGTCGGTAAGAGTCCGACATAACCCTTCCGCTGTCCCCACGGCGGCAGGGTATCCATAATGGATTTTCTGACGGTATAAAAAAAAAAAAAAAAAAGGTAGGGTGTATGTGTGGCGACCTCTAACCGCGATCGCCTGAACTACAAGGGCATCGTAAGTGGCCGACCTAGCTACAGAGCTTCACCGCTTCATCGCTAGATGGCGGTATCGCGCTACCAACCGACGCTATTTTAATTCGAACGCACTTACGAAGTTTTCAAGCACAAGTAACCTATACAGAACTATCCGACATTATCTGTCGGCTGAAAGGCCCTAAGGTATGTGGACCAGTTGGACCGGTCGACCTGGAATAGCATATAGGTACTTGGGCTATTCAAAATGTTGGTACCACGTGGTCGCCGCGCGCAGTAGTTAGTAATATAATACCAGTAGGTTTTTTTTGTCTATGCCCACGTACTTTGTCAGTGACGGTATTCCACTCTCGATGGACTGGTCTGAACAATGCTGGTGCGACGGCGTACCTCCCAATCTAAGACAAAAGACAAATTCAGACTAAACACATTCGCCGAACTATTTGCCGAACTTTGGATAGAAGATGACAGGCGTAACAGGCGATGAGGTCTACACATTCGTGACTGTCGGCATTCGTCTATCATCGACGTATACGCACAAAAAAAGTGTATTCGTGCAATAGTTGGAGTTCCTCCTTGGGTTTCGTGTAAACCTTATTTCACTAAGCTAAAGTTACTTACCTTGCCAAGCATGTACATCTTTGAAGCTGCAAAATTTGTTAAAGAGCATTTTGATACTTTTGTTAAAGCACGTGATATCTACAATAGATGTGTGCGGAATCCGGACAGAATTGTTCTCTCAAGGGTCCCTAAAACGGAGCTTTATCTAAATAATTCCTATGCTATGTGTGGGCGCATTTTTAATAATATTCCAGAAAGTTTTAAGGAACTGCCTCATAGACAATTTATAAAAAAGTTAAAATTGTGGTTGTATGATAGACGTTTTTATACTGTTTCAGAATTTTTAAATAATTAGTAGAGATTTTAATATGCATAAAATTTAATTATTAGTTAATTTGATAATGTAGATTGTAGAGCTTGACATGAATTTTTATTTCGATACTTATTTACTATTCTGCATGTTGAATTGAAATTGTATTGAGACTTAATGACGATATTTATTTTTTAATGATTTAATAATGATGTAACTTACTAAAAATTTGTATACCGTATTAATACGGTGGAGTGTGACACTTATCTACAAATTTTAAAACTTATGTAACCATTCTTCGAACAAATAAATTCATTTCATTTCATTTCATTTCATATAGCATCCCAAAACACAACCAAATCCAAAAGGGTTTTCCGAAAAAAACATTATATCTGGAGAAAACAGCGTTTGAAGAGTAGTAAGTACCTACTGTTTGCGTATGTTCTGGGCGCGTTGTTTTGCGTAGATTGCTGGATTTGGAGCTATAGCAGTTTATTTCTTTTATAAATCAAATTATTGGGTAGATATGGTCTTATTATGTTGTACTAGTAGTAAACTAAAAATAACATAAAATTACTGAGTCAAAAAAATTTTTTAGGTTTTTTTTTTGCTAAAAATATTTAGAATAGAAATAGGGCTCCCACACAACAAACGTGATTCTTTCCTCTTTTTATAGTACGGAACCCTTCGTGAGCGAGTCCGTCTCTTGACCGGTTTTTATTGTAGATAGATAGATAGATAAAAAATTTATTTGGGAAAACACACACACAGACGAACAAAACTAGGTACAGCTGACACAGCAAAAAAAACAAAATGTATTAGATCTAGGTAGGTACTACTTAGATCTAGGTAGGTGTACTACAATAAAAACTTATTCTATTATAGACGACCTCTGTAGCGCAGTGGGCGAAGGCCCGCCTGCGACGCAAAAGGTTGCGGGTTCGATCCCCGCGGCGGGACCAATGTTTGTATGATCTACAAATATTTGTCTCGGGTCTGGGAGTTTCTATGTATAATATGTATGTATTTACGAACAAAAAGTATATAAGTAGTATATCAGTCATCTTAGTACCCATAACACAAGCTCTGCTTACTTTGGGGCTAGATGATGCTGTGTGGTGTGAATAGTCCAGCATTATTTATTTATTTATTATATTCTTGTAAGTACGTTTGTGATTGATTGAGCCCTTGCCTAAGCTGCCAAGTTTTACCTATATAACACAAGTCTGACTAACCTAATGACGACCAATTACACAAAGTCAGTGAACTGGTACACCCAGCCATGTGAATAGAATGTTAATAGGTACATTATGTAATGTTCCCCGATCACTGTCACAAAATGCATATACAACTGCACTTACTAAAGAAGCGCTCGTGGTCGTGCTTGCTTAGTCGTTCTTGATAGAACGTTCAGAACTGTCTGTAAGTGGATGGGTGACCGCCAGTGGCGTCATCTGAGCGCTTCCGTGCTTCGGAGGGCACGTTAAATTGTCGGTCCCGGGTAATTAAGTCGTTAAGCCGTGACGGAGGCCTTAAGGCGGCCTAAAAACCCCGTCACCAGAGTTGGCCACTGACTCATTCGAACTTACTTACCTGCGTTTAAGAATCTTCGATGAGTCTTCCTTTTTAGGGTTTCGTAGCTTAATTTTTTTAGTTAAAATTAACTTGCAATGTTTGTATGATTGTCCGGGTCAAATCTTGCAAGCTTAATTTGACCCACTGCCCGGCGTCCGATTGAGCTGAATTTTGGTACACTTGTCAGTCCTCGGTGACAATGCAATAATATGGTAACAGCGAGCTGATCTGATGATGGAGTCATGAGCTGTTCCAGGGAACTCCTCAGAAAATAGGCCGATTGAGTTGAAACTCGGTTCGTAAATTGGGTATCATCTAAATTTTTCAAATATGGTGACAGCGAGCTGATCTGATGATGGAGCGAAATCCTCAGATAATCGACAGATTGAGTTTGAAACTCGGTTTGTAAATCAAGTATCATGTAAAAATTTGAAATATGATGACTGCGAGCTGATCCGATGATGGAGAACGGAACTCCTCAGAAAATAGGTTGATTGAAATGAAATTTTGTACTTACATCGGTGAGTTCAATCAGATCACGGTAATCCATTACTACTACTAATCCATTACTACACTAATGAACTTGTGTCTCTAATGTATTGTTTTCGTTGTTGTTTTGGTGTACAATAAAGTGTTCATTCATTCATTCATTCATTCCATTAAAAGCTTGTACTTGTTGAAATTAAAAAAAAAACTTATTTCGAATTAGGTAGTACCTACACCTACGTGCCAACTTTTAATAGTTATAGGTAGATAAAATCATTTGACAATCGTTCGAGAGAGAAACGATAATGGTTTTTTCATGGTGAAAAATTGTATTATCACACGAGAGCAAAATATTTTGTTGCATAGGCTTTTGAATCTCTCACTTCACTCAGGATTCTAACATAGAATCACTCGCTACGCTCGTGATTCAAATATAGAATCCTTCGTTTGTTCGAGATTCAAACTCAGCACTCGGAACAAAAACGAATTTTGCTCTCTTGTGGTACAATGTACTATTTTTAAAGCAAGAAACTTGTTGTTGTAATGTTGTATTAGGTAGAGAGATCTTTAAGATAATCTCTCTTTAAAAAATTATCATATACGTTGCAGCACAATAAGTGATAGGAAATAGCTGTTATCTACTGAGGATTTTTACAGAACGCAACGATAGCGCGATCTAGAAAACGTACATTTTTAACAGCGACATCTAGTTGTGAAATAAATCAACTTTTGTGTGCTTTAGAAGTAGGATTAGTAGGAAGGAAGTAGAATAGTAGGACTCTGATAATTTGATTTGCTTTTATGTAGGTATGTACTGTGTGTGATGGAATCTCCACAGTAGGTACACAAAAACGTGCCCCCCCCCTCAATCCGCCTATGGGCGTAGTGACCTGGAATAGTACAAAATGGGTACCTACCACGCGTGCGAAGCCACGCACAGAAGCTAATATAAAATAAACAGTAAAATAAAAGCTTATATAAAATAAACAGCGTGCTTAGTACCTATGACTTTTATTCACCATTTGGTATCGACGCCGGCGCGGTCGGGTATCCATATTGGATTTTCTGACGTAATAAAAAAAAAGGCCTAATAAAAGATGGATGGACCACAGAATTCTATACTTATACTTAAACAGTCTCACCAATAAAAACTATTTATTCCGAAGTTCTATCAGATTTACGCATTGCATAGATACCTTGCGTAAATTCAGAATATGTCAGGAATAACTTCTTACCATTAAACAAGGTGGAACTCTGATGTAACTATCCTTCTGATACGTGAAGATGCACAAATCGGCAACATCGCATCCAACGAGAAACCTCAAAATAAGTATCAATTTGTCTATGACAGCTGTGTATATTTGTCAAATTTGACACTTCTTTTTGATTTTGATTTTTTTTTTGATTTTGGCGGGCATCCGTACTTAGACAAAAACTCCTTGGTGTGAGTAAAATATATACGTACTCTTAGGTGGTAACTATGAAAATATTTTTACAGTACCTACTAACATGTATTCTGTGGTTACACTAGATTTAAACAAGGGTGCTAGCTAGTGGAACTTCGGAATAGCGTTTGTATGAAAGAAATGTCAAAGTTATGCAAGGTATAACTTTCTAATTGGTTTATTGGTAGCCATTTTGCTTATTCATAAGTTGATCTAAGGAAAAACTTTATGTCACGTTTAATAGTAACACCGATAGTATATAACATCATTGGGATGGACTGTGAATTAATGTGCTGCGGATATGTGAATGAAAGGAGTGAGTTCGATATGACGAGTGATAGAGGGAAATGGAAGAAAGATACATGTTGTGCCGACCCAAAGTCAAAGTCAAAAAGCATTTATTCAGTAGGACCGCTGGGATCACTTTGAAACGTCTTAAAACTAGGTGATTTTACTCCTGTACCCCACTTGGGATAAGGGCAGAAGAATTAACTCACATTTTGTCTGAAGGTCTGTGGAGCGTAGTAGTCATTTTGGGCTCGCCCCACGCTCACCAAAAAACACCAAAAACATATAAGCTGAAATGAAAACAAATGGGGAATTATCAAGTAGGTAAAATAAATAATGCTGGACATTTCACACAGCATCATCTAGCCCCAAACTAAGCAAAGCTTGTACTATGGGAACCAGTTATCTGATATACTTTTTGTTTTGTAAATACATACATATTAGGTACAGGTAGGTACTTTAAAACCTAGCTGGGATTCCTCGGGATTTTTTCATTTTTTCAGGATAAAAAGTAGCCTGTGTCCTTCCCTGGGATACAACCTTTATCCATGACAATTTTCAGCCTAATTTGTTCAACGGTTTTGGCGTGAAAAGGTAACAAACAGACAGAGTTACATTCATATTTATTTTATTAGTGGATAAAGGGTGTCCCAGAAGATAGGTCTTTTAAGTCGCGTTACAAACAAGACAGATCTTTGGTTATTTAAAAAAATATTGTCTAAAAAACTGAAAAAAAAAAGTTTTTTTTTGTAAAAACTTTTTTGTTTTTGTTTGAAACTAAAACTGTTCCAGATTAGAAGAAAATTATAAGTAGTTATGTAGGTAGGTATAAGTACCTATTTATTGTTTTTTTATATTTTTATGTAGATAAATAAATAAAAAGTAGTAGGTATTGATAAAATACTAATAAATAAGGTATAAAAATGAAAAACATGGCGTTATTTGCCATTAGTGGTCACATAGGTAGGTACTTACCCTCATAATGAAAAAACACAGCACACTACACGGACAGACAGACAATGCGGTCTACTTGGCAACCTATACACCTTTATAGATTTAGCAACAGATCGTTGGACCGAAAAAATACTGGTTAATAGAAGGGAGGTAGACGTAGACCCAGTTCAGTAATTAATTGGTATTGAGGCCGACAGATTTTGAATGTGGCTCATATATCACTCAGTCTACTGAGCTCTTAAAAATCACGACTGTATCCCCAAGGCGCGGTAGTAATTCTCAGATCTTCAGATCCTTTGAAGGTGTCTAAGGTATAAACACAATTAACGGGATATTTACCATGATCCTCCGTGATCATGGCGTGTGCAACCACGTCGAAATATCGGGAAACTCAAACAATATGTAATCATGGTAAATATCCCGTTAATTGTGTTTATAGTGTTAACCATGATAGTTTAAAAAGTTATATGTCTAAGGTAGTCAGAGGCATGTAACTAATTCTCTCATGACATTAATGACTTGTGTAGTTAATTAATGGTTTATTGACATTTTATTCTGTGTGTAATTTAAAATATAATCTTAATTTTATCTAATAATAATAAAGAAAAATGTACCTGAATTAATACGCCAACTGGCAGATCACAGTTGGAATACATCTTTTTTTAAACCTGTGTATCATAATAGTACATTACGATATTAGTGCGTAAAGATGGTTATAACATGCGAGGCGGAATTTCAGCCCGAGCCGCAGGCGAGGGCGTAATTGAGCCGAGCATGTTATAACCAATACGCACGTATATCGTACGACGTTTTTTAACACATTTGCGAGGAAACAGAAAAAAAAACATTTTAATTATACTCAATCTGTGAATGCACACTGTTGCTTTCCCGCCATTTTAACAGCGCGCTAGCGCTGCCTACTGGCGCCGCGCGGCGATTAGTTCGAAATTTGAATAGCAACAGCGCGCTGCTCACTAGCTGGAGGCACGACTCCAGCTCGGCGGCGATCAGTTCTATATTTGAAATGGCAAATAATGCTGTTATGGAATTTGTATGGACTATAACATAACTATTTGCTTTGATAACACACGCGTTTGTTATGACCCGCTTTACATATTTAAAACCGGTGGAATTACATCAGCTTTACGAGCAAGGGTGTTAAAAATAAATAAATTTGATTTGATTTGATGTACCTACATTAGATACATGCCCACATCTTGCAGAACTTAGTATTCCATACGTGACAGGTTGCAAGCCCATCGCTGCCTATAACACTTACTGGTTTCCTCACGATGTTTTCCTTCACCGTTCAGAGCTCGTGTTAAAGCGCATATAAATTTTACGATACGCAAAATCCATTGATGCACGGCCGGGATTCGATCCCACGACCATCGGATTGGGTCGAGGTGCAACCCCATTCGGCCAACACGGCTTTTTCAAAATTCAATTCAATACCCAAAATTCAAAAATATTTAATAGAAAACAGCTTCTATTCTTTGGAAAAATAAATAATATGTAATATAATTAATGTATAATATGTATGTATTTACAAACAACAAAAAAGTATATAAGTAGTATATCAGTTATCTGGTTCCCATAGTACAAGCTTTGCTTAGTTTGGGGCTAGATGATGCTGTGTGAAATGTCCAGCATTGTTTATTAGTAAATAAGAGAAAAAGAAGAGAGAAAGAGTTGGATAAGATCAGCACATTGGAGGGCCGATGGGAGCAGGCTTAGGTCCAGCAGTGGGCTATCATTTGACCTACTAATGATGATGATGATGATTCTTTGAAATAATTCCTTTCTAAATAAATATCTAGGTAGGTAGGCTATAAAAATTAGGTACGTATACTTTAGATAGTAGGTATAAATATGTACCTACCTACTATTTTCAATAGAATTTAGGTAGTAGTAAAAAATAATGCTGGACGTTTCACACAGCATCATCTAGCCCCAAAGTAAGCATAGCTTGTACTATGGGAACCAGATAACTGATATACTACTTATATACTTTTTGTTTGTAAATACATATATACATAGAAACACCCAGACCCGAGATAAATATTTGCAGATCATACAAACATTTATCCCGCGGCGGGGATCGAACCCGCAATCTTCTGCGTCTCAAGCGGGCTTTCACCCACTGCGCCACAGAGGTCATCAACCGCTATATTGCCTTCAACCGCTCGGCCACGGAACCCTATACGTCACAATCTAAATTCTTGATAAGCTTATTTATCGGTGTGGGCAAGACTGGCTAGAGACTGGCAAAGCGAAGAGGCCTATGCCCAGCAGTGGGATGAGAAAGGCTGATGATGTACTTAATTACAAGCTCTGCTTACTTTGGGGCTAGATGATGCTGTGTGAAAAGTCCAGCATTATTTATTTATTACGTGGGCGAAGCCAAAAACAACAATAGATTTGAAATAACTTTATTTTAATATTTTCAGTCTGTAAAAATGCTACAGTAAATAAATTACGTAGTAGATAGATAATTCTTTATTCCACGCAACAGATATAAGTACAAAAAAGACACTTAATTTATAGGTAGACAACTGGCGGTCTTATCGCTGAAAGTGATCTCTTCCAGACAACTTACGTGAGAAAAGAAATTGACAGAAAACTAGCCTTTATGACCTTTACTAATAATAATCAGTAATAATCTTTAGTTTATACTTACATGAAATAACTTTAAAGGTTGCCTGGAAGAAATCGCTCTCAGCGATAAGGCCGCCCATTGTACTAATGAACTTGTAATTGTTTTCAATGTTTTGTTCTCGTTAATTTCTTGGTGTACAATAAAGTGTTCATTCATTCATTCAACTTTAGGTGAAGTTTATTAGTAAGGGTCTAAATGTATTTAATTGAAAACAATATCAAATTAAACACGATTTTTATGCAAAAATAATATAAACATTTACAATAAAACTATTAAGAGATTTTAAATCAAAAATTGGGTTTGAATCCGGTTTTGTAATAAAAAAAGGCGACGGAAAATCCAACTTATAAATGAAAATCAACACAACACTAATAACGGGATATTTAATAAAATTCGTATCAGCCTCTGGTGACGGAGTTTTTAGGCCGCCTTAAGGCCTCCCCACTGGTCACTCATCAGTTTAGAACGTTGATCGAGAACGACTAAGCACGAACGAGAATTGAACCAACACTCATGTGTGTAGATAGTCCATAACCCAAGGACTCATGCCGGGAGAGTATTTGAGAGGAGGGACATCGTAGACCAACGGTAGCCGGTTCTCTCCCGTGAGCGGGAACACATCTTTATTTATCTGTGGAAGAAAAAAAACTATAGTCTTTTTCACGGCGGAACGTATGCATGACACATTGAACTTGTTTCGTTTCACGTTGTGTGGCTCACAACAATTTGGAACAAAAATATCAAGAAAATGAATTAAACGATAAAAAATACAAATAAAAATATTTTTGTCTATTTCCTGTTTCATTATAACATAAATTATTATAAACGAGCCATAAAATATAAATGAATAAACAATAAACATTTTCTAAAAAACTCCGCCAAATAACAGTACAGTGAGTAAAATGGAACGTAACCTATTAGAGAGTGCGAAAATGAAAATCAAAACAATCGATGAATCGATAAGTAAAACAATAATCGTTGGTTTAGTAATTTTGTCTATGAATGAACCTTGTAATCGATTGAGATGAATTGATAGTAGTGAAACAAAAATCGATTTTGATAATCTCGATTAAACTTTAGGACATTACTATTTGACTGATTTTGACATCATCTCGAAGTGTCATGCATACGTTCGTGAAAAAGACTATAAATAAAACCGGTCAAGTGCGAGTCGGACTCGCCCACGAAGGGTTCCGTACCATCCAACTATAATAAAGCTGAGAGTTTGTGAGTTTATCTGGATGTTTGTATGTTTGTGTATCAATCACGCCTAAACCAGGGAACCGATTTGGATGAAACTTGGTATAGGCGTAGATATACCTGGTGCATATAGGCTATTCAAAATGTTGGTACCACGCGGGCGAAGCCGCAAAGCTAGTACAATATAAAACACCCGGACCTTACACAAATATTTGCATAATTATATCATATTTTTGTCATTATCATAACGCCATCTAGTTTCATTTCAACGTCAACTTTAGCTGCGCCATCTATAATCTTTTAGTTGCAACTTTATCAACACCATCTAGTATTTTTCTTAGACATCGTCACACGATATTGAAAAAAAAAAAATTTTGTTTCTAACATGCGAAAATTGAAGACCCAAAACTGATCGTCGTAAAAACGATCTATAGATAGCTCAACTGATCCAAGTAACTGCCAAAATACTGGCGGCATTACCATGCTGAATGGCAATGCTGATTTCTAGAGCCAAAAATAAAATTACATATTTCTTTAACTATGAGTATAATATTTATATAGGTATGGCGAAGCCATCTAGCGGGCCGCGCTGGCTCGAGCACTTTCGTGCGCTTCATTCTACAAGCGTTTCTATATCTTGTACCATTAAATAAATAATGCTGGACATTTCACACAGCATCATCTAGCCCCAAACTAAGCAAAGCTTGTACTATGGGAACCAGATAACTGATATACTACTTATATACTTTTTGTTTGTAAATACATATTGTACATAGAAACACCCAGACCCGAGATAAATATTTGCAGATCATACAAACATTTATCCCGCGGGGATCGAACCCGCAACCTGCTGCGTCCCAAGCGGGCTTTCACCCACTGCGCCACAGAGGTCGTCATTGTTCATAATGTTTATAATGGTGATATAAAACTAATTGACACGTCTCGCTTGCCAATTCAATGTGCATTGAGCCAAAGATACTGACCACAAAACTAGGCAAGAATAACACGCCAACTTCGTAACTCATTATCCTTAGATTCCCATCTCCCTTATTAATGGAGCCCCAAGCAGCTTTGCTAACGTTCGCAGACGTTAAGAGGTAGTAGGCGGCCATCTTGTTGTCTTTGGAAACTCGAGTGTACGACTTGATGTGTGGCATTGCTTGGTCGCGGGATGAAGATTTTGCGCGCCATTGACTGAAAAAAAAAAGTTTATTTTTTGGGTGATGATGATGATAACCAATTTGGAGGTAGATGCTATTCCCCCAAGTCATGGCAAAGAGGTAGTAGTACCCTTGCTAAGGTCGACTCTAACTGGTCCACATACCTTAGGGCCTTTCAGCCGACAAATAATGTCGGATAGGTTAATTTGCCAAGATAATGTTACTTGCGCGTTCTAGAATTTGAATTGTTTTTTTTTCAGTTGGAAGCGCGCTAGCGCCATCTAGCGATGAAGCGGTGAAGCTCTATAGCTAGGTCGGCCACTCTGTTACGACGCCCTTGTAGTTCTGGCGATCGCGGTTAGAGGTCGCCACACATTACTACCTAACCAATTTCAAATAATCAAATATTTCTGGGTAATTAATTATACATACTTACACCTTAAAGTTATTTACTAAAGTAAATTATCTTAGTTCGTACATTCAATTATAATTAGGTAATTAATAATTATTATATTGGCGGTCGACAAAGGAAGCGCTGGAGAGACGACCTCGACTCCTTCGATAGTGGGTGGTGGGAGCTATCGAAGGAGAGAGATGGTTGGAAGGAATTGGGGGAGACCTTTGCCCAGCAGTGGGACAGTATCGGTTGAAAAAAAAAAAATGTTCTTTTACAATGTGAGTCGTGAGTGCATTAGGTAGGTATTAATGCTAGCCCCCAAACCGTGTTTGTTGTCCTGATTCACGGTATTGGTCGCGAAAGAACAAGAGTAACATTAGTTCTAAGACTATTCTAAGTGATCCCAGCGGTCCTACTGAGTAAATGCTTGACTTTGACTTTTAAGGTGATCCATCTATTAAGAAATGAAAAAAGTCATCAAAATTTTGGATTCCGACGGGATTGGAACCCGCATCGATCAGACGATCCTCCTAAAGCCGCTCCTTACCGCTCAGCCACAGAATCCTACTTGCCGGTATCCAAATTTTCGATAAGCTCATATTTTTTGTAGATGGCGCTAATCGGTGCTTAACCGAAAAATATGAGCTTAAAATTTGGATACCGGCAAGTAGGATTCTGTGGCCGAGCGGTAAGGCACTCCGGCTTTAGGAGGATCGTCTGATCGATGAGGGTTCGAATCCCGTCGGAATCCAAAATTTTGATAAGACTTTTCATTTCTTAATTAAATACCAAGTGTGGATTAGCACTATAAAATTACACAAATTATAGATCCATCTATTAGCTAGAAAGAAACTCACTACAGGTAGTCAATTAGCCAAGTCTGTTTCGAGTTGACCGCAGCGCCGTACGGCAAACATCCGCCGCCGAGCAAGCCGTCGTGCGATTGTCGTACATTTTCTGTAACATTCAATCCCACTATAATAAAGCTGAAAGTTTGAGTGTCAACCTCCACCCGTCCAACTCAAGAGCCGTAAAAGTTTTTTAAGACACTCGAGTTCATCAAATAAGAGCGCAGTGGAAGCAAGATGCGAATTATGGAAGAGCAAAAACCCCCCTCCTCTAGACTTTGTTACCCCGGCAGAACGCCTGCCCCCCATAAACTGCATTGGCCAATCTGGAAGTCGCTCAATAGACTACGCACACAGGTTGGTCGATGCAAAAGTAACCTAGCCAAATGGGGTATAGGGGATCCTTCCCAAATCCAGTGTGAGTGCGGAGCCCCAACACAAATGTCGCATCTCCTTTCCTGCCCTTTGTGCCCAACCAGCTGCACCCAGGAAGACCTTGTTCCGGCTACAGATAGGGCCATAGCGGTGGCTTCATTTTGGAGCAAGCAAATTTAATATGTATGAGCACATTGACACGACGAATGAATGAATGAAAGCTGAAAGTTTGCGAGTATGTTTAGATGTTTGTGTATCAATCACGCCAAAACCAGTGAACCGATTTGGATGAAACCTTGTATAGGCGTAGATAGTGACCTGGAGCATGTAGGCTATTCAAAATGTTGGAACCACGAAGCGCGTAGCTAGTCCTAATATTATAAAATGTGAAAGTAACTCTGTCTGTCTGTTACTTTTTCACGCCCAAAACTAAACAAATTAGGCTGGAAATTGTCATGGATAAAGGATGTATCCCAGGAAAGGACATAGGCTACTTTTTATCCCGAAAAAATACCGAAGGACCGCGAGAACGCAATAAATAAATAATGCTGGACATTTCACACAGCATCATCTAGCCCCAAACTAAGCAAAGCTTGTACTATGGGAACCAGATAACTGATATACTACTTATATAATTTTTGTTTGTAAACATATATTATACATAGAAACGCCCCCGAGATAAACATTTGCAGATCATACATTTATCCCGCGGGGATCGAACCCGCAACCTTCTACGTCCCAAGCGGGCTTCCACCCACTGCGCCACAGAGGTCGTCAGTATTAAATAAATAAAAATTTTTGAAAAAAAAAATTGAACCGACTTCACAAAACACAAACAGACACTAAGAACCTACACTAAAAAGAGAAAAATAAGAATATACACATGCAATTATTATTTACAGTATTCAATTAATAAATTATTATGTTACCTATATTATATTTGAAGTCGGTGCCAACTATGCATTTACAACTATCTAAGAAGAAATTACGAGTACAATTAGAACTTGGGTGCAAAATTGTATCGAGTAGTTAGAATAGAATAGTTGTCACCGACTTCAAATATAATATAGGTAACATAATAATTTATTAATTGAATACTGTAAATAATAATTGCATGTGTATATTCTTATTTTTCTCTTTTTAGTGTAGGTTCTTAGTGTCTGTTTGTGTTTTGTGAAGTCGGTTCAATTTTTTTTTTCAAAAATTTTTATTTTTCCATTTTTAGTGTAAAGTGTAAGTGTAAATAATATAGTAGGTTAGGTTAGTAAGTAATTACTTACTTAGTAGGTTAGGTTAGATATTACAATAGTCAAGATTAAAGAAGTTAGAGTGAGGATGAGGTTTTTTGAATTTTACGGGAAAACTATCAATCCTTCAGGAATAAAATTTATATGGGACCACCTCGAGAGTCTAAATATGTCAAACTAATCAATGTTTGACTCAGATTGTGTAGTGAGAATGATGTTTTTTGAGTTTTACAGGAAAACTATCAATTCCCCAGGAAAAAAAAGTATGAGGACCACCTCGAGATGGACAACCTTTCAAGCTAAAAAAAAAATTTTGGAAATCGGTCCACATTTTTCGGAAAGATCGGTGATTTTTTGAGTTTTACGGGAAAACTATCAATCCCTCAGGAGTAAAATTTTTATGGGACCACTATGGTAGCATACCCTTTCAAACAAAAAAATAATTTTGGAAATCGGTTCACAACTGACGGAGATATCGATGAACATACATCTAAAAAAAAAAAAAAAAAAAAAAAAAAAAAAAAAAACATACATACAACCGAACATAGAACCTCCTCCTTTTTTTGAAGTCGGTTAAAAAGTAAGTAAGTTCGTATGAATCAGTGGCCAACTCTGGTGACGGAGTTTTTAGGCCGCCTTAAGGCCTCCGTCTCCGACTTAAATAGCCGGGACCGACAATTTAACGTGCCCTCCGAAGCACGGAAGCGCTCAGATGAAAATGCCACTGGCGGTCACCCATCCACTTACAGACCGTTTCGAACGTTGCTTAACTTCGATCTATCAAGAACGACTAAGCAAGCACGACCACGAGCGCTTCACATAGTAAGTGTCTAACCTTGAACTAGCAGGTAGGTCCTAAGAGGTGAGGGAGTCAATGAAAACACCCTTGTGCTAATCAAAGTGAATTATATTTATTCAACTATCGATCAGTACTCTCTAAAACCACGAAACGCAACGATAGCGCGATGTAGGATCGGGCCAATATTAACAGCGACATCTAGTGGTTTTTCGCGGGAACTAAAGTAGACGGATCGCCTTGGAACTAATAGAATATCCATACTAATATTATAAATGTGAAAGTAACTCTGTCTGTCTGTCTGTCTGTCTGTCTGTCTGTCTGTTTGTTACCTTTTCACGCCCAAACCGCTGAACCGATTAAGCTGAAATTTGGCATGGATAAAGAGTATACCCCAGGGATGGACATAGGCTACTTTTTTTTGTCAATTACCATAAGGGGGCGGGAAAATAAGGGTTGGAAGTTTGTATGGGGAAAAAAGTTAAGCAACCCTGGGCGCGGTCATAATAAGGATGGGTGACCGCCCGAAGCCACTTTTTGCACTCTAAATTTTTTCGTTTTTTTTTGTATTTTGCATAATAAATTATTTTAAAATTAATGATAAACATGTAACATGTGTGTTCCCACCCATCAATATATCCGAACTCCGAAGTTATGATTTTTTGATATTAAAATATTTTTCCTTGGCTATAGTTAGAACGCCATCTATCGGTCTAGAGGTCAAAACTACTTTACACTTTTTTCCTAGGTGGCGTTTTTACTATGGCGGAGATCGAGTATAATTTTCTTTGATTTTGAGTTTTGAAAAGTTAATGGAGATTTTTGCTAAGAGTTTTCGATATTTTTATATTGCTGGTGAAGTCGCGGGTAGGTATTGCCGCTCGCTTCGGCAAATCTGACACCAGTTGCCGCTATCGTGTTGTTCTTAACAATGCAAGATCTGGGTAAGATTTTCCCTACCTCTATCTAATAAGGGATTCTTGAGAGAAACATAACGCAATATTAGTTAATAATTTTATTTCGAAATTTTAAACCACACAGTTCTTGCTATAAAAAAATACGTTTCGAGACAATTTCTTCAAAAACTCTCTCTCTCTTCAAAAACTCGCTGCGCTCGCTTCAGCGATTCTGTACCAATTACCGTATTCGTTTTGTTCTTAGCATTGCAAGATCTGGGTAAGATTTTTCCTACCTTTATCTATTAAATGATTCTTGAGAGAAACATATATAAAAAAAAATATTATATCATGCGACGGAGTTTTATATTTTGTACTCTCGATTCACTCAAAACTCCTCCACTTTGTTCCTAATAATGCGCAGACGAAGTTGCGCGGGTCAGCTAGTTTAGGTATATTTATATCTATACTTGTGGCGCCTTCTGGTGTAATTCACGCACATCAAATTACCATTGAACAGTAAGTATTAAATAAAACTCACCTAATGATGGATAGATGAGTTTGAATTCATTTGGTGCTGTCAGTACTTGTGGTGGATATTTTATTTTCGTGAAACAATTAAGAAAATCACCCGTCAGCCATAACTGAAACAAAATTAAAATAATATTAGTTTTATAATAATAATAAAAATCTTTATTGCAGACGAGGTCCATATAAGTTACATTTACAAAATTACAAAATTCAATAAAATAATAAAACACTAAAACACAAAAAAAAAAAATATATATACCTAACCTATCTAATGGGTGATACTCACCCACTTCTTGTACGTCAGTGTTAACATAAGGCGATCGGCCAAGCTTTTTATAATTGTGTTTCTACACATGTAAACTCTGGACATAAAGGAAGCTATGTTAGTAAAACAGGGTCACGATTGTATCTCCAA
The DNA here is from genome assembly GCA_963565295.1 of Epirrhoe alternata. Classification (NCBI taxonomy): domain Eukaryota; kingdom Metazoa; phylum Arthropoda; class Insecta; order Lepidoptera; family Geometridae; genus Epirrhoe; species Epirrhoe alternata. Next base: position 6,508,265 of record OY751402.1, read on the forward strand.
GGCGCGGTAGACACTCTCAGATCTTTATATTCCAGATCCTTTGAAGATGTCTAAGGTCAGAGGCATGTACAAATATTAGATACATGCCCACATCTTGCAGAAGTTAGTATTCCATACGTGACAGGTTGCAAGCCCATCGCTGCCTAATACCAACTGGTTTTCTCACGATGTTTTCCTTCACCGTTCAGAGCTCGTGATAAAGCGCATGTAAATTTTACGAAACGCCAAATCCATTGATGCACGGCTGGGATTCGATCCCACGACCTTCGGATTGAAAGTCCAACTCCATTCGGCCAACACGGCTCTCAGAGTTAATTAATAAGCGCTTCTGTGCTTCGGAGGGCACGTTAATTTGTTGTTAAAGCCATAAGAGTCGCACGTCACCAGAGTTGACCACTGACTCATACCAACTTTGAACATTTGACCCTGACCTTGACCTCACATACATAACACAATCTTGGCTTCGTAGCTTTCTTGACTATGACCCTGATCCCAAAAAGTGTGATCTTTATTTAGAATTTGACCCTGACCTTGACATTTATCCTGTCCTTGGCCCTTACCCTGACCTTGACCTTTACCTTGATTCTATATACCTCAGCCTCGGCTCCATAGCTACCTTGACCTTAGAAATGTGACCTTCACCTTGACCTTGACCTCACCTCTGCCCTCGCCCCATAGCTCCCTAAGCTAGAAGCCTGCGCGACCAGCGGCCAGCGTTCCTCTTTAGGCAGTGTACAGTGTTGACGCAGTAGAGAACTAACACGTTGCATGCCCCACTCTGCATCTGAGTGAGAACCTGGCACTGATGCTACTAAGAATACGCTGGAAAAAGAATTTTTGGATTTTTTTTATTATTATTATTATTAGGAGCCTGTAGTGTCCCACTGCAGGGCAAAGGCCTCCCTTCCCTCTCTCCATTCATCTCTATTTTGGGCCACCGTGGACCAGTCCTTTAAGTGGGCATCCAATTCGTCCCTCCACCTACGGCGTGGTCTGCCGCGAGGTCGTTTCCCGTTCAGAGGCGACCACTCTGTGGTGTTTTCGCCCACGCATCCGACATGCGGCTGACGTGACCTGCCCAATCCCATTTCAGTGTACCCGCTTGCTGTCCGACATCTGCGATTTGCGTTTTGGAGCGCAGTATACTATTACGAACGCAATATACTATTATTTTTTTTAAATTAACAAAATTATATTAGTCAAAATAAACAAGTTATATAGTCTTTGGCTCAATGCACATTGAATTGTCAAGCGACGCGTCAGTTAGTTTTATAGCGCACCATTATAAACCTTATGAACAATGGTAGAAGATAAAGAAACGCTTGTGTTCGAACCAGCGCGGCCCGCTAGATGGCTTCGCCAGACCTCGTTCATTCTACAAGCGTTTCTATATCTTGTACCATTGTTCATAAGGTTTATAATGGTGCGCTATAAAACTAATTGACGCGTCGCTTGCCAATTCAAAGTGCATTGAGTCTTAATCGATGCTATTGTCCATCAGAAAAAATCTTCCCAAAGTAATATGCCATGATAAAATCGTAATTTGCAAAAACTAACATTTTCCATACAATTTCTATGAAAAACTATTTCTAATTTCATAATTTTTTAACATAAATCATAACATATCCCTTTCTTTCACTTGTGGCGACATCTATCCAATATCGCCACAAACTAGCTAAGGTACCTACTTCAGAGCTTATACCACTAGATGGCGCTGGGATTACAGTTAAGCAAAATCCCATACATTAGACGCGATTTGAATTAAATCCTGGATCGCGCAAGTAACATAATTCTCGAGCCTATATACTATCCGACATTAACCTGTTGGCCGCAAGGCTCCAAGGTGTGTGGGCCAGATGGGCCGACCTTGGTGAGGTAATATCTCCCTTTACAGTTAAGAGGCATGATGACAGTAATCAAGTTTCACCAAAATATTTAATTGGTCTAATTAAATAGGATTCCAGGATTGAGAAAAATGCATTTATTGTCCTAATAATGTCGAGATTATTAAATTATTTAATCAAATAAATCTACAAAATACAACAATCCGCCATGATAGCTGTACGCCAATCAGAGCGCGTGACGTCATTTCTCAATATATTAGACCAAAACTGCGCCTTTTGTTTCCTTTGAGGTGTCTATGCACGTAGTTTTTGCTGTTGTTGCGTTATGGCGTGTATTTCAAATATTAAATTTTACTTTTATGTTTGAAAACCTTTATTTTCTACTGAAATATGATATTTTTTTCACATAACAAATCATTCTGAACAACATAGAACAGATTTTGAAAAATTGTCATCATGCCTATTAGGGGACTCCCAAACTAACATCCGTCTCTTTCTCTCATACTCACTTGATGTGCGAGAAATCGCACTGTCTCACTCGCTCGATATACTCCCCCAATGCTCCAATATGGTAGTGTTGCAAGTATCTTATTAAACTCCTTTTAAACATTGTCGGGGATTCCCCGTCCAGAGGGGACGAAGAAAGGGGTAGAGGGGGGCAACGGGGGCTGAACCATAGACTGAAACAAATAATAATCTATTAAAAGTAGGCGTAGTATGTAACGTTGAGTGATAGAGTGAATAGTGTGATAAGGGAACAGAGTGGGGTGAAAGATGTAGTGTTGAGGATCGAGAAAGGTATGTTAAGATGAAGTGCCGACCTCTGTGGCGCAGTGGGTGAAAGCCCGCTTGGGACGCATGTTGCGGGTTCGATCCCCGCCGCGGGATAAATGTTTGTATGATCAATTATTTGTATGGCATAAAAGATGAACCCGCAACCTGCGTCGCAAGTGGACTTTCGCCTTCGCTACAGGTCATCAATGGTTATCATGGTAGCATAAGCTGCAATGTCTGAAAACGAAAGTTTTCAATCAGTGCGTCCTACCTGTCATGACCTACGGTGCCGAAACGTGGACACTCACAGTACGGCTAGTCCACCAGTTTAAAGTCGCTCAGCGAGCTATGGAACGAGCTATGCTCGGAGTTTCTCTGAAGGATAGAATCCGCAATGAGACTATCCGACATAGAACCAAAGTTGTCGACATAGCTCAGAGAATTAGCAAGCTGATGGCAGTGGGCTGGCCATATCTGCCGAAGAACCGATAACCGCTGGGGTAAACGAGTTCTTGAGTGGAGACCGCGACTCGGCAAACGTAGTGTAGGACGCCCTCCGGCCAGGTGGCGGTGTGCAGGGACGCCCTCCGGCCAGGTGGCGGTGTGCAGGGACGCCCTCCGGCCAGGTGGCGGGGGAGGGACGCCCTCCGGCCAGGTGGCGGGGGAGGGACGCCCTCCGGCCAGGTGGCGGTGTGCAGGGACGCCCTCCGGCCAGGTGGCGGTGTGCAGGGACGCCCTCCGGCCAGGTGGCGGTGTGCAGGGACGCCCTCCGGCCAGGTGGCGGTGTGCAGGGACGCCCTCCGGCCAGGTGGCGGTGTGCAGGGACGCCCTCCGGCCAGGTGGCGGTGTGCAGGGACGCCCTCCGGCCAGGTGGCGGTGTGCAGGGACGCCCTCCGGCCAGGTGGCGGGGGAGGGACGCCCTCCGGCCAGGTGGCGGGGGAGGGACGCCCTCCGGCCAGGTGGCGGTGTGCAGGGACGCCCTCCGGCCAGGTGGCGGTGTGCAGGGACGCCCTCCGGCCAGGTGGCGGTGTGCAGGGACGCCCTCCGGCCAGGTGGCGGGGGAGGGACGCCCTCCGGCCAGGTGGCGGGGGAGGGACGCCCTCCGGCCAGGTGGCGGGGGAGGGACGCCCTCCGGCCAGGTGGCGGTGTGCAGGGACGCCCTCCGGCCAGGTGGCGGTGTGCAGGGACGCCCTCCGGCCAGGTGGCGGGGGAGGGACGCCCTCCGGCCAGGTGGCGGGGGAGGGACGCCCTCCGGCCAGGTGGCGGGGGAGGGACGCCCTCCGGCCAGGTGGCGGGGGAGGGACGCCCTCCGGCCAGGTGGCGGTGTGCAGGGACGCCCTCCGGCCAGGTGGCGGGGGAGGGACGCCCTCCGGCCAGGTGGCGGGGGAGGGACGCCCTCCGGCCAGGTGGCGGTGTGCAGGGACGCCCTCCGGCCAGGTGGCGGTGTGCAGGGACGCCCTCCGGCCAGGTGGCGGTGTGCAGGGACGCCCTCCGGCCAGGTGGCGGTGTGCAGGGACGCCCTCCGGCCAGGTGGCGGTGTGCAGGGACGCCCTCCGGCCAGGTGGCGGTGTGCAGGGACGCCCTCCGGCCAGGTGGCGGGGGAGGGACGCCCTCCGGCCAGGTGGCGGGGGAGGGACGCCCTCCGGCCAGGTGGCGGTGTGCAGGGACGCCCTCCGGCCAGGTGGCGGTGTGCAGGGACGCCCTCCGGCCAGGTGGCGGTGTGCAGGGACGCCCTCCGGCCAGGTGGCGGTGTGCAGGGACGCCCTCCGGCCAGGTGGCGGTGTGCAGGGACGCCCTCCGGCCAGGTGGCGGTGTGCAGGGACGCCCTCCGGCCAGGTGGCGGTGTGCAGGGACGCCCTCCGGCCAGGTGGCGGGGGAGGGACGCCCTCCGGCCAGGTGGCGGGGGAGGGACGCCCTCCGGCCAGGTGGCGGTGTGCAGGGACGCCCTCCGGCCAGGTGGCGGTGTGCAGGGACGCCCTCCGGCCAGGTGGCGGTGTGCAGGGACGCCCTCCGGCCAGGTGGCGGGGGAGGGACGCCCTCCGGCCAGGTGGCGGGGGAGGGACGCCCTCCGGCCAGGTGGCGGGGGAGGGACGCCCTCCGGCCAGGTGGCGGTGTGCAGGGACGCCCTCCGGCCAGGTGGCGGTGTGCAGGGACGCCCTCCGGCCAGGTGGCGGGGGAGGGACGCCCTCCGGCCAGGTGGCGGGGGAGGGACGCCCTCCGGCCAGGTGGCGGTGTGCAGGGACGCCCTCCGGCCAGGTGGCGGGGGAGGGACGCCCTCCGGCCAGGTGGCGGGGGAGGGACGCCCTCCGGCCAGGTGGCGGTGTGCAGGGACGCCCTCCGGCCAGGTGGCGGTGTGCAGGGACGCCCTCCGGCCAGGTGGCGGTGTGCAGGGACGCCCTCCGGCCAGGTGGCGGTGTGCAGGGACGCCCTCCGGCCAGGTGGCGGTGTGCAGGGACGCCCTCCGGCCAGGTGGCGGGGGAGGGACGCCCTCCGGCCAGGTGGCGGTGTGCAGGGACGCCCTCCGGCCAGGTGGCGGTGTGCAGGGACGCCCTCCGGCCAGGTGGCGGGGGAGGGACGCCCTCCGGCCAGGTGGCGGGGGAGGGACGCCCTCCGGCCAGGTGGCGGTGTGCAGGGACGCCCTCCGGCCAGGTGGCGGGGGAGGGACGCCCTCCGGCCAGGTGGCGGGGGAGGGACGCCCTCCGGCCAGGTGGCGGGGGAGGGACGCCCTCCGGCCAGGTGGCGGGGGAGGGACGCCCTCCGGCCAGGTGGCGGGGGAGGGACGCCCTCCGGCCAGGTGGCGGTGTGCAGGGACGCCCTCCGGCCAGGTGGCGGTGTGCAGGGACGCCCTCCGGCCAGGTGGCGGTGTGCAGGGACGCCCTCCGGCCAGGTGGCGGGGGAGGGACGCCCTCCGGCCAGGTGGCGGGGGAGGGACGCCCTCCGGCCAGGTGGCGGTGTGCAGGGACGCCCTCCGGCCAGGTGGCGGTGTGCAGGGACGCCCTCCGGCCAGGTGGCGGTGTGCAGGGACGCCCTCCGGCCAGGTGGCGGTGTGCAGGGACGCCCTCCGGCCAGGTGGCGGTGTGCAGGGACGCCCTCCGGCCAGGTGGCGGGGGAGGGACGCCCTCCGGCCAGGTGGCGGGGGAGGGACGCCCTCCGGCCAGGTGGCGGGGGAGGGACGCCCTCCGGCCAGGTGGCGGTGTGCAGGGACGCCCTCCGGCCAGGTGGCGGTGTGCAGGGACGCCCTCCGGCCAGGTGGCGGTGTGCAGGGACGCCCTCCGGCCAGGTGGCGGGGGAGGGACGCCCTCCGGCCAGGTGGCGGGGGAGGGACGCCCTCCGGCCAGGTGGCGGTGTGCAGGGACGCCCTCCGGCCAGGTGGCGGTGTGCAGGGACGCCCTCCGGCCAGGTGGCGGTGTGCAGGGACGCCCTCCGGCCAGGTGGCGGTGTGCAGGGACGCCCTCCGGCCAGGTGGCGGTGTGCAGGGACGCCCTCCGGCCAGGTGGCGGTGTGCAGGGACGCCCTCCGGCCAGGTGGCGGTGTGCAGGGACGCCCTCCGGCCAGGTGGCGGGGGAGGGACGCCCTCCGGCCAGGTGGCGGGGGAGGGACGATCTGCTCTGGCTGCGGGCAGAAGCTGGATGCCGAGAGCTGAGGACAGGGCGCAATGCCGCTCTGCAGGGGAGGCCTATGTCCAGCAGTGGACTATAGGCTGATGATGATGATGATGATGATGATGATAAGCTGCGGGAATCGAACCTAACCTACTTACCTCATACCTACTTTTGTATTTTTCTTTTTTGTACCTGTTCTCTGTATATGTAATGTACCTTGTGTCTGTGTGTTGGCAAATAAAGCTTTCTATCTATCTATCTAACTTACCCCTGCGTATGGTGCCACATAAGCTGCGGGAATCGAACCTAACTTACCCCTGCGTTCGGTTCTCCCAATCATCTAAGTACAGATTGGCGGTCGATATCACAACTCTCATGGAACCATCTTCATAGCATAGGAGCATCATCTTACTGAAACAAATATTAATTACTAGCTTCTGCGCGCGGCTTCACCCGCGTGGTACCAACATTTTGAATAGCCTATATGCTATTCCAGGTCACTATCTACGCCTATACCAAGTTTCATCCAAATCGGTTCACTGGTTTAAGCCGTGATTGATACACAAACATACAAACATCCAAACATCTAAACAAACTCACAAACTTTCAGCTTTATTATATGAGTGGGATAAAAAATGTTATATTAATAACAAAGGTTGCCTGGAAAAGATCGCTTTTAGCGATAAGGCCGCCCATTGAAATTCATTTTCAATGAATGAATGAATGAAAATTCTTTATTGCACACCATTAATACAATTAAAACAAAAAAAACAAAAGAAAGACCAGATAAGTAAGTAAGTTCGTATGAGTCAGTGGCCAACTCAGGTGACGGAGTTTTTAGGCCGCCTTAAGGCCTCCGTCATGGCTTAACGACTTAAATAGCCGGGACCGACAATTTAACGTGCCCTCCGAAGCACGGAAGCGAAAAAAAGACCAGATAAAAATGTACAATGGGCGGCCTTATCGCTAAGAAGCGATCTTTCCAGGCAACCTTTGGATGGAGAGGAACATCATTGAAAAGAAGATTGGTCGGGTACATAAAATGACACGATTATTGAATTTAAAAGCAATAAGACAGACTACATAAAAACTTACATTAACCTAATACTTGATACTTGACGACCTCTGTGGCGCAGTGGGTGAAAGCCCGCTTGAGACGCAGAAGGTTGCGGGTTCGATCCCCGCGGCGGGATAAATGTTTGTATGATGTGCAAATATTTGTCTCGGGTCTGAGCGTTTCTATGTACAATATGTATGTATTTACAAACAAAAATTATATAAGTAGTATATCAGTTATCTGGTTCCCATAGTACAAGTTTTGCTTAGTTTGGGGCTAGATGATGCTGTGTGAAATGTCCAGCATTATTTATTTTTATTTATTTAATACTCCATAATCAGATGGGTCGACCTTGGTAGAGATCTCTCTTTGCTACCAATTGGGGGAATTCCACATACCTCCAAAAACTATGAATATGACTCACGTGTGATGCGTGCCAAAAGGCGTTTTCATGACGACTCTATGCGCATCTACGTGCGGTTTCTTCTGCGATATGGTCTTCAGCTCTGGCAGATCCTCTCCGTATAATATTGTGAGCTTTTTTTCACTGAAAAACATATAATATTAATTAGAAATATGGCTCAATGCACATTGAATTGGCAAGCGACGCGTCAATTACTTTTATAGTAAGCCATTATAAACCTTATGAACAACTAGCTACTGCGCGCGGCTTCGCCCGCGTGGTATTAACATTTTGAATAGCCAGTCTATTCCAGGTCATTATCTACGCCTATTCCAAGTTTCATCCAAATCGGTTCACTGGTTTAGGCGTGATTGATACACAAAAAAAGTTAAAAAAAAAAACTCATCTATCTATTAAAAAAAAAAATTGGTTGTCTGTAAAGTCGGTTTACTGACGATAGTTGAACGTGTTAACGTTTGTCCTTTTTTTTTACATTGACCTTGACCTTGACTTTGACTTTGACTTTTGATAGAGACGATAGTACAACGTTTGTGCTTCTTTGTCGCTCGTTCCGCGCTCTCGCTTGCACTTCAAGCCTTACATGGAACGCCTCAGAGCGAGGTAACGACGCATGACGTCATGTTTTTTCGTGCGTGCAGCCGGCTCCATCGAATTATAAGACGTTAACACGTCAAAAAACCGTAATATATTATACATAGAATCGAATGATTGTGTATAATATAGTTACCTATATCCTGCAAAATAGTATTGCGCCAACAACCAGCCCAGTTCCACCATGAAGTTGATCTGAAGAGAGCATTTCAACTCTCCCAGACTGGAATCCAATATTTCTGAAACAATAAATATACAGGGTGTAAAGAGACAACTACCGAAAACTGTGGGGTTGCAATCAGACCATGATTCTAAACATATTTATCGAAAAAAAAATTTTTTTTGACTTAGCTTAGTCATTTTATGTTATTTTCGGCCATTTACTACTAGTACAACATAATAAGACCACACCTATCTAATAATTTCATATAAAAAAGTAAAAAACAAATCCAGCAATCTACGTAAAACGCGCCCAGAACATACGCAAACAGTACTCTTCAAACGCTGTTTTCTCCGGATATAATGATTTTTTCGGAAAATCCTTTTGGATTTGGTAAAAAAAGTAAGTTCGTATGAGTCAGTGGCCAACTCTGGTGACGGAGTTTTTAGGCCGCCTTAAGGCCTCCGGCATGGCTTAACGACTTAAATAGCCGGGACCGACAATTTAACGTGGCCTCCGAAGCACGGAAGCGCTCAGATGAAAATGCCACTGGCGGTCACCCATCCACTTACAGACCGTTTCGAACGTTGCTTAACTTCGACGATCTATCAAGAACGACTAAGCAACCACGGCCACGAGCGCTTCGTTTTTTTTTTTGGATTTGGTTGTGTTGGGATGCTGTACCTACCTAGAAAAGTGATAGAGTTCCCCTGTGTATGCGTTTCCTTAGACGCAGTTATGGTAGTATAGAATATGTAATATGGTGCATTTGCCGCGTGTTTGACCGCCATGTTTCCTTTAGGTCGGACCACATTCAAGAAGTCCTCTGCACGGCGTTTAGGCATGACTATTGGACGGTAATCTGGAGCTGAAAATACCAAAAAAGTATTAAAAAATTAAAAAAAAATCTTTTTTTTTTAGTGATATACACAGGTAAAAAACGTAAACAGGGTCACGACTGTATCCCCGAGGCGCGGTAGACATTCTCTCAGATCTTTATATTCCAGATCCTTTGATGTCTAAGGTAGTCAGAGGCATGTACAAATACATATTAGATACATGCCCACATCTTGCAGAAGTTAGTATTCCATACGTGACAGGTTGCAAGCCCATCGCCGCCTATGAACACTAACTGGTTTCCTCACGATGTTTTCCTTCACCGTTCAGAGCTCGTGTTAAAGCGCATATAAATTTTACGAAACGCAAAATCCATTGATGAAACCACAATGATATCATTGAGATATGAAAAGTCTTATCAAATTTTCTACTGATATATTATATTTTTATCATATAACTCATATAATAAATCTAAAAGTTCGTGAGTATTTTTATGTTTGTGTTTCAATCACGCCTAAACCAGTGAACCGATTTGGATGAAACTTGGAATAGGCGTAGATAGTGACCTGGAATAGCATAAAGTTTCAAAGATACCAAGCGTGCGGAGCCGCGCGCAGTAGCTAGTGTTACTTAAATGTTTGCTTACCTTTTTTATAGTCGAGATTATTATTAATCACTTTAACTTCATTTGAACTTGACCCAGCCATATTGCTACTCACATTGGCTTTACTCACTTCAGAGTTACTCATTTTGGTGTTTTTGCTACTCTCAGAACTCTTAGTGTTGATTGATCCAGAGTTTATGCTTGAGCTTGTCCCAGCCATGCTACTCACTTTGTCTTCACTACTCATTTTGGTATCTTTACTACTCATTTCAGAACTGTTACTACTCATTCCAGCATTTGTAGTTCCCGGGTTCATATTAGTATTTCTGATATTTTGTGTGTTATTTGAAATAGCTTGTGTTGAGCTGAAAATAAAGATGATAGACATTTTCTCAGATCTATCTTAATAATACTAATATTATAAATGTGAAAGTTTGTAAGGTTGTATTTGACGACCTCTGTAGCGCAGTGGGAGAAGGAACGCTTGCAAAGCAGAAGGTTGCGGGTTCGATCTCCGCCGCGGGACAAATGTTTGTACGAAAAGTATTTGTCTCGGGTCTGGGTGTTTTCTATGTATAATATGTAAGCATACAAACAGAGTATATAAGTAGTATATCAGTCATGTAGTACCCATAGCACGAGCTTTGCTTACTTCAGGGCTAGATGATGCTGTGTGAAAAGTCCAGCATACATACATACATACATAAAGTCACGCCTCTTTCCCAAAGGGGTAGGCAAGTCCAGCATTATTTATTTATTATTATTGTCTCTATATAAACATGTATACCTATCCTTCCAGGGTGTGTAAAGCTCCTTCTCTACGATCACGTCCAGCTGTTCCATGATCGCCAGCCGTTCCAGCACATACTTGTCAGGTATCGGGTAGTTTCCGCTCCCCGAGTACTCATCTAGGATTGCTTCCACTGAAACATGATCAATCCACTTTTTTTATTTTATAATAATAATATTACCATGAACACAAATGAAAGGTTGAGAGGACACTCACTAAAGCTGCATCGTGGGCCAAGTACCAGCAATCCAAGAGAGCACATATTGACCAATCGCGTCGTGCACAACTGGAACCGGTTACCAGAGTCAGTGATAAGTGCCCCCTCAGTGAACTCTTTCAAGAATAGACTGGACAAATATTTAAAGTGCACTGACAAGGACTAAGATATACACGCATCAGCTCTGAGAGCTGCCTGTGTATACTAATATTATAAAGAGGAAAGATTTGTTTGTTTGTTTGAATTGAATATAATAGGCTTCGAAACTACTGGACCGATTTGAAAAATTCTTTCACCATTAGAATCCTGCATTATCCCTGATGAACATAGGCTATATTTTATCCCGGGAAAGTGAAGTTTTCCTAAGGGAACGCGAGTAACACCGCGATGGACAGCTAGTATTTTATAATAATAATAAATAATGCTGGACTTTCCACACAGCATCATCTAGCCCCAAACTAAGCAAAGCTTGTACTATGGGAACCAGATAACTGATACTGTTTGTTTGTAAACATTGATTATTATTACATATTTACCATGATTAAATGTTTTTTGAGTTTCTTGATATAAAGAAACGTTTATTGTGCTTATGTTCAGATTTTAATCTGACATTTTATGTAAAAAAAAGCTTGAAACTTTACTCACAATGTGTATGACTAAACTCTCTGAAATGAGCTGGATTTCTCCTGTAACATCTTTCTCCATAATCACACTCTTTTTTTGCTCTTTTCGGCTTTAAATCACCTGAAATAATACGAAAGCAACACCTTCCTTAAGTAAATCTGATAGTGTAGAAGTTGATTTAACGTAATTCAACAATTTAGTTTCGAAAATCTTAAAAATCAGCTGTTTTCCAATGTTTGTTTATGCACACGAATTTGACTAAAGAAATCAAATTACAATCGATCTGTTTTCTGTTTTCGAACGTCTTACCTCCATCAGTATCCTTTCTTTTATTGCCGTTCATGTTTATTGTAGCTAGGCAAACGATTGCAATCAGTTGAGTCCAGCCCAAGTGCAAGGCAACAGGCAGACTGCACATGAAATTATCGTTCTTGCTCAACGTGGCCACATAATATGGACTGTTGTAGCCGTTCAAATCACAACGAGCAAAGATTTGAGATTTAAATGTTGAACAGCAACAATTTTATTGTTCTAAAGATAAAGATGAGTCGGCGCCACGCACTGACAAAATATTTTTCTTCTCGTTAACTCGGTAAGTCGGTACTTTCTTTTTGAAATTCCTATTCCTTCCTTCCTATGAAAAAACAAAACAATGAAGTTGCTCAAGCAGTGTTGCCACCTTGGATTTTTTTAAGGCGCTAGGTCAAGAGTAGAATGTCGCCAGAAATTTCAGAAATTTGGATTAAAAAAACCACCAAATACCGCTAAAATAAGTATTTTTTAAATTTTGTCTATTTTAACCAGAGTGCAATGAAGAGCTTTAACTAACTTACAATTTACCAAACATAAACATTATATTCGGTCTAACTTGACAAAACGTTTAGTAATCTATAGGCAGTGAAATAAAACCACATATAATTATATTCATTTGTTATGAAACAAGTTAACAAAAAAAAGACACAAGTTAAAAATTTATTTATTTATTTATTTTTAGCCTGCTTCGTCCCACTGCAGGGCAAAGGCCTCCCTCCCCTTTCTCCACACCTCTCGATCTTGAGCCAAACTGTGCCAGTCATCTGCATGACTGTCGAGATCGTCCCGCCATCTTCTCCGGGGTCTGCCGCGCCTGATATTAAGTTAAAAATGCGAAAGTTAAAATTCAATATTATCCAAATATGTTATATCTTCTATAACTTCATCATCATTCACAGACGCCAACGTTACAGTCGCCGACGACGACGCCAATGCTGAAGATGTTGTTGGTTGTGATTGATTTTTGTAAGAGTACTTTGTGTTTTTGCCAATAGCTGCAATGACATCGTTTGGTAATTCATAATTGTATCCCTCTCAAAAATGTGTTGCCAGATTCCATATTGAAAAACCGCTAAAAACCACTAAAAAAAATAAAAGCGCTATATAATGAAAAATTACCACTAGAAGCCTTGAAAAAGCACCAGTTCTGGTGGGAAAACCACCAAGGTGGCAACACTGTGCTCAAGGCTCAAAGCATTGCTGACAACAATATAAAACCAATTTAAGACTAAACACTATTTTTTGAATCAAGCAATCTCGCTAATCGATTACTAAAACAACTGTTTGATTGGATTTCAATATTTATCGCGAGCTACTCTATTTAAAAAAAATTCAACAAAATGGACGCTGAACTGAACAACGTCAATTGTCAAAAATGAAAAATGGATAAATTTTAGACTCACTCAAAAGTTTAAATTTGTGTTTGTTTGTGATCGTTAATTATTTAATTTATAGCACGTCAGTTATTGTCTTAGTCTAGTTATTGTAAATATTTAATATTGATTATATTCCTAGGTATGAAAGTGAGTATTTTTTTTATTCTCGTACTTTCTCCTTCCAATTTAGATCCCTGGATTTTTCTATTATCCATTCAGGTCAGTCAGGTCAGGTTTCTGTTACTTAGACAACCACCTTGTTTTGGCGCCCTTCCATTGTATTTACCTTAGGTCTTCGTAATGGGAGGGAAACTTTTGTCGCAAACAAAAATGAATTCAAGCTGACCACCACATATGGTCGGGTGGGCAGTCGGGACTTAGAAAAATATTCAATATTTCAGTATGATGAAGCGGAAAACCTCAGACGAAGGCCTGCATCTGTACCGTACAGATAGCAACTCGTACGATAGCCTCCGCCAGCAAGCTTCGGAGAGATGCGAGTTTTGTGATAAGGTCTCCAGCTCTAGGTATTCCCTTAATCTTATATCTGTATTTGGATGAGTAAATAGCACAGAGGAAATTGGACTGGGACTTTAGCCTCTATCTACCATGTATAAAGATTGATAGAATGGAGTGGTAGAGGAAAACCTGTTCTGCCGACCCCACATAAAAGTGGGATAAGGGCTGGGAAATGATGAATAAAGATGAAACAGTGTAGCAAGCACTCATGATGTGGCTTGCTTTGTAATTTTTCATACACAGGGCCTGATTTTGAAGAACTTTTATTGTATTACTTGTGTGTTTAATGCTTATATTGGCGTCGATTCTGTTGTTGACTGACTAAACTTAATTAAAACTAAAACTGGAACGTTCTTATTTTGTTCTCACTAAAGACGAAAACGGCATGTCGTTGAAAGTGACATAACTAAAAGTATAATCAAAATGGCGCCTCTGAGCTTCTTTAGCAGCTGTTTTACACGGCAAGCAAAATGGTCTTGACTAAATCTACCCACAAATACTTAATTTTACTAAAATTAAGAAATTTTAAGAATGCCACTGTAATAGTCATTCCATTTTGGACTTTATCGTTAACGAAATAAGAACGAAGCATTTTAGTTTAGTTAACTTAAGTCAGTGAACAACAGAATCGGGACCATTATTTAACTCTTCAAACTTTGTTCTTTACAACCATTGGGCGAAATGTACTTTAAATTGAAATATTATTAAATTATTATATATTTTCCGTTCCAGATTAGCAAATATCAAACACAATGCAACTCACATAATAATCCCTCTTATAAAACTATCTGTGCACCAATGTGAAGAGTGCCTATTCCACTTTACATCACTGAATGATCTCCGAACTCATGCCGCCACCAAAAATCACGTCACATCACAGTTGAATACAGAGAAAGCTGGTTACGAAGGTGTACTAGAAAGCATTGTTAAGAAAGAAGCTGTAGTCAAATGTCTCGATACTTTTAAGATGTCTAGTCTAATTGCAGAAAGTCCTGTTCATGTAACCGAGAAACTTAAAGTAGAAAAAGAGCTAGAAGCACCGATTGAGCTCAGTAGCGATTCTGATAGAAGCAGCCCAAGCTTAGATATTGACGATAAAAATAGCCTATTATATCCAAATAACTACAATCATTCTGAAACCGTAGAATCTATTAAAAGTCGAATAACATTTGAAGATGATTTCGATGATGATTTGTTTGAGCCGGAGGAAATATTGCCGGACAAGTATTATCCCCCGAAGAATTCTTATATCATCGGCAGTATAAACAGGAATTTAACGCCAGTTAATGGCACTAGTGGCAGTATAAACAGGTGTTTAACGCCAGTTAATGGGACTAGCTGCAGTATAAATAGGAGTTTAACGCCAGTTAATGGGGCAAGCGATTCGAATGGAGTAAAACGGAAGAGAAAATATCGAAGTATACATTATGATGATCTTGTTGCAGCTGACATCTGTGACTGTAGATACTGTGGAAGATGCTTCGGTAACAGGTTAGTGTTAAAGCTCTGTACTAGAAGTGCTTGAGTCGGCGACTCGGCAAACATAGTTTAGGACGCCCTCCGGCCAGGTGGAGTGATGATCTGCGAAAGGCTGCTGGCAGAAGCTGGATGCGTCGAGCTGAGAACAGGGCGCAATGGTGCTCATTATTTATAATACACAGGCAGCTCTCAGAGCTGATGCGTGTATATCTTAGTCCTTGTCAGTGCGCTTTAAATATTTGTCCAGTCTATTCTTGAAAGAGTTCACTGAGGGGGCACTTATCACTGACTCTGGTAACCGGGTCCAGTTGTACACGACGCGATTGGGCAATATTTGCTCTCTTGGATTGCTGGTAATTGATTAGGGGAGGCCTATGTCCAGCAGTGGACTGCTATAGGCTGAAGATGATGACTACAAGCACTTGTGGTCGTTCTTGCTTATTTGTTCTTGTTGATCGTCCAAGTTAAGGAACGTTCTAAACGGTCTGTAAGTGGATGGCTTCCATGCTTCGGAGGGCTCGTTAAATTGTTGGTCCTGGTATTTAAGTTGTTAAGCCATGATGGAGGCCTAGAAACTCCATTATAGTTTGCCACTGACTCATACGAACGATTCTGCATCTCACTAGTTAGTAACCAAAGTAAGTTTCAAGGTTACCAGTCTAAGCTCGACCATTTTAGCATGAAGGAGCAGAAGTGAAAATTCGAATGGTTTTATACTTGACAAATAACCCGGTGTCGGTGAGCAGTCACGTGGCTCGCACGTGACCTGGAGGCGAATCCAAGAATTTTTCTCATCTCAAAACTGAACGCGCCTAGATAAGTTTTCACTTCAATAAAAACATAAAAAATTTAATTGAGAAATGAATGAATCAAAATTTTCGATTCCGACGGGATTCGAACCCGCAACGATCAGACGATCTTCCTAAAGCCGAAGTGCCTTACCGCTCGGTCACGGCACCTTTTGATAAGATTTTCTCAATGAAATAACTAAGTGAGGTTTAATACTTTAAAAATTACAAAATTATATGAAAAATTTCATTTTAACATGTAGGTATGATGTAGGAAAGGTGGTAGGAAACTTTTAAAAACAATCATTATCCTTTCAGGTTGGAACTCATAAAGCATGAAACAACACACATGCAAGTCATCAGAACCCTGCCAGTCCTCTGCTATGTATGTGAGAAATACCTCTCCGGAAACCACTGGACTCTTCGGAAGCACCTGCAAAAGTATCATCCTACCCAGGAACGGAAGCTTTCAATCCAGAAATGTACCTACTGTCATCTCAACTACCATAATTACCACCGGCATGCAAATATGTATCATTTCCTAACCTGCAAAGTTTGCAATCGGAGATTTGATAAAAAGAAATACAAGTATCATGATTGCTTTGAGCCAGAGGTCAACGAGACTATTTTAAAATTGTGCGAGATGTGTTTAACCTTCACGAAAAATAGACATAACTTACATTATGAAGTTATCCGGGAACATAGCGAGATAGGTACCCGACAACAGTGTGATAAATGTCTCGCTAAATACTTTGAAGTTAAACTTGTTAGGAGGAAAGTCAAAGCTAGGGTAGAAGGAGATGGATGGAAGCGGAAAACACCCATGACTAATCAGGACAGGTTGAAGAAAATGCAGAAAAGATTAAAAATGGCGAATAAAATGAACAATATTTATTTTGTTGTTTTTTTTTACACCTTAGAAGCCTCTATCTAGACTAGTTGCTAAAGCAAGCTGTAGCTACATCTCTAAAGCCTCTGCCTCGGATCTTGCGGGCGGCGGCGGCACCGCTGTTTTTGAGGGCCGCCGCCCCGCCGCCCGCAAGATTCAAATCAGAGGCCTAAGACACGGTAGACAGTAGACTCAAAACGGTCAAGAAAAACATGAATAAATCAGGCGGCGATGACTAGCATCTCCAAAAAGGACAGTGCCTGCTGTTTTTATGGCTGACTCGTTTTTTTCCAGATCTGCCTACTTACATATCATCATCCACAGGGTATAGGCCTCCCTAAGCTTGTTTAGCGCCGATTCGGACTCAACGACGGCCCGCGACGTGAACAATATCGTCTTCCCAGTAGTACCCAGATCTGGGGCCACCATTCCGTCGATACTCTACTCCACCTGTCATCACCGCGCCTCGCTATGTCCCGCCCAGCTCCATTTAAATCCAATTTCCTATTCCCGACATAACACAAAACAGACCAAAGTCCAGGGACTGGTCTGTTTTCGGATTTCGATAATTGGAACTCAACTTAAACCTCTAAGGGCATACACGTATGATAATTTTATTATGTTTCTGCATGTTTGACATGAACCCTGTGGCCAAGCACTCCTGAGAGCTGTGGCATGATATATGTATAAATAAACTTTCGAATGTAGACAAAATATTAGTAGGATCCTCCTTGAATCGTGTTCTTCAATGCTGAGGGTCGTGACCTCTTTGGGTATCACCTCCCTGATGATTTTCCTCCAGCTTACTATGGCAGTGAGAAGAGCACTGTGAACCGTGGTGTCATTGTGGTGCGAATTTAATCAGACCAATATTACAATAGCATAGGATTTTTGGTCATATTATTTATTTAAATACTTTATTGCACAAAATTTACATAAAATTTGCGTCCAAAATCAAAAGCAAAATCCGTGATTATGCCAGAAAATAGTCTTGATAACATTCAACATTTTATTAAATCTACAAACTTATCTAATTCATACACACATTTTCAAAGAGCCCACTAACAAAATAAACATTTTATTCAATAAATTATAATTCCCCATGAGCTATCACAATCTATCCCTAGTCAACTTATTCCCCAGACTTCTCCTGTCCATCCAAATTTTGTTGTTCAAACATTAATCTCAACTGTTCCGTAGCTGACAACGGCAACCTATTATTCTCTCCGAACTTGGTATCGGGCAGTTCTGCGGTGTTCAGCTCCGGGTCTTTGAACATGAAGGGGTTCCATGGACCCTGGATTGAGGGGTAGGCTGTGAACTGGTATTTACGGAGACGGACGTCAGCGACATCACCTTGTTGAGTCCGAAGGGTTTCGATCCATTTTGTTATTTCTAGCTGGGTTTTATTATGCATACTCATCCATACTCTGTCACCATTTACTGAAAAAAAAAAACAATTTAATAGTATCAATCCGACTGAGTGCGAAACAGCATACTGCGTTCAGTCACAGGCATTGCAGACGTCGGCAGAAAAGCAGCACGACTCAAGTGGGACTGGGCGGGTCACGTCAGCCGAATGAACCCTGATAAGTGGGCGAAAGCCATAACATCTTGGCAGCCCGACGGGACACGGGGTCGCGGTCGGCCGAGGAAGCGTTGGCGGGACGATCTCGACTCCTTCGAGAGAGAATGGTGGGAGATCTCGAAAGAGAGAGATGGTTGGAGGGATTTGGCTACATAAAATCGCGCCGCTTTCCAGAGGGGTAGACAGAGACCACAGATTTCCAGCTATTACGATCCAGACGCACATCTTTCGCCTCATTCACTCTCTATATTCTTCATGCACCCGCTGGTTTCGAGAACGGTGGCCCTATTGTGTAACTTAAGTGACAGGTCATCGGCTTTATTTAGACATTTTGAAACCTAACCTGGACTTTAATAATTGTATGTATGTATGATGTGAACCTACTAACCATTACTAATAAAAAAAAAAAAAAGCCGAGAAAAGAAAGAAAACCAAAAGAAGAGAGAAGAGACAAGAACAGGAAAGAAAGAAACCTTGGAAGGAAGTAATTGCGGCTCACTGGACTGGACACTATTCTTTCACCAAATGACCCAGAGGTTGCTACCGCTGCGAGTTGAAGCCAGGGTAGAGAGGATAGTCCTCGGAGCCCTTACTAAATGCGGACTCAACAGAGGCGTTTAAAGAAAACCACAATTTCAACTATTGTGATGACAATTGGGAATGGATGTCAAGTTAGACATTATGGCTGACCCTTCTAAATGTCACCATTGTAGTAGGTATTTCTGAATTATGGAATTATAAAAAAAAAACAGGGTCACGACTGTATCCCCAAGGCGCGGTAGACATTCTCTCAGATCTTTATACTCCAGATCCTTTGAAGATGTCTAAGGGGGTAGTCAGAGGCATGTACAAATACATATTTGATACATGCCCACATCTAATTATGGAATTATGAATGACATTTGCACTTGCATTGAATATTACGAGCCCCAATGCAAAAGAGTTCGTCTGGTACCAAATATTACAAGTGCCTAAAAGTAAAAGTAAAATTTTGATTATTAAATTTAACTTTATTAGTAAAAAAAATATACAGTGGTTTTGAACACTTAATGCAGTTTACTTATAATTAAAAATAGTAACAAAATATTTTTCTATTTAAACAAAATATAATTAATTCTTCGGGAACCATCTACGCATTAAACTTCGTCCATCACATTCAACGGCGCAAAATAGTTCGTCTACCACTTAGTGGTGTCACCTTTAGCATCGATCACGGCCTTAATTCTTCGTGGCATCGCTGCTACCAATTCTTCACATTCTTGAGGAGTTATTGAGTGCCAGGCAGATTTAATTTCCTCTTTCAGCTCACTTTTAGACCTTGCTGGATACTTACGCAGCATTTTCTTCATTTTCCACCACAAGGTCTCAATCGGTGACAAATCTTGACTACTGGACGGCCACTTCATTGTAGGGATCTGATTCCGGTTAAACCAAGCCTTCGTTGTCCTCGCAGTGTGACAGGATGCACCATCTTGTTGAAAGGTGTAGGCATTACGATGTTTCAACGCTGGAATCGAGGGCATGAGACTTGTTTCCAGAATGTTTTGGTACTTTACTGCATTAACAGTGCCTTCTACAAAATGTAGATGACCCAGACCTTGTGCTGACATGCAGCTCCATATCGTCACCGATCCAGGAAACTTCACTTTTCTTTTGATGCAATCGGTATGGAATGCTTCATCTTTATTTCTGATAACTTTTTTCCGTACTTCACCGATCGTCACCTCAAATTTGGATTCATCACTCCGTATTATTTCACGCCACTGGTCTGCCGTCCAATTTTTATGATCTTGAGAGAATTTCAGCCTTTTCTTTTTCTGGAGACGCGTGAGTAAAGGTTTTTCTTTAGCAGTATAAAATCCATAGCCCAATCGTTTTACGACCCTCTTGCAGGTATCGACAGATAAATCTTTGTGAATCATCTCTCTCCACTTCAAGGTCAGTCCTCCTGCGTGGGCACGATGATTATTTTTAATGATTTTCTTTAAAACTCGATTTTAAGTTTCACTTGTGATTCGCGGCCGACCAGATTTTTTCAAACATTGAACCATGCCATTTTTCCTGTAATTTTCGATAATGGTCTGAACTGTCGATCTTGGTAGGGATAAGTCGTTGGCTATTTGGTAAGCAGATTTGCCATCATTGTTGCTATGAATAATTATTTTTCGTACTTCGTCAGCGATAGGTTTCCCGCGAGCCATTTTGTTTGAAAATGATAATAAAATTCTATGAAATACGGTTTTTTATATGTTTTAAAATGACAGTAACGCATCATGTGTCGGATGATTTCTATTTTCAATTCAAATTTAACTTAATTTTCAATTAAAACACACAGTATTGAGACATAGACGAACAATTTGGATCGATTAAGAACTAGTCGAACTATTTTGAGTTAGACGAAGCAAATCAAAGGGCCCTAAATACATAATTTAGGTAAAAGATGTTTTTATTTAAAATTGCCTGATTAATAACAATAGGATGGAGAACTTCACCCCATAATTTTTTTTTTCATAGGCCTTTTTTATATAAATATAGTGAAGTTGAAAACAGACAACTTTTGCAATTATATGACTAGACGAACATTTTTGCATTGGGGCTCGTAATATGAGTGAAGCAGCTTACAATATTCTCCAACTACAACTGGTCCACGATGCCTCCTCGGCTTCAGATACACAACCACACTTGGATTCACTTTTGCAAACTCCACGAGATCTTGTTCAATGAAGTCCCTGTAAAGAGGTTTTTGTGTGAGAAAATCATTCAAATAGAATGCTACTAGTCTGAGTTCCTTTTATCGTTCGTTTGATGCATTCTCGGATGCTTCACACCACGATTTCTGACTTCAAGAGCCAATTTTCCGGTTTGGAATATTTGGTCGTAGACTACGACCGTGTTAACGTTTGAAAAATTGCCCCTTGAAGTCAGAAATCGTGGTGGAAATCCGAATATTCCTCGTGGTCGTGCTTGCTTAGTCGTTCTTGATAGATCATCGAAGTTAAGCAACGTTCGAAACGGTCTGAAGTGGATGGGTGACCGCCAGTGACATTTTCATCTGAGCGCTTCCGTGCTTCGGAGGGCACGTTAAATTGTCGGTCCCGGCTATTTAAGTCGTTAAGCCATGACGGAGGCCTTAAGGCGGCCTAAAAACTCCGTCACCAGAGTTGGCCACTGACTCATACGAACTTACTTACTTTTATCAAACAAACGATAAAAGGAACGCGAATACGGTATCAACAAGGCATGTTAGACTCAGATCAAGTCACTCAGGATCCTTTGATGAGTCTACGGGGTCACAGGCTTCAGATATATAGGAATAACCAACCTCATTCCTCTACTTGCTCCATGGGTCTTGCAAAATTTGAGCACAATTCGCTGTAACTGACACACGTAGCGGCCTACACCGTTCTGTAACGGCGCCCTGACGAAGCCAGGCTTCATAAACAGGTTGCTCGCAGACATTTTTGCAAAGAGATTTTTATTCGTAAACAAACTATTTTCATTTATTTACAAAAAATATTTTGAGGTTATGAAAGTAGAGATGTGGTAGGAAGATATTTGTTTGCTAAACTCTGTGGCATGAATGATCGATTTTATGTTCAATCGAGTCTCTATCGATTATTTTCAAAGTTAAAAAAAGAATCAGGGTACGGTAGTGTCGGTAGTGTAGTCCAATGTAGGTAGGTCAACTACAAAGCACTAAAAATCTATGTTGTGTAATTATGTAGCCGCAACAATGTATAATCGACTTTATAATTGTCAAATAAATCCTACCGAGTTAAACTTGAATGAAGAACAAGCTACCTTGAACAGTGTCCTTTTGCCCTAATTTATAATAAATCTGTTTTTAGCTAAAATCTGCGTAGATAGTTCTACTTGCATGCCCTAAATAATACAAATGAGTTATTGTTAAGATCTGTCCTGCAGTTAAGAATAGACGCAGCGGAGTGCATTTGGCTGGCGGGAGAACAAAAAAAAACGTGGAGTGCATGTATTAACTACGTTTTTTTGCTTAAAGTAGGTAGGTATGTACGGTTCACCCAATGGATAAGTATTCGTGAAGTTAGCCGTTTGTCTGCGCAGTGAGCGCTTTTTCATATACAAAATTGTGTTCTGCGCAGACAAACGGCTTACCTCACGAATGCCTAGATCCATTGGGCGAACCGTACATACCTACTTCTAGATTAGGTATCTAGAAGTAGGTATGTACGGTTCGCCATGCGTCATTCATCCAGCGTCATGAGGCAGCATTACCTATGCCTCTGCACTCAAAGGGGCTCTTTTGTTTTGTTGCTAGGACACTGAAGTCTAGGAAGAGGTAGGCGCTTAAACTATCTCAGTAAAATCAGCTTTGTCCACAGGAAATGCAATGGTGATTATTTATCTAGAGCTAGTAACGCATTCCTTAGTTTATTAGAGTTATTAAAATTTACAAACGCTTGCGACTCGAACAGGCAACCGATAGCAATTTGTAATTTAAATCAAAATTGATGCTCTATAGGTACCTATAATTTTTGTAATTTTATGCTAATCCACACTTGGTATTTCATTAACAAAAAGAAAAGTCTTATCAAAATTTTGGATTCCGACGGGATTCAAACCTGCAACGATCACACGATCCTCCTAAAGCCGGAGTGCCTTACCGCTCGGCCACAGAATCCTAGTCCAAATTTTTGATAAGCTTATATTTATTCGGCTCTATACCTAGGTCTCCGAGCTTCAACTAAAGAATCAATCCCACTAAGCCAACCACGCAGCTGTAAAAAAATAGTAGGTATGTAAATACGTCAAGAAAAATAAAATCTAATAGCGACTCTATGGTTTCTATGTGTGAAAATGCAAGTCGAACAAAATGCACTCAGTGCGTACCCGGCCTGAAACAAAACTACTCGTCGTGAAAATAGTTTTGGAAAAATGTGCGCGTACTAAAATTAGTTTTCGATCAAGTTATTTTCGTAATAGAAATAAGTTTTTGTCGATGAAAAAGTACCTAAGTTATACATAATTATGTTAAATCAAAAGTGCGTTTCTCATACTTTAGTTCTGTGAAAGGTTCATTTTTGTAATCGTTTAAAAAAACGCCATAACTTCCGATTCTTGTATTGTTCCCACATCAGCCTTGTAACCTCAGAGTAAAGACTACTGTGACCAACTGAAAATTATGGAATCTGAGTAAGACCCCTCGCAGACTGCAGTCTTTCTATCCGATAGTTGAGACGGAATATACTTCGGCTCGTAATGAGTAGAGTTCTTTGCTTACCACGCGTTTTAAACGCAGATTTTGTATGAAAAAATATAGCAGCGCCATCTCTTGGTACTAGTTCATAATTAGTGATAACCAATACAACCACGGCCCACCATCCTTTATTCTGTCCCGCGAGCATCACTACCTAGGTATAACAACTTTCACAACTTGACAGACTTATTCCATGTTGGACTAACTACTTGTAATCATTGTTGTGTAGTCAGAGGCACGTCCATAAAACATGGCGGCCAGCTGGCAACACGTGAACCCGTGCCATTTAGAGCACTGTCGGAAATAAATGTCGACCTAATTCATCAGCATGCTTTCCTTGTTGTATAATCAATCAGATGTTTTGTTACCTCACGCTGATCCGTCATTCACAGGCAGCAAAACATGTAAGGTACTTTACATAGGTAGGTAGGTAACGTAGCCCTTATGTAATTAGGCTAAACTTTTTTGGTCACACTTGGTCACACTTATGGGCGATTTTCATTGGTAAAGTGATTAAGTAATTGATAACTAAACAATTTAGTTAATTGTACGAGTACAACACTAGCATTCACTATATCGATTTATTTGTCAACTTGTTTATTAAGCACTAAACTGGTTTACACACACAATTAACAATTTTTTTTTATTTTTTATTATTCAATAGGACCGCTGGGATCACTTAGAATAGTCTTAAAACTAATGTTACTCCTGTTCTTGCGCGACCAATACCGTGAAGAATCAGGGCAACAAACACGGTTTGGGGCCTAGCATTCTTTTAGATCCATCTTAAAACTAAAAAGTCAAGCTCCAGTGGGGAGCCAGTCAAACCAAATTGAGGCTGGTTAAGTGTAAATCGCCCAAGAAGATATTAGTACACAAAGGAGGTGCATCTAAGGGTGTGTAGTGACACACATTATAGACTAACCCGCCTTCGTGCGCTAGAAAAACTATACCTACCTATCTAGATATTGTTTTATACAACATACCTTGTAAACTTTTTTTTTATTACAAATGTGATGCAACAATAAAATTATAATTGGAGTGACTGTCATCGTCATTGCATTGGCAGTGTGTCGTTCTATTTGTAGCTACGTGCATTATAAAGCTTTGATTAATCTATAATTAATATTAGATTTTTTACGCATAACTAAGTTCTGAAGATAGTGGATGATAGGAACCATTCGCCAATTCTGCTTACCATGACCGACCATCCTAGTGTCGGTCAACCCACACGTGTGTAGCCTATAACAGCCATTGCAGGTAGCTTAGTAGGTACGTACCTACTTGTTTGTATTATCTACTAGCTGTCCGTCGCGGTGTTACCCGCGTTCCCTCGGGAAAACATCACTTTTCCGGGATAAAATATAGCCTACTAGCTGCGCCCCGCGGTTTCACCCGCGTAAGTCCCGTTCCCGCGGGAATATCGGGATAAAAAGTAGCCTATGTGTTAATCCAGGGTATCACCTATCTACATACCAAATTTCAACCAAATCGGTCCAGCCGTTTTTGCGTGAAAGAGTAACAAACATCCATACATCCATACATCCATACTTACAAACTTTCGCCTTTATAATATTTATAGGATTATAGGATGTTCATCAGGGATAGTGTTGTTCTAATGGTGAAAGAATTTTTCAAATCGGTCCAGTAGTTTCGGAGCCTATTCAATTCAAACAAACAAACATACAAACAAACAAATCTTTTTCTTTATAATATTAGTATGGACAATAGTGTAACAAACAATCGAATCAATTAGAACAAGTGAAACAATCGAATCAATTGAAAGTGTAGTCCGCGGTGCGTCAATGCTGTTCTGTGAACTGTGATGAGCTCGCTAGAGGAGTCTTCAAGCTCTGAAGAGGACGTGGACTCGGGGATTGCTGAAGAGCGTCGACCTGACTGTATGGATCTCGACAGCTTCTTGCACTACTGGTGAGTTCTTCCCTTAACAAGCTACAAATACTTTTTTCCATAAATTAAAATGATGAGAGTTAGGTACCTGGTACCTAGAGTAGGTACCTAGTACCCTACCATGTAAAATTGCAATAGGTTGTAGCAACCTCCCGATATCGCCACATAAGTGACTGTCATCGTCATTGCATTGGCAGTGTGTCGTTCTATTTGTAGCTACGTGCATTATAAAGCTTTGATTAATCTATAATTAATATTAGATTTTTTACGCATAACTAAGTTCTGAAGATAGTGGATGATAGGAACCATTCGCCAATTCTGCTTACCATGACCGACCATCCTAGTGTCGGTCAACCCACACGTGTGTAGCCTATAACAGCCATTGCAGGTAGCTTAGTAGGTACGTACCTACTTGTTTGTATTATCTACTAGCTGTCCGTCGCGGTGTTACCCGCGTTCCCTCGGGAAAACATCACTTTTCCGGGATAAAATATAGCCTACTAGCTGCGCCCCGCGGTTTCACCCGCGTAAGTCCCGTTCCCGCGGGAATATCGGGATAAAAAGTAGCCTATGTGTTAATCCAGGGTATCACCTATCTACATACCAAATTTCAACCAAATCGGTCCAGCCGTTTTTGCGTGAAAGAGTAACAAACATCCATACATCCATACATCCATACTTACAAACTTTCGCCTTTATAATATTTATAGGATTATAGGATGTTCATCAGGGATAGTGTTGTTCTAATGGTGAAAGAATTTTTCAAATCGGTCCAGTAGTTTCGGAGCCTATTCAATTCAAACAAACAAACATACAAACAAACAAATCTTTTTCTTTATAATATTAGTATGGACAATAGTGTAACAAACAATCGAATCAATTAGAACAAGTGAAACAATCGAATCAATTGAAAGTGTAGTCCGCGGTGCGTCAATGCTGTTCTGTGAACTGTGATGAGCTCGCTAGAGGAGTCTTCAAGCTCTGAAGAGGACGTGGACTCGGGGATTGCTGAAGAGCGTCGACCTGACTGTATGGATCTCGACAGCTTCTTGCACTACTGGTGAGTTCTTCCCTTAACAAGCTACAAATACTTTTTTCCATAAATTAAAATGATGAGAGTTAGGTACCTGGTACCTAGAGTAGGTACCTAGTACCCTACCATGTAAAATTGCAATAGGTTGTAGCAACCTCCCGATATCGCCACATAAGCTAGTTAACACCTAGCTAAAATAGTACTTACTTCAGTATCAGTATCACTAGATGGCGCTGAGATCACAAATAAGCAAATTCCCATACAAATGTCGCTAAATTTATAGAAATCCTGAATCGCGATTACGAAGTTTTCAAGCACAACTAACCTATATAGAACTATCCAACTTCAACTGTTGGCCGTTAGGCCATCCAGGTAAGTGGGCCAGATGGGCCGACCTGGTGAGGGGAGATCTACCTCTTTGGATTAAATTGGGGGAAGTACATTACCCCCAAAAAGTATTTAATTTTGAGCATTATTTTGTGCTTTCAGCGATAAGGCCGCCCATTGTACTGATGAACTTGTAAATGTCTCTAATGTATTGTTTTCGTTGTTGTTTTGGTGTACAATAAAGTGTTCATTCATTCATTCATTCATTCTGCCTTTCACATTTATTATTTGGAAAAGTCTCTAATTTGTTCATGAACTTCTGTCGCTCACCGTCGGTACATACCTACTGTAGACACTACTATCTCCGAGTCGGCAAAGAACGCTCGACTCTCTCGGACTATATTTTGCAGTCTCACCTCTACTCGGTGCGTGTGAGCCGGCCATTAGTTATGCACTACTTCCAGTAGGGTGGGGTCCATTGCAGTAGTGTGGGGTATATTATTATTAACCCTATTTAATAATTACAATATTGCATGATTTAAGTACCTAAGTAATGATAACCTACCTAAATAATGATGTCTAATGTTATCTAATCTCATAAACTTGTAAGCGTTAAGTTCTAATAGGTAGGTAGATACCTAGGTACCTACTATGGTAGGTCAATCTACACTACTTTAATCATTAATTGAATTTCCGAGTTATTTTTGTTGAAATAGGTTACCGGTCGGTACTTTTAGTTACAAAAAATATAAAAAAAAGCCATTTGAATAAATACCTACGTACCTATTTGTAAAATGAAGGTAAGTACTTACATATGAGACAATAAATAAAATTACTCATTTATGTACATTTCATTGCGTGTTAAAAGCATTTTATTACAAAGATCACAGATTTGGTACTATAATAAATAGTGTCCTATTCGGGTCGTTCATTCATACCTGAAAAGAAAAAAAAAAGATAAATCAGTAGGTCTATGTACTAACCTAGTCAGTAGTAATTGTGCCTACTAGAACTGTTAAACAAAAACAAATAAGCAAAACATACTATAACAAAATGGAGAAGCTTACCTATGCCTATTGTTTTAGTCTGAGCTACAGTGAAGTCTGCATCATGCTTCTTACAAAGAACCGATTTTAAGACAGGGATCTATTTTTTCAAAGTGATCCCAGCGGTCCTACTGAATAAATGCTTTTTGACTTTGACTTTGATTTATTTATTTATTAGGCAACACCAACAGCATACATAATTTACATTTATTGTAGGAACATTTTTAAAAACAGTCACTCTATAGAATGTACAACATTTACAATAAGTATTAGGAACTGACGACAGCTAAAAAGCTAATATAAGTTAAAGATTAATTAAAATCAAAACAAAAAATAAACTCAATTATAAACAAAACAAAAACAATTCTAAAGTTGAACTAAAAAATAAGACTAGTTAAGTACTTAATTGTCATCTTTGAGTTGGTTTTGGTGACCTATCATAAAATATTATATAGGATCTACAAATCGGGAGTAAATAACATCTTTCTATTCTAGTTAAGTAGGTAGCTAGATCATCATCATCATCCACAGCCCGATCAAGCCCACAGCTTGGCATAGGCTTGCCTTTGCTTGTGCCATCCTGACACAAGCAAACCTCCGAACCTTGTGGCGCAGTAGGTGAAAGCCCTCTTGGGACGCAAAAGATTGCGGGCTCGATCCCCGCGGCGGGATAAATGTTTGTATGATCTGTAAATATTTATCTCGGGTCTGGGTATAATATGTATGTATTTACAAACACAAAGTATATAAGTATCAGTTATCTGGTTCCCATAGTACAAGCTTTGCTTAGTTTGGGGCTAGATGATGCTGTGTGAAATGTCCAGCATTATTCATTATTCATCCAACACGATCTCGCGCCAATCCCATCCATTTACGGCCCACGGCCTTGGCAATGTCATCTGCCCATCTCGCCGCCGGACGTCCAACATTTCGATGGCCTTTTCTTGGCCACCACTCGGTTAAGGCCCTACTCCAACTGGCATCACCTTGCCTCGCAATGTGTCCTGCCCAGCTCCATTTGAGCTGCATAATGAAGCTGGGCAATGGAATGGCAAATGGAGTTGGGCAGGTACCTAGATACTTTTCAGAAAATACAGAAGCTGCATTTCAAATCAAATCAAATATTTTATTTCAGTAACTTAATCTACTTTAGTTACATGGGTTTGATACCTCCTTTTAAGTTTGAAAATACCTGTATTAGGAGGTCTCGCTCTTCCGTTACAGAATTTCTTTAGATTAAGTTAGAAAATGCATTTGTGAACAAACACAGTATTAGCACAATACCATATTTACTCTAAGTATACCGACTAGTTTAGAACTTACCATCACTCAGCCACATTAACTTCTTCGCCATCAAGGATATCGGCTCTACCGAACGCTGGGTCTTCAACGATTTGGACTCCATCGTAAGGCCCATCTGCGACCTGAACGCCTCCGTACCCAAAACCATCAGCTACTTGGACCCCTCCAAAACCTGGCCCATCAGCTACTTGGACCCCACCAAATCCAGGTCCATCTGCGACCTGCACGCCTCCGAATCCAGGCCCATCTGCGACCTGCACCCCACCGAATCCTGGCCCATCTGCGACCTGCACCCCTCCGAAACCAGGCCCATCAGCTACTTGAACCCCACCATAGCCACCTGCGACGTCAGCGACAGATACACCGCAATAGCCTGAAATAATAATAGAATGAAATAAAGGTTGCCTGGAAGAAATCGCTTTCAGCGATAAGGCCGCCCATTGTACTAATGAACTTGTAAATGTTTCTAATGTATTGTTTTCGTTGTTGTTTTGGTGTACAATAAAGTGTTCATTCATGGGTCTGGGTGTTTCTATGTATAATATGTATGTATTTACAAACAAAAAGTATATAAGTAGTATATCAGTTATCTGGTTCCCATAGTACAAGCTTTGCTTAGTTTGGGGCTAGATGATGCTGTGTGAAATGTCCAGCATTATTTATTTATTTATTTATTTATTTATTCATTCATTCATTCAATAATACATTTTAGTTTCATTTCATTTCATTTCATTTATTTTTATTCCATAAGATACAATTGTACACTTGGAAAAGTGTCTATGAGATGAGGCAAACTAGGCATTATTAATTGGACATAGTTCTAGAATTGAGCTTATTCACAGCATTAATCTAATAGCTTCTGCGCGGCTTCGCTCGCGTGGTACCAACATTTTGAATAACCTATATGCTATTACAGGTTACTATCTACGCCTATCCCAAGTTTCATCCAATTTGGTTCTCCAGCTTAGGCGTGATTGAAACACAAACATCTAACAACCAATTACAGGAAGTAGTATAATAAGCCGAGCTTAACTTGTATTAGAACGACATGACTGATGTACTGCTATTAATAGGTACCTATAGGGCTATAGCTTAATTTAGTAAATACTTCATACGTCTGTCACATGCCAAGTGAGCTGTGGGCGAAGGTAGCCACCGAGTGGCGCCCCGACCCAGCGAGAAGGCGACGCGGCAGACCGAGACGGCGATGGCGGGATGAGCTCGACCAATTCTTGCCGGAGTGGATGGATTCTGCTCAAGATCGTGATGTGTGGAGGGAATGGGGGGAGGTCTTTGCCTAGCAGTGGGACACAAATGACTAAAATAATAATAATAAAAACCGTATACATAGAAAACACCCAGAGCCGAGAAAAGTACAGATCGTACCTACAACTATTGGAGAATCGATCCTTTTACCTCCAGCGGCACAGGCGGGTCAGGCCAAAATGATCATGTTTAGTAACTTAGCCTACTCTAGCTCTTAAGGGCCCATAATACGCCAACATTTTGTAAGCGGGACAGCGAGTGTGATTTGTTCGGCGTGTGAGGAGTACAGAGCTATGGATGCGCAGTGTTATTTACGGAGCTAAAAAATTAGCTAATTAAAAGTACAAAAACAAAAAAATATCAAAATTCGGAACAATGGGACCACGTAGTGTACTAAGCTGAGTTTAGATACGAAGTTTTACTAGTCTAGCTAAAGTATTTATTGAGTACTTTTGTTTTTAAGTAAAATTCAGAGGGAAGTTTGTGATTATTTTCTATCGAGAAAATATTTAGTACCTAATCGTGTTTTCACTACAATGGAGCAACAGTTTATATCCTCAACTATAATATATATTTTTTTCAATAATATTGGTTCAATACTTTTATAGATATGATCCAGAGTCGAAGCAGTTTTGAGGTAGTACGCGCCCTTAATCATAATCTCAGCCACATGACCTCTGCTAGACATTGCCTCCCCTATTCCCAGAGCGATCGACCTTGTGCGGCACACGGCTTTTGTATAAATAATAATTACCTCCATCAGCTACGTTGACTCCTCCGTAGCTTCCATCTGCTACCTGCAAAATATTACACTGCACCAACAGAATCACGATTTCATTCTCTAGGCCCTTTGAAGATGTCTAAGGGGGTAGTCAAGGGCATGTCCAAATATATTAATTACTAGCTGTCCTCGCGGTGTTAACCGCGTTCATTCGGCAAAACTTCACTTTCCCGGGATAAAATATAGCCTATGTTCAGGGATAATGCAGGATTCTAATGGTGAAATAATTTTCAAATCGGTCCAGTAGTTTCGGAGCCTATTCAATTCAAACAAATCTTTCCTCTTTATAATATTAGAGTAGAAGATTTGATAGATGCCCACATTTTGTAGAACATTTATAACAAAATCAATAAGTGGAATTCTGTGGTCTTCAGAGGGCACGGTAAATTGTCGGTCTCAGCTTTAAAAGCCATGACGGCGGCCTGGCCACTGACTCATACGAACTTACTGCATATATAGACCTACTACAATACTGTAGGTAATTTGATTTTGTTGATGTAAGTAGTCTGGTAATGTATCAACGTATCAGGCCACGTTAGCCGAATACATCCCGATAGATGGGCTAAGATCGTGACGCAGTGGGTGCCTGACGATGGGCGGCGACGCCGAGGCAGGCCTCGAAGACGCTGGCGTGACGATCTCGATGCATTCCGAGCTGACTGGTGGGACGAAGCTGGCGACCGCAAGTCTTGGAAAATGATGGGGGAGACCTTTGCCCAGCAGTGGGACAGCATAGGTTAGAAAAAAAAGTAGTCTGGTAATAGTAGTTGGTAGATACTTACCGAAACCCCATCGACACTATCAGCAACATTCACATCACCCATTTTGAAAAAGAATAATAAAACGCCAAATCAATGTAATGTGTGGCTATCTAAAACGACAGTGATTAAATGCGTAATCTAAGGATTCTAAAATATTACTTTAGTTGATACACTATCTGATAAACAACTATTTTCAATAACACTTACAGATTAGTAGATTAGACGGCTATGGATTATACGTACGTAGGTACGTATACACCCACCAACCTAATTACCCTCCCACTAAAAGTGAAATTTACTGAGGTTGATACTGTAATGAATGACGAGAATCAGATGTCACAATAACCTTATTTACATTGCAAGTTAAATAATAGTTATATGTGTTCTTCTTGTTCAATAAATATTATTCTATTCTATTCTATTCTATAGTCTCATAACTCATTGGCCAATAATGCACCAATATTGCCATTCACAAGACTTCAATTGCAATTGGGATGGCTATTGATTTCATGTTATGTAAATAATATGCTGCAAAACTAAGCTGTAAAACAACTGGAACAGACTGGATGAGAAAGGCTAGAGACAGAGAGCTTTGGAGAGGATTATGGGGGGAGGCCTACGCCCGAGAGGTGACTTTTACGCAAAATTAAAAATTAAACTAATAATATAAATTACTAACAAACAATTTAAATTAATGAATAATTTATAAAATGCATGATTGATTCTTAATATTTTTTTAGAATAATAATCTATTGCTTAATTAATTAATTTTGATTCGAGAGCTGGCGACTTTTTGGCACAAAGAATCAGCATTGCCATTCAGCGTGGCAACGCCGCCAGTGTTTTGGGCACGCTTCCGACTGGCAGTGACCTGGATCAGTTGAGCTATCTATAGATCGTTTTTACGAGTGCTCGGTATTATCACCGAATGCTCGCCCGAGCGCTCAACGAATCAACTGTCTCGCTCGGCCTAGTATCATTTTGCTGTCTCGCACACTCGATGCGTGTAAGCCGGCCTTTACGTCACTGATTATACTAAACTGGAGTTTCATAAAAACTTACTGAGTGATTTACACTAGTTATGTGATTAATTGCTTACTCAATTTTTAACTGAATAATTATTTCATTGTACGTTTAAACCAGCATTCACTAAAGCGGTTTAGTAGTCAACTTGTTAACTAAAGCACTAAAAAGCAAGTTCTTATGAGTCAGTGGCCAACTCTGGTGACGGAGTTTTTAGGCCGCCTTAAGGCCTCCGTCGTGGCATAATGACTTAAATAGCCGGGACCGACAATTTAACGTGCCCTCCGAAGCACGGAAGCGCTCAGATGAAAATGCCACTGGCGGTCACCCATCCACTTACGGAACGTTTCGAACGTTGCTTAACTTCGACGATCTATCAAGCACGACTAAGCAAGCACGACCACGAGCGCTTCGTTGACTAAAGCACTAAATTGCTGGTTTACATACTCAATTAACTAAATTATTTAGTTACCTAACAAATAATAACTTAGCAAGTGTAATTCCCATTAGAAAAGTGCTAATCAGTTTTCAAAGTGTAGAGAAAACCAGTCTAGTTAGGTACCTAGCTACCTACTAATTTAAATACCGTTTTCACTATTTAAATAGGTAATTTGTGTAGGTATGTGTTTACCGTTTCTTGAAGCTGTGTTGAAAGATTTTCTTTTTTTAATGGCATAAATCAAGTTTGTAAGTCTAGGGATAGGTAAGTAGTCAGAGGCAAGTTGACACATCACATCACTAACTTAAACACTAGAAATATGCAAACGTAGCACTAAAAACAAAAAAAAAATGAGCTTTTAGAAATCTAAAAATATAGCCGTAAATGTTTATCGAGTACAGAACTAGATGACGCTACTGGTAGGTGTCGGTGAGCAGTCACGTGACTCGCACGTGACCTTTTCGAGGCGAATCCAAGAATTTATTCTCATCTCAAAACTGCCAAACGCACCTAAAGAAGTTTCCACATCAAATATTAACCTAGAATAGTCTAGAGCAAAGTCCTTTTTGGAGCAGCAGTGGCGCTAGTTTCTACGTGTGAAAATTTTTCGTAATGTTTGACTCGATTGTTGAACTTGCTACAGTGGCGCCCTCTATTCTCTTCTATTACACCTCATTTGTATAGCTTTGAGTCTTGTAACCCCACAGTGTACTAACTAAGATTTAAGATTTTGTTTTACCATGCAATTCTTTTGATCGACGTGGTCTTGTGACCCATTTCACAGCACAACATCGAACGCAGAAGGTTGCGGGTTCGATCCCCGCGGCGGGATAAATGTTTGTATGATCTGCAAATATTTATCTCGGGTCTGGGTGTTTCTATGTATAATATGTATGTATTAACAAACAAAAAGTATAAGTAGTGTATCAGTTATCTGGTTCCCATAGTACAAGCTTTGCTTACTTTGGGGCTAGATGATGCTGTGTGAAATGTCCAGCATTATTTATTTATTTCAGCTGTTCTTGTTTTTACACTTTTTACACTATCATGGATAGATGCAGATGTTTAAGAATTTCAAGCTTCGATGAGTCAGTCTAGTGCCCCGGTTAAACTGACCACAAAAAGTGCAAATGCAACCAGACTGAAATACAAATAAAATTTTCTATTTACAAACCGCGGTAACTCGACTCTCTCAGTCGCACGCACGGCGCGACGCATGTCGCTTGCTTTAGCGATTAAAAAAAAAACAATCCCGCCAAAATACCGAACTAAATGTCAAAGTGACACTGTTTTGTTTTTGTGACAGAAAATGAAATGTCAGTGACATGTTCGTTTGACTGCAAATCTGAAAGTGCGTTCGGGAAGTGATTGCGAAAAGTGATTTGCGTTGTTTATGGGGTGAAGTGTTTTTAAAATTTTTAGAACAAACACAAGAAAGCTTTCATTTAGACATAGACATAGACATAGACATTCATTTATTTACTGCATAAGCACACATACACAATACACAGAAAAAAACAATACAGCAATGAATAAAAAAGAAGTCACACTTTTTAGGTACATGTAATATAAATATAGGTAAAGTAAAAAAGGGAAAGTTTCCTAACAGTGCTGTGTGCTACAGCAGCAAAAAGATCTCGACTCAGCGTTATGCTGCCCTATCAGATGACAGGTCAGCGCTGTTATTCTGCCGAGACCTTCGATCCAGTCACTCCTCCTTACGAAGCGCATAATAATTAAAAGTATTATAAATAATAATATGTAATTAATAAACAAACTTAGCACAAGAAAAATATAATAATATACTTAATATTTTAATGATATACCTACTTAGACAACGGAAAAAATAATAAGAGTACTTAATAATAATAATAGTAATTGACATAGAACAGAAGATTCTAATATTGAAAAAAATAATAATATATATTATTATAAAAAAAATATAATTGTGATCACCAGGCTAGCAAGCAAAGGGCGCATCAGAAGAATGGGCACCAGACAACCCAGTTTTTTGTATATTTAAGATATTTTTTTTGTATTGTTTTTTAAATGAATATTTAGATTTGAGCTGACGAAGAGGTGGTGGTATGTTATTCCAACACTTGGTTGCCTGGTACCGAAAACTACCCCTAAAGGCCACAGTTTTATGTTTAGAGTAGTGCAGTAAGTCTCTCGTAGGTCTGACGCTATACTTGCTCCGCCTACGATCGAGCTTGACATAGAGATACTCCGGGGTCCCAGATGTCATCACGCCATGAACCAACACTGCCAGATGCAAAGCTCTCCGCGAGGCCATATTAAGAGTAGAAGAATTGTTTAAATAGGGTGTAATGTGGGTTCGCGGAGGTACATCATAGCAGAATCTACAACAAGCATTCTGGTATGAGACGGGCAGTTCTCGCCGTCAAACGCGGCCCGTACACAAGGTCTCCGTAATTCAGTTTTGAAAGTATTAGAGCTTCACATACCTTTATCCGTACATCTTCATTTAGGAAAGTTTTGATCTTGTATAACAGTTTTAGACGAAAGAAACAACACTTGACCAATCCCAAGACGTGACTTTCAAAACGGAGAGAGCTATCAAATGTTATTCCCAAGTTCCTAGCCTCATGAACCCGTTCAATGCGCTGACCGGAAATGTTTACATCTAGACTATGGGGAAAAACAGCATTAACCAACCGAGTTGACCCAAGAACCATGAACTTAGATTTGGTTGGGTTAAGTACCAGGGCATTGTTGGAAGACCAGGTAGCTATACGTTCAAGGTCCTCGTTAAGCTTAACAAGTGAGGGAGTGACATCCTCAGGACGCATAGGCAGGTATAACTGTACGTCATCCGCATAGAGATGGAATTTACAATTTTTTATTTGCGAAGAAATATCTGCACTATATATGATAAACAGTAAAGGACCCAAAATAGAGCCCTGCGGAACTCCTCGGTTTATAGCCCTGGCGGATGACGACAGTTGAGACCCGTCTGTCTGATTAATTTTTACAAATTGTGATCGATCACTTAAATAGCTATCAAACCATTTAACTGTGGGAGCATCTATACCATAATATGATAACTTAGAGAGTAGCAGGGGTATGTTTAATGAATCAAATGCTCGAGAGAAGTCCAGTAGAACCAAGACAGTGGCAGATCCCTGATCTTCCGCAGTCAGTATATTGTCGACTACATCCAGTAATGCTGTCGCAGTCCCCCTTCCGATTTCGAGCTATCAAATACATAAATACCTACACGTTTTATTTTGAGATGTTTTGTTGATTTTCGCAGTGGTCAATGATATAAATAGAGGTATTGAACGCACCGGAAACTCATTATTATTGGCGCCAAAAACAAAAGTGTTCTTCTTCTTCTTTTTTTTATTCTGGCGTAACCAGTGATTTGCTTTAGACTAGTACCTAGTAACGTAGTATTCCATTTCTCTGGGCGTACGTAAAAAAGGCGATAAAGACACCCGAACGAGTATTGGTTTTTTACATTGTCTTGTGACAAATTGACAATGAAAATCGAAGTTTTTTGTAGGGTGTCTTATCTTGACCGAGATCATAAAATAATGTAACATTTTCATTTTGTCTGGCCTACTTTCAGTAAACTTGTTTTTCGACGTTAGCTAGAGTAGGTTGAAATAGTTGAAATAACTGGGCTGATTTACATTATAAATAACTATGTGATTAATTCATGCTTTGATGGACCTCTACACGTTCTACTGTTGTATGCAAACCACGGTAGAATATTTTCTCAGATCATGTGAAGATAATTATTATGAAAATATCTAAGTACCTATCTAGGGGTAGTCAAAGACTGTCCACGTATTTAGCGCGTGGCTAAAGCAGAAATTACTTGACAGGACAATAAAGCTAAGGAAGTAAGTAAGGGATCTTCAAATCAAGAGTAAATAGGTTTCTTCTAGGCTAGTATGCTCCATCTTAGACCTCTACTGCTTAACATCAGGCAGAGTGAGGTCAAATGAAAAGCTATGGTTTCCTCATGATGATTTTCTTCACTTAAAGAGCTCGTGATAATGCCCTTACTAGGTAGGTAGGAAGACCAGGGTCCGCGGGTGGTTGAAGTGGGACTTCGACTGTCCACGATGCGGACCCCGGGAGGGCGGCGGCGCTCCGTGGCGAGCGCTGCCGTAAGCACCGCGAGGGTGCCGGGCGTGGCTGTGGGTGCTATTCCCGGGACAGTGCTTAGGCGGCACCGGTGTGTTCCGTAGGAGGTCCCGGAGCCCCTTGACATGCATGGAGGCAGGCCACGTGTCGTTTTTAGTCGGTGAGAGTCCGACATCTTCTGCTGTCCCCACAGGCGGTCGGGTATCCATAATGGGTTTTCTGACGTTATAAAAATAAAATGGTAGGTAGACCAGACAGCAACAGTTCATGAACAATTGGAGACTTTAAATTTACGTTTCCATCATCATCATTAGCCGCTAAAATGATAGCCCACTGCTGGACATAAGCCTCCTCAAACGCCACTCCAATCGGCCCTGTGCTGATCTTATCCAAGTCTTTCCCTCTATGGCCTCTATGTCGTCCACCCATCTGGCTGCTGGTCTGCCCCGGCTCCTAGCGCTTCCCCTTGGGTACCACTCGGTCAGAGCTTTACACCACCTGCCATCACCAAATCTGGCCAAGTGTCCTGCCCAGCGCCACTTAAGTCTTCGTTTCCATCATATACCTACTAAAAGAAAGAAAGAAACAAAATACATTTATTCAACTACTATGTGAACATTCATTTTTTTTTTACAAATTGTAATGGTGGATGAAGTACTCGTAGCATCTAGCAACTATTCAACGATTTATTAACTAGCTCGAAGTTAAAATGGCCAAATGTATTGAAAAGCTTATACATTAATTCACTTTATGTTATAGATATCCGTGGAGTGGGGCACTGGTGACCTGTATCACAGGTGTAAATCCTATCACAGGCACCAGTCTCTCACAAAACAGGTTCTTGCACATCTTTGTGAAGTATTGTACCTACAAATTGTAGGTATAGCCCGCTTCTTAGTGCTGACCTTTGTGAGAGAAAATAAATAAAGTTTGTATTGTATTGTATAGTATTTATTGCATAGACAATGATCGACGAATACAGGCGAATAGACCCACACGTTCGTGAGCGCGGGTATTCGTTTATCGTCTGCAAATAAGTATGTAGAGGGTATAATAATGCAATATTTTTGGTTAGTTTTAGTTATGAGCAAATACTTCCTTATTTAACAGGTTATTTCCAGAAGTTTCTAATTCATTTTAGGAAAATATAAAAACGCAAAGTCGCAGGATGTCGTCAACTTCAAAAGATTGTCAAAGGAAGTGATAATTTTAGAAAAAAAACAAACGGCTTTCTATGAACCTTATGACTAAAGAAATAAAGATCAATAGGATCTCTCTACGAATTTCTAAAAAGGTGTAACTTATAAAATGAGATTTTTGGGAAATGTTCTGGCTAGCGGAAGTTCGCTAAGAATAAAAAAATTCGCAGTAAATTTTTTTTAGCTCTGTGTCTGTATGTTAGATAGATTATCGCTTTATTGTACTTAAGAACTTAATACACGGAAAACATAAAAGAAAGACATTAAACAATGGGCGGCCATATCGCTAAAAGCGGTTTCTTCCTGGCAACCATTTGCATGGTATTTACAAACAAAAAGTATATCAGAGTTATCTGGTTACCCAAGCTTTGCTTAGTTTGGGGCTAGATGATGCTGTTTGGCTGATAAGATGCTGGACATTTCGTCCAGCATTATTAATTTATTTATTCCCAACTACCCCACAAGGGGAGGTTAGTGGGGTCGTTGGGAATACCGCTACCGGAAGTATCATAGACGAAAAGTTTTATATGCAGTTCGACCATTGAGTTTACATTGAGTTCAATGAGTTAAAAGTCTGAGCCATCGTCGTGAGGTAGCGAGTTTGTCGGTCTTCTACAGATTGTACTACGGTGAGTGTGCCCAGGAGCTACACGACTTTATTCCGCCTTCACCGTTCTTTTACAGGGACTTCAGACGCACAGCTCACTATCATCCACACCTGGTTGACATTCCACTT
The DNA here is from genome assembly GCA_963565295.1 of Epirrhoe alternata. NCBI lineage: Eukaryota > Metazoa > Arthropoda > Insecta > Lepidoptera > Geometridae > Epirrhoe > Epirrhoe alternata. The sequence continues at coordinate 6,547,916 of OY751402.1, forward strand.
ATTAGAACTAAGCGCTTTCAAAGTTTTTGTATTATGCGCACTGCAAAAATGTGGAATCAGCTTCCAGCGTCTGTATTTCCGCTGAGCCACGACCCTGTTGTTTTTAAGAGAGTTAATAGGCACCTTCTGTAGGATCGCTCCATCGTACCTAGACCTCATTCTTGCCTATGTAAGTTTCGAGGTCAAGAGTCGACTAATTCATCATAAAAAAAAAATTGCGCTCTATCGACTGTTATCTCAGAATTTTGATAATACCTATAGATTTTTTTTATATTCCTCAGCTTTTGGACCTTCGACATACGCAAGCCGCCCTTGGATAAACAAAACTCATTGTTCTTTCAACATATTCCAGAACTTTCTACGTGTAGTTGGCAGCACACCAAGATTGATAGCCACTCGATTTACAAAACGCATGTCGGTACACATCGATCATGCTATTTTGATGTTTTCAATGTTGCAACTTTATCCGTAAATGACGTCACAGAACACGTCTTTGTCACAGCTAGACTTGTGAGAAATCCCCTCCGTGTGATGTCACATTGCAATTTCACACATACACACACACACACACACACATACACATTGCATTTGCCTGCCCTTATCCCGCTCATTCGGGGTCGGCACAACATGTTCTCTTCCACTATTATAAGCCTATTATAAGATATCAGATTATTTGGATGACAAAAAAGCTTGGGACTTGCTCCAACTCAATGGATCCATGGATCACCTAAAAAAATGATAGGCCCCAGACCGTGTTTGTTGCCCTGATTCTTCACGGTATTGGTCGCGAAAGAACAGGGAGTAAAATTAGTTTTAAGACTATTCTAAGGGATCCCTGTGGTCCTACTGAATAAATGATTTTTGATTTTGATTTTGATTTTGACTCTCCCATATCACTCGTCATCTTCGTATCCACTCACATCTTACCCATATCTTCTTTCACACAATCCATCCATCTTTTCTTAGGTCTACCTCTACTTACATATCCATCCACATTCATTTCCATCACCCTTTTAGTTATGTGCCTTTCATCCCTCCGCATTACATGCCCATACCACGCTAACATAATGCTCCTCAACTTTTCAGTTACCGGCGCTACTTTCAGACTTCCCCATTGCAATTTCAATATGGCGTCCCAAAATGGTGTCTCAATGTCACACGGCTTTGCGCAGGCAGACCAAATAAAAAACGTGGATGCTTGCTCAAGCTGTTGATAGAAATGATTAATTAATACTTTAGAATCTAATTAATTTGTCAACAAGTCAGACACACACAGTATCTTACCTAGTACAAATCTTTCGTCTGTTGTCTGTACCTACCTAGTAGGTACACAGTACACACACACACAGTCCAATCAAGACCAATACTGAGTGAAGGATAAATTCTAAATTTAAAACGAATCGTGTTATTCTAAAGAAGGAAAGGTCACTGGCATGACTCGAATTAAAAGGCGCGAAACGGCGAGGAGAAAGTTAGTGATGTGACGGTGCTCCTATTTTTTATCGATATAAATAAATTATGGATCTAAGATTCGTATCAAGAATATTTTTTGCAAAACTTTGCATAATTCGCAATGACTTGGATTTGGAGTGAGAGTGATTGATGACTTGGTAGCAGTGGGCGATCGAAAATCCGTTGATGCATGATAATCCTCATCGGCTTTGACAACAAAAAGCTTGTGTCATAAAACAAAACACAGGTAGGTTGTTGTAACTAAGTAAAATGATTAATTATTATGTAATAAAATAAAAAGTGTACCTATACAGGGTGTAAAAAGACTGCTACCGAAAACTGAGGGGTTGTAATCAGACCATGATTCTAAACATAATTAGCGAAAAAAAAACGCAAAATTTTTTTTTGACTTAGCTTCGTCGTGCTATGTTATTTTCGGCTATTTACTACTATTACAACAGAATAAGACCATACCTACCTAATAATTTCATTTATAAAAGAAAAAAACACATAAAACTCAAAATCCAGCAATCTACGTAAAAAAACGCGCCCAAAACATACGCAAACAGTACTCTTAAAACGCTGTTTTCTCAGGATTTAGTGCATATTTTGGAAAATTCTTTTGGATTTGGTTGTCGATTGGGATGCTGTACCTACCCCTTTCGGCTTCGGTAGACGTCTTTTTACACCCTGTATAGGTTTTACACACCTACATTTTTGTATCATAAAAAAACAGTGAAATCACCGTAAAATATGAATTCAGAAGCTTCATGACGTGAAATAGTTGAAAAGAATTATTTTTATTCAGAAACTTTTGAGATAGAGTGATGGGACGGGTGGTCGCCAAAGCTAGTGTTTACGTTTAAAAAGAGTTTGTAACAAAAATATTTTTTCCGCGGTTTCTTTAGTTTCAGCTAGCATAATCTAAAACTACTTTACCTACATCATAAGTGTGCAAGAAAATAACAGGTTAATTATAACCCAGCGATATTTGTCTCCATCATCAGTCATTACCCTGACACGGGCGCGTTGACATACGAGTATTCATAGAGAAACAATTTTGTATCCATCGCTATGTCGACCTAGACATATTTCTCCACGAGGTTCATGAAAGTAGCTAATCACCTAGCAATCAAATTAATGACTTTTTAAAGGGCCCAGGTCTTTAGATAGCCTTAACTGGCAATTTTGTACCTATGAACAGTACCTACTGGCGATGTGTCAGAGTTATGGCAGTGATTTCTGTCCTCATGCTACTTCTTCGGGAAAGTGGTCTTGCCCTGCCTTAAAAGGTGGACCTATGCATGTAAACGACACGTTTTACATTGCACTTAGGAACTCCATCCAACTACTATTCGATAATTTAATTTGTTGCGTTTTAAACAAACATTCCTTGGGCCTCATAAGAAGGCTCAAGGTTGCTCAGCGAGCTATGGAAAGGGCTATGCTTGGTGTCTCTCTACGAGATCGAATCAGGAATGAAGAGATCCGTAGACGCACTAAAGTCACCGACATAGCCCACAGGATTAGCAAGCTGAAGTGGCAGTAGGCGGGGCACATAGCTCGTAGAGCTGACGGCCGTTGGGGCAGAAAAGTTCTCGAGTGGAGGCCACGCACCGGAAATCGCAGCAGAGGACGGCCCCCCACGAGATGGAAAGACGATCTTGTAAAGGTTGCTGGGAGCCGTTGGGTGCAGGCTGCACAAGATCGATCGCTGTGGAAATCTATGGGGGAGGCCTATGTTCAGCAGTGGACACTAGGTGGCTGAGATGATGATGAAGATGAAATAAACATTCCTTTTGCATATTCGATCTTTGTAATACATTTCTACTCATAAGCTGATCGATGATGTTTCCCCTCTTAGACCAAATCACGTCACAAGATCCGCTGCCAATTCGATTGTCCCAATTGTCGCATGCGAACATGCGTATTCGTAGTAAAAAATAGTTACACGTAGTATCTAGCACGTGGTGGACTACTCAATCGAATGATTTATAAGTAATTAAAATTCTTAAGGAAGGTAAATAAGATGGCATCGTACATTTTATAGGCGCTCGGACAAAGCGGGATTTCTTAACTGGTTGAAGATTTTGATAAATAAATAATGCTGGACATTTCACGCAGCATCATCTAGCCCCAAAGTAAGTAGAGCTTGTGATACGGGTACTAAGATGACTGTTATACTACTACTTATATACTTTTGTTTTGTAAATACATACCTACATATTATACATAGAAACACCCAGACCCGAGATAAATATTTGCAGATCATACAAACATTTATCCCGCCGCGGGGATCGAACCCGCAACCTTCTGCGTTCCAAGCGGGCTTTCACCCACTGCGCCACAGAGGTCGTCTAAGAATGATGAAAGACGGACAGTAAATAACTGTTTGAGATTTTAGTTAGTTAACTATGTTCTGCTTTTGTAGCTATGTTAGTAGTTAGTGATGATGATGATGATGAGACTCTGATTGAATAACTCGCGGTAAATTAGTTGAGCGCAAGATAACGTATTTATTAATTTAAAAAAAATATCACTTGATTATAATTCTTCTATATTTTGTTCTAGTGGTGTTTTCTGGAATAATATCATAACAAATATTCCAATTTTGTAGTAAATATAATATCAAAGTTACTGTTCATAGTGATTGGAGATTAGGCTTGTTAATAAGTAAGTGTGACATATGACCTTGCAGTTGAATTAAAATTAAAACTGAATGAGACAAATGGTTCAACGACTTCAATGATGTTCTAAATGTGTTTTATGAATGTTGTTCCTGGCTTCCTCGCGCTGCGATGTAATTATTTATGACAGCTAATACATAAAAGTTGTTATTTCCTCACAAAAACTTATTGGGATCACCTTGAAAAATCTTTCATGATTTTATCGACTGTTTACGCGACAAGCGGAAGTTGGCGCGTCACTACGAGACAACGGATGCGTTTGGAAATTTTTGTTCGAATTTAAAATTGGAATCGGGAATCGGGAGACTTTCAGAGAATTCATTTCATTCGTACTTTTTCAGAGTCACGGACTCTGAAATATGTGCCACTTCATTTTTTATTCATTTTTAATTAAGTATTTTTTTTAGCTTAGTAGGTTAGTTACCTACATTACCTACATACCTACTTTAATGTTTACAATATTAAGTACATACCTAGGTACATATTCGAGTTAAGATAAAATAATAACAATTTACAACGAGCGATATCTTCCAGGCAACCTTTGGGTTGCGAAGAATATTTGGTAAAAAGGAAGATTGGTTGCATTTTGTTTAGTCGAAGTGAAGCAACGTTCTGTGCCTCACAGTGGATGGTTGGCTAATGTACTTAGTGGCACTATTAACTGAACAAAATTCTAAATTGTCCGTCCATCAGCCATGACGCAGGCTCTACGCGCCATACATAGGTACCTCTAGACCTACTGCGTCACTAGAGTTGCATACGATTTTTTTTATTATTTTACCTGTTTCAAAATGTATGGACTCCCAGTGAACTAGGGAATCAGGAATTATCATGTGAGCTACATTGCATTTGGCTTGTAATGAGCTATGACTAATCTGTCATGTGCCAAGAAAGTGTGTACATGCAACTGTTGCACAGTCTGTGGCGCGCATGCGTGAAAGTAAAAACATGTTTTTATTTTTAAAGTCCATCAATGATTGTCTATTGATAGTGCTTCAAGAGATTTTCGTTGTATGTATGTATTTAAACTTTTAAAATATCTTTTGTTAGGTTCAGTTCAGCTTTTTTTGTAAACATCATTAATTTTTAGTTATTACTCATTTTGACTCCTGAAATACAGTTTTTTACTAGCTTGGGAGCCTGTGGATTCAAAATATTTTGTACACGATTATTTTGTCAATAAATGAAATTTTTACTAAAAAAAAGTTCTCCTGGCGTGATTCGCTAATATTACCTACCTTGGACATTTTTCGAACTCACGACACTGTTACCGTTACCGATACCTCTGAAATGGGAAAAAACAATCTGTTCAAGCAAGACGTGTCTCTGACTACATTAGACATCTTCAAAGGATCTGAATACCTTGAGATAGATAGATAATGCTTTATTGCACACCAAACATAAAAAAACATAATATCGAATAAAATAAACTAAGTAATAATAATATGATCTACAAACGGCGACCTTATCGATAAATAGCGATCTCTACCAGATAACCTTTGGATGGAGAATGGGCAACAAGTACAATTTACTAATAATAAATACTAATAATAAATAAATTTATTTATTTTCTCTCACAAACAAACCAAATTTACAAATAAATACAAATTATAGAATCTAAAAAAATAAATACATTAAAAATCCAAAATGTTTGTAGATCTTGAAGTCAATGCGCTTTGGGGAATCAGTCATAATCTTGTTTCTTGGTCTATTTATTTTCAATTGCTGATGATGACTACATTTTTAGGGTAGGTAAAGTACCTACGTACTACCTATTCCAAAACTAAGCGAACTCATTCTGACTTGGACTTCTACTGCGCATGTTCTAACTTTAATTTTAGATGGTACCTACTCGCATACGTTATGCTTAAAATGTAAATAAGTCAGTGAAGAAGTATACCTACTTACTTATATTTTAAATGCCGATTTACCCCATAGAACTCAAGAGATCTATGATTTACCTACCCGAGTATTTTTGTATGCTAATAGTTAAACTGTTTTTAGACGTAGTGAGCAGTTATAAATAATTTTATATGCTAGCTACTTTATTTTTCTTAAATATTTATTTTCTATTCTAAAAAGCAAACAAATCAACAAAACATCTCAACGCAACCATAAATAATTTCCGTTCCAAAACAGAACAGTCGTTGAAACGGCGTCGCCGCGCGCGGTCATGATTTCCGAACGAAATTGACAGCCATGTTTCAATTTTTCAAACGAAAAGGCGGGAAGGCCACACACACAGATGCAGCTAGCGCGCCTCCCGCCTCAGTCAGCCGCGCGCCCAACGACAAAACGAACGAGAAACGCAGTCTCCCCAAAGATGTAGTTAACCTACTCATCCCCGAAACGGACTACACGCAGAAGACTGGAGTCTCTATATTCAACATAATGGCGGGGAAGAAGAGGAAAGGCAGGAAGAAAGGCAGGACAGAGTCCTTTAGAGCGAGCCCGCCGAGAGAGACGCAGATAGAACGCCGTGAATCCGTCGAGGCCGACGTCACTGCGGACCGAAATAGCCCCGACGCGCGCACCGAGACCGATCCAGCCGAGTTTGTCAAAGCTCTGGTGCTGCAAAAATACGCAAAAACGCCCGCGGAAAACAAGCAGCACGTGTGTACGGTGTACGTCTCCAACGAACCAGATTTGGATGAGAAACGACACACGGAAGCATTGCTCAGAGAGATCGCGCGCAGCATAGACTGTACCGTCGACCAGCTCAATGATAAACAAATGGGAGTCACTGACAGCAAACCCGTGCGAGAGCCGGTCTACCAAACAATAGAAGAAAACGGAAGCAATAGTACCATTGACTCGTATAAAAACGATTTGAAAGACGAATTGAACAGACTGACCGAATCTGCGGACAAAATTGAAGTTGAATCTCCAAATAGCATTAAAAAATCGAATCTCAAGCCTCCAAAATCAGATACAGAAGGCTGTTCTGATGACGACAGATCTGATAATGGAAAGAAAAAAGTTACTTTCAGAAAACATATCATTTTTGACGATGGAGAGCAGCAAACGGACGAAGAAAACGACTCGTTCGAATCATTATCCTCCGAAGAGGAAGAATTCTTAGAAGATATTCCTTTAGATGAAAACAAAACAGTGATAAAAGTAAACGAACCTATTAAGATAGTTGAAGATAGAAAGATTTTTAGTGATAGCAGTGATAGTGGTTTCTTAGAGTGTGATAAAAATGGATCTGGTGATGAGTTGACTACGGTTAAGAGTGGGTTGGAGAGTGAGAGTGAAAGTGAGACTGAAGAAGAGATAATCGAGGAGATTATTGAAGAGGAGATCAGTTGTGAGGAGTTTGAAGAAGAAGTGGAAGAAGAGGAGGCCGAAAACAAAGAAAGCACGTAAGTTTGTGACTTGTTTGTTTACAAATTACTGAAGTTACTTTAGATTTGTCATAACAGATATTTATTGTTTCATAAAACGAAAAATCTACACTTATTAAAATCAAATAATGGAAAGTTCAATAGTTGATTGTTATTCAAAATGATAGTGTTGAAAACCTCGTAAGGAAACAAAAAATATGTCCTAGTGACTTTGGAATTTGCATTACCTACCCCAAATGCATCTTTAAAATAAATGAATGAATAAACACTTTATTGCACACCAAGAAATTAACAAAAACAAAACATTTAAACAAGTTTTTAGTACAATGGGCGGCATTATCGCTGAAAGCGATTTCTTTCAGGCAACCTTTAAAAACACAAAAAAACTACACGTCTAGTTCACTTTTAAATTAATTGCTAAAATACCTTATCTCTAAAAAAAACAATAAACATAAAAATACGTACGTAATTTAATTATACTAAAGATAATAAAAAACAGTGTTCAAGTCACCGACCGCAGGTAACGTGCCCAAAAGGCTGGCGGCATTACCTCGTTGGATGGCTATACTTATCCTCTGTCCGAGGTAAGCACCAGCCCTTTGGTCATTGGTCTCGTCAATCAACCTCTTGGATAATTCTCTGAAAAGGAGCCACGCCTCTGGACCCCATGGACCTAAAGTTTCCACTCCAAAAGGCAGAAATATATACCCATCACCGATAGATATGTATTTCCGACTTTTGTAATTTTCTGCTGATGCCGCCGCCGCACCTTATCTCTTGAACGATATTTCAGACTGCGAGAGTCACGAGAATGAAAAACAATTTGTCACAAAAACTTCACGATTCATTAAAAAGCAACATTGTTCTATTTGAATCTTCCATTGTATTTATAACTGTCAAACATACAAAGCGTGTTGAATTAAAACAAGAAACAAAGCATTAAATTGACGTCGACGTCCTTAAATTAGCATCAAGTCTAAATGCGTTTGGGGAATCAAAACAACTATAAGTAGGTACCAACATTTTGTTGTACATAATCAATCACTGTCTTTTCATTCTGAGATCAGAAATTTGGAATCAGAACTTTCTTGCCGAGTTGCGTATGATTGATTTTGCGGCTGAAGTTGTCCGGCAAAAAGTCTGAGCATGATCTCACTCTATGTGCCCGACTACGTACGTTGTGGCCGGCGCTATCATTCTCTGTTCGCATGCCACACCCCGCGTACCAATTATGCGAACAATGCTCCAACTCTGAGGGCTCTCACATTGCTTAATGCCTATTTGCATGAGGTTCAGCATGTCGACATTTTCAGTGACAATCTCTCCATTATTTTTAACACCTTGAGAATGTACTTAAGTTTTAATCTTAGATAGTTAGCGCTTTGGTGTTACTGTTAGCTTTCTATCAAAAACTGTTATAATAAATAAATAAATAAAGACCCTGTCGATAGATATATAGATAAAAGTTTTGTTTGAGCTCAAAGTCAAAGTCAAAAATCATTTATTCAGTAGGACCGCAGGGATCACTTAGAATAGTCTTAAAACTAATTTTACTCCTGTTCTTTCGCGACTAATACCGTGAAGAATCAGGGCAACAAACACGGTTTGGGGCCTATAATTTTTTTAGGTGATCCATGGATCCATTGAGTTGGAGCAAGTCCCAAGCTTTTTTGTCATCCAAAAAGCTGTCCGTCACAGTGTTACCCACGGTCTCTCGGGATACAATATAGCCTCAGTATAGTATCAGGGATAACGTAAGATTCTAATGGTGAAAGAATTTTTCAAATCGGTCCAGTAGTTTCGGAGCCTATTCATTTCAAACATATCTTTCGTCTTTATACTCGTAATAGTATAGACATTAGATATACATACACAAAATAACCAGAATGAAGTAGGTACAAAACATGTAGACTTGACTAATAATCCCAGCTATGAACATCCAAATATTATAATTATGACTATCGTCCCACTGCAAGACAAAAGCCTCACTATGACCTCACGCTATGGAGGACCAATCTTCCACGAACGAATCTAGCTCATCTCCATCTTAATCTTCCAAATCTATTTTCAATGCGTGTTCTGGAATTTCTGGAGTTTCTATTTATTCCCATTCCGAGCCTTGAGCTTGAAAATTAACAGCTATTCGATGCGAATAATGCGTTGAATTTTACTGCTTGTTGACTTGTTGATTTCCGTATAATCACAGCCAAAATTAATTCAGTAAGATCGTTGAGAACAGTCAAAACTGCAGTTTGACGGGGAGATTATTTCTGTACCTTCGTGATATCGTAAATAGGGTAACAAAGACGGCTTCGGGTCTAGCTTTCCTATCTTCTGTTATCGACGAGAAAAATGCCACATTTAAATCAGCAGTAGCTTTCGTAAGAACTGCAAAATTTCTCAGAATATCTGCAATGCGGTCTCAGTAGTTAGGTATCTATCATTCACTAGCAAACCCAGCGAACTCCGTTTCGCCACCAGCTTTTTCCTGAATTTTCTTTGCTATAAACCTCACGGAGCCCGAGACCTTTCCAACGAATGCAAAACCGTGGAAATCGGTTCGTGCGTTCTGGAGTTATAGCGTCAGGAAGGAAAACTTATTTTTATATAGTAGGTAGATAACACTCTTTGCTATGGAGAAAGAGCAAGAGAAAGCTTTTTCAGAGAAAAGTATCTAGGCATGTATTTATCTAGAATTAAATAAAATAATATACAATTCGAACGCTGATTATTTTTCTACACGTTAGAAAGTAATAACCTACCCATGTTTATGTCTGTGAAGTTTCTAGCAAACGGCATAGTTAGGTCAAATACCTGAGCTAAACTGCCCATTACTAAACGTAAAAGAAAATAAATTATCATTGGTTCAACCACGTTTTTCCAGAAAAATCTCAAGGAAACGCATAAGGAAATCGAAGTACAAACGTAAAAATAAAGAACTCTAATTCAATCACCAAAATCCAAGAAAACACGAAACCAAAATAACAAACAAAGAATTAAAATCTCTCTACATGAGTCACTCACCACAAATAAAATAACTTTTACATTGTTCGTCTTGTATTTTTGTTATTAGCAACTCATTACCACAATGGTCTTTGTTTAGAACTGCTGATTCCCGCGCATTTTGACAGCTCAAGGCCGCCATATTGGGTTTGACGCACGAGTGACGTTCGTTCCAGGATGATGGTGCTCGTAAAATTATAATTTTGTTGATATCAGCAATAACTTCTATCTTATCGATTTTTATAGAAACTACATAACTACACATCGATGTTTATGCAAATAGATTTTGCGAGCAATTCACTTGACGGGTCTCACAATCACAACACACAGGTACAGAAAGCTGCTCATAAATGCTTAACAGTATGTAAGTAGTCGACTAAAATCAAATCCTAAATAAATAATGCTGGACATTTTCACACAGCATCATCTAGCCCCAAACTAAGCAAAGCTTGTACTATAGGAACCAGATAACTGATATAGGTTAGGTACTACTTATAAGTATACTTTTTGTTTGTAAATTGTATTATAGGTACATAGAAACACCCAGACCCGAGATAAATGTTTGCAGACCATACAAACATTTATCCCGCGGCGGCGATCGAACCATAGTCATACCATAAAATAGGCAGTGATCATTTAATATGGGCCCACAGAAGGTTGAGCTGCGGGCCAATCTGAAATGGCACGCATTTCAGGGTCCTCTCCTATAATGTGTTCGAAATTCAAATATCAAAAAGTTTGGAAGTGACGTAAAAGTTCTTGACCAAAAAGTTCGCACTAAAAAAATGCACACCTCTACACTCTATTCTTGCGTTACATTGAAAAGTAATACAGGGGTCACGACTGTATCCCCAAGGCGCGGTAGACATTCTCTCAGATCTTTATATTCCAGATCCTTTGAAGATGTCTAAGGGGGTAGTCAGAGGCATGTACAAATACATATTTGATACATGCCCACATCTTGCAGAAGTAAGTATTCCATACGTGACAGGTTGCAAGCCCATCGCCGCCTGTAAGAATACTAACTGGTTTCCTCACGATGTTTTCCTTCACCGTTCAGAGCTCGTGTTAAAGCGCATATAAATTTTACGAAACGCAAAATCCATTGATGCACGGCCGGGATTCGATCCCACGACCTTCGGATTGAAAGTCGAGGTACAACCCCATTCGGCCAACACGGCTTTTTTAGAAAAGTAATATAGAATATAATTTTAGGTTCGTAGGTTTTGTTTTAGTTGAAACAACTTTAGTTCTGTATTTAAACAACAATGTTATGAACAATAACAGTTCCAACTTCCTATCCACACTTTACTTTGTTTTAGTTTTGGAATACACGAGATGGTGAAATAGGTTGTAAGGTAATGGTGCTCATTCCTTCTACTGAGTAAAGCTAACTAAATAAATAAAAATCTTAACTAAGAAAACTAATTCTAACTTAAAAATCCTAAATTGATGTATGTTGGTATAATAGGTTATTATTATTATTATTAATCAGCCGTTTCCGTCCCACTGCAGGGCAAAGGCCTCCCTTCCCTTCTTCCACTCTTCGCGATTTAACGCCGCAACAGGCCAATTCCGCAGGTGGGAGTCCAGCTCGTCCCGCCATCTCGCCCTGGGTCTTCCACGTCTACGCGTCATATTTTGTAGGGTCCACTGTGTGGCTCTTTTTTTTTTTTTTTATAATAGGTTAGGTTAGATGAAAAAAAAAATATTCAACATTTTACTTGCCTATTCTTCTAGATAAACAGCGACGAAAGTTCATAAAATTTTTAGATTTTCTTGTTTTAGTAGGTACCTACCTACTCGTATCTTTGGAGCTCATAGACGGTTAGCGCTCTTACGCACAAGCGGTTGAACCGCGGGGTAGCTAGCCGCGTGGCAGGCCACTTTTCCAGTTTTAGTATGCAACCGCTTATCACTGTACGCACCTAACCGCCACTAACCGCCATAAAATTGTGCCATATTTTATTTTGTAACAAAAAGATCAGTTGGTAAGTATTCATAATTTTCCCCACAATGCATGAAGATAATGAAACTTTTAAGGGCGCGTACTACCTCTAAACTGCTTCGACTCTGGACCATATCTATAAAAGTATTGAACCAATATTATTGAAAAAAATATACAGGGTGTAAAAAGACTGCTACCGAAAACTGAGGGGTTGTAATCAGACCATGATTCTAAACATATTTAGCGAAAAAAAACATAAAATTTTTTTTTGACTTAGCTTTGTCATTTTTTATTTTCGGCTATTTACTACTATTACAACATAATAAGACCATACCTACCTAATAATTTCATTTATAAAAGAAAAAAACATTTAAAACTCATAATTCAGCAATCTACGTAAAAAAACGCGCCCAAAACATACGCAAACAGTACTCTTCAAACGCTGTTTTCTCCGGATTTAGTGCATATTTCGGAAAATCCTTTTGGATTTGGTTGTCTATTGGGATGCTGTACCTACCCCTTTCGGCTTCGGTAGACGTCTTTTTACACCCTGTATATTATATTATATATAGTTGAGGATATAAACTGTTGCTCCATTGTAGTGAAAACACGATTACTAAATATTTTCTCGATAGAAAATAATCACAAACTTCCCTCTGAATTTTACTTAAAAACAAAAGTACTCAATAAATACTTTATCTAGACTAGTAAAACTTTGTATCTAAACTCAGCTTAGTACACTACGTGGTCCCGTTGTTCCGAATTTTGATATTTTTTTGTTTTTATACCTTTAATTAGCAAAAAAGTGTTTTAGCGCCGAAAATCACGTTGCGCATCCATAGCTCTGTACTCCTCACACGCCGAACAAATCACACTCGCTGTCCCGCTTACAAAATGGCGGCGTATTATTGGCTCTTAAATCTCCAAATGCTTATAAGCTTCGCTGACTGTTACCTAGTAGACCTCGGTAGGTACCCATAGTATCTGTTTTTATATTTTTAATTTTCTATTTTTGTAAAATAAAAATCAGTTAGTTTTGTAATGAGAGTGAATGAGGCGAGAGTTGTGTGTCAGGATCGTAGCGAGTGGAGATCCGTGTTCTCTGCCTACCACACAGGGGAAGAGGCGGGATTTTATGTATGTATGTAAAATAAAAAAAAAATAAAAAAAATATAGTTTAGTTTGGTCAGTTTTGTATCCAATTGAAACTAAAATAACTAAAGTCAAGTGGCCGGCCTCGGAGTGATTCCGAATCAATGTTTATATCTGGTCTAGATCTATTTAGAAGCTGGATTTACTGTAGGTATGTACCGCCTTCCATTTATGCCTATAATGTTTTTCTCATGTAAATGGTTGCCTGGAAGAGATCGCTTTCAGCGATAAGGCCGCCAGTTGTCTACCTATAGTTAAGTGTATTTTTCTTGTATTTCTTGTTCGCTGTGTGGTAATGCAATAAAGAATTATCTATCTTTCTATCTATCTATCTACTATACGTTTATTTTAGGGACTTGCTGTGACTTCTTCTTCTTTTATTTAATATGGTAACTACAACTAGGTATATTCTGCCAATGGCTTGAACGTTCTTATTTTGTTCTCACTAAAGACGAAAATGGCATGTCGTTGAAAGTGACATAACTAAAAGTTTAATCAAAATGGCGCCTCTGAGCTTCTTTAGCAGCTGTTTTACACGGCAAGCAAAATGGTCTTGACTAAATCTACCCACAAATACTTCATTTTTACTAAAATTAAGAAATTTTAAGAATGCCACTATACGAGCTTCTTCCTAAAATGGCGAAAAACAACCCCACTTCTTCTTTATGGCTACTGCGACTTTTTTGTCATAATCTGCCAGTGTCCGTTTCATTATAGTCTCTGAAACTTAGGAGTTATGTACTTGTAACAGATGGCCGGTGTTAAGAATTGGTTCATCCAAGTGTAGAGATGGGCGTTTTCGTTAAATTTTGACATCGATGCGTATCGTTATTAGGTAAGGCGCATCCGATGCCGGCATCGTTATTTTAGGCATCGTTTCGACTATAGAATTTGCCAAAATTAGGTGCCGGCTGAAGTCTGCGTATAGATAGGTTCTCGGTAGCAACGATGCCATAATAACATTTGTTGCCTATTTAACGAAACGACTTCTACTCATTATTGTACATATTTTTAACTAGTAGACGCCCGCGGCTTCGCTCGCGTGGTACGCGTGGTACGTGAGCGAGCGAGCGATGCGATGTCGTCTTCGGTTTGCCGCGGATGCGATGCGACGTCAACTGTCTCGCTCGCACCGCACTCTCTACCGAGTGCGGTGCGGTGCGAGCGAGCGAGACGCGAGACAGGTTTGCATCGGATGTTGCGGGCATCCGTTTTCTATTAAATCGGTATCGGTTGCCAGCATCGTGTTCTGGCATCGTTGTTCAAAAACGTTTTTACAAAAACGACCATCTCTATCCAAGTGATTTTCTAAAACAATAGAGACAACACAACATAAAGGACAAAACAGGTTATAATTATTTAATAATTATTGTTTCTGACTTTTTATCCCGGAATTCCCACGGGATCGGGATTTTTCGATACAAATTGGTTAATCTTTGGAACTAGGCACTGAAACGATTTGAATGGGACTTTCATTGGACAATAAGGAGGTTGTAGTGGCTACTTTTTATCCCGGTATCGCGGGAAAAACCGGGAAAACTAATACCGCCCACGCTAACGAATTCGCGGCTACAGATTGAATAAATAATGCTGGACATTTCACACAGCATCATCTAGCCCCAAACTAAGCAAAGCTTGTACTATGGGAACCAGATAACTGATATACTACTTATATACTTTTTGTTTGTAAATACATACATAGAAACACCCAGACCCAAGATGAATATTTGCAGATCATACATACATTTATCCCGCGGCATTTATTTTTTTAAACATAATAAGTAGGTAAATAAATAATTATGTAGGTATACGTGTTTCGTTCCTGTTGCTATACTTAATCTAAGCCTAACTTTTTCATTCTTCCCCAGGAAGTCGCTGGTGAACCATGAGGAGAAGTTCCAGAGCCAGGTGGAGAGCAGGACGGAGGAGTCGGAGCGAGCAAGAGAGCTGATCGCTGCTTGCAGGAAGGAGATAGAAGCTAAGGACCAGGAGATAGAACGTAAGTTTTTGAAGTGAAACTTGTTTAGGCGGCATTTTTGAGATGGGAAAAATCTATTGAACTCAGACTGACAGTGTTACCGACACCACCGTCAGCGCCATCTAGTTCAACGGTAAGAACCTTTTTCCGAGTTTTCCGCCGCGCGCCCGGTGTCGATTCAAAAATATTTACTGACGATTCAAAAAATACACGTAATTGTTCAAGTTTTTACTTTTCTCGGCACTCCTGGAGTGTCACTGATTTTTTTATAGGTAAGTAGGTACTTTTTGTTACGCGATCATTCCGCCAATTATGTTTTTTTTTGTTGAAAGGATATACTCCCAAGGTGGTCATATATAAATTTTATTCCTACGGGATCATTTAGGATACTATAGAGTCAATAATGACGACCTCTGTGGCGCAGTGGGTGAAAGCCCGCTTGGGACGCAGAAGGTTGCGGGTTCGATCCCCGCCGCGGGATAAATGTTTGTATGATCTGCAAATATTTATCTCGAGTCTGGGTGTTTCTATGTATAATATGTATGTATTTACAAACAAAAAGTATATAAGTAGTAACCTATATCAGTTATCTGGTTCCCATAGTACAAGCTTTGCTTAGTTTGGGGCTAGATAATGCTGTGTGAAATGTCCAGCATTATTTATTTATATATTATTATTGAGATCTTCCTCATTTATTGACTGTTAAAAATAAATACTTGTTTATTTTTTTAATATTAACTACTTACATACTATTGAAAACGCTTTAAAATTGTATGTGAGAACTTGGCAATACTCCAATTTCTTTGTTCTATAGACATCGTGACTCAGTGACTCACTTTGTGCACGAGAGCTGGGCATAGTGGGGTGCTGACTGTTTGCAGGTCGAGATTCGAATCCCAGTCAAGATAATAAGTGAGTTTTTCATTTCGGAAAATGTGAAGGAAAATATCGAGAGGAAATCCGCAGGCTCAAGACGCATTGAATTGGCAAGTGACGCGTGAATTAGTTTTATAGCGCACCATTATAAACCTTATGAACAATGGTACAAGATAAAGAAACGCTTGTAGAATGAACGAGGCGAAGCCATCTAGCGGGCCTCACTGGCTCGAGCACTTTCGTGCGATTCATTCTACAAGCGTTTCTATATCTTGTACCATTGTTCATAAGGTTTATGATGGTGCGCTATAAAACTAATTGTCGCGTCGCTTGCCAATTCAATGTGCATTGCGCCTCAGTCAGCTCCACACGTATTGACGTCGTCTTTCCTGTGGATGGCCGAGCTGAGAGGGTTTAAGTGCTACAAGCCTCCATCTCAAACAATGTGCCAGCCACTAGCGTCCCCTTCAGTGTAGGCATATAAATAAATAAATAAAAATAAATAATGCTGGACTTTTCACACAGCATCATCTAGCCCCAAAGTAGGCAGAGCTTGTGTTATGGGTACTAAGATGACTGATATACCTACTACTTATATACTTTTTGTTTGTAACTACATACATATTATACATTAAAACACCCAGACACGAGACAAATATTGGTAGATCATACAAACATTGGTCTCACCGCGGGGATCGAACCAGCAACCTTTTGCGTCGCAGGCGAGCCTTCACCCACTGCGCTACAGAGGTCGTCGAATATGTCCGGACGCTGTGAAGAATTCAGTCGTAAATTGTTTTTTGTCTGACTTTTTAAACCGTTACCACGGAACACATGGCCGACTCGCACTTGACCTTATTGCTAAATGCTCAGCTATTTCTGACGCCTCGTGTAAGATTTCATACACTCTCTTGAGAACCATGGGTTATTTTAAGCTTTTGTTACTTACCAACGTAGACTTCAAGATTCAAACCAACAGATAGATATTTACCGACTTCAAAATAGAGGAGGTTGGCTATTAAATGGTCTTTCATTTTAGGGTCAAGCTACATTGAATTGGCAAGCGCGCGACTTTTAGTTTTATAGCAAGCCATTATACACCCCTATTTTTTAATTACCAAAAAAATTTTAAACATGGTCTCAGTGTCTGTTACTGATCACATTTATGTAGTTAAAACTCAAAACAAGAGAAAAAAAAATTATAACTCAAAAGGAGACGAGACGAGTCAGACATGGATTTATGATAGCTACTGCGGTTTTACTGACTGGGGACGATACGAGAACCTAGTTCGAATGAGATTCTGTACGCGATTGTTGTCTATACTACTTATTTGTACAGTTTTCATAAAATTTTGTTCTGTTTTGGTTGACTACAATCCTCGATAACTTGGTGATAGTTCAATAAAATAAAGTTCTGACCATACCATTATCATTTTCTGCATCTGCTGTAACTACCCTTAAAATTTTTTTGGTAGTCATAAAATAGCGGTGTATACCTTATGAACAATGGTACAAGATATAGAAACGCTTGTTGAATGAACCGCTCGCGCCGGCGCTTCCCGCTAGATGGCTTTTCAAGATCTCGTTAAGTCTACAAGCGTTTCTATATCTTGTGCCTTTATAGATAAGGTTTATAATGGCTTGCCATAAAACCTAAAAGTCGCTTCGCTTGCCAATTCAATTTCGCTTGACCCTTAAACTACACAAACTGACAGGACTTCATTTTTGGGTTGTATAGACGTTTCACCGTATAATTCCTAAGCCGATTTTAGTTTTCACTTCAAAAAGTATCTTTTATTGATTTTTTATGACATGTTGCATAACATTTTCAAGAACAGACGTTGACCAATCACAGCGCAGCAACATCACGTCGCACGCTCGAATGGACTAAGTTATACAAGAAGCAATAATCAATTAAAAGGATAGTCTATCGATAATTTCATTAAGAAATGAAAAGTCTTATAAAATTTTGGATTCCGACGGGATTCGAACCCGCATCGATCAGACGATCCTCCTAAAGCCGGAGTGCCTTACCGCTCGGCCACAGAATCCTACTTGCCGGTGTCCAAATTCTCGATAAGTTCATATTTTTCGGTTAAGTCTATCGGTTTTCTCGAGATTTTCATAACAAAACAAAAAAAAATCATTACATAAATATTTTTTAATTTATTTATTGAACCCAATTCCTGAATATGTATAGTTAGTTTAAAATGAAAGACCCTATATTCAGTGATTTTCAAAATTCCTGTTGCATTTTTAGTTTTTTTTTGACCTGGATCAGTTGAGCTATCTATAGATCGTTTTTACGACGATCCTTAGATAGCTTGACTGATTCTATTGTATTTTGTAATTTTTTGTACATTGTAGTAGCTTAGTTTCTGTAAATAAATGTATTATTTATTTATTTTTAGTTCATAAAACATAATTTTCTGATTTCAGAACTGAAATGCGAGTTAGCATCAGCATACAAGGAGTCGGAGCTGATCCGACAACGCAGCCGTTCCTTGGAGGAAGACCTGAACGCAGCCAGGAGCTGTTCTGCATCACTGGCAGACCAGCTGCAGAGGCGGAACGGTGAGGGTTCGTTCATTCATTCATTCATTGTGAAATCCCTTTGATTTTTTTTCCTAACTAAGCTGCATCAACCTATGCAGGGTGTAAAAAGACAACTACCGAAAACTGAGGGGTTGCAATCAGACCATGATTCTAAACATATTTAGCGAAAAAATACGCAACATTTTTTTTGACTTAGCTTGGTCATTTTATGTTATTTTCGGTTATTTACTACTATTACAACGTAATAAGACCATACCTACCTAATAATTTCATTTCTATAAGAAAAAACAGTTAAAACTCAAAATCCACCAATCTACGTAAAACAACGCGCCAAAAACATACGTACAAATAGTAATATTCAAACGCTGTTTTCTACGGATATAATGATTTTTTCGGAAAATCCTTTTGGATTTGGTTGTGTGTTGGGATGCTGTACCTACCCCTTTCGGCTTCGGTAGACGTCTTTTTACACCCTGTATAAGTGTTTACTCTCGTTTGAACTTGTGCAGTCAAGTGTTACATACATTGACTCATCTGAATGACAGCCAACTTAGACCAGCTTGGCTAGACTGGTTTCCCTCGGACGGGCTGACCCCTATCCAAGTGTGTCCCCAAGTATGCCACAGCACAAAAGAACGCCCGCTTTGTTTTTGCCCGCCTAAATAGGCTACAAAGTCTTTTTCACGGCGGAACGTATGCATGACACTTCGAGATGATGTCAAAATCAGTCTAATAGTAATGTCCTAAAGTTTAATCGAGATTATCAAAATCGATTTTTGTTTCACTACTATCAATTCATCTCATTCGATTATAAGGTTCATTCATAGACAAAACTAGTAAACCCAGCGAACTCCGTTTCGCCACCAGATGCAACCAGATTTTTCCTGAATTTTCTTTGCTATAAACCTCACGGAGCCCGAGACCTTTCCAACGAATGCAAAACCGTGGAAATCGGTTCGTGCGTTCTGGAGTTATAGCGTCAGGAAGGAAAACCCGACTTATTTTTATATAGTAGATTACTAAACCAACGATTATTGTTTTACTTATCGATTCATCGATTGTTTCGATTTTCATTTTCGCACTCTCTAAGGATTCATCATCTCAGCCATCTAGCGTCCACTGCAGATAGGCCTCCCCCGTCGATTTCCACAGCGATCGATCTTGTGCAGCCTGCACCCAACGGCTCCCAGCAACCTTTACCAGATCATCTTTCCATCTAGTAACTAAGGACTCGACTAAACAAAAATAAGCACAAAATATCCCGCCCGATCTCAATCCTATTAATACTAATTACTTACTAGCTGTCCGTCGCGGTGTTACTAGCGTTCCCTCGGGAAAACTTCACTTTCCCGGGATAAAATATAGACTATGTTCATCAGGGATAATGTAGGATTCTAATGGAGAATTTTTCAAATCGGTCCAGTAGTTTCGGAGCCTATTCAATTCAAACAAACAAACAAATCTTTCCTTCTTATAATTAAAGATCAGCTCTCAGAGCTGATGCGTATATAGCGTCCTTGGTCCAGTCTATTCTTGAAAGAGTTCACTGAGGGGGCACTTATCACTGACTCTGGTAACCGGTTCCAGTTGTGCACGACGCGATTGGGCAATATGTTCTCTCTACTGAGAGCAATTTTTCTCGCACTTTTCCATCTGTTATGCCGGCCACCCACGATCAAGTTTACCGTCCAGTCTGCAGCGGACTGGATGCGGCGTCCAGTAAACTTGACGGTGTATTGGTATGGGTGTGCATGACAAGCGAACAAGAACTTCGTTCTGCCGACTTGATCAAGTTTGCAGCGCTGCAAACTGGACGGTAGACTGGATCGTGGGTGGCCGGCATTACAATGAAGTTTTCTATTTAGTTGTAAAACTTATCTGGATTGAATTGATCTTTCAGAGGAATGTATGAGAGGACTCAGAGGGGAGTTAGAAGATGCTCTCAACAGACGAGCAGAGTTGGAGTCGAGGGCAGAGGCGCTAGAGCGAGACAAGGATAGATTGGAGCAGGAGAGGAAGACCAGCGAACAGAAGGCATTGGAGGTAAGGACTTCTCCATTCCCAGCATGTGCAATGAAGACATGAGAAATTTTGCAATGACGGCTCCTTTGACAGAAGTTTAATGAATTGCTACCGTCTATCTTGTTATCTGGTTGATATTCCACTTATTAAAACTAAGCGCTTTCAAAGTTATTTTATTATGCGCACTGTAAACATTTGGAATCAGCTTCCAGCGTCTGTATTTCCGCTGAGCTACGACCCTGTTGTTTTAAAGAGAGTTAATAACCACCTTCTGTAGGCTCGCTCCATCGTAGACCTCATTCTTGCCTGTGTAAGGCTTGAGGTCAAGAGCCGACCCAAAAGTCTGCACCCACCAACTGCCCCCACGCGATGGCAGACGATAACTCATGGTTATCCACCACGTATAAAAAATGGGGGCACATAGTAATAAAATATTACTGTCTGCCACTGCGTCTTGTGCCACGGTGTGATAGGAATTATTACGTAGACCAGGCCATGTTTCAGTCATGTGTGTGTTCATGTCGCAGTGGGCGAAGGCCCGCCTGCGATGCGAAAGGTTGCGGGTTCGATCCCCGCGGCGGGACCAATGTTTATATGATCTACAAATATTTGTCTCGGGTCTGGGTGTTTCTATTTATAATATGTATGTATTTACAAACAAAAAGTATTTAAGTAGTACCTATATCAGTTATCTGGTTCCCATAGTACAAGCTTTGCTTAGTTTGGGGCTAGATGATGCTGTGTGAAATGTCCAGCATTATTATTATTATTATTAAAAAATGATCTGCCTTTCTCTCTGCGAGTCGGCAAACGTAGTGTCGGACGCCCTCCGGCCAGGTGGCGGTGGAGGGACGATCCGCTCTGGCTGCTGGCAGAAGCTGGATGCCGAGAGCTGAGGACAGCTGAGGACTCCTACTGAATAAATGCTTTTTGACTTTGACACCAGAGGGCACTAAACTAACGAAGATGGTTTAGGTGCTACAAGCCTCCATCTCAAACAATGTCCCAGGCACTAGCGTCCGAGTGTTGCCATAGGCCTCCTAACACTGTAGATTATCTATAGATGTGAAGGCCTATCTTTTTTCTAGGCTTTATCAGCAGCGGAAGCTACAACAGCAAAATGGCGGTCAGCACACGAAGCGGCGCGATCCCAAGCGGCTGCGAGGGCGGAGCGCATGCTGGCTGACTGCGAGTGGAAGATGAGGGAGCTGGAGAAGAGGGCTAGAGATGCTGAGGGCAGGAATAAGCAGGTGAGGATAGAGACGGGTTGGGAACTTAGGACCCCCTTTTTTTTACGCTGGGAAAAATGCGTTACGCATCCCTTCCCGCTCGGGGGGCGAGAGGGGTATGTGGGACTGCCCGGGAGATATACTTCCGGTATACCCACTAAACGACCCAGCGATATTCCGGCGTCGCCTGGAATGGAGGGGTCTGGGAAACCGGCAGAGCCTTTTCTTCCAGTCCCCCTCCGGCGATCCCCGCCATTAAGGCGGGCCTTTCACATCCCTCCTCGTGTTGAGGAGGGACCTGCCCCGTCCCGCGTCTTGGTGAGTCGTGCAAGGCGGACGAAGGTGCCCCCGCACCTAGCGTCCGCTACTCACCACCGGGCGGGAGAAGGCGGTCGTACATCCGCCTTCTCCTACCCCTACCCAGGGGGCAGGGGCATAGGCAGCAAGGGGTGGTAGGAACAAAAGGGGTCTCTTCTCTAGGGAAAGGTTAAGGGCGGTAAGACACACTAAAAGGGTAGGAAAAGGGGAGGGTTAATGACAGAAAAGGGGTTTGAAACAGCTTGGGGTAGGAAAAACAGAGGGACAGCAGGGGTAGGGAGGAAAAAGTAGTGGGGTAAGGTACATTATTTTACAGCTTTTGAGCGTCCATTGTCATTAGCTAAACTTATATTTTGTTTGACTGGCTCCCTACTGGAAATGGATCACCTAAAACAATGCTAAGCCCCAAAGAGGTATTCACGGCATTGGTCGCGCAAGAACAGAAGTAACATTAGTTTTAAGACTATTCTAAGTGATCCCAGCGGTCCTACTGGGTAAATGCTTTTTGACTTTGACTTTTGAGCTCAGATGGTTAGAGCGTTAATGTATGCCACTGAAGTCTGTTCTTATTGATTCATGACATAAGGAAGTGCTCGTAGTCGTGCTTGCTTAGTCGTTCTTGATAGATCGTTGAAGTTAAGCAACGTTCGAAACGGTCTGTCAGTGGATGGGTGACCGCCAGTGGCGGTCATCTGAGCGCTTCCGTGCTTCGGAGGGCACGTTAAATTGTCGGTCCCGGCTATTTAAGTCGTTAAGCCATGACGGAGGCCTAAAAACTCCGTCACCAGAGTTGGCCACTGACTCATACGAACTTACTTACTTTAATCCCGTCGGAATCGAAAATGATAAGACTTTTCATTTCTCAAAGTCATCATCGTCATAATCCGCAGCCTTTTGCATCCCACTGCTGGGATATTGGCCTGTCTTCGCTTACCAACCCTCCCTATCCTACGCCAGTCTGACCCATGTACGACCTGATGTTCTTATATGTCGTCGACCCATCTAGCCGCCGGACGAGCTACTCGTCTGTAGCCCTCCCGGGGGCACCACTCGGTAATCACTCCACCGGTCATCACCGCGTCTAGTCAAAGTCAGTTTTTAATTGTTATTCTCAATGATATCTTTCCAGCTAACAGTTCAGGTGGAGAAGCTAGAAGCGCGCACACCGACGCCTGCGCAAGTGGCGGAAATACAACAACTGCGGGGACTTGCCACAGAACAACAGCGATCTGTACAGGTAAATGCATACATACATACATAAAGTCACGCCTCTTTCCCTGTGTGGTAGGCAGAGAGCACGGATCTCCACTCGCTACGATCCTGACACACAACTCGCCTCATTCACTCTCATTACATTCATACATGCTCGTCGGTTTAAGGTTGACCTGGCTTCTCCAAAATGTCGCAAAGATCCAAGAAGGTTCGCCTAGGCCTTCCCCTTCCTGTCCCATACACACTCGCCTCATACACTTGCTTTGTCAGACTGTCATCCATCCTCTCTACATCAAACCATCTTAAAATACCTTTCTCGATCCTCAACACTACATTTTTCACTCCTCACTGTTCCCTAATAAGTTGTAGCGACCTCTATCAGATATCGCCACTACAAGCTATACCACCTAGCTAAGAGTACTTACATCAGTATCAGTATCACTAGATGGCGCTGAGATCACAGATAAGCGAATTCCCATACCAATGACAAAAGTACTGAACCCTAAATCGCGATTACGAAGTTTTCAAGCATAATTAACCTATATAGAACTATCCAACCTCAACCGTCGGCCGTAAGGCCAGCCAGGTTATTAGCCAGATGGGCCGACCTGGTGAGGGGAGCTTCTACCTCTTTGGACTAAATTGGGGTATTCCACCTACCCCAAAAAGTAAAACTAAGGTTATAATGGGCATTGTGTTGAATTCCGAGCGTATCGAGGGAGTTGAGAGTTAGTTTACAAGATTAGCGAGGATTTAGTTAATTAGTAAAAAGATGTTTAATTTTTATTTTCTAGTGGATTTTTTTTACACTTTGTGATGTCACTGACATTTCTCGCAGAGAAGAATTATTATTCTTTTTTCACAAACGGTATTGGTCGCGAAGGAAGGAGTAGCGGTTGTCTGGAAGACATCGCCTCGAGCGATAAGACCGCCGATTGTAGGACATTACTTTATCTAAGCCTAGCACTTAAGTGTAAAATGGTGTCCTCAATAAAGTTTTTTTTTTTTTTTAAATCACCTAGTTTTAAGACTATTCTGTGATCCCAGCGGTCCAAATACTTTGACTTTGGACTTTGAAATTTTTTGATTACCTTGACTATAAATTAAAAATGAATAAATTTGCATTTTTTTCCAAGAAAAATGTGCTCACATAGCTACGCCATGGGTGCCAGAAGGACGGCGGCGTAGAGGTCGCCCTCGGAAACGTTGGCGAGATGACATCGATGCCTTTAAGGACGATTGGTGGAACGTAGCAGGGGATAGAGACCATTGGAGGAGTTTGGGGGAGACCTTTGCCCAGCCGTGGGACGAGTTAGGCTGAATAAAAAAAAAAAAAACATTTGCACGCCTGCATGCAGGTTGAATACATAATCCCATCAGAACTAGTTTAAGATCTTGACATTATTATGTACTGTATTCTGCAAATTAATGATTGATTTGATTTGTTTCCCAGGCCTTGACACTACAACTACAGCGCCTTGAAACACGAGAGGAGGCGTTGAAACTCGAAGTGCACAGACTGAAGGAGTTGTTAGAGCGAGAGGAGACGAGAGGGAGGGAGAGGGAGCTAGCTCACACTCAGGTCAGTGACTTCAGTATTAGGTACTCATTTTCAGGTTTATCGCGTAGGAGTTCCAGGATTAAAAGTAGCCTTGCAGGTTGCCCTACAAACAAATAATGCTGGACATTTCACACAGCATCATCTAGCCCCAAACTAAGCAAAGCTTGTACTATGGGAACCAGATAACTGATATACTACTTACATATATACTTTTTGTTTGTAAATACATACATATTAAATACAAAGAAAGGAGTGAGTGTTGAGATGACGGCTGATAGAGGAGAATGGAAGAACACATGTTGTGCCGACCCCACATAATGTGAGACAAGGACAAGGAGATGTTTTTTTTAATCTCTGAAACGGCTGAACCTATTTTAATGGGACTTTCACTGGAAGATAGAGAATGTTGTATGACGACCTCTGTGGCGCAGTGGGTGAAAGCCCGCTTGGGACAGAAGGTTGCGGGTTCGATCCCCGCGGGATATGTTTGTATGATCTGCAAATATTTATCTCGGGTCTGGGTGTTTCTATAATAATATGTATTTACAAACAAAAAGTATATAAGTAGTATATCAGTTATCTGGTTCCCATAGTACAAGCTTTGCTTAGTTTGGGGCTAGATGATGTGAAATGTCCAGCATTATTAATACGAAACAAAAAATTCATTGATGCACGGCCGGGATTCGAACCCACAACCTTCAGATTGAAAGTCGAGGCAACACGGCTCAACAGGTTAACAGGGACAAATAACAGACAGACACACTACTTGATAATTAACGTGTTTTCATTCCAGAAAGTGAAATACCTTCAAGACAGCCACTCCAAAACGATAGAGTCCCTCAAATCTGAGCACACATCCTCCCTCGCGTCCGCTCGGGCCTCCCTTGCTCAGTTGAGGGTAGACAGCGAAGAGGCCGCTAAAAGTGCTGATAGGAAGCTTAGAGAAGTCACTATTAAGGTGAGTAGCATACAGAAGCGCTCGTAGTCATGCTTAGTCGTTCTTGATAGATTAAGCAACGTTCGTTCTGTCTGGATGGGTGACCGCCAGTGGCTATCATCTGCGCGAGGGCTCGTTCAATTGTCAGTCCCGGCTGTTTAAGTCGTTATGATGGCCTTAAGGCGGCCTAAAAACTCCGTCAGCAGAGGCCACTGACTCATATGAACTTACCGACATACAATACGTTTAGCCATGTATGTTATGGGGCATGGGCGGATCCAGGATTTTTTTCTGGGGGGGGGGGCACAAGAAACAAAAACTGACAAAAATTTCACAATTTATTATTTTTTTGTAGTTAGTAGGTACACAAAAATATCGTCTGGGGGGGGGGGGCAGGTGCCCCCGTGCCCCCCCCTGGATCCGCCTATGTTAAGGAGTTAACTCTCCGTATTCTGTGCTAATAATTCATATTATTGATTTTGGCGTCGATTCTGTTGTTCACTGACCAAAGTTAACTAAACTTAAATGCTTCGTTCTTATTTTGTTTACGATCAAGTTTAAAATAAAATGACATTCCTAAAATTAAAATTAATTATTTAATTAAGTATTTGTGGATAAAATTAGTCAAGACCATTTGTGTACGGTACAAGCAACCGTGCATTTTCCTAGCTCAGCAGAAAGGCGCAGCTCGTGTGACCCAGTTCCAATCATTTAACATTTATTTTAATTCAATTTATTATCATATCGATCAGTCCGCATTTTGCCACCAAGTTTACAGTTCACTCATTAATTGGACAATATAATCTTTTTACTGCTAAACCAAAGCATTTGAAATCTATCATTTGAAAAACAGGCTACAGAAGCTCAAAGACGCCATTTTGAATAAAATTTTAGTATGTCACATAATGTCATGTTTTAGTGACATTACTTCGTAACGTTTCGTAACTAAAGCGCTAAGGTCGTCCATTGCCACTCACATTATTTAAACTAAGTTATTTGTTGTTTTATTTGTTGTTTTTTTCATGGTGTGCAATATAGCAATATTCTATTCTATAACTTGAAATCCAAGTTTTAGTTCAATTAATTTTAGTCTGTGAACAACAGAATCGACGAACCATTAAAAGCCTTAAAATTAATCACTACTTTCCTAAATATTTTTTTCAGTATGAGAATCTTAAAGAAGTTTTGGCGGAGAAGGAATCTCAATTTGAAATGGCGATCACAGAAGCACGCAGTAAGGTAAGACCCATTTTGTTTCTAGTGACCTCTATCCGATATCACCACATAGACTAGCTAAGTATCAGTATCACTAGATGGCGCTGAGATCAATAAGCGAATTCCCATACAAATGACAAAAGTACTGAATCCTGAATCACGATTACGAAGTACCTATTCAAGCACAACTAACCTATATAGAACTATCCAACTTCAACCGTCGGCCGTAAGGCCAGCCAGGTTATTGGCCAGATGGGCCGACCTGGTGAGGGGAGCTCTACCTCTTAGGACTAAATTGATATTTAGAGGTGCTATACAGTTAAATTTAGGTTGATACGCGGAACATTGACATCACGTGACCGCGCATTTGAACTGACCAATCAGAGCTCGAGCAGAGATTTCTATCTTTACCTACTTACGATTGGTCGATTCAAATGCATGAACATGGTATTCTCATTCTAGTCTTAGCTCCCTCGTTTCGCTCAAGTTCTCTGATGATGATAATAATATTCGAAGCGCTCTTAGTCTTTCTTGACATCGTCGAAGTTATGCAACGTTCTAACTAGTCTGTAAGTGGATGGGTGACCGCCATTATCAACAAAGCGCTTCCGTTTGGAGGGCACGTTATATCGGCCCCAGCTACAGTCGTCACAAGACGGAGGCCTTAAGGCGGCCTAAGAACTCCGTCACCAGAGGGCTCGGACTCATACGAATTGTTTTCAGGCCGATTGGGATACGATGCAGTTACGCCATCTCTTGGACAAAGCTGATATTGATTATGCGAACAAAGTCGATCAACTTACCAGCAATTATGAAACTGAAAAAGGTAATTATACTAGCTATAGGTAAATTACACCTAAGTATCAGGCGCGGGGGGGGGGGGCACTACTAAAATTGTGGGGGGGGGCACTGCACTTATATTAGACTTTATTACACAATACACAAGATTATTAGACGTGTACAATTTTGGGGGGGGGTCATGTCCCCTGTGACCGTAAAATAATTAGAGGGTCTATGTTCAACTGTATGAGTGTATATTTTTATGAATGTATATTCTCCGATAGCTCCGTCAATTGTGGACCGACAAAAAAAAACAGTTATTAGATTATACTATACCTACTCTTATTTACGCCAGTTTCTTAATAATGTAGGTTATCATCAGTTCATCCAAAGGTTGTCTGGAAGAGATCGCTTTTAGTGATAAGGCCCATTGTACCTACTTGTTATTTTATGTTCCTGTTATGTTTCTTCTGTGTACAATAAAGTGTTTATCTATCTATCTATCATTCTTTTTTAGTTTTTCAATCATCCAATCCAACCATGCATCTATTAAAATGTATAAAAAAAATGTATTTCTTACAGAACGTCTCATAGAAGAATGGACAGAGAAGTTACAAGAAGTAGAAGAGCAAGCCGCAGAAGATGCGACTAACGCGAAGCAGCTTCTAGAGTCTTCTAGACTGAAGCTCATGGCGGAGAAGTTGGATCAAGTCAACAAGCTGAAAGAACAGCATAGGAGAGAAATGGGTCAGTATTAACTCAGTATAGAAGTTAAGGTTACTGCTAACTGCTAATATGTATTTGGACATACCTTGGATATCATCAATGGACAATCTGGAATTTAAAAATGTGAGAGAATGTCTACCGTGACTTGGGGATACAGTGATGGTAGTTTTTTAGCAGAATTTAACAGGGTCACGACTGTATCCCCAAGGCGCGTTAGACATTCTCTCAGATCTTTATATTCCAGATCCTTTGAAGATGTCTAAGGTAGTCAGAGGCATGTACAAATACATATTAGATACATGCCCACATATTTCAAAGTTAGTATTCCATACGTGACAGGTTGCAAGCCCATCGCGGCCTATAAGAATACTAACTGGTTTCCTCACGATGTTTTCCTTCACCGTTCAGAGCTCGTGTTAAAAGCGCATATAAATTTTACGAAACGCAAAATCCATTGATGCATTGAGATTCGATCCCACGACCTTCGGATTGAAAGTCGAGGTGCAACCCCATTCGGCCAACACGGCTCTCGAATTTATAACCTTTTAATTTGATGTTGTTATGTTATCAGATGAACAATGGGAACAGTTCATGACAGACAAAGAGAACTGCCTCGAGCGGATGAAGACAGAGTGCAGGCAAGAGGGAGACGAGGAGAGGGTGAAGAGGGAGAAGGAGCTACTTGAAGAAATCGCTGGTAACTTATTATTAAGAAGAATAAGTATGAATGAGGGAAAAAATGTTTTGTATTAGGAAGGATCATATGTAGCAAGAGTATATCTGTGGTCTCTGTGACTTTTAATGCTACTGCTCGACCTACATCTTATTGGGTTGAAAAGTGACATATTTGACAGAAAATGTATCCATCTAATGTCAAATAAATAAATAATGCTGGACTATTCACACAGCATCATCTAGCCCCAAAGTAAGCAGAGCTTGTGTTATGGGTACTAAGATGACTGATATATTACTGATATACTTTTTGTTTGTAAATACATACATATTATACATAGAAACACCCAGACCCGAGACAAATATAGTAGTAGTAGATCATGCAAACATTGGTCCCGCGGGGATCGAACCCGCAACCTTTTGCGTCGCAGGCGGGCCTTCACCCACTGCGCTACAGAGGTCGCCATATTTCACTTTAACATGTTTATTTTCAGAATTGAAGTCTCAAGTCCACTCTAAGTCGAGTGAGTTTGACAGTTTAGCTGTCAAAGCTGCGGCGTGTGGACGCACCTTAGCTGTGACCGAGCAGGAACTGAGGTTAGTAATGTTGTATTAGAGTTGGATTCACGAAAATATACATTTTGGAAAATTTGTGATTTATGAATGTGTTTATGAATTTAGACATAGACAGACATTTATTCACCAGTTTAGCACACAATACAATCACTAGGTTAAAAAGATTCAAAATAAAAAAGAAGAGGCATAATAAAAAATAAAAAATTGGAGAATTTATGATAAAAATTTTCACGGGTTCTTGGTAAATATCATGTTAATTGTGTTAATAACCATGATAGTTTAAAAAGTTGTATCCTATTCAGAGTACAATTTTGAATTTTTTATACATAACTAAAGATACGTTAAATGCGATAATTTTGACTTCACTTTAATATTACACAATAAAAGTACACATAAAATTCAATCAAAATTTTTAATTCACGTTATTTCCAAAGTAATTTTCGTGAACCTGACTCTAAAATTGATCACTAAATAATGTATTATTCATTAACCATTGTGTTGTGATAACCGTTGCATGGAAGGCAGTCAATTTAAAAAATGTAGGCCTTTACAGCGTCAGGAATCCTATGCCTACACTCAACGGGACGCTGTGCCTAAGACATTGATGGTAGTTAATTTTAACAAATATTTTTTCGACTGTATGTAATTTTTTTGACTGTATATTTACCAACATCTTCGTCAATTGAAGACAGAAGTTTAAAATTCATTTTTAATGTGTATTTCCGATTCCTAAAGCTTATATTATTATTGATTTATCGTAAAACTAAAAAATGTTTTGTCAAAATCTTAATTTGCTTTTATTA
Organism: Epirrhoe alternata; assembly: GCA_963565295.1. Lineage (NCBI taxonomy): Eukaryota > Metazoa > Arthropoda > Insecta > Lepidoptera > Geometridae > Epirrhoe > Epirrhoe alternata. The sequence goes on from OY751402.1 coordinate 6,578,966, forward strand.
CAATTACAATATGAAAACTAGATATTAATTAAATAATGAATGACTGTTTGAGTGGGATAAGGCAATGCAAATAAATTGACTGCTTTCTCATCCATTTGTATTGTTTTCAAATTTTTCACCCGAACAAAATTGGTAGCAAATTTTATCTAATTTAATATTTGAAAATTTGCAAATTAACGAGCTCTGCGCCAGAAGATAAGTAGCTACAGATACTTATTTTTTATAAAAACAATACACGCAACGAACGATAAATTTTTAATTTACAAATTAATTAAGTTAGATAATTTCTTTTGGCGCAGTTACTAAATTTTTCACTAATACCGTCTTTTGGACAAAATTTGGCTACCGATGCATGCACATGTTCTAACATCATAAATTTACTAATTAACACAATCACCAAATCATTCAATCTCCATTACATTGAAATTTAGAAAGTCCAAAAGGCAGTATTTTAGATAAAACTTCCGTTTTATGAACTTTTTACGGAATTATAAATACTCAGCTGACTGAGAGGGTTGGTTTTGGATACTAAATCTAGATATTTAAAGAAAATACTGAATTTATGAATAAGAATTAGTTAAAAAATAGCAATAAAGTTTAAAACATAATTATTACTACTCACAAATTCATTCAAAATTTAAAATTTATAATTTTAATGAAATTTTAGTACTTCTAAATTTTGTTTAACAGAATCGCACTTTCAATCTAAATTTACAATGCCAGATTGTATTTTATAGTGTGCGTCATCTCTCAGTGGCTTATCTCAAGCACGCAAACAATTTTATATTGATTCACAAACTTATTTTTTTTAGATTCTTATTCATGAATCAAAAGCAAAGTTTCAAATCCTACAAATTTTAATGGTCTGCAATAACATTTATACGTGACAGCGTCACGAGTTGCTCAGTACCGAATATCCGTATTTACCAGTTGCAGCGTACTGGGGGCAGTTATGACCATCTTTTCCTGCGTCGTCACCGGCTCGCTCCGTCTCGCTCTAGCGGCGTTCATGCTCTCTCTCGCACTCTACGTCTACCTTCACATGGACAGTAGAAATAAAACTAGAAATAGGAATTAGCCCCAAACTAACATTGGTGAAAGTGTAAATTGGTGTACCCTGCTTAGCTAACTAAATGGTACGTCAGCTTTGCATGATAAATTTTATCAAAATTTTGTACGGTGACCCAAAATATTACTATTTTTAACGAAACCTACATTATTTACAAAATATAACGAAATCTGATTATAAAAGTGAATTTAAAAATTACATTTTACGATCAAGTATAAGTAAAAGCCGCCATATTTGGAAGAATATGTAGATAAAAACTTGAGCGCCCCAAAAAGTGTTCAGACATTGCAAATGTTAACTACCAAAAGCATTTTTATATTTTTTTTATCAGAATACTGCCTTTATTTGGACTGAAATCATTGTTTCATTTTAGCTTTTTCACATCAAAATGTAGATTCATTTATCTGTCAAATCATTCGTCTAAATTAAGGGTTAGTGGTGTCGATTCGTTTGTCAAATTTTAATTTAGTAACAACCGAATTGGCGCCATTATTATTTTTGCAAACTGTTTCTTTGGACATTTTTCACTTTTAAATAAGTTTTGCTGAGAATATACTTAGGTTACTTTTTTACTTTTTGTATAAAAAGGATTGTTATAAAATAAAATTCTGCTTTTAGATATTTTTTTATTCCCGCCAAAACTACACAAGCAATGCCAAAACGTTGACATTTCTTACTTCTAAGTAAACATCGATTTTAGAAATAGATTTCTTGTTACAACTGTAAAACCTATTTGAGCGTCTGTATTTATGCTGAGCTACGACCCTGTTGTTTTTAAGAAGAGAGTTAAGGGCGCGTACTACCTCAAAACTGCTTCGACGATGGATCATATCTATAAAAGTATTAAACCAATATTATTGAAAAAAATATATAGTAGGTATAGTTGAGGATATAAACTGTTGCTCCATTGTAGTGAAAACACGATTACTAAATATTTTCTCGATAGAAAATAATCACAAACTTCCCTCTCGTTCCGAATTTGGATCTTTTTTTGTTTTTGTACTTTTAATTAGCTAAAAAGTGTTTTAGCGCCGTAAATAACCTTGCGCATCCATAGCTCTGTACTCCTCACACGCCGAACAAATCACACTCGCTGTCCCGCTTACAAAATGGCGGCGTATTATAGGCTCTTAGTAGGCACCTTCTAGGTAGGCTCGCTCCATCGTAGACCTCTATTGCCTCTGTAAGTCTCGAGGTCAAGAGCCAACCATCATAAAAAAAGTCTCTGATTCTTCTGTCCTTGAAACTCACCCATTATATTATGATAAAACGCACTAACAAAGTGAAGTTCGATCTATATTACGAGTAGCTAGTGTACTGCGCTTTATTTGAAGTTATAATGGCGTCGATTCTGTTGTTCACTGACTAAACTTAATTAAAACTAAAACTGGCACGTTCTTATTTGGTTCTCACTAATGACGAAAATGGCATGTCGTTGAAAGTGACATAACTAAAAGTATAATCAAAATGGCGCCTCTGAGCTTCTTTAGCAGCTGTTTTACACGGCAAGCAAAATGGTCTTGACTAAATCTACACACAAGTATTATTATTATTGATGATAGCGTGGCTTTTATATCACTGCGGCCATGAAGGCCTATTGTGATCGCCACTTTCAAGTCGCCCCTTGTGGCGGGGCGTTCATAGTTCACTTCCAAGCCCTACTGCTGACATAAACTGTAGGACCTTTTTGGGAGTGAATTCTCGTAGCTCCTCTGGGCTTAAAGTGTATTTGCCCAGAATGGCGCTGCGTTTGTGCATTAGTGGCCCACACTCCCCTAGCAAATGAAGGGGCGATTCATCCGCCTCTTTGCAGAACCTGCAGGTTGGAGTGTCGCAGAGCCGTAACTTAAACATGTGCTTGTTAAGGCGACAATGTCCAGTCAAAGCTCGGACCATAATGCGTAGGTTGTTTCTGCTTAGCGCTAAGACTTGGTTGGTATACCGTTTGTCAAAGGCTTTGATTAACAGTTTGGAATGGTTCATGCCCGGAGAGTTATACCAGTATCTGGCTGACTCTCCGAAGCAGGAATCTGTTAGGGTTCTTTTGGCCAGACTTTTCGGTATGCCACAGAACGGTTCAGGACCCAGCTGTGTACCGTTAGATCCGGCCCTTGCGAGTTCATCGGCACACTCATTACCGTGCACTCCAGCATGACCTGGAACCCATCTTAGAACCACCCTGTTTTTTAGACTCAGAGTGAGACGTTATTTTTACTAAAATTAAGAAATTTTAAGAATGCCACTGTAATAGTCATTCCATTTTGGACTTTATCGATAACGAAATAAGAACGAAGCATTTTAGTTAAGTTAACTTTAGTCAGTGAACAACAGAATCGACTATAACACTATACTAAGTAAAAGTGTAGGCAGAATAATGTTCAAATGAAACGACTAAATTCACTCCAAAAAAACCCACAAGTTGTTTATATTCACTGCATATTTATCGATGTTTACTTAGAACACACACTCAACAGTTTTAGCCCAACTAAACAGCAATAACATATACCCATCCCTCTCCCACTAACACAGAGATACGCTCGCGAGAGAGAAAGAGCTGAGAGACAAGAGATCTGAAGACACGGCGAAGATTAAACAGTTGGAGAGGAGTAGCAAGGACCAGGTGGAACATTTGACGAGAAAGTGCGCGTGTTTGAGGAAGCTGTAAGTAGAATTTAATCTTATTTTTTTCAGAGAAGAGCCATGTTTCTTTTTTGAACTTCCCAGAGTTCATACAAAGCGTTTTGAGTCTACATTTTTCATACGCACCTCATTTCATACATTTTTCATGGGTGACCGCCAGTGGCATTTTCATCTGAGTGCTTCCGTGCTTCGGAGGGCACGTTAAATTGTCGGTCCTGGCTATTTAAGTCGTTAAGCCATGACGGAGGCCTTAAGGCGGCCTAAAAACTCCGTCACCAGAGTTGACCACTGACTCATACGAACTTACTTTTTATACGCACCGCCAAATTGCCGGGCTCTGTATTTCCCGAAAAGTACAATATAGGGGTCTTCAAATCAAGAGTAAATAGGTTCCTTCTAGGTAAGCATGCTCCATCTTAGACCTCACTACTGCTTAACATCAGGCAGAGTGAGGTCAAATGTTGACCTATTTAATTTAAAAAAAAAAAAACAAAAAAAACTTGTGTAGTCAAGTGTTATATACATTGAAATATCTGAATGACAGCCAATCTAGACCAGCTTGTCTAGACTGGTTTCCCTCGGACGGGCTAACCCCTTGAGATATACTATTCTCTTCTTTCAAAACGAACGTTGCAACCTGTCACGTACTATATAGGGTCTTTCATTTCAAACTAACTTAATTCAGGAATTAGGTTCAACAAATTAATTAAAAAATATTAATGTAATTTTTTTTGTTTTGTTATAAAAAAATCGCGAGAAAATCGATAAAGTCTATCCTTTCAATTCATTGTTCGAGCGTGCATGTGTGCGCTCGGATGTAGTCGGGCTGTGATTGGTGGAATGTCTGTTCCCTTGAAAATCATTATGCAACATGTCCTAAAAAACCAATAATAGATAAATTTTGAAGTGGAAACTTATATCGGCTTAGGAATTAAATAGATACGGTCAAACGTCTTTTTACAACACAAAAATTAAGCCCTGTCAGTTTGTGTAGTTTAAAATGAAAGACCCTGTAGAGTGCTTCTGCAAATTGTGGGCATGTCCCCCTACAACGTATGTGGACAATGTCTAATATACCGCGTCTTTGGGTCGCAGTCACGTAGACATCTAATACAGTCGTGGTGACCGTATTGAAAAAATAGGCAACATTAGTATAAGTTTCTAGGTTTCTTTAATTTACCTACATTGTGACGAAAATCGTTCACAGTCTAGCTTACCATGACCGGTCCACAAAATCAACTGTTTTTTTTGACTGTACGTTTTTTTTTAATGTATATTCAGTATTCATCGATATCTCCACTAATCTTGGATCGTTTTTGGAATGTATTATTTGAAAGCGCTTTTGAGTTTCTCCCATATTAATTTGAGTGACTGTTTTTTATCCTATGTTTCATTCAAAAGAGTATTAATTTTACTATTTTCTTTCTTACATTAAATTACTTATTAATGTTTCAGTTTTGACGACATCCGCGCCCGACTGGCCGCGAGAGATCGCTCCGCGGAACAAGACGCAAGAACCAAAGACAAGGAGATCCATCATCTGAGGGGAGAGGTGGCCAGACTCACCAAACTTCTGGTTGAGCAGAGGTAAGGTTGAATTAATGTTTATTGTAAGAAATATACAGGGTGTAAAAAGACAACTATCGAAAACTGAGGGGTTGCAATCAGACCATGATTCTAAACATATTAAGCGTAAAAAAATATTTGTTTAAGCTAAGTCAAAAAAATATTTTGACTTAGCTTAGTCATTTTATGATTTTTTCGGCTATTTAATACTAGTGCAATATAATAAGACCATACCTACCTGATGATTTCATTTATTAAAGAAAAAAACATTTAAAACTCAAAATCCAGCAATCTACGTAAAACAACGCGCCCAGAACATACGCAAACAGCACTCTTCAAACGCTGTTTTCTCCGGATATAATGATTTTTTCGGAAAATCCTTTTGGATTTGGTTGTGTGTTGGGATGCTGTACCTACCCCTTTCGGCTTCGGTAGACGTCTTTTTACACCCTGTATAATGTAATAGAAGTGTATTTAGGTAGGTACTTCTAAGGAAGAATAAAAACTAAAAAGCTCATGTCGATGGACTTTGTCTTTCAGTAGAGTTGGTCAAATCATTTCACACAGCATCATCTAGCCCCAAACTAAGCAATGCTTGTACTATGGGAACCAGATAACTGATATACTACTTATATACTTTTTGTTTGTAAATACATACATATTATACATAGAAACACCCAGACCCGAGATAAATATTTGCAGATCATACAAACATTTATAATTTATCAAGTTGTATTTATTGATTTATTTTTAAGGAAAACCAACAGCTAAAAATTGCTTAATTGAGTGAATTTATACAAACAGAAAGCCAATTACAGGTTTTCACATTTAGACAAGTTTTATCGAAAAGGATACAAATTCAGTTTAATCGTCTTACTTACTTTTAATCTTATAATACTTTAGCTTATTTATTATTTTGTGTAATTAATTACTCTAATACCTAATTATTCTAATACCTACCTATCTATACTATACCTACCTAGATACTCAACCCTCTCACAAGTGTTTTAATGATCTTTAGAAAGAGGGGACTTTTCTAACACAAGTTATCTTAACTTAAATGAAAAGTTCCTGTTTTAGCTACGGGGATCTTCGGGTTAGTCCTCTTTAATAAAATATGTATTATTTTCCCAGTAAAAACGTTTTTTATTGCTAAAATATGAAAGTTACAAATTCGTGTAAAAGATTGAATAGAATGAATTTTGTCTTCTCATTCCGGGCAGGAAACGTCAAATTTTTGACGTTGTCAAATCAAGGTCAGGCCATCTCGCTAGTGTCTCGCTAGATGGCGCTGTGCGTCGACAGTTCCCAACCCTAGTATAAGCAAATCACTTGTAAAAAACAATAAATAAATTTTTACTTTTACTTTTTTTACTATCTGACTTACCCTGCGTCTTACGTGGGCGATCTGGACGCGAATGCGGCGCGGCGCGGTGCAACGAGTCTGTCCTACGTGCGTGTGAATCGTCCTACATAGTTTACGTCATACATAGTGTCAAAATTCGTAAAAATTCTGATCGCGTTCGATTCAATATGCGCCGCACCGCTGCGCACCGGCCACGTAGGACACTTCAACAGCAAATCAACTGTTTGTTGTTTCCGCCGCTTCGCATTCGCGTCAAGTCGCCCACGTAAGACGCAGGGTTGGTTAATGCCGATTACGTTCACTATCTCGTACGCTGTTGTTTCTTTTTTGTGCGCTTAAGAAATATACATTAAACATTTCTTCATCTTCACAAGATGTACAGAATCTAAGCTAGGTACTACTTGTTTCAGCTCTCCGAAGCTCGGTGCGCGCACGCGTGCTGACGGATGCGAGATGCTGCAAGTCGAGGAAGGGAAGGGAAGCAAGGGTATGTGAGCTTATGGTGAGTGTTGTGCATTGCTTTTAACAATATACACTTTAAAAACAAGTAGGTACTAGAAATATACATTTAAGAAAATAAACTAAGTAACTACGTAATTACAAAATACAGTAGAATCAGTCAAAAACATGAAACAAAGTGGGACAAGGGCAAGAAGATGATGATAATAGAATCAGTCAAGCTGAGGATCGTTTTAGCGATCCTTAGATAGCTTGACTGATCCAGGTCAATGCCAGTCGGTAGCGTGCATAAAACGCTAGTTTCATTGATTTGTTTGAATTTAATAAGCACCGACTTTAAGGGGCCTAAAAGAACTAAGTAAGTATTATCATACCTCGACGTTAATCGTAGGTAGTGGATATAATTTAAGTTCATTTATATAATAAAAATATTACCTATAGTTAGATAATAAAATTATAAATAATTATTAATAAAATATAGATAGGAAAAATAAAAATTTGTTAAACCATTGAGGGATCTAAGTGGCTGGCTGATAGATAGATAATTCTTTATCGCATACCGCATAACAAAAAAGATACAACATTTATAAGAAAGAGACATTTTTCCTCGATAACCCTCCGACTGTGGAAAAGCCACCTCGTGGCTTGTCAAAAAAACCCGCATCTGTGGCGCAGCCATTCTGTGGCTTTTCGGGTACACTGCCGTTTATCTGTATCATTTGCCTACTCTATGTTCTCAAAGTTGCCAGTGGGTAGAAATATAGAAGAATGAATGTAGTAGAATGAGGTAGAAACTGTTTCCCATACCCACAGTTTATAAAATGGCAAGTTTTTACACATTTCTGTTTGCCCTTCAGTCACCCGCACATCTGGCACATTGTTATCGGTAAAGAGCCGCACAAAATTAATATTTAAAAATTGTTTTATGTCACTTCAGATAAATCAACAAGGTATTTTTGTGTGTTTCTCTTAATACACTGCATGTGTTCAGCAAAATGTATGGCAGAGTGTTTTAAACAGCTTTAGCTGTAACTTTTTTTATGAAATTGTTTGCTTGGACGTACCCTTAGGGTAAAAACGTCCTATTTTCCACTTTTGATTTCTTTTCTTTTAAAAAACTTTACTTTTGTAAATACACTATTTTCTTTCTACTCTTTCTAATAAATTATCTACTTAATACTCTGACTTTATATAAATAAATAAATAAATAATGCTGGACATTTCACACAGCATCATCTAGCCCCAAACTAAGCAAAGCTTGTACTATGGGAACCAGATAACTGATATACTACTTATATACTTTTTGTTTGTAAATACATACATATTATACATAGGAACACCCAGATCCGAGATAAATATTTGGAGATCATACAAACATTTATCCCGCGGCAGGGATCGAACCCGCAACCTTCTGCGTCCCAAGTGTGCTTTCACCCACTGCGCCACAGAGGTCGTCAAGTATATAAGTTATGTTCGACTGTATATTTATTTTTTCGAATGTATATTTACTGAAATCTCCATAAATAATGGACCGATTTAAAAAAAAAAAATTGCTAGTGGCATTATCTACTGAACGCTTCTCTGCTTCGGAGAGCACGTTATATTGTCGGTCCCGGCTATTTATGACGGAGGCCTTAAGGCGGCCTAAAAACTCCGTCACCAGAGGCCACTGACTCATACGAACTTATAGTAAACCAATATTGTACAGGTAAGCCCCTGGTCAGGAAGCGAACCTGCCCCCTTCCGGAACTACAGCGCGTGCCAAGCCGTCCCCGAGCCAACAGCGTCGATCTACCAGCTGTACAGGTGCCGGTTCGAATCCTACAGCTGGAAGGGAAAGGCATGATGCAAAAATGAAAGTTTAATTTATTTAGTTACGTCAGTAATTGTAAAATTCTCATTTACTTAGGAAGCTACCTACTACCTACCTACTAAGAATTCATTATAAACTACACAAACTGACAGGGCTTCATTTTTGTGTTGTAAATAGACGTTTGACCGTATCAATTTAATTCCTAAGCCGATTTTAGATTTCACTTCAAAAAGTATCTTTTATTGATTTTTTATGACATGTTGCATAACATTTTTAATAGATATTTTTAACAGACGTTGACCAATCACAGCGCAGCAACATCACGTCACACGCTCGAATGGACTAGGTTATACTTTGATAGTTCTTATTTTGAAATCAGTGCTTAGTATGACTTTTATTCACCATTCGGTATCGACGCCGTAAACGTGGATTTGTACTGGTTTTCATTATTTATTATTATTTATTTATTTATTTACAAACTTATCTATAACATCACAGATAAATCCAAATCGTTATAGCTAATAAATACAAGTAAACATAATAAAAATCTATCAGAAAAATATACTCAAAACAAAAAAAAACAAAACCTCGGTAACTGACGTTACAATAACAATAAAAATTACACAAAACAAGAACATTTTAACAACTACCTAGTCACTAACATCAACAGGTATAATAGTAATATAAACTTCATTAGTAATGAGCGAGTACCAAAAGATGGCGCTGCTATTTTCCCATACAAATCTGCGTTTACGGCGTCGATACCGAACGTAATCGTCACTCAAAGTAATCGTGGCGCGCGCGGACTGTGTTTTTTTTATCCAATATCTAAAAATTTCGCATTTTTATAACCCAGTGTAGGTGTAAGTGGTATCCTGTTTATACAGTTAATAAGAGTATTTAATGTACATGATTCTTAGTATTACTTATCTGGGGTCATAAAAATATAAGTTTTCCGCGGTTTCAAGTCAAGCGCCAAAATTGACCAATCACAGCTCGAGTTGATATTTTTCTTCGTTCGAGCTTTGTGAATGGTCAATAAACGCGGTATAATTTTCCTCGTTTCAATCTATGTTTCAAACTCTAGTAGGTATTATGTTGTATGTTCTTGAATCGACCTTATTTGTGCCAAATCTTTACCAAACTATCAAAAAACGCCAATGTACCGTATTTACTCCAACTTAACTTTAGTTTTAATGATCAATGGAGCTAGGCATTCGTGAAGTAAGCCGTTTCGAAATAGAGATCTTTTTCGTACGCTTTTTCATACAATCAATCAAGAGCCGACCTATTCTACATAAAAAAAAAAAACATTTTTTTACGCAACGGAACGGAACTTCATGAATACATAGATCTGGGTGCGTAATAAAACTTTTATTCACCATTCAGTATCAACACCGTAAACATTTTGTATTGTTGGTTTTCATTAGTTATGAGCGAGTACCAAAAGATGGCGCTGCTATTTCCCATACAAATCTGCGTTTACGGCGTCGATACCGAACGCGTAAAAAACTAATACTAGGCACTCTGTTGATGATTTTGCCATTTCTATGTTAAAGTTGTATGTATTCTTTATGTAACTTGTAAATACTTTACTTAATTTTCTAATAAAATGTGTGAAAATATCTATTTGTTTCATTCATCGACATCGTGCTTGCGTCGTTCTTGATAGATCGTCGAAGTTAACCTGATCGCACACTTGTCCACGCCGTACGCGCCGCACTCATTTTCTATACAAAAAATGCTGATGACGTCAGAAAATGCGGCTCGCTTCTGACGTCAGCAGCATTTTCTCTATTGAAGTGACAGTTCGGCGCGTTGGGCTCGCCTGGACTGTGCGACCACCCTTTTGCAACTTCTGAACGGTCCGTAAGTGGATGGGTGACCGCCAGTTACATGCTTCGGTGGGAACGTTAAATTGCGGGTCCCGACGGCCTAAACGTCCGTCACCAGAGTAGACCACTGACTCATACGAACTTACTTTATTGATGTACTGAGACTGTATTTCTAAGGCATGGTAGACATTCTCAGTTCAAGTGACTCAGGTCAACATTGCCCAAAAGCATGTAGGAAATGAAAGGTGATGTATCCGAATGTAGTTAGTTGATAATAGATTATAATATTGTATCCGAACGGTGAGGAATGGAAGAGATAGTCTGAGTGAGTGAACGAGATGAAAGAATGAGTTGAACGACAATAATTAAGAAAGACTTCCTGTTTCCTCCTAGACGCCTACGATGAACGATGTGCTGCTGTGAAAAAGTTTTCAAAGGTGTTTCAAAATCAAGGAAATAGTTGAATATTCCGTGTTCTTAATGCCCCACATTCATCCCACATTCATATTTGGCACTACCCATGATTTTTGAATATGTTGGGCATTTTTGAGATGGGGAAAAAAACATCAAACTCGGTACTCACACCATCTCTGACAATTCTCTTCGGCAAAGCTCAACAAACTTGTTGTTAATTTCGTCACACGTTGTATCAGCATGGCGGTGAGTGTATAGAGCTCTACTTCTAAATGAGAGAAGCGCGGGTTCAAGTCCAAGTAGGAGTCACTTTTAGCACTTTTTTATGTTCAGTACCGTTACTGAAACCTCATTCAAGCTTTCACGGCACTTCTGGGGTACCTACCACTGTTTTTTAATACTCCTTCGTAGGTAGGTAGTACCTAGTTTAGCAATGAAACCACAATATCAATGATATTTTTTATTTAAAAAACACAAAAGACAACCAAAATAATAAATACACCATACTTTAAAGTTGTAACTGAATTAAAAAAAGTATTTTTTTTTCAATTTGACTAAAAAAACCTACTTACAATATTTTTCATGAAATGTTCAGTTAGTCACGAAACATTATACCTCCGAAGCTGCGCAGAATTTTGATGACGCCTAAAAGACGAAGACAGCGTAGTATAGCTGCCTCGCTCACTCGCTTGTGTTGCGTCGTGCTATCTCCCTCTACCAACCTGCGCAATCGATCAGTGCACCTAACTTCAGAGAGCTAATGATTGGTTGTGATAATTACCTACTTACTTTTTCATCAATGTAGGTACAGTCACGGACAATAAGATGTAACACTCCTACTTTTAAAATTATCACACTAAAACTAATAGATGTAGGTTAAAAACAAAAAGCGGAAATTGATTTCACATTGAACTAGTGGCGAAATCAATAAAAATACCAGAACATTGTTGGACATTATGAAATGAAAAGTCTTATCAAAATTTTGGATTCCGACGGGATTCGAACCCGTTTCGATCAGACGATCCTCCTAAAGCCGGAGTGCCTAACCGCTCGGCCACGAAATCCTACTTGTCGGTGTCCAAATCTTCGATAAGTCTCATATTTCGGTTGAGCACCGATTAGCGCCATCTACACGTTCACTAGTGAACTCATGCTCATTGTCTGAAATTACATTCAGAATCAAATGACTAAGAGATGTCGCTTTAGCTAAATCTATAATTTCTGTAATTGTTTTATAGTGCTGATCCACACTTGGTATTTCATTATGAGATGGCGCTAATCGGTGCTCAACCGAAATATGAGACTTATCGAAGATTTGGACACCGACAAGTAGGATTTCGTGGCCGAGCGGTTAGGCACTCCGGCTTTAGGAGGATCGTCTGATCGATGCGGGTTCGAATCCCGTCGGAATCCAAAATTTTGATAAGACTTTTCATTTCATAATGAAATACCAAGTGTGGATCAGCACTATAAAACAATTACAGAAATTGTTGGACATGTTCACCTGTACATGGGTTGAAACATTATGGAGTGTATACATCTTAATGTCCGTGACTGTACAAACAGATTGCCCTTTTTGATGATAAACGTATATAGAATTAAGAATTTTAAGATAAATATAATATTAAAATCACAAAATGACAATGGAAATGCTTCATACTCCTAAAATTAAGTAACAACCTATTGGCTATCACAACATAGCAAGTCTATTTACACCCAGTACAGGGTGACCCACGATCACACCAACAGACAAGTTTTTCTTGGTTTAAAATACCATAGATAATTTTTTCGAGTTGGCATTTTTGTTAAATTTTCTTATGGTGTAAGAGAGTCATGTAACGAGAAGAATTTTAGGTTTGAATGTGGAGGGATGTAGAAGAGGCAGACCAAAGAAGATGGATGGACTGTGTGAAGGATGATATGGGTAAGGAGTGAGTGTTGAGATGACGGCTGATAGAGCGGAGTGGAAGAGGAAAACCTGTAGTGCCAACCCCATATACAAGTGGGATAAGGGCAGGAACTTAGTCTTACGGATTAGTAGGTAGTCCTGTCAATTTGGTTTAGAACAAAACATGGCGGCTTGTCATTTCAAAACTCCCAACGGACTTTCGTCAAATGAGAAATTATTGAATACTCCCTCATTCGATTCGCCAAATCTCCTGTTGCGTCCAAGGCTTCATTAGTAAAATGCCACCGAAATTACCTAGTAAAACACGTGAAAAAGATAATAAATTAGCAGAGCTCTATTCCAAAAATGGCGAAAGAACTTCAAGTGATCCCAGCGGTCCTACTGAATAAATGATTTTTGACTTTTGACTTTTCAAACCGCGGAACTCCTTCACCAAACTTACGACTAAGCTTCTAATTTTGAGCACTAGATGTCGCTGCTAGTCTGAGTGCCTTCAGACTTTTCAAAATCTCTCATAATTTTTGGAATTTACTACATTCCATTAAAGAACTTATTAATAGCTTTCGCCCGAGGTTTTAAGTACCTACATAGGTTTTAATACCTACATAGTTAGTACATCGATTGTACTAACTAAAATGTCATTAAAATATTGATCAGCTTCTGACTCCATCATCAGATCAGCTATCACCATATTGCATTGTCACCGAAGACTCTTAGAACCCCTCACCGAGATGCCATGGCGACGTCGCCGGCTACGTAATCTATGTATCAAAACAATTTGTATTGAAATTCGACGTTGCCAAGCCGATATCTCTGTATCCGATATCGCCAACTATAAAGAGTACCTACTTCAGAGCTTGTACCACTAGATGACGCTGGGATCACAGATAAGCAAAATCCAAAGACACGATTTGTACTGAATCCTAGAACGCGCAAGTAACATTATTCTCGGCAATCAGCCTTTAAAGAACTATCCGACATCAACTGTCGGCCGAAAGGCTCCAAGGTAAGTTGACCAGATGGGTCGACCTTGGGTGAGGCGAGTACTCTTTGACATATATTAATTGTTTGGATACGACGCCGGCGACTTCATGGCATCTCCGTGACTAAGTGGGCCAAAATTCAGCTCAATCTGACACTGGGAAGTGGTTCAAATTCACACATACCAACAAACATACATTGCATGTTGATTAATAAGCTTGTAAAATCAATAACATCAAAATTCGAACTATACATACATTCTATAATATTCTTAGAATATATTATTTTAGAATATATTAGTTTAGAATATATTATTTTAGAAATATTACAAGTAAATTACAATATAAGCATGTAAGTACCTACATCAGAACGTATATACAGGGTCTTTCATTATAAACTACACAAACTGACAGGGCTTAATTTTTGTGTTGTAAATAGACGTTTGACCGTATCAATTTAATTCCTAAGCCGATATAAGTTTTCACTTCAAAATTTATCTTTTATTGATTTTTTAGGACATGTTGCATAATGATTTTCAAGGAGAACAGACTTCCACCAATCACAGCCCGGCTACATACGAGCGCACACACATGCACGCTCGAATGGACTAAGTTATACAGGAAGCAACAATGAATTGAAAGGATAGTCATTATGGATTTTCGTAAAATAAAAAAAAATATTACATAAATATTTTTTAATTTATTTGTTGAACCCAATTCCAGAATCAAGTTAGTTTAAAATGAAAGACCCTATATTTTGTTTATTGAACAACTGAATTAACGCTAAGTATTTATAAAATGTAGGTATATACTCTATTTATTGCAACAATTGACCTAGTTTCTACATTAATCGACAAAAAAATACTTTCATTCTATGCACAGACAATGTGATTTTACTTATGTAAAACAAAGCGTCAAATTGATAACCTCTTTTTTTCGCCGGTTAATAAAATCAAGAGTTATGACAAAATCTAATTTGTATCATAATCATATCTCGTCAGTCAAAATCATACTTACTGTAACAAGAAATTGTACCAAGATTAGCTATTATTGGAACAAAATTAATTGTTATTTTGTCATGTTTTTTCCGACCAAATAAAGTGTTATAACGACCAAATTTAGTTTTTTAACGACCAAAAATTAGTGTTTTTCCGACCAAATTTACTGTAAATTCTGTCAAAATAAAATTGTGTCATTCAAACAAAATCTCATATTATAACAAGATGAACAATAATTCTAATAAAATCAAGTGAAATTCTGACTATTGTTATAGTCAACTATTCCGACCAAATTTTGTGATATTTCGACCAAAAAATGTGTAATTCCGACCAAAATAAGTGTTATGGCGACCAAATTTAGAGTAATTCTGGCAAAATTATGTCTCATTACTGCCAAAGTAAGCGTTTTCTAGCCAAATTAAGTGTAATTACGACCAAATTCACTGTCATTCTGTCAAAATCATATTTTATTCGAACAATTCAAGTCTTATTTCAGGATGAACAGTTTTCTATGCAACTAATAGTCCTCAGCCATGATAAGCACGACGAGCGCGGTCCAGCCAGTGAAGGGCCGGCAGCCGGAGCCCTGCCCGGTGGAGTCCGAGTATTGCTCCCACAAGTAACCTGTACGCTTGTATTCTGATAGGACTGTACCTGAGATGAGAAGATTGATTCAGTATATTGGAAATAAGTGAACAAGGAGTGAATGATGAAGGATTTATGATAGCACAATGATAAAATGAATGAGGGAACGATGAGTGAATAAATGAGTTAATAATAAGTAAATGGGTGGGCAATGAGTGAGTGAATGAGTAAATGAATTAACGATAAGTGAGTGAATGGTAGAATGTATGAGTGAACAATGAGTGATAAGAAGAATGAATGAGTAATTTTCTCGCAATAATTTTATTGTAACAATTTAGTCTAATCGCATGTATTCGGATATGATTGTACCTGGGTTAACAAAATATTGAATTATCGATGGAATTAGACTTAAATGAGTAAATTAATGAGTGAATGAACAATGAGTGAGAGAATGGATGATTTAATAACTGTATAAATGAGTAATGTTTAAATGAGTAAACAATGTTTGAATGATCACTCATTCATTCAACATTGAGTGAGTGATCGAATGAGTGTTCAATGAGTGAATAAAATAAATTAATAAATAATGCTGGACTGGAATGAACAGATAGTCAGTGTGTGAAGTGAATGAATGATTGAAAAATGTGTGAATGATTGATTGAATGAGTGAGTGTCAACGATTGAATGAGTATTTTTTCTAATCTACTATACTCACGGACTATATTCTCCCGCAACGCATCATGTATCTCATTAGCTCGCTTCGCAAACGGTGACTCCGTGCGGGCATAGTGCTTCAGCGCACTCAGAGCTAGATAGTTCATGTTCAGCCACACTTGCCCGCGCCAATACGGCGGGTCGTGCTCTGTGTTGCGACGCATGTAGTATGGAGACGATTTTGAGAGAGACCTGTTAATAAGTACGGAGTTTTTAGGCCGCCTTAAGGCCGCCATGGATTAACGACATAGCCGGGACCGACCGAAGCAAGGACGCGCTCAGTTGATAATGCTAATAGCGGTCAACCATCCACTGACCGGTCAGAAGGTAGCTTAACTTCATGAAGTCATCATCATCAATAGTTAAACCACAATATACTGCTGGGGCCTAAAATAATGCGCTCTCACTGCGCGTCACAGATCGATGTTAGAGGTCACGGGTTCAAGTCCCGTATAGGTGCAATTTTCGAAGTGTTTTTTAATATCTCTTATCCCTGGGTAAAGTTAAAACTATAATATCTTTAAAGATTTAAATAAGTAGACACTTTTTCATACAAAAATAATGAGGCTGTGGCGACCTCTAACCGCGATCGCCTGAACTACAAGGGCATCGTAACAGAGTGGCCGACCTAGCTACTGCAGAGCTTCACCGCATTATCACTAGATGGCGCTGGGATCAAATAATACAAAAAGTGTACCGAGTTCTACATCTCGCAAGTAACATTATCTTGGCAAATTAACTTATATAGAACTATCCGACATTATCTGTTGGCTGAAAGGCTCTAAGGTATGTGGACCAGTTGGCGTCGATCTTAGTAAAGGTATTACTAGGTCTTTGCCATAGATTGGGGGAATAACACCTACCCCCAAAATGGGTGATCATCATCATCACCCAAAAGGCCAATGAAATTGATTATTTATATACTATAAAGTCAGTGGGGCCGTTGGGAATTTTTATTCTCATCGACCGCTTTAGTTTGAGCAGTGAGGCCGTTGGGACTTAGGGTGTGTTCAAGTAGGGTGTGTGTTCAAATGCATCTTTATTTTTACAAAATATTTCAACAATTTTTAAACTTAATTTAAAACCTTTTCAAACTACAATAATTCACGTTTATTCATTACCACTCAACTGCCCCCCTAGTGGGGAAGTTAGTGGGGTCGTTGGGAATATACCTGCGAAAAAGCAACTACACGAATGCCTAGTTTCTTTGGCATTATTCTACACTAGATATTAAACTCAAGTCATTTTACTCTATCATAGAGAAAGTCAACTCACCTAAGTCCATACGGCGACCAGAGTAAGTCAGGGCTGTCTAATGTCTCCAGAATCTTTCCTAACTTCTCACTGGTGGGCTCCAACACCTTCAGTAAGAGAGGGAATAGGGAGACGTAGCCTGGAACAAATGTGTGTATGATCTACATATTTGCCTTGGGTCTGGGTGTTTTCTCAATTCAATTCAATTTATTCATAAAACTTAATACATAAACATTACAATTATTATAAATAATTTACATCGAACCCCGCACTATCTATCTATCTATTTACTTGTGTGTCTAAATAAATCATTTATCTATGCATAGTATGATACTAACAGACCCGATATACATACATTACATACTATAAGGCCAATGCACATTGAATTGTCAAGCGACGCGTCAATTAGTTTTATAGCGCACCATTATAAACCTTATGAACAATGGTACAAGTTATAGAAACGCTTGTAGAATGAGCCGCTCGAGCCAGCGCGGCCCGCTAGTGAAATACCAAGTAGTTTTCCAAAAGTTTAATACATAATGTATAGTTAATTTATGTATAATGTAAAGTTTGCTCACCAAATGCAGACGTGACGAGTCTGTTCTGTGGAGGCGCGGACACGGCCCTGACTACCCTCGACCCCTCCGAGGGAGACTTGCCGTGTTGTCGGACCAACTTCACTCCCTCCGAGTGAAAACCTGAAACAATATTTCAAATAGAGACGACCTCTGTGGCGCAGTGGAAGCCCGCTTGTGACAGAAGGTTGCGGGTTCGATCCAGTGGGATAAATGTTTGTATGATCTGCAAATATTTGTCTCGGGTCTGGGTGTTTCTATGTATGTATTAACAAACAAAAAGTGTACATGGTTATTTGTAAAACACCGGTAAACTCTCAGGACTGTATTACTACCATCATAAACAACAACTTGTGTTCTACGACTTTTTTTTACAAAACATAATACACCAAAAACAAACATTCAAGATTTCGTTTTCCTATCCAAAACATTGTCCTATCGAACACATTTCGGCCCCCGCCGCCCTAAACCCCGCTCCCTTCGCTTTGTATCATCGCTTCCATTGTTTCGCATAGACTTCGTAACACTTAAAACGGTCAATTTTTTTTTTTTTTTTTTATTTAAATAATTTTATTTTTGTGTGACAATCTGACGAAAAAACATAATAATGAATTTTTAAAAGTCATAGAACCAAAGTTATTCCTAACGATGATAGTAATACAGTCCTGAAAGGTTACCGGTGTTTTACAAATAACCCTGTATATATGTAGTATATCAGTTATCTGGTTCCCATAGTACAAGCTTTGCTTAGTTTGGGGCTAGATGATGCTGTGTGAAATGTCCAGCATTATTTATTATTATTATACCATAGTCAGCGTAGCTCTGCGTGTGCTCCGACCAATGTAACTCATTCAGTAAGTCTTCGTCTGCCAATTGTGAACGAATTGATTCATATCTGAAAACATAATTAATACATACACACATGGGCGGATCCAGGATTTTTTTCTGGGGGGGGAAGACACACAAGAAACAAAAACTGTCAAAAATTTCACAATTTATTAATTTTTCGTAGTTAGTAGGTACACAGATGTTGTAAATATAATAAGATCTTTAAAATGGAAATGGGCTGGACATGTGTGCAGAATGAAGAACAGCCGATGGGCAAAAAGAGTAACGGAGTGGATACCCAGAAATGAATCAAGAGGAAGGGGTCGACCGGAAAAGAGATGGGTAGATATCTTCGTAAAGAGAGCGGGACCAAACTGGTCAAAGTCAAAGTCAAAGTCAAAAAGCATTTATTCAGTAGGACCGCTGGGATCACTTTGAAACGTCTTAAAACTAGGTGATTTTACTCCTGTTCCTTCGCGACCAATACCGTGAAGAATCAGGGCAACAAACACGGTTTGGGGCCTAGCTTTCTTTTAGGTGATCCATCTTAAATCTAAACTTATGATAACTTAGGTGGTACCTACCAATTGCTTAAATTATATAATACAAGATAGCAAAGACATTGAGGACACATCAGCCGTCGAGGGGCAGAGCGACATCAGGCCACGCGAATTTATCATTAATATAATCCTTAAGTGAATAATAAGCTTTTTTTATAAGAGTATTTTTTATGTAAGTTTTAAATCTTCGAATAGGCAGTTTAGTCGCGTTTTCAGGAAGTTTATTATAAAAAAGTATCGTATTTCCCATAAAAGAACCTTTTACTTTTTCTAATCTAAATTTAGGCAAATAAAGTTTATTCTTATTTCTTGTGTTAATGCTATGCACATCACTTTTTTTCCTAAAGTTATTGATATTTTTATGAGTATACAAAATGTTTTCATAAATGTACTGGGAAAAAACTGTTAGAATATTTATTTCTTTAAAACGTTGTCTCAGTGAGTCCCGTGGTTTCAATTTGTAAATCGCACGGACAGCTCGCTTTTGCAAAACAAATATATCTTGAATATCGGCTGCTTTACCCCAGAGAAATATACCGTATGACATCACACTATGGAAGTAACTATAATATACTATCTTAGCTGTCTCTTCGTCAGCCAATCTCCTAATCGTACGAACTGCATATGCGGCGGAGCTCAGTCTACCTGCAAGTCTTTCAATGTGAGCCCCCCACTGCAAATTGGAATCAACAGTTAGCCCCAAGAAAATAGCGGTATCGACCAGATTGAGTGCTTCCCCATTTAATTCAATTTTTGTTGCTTTGTGAACCACGTCGTCAAAGGTCGTCAAAGGCGAGATATTGTAGAGTAATGTGGAAGGAAATGGGGGAGGCCTACGCCAAGGAGGCGACTACTGCGGGCGATTAGTTTAGCAAACATTAGTAGTTATATATAGTTTAGAATATAGTTTAGTGAGTTTAGCTATTAATTTTGTTTAAATATCTTGTAAAGGCACCTGGTAGAAATAAAGGCTTATTTTATTTATTTATTTATTTTATTTAGTAGGTACACAAAAATATCGTCTTGGGGGGGATCCCCCCGGATCCGCCGATGCATACATACATACATAAAGTCACGCCTCTTTCCCTGTGGGGTAGGCAGAGAGCACGGGTCTTCACTCGCTACGATCCTGACACACAACTCTCGCCTCATTCACTCTCATTACATTCATACATGCTCGTCGGTTTAGGGAACTTTTGACCTGGCCCTTCTCCAAAATGTCGCCAATTTGATCCAAGAAGGTTCGCCTGGGCCTTCCCCTTCCAGCTGTCCCATACACACTGTCCCATACACACTGTCCCATACACAACATAATTAATTATGTCAAATAATACCATTTATACAGGGTGTAAAAAGACAACTACCGAAAACTGAGGGGTTGCAATCAGACCATGACTCTAACTAAACATATTTAGCGATTAAAAAACGCAACAAAATATTTTGACTCAGCTTAGTCATTTTATGTTAGTTTCGGTTATTTACTACTAGTACAACATAATAAGAACAAACCTACCTAATAATTTCATTTATAAAAGAAAAAAACATTTAAAACTCAAAATCCAGCAATCTACGTAAAATAACGCGTCCAGTACATACGCAAACAGTACTCTTCAAACGCTGTTTTCTCCGGATATAATGATTTTTTCGGAAAATCCTTTTGGATTTGGTTGTGTGTTGGGATGCTGTACCTACCCCTTTCGGCTTCGGTAGACGTCTTTTTACACCCTGTATTTCAAACACACGATATATGATCATACAATATATGAGCATATTGAAATAATTTTGATTTTTTTAATAAATAAGTATTATATTATTATAGGACCGTTTTGAAAAATTCTTTCACCATTAGAATCCTGCATTATCGCTAATAAAACATAAGCTATGTTTTATCCCGGGAAAATTACGTTTTGCCGGGAAACGCGGGTAGCACCGCGACGGACAGCTAGTCGTAGTAGGCTAATATTATAAAGAGGAAAGATTTGTTTGTTTGTTTGAATTGAATAGGCTCCGAAACTACTGGACCGATTTGAAAAATTCTTTCACCATTAGAATCCTACATTATCCCTGATGTACATAGATAGAAAATACTTTATTGTACACCACATGGACATTACAAAATACAAACAAAGATACAAGAAAACATTTAAAGCGATGTACAATGGGTGGTCTTATCGCTGTGAACGATTTCTTCCAGACAACCTTAGGATGAACTGGATTAAAGGAAGGCAAAAAGGCGGTGTAAATAAAATTAAATGAACATAGGCCATATTGTAACCCGGGAAAATAAGTTTTCCCGAGGGATTGCGGGTAACACCGCGGCGGACAGCTAGTTATAAGACTATTAAAAGTCCCAGAGGTCCAACTAAATATATTTTTTTAACTTTCAAATGTTACCTTCTCTGGGTCTGGGTGTTTCTATGTATAATATGTATTTACAAAAAAAAGTATATAAGTCATGTAGTACCCATAACACAAGCTCTGCTTACTTTGGGGCTAGATGATGCTGTGTGAATAGTCCAGCATTATTTACGTAAAACAGGGTCACGACTGTATCCCCAGGCGCGGTAGACATTCTCTCAGATCTTTTATATTCCAGATCCTTTGAAGATGTCTAAGGTAGTCAGAGGCATGTACAAATACATATTAGATACATGTCCACATCTTGCAGAAGTTAGTATTCCATACGTGACAGGTTGCAAGCCCATCGCCGCCTATAACACTAACTGGTTTCCTCACGATGTTTTCCTTCACCGTTCAGAGCTCGTGTTTAAGCGCATATAAATTATTATGCGCATTATTTATTTATTTTATTTATTTATCTTGGTGGGCAGTTTGTACCAGTGCGGTGATAGGAGAACGTACTTGCTCGAGTCTTCTTGCAGTAAGTAGGTGATGGTAGCTAACGCATCCGCCGCCGCGAACATCCAACAACGTAGATCTACGTGACGTTCTATGTCACTTGGATGTGAAGCCCTGTTGAAAGAAATAAACAAGTCTAGGAAACATACACAAATATTTATTAAAAAAAATAACAACCAATCCACCTAAACTTAATTTTTATCAAGAAATCAACACAAATATATTCTAACAGCAATACAACGCAAAAATACAAAGATCCTAGCACGAGACATCCGTCGTGTCTGCAAGCCAAGCTCAAAGTGAGCGCGCGCCGCCCCGCTCGCTCCTTTTATGCACCGGCCCACGTGATCGTGGTGACGTCACCAGGATGTCTCTAACATAAGTATAACAAACTAGCAAACCCAGCGAACTCCGTTTCGCCACCAGATGCCACCAGATTTTTCCTGAATTTTCTTTGCTATAAACCTCACGGAGCCCGAGACCTTTCCAACGAATGCAAAACCGTGGAAATCGGTTCGTGCGTTCTGGAGTTATAGCGTCAGGAAGGAAAACCCCACTTATTTTTATATAGTAGATTAAACAAACATAACGACTGCTAAAAAGTCAATTTTTTGAGGTTTTGTAACGTAGGTAGGGTACCTAAACTATGAATGGAGCGTTTGCATGCATTCATTGTCAATTTGTTATTCAAAACTAAGTTTATTATTACATATATAGTCTTTCATTTTAAACTACACAAACTGACAGAGCTTCATTTTTGTGTTGTAAATAGACGTTTGACCGTATCAATTTAATTCCTAAGCCAATATAAGTTTTCACTTCATTTATCTTTTATTGATTTTTTAGGAAATGTTGCATGATTTTCAAGTACAGACGTTCCACTAATCGCAGCCCGGCTACATCGCACACATGCACGCTCGGATGGACTAAGTTATACAGGAAGCAAGCTGGGGCTCTTGGGGTAGTGTTAAGATAAGTAGGGTAGGGTAGGACTGGGGTAGTGTTCAATTAGTGTTGAAATCTGAGGTAGTTTTTTAGTCATCGGGGTAGTGTTAAGATAGGTAGGGTAGGATATTAGGACTGGGGTAGTGTTCAATTATTCTTTTGGTAGTATAATATTGCTGGAGTGTTAAGTACTGGTGTATCAAGGCAGTCCAGAGGTAGTGTTCATTTAGCTGGGGTAGTGTTACAAGGTGTGTGGCTGAGATGCGAATGCTGAGATGGATGTGTGGAGTGACGCGAATGGACAGAGTAAGGAATGACTACATTAGAGGAAGTGTGAAAGTGGCGCCAGTGAATGAAAAGATGAGGAGCAACAGGCTAGCATGGTATGGGCATGTAATGAGAAGGGAATGTAATGTAACTAGGAGAGTACTTGGTATGAATGTTAATGGATTTACGAGTAGAGGTAGGCCAAAGACAAGATGGATGGATTGTGTGAAGGATGACATGAGTAAGAAAGGAGTGTGTTGAGATGACGGCTGATAGAGGAGAATGGAAGAAGAACACATGTTGTGCCGACCCCACGTGATGTGGGAAAAGGGCAGGGAGATGATGAGTGTTACAATCTCGGGGTACTCACCTTGGGTAGTCGTCCAACCCTGAACTAAGACTCTTGGGGTTGAGCTGTACCCCATCGTCTTCCCTACCCCGCCAACGGAAGGAAGTGGGTAGTTCCCCTTTCTGGGTAGTTAGGAACCAGTTGTACCATGCCTGGGGTAAGAAATACGAAACTAATGTACGTTTTTAATACAAGCTTTTAATGACTGATTGAAATGAGCGCACGGATAAGTTCGTATGAGTCAGTGGCCAACTGGTGATTTAGGCCGCCTTAAGGCCTCCGTTATGGCTTTGTTTTACTGTTATCTAGGAGTGCCATTGTTTATTTTATTTAAATACTTTATTCGACCTCTGTAGCGCAGTGGGCGAAAGCCCGCCTGCGACGCAAAAGGTTGCGGGTTCGATCCCCGCGGCGGGACCAATGTTTGTATGATCTACAAATATTTGTCTCGGGTCTGGGTGTTTCTATGTATAATATGTATGTATTTACAAACAAAAAGTATATAAGTAGTATATCAGTCATCTTAGTACCCATAACACAAGCTCTGCTTACTTTGGGGCTAAATGATACTGTGTGAAAAAGTCCAGCATTATTTATTTATTTATTACTAGTTGCGGTGTAACTCGCGGTCCCTCGGGATTTTTTCGGGATAAAAAGTAGCCTATGAACCTGGGATACAACCTTTATCCATGACAATTTTCAGCCTAATCTGTTCAGTGGTTTGTGTAAGGTAACAAAGAGACAGACAGACAAACAGAGTTACTTTCACATTTATAATATTAGTATGGATTTATTAAAAAGTTTTTCTTGCCTGTAATCTAGGCAGCATTCGGAGCAAAGTCTGTCGATGTTGCGCGAGCAGCTCGGGGTTCGCGCGTAACGTTCGCGCGAGCGTTACAAGCAACATCGGTGGGTTCGCGTGCGCATTGCTTTGTACCACGAACTCTTTTGGAACTCGCGCTAACGCTTCCGCACCTGGGTTTGATAGGAAAGATTTTTTTTAAACATGTTTTTAAGCAACAAGAATTTCGATATGTTTTCGAACCATGTTGTGCTCTAGTGCTAATAATTATATTATTATTTAAGATAGATAGATAATTCTTTATTATACAGGGTGTAAAAAGACGTCCACCGAAGCCGAAAGGGGTAGGTACAGCATCCGAACACACAACCAAATTCTAAAGGATTTTCCGAAAAAATCATTATATCCGGAGAAAACAGCGTTTGAATATTACTGTTTGCGTATGTACTGGACGCGTTATTTTACGTAGATTGCTGAATTTTGAGCTTTAACTGTTTTTTTCTTTTATAAATGAAATTATAAGGTAGGTTTGTTCTTATTATGTTGTACTAGTAGTAAATAACCGAAAATAACATAAAATGACTAAGCTGAGTCAAAATATTTTTTTTTCGTTTTTTTTCGCTTAATATGTTTAGAATCATGGTCTGATTGCAACCCCTCAGTTTTCGGTAGTTGTCTTTTTACACCCTATATACACAAACACACAGCGATGAAGATATATAAGAAAAAATACACTTAACTTTAGACCTTAAGACCTTTTATACCAACCACATTGAAGCAATTAAATGAATTATGATTTTGACGTCAGTGGTTCCGTGGCCGAGCGGTTGAAGGCGCTCCGGCTTTAGGATTGTCTGATCGTCGCGGGTTCGAATTCCGTCTGAATCGAAAATTTTGATAAGAATTTTCATTTCTTAAAGATTTTTAGAAAAAAATGTGTTAGGGTGGCCTGCATTTTAAACAAAAAAAATTGTGACACTCCAGGAGTGCCGACAGAAGTAAAAACTTGAACAATTACGTGTTTTTTAAATCGTCAGGAACTTTTGAATCGTCACCGAGCGCGCGGCGGGAAATGCCGATAAAAGTTCTTTACCGTGTTTAAATAAGGTGACCAAAACTAGATGGCGCTGACGGCGGTGTCGGTAACACTGTCAGTCTGAATTAAATAGATTTTTCTTATCTCAAAAACGCCCAACACGCCTAAAAAGTTTCACTCAACATTTTTTGAGTATTTTTCTCAGAATTGCATAAATCATCGCTTGTTGATGTTTAAGGGCATTAATGATGAATAGTATGGAAGTATGGATAGTTGGATATTGCACTCTTCGCCTCAAAGTAGGGCATGAGTGAGGCGCCTCAAATGTCCCACTCGTTCATTCAAAAATGTCATGGTCCACATTTTCAATCAAAAATTTTTGTCACACTCACTGGCGACACATTCGAGTGAGACAGAGCGAGACGAACGAGGAATCTTTCATTGAGGGGTGAGCTTGAAGTGAGCGAGGAATGAGCTGCTGTAGTATTGCGTGACCGAATGAGAGCTCGTATCAAATGAAGTGTTACAATTTTGTACATTCTCTTTGGTTCAATTACCGGAAGTGAGTAGGTTTAACGAAAAAAAGGAGGAGGTTCTTAAGTCGCCTGTTGTTTTTTTTTTGTATTTTGTTACGCGATTACTCCGCCAATTGTGGACAGATTTATAAAATATTTTTTTCGTTTGAAAGGGTATACTCCAGATGTGGTCCCATATGAATTTTATTCCTGAGGGTTTGATAGTTTTCCCGTAAAACTCTAGCCTTTCCTCCTAGCCATTGTAAATCGAATCGACAGATAAGTCTAAGACTCTTTTTGCATTATGTCAAACTGACGATTTACTAATGCCAGGAACTCACGTGCCCCGAAACTTGACATAAAATGTATGCAGTTTTGGTAATTAATGCCCTTCGACGTCGGTGGAGCCTAAGCATTATCTGTCGATTTGATTTCTTATCTTATTTCTATTTTTATGGTTGGCTTATTGGTTCCCTGAGTCACGCCGCGTGTTGAGTCGAACATTGAAGTCGGTTTTTCTTTTAGTTTTAAAACGTAATTATTAGTAAACAATTAAGTGAAAAAAATTAAGTAAGTACGCATAAGATGCCTTATTTTGAGGTTAAAGAATTTTATTTCTCATAAGAACTACAGAATGTTCACTTAAAATGAGATACAGAAATATGAAATATACTTAACTTAGTTTACCTAAACTAAGTCAGGTTACCTACCTAGGTAACCTGTATACTTACTTACTAAGAAGCTTACGTTTATATTACAGTTTATAGCTTTTTTAGCCTCTGGGCCCTAATTTATTGGTAAGTTACCTAAAAACTATTTATAAACACAACTTAATTCTAAAAGCCACAAAATGAAAATAAGAAACTCATCAAGCTACCTCGACTCTTGTGACAAAATTTTTAGGTTGACAAATGAGTAGAGTGACATGACATTGTCCCACCTCACCAATGAAAATGAGGCCCTCATACAAACTCATTTTGAAACCGTGTCCTACCCAACACTAATGGATATTGCACTCACAAAAATTCGCATTTTAAACGAAACACTGAATTGCTGATTAAACCAATGGCTGCGTAACATTAAACCTCCCTAATTTTAAAATGAAATGACAAAACGCAACGATAGCGCGATCTAGAAAACGTGCGATTTTAACAGCGCCATCTAGTTCTGAAATACATCAACTTTGTGTATTTGGAGTATGGAAAATAGCACAAGGAATGCGGTTCCGTAAAAATATTATTTTTATTTAAAAAACACTACGCACATAATATTTAACATAAAAATATGCTTAAATTGCGGTTCATAGCTTGTGCGCAGCAGAGTCCAAGTAAACAAGTCTTTAACTCAGTATTGTGCTGGATTAGTACACAGTCACACTTGTGTTAGGCGCTGGATTTCAGTACAGTTTCCATAGGTACGACTCATCCACCGAGGGACATCATTGAAGGCTGTATTGACGTGTTAACGTCTTATAATTCGATAGAGCCGGCTGCACGCACGAAAAAACATGACGTCATGCGTCGTTACCTCGCTCTGAGGCGTTCCATGTAAGGCTTGAAGTGCAAGCGAGAGCGCGGAACGAGTGACAAAGAAGCACAAACGTTGTCACGTTCAACTATCGTCAGTAAACCGACTTTACAGACAACCAATTTTATTTTAATTCGAACTATGCTCTCGTATCATCCCCAGTCAGTAAAACCGCAGTAGCTATCATAAATCCATGTCTGACTCGTCTCGTCTCCTTTTAGGTTGTAATGTTTTGAAGCTTTTTAGGCGCGTTGGGCAGTTTTGAGATGAGACAAAATTCTTGGATTCGCCTCGAAAAGGTCACGTGCGAGTCACGTGACTGCTCACCGACACCGGGTTATTTGTCAAGTTTAGAACCGTTCAAGTTTTCACTTCTGCCGGCACTCCTGGAGTGCCACAGTTTTCACAATGATAGTAATACCAGTCCTGAGAGGCTACCGGTGTTTTACAAATAACCCTGTATATGATCATGTTGAATTTTTTCTGACAATCAAAAACAAACTATACTATTACTGACCCAGGATCTGCTCCCTTGGTATCCACCCTTCCACATTGATGAGGTCCAGCCAGTGCGCCGCGATGTCCAACATGATGAAGGGGTTCCAGCGGCCGATCAGCAGCCCGTGGAAACCCTCGTCCCAGAGGAACCCTCGGGGGAAGAAGGACCTGGTGGGTAAACACTTATTTCCTGGCAGTCATCGGATTAAATGTCAATTTCGAAAAAACCGGATAGCATCGTCGCACGCAACTTATCATTTTCTCTCGCTTGCACATTTATTTATTTATTAACAAAATCCACAGCTCTTATGATAAATTTATAAACTTAAAGATTTAACCTACAGCCAATAATGGATTTATATTATTTTTAACCAGCTAACCGACAATGAAATGACAAAAGTTGAAAGTTTGAATACATGTGTGTGTGTGTGTGTATATGTGTGTGTGTGTGTGTATGAGTGTGTATGTGTATGTGTATGTGAGTGTATATGTGTGAGTGTGTGTGATTGTGTGTGTGTGAGAGAGGTAAAATAGATAAATACACTACAATTTATAACATACTACATAACTAGGTAACATAAATGCTATAAATTAATAAACTTAATAATACTGTAACTACAAATAAAAAAACATTAATACAGTCACTAATGTGCAAGCGAGAGCGTGATAAGCTACGCCATTTCACAAACGTTTCTTTTAGTCTATTGTATATATCTGTAGATAGCTTACCGGCTAGGCACGGCAGTGTACAACGGCGCCCTCCAATAAGGCACAGGCTCCTTGGTATGTTGTGATTGGACGCGACCAGCGCCGTAGAAGTATCCAATACCACCTATTAAGTTAGACATGGCCGCGCGAGCTATTGCTTCGTCCTCATCTGAATATCTGAAGACAAATGTATCAAGTAAGAAAAATAACAAAAACCGTGGCACTCCCGAGTGTGCCGAGAGAAGTGAAAACTAAAACAATTAGGTGCCTAGTGTATTTTTTTAATCGTCAGGAAATCGAAAAATGTTTTAAAATAATGAAAGACTACACCCGTTTATTTATAAAATGAGCTTTTAGAAATGTAAAAATATTGCCGTTAAAGTTTACAGAGTACAGAACTAGATGGCGCTATTGGTAGGTCGGTGAGCAGTCACTTGACTCGCACGTGGCGAATCTAAGATTTTTTTCTAACCTCAAAACTGCCCAAAGCGCCAGAGAAGGTTTAACTTCAAAAAAAATTTGCGCTTGTTTCCCACTGATCAACTAGAAAGCTCAAGTGCATTGAATGCTTGAAGATGGTGAAGAAGATAATGTTGCTTGATTTGCTTATACATAGGAAGAATGAGGTGCAATGAGAAGACCGAAAGGCATCGTTGGGAACCAAAAGTTGACGAATAGAGATACAAAAGTAGACGTGATTTTGGACATTTGGATAAAAAAAGACACAAATTGATAAGAACATCTTCAAGACACTGGAATTTAAGTGTTTTTGAAAGAACAGCAGACACACAAAACCTTGGTATACCCCCCAAAAACATCTTTATACCCCCCCATAAAAGGATCTGAGAAAGAGTAATGTAAATACTTTCCGTAACATAAAACTTAACCCTTATCCGTCAAGTTGAATGTACTCCGGAAGCAAGTATCGTAGGCCTGCCTTTCATGTGCGGCGGCGACGCCGTACACATAAACAAAGGAAGAATGAGGTGCAATGAGAAGACCAAATGGCATCGTTGGGGACCAAAAGTTGACGAATAGAGATACAAAAGTAGACAAGATTTTGGGCACTTTCGGACAAAATTGACCAAAAATGGGTCCCTGAAAAGATATCCTAGAAAACACTGGAAATAAAATGTTTCTGAACCTTTCACGCATGTGATGCGCCAACATTGCGGGCGTTAAACCTATTAAATAATTTGCTTCACGAGTTCCAGCATATGAATATTTTAGTGACAGTCTATGCTCCATATATAACATTTTTAAGATAGTTAAGCGCTCTGGATTTTTCTGTAAGCTTTTATCTATTTTTAATAAATCATTTCATTTCATTTCTGAAAGAACAGCACACCAAAAAAACTGTCTTTAGACACAATACATCTTGAACACAATCTCTAACTGACAACACTCAAAAAATGTCCGAGCACCGTTCTTTGATGACATTTGCTCGAATGTAGACGTTATCTCACTTGTATAAGTGTTAAATGTCGCTTGTACGCAAAAACAAAAACGCGCGGACATTGTATTTGTCAGATTTAATTTTAAAACACTTTCTCCCTAGGTAACACAAGACTTACCCCTTATCCGTCAGGTTGAATGTGTTCCGGAAGCGAGTATCGAAGGCCTCCCTCTCGTGCGCGACGGCGGCGCCATACTCGGCCTGAAGGAGCTCCGGTGGAGCACCCTCGCATGTGTATACTATATCTACAGTGTATGGGGGCACCGCGAGGGTTTGGATCGGCACGAAGTTTACTTCCTTGCCCTGGAAGTAGAAAACTAAATTGGTGACCAAATCACAGCGTCATCTAGCCCCAATCTAAGCAGAGCTTGTACTATACTATATCCAAACAGTTGTTGTATCACTGTTTTGTTTTCCGAATAAAATAAAATAAATAAATAAAATAAATAGGATGGAATATTACCAGATAACTGTTAGAATACCTAAGTACTTTTTAACCGAAAATATATATTTTTGTAATTTTTATAGTGTTAATCCACACTTGGTATTTCATTAAAAATGAAGTCTTATCAAAATTTTCGATTCCGACGGGATTCGAAACCGAGACGATCAGACGATCCTCCTAAAGCCGGAGTGCCTTCAACCGCTCGACCACGGAACCCCTGACGTCAGATTCGAAATTCTTGATGACCAGTGCTGAACCGATAAATATGAGCTTATCAAGAATTTCGAATCTAACGTCAGGGGGTCACTCCGGCTTAGTCATTCTTGATAGATCGAAGTTAAGCAACGTTCGAAACAGTTTTTAAGTGGATGGGTGACCGCCATTGGCATTTTCATCTGAGCGCATCCGTGCTTAAATTGTGTGTTAAGCCATGACGGAGGCCTTAAGGCGGCCTAAAACCATCACCAGAGTTGGCCACTAACTCATACGAACTTACTTTCTAGTTCAGTAACACTCAGTGCTAACCCACCTTCTCATTGAGCACAGGATCTGGTGCCAACACAGCTATCCTCCCTAACCCAGGGTGTGGCTCCGCTTGGAGTAACGAGTATACTTTATCATTGAGGTTATTCAAGCCATCTACGTGGGCTTCCGTTTGAGATGTGTGGAGGACCTGGCCTGGGAACAAACTAACTTATTAACCATTACAATAACTAAATTTTCTTAAGATTTTAAAGGCATCCCAAAAATTTGCACCCATGCGGGATTTGAACCCACGTCATCACCAATCCGCTCTAGACCAACTAAGCTAATGGGCAACTAACGCAATGGATGCAATTTCCTGGGAGTACATTACATACTATATTACTATATACAGCATTGCGCTTTTACATTTTTTACATGTTCCTTACTCATCAAGCCTCTAATTCTTGGAGCAAGCGTTAAGCCATGACCCAAACCTTCGAAATGTGGTCAAAAAAGCAAATTTCCTGGTTCACACATCTTACTAAGTCTAAATCTACGTGTTCTGCCACTAACATAGGTTAAGCCATGACATAAACTTAAGCCAGAATAAGCAAAAAAAACTACTTCTAACCAAGCCAATATCTACTGGTTAAGCAGCAATGACTGAAACCTTAAAAATTTGCTCAGAAAATTTGGAAACTGGTTTTTACATCTACTCAAGCCAGTATCTATTGGTTCTGCCACTAACATACGTTAAGCCATGACTGAATACTTCAAAATGGGCTCAGAAAAAGTAAATCACCAGATTACATAACTCACCAAGTCCATATCTACTGGTTCTAGCGCTAATAGATGCTAAGCCATGACGCATCTTCAAAATTAGCTTAGCAAAATGCCAAAAAACTATTTCACACAGCTAACTAAGTCATTTACTGCTGGTTCCGCTACCGACAGACGTTAAGCCATGACGCACCTTCGACGGTATGCAGCGTGACCCTGAAGTTTCGGTGTACTGGCGTATGGCCCAATATGGCACCACGCTCAGCCCATAACTGACCGTGACCACCTTCCTCCAACGCGGCGTACCATAATAGGGTAATTGGTGTTGTGTCATTATTCTGGAAAAATAAGCATTAAGAGCTTAGGTTTCAAGCAAAATGAAGACGATAAGTAACATGGAAATGTATGTGGATGGATATGTGAGTAGCGGTAGACCAAAGAAAAGATGGATGGATTGTGTGAAAGAAGATATGGGTAAGAAGGGAGTGGATATGATGACGAGTGATAGAGGAGAGTGGAAGAGAACATGTTGTGCTGACCCCGCATAAGGGCAGGCCAATAATGATGATGTCAACATGAAAGAAAAAACGATAATGATTTAAACATTTTGTATGGACCTAATTTTCTTCTAATAACATGGGATGCACGTGAAAACACAAAATAAATAAATAATGCTGGACATTTCACACAGCATCATCTAGCCCCAAACTAAGCAAAGCTTGTACTATGGGAACCAGATAACTGATATACTACTTATATTCTTTTTGGCACAAAGAATCAGCATTGCCCATTCAGCGTGGCAACGCCGCCAGTGTTTTGGGCACGCTTCCGACTGGCAGTGACCTGGATCAGTTGAGCTATCTATAGATCGTTTTTACGACGATCCTTAGATAACTTGACTGATTCTATTGTATTTTGTAATTTTATGTACATATTGTAGTAGCTTTTTGTTTGTAAATAGATATATTATACACTAGCTTCTGCGCGCGGCTTCGCCCGCGTGGTACCAACATTTTGAATAGCCTATATGCTATTCCAGGTCACTATCTACGCCTATTCCAAGTTTCATCCAAATCGTACACGTAGGCGTGATTGACACACAAACATACAAACATATAAACAAACTCACAAACTGATGAGTGGGATAGAAAACACCCAGACCCGAGACAAAATACTTGTACATTATACAAAAATTTGTACCGCGGCGGGGATCGAACCCGCAACCTTCTGCGTCGCAAGCGGACCTTTGGCCACTACCATAGACGAGAAGAAAAAATAATCTTCCACAGAATACCACAAAGTTCCTCCGCGCGGCGGAGCGCACAAGCGGCCGTACCACGCAACAAACGTAGTGTTGAGAGCATCGTTGACTATGCATTCCATTGCGCCATTTGTTGCTTGGATTGTGACTCGACTCAAGATACACACAGCAATGTATTTCAAACATTGAATTGAATCACTTTTCATTTTGAGTTAATTGGTAAATGCATACGCGACCACCCATAAAGCGCGACTAGTGACCGAATAAGCTGACTTGGGCATACTGTTGCGACGCGGACCACGCCTCCATAGCCAATCCAGTCATATCCGTGGCCACTGCGCTACAGAGGTCGTCAAAATCATGTTACTTTAATAGTTGGAAATACCTCAGCTGTCACATTAATCCGGACGGTCCACTGGGTAGCCCCAGTAGCAGCCGGGTTCTTGATGAACGATGTTTGTATTAAGTGAGGAGGGTCCGATATGATTTGTTCCCCAAACGTCTCTCCGTTGTGTCTGATCCAGCCGTATGTGGGGAGATTGTCCTCTTGCTTGCACCAATGTCTGAAATAAAATAATGCTGGAGATTTCACAGTGCCATCTAGCTCCAAACATGCAAAGCTTGTACTATGGGAACCAGAAAACTGATAGAATACTTAGATACTTTTTTTAGGGTTCTGTAAACAATGGGAAAAACGGGACCCGATTACTAAGACCCCCCTGTCTGTCTGTCTGTCAGCAGGCTGTATCTCATGAACCGTGATAGTTAGACAGTTGTTTTCACAGATGATGTATTTCTGTTGCCGCTTTATCAACAAATACTGAAAAACAGAATAAAATAAATATTTAGGGGGCACCCATACAACAAACGTGTTTTTTTTTATGATTAATGGGTCGGCTCTTGACCTCGAAACTAACATAAGCAAGAATGAGGTCTACGATGGAGCGAGCCTACCCAGAAGGTGCCTATTAACTCTCTTCTTGAAAACAACAGGGTCGTAGCTCAGCGGAAACACAGACGCGGGAAGCTGATTCCAAATTTTTGCAGTGCGCATAATAAAAGAACTTTGAAAGCGCTTAGTTCTAATAAGTGGAATATCAACCAGGTGAGGATGATAGTCAGCTGTGCGTCTGAAGTCCCTGTAAAAGAACTGTTTTTAAAGGTAATGTAAAATCAGTTAAGTAGGGCACTGGTGACCTGTAGCACAGGTTCATTCTTACCTATATCAGGCACCACTCTGAGCCAGTCTCTCACAAAACAGGTTTTAATAAATAAATAAATAATGCTGGACTTTTCACACAGCATCATCTAGCCCCAAAGTAAGCAGAGCTTGTGTTATGGGTACTAAGATGACTGATATACTACTTATATACCTTTTTTTTTGTAAATACATACATATTATACATAGAAACACCCAGACCCGAGACAAATATTTGTAGATCATACAAACATTTGTCCCGCCACGGGGATCGAACCCTCTTGCGTCGCAGGCGGGCGTTAGCCCACCACGCTACAGAGGTCGTCGGAGGTTTAATAAGTAGATAGATAGACAGATAGATAGATAGTATTTATTGTTGAAAAGATTAAATATGTTCTGGTTAGTAGTGTCCTAAATCCTATATAAGGAGGTAGGTATCCTGTTCAATTATTTTGGTTACATTCATTATTTTCTAACAATTTGTATATTTTTGTGAGAAATGAAATGAAATGAAATAGAGAGACATAAATAAATATTACTATACTAATGGTACGGAATGAAAGGAAAAACATGAAACGGAAAAACTGGATGAAAGAGGCACAGGACCGAGTGAAGTGGCGTTTGAGCGGGGAGGCTTTTGCCCAGCAGTGGGTGTCAACAAGCTGCAGATGATGATGATGAATGGTACGGAATCCTTAATGCGCGAGTCCGACTCATACTTAGCAGTTCAGATAGTAAAAAAGAAACAATATGTTTACCTAATGCCTTTCCGGGCAGAACTCATCTCATACCACATGAGTCCAAAGACTGGGGACTTTGGTTCCCGACTCCGCAGTCCCAGGTAGACCCCCGGCCTGTAGGTGCCCCAGAACCGCTCCGGCACATTTGGTCCCGAGATCTTATCATTTACAACCTGAAATCATTTCAAACTTTGAATTCAATTTCAATTTCAAAGTTTTTATTTATACTGCGGGTTTTTTACATTTTTCTTAATTATATTTTGCACACCAGTCCTACACATAGCACACACACATACACACACACACACACACACACACACACACACACACACACACACACACACACACACACACACACACACACACACACAAACACCCTACCCACTACTACACATAGGCCTCCTCCAACCGCTTCCACTCCGATTCGCTCCTTGTTATTTGCAGCCAGAGTGGCAGGGTCCACTCTGTCATGGTCCATTTCTATGTCTTCTCTCTCATTATGTGACCAGTCCATCTCCATTTTAATTTTGAATTAACTCTCTATAAACAACTAGTCTGTGGTGTGAGCCGCGTTTCCCTCGGGACTTTTTCGGGATTAGAAGTAGCCTATGTCTTTCCCTGGGATACAACCTTTAACCGTCTCAATTTTCATTCCCGTTCAGTGGTTTGGGTGTGAAAAAGTAACAAACAGACAGACTTACTTTCACAATTCTATTAGAGTATGGAAGCATGGACTATACTTGTACGGTACTCACATTTTAAATAGCCTGCTATTCAAGTCAAGGCTATTCAAGTGTAGATAATAATTAAAGAATTTATATCTTTGAATTTTTGTACTAAATAAAAAAAAAATATTTGTTATCTTATATTTTGTAAGCTTGGACGAAAAGACATCTCGCAGATTCCCGAACGCTGCCCAGTCGACGAATCCAACTCGGCTGGGCAGCGTTCGGGAAACTGCGAGATGTCTTTTCGTCCAAAATACCTCAGTGCCTTAAGTCGAAGGTTTTCGATCAGTGTGTGTTACCAGTGATGACATATGGAACTGAGACGTGGTCCCTCACTATGGGCCTCATAAGAAGGCTCAAGGTCGCTCAACGAGCTATGGAAAGGGCTATGCTTGGTGTCTCTCTACGAGATCGAATCAGAAATGAAGAGATCCGTAGACGCACTAAAGTCGCCGACATAGCCCACAGGATTAGCAAGTTGAAGTGGCAGTGGGCGGGGCACATAGCTCGTAGAACTGACGGCTGTTGGGGCAGAAAAGTTCTCGAGTGGAGGCCACGCACCGGAAATCGCAGCAGAGGACGGCCCCCCACGAGATGGAAAGACGATCTTGTAAGGGTTGCTGGGAGCCGTTGGGTGCAGGCTGCACAAGATCGATCGCTGTGGAAATCTATGGGGGAGGCCTATGTTCAGCAGTGGCTGAGATGATGATGATGATTTTGTAAACTTAAAAATAACTTGAACATAAATATTTTGCCTATGCTTTGTTATTAATTATCTATAGATCGTTTTTACGACGATCCTTAGATAGCTTGACTGATTCTATTGTATTTTGTAATTTTATGTACAAATTGTAGTAGCTTAGTGTCTGTAAATACTGTATGCTTTGCCCTTTGTGATTTCACCCTAGTTCGAATGAACTATAAAACTATGCATTTTCGACCATGCAAAGTAGATATTTTTTTGGCAAGTAGAAGAGAAGATTAAAAAAAAGAAAAGAAGTAAAAAAAGTAAGTTTTAAAGTTTGTCTACGTCTACAGAAAGAGGCATGATTTTATGAGTGTATTTACTTAACTTTTACACATAATAGATCGCAGTGTGAAAACAAAAGCCGCAACTTTACCTTTTTAGCTACGAAAGGAGTGTTGACCCTGGTTTCTAGATACCCAATAACACCGATAAGAACAGCTATGCAGAATAATATTACTCCTATAAACGTTTTCCACGCCGATAATATGTGAAATTTCTTTTTTACACTCGACGAGCCTTCACTGCCCGAGCTACTGCTCGTTTCAATTGAGTTATTCTGACTTATTTTTACACTCTTCCGTGGCCTAACCATATTGAATTGACACTGTTATCATTTGTTAATATATTCCGGCGGTCTAAACACAAGACTTCTGTTATATTTGGGGTTTTTTAATCACTGCAAATCGGCAATCGGCATTGCCGCGGTGGAACAACAAATTGCATTTTTTTTCCGAATTTCCGATTGATTGACGTCGCAAGAAATGTCAACGTCAGCTGATAGTGCTACCAGCTCAATATTTTGACTTTTGGCTAAAAGGTGATCGATCTCTACGAAGTCAAAAAGCATTTATTCAGTAGGACCGCTGGGATCACTTTGAAACGTCTGGATTACTACGAAATTCATGAAGGGCCTTCTAGCATTTCATAATTTATATTGAACCTCAAGTTTCTTTTATAAACATGGACATGATGGACAGGTAAACTTCATAGAAGAATCATATTAAAAATTCTTAAATATAATTCTTGTAACAATTTTTTTGACGTGACAACGTCTTATAATTCGATAGAGCCGGCTGCACGCACGAAAAAATGCGGCGTTACCTGAGGCGTACCATGTAAGGCTTGAAGTGCAAGCGAGAGCGACAAAGAAGCACAAACGTTGTCACGTTCAACTATCGTCAGTAAACCGACTTTACAAACAACCATTTTTTTTTCTAGTGAAAGCTGATTAAATCAAATTAACGACACTTCTAGCGCTTGATGAACCTTGTTGGCAACATTGATCATGGAGTGTTTTTTTTTAACAGATGTAATGATTGACTAAAGTTTACAGTCGATGAGTCGATTTAATAATGATTTATGTAGTCGATATTATCGATTTGTAGAGCTCAATGGTATAAAAAATTAATGGTAATAAATACCTTAGAAGATATTTTAACCGAGTGTAATTTATTAATAGTTTTGAAAAAAAGAAGGAGAAAAAAATCAAAAGGAGGATAAAATGTTCAGCTGGTCCCGGCCCATTACAATTATGATTGTCTCGTGCTTTTCAGTTGGTAGTAGGTAGGCGTAAAGATTTTACGTAGAGTATCCTCCAACTTGCATTAGTCCAAAACGATAATCAGCGCTTACTTATTCACTCGCAGTCTTGACAGCACGAAAAGTAAAATGTATTACAACCTAAGTGGTTCATTGTTTAAAAACTTAGTAAAAATTCCAGAAATCTATTTTGAAACGTTCTAAAACTATCCTGTTATTTTTATAGCTTGTTGTAACATAACATAGCGCCTGCTAGATCCTCATTTCATTGATAGAAGGCGATAGCAAGGAGATTTTTTTTTCTCTAAAGCCCTTCTAAATTGACAAGTACAATGATACTTATTATTTATTGTTATTATTCATGTAACTAATAAGATCAACCAACTAGGTACCTACTTATGAAAAATGTAATCGACTAAACTTTCTAACAATGTGAGTGGTATCGACTATTGACTCAATACAGCACTAGTACTCGAATACTCGACACACCCCCGCAAACCCAACAACGCCACGTTCAATTATTTTATTTTATTGCTAGCTAGGTACATCCTAACTAGAGAGATGCTAAATATTACTGTAGGTAGAGATACCTAACATAATCACACATAATCTACCAGTAACATAATCATAATTATTTACGAATACTCAATATTATAGTCATCATCATCATCCATTGACCAAGTTCAAGGCAGGTCTCATTTCAAGGACTATTACCAACCTGTGCTTAGGCTTAGTGCCTACCACAGTCATGTCATGTCGAGTATCTCTTCATTATTATGTAGGTAGGTACGGTACGACCAACTCATTATGTAGGTAAGTATTTCATAACAGTACATAACTAGGTACCTACCTAAAACTTAGGCTTTTAATTTACCTACATCTTTATTAGATGATTTTCTACAGCATCATCCGTCATTATAAGAGGCAACCTATGCCTACACTCAACGGGACGCTCTGTAGTGCCTGGGACATTGTTTGAGCCCTACCTACCTATCCCATGTTTCATTAGATATTTTTTTACGTTTTTACAAGTTTTTTGTGCATCTGTGGTCCAGTTTGAAGAAATCAAAGACAACAACAAAAAAACAATTATTCAAAACACTTCCTTGTTTTGTAAACTTCCGGTTTCCGCCATCGATCATTTTTGGCAGCTCTCAGCCGACATCACGCAACTGTAATAAACAAATTTTTGAGAAATGTCACAATTGTCTAATTTTATTGATTTGTCCCACTACAAACAATTAATATTTCGGTCTAGCATCCATAAATACGTGCTATGTGTGAATTTTACCTTCAGTTGTGATGAATTTTGTGAAAAATATTGATTTTTGATACGTGAGTAAGGTTTTCAGTTTCTTCAACATTGAGGTGGCAAATGTGGCAAATAACTAAGCCAAACATCAAAGATTACTTGAAGCGCATCTTCATCGAAAAGAACAGTCGCCACCTGTCTATAAACTACGTCGATAAAGCAGTATTTCAACTCGCGCCCGTCTTGCTTGTATGCGTCGTCGGCAAAGCAGCGCCGTCCCCCGCCCCGCGGCGACGACTCCCGACCCCCTCCGACTCGACCCGAACGAACCCAGTGTGATCGAGCGATACACGCCGCGCGTACCTGCTCCCTACATAAATATAATGCGCCACGCTCCGCGGCTGTTATGAGACGAACGCTAACATTTTCCTCAAATTATCAGTGAAATAATGTAATAAACGGACTAAAGTTACAAGTGAACGTGTCGAAGTGCCTCGGTCTTTGTGGACGCGTTGTTTCCGAACCGCCGGCCGGCAGACGCTGCACGCGACAACGCTTCCAAAAAAAAACTAAAATCTCGATGTCAGTGAGCGGGAGGATTCTAGTGTCAGTGTAGTGTAGTTTTAAAATAGTTAAATGGGTAAACGTCGAGCAATGTTCGTATGAGGAAGAAAAGCAACCGGAACATTGTAAGTGTAAGAGCGTCCGCTCGGTGTTATTTCTGTTGTCAGAGCAGAAATGTGGGGTAGCTCGCCCCAGTACCCGGAGGTTTAAACGAGTGGGGCGGCCGCTGAGCGACCGACGGAGGTACGGAGGTCTATCCCTCGTATTCTCACTGTTTTTTTTACAATCCCGAACAGGTCTTTTTCGTAACCCCTTTTTTGTACGGTGCATTTTTTTGGAGGGAATGTTTACGAATCGATATCTTGTAGGTTATGAGTGCCTGGTACCGCGTACGAGGCACATCTTGCATTTCTGATAATAAACTGGTTTTGGTTCTTTTGGAGCTATAAATAATCACTGATTCACGCCGAGTTCCTCTTATGAAAGCAAAACTAAGAAGTTTTACATCGACCGATGACCAAAATAACATCGTGTAAATATTGCAAATAAACAAGAAATCAATAATTCGCCTGACAAGTTAAAAAAACTAGAACGCTGAGTCTGTTTAGGTAACCTCGAAACTAGTTTTGCGAGCTTACCTACAACTGGCCAGTGACGAAACTATTATTTGCACTAACCAGTAATATAAATGACGTCTAATTAAAACAAGAATAAGATAATGTACGACTGCTCTTGTAGTTCTGGCAAGCACCAACCCTCTGTTTGATACAATCTCATTGAAAGAGCATATTATTATCAATACTACATCTCCGCAATTAGACGTTTTTGAAGTTGATTGGTATTCATTTATACAGCTTTTTCACGTCTGTTCTATCTACATGATCCAATAACTCATCCTATGGGTATCTTGGAGAAAATGTTTTGATGGAGTGGGCTTGCCCAGCTCGTCTAATCAGTCATCAAATATCTGCATCTCAATCAAAACAATTGTAGATCATGATCTCAAACCCAAAAACAATTTTCTCAGTTCAGGACCAATGAGCACCTTTGAAGTTTTAAGAGCTAGGTCATTTTACTCCTGCTCCTTCAAGACCAATACCATGAAGAACCAAAGAAACCACCTGGTTTGGGACTTCTTTATTCATACACCACAGGGAACCTACAAAATCGCGTAAAGATTGTACGCTACGTACGTGGTTCCTTCTTCAAACAAAATCACACCTGTTTCGTCGTTGCCTCAAAGGCTAATCCCCAATTTGATTGAACTACGTCAACATGCCCTTACTCTCTGATGAACAGGTGATTCATAATTTAATCTCATCTCAGGCCTTTACATCTGTGCTAGATGATTTATACAGTATCAGGAGGCTTTCTGTGCCTACACTTAACCGAAAGTTGTAGTGCCTGGGTCATTGATTGAGCCCAGCACCCAAACCATCCTCTCAGCTTAATCGGCCTTGTCCACAGAAAAGACAACTCATCTATCATCATAATTTGGGTGTTACATGATCTGATATTGTCAATGAGGTTTTTGGTCGTCACGTAAAAGAGGTATAGTGACTAAATGCTTACGCAAAAGTGCCACGAAAACAAAAGCTTAACTAAATTATTGTGAGCAGCTCTAGTGCAAACATCCTTTTCAAATGGTCAAATGAAGGAGAAAATCCTCGAAAATGAAAACTAATCAAATACGTAGATAATTAGCTAAGAAAGCCCGATATTATAGCGTTAAAAGCACATTCTGCCAACGCATAACGTCAGAATAAATGTATTTAGAAGACCTAAAAATATCTAAGAGAATAGTTTTCCATACTCAAACAATAATAACTGTCTAGGACTTAGGACAAAAATTTGATGGCAACCGTTTACTCGTCCAGCTTCGTCGTTAAAATCTTGTAGAATGAAGATTGACACAGAATGACTTACACCCCATCTATTGATTTTGACGTCAATAATAATAATGCAGCCATGCGGATGAAATGCCATCTGTGAGGGGTTGAATAATGCAGTTTGGGTCAACTATTTACACATTCAAAAGTGTTGAAAAAGTTTCTGATGCGTAGTTTATTGATAGATGATAGTAATATTGACGATCTTGCTGTTCTAAATAATCATTTATAGATAAGACCTACAAAGCTTAATCTTGAGCGTGATTGTATGTCAGTGACCACTTCTGATAAGCGAATTTGTTATGCGAATTCACTAGACCATCTGAAGACAGTATTTAGACTTTGTAGTCTCGAAGGAACTGGAGTGGAATCACCTAGCTCGTAAGTGATCCCACTGAACTGCTTTTTGTCATAAATTGACGACTGCTATAATTGGAAATCGCAGCAGATGATGGCCCTCCAGCCTCCCACTAGATGGAAAGACGATTTTACTTACTTAAACCTTTGGCGCAGTGACCCAAAGTGAGTCTTGGCCGATACGAGAACTCGCCACTTTTTTCTGTCCAAAGCAGTTTCTTGCCAATTGTCGGATCGTAGGTCCCATATCGGCTTCCGTCCGAAAGACGATCTAGTAAAGTTTAACCCGCACACGATTGATAGCTTTGGAAATCGATGGGGGGGAGACCTAAATTCAACATAGACGCCATACGTGACTGAGATGATGATGATAACCAGAAACAATTTCATATTAATTTTTCTCTGAATAAAATGCTAGAAGCCTGTATATATATACTATGAATCAAAATATTCTACAGGTATTTGAATGAAATGCATTGACCGTGGAGCACCTGATGTAAACTGGTTTTTAAACTAACCCACTAGCATCATGTCAGTGTCTTATGCCCTTCTTCTTCTTGTCATCTCACTTGTTTTTTTGAACCAGTGTGGTGAACCTTGGCGAACCAGTTTCCTGTCTTAAACCCTAAAACAATGATTGTGAGCTTGTAACTATCTCTTTAGGCAGGGTATCTAAATCTTCAGGCAAAATTAAACGAAGAACAGTTATAATAGGGATTCACCTGCGACTTATGCCAACGCAATTGTTGACATACATTATAAAGCAAAATATCGCGCTAATTAGCGCAATTTGACACAGGTGAGTTCCTGTCATTAAATAGGTAGATCTATTATGTTTTGTGACCGCAGTGACCATCGTTTCGATGACTTCGTAGGTCATAAGATAGTTGTTCGAAAGAATTTATAATTACTAAGCTTATGCCGTCTAGTGCCTGTGGCGTAGGTGGCAAATTAGATGATGCATTCGAAGAGAGAGGGTAAAGCAGGGATAGCGTTATACCTACTTTAATTGAAAGAGATTCGACTCAAGCTTAAG
Source organism: Epirrhoe alternata (assembly GCA_963565295.1). Taxonomy (NCBI): domain Eukaryota; kingdom Metazoa; phylum Arthropoda; class Insecta; order Lepidoptera; family Geometridae; genus Epirrhoe; species Epirrhoe alternata. Next base: position 6,622,495 of record OY751402.1, read on the forward strand.
TGGAATTGGGCTGGGCATGTCTGTCGCATGCCAGGTGAGCTGTGGGCGAGGGTAGCCACCGAGTGGCACCCTGACCCAGCGAGAAGGCGACGCGGCAGACCGAGAAGAAGATGGCGGGACGACCTTGATAAATTTATGGTCGATTGGGAGAGCCTTACACAAGATCGTGACGTCTGGAGAGAATGTGGGGAGGCCTTTGCCCAGCAGTGGGACAGTAGCGGCTCATAATAATAATAATAAATAAACGACTCAAGATTGGAATAAGCATAAACTTGAGAATCCAACTTGAGAATCTTGAATATCCAAGCAAAATAATATTAACGGTTCAAGAAACGAAAGTAACATAGGTATTTCGAAAACTAACGTGCCGTTTCAAAATTGCAGTCACAGTTACCTACAGAGATTTTAAGCAACGGTTTCAAATTGACGATGAAGCTTTATGTCTTCGGCCTTGTTCGACGATGATCAAGTTTTGGCCTTACTTCATTTACTTTTAAGTTTATTGTAAAATTATTACCAAGATACTTGAATACTTTTATAAAAAAAAAAGCATTCAGAACTTAATGGTTCTATTGAGGGTCAAGACTTCAATATTCTGTCTAGAGAAGCATGGCAGTACCTTGATTATGTAATTCAATTAAATTCATTTATTTATTGCGATAATAGGTAGGTATGGGTAGGTAGGTATTATCAGGTGAACTTTTTTAGTTCTTCAAAAACACTTTCAAAAATCCTTAGTTGGATGTAGGTATACCGTCATATTGTTGTTATTTCCTATCATCGTAGATTCTTTACTGACTACCTAAGCTATCAATACGTGAGTTTGAACAGAAACTTCAACTAGGTCAATCATGATGACATGAAGGCTCATAATTATTGTTACTGATTCTTCAATGAAAACGTAATTATACGAATATTTTTTAAATCATAATTTTATTTAACAATACCAAATCATACAATAATAAGTTATGTCCAAGCCAGAGTCGCGGTAATCCTAGTAAAGGTTTTCATAATAGACGTAGGTAAAGAGAGTTTGGATAATAAATAATGCTGGACACTTTCAAACAGCATCATCTAGCCCCAAATTAAGCATAGCTTGTACTATGGGAACCAGATAACTGATATACATTTTTGTTTGTAAATACATAGGTACAGATTATACATAGAAACACCCAGACCCGATATAAATATTTGCAGATCATACAAACATTTATCCCACGGTGCGGATCGAACCCGCAATCATCTGCTTCTCAAGCAGGCTTTCACCCACTGCGCCACAGAGGTCGTCTAATTCGATCGGAGGGATGGATGATGTCTGTCTGCATCTTGAATAATATGGTTGAAGTGACAGTATCTTTATCCTTGAAATAATAGTATTTTTGAAGTAGGAAAGAGTACCTAACCTCGTGACGTATTTATTACAAAACGTTCCCAGTAACTACTCATTGCACAATCGAGATAACTGCGAGCATGATAGAACGCAGACGTTGAAGAGCCTTGACATGACGGCGCCTATCACTTTAACAGAACACCCGAGTTTTGATTGACAACCTTCATTTAAACACCTTGCATGGTGCCTTTCTAGGAGAATAGAATTACGTTTTGAAAATCTGATAAAAGTCTCAATAATACAATCATGTTTTTTAATACTACAAGACAAAACCAAGTGTGCCTTGAGCTCCTACGGCGAATGCATGAGTATGAGTAGTATTCAGTTCACAATATCTCAAAGACGGATTAGTCAGGTACCTGCCTACACCATTGCATGCTTACCCTTTCTATGAGAGTAGATTTTTGTTTTTGTTGGTAGATGATACCTACCCGTGTACGGAAATTTAATAAATATCAAAAATTTATGTCTTTTATTCAGTTTAAAATGCCTCGTATCCATTTAGACGTGCTTCTAACTACCCCCATATAAGTTTTCAAAGGACCTTAAATTCCTTAAAATTTTGTCTACTGTGCTACAGGCATAAAGTCGTGCGTGTATTTTTTTGCATAATATATATTAAAATTTTCTCTCAAAGTGTACGCAAGGATAATGCAGTAGTAAGGGGTTGGTTGATCCAAGCTATAACACCTCCAAGGCCAAGGCGACCGTTTCTGACTCACAAGTACCTGCGCAGACGCAAAAACACGGAGCCGAAGTGAGATGTTCAGGCATTTTATGCACACGATGACAATTCGGGACATTTTAACAGCAAAATGGCGAAGATTTTATTACCTTGGTTTGTTTTAAGATTTATAAAGATCATTAAATTTTAACCCAATTTCGCGAACACGGTTGATTTAGCATAACTAGCTTTCATCCGCGGCTTCACTCGCATTTATATGTAGAGTACCTAACCTACCTGTTTTAATTTTCAAAATTTGATCAACTGGTCAAGGCTTGATTTAAACATGAACATACCTAAAAACTTACAGATACTATTAATATAATAAAGCTGAAAATTTTTGAGTTTGTTTAGATGTGTGGATATTGGATGTTTAGTATGTTTGTGTTTCAATCACGCCTAAACCAGTTCGGGCAAACCAACCCAACCGATTTGGATGAAACTCGGAATAGGTGTAGAGTGACCTGGAATAGCATATAGGCTATTCAAAATGTTGGTACCACGCGAGTGAAGCCGCGCGCAGAAACCAGCACTTAATGCATATTCGTAGGAAGGGATAGTACCTACCTACGAGTACAGTATGCAAGCAAGACATTCCATTGCCCGTACTGAAGGATTCCTTCTACTGACCAAAATAACCTTTCTGATAAAAAAACAAGATAGCACTAACTAGGCCTATTTTACGATTTCAACTCATTTTAATTTTGAATTTCAATAAAACTCAAAATATTTAAAAATTCGGTTACAACCGTTTGTGTATTGACGGTCAAAAATATTAGGAATTGCTACCGGAAGTATCATTTGCGCAACTGTAAAAATGAAACGTACAAAGCAAATAAAATAAGAATAGGTAGGAATAAACAGTTGTGGGTTCGAGTCCCGGCCGTGCATCAATGGATTTTGCGTTTCGTAAAATTATATGCGCTTTATCACGAGCTCTGAACGGTGAAGGAAAACATCGTGAGGAAACCAGTTAGTATTGTAGGCAGCGATGGTCTTGCAACCTGTCACGTATGGAATACTAACTTCTGCAAGATGTGGGCATGTCTAATATTTGGACATGCCTCTGACTACCTTAGACATTTTCAAAGGTTCTGGAATATAAAAGATCTGAGAGAATGTCTACTGCGCCTTGGGGATACACTCGTGACCCTGTTTACGTTTTTTTTACATTTTACTAAGCTCTACAATATTACGTAAAAAAACAAAAAGGCGCAATATGGCGGCCAGAACTATTCGTCCTTGACTGGAGGTTTTCGTAGGAGTAGGAGTAGTAGTAGGTATTTTGTTAGTGCCGCAGCAAGCAGCTAACATAGCGTAAGAAATTTTAATGTTTGTGTAACAAACACAATTTTATGTTACTCACTATTTTTGCGATGTCCTTCCAGGACTCATGCGTTAGTAACTTAGTACCTACACCTTTATTTTATGACCTATTGTACTTGTACACACACATGAATGCAATAAATATGTTGAATTTGAATTTGCCTAGCCTAGACTGCCACAAACTTATGGACCGGGTGGCCGAAAGAGGAACTAACGAATTTTACTCAAATTATTTTTTCTGCCAACACTAAATGCGACAACAGCGCCTCTCTCACCCGGTTCAGATAAGTTTTGTGGCAGTCTACCTCACTTCTACCTGTAGCCTTATTCTTCTTCTTCTTCTATTCAATGGCAACTAGTCTCAGATATCTACTATATAAAAATAAGTCGGGTTTTCCTTCCTGACGCTATAACTCCAGAACGCACGAACCGATTTCCACGGTTTTGCATTCGTTGGAAAGGTCTCGGGCTCCGTGAGGTATAGCAAAGAAAATTCAGGAAAAATCTGGTGGCATCTGCTGGGTTTGCTAGTTATATTATAAACTGTAAGTAGTATCAGAATAATTTTGCCAAATAAGTAGGATTAATGTATAAATGACTGACTGACTGACGTGCAGTCAAAGGTTTTGAACAAAACACGGGGCGCGGCGGCTTGTTTCATCAAAACTGCAATGAAAATCTTTCAATTCAATTCAAATTCGTTTATTACTTGTGTTGAACGGGTTTGTATAGTATTAAGTACCAAATATTATCACTAGATGGCGCGATTAATAATGTCCAAATCCTGAATCGCGCTGACGAAAACGCGCGGCGAATGATGTCGTGCAATTACATATTTGTATTTTATCAGACCTCTATAGTACGGAATTATATGCTTTAGTTACTGTATCAGAGTGTCTCATTTGAAGACCTTGCTGGTCACCCATCCTACCCACTCGTCAGGCTATAAGTACGTCGTACATTTTGGTCCTTCGAGACGGAGACCCACTGTATTGGGGAACCGTGTGTGATGCCTGTGCCCTTGGAAATGGGCAAAGTGGGTTCCACTTAGATGGAAATTTTAGTGTTGGTGACGTGAAACGGAGAAGCGGCAGGGGCGTCAATTCAGGCGGGAGTTGCACGCATTATCAGCAGCGTCGTGCTCAGGAGGGAGCACGGTGTTCAGCCGCGCCGGTCAACCACAGGGGATCAGCAAGCAGCAGCGGGGGCCAGCTCAGGAGGGAGCTTGGCCACAGATCAGCAGCAGGGGTGCCGACTCAGCCGAGTTAGGCACGAAGCAATCAATTACCGGGACAGTGATCGGATCAAACACAGGAAGGACTTTGGATACACATCAAACTGGGTGATATGAACATTTTTATCTTTTTAGTAGTGAAGTTTTAAAGTCAGTGTCAAATAGGGACTTGTAGAATTTTCAGTAGTTAGTTTTTAGACTTAGAATAGTTTTAAGAAAAACGTTCCGACGGGGAACCTATGTCCGATTTTCAAACTTTTTTCAAACACTTAAAATAATTTCGTGAAAATATTTTGGGACTTAGAATATTTTTGCAATTTGGAAACAATATTATCTCTTTAGTGTATCTTAAACTTAATTGTGTTCAGCTTCAAATTTAGTAAATTATCATTACTTTCTTTCTTTTACATTGTTTAAATTTTATCAAAATGGATTCATTCATATTGAGGCAAGAGATCACATTCAACAGCATTGTAAAAGCACGCACAAACTTTCTGAAAACTCCAACAGACAGAATGAATAAGTTTTATCTTGAGACTAAACTGGAGTCTTTGGAAATGATGTGGGTTCTGTTTACAGACATTCACAATGATTTTGTAGCAAACTGTGATCCCAATGAGTTTCTATCTTCCTCATATGTGATGAATGATATTTATGGTCAGGCAGAGAAAATGTATCGTGAATTGAATTGCATGCTGAAAGACCCACATCAATATTCGTGTAAAAATGTAAACGTAAAGGTACCAACCCGTCACGCGTTTGATGACAATTGCGAGTTTAACTCTTTGGGCGACAGGCAAACAGCGAACCATCAGGGAAGCTTGTCAATGAACTGCGAACAGGAACAACAGTCTAATTCTCATCATCATCAACCTACAAGCACCGAAACAACTGAATCAACAACTAGGAAACAAACTGAAAACTCACTCATCGGGAACATATCACCAGGGAAAACAGCTAAGTCGGTAGTTAGTTTCATATCAAGTAAAGTCACTTCATCAGGGAAACCGATTTCATTATCATCATCTCCAGAGAAATCAATATCAAGAGACACTCATATTATCGGAGCGTTGCTTACACAGGGAACTCAATCAACAAAAGCAACCGCTCTATACTCGGGATCGAAGCAGGTCTCAGTAAGGGGAGTAGTCTCAGGCTTGGAAGAACACACAGAGCGATCTTCCAAACCTAGGGTCAAGCTGGAGATGACATCTAAGAGCAAGTCACCATCGACGAAGAAATCTGCGGGGACACATTTATCACAGAATACCACAGGAGGGTGGATTCTACCAAGGGAAGTGTCAAATATCAAACATCAAGAAGCAATCTTATCTGGGCATATCAATCACAAGCGATTTGGAAAGCTAGAAGCAAAGCATCGAGACACCCATATCAACAGAGCGTTGCTTACACAGGGTACACAAGCACAAGCAACGGCTCTATACTCGGGATCGAAGCAGGTTCCAGTAACGGGAGTAGTCTCAGTCTTGGAAGAACACACAGAGCAATCTTCCAAACTCAAACTGGATATGACATCAGAGAGTAAGTCAGCAATGACGGAGGAATCAGAGGGGACACGTTTATCAGAGAATACCACAGGAGGGTGGATTCTACTATGGGCAGTGTCAAACATCAGGTATCAAGAAGCTAACTTATCTAAGAATGTGAACATGAAAAATATCAATCAAAAGCAATTTAAGAAATTAGAAGCAAAGCATAAAACAAACAAGAAGCAAGAACTTACCAAGGAGGAGTTTCTCATAGAAGCACAAACTATCCAGGAACAAGACGGGAAACACATCGTAGAGTCGACAGCTGAACGCGAACATCTGAAAGCAGAGAACTTCAAGAGATTAGCAGAGGAAGATTGGAAACAAGCAAACAACATGAAAGCTGAACATCAAATAACAATGGAGGAATACTCACACAGCGGCAACACGGAGATGAAACCGGGAGACGAGCTTAACAAAGTCCAGGATAGATTCAACGTGACCTGTAATCAAGGGGATGGTGCATCAGCGAGCAAAGGTTTAGGGCATCTTATCAATCTGGAGCAGGGAAATCAAACAGACGAAGCAGCTCAACGAATGGCACAGGAAAACGCAGCAAGCTACCTGGCAACTGAAAAGGAACAAACATACTGCAATGTGGGCGGCCCCCTCGCTTTCTATTCGAGAACTGAAACAAATCCAACTGAGTTCAATGTGGGCGGCGCTCTCAGTTGCTGCATAGACACTGAAACAAGTTATCAGACAACTAAGATTGATCTAACAGTGCTCAAGGTGGGCGGCCATGTAACCAAAAACGTAGCGAAGCAAACTGTATTCAAACATAGCAGTTCTCAACTGAAACCTGAATATCAAGAAGGGATCAACGATCGTAGCGAAGAGCAGTCAAACACGAAACAAACATCTAGGGAGCGTATCTGTAAAAAGGAAAAGTTAGAGCAAGCAAATAACATAATAAAACTGAGGGATCTTACCTGGAACACAACGAACGAAGCACACGCGAAGCTGTCACATGTAGGGGAACCTGAAACGAGAGAAATATCAGAAGCAATTTGGAAACAGGTATTATCAAGCAACGTGATGCAGAGTGAGAAAGCCAGGCAGATCAAGGGAAATCAAGCAACCAATCTAGAAGGGAAATTGTTAGCAAATCGAAGCAGAAGGATCAAGGCAAATAGTCGTGGAATTAACTTAGTAGTGCAAAAGAAGCCTAACAGAAACAATGTAGAAGGATATTTATCAAATGAAACGGAAACAGCTATGATATTTTGGATCAAGGAACATTACGAACTGAACTCTGGCAGGGGTATGGCAAATAGGAACAGCAATGGGTTATTATCAAAGAAGAACGACGGCTTACCTTTGGCGAGCTGGATGCTTGGTCGGGTGAAGATTAAACTTTGTAGTTGATATCATAGCGAGGGTTGTATCTCAACGTAAGCAAACTTGTAACATAGTAACAGGGTCTTAACTAAGTTCTTCTTTTATCTTCAAGCAAGAGGATCTCGTTATCATAAGTCAAAAGTATGATTTAGTTTAAAAGTTATATTTTATGTTACAATTTGTTGATTTCTTTCAAGTGTATTTTATCTAGTAACATAACAGGCATTTATCTAGGGTGTAGTGTAGGTTCTTATTTGATTTGGGTTTTTATCGATTGGTTTTTATCTGAAATGTTTAATTTTGTTATGTCAACTTGTGAATTTATTGTTTTTATATCTTAACGTAACTGTCATAAATAGTAGTAGGGTAAATTTATCGGGACTTTTAACATTTTCATAGCATGTCTATACTCAATTATATCTTAGCGGGTTATCAAATTATTAAGGACAAAATCAGTTTGTCCTTAGTGGGCGGTATGTTGAACGGGTTTGTATAGTATTAAGTACCAAATATTATCACTAGATGGCGCGATTAATAATGTCCAAATCCTGAATCGCGCTGACGAAAACGCGCGGCGAATGATGTCGTGCAATTACATATTTGTATTTTATCAGACCTCTATAGTACGGAATTATATGCTTTAGTTACTGTATCAGAGTGTCTCATTTGAAGACCTTGCTGGTCACCCATCCTACCCACTCGTCAGGCTATAAGTACGTCGTACAACTTGCAACCTGCCACGTTTCGTCAAATTATCATCCCAATAGAGCTCCCTTAGATGATCAAACGCGGCCGCTGAGCTCCCAAGTCCAGAATCGGGTTTAAATGTCAAAATGAAGCCTTCAAACTAACAAGCTTATTTACTACATAGGTACATAAATTAGGTAGGATGTCTACTCTACTAAATTCAATTCAAAAGCAATACGACATCGCCGCTCAGGTACCAGGCGCACATAACCACGCAGCAGTTCAAAAATAGACCCAAATGTACAAATAGGTAGAATGCACCTGCAACCTGCAAGTTTATGTTTAGAATTCAATGGCGCCACTGTCCATAGAGTAACACGGCTAAAATCAGAGGCAATATCGGGAAAATGGTGGGGAGCACCCAAACAGGGACGGATGAACAAAGGGTGCACGTGGCTGAGATGAGAATGCTGGATCTGTGGAGTGACGCGAATGGACAGAGTAAGAAAGAGTGAATGAGAAGATGAGGAGCAACAGGCTAGCGTGGTATGCATGTAATGAGAAGGGAATGTCATGTGACGGAGAGTACTTGGTATGAATGTGGATGGATACGAGTAGAGATAGGCCGAAGATGTGGATGGATTGTGTGAAAGATGAGAGTAAGAAAGGAGTGAGTGCTGAGATGAATAAATGTTGTGCCGACCCCACATAGAGTGGGACAAGGGTAAGAAGATTATGAGGTCACCCTTGATCGCTCCCTAGATCGCCTCGTATGTAGGCAAATCGTAATCGATTTTGCCTACACACGAGAAGTAGCCGATTTCATCCCCACCATCACTCTCCCGAGTTGATTGATTTTAGTAGCCACAACAAAATTAAAAAAAAAACTCAAATAAGATTCCTCTTGCTGTTACTAGATGGCGACACAGAGCAAAATAGATCGATCGATCATTCGATATGCGGAATTATAATCTTGGTACTTGTTATTATTTTCAAAATAATGTTATACTAGTAATCCCATGGTCCTTTAATAAGAAATTGTTATACAGGGTGTAAAAAGACGTCTACCGAAGCCGAAAGGGGTAGGTACTGCATCCCAACACAACCAAATCCAAAAGGATTTTCCGAAAAAATCATTATATCCAGAGAAAACTGCGTTTGAAGAGTACTGTTTGCGTATGTTCTGAGCGCGTTTTTTCACGTAGATATAAATTTTTTTATAAATGAAATTATTAGGTCTTATTATGTTGTAATAGTAGTAAATAATCGAAAATAACATAAAATGACTAAGCTAAGTAAAATTTTTTTTGTGTTTTTTTTCACTAAGTATGTTTAGAATCATGGTCTGAATGCAACCCCTCAGTTTTCGGTTGTCTTTTTACACCCTCGTATGAAGGAAAAATAATTCATAGTTTTTGTTTAGATGTTTGTATAATTGTGTTTCAATCACGCTCAAGTGAACCGATTTGGATGAAACTTGGAATAGGCGTAGATAGTGACCTGGAATAGTATATAGGCTTTTCCAAGTTTTGGTTACACGCGGGCGTAGCCGCGCGCAGTAGAAAAAGATTTATAGTGAAAATGAATTTTGAAATAAACTTTTTCAGTGGGCAATGGCTGATTATTTCACAAAATATAGCATCAGGTCCGCAGTCTACCTTGAAAGTTCAGGGCTAGAAGACACCTATACGTAATCTATAGGTATCTCGGTATTAAAACACGCGACTACGCTTGCACGCAAGCCAAATGACAGGTATAAGATATAATACATGATACCTACCTATTTTAGTGACACCAAAGTTTTTTTTTACATATCTAACTTGGTATGGTGATAGTTGCAATTGATTTGTATTTGGCAAAACAATTATTCATCTCTACGGTTGAATCTCAAAGTGGAATAGATTTAACCTGATCGCACACTTGTCCGCGCAGTACGCGCCGCAGTAATTTTTCTATACAAAAAATGCTGATGACGTCAGAAAATGACGTCAGCAGCGGTCGGCTCGGCTGGACTGTGTCCTAGACTGTCTGAAATCTGGCTGGTGGTCTAGCTAGTGGTAGCGTGTTTTTTCGTGGTTTTGAATCCGGTCATGGTCCGGTCATATTATGCACTGTGCCAGTAGGTAAGGTACTCTCAAACGGTGAAGGAAAACATCATGAGGAAACCGACTTGATAGTGAGTGACCAGTGGACAGGATGGCTTTTTAGCAATAGTTATTCTGGTTTGGCGCTGTTTTAAACATTATTTTTGACATTGACAGATGTCGGTGGGGCTCCAGCGGCGCGTCCCGGCGCTGGACGAGGCAGCCGGCGTGCCCCCCTCCTGGAAGACAGCCGAGCCGCCGTTCCCCTCCTTCGCGCCGCCCGCTGGCTCCCCCGCGGGTCCGGCGTTCTCCGCCTCGCCAGCGCCGTCCACGCCTGGTTTCTCAGGGCCGTACGCGGCGCCGGGACCCTTCGGAAGTCCCTCGGCGCGGCCGGGCTCGGGGGGCGGATTCCCTCCCGGCCCGCCGCCGCAGCAGCACTTCCCCGGGCCTGGGTTCGCGCCCCCAGGCTCGCCCTTCCACCCCCACCCTCCACATCCGCCTATGCCGCCGCATCCGCATATGATGGCGCCACTACCACCACCGGTTGACAGGTATGTTTATTGTCACTATAATTTAAAATACTACTCATATTCTCATTCTTATTAGGTACTTTCATGAGGAACACCACACCGTTCAAAACGCCCTAAGGGGGGTTGGTGACGATGACCATACAGTAAAATGCATTTATTTCACATCATATATCCTAGATTGTCTAGAATCTGGAAATCTTGTACCATGAAGCATGCAGGGCACAAAATTTTGAACCTAAATTGCGGTCGCTTCGCACTTCGAAACCGAATTCGGTTCAGATGACGGACCTGAAAAACGAATCTTACTTAAAATCTTACCATGAAACGAATTTGAATGATCAGTGAGAAGTGATAAAGGAACATTGCTGTGGGTGGAGTGAAAGAAGATGTAGTGATTAGTGATGAAGATTTTGAGCAATACAATAATGAGATGGTTTGGGTATGTAGAGGACATGAAATGTCCTTTAATCACAGGACTTTCTTCAAGCTCACTTTTGTGTATGAGGCCAGCGAGAGTGTATGGAACTGCTATAAATATGGATGGGTGTACCTATAAGTAATGAGAAGAGCCTGATCAAAAGTGTGCTTGTATGATGTTAATAATGAGAGTAAATGAGACGGAAGATGTGTCAGGATCGTAGCAAGTAAAAATCTGTGATGCCTATCCCGATACGACTTAGGCGCCTTCAAGAAGAACCTATTCCTACCTCAAAGGCCGGCAACGCATCTGCAGTGCCTCTTGATGCTGCAGTTGTCTGCGGGCGGTGGCAATCACACCATCAGGTGTGCCACTTGCTCGTTTGCCCCCTCTTCCATAAAAAAAAACGTATTGTGAGCGGTTTGGTCAGTACCTAATTGGATGTTGAGCGCTAGTGGCATTATCGGTTGCATGGGAGGGCACGTCGATGAGCCATGGCGAGACAGAGGCTTAAAAATTCCGTCACGAGTTATCATACGAACTTACTTCAGACATGAGTAGAATTCGTCTCGCCACCGTCCATTGGTCTCCTGTGTTCGTTTATAATTATGCATTATCTACAGAAATTCCACTATTATCATTTACAATGTCAAAGATCACGATTTGCGTATTTATTTAACGTATCTTCTGAAAGTCTGTAGTACCTACATGGGAAAGATAGGTACTACAGCGATAGAGGTTCATGAACAATTGGAGATTTTGAAGCTTTATTTTCATCATCATAATTTCCTTGCCCATATCCCACTTTTATGTGGGGTCGGCACAACAGGTTTTCCTCTTCCACTCCGCTCTATCAGCCGTCATCTCAACACTCACTCCTTTCTTACCCATATCATCCTTCATAGTCCATCAATCTTTTCTTTGGTCTGCCTCTTCTGCTACATCCCTCCACATTCAAACCTAACATTCTTCTCGTTATTTTTAGCTTCATTTTCATCGTTGTTTATGGGAAAATTGCCTATTTTTTTCACAATTAGTAATGATGCAAAGAATATGCAATAAAACCTACGGTTGTATCTAAAACCCAACGACTTCGATTGAGACGGAACATACTTCGGCTCGTAATGAGTATGGAAAAGTAAGCCGAAGTATGTTCCGTCTCAACTATCGGCCGATTGAAATTCTGCAGTCTGTGAGGGATCGATCAAAATAAATGTTCATTCAACAGTTTACAATAAAAACTTATTCTATAATTTTGTAATTTTTTAAACCACACAAGAAAAGTTTCTCGCACGCGAGCGGCGAAAAATCGTATGCGATTATCCCTCGGCAAAACTCGCCATTCGAGTCTCGCCTGCGGTTGTTTACATTTTGACAGAAACTCGTATTATTCAAGCGATTCTCGAATGCGAGAGGCGAGGCTCGAAGTATTTGTTTACACTAGGTGATGAGCCTAGAAGAAATCGCCACTCGCATGCGAGGAACTCTCCTTGTGTACCTAACAGCCGCTTTAGGTTCATTGAGAAATGAAAAGTCTTATCAAAATTTTCGATTCCGACGACATTCGAACCCGCAACGATCAGACGATCCTCCTAAAGCCTAATCGTTGCGGGTTCAAATCCCGGAATCGAAAACTTTGATAAGACTTTTCATTTCTCAGGGACGTAGGCTACTTTTATCCCGAAAAAATGAAAAAATCCCGAGGGATCGCGGTCGACACCGCAGGAGCGCAGCATTTCGGATAAAAATATGTCAAAATAAATTAGGTAAGTATGTCAAATAGATGCCAAATCTCATAATCTTCCACAAAGTAGATTTTAAAAAAGTACAACATTCATTTTTTACCTTCAAGTAAATATTTCGCAGCGCCATCTAGCCTCAAACTAGGGTAAAAAATACGTAAAACAAAATGAAAAAATATTTGTTTTATTTGAAGGAATTGCTACTACTGTTTTGTTTCTCGGTTCATATGAATTGTTCAAGTCCACAAAATTGACTTCAAGTTAATTACTAGATAATAATGATTTTTTTAAAATACCACAGTTGGTAAAATCGCAAAATTATACTCGTAGAGCATGGAGCGCGGCGGGCGCGGGCCATAAAACTGTGTTTGTGTGCGTGCACAAATAAATGTAGGTGAGCGGCTACGTATATTGTACGTAGAGTCAGCAATGGTGGCTTCATTTTTGACAGATACATATCATCTGTCATTTTTGAAGTGAAAGTCTTCTTTTGGCGCGTTGGCGCGTTTTTTAGATAGGACTAGAGGGTTTTTTTTCGCCATTTTAGGAAGAAGCTATTTTATTTTCTTTTTCTTGTTTTACTAGGTTTTATTATGTAATTTCGGTGGTATTTTACTAATAAAGCCTTGGATTCGTAACAGGAGATCTGGCAAAGGGGAGTATTGAAGAAGATTTTTGGAGTTTTGAAGAAAACAAGCCACCGTGTTTTGTTCTAAATCAGTGACAGGACTGACTGAATCAAACTCAGTCACGTGACTCTTAAGCCAGGTCTCCTGCGACACTGTTTTGTGTTTTCAACACCAAACATCGAACAAAATATGGCCATGGCCTTACTTTTTTGTATATAAAATTTTATCCAAGGCAGACGGAAAACGTGTTTTGTTAGAATGTTTTGTTATTAAAATAACTTAATTTGATACTTGATACTGACCACTTAACTAGCTGTGCTTCCTACTAATTTTGATGTTCTCATACTTATAATGAATTTGCCGTCCTTTTCCAGCGTCAATACCAAATATTATAGTTATTATTATTATTCAGTTTTAATAATCTGTGCACTAATAATAATAAATAAATAAATAATGCTGGACATTTCACACAGCATCATCTAGCCCCAAACTAAGCAAAGCTTGTACTATGGGAACCAGATAACTATATTCAAAAACTTAATTCGTTTCGAAAACTATCACAAAAATTCATAATTACTAATTCATTTCTGTGCTATCCGTACTCATCCACCCCGAGTACGATCTATCTATATGTATTATATATTTGTTAGTACCGCTCCGACCACCGTAACCTGACCCGTAGCGTCCCGCGCGCCTCGACTATCACCCAGCAATAAAGGGCGGAGGGGTGACATTACAAAGGTCTACTCTGACCGGTTGGTGATACGTACATAAGTAAAGATTGTATGGTAGACGGCTCTCGGGCCGAGTTGAGTGTCGTCTGCCGCGCTCCACGATCAAAATCGTTCGAAATTCAAAATGAAATTTTGACGTTTTTTGTTTTGAATGTTGAAAGAATTCTATAATGTTATGTCACTGTCAAAAAGCGTTATTCAGTTGGATCAAGAACTAGGTAGGTGTTTCTATTACTTTTCCTTCGCGACCAATACCAATAATAATTGGACAATATTTTTAATAGTCTCCAATAATTAGGTACTTAACTTACCTTCTATCTGTCATTAGCCTGCTTACCATAACCATCATATCTACATTATGAGAAGAATAAGGTAAAAATACACAGACGATTTTGATTATCCCTAATGTTTTTCAAGTCTGATCCATAATACCATAAAAAAACATTAGCACTCCAGGAAAGGTAAACTTGAACGGTTCTAAACTTGACAAATAACCCGGTGTCGGTGACCTTTTCGAGGTGAATCCAAGAATTTTTTCTCATCTCAAAACTGCCGAACGCGCCTAAAAAAGTTTTCACTTCAATAAAATCTGAAGGACAATCTAGAGAAATAATGCCAGACTCATCTGCAACAAATTTCGCTAATTAATGTATGGCATGTTATGTCAAAAATTGCGCTTATTAATGACGCATAAGGCTTCAGCCGTGTTTGACAGACTTGGACGAGTGGGGTATTAGTGCCTCGACTTTTATAGTTATAGGTTCGAATGTCGGTTGTGTTTTAATGAATTTTTTGTTTTGGAAAATTATGAATTGTTTAAAAAATAACATAAAATAAGTCAATCAGCATGTAGGTAAATTTATATGTTTTGTTGCTCTCAACAGTAAATGAAAACATGGAGAAGTTAGTATTTTTATAGGCGGCGATGTGCTTGCAACCTGTCACGTATGCTTGCCCATTGTGCCACTGAATTTAGACTTAAGTTTTTTTAATTTTGTAATTTATATTAAGGTGTAACAATAAAGAATTATCTATCTATCTTGCTCCATTGAAATGTTTAGTGGACCAAAATATACACCCCTATTTTTTAATTACCAAAAAAATTTTAAACATGATCTCGGTGTCTGTTGCTGATCACATTTATGTAGTTTAAACTGAAAAAAAGAGAAAAAAAATTATAACTTAAAAAGGAGACGAGACGAGTCAGACATGGATTTATGATAGCTACCTACTGGTGTTTTACTGACTGGAGATGATACGAGAATATAGTTACAATGAGAGTTTGTCGCGTACAAACTCTCATTGTAACTATATTCTCGTAACTTATAATGTTGTCTGTAGTACTTATTTGTACAGTTTTCATAAAATTTTGTTCGGTTTTGGTTGACTACAATCCTCGATAACTTTGTGATAGTTAAATAAAAAAAAGTTTTGACCATGCCATTATCATTTTCTGCATCTACTGCAACTGTCCTTAATTTTTTTTTGGTAGTCAGAAAATAGCAGTGTATAGGTATAGGTATTTGATTCGACGATCCCTTAAGACAATCATAATGATCTTATGCTTCCTATAGACCTGAGATCTTAGGACTAAATTATCTTGTTTTGTTGTTCTAGCTACATGAAGGGTTATTGGCTACCAGCTCTAGACCCAACAGTGTCGCTAATTGTTTACTCATAAATTATTTCGGGTTGTACCTACAGTCTTCTTCTTCTTAGTGGTTTCACTCTTGACAGAGTGGTCGTGGTCAGGTCGGGAGTTGCGTGGCTCGCGTCACAATTCTGCGCCATTCGTCTCGGATGGTGGTCTTTCTGGTGCTAATGAGTGCACCAGGGGTCCAGCGCTGCCTTCACTTGGTCCGTCCATCTCATTGGAGATATACCTCGTGGCCTACCCTCAATCTTTCCGTGAACCACAAGACGTTCTATGGATAGTTCTCCACACATTATACCTACAGTACAATGCTATTAATAGCCAAAATATTTGAAATTTTGAAAGCACGTTGTAGGGTTTTCCTGTCACGCGTAATCAGCGCTGTTAGCATACTCTTTATTACAATGAGCTAAGGATACTAATGTCTCAGCAGAATTTGCGCTGCTGTACAATCAGTATCCTTACTACATTGTAATAAAGACCATGTTTTCTATCAGCACGGTCAGGGTGACAGGAAAACCAGCATCAGGAGCTAACTCTTCTAGTGTACATCATATGTTATGATTTATTGATAACTAGTTGATCCGCGAGCTCGCCAAATTCCGTGCCGACTGGACTCTATTAGCACGGGAGAGGGACGAATGGGGGGAGGCCTTTGCCCAGCAGTGGGACATGAAGGGCTAATATATAATAAGTTGATCCGCGGATTTACTCGCGGTCCAATAGACACTTCACCTTTTCTGGATAAAAAATATGCTATCCAGACTAAAATCTATCTCAGAGTCAAATTGCATTCAAAATTCAGTAGTTATTGCGTTACAGAGTAACGCATATTGCGTTACAGAGTAACGCATATTGCGTTACAGAGTAACGCAATAACTTCTGTATAATACGGGTCCACATTATGAAGGTGGATGGTTATACCGGTAGGGGTAGGCCTAAGAAAAGATGGATGAACTGTGTGAATGCGGATATGTTAGTGAAAGGAGTGAGTTCTGATATGACGAGTGATAGAGGGAAATGGAAGAAAGAAACATGTTGTGCCGACCCCACTTAGTGGGATAGGGCATAGGGCAGGAAGAAGAAGAAGAAGAAGAATACGGGTCCACATAATATACCTCCTATTTTCATTAAGAGATGTAGTTCTGCCTTCTCATTGCCACTAACTATCATTTTCAATCGCTTGATATTTGGAAATCATCATCTCCCTGCCCTTTTCCCACATGTGGGGTCGGCACAACATGTGTTCTTCCATTCTCCTCTATCAGCCGTCATCTCAACACGCTCCTTTCTTACTCATGTCATCCTTCACACAATCCATCTTTTCTTTGGCCTACCTCTACTCGTGAATCCATCAACATTCATACCAAGCACTCTCCTATTTACATGTTATTTGGAAATGTTTTAATTTATATGATGTGGTATACTAATGAATAAATATACACCCATTCTCAAAAATGTTTGCATTAAATGATAAATATCCCCTTGTTACCTTAGTCTATAGTTACTCGGTGTACAATTTCTAACAATTTGACTGATTCATTCCCAAAGTGACATTACAAAGCTAATGTCACATTGAAAGGACACGCCTTCGTACGCTGTGTACCTACCTAGTCTACAGACTAGAGATATGCAGCCAAATATAGTTTGCCTGACTACTACTAGGTATACTAGATATTTATAGTGTCAGGAGGTCTATGCCTACACTGAATGGGACGCTGTGACGGGACATTGTTTGAGATGGAGGCTTGCAGCACCTAAACCATCCTCTCAGCTTAATCAGGCCACAGGAAAGACGTCAATACGTGTGGAGCTGACTAAGCTGCGGGTTTCCTCACGATGTTCCCTCACTGTTTAGGGCAAATTTTTCGCAAAATCCATTGATGCATAGCAAGATTAGAACCCACGACCTTCGGA
Source organism: Epirrhoe alternata (assembly GCA_963565295.1). Classification (NCBI taxonomy): domain Eukaryota; kingdom Metazoa; phylum Arthropoda; class Insecta; order Lepidoptera; family Geometridae; genus Epirrhoe; species Epirrhoe alternata. The sequence continues at coordinate 6,640,455 of OY751402.1, forward strand.
TTGAAAGTCGAGGCACACCATTCGGCCTACACGGCTCAGTCTATAGTTGTTGGTAATAATTATATCAGAAGAATAAAGATAGGGAATTTGATTGAAGCGCTCGTGGTCGTGCTTGCTTAGTCATTCTTGATAGATCTTCGAAGTTAAGCAACGTTCGAAACGGTCTGTAAGTGGATGGGTGACTGCCAGTGGCATTATCAATATCAACTGAGCGCTTCCGTGCTTCGGAGGGCACGTTAAATTGTCGGTTCCAGCTAGTTATCGTTTAGCCATGACGGAGGCCTTAAGGCGGCCTAAAGACTCCGTCGATTTGACTACTGACTCATACGAACTTACTTAATATTGCTAGGATAGTAAAACAGGGCCAAGACTGTATCCAAGTCGCGGTAGACATTCTCTCAGATCTTTTATAGTCCAGATCCTTTGAAGATGTCTAAGGTAGTCAGAGGCATGTCCAAATACATATTTGATACATGCCCACATCTTGCTAGGATAGTTGTAATAATAAACAGATGATTATAAAGAGGGAATTTGAGAATGCGATGGAAACAAACGTAGCCAGTGACTAACTAGTTAACCTATATTCTACCGCGGCTAGAGGGGCGAGCACGTGAGGGGTGGCAAGCGCAGCGGCGCTATCTTGGTCCTCGCAAAGTCAATGGCATTGTATTTCAGTTAAGAGTAGTAGGTACTACTGCTCCATTTGCGACTTAACGCGTTCAAAAGTGACATGACATATTCGACAGAAAATGTATGGATTTTATGTCAAATATGTCACTTTTTAACGCGTTAAGACGCAGGTGGAGCAGTAGCATAAGATGCATAAATTTTCTTAACGCGTTCAAAAGTGACTTATTTGACAGAAGTCGAATATGTCACTTTACGCAGGTGTAGCATTAGAGTTAATTAAACGTTATTTTCATTTCATTTCATTTTATTCCATAATAACAAAATGCATTGCATGCGGAAATACACAGTATATAATAAAAATTTAAACATGTCAAAAAACGAAAACAAATCTAAATATAAACTTAATACTTATATAGATTGAATGCATTCCAAAAATTGTAAGTAGGTATTTCAAAATTACCGACATTCACCGATCCGTATTGAAAATAAGCATTGGTCTATTTATTAGTTTATATGAGTTTTGGCCAACTTCAGTGACAGAGTTTTTAGGCCGCCAAGACGTCACTGTACTTCAGTGGATCTGAAAAACTCAAAGAGCTTATGATATTTCTGGTGATGCAATCTACACCAAATTAAATAAAAAACTATATCAGAAATAAGTAGGTAACTGAAAGACAGAGTTACTATCACGTTTACAATACCTGCAGCTTCGATCCGCGATTTCCTCGAGAAAAATTTTTTCGGGATAAAAAACTCATAAAGCATTTAGCGTCTTACCATAGAACGTGACATAAAGTTATTCCGGAGTGTAAACTGTCAAAATGTATGGTTATTCTTGATTTATTCGGTGGAATAACTTTATGTCACGTTCTATGGTAAGACGCTTAGTGTGGAACATAGGCTAAAAACAGATATTAGGTAATTACTAGCTCTCTATGCTAGCATTACAGGTGTACTATAATTAAAATATAAACTAAAATACTTACAATCAAAAAATCAAATACAATATAAAAAAAAAATTGCATATAGATTTACCTTATTTTATAAATTCAGATAAGTCAAATAAACTATTCAAGATTTTAATCTCATTTATTGTTTGCACAAACATTCGCATTTATAATAGTGGGATATGAAAAAATTAACGTTACGAAGTATGTTTTTTTTTTTTTTTTTACTAACCTATACTTTCCCACAGCTGGGCAAAGGTCTCCCCCAGTTGTTTCCATCTGTCTCGATCCCCAGCCACATCCCACCAGCCACGAAGTATGGATTAGTCATTTTAATTACTGAAAGTATCAAAACAGCGCGGACGCGCTACACCGCCACCCTGACTCGGGGGTACGGTTGGCAGAAAATGCTGATTTTGAAAAAATATTTTTATTATCAAGTTCCAAAGAGAATTTTTTTAACTAAACAAACTCGTTGCTAAGCGACCAAAAAACATCGTTAATATTTTATTTTCGTTCTTATCAAAAACTCAGGCCTCTACCTACATGTATACCAATATTTTAAAGAGGAAAGATTTAAAACAGGGTCACGACTGTATCCCCAAAGCGCGGTAGACATTCTCTCAGATCTTTATATTCCAGATCCTTTGAAGATGTCTAAGGTAGTCAGAGGCATGTACAAATACATATTTACATGCCCACATCTTGCAGAAGTTAGTATTCCATACGTGACAGGTTGCAAGCCCATCGCCGCCTTAAGAATACTTACTGAGGAAAGATTTATTTGTTTGAATAGAATATTCTCCGAAACTACTGGATCGATTTGAAAAATTCTTTCACCATTAGAATCCTGCATTATCCCTGATGAACATAGGCTATATTTTATCCCGGGAAAGTGAAGTTTTCCCGAGGGAACGCGGGTAATAGCGACGGACAGCTAGTCTTTTATAAGTATGAGTCAGTGGCCAACTCTGGTAACGGTGTTTTTAGGCCGCCTTAAGGCCTCCGTCATGGCTTAACTTTAGCCACCGACATAATGCTGAGCGCTGAGCGCTTCCATAGCCACTGGCGGTCACCCATCCACTTACAGACCGTTGCGAACGTTGCTTACGCGCGAACACGAGCGCTTCTAGATGATTTATAGTGTCAGGAGGTCTATGCCTACACTGAACGGGACGCTGTGACGGGACATTGTTTGAGATGGAGGCTTGCAACACCTAAACCATCCTCTCAGCTGAATCATTGTCCACAGGAAAGACTTCAATAGATAAATAATGCTGGACATTTCACACAGCATCATCTAGCCCCAAACTAAGCAAAGCTTGTACTATGGGAACCAGATAACTGATATACTTACATACTTTTTGTTTGTAAATACATACAGAAACACCCAGACCCGAGATAAATATTTGCAGATCATACAAACATTTATCCCGCGGGGATCGAACCCACCTTCTGTCACAAGGGCTTTCACCCACTGCGCCACAGAGGTCAAACAACTTATTCGAAGTTAGATCGAAGTAATAATTGATTTAAAAATGACTCTCATTTCAAAAGTTACCTATCCCAAAAAAAAAATTTTACGACACAAAAATCATAAAAACTTCAGTTACTACGCTTCTTGTTTATGCGGTAATAAGGTGTGTGTGTGTACCTGAGATTGCGCTTGTGTGAGTGATGCCTCGTTTGCACCTTGATAGCTTAACGGGCGAGTGACTGGAACACCTTGATAATTGATATAAAATTGGTAAGAAAAGTTCTCCAAGATTATTATACTTAAAAATTGAACGTTCTTATCTTGTTCACACTAATTATCAAAAAAAAAAAATTCTGAAAAAATATATACAAATATGAATAAAAAACCACATGACTCCATTTTACCGCAAGTGAAGGTAGATAGGTAGGTATATTGAAGGCTATACATTTTAAATTGTAGCTCAATCTATCACAAAGAACTGACTTAAAGTTGTAAGATTTGTCACAAATTCAAACGTGCTATTACCAGGTAGGTACAGTGCCACAAACTTATCTGGACCGGTGGCCAAAAGAGGAACTAATGAATTTTACTGTAAAATATTATAACAGCACCTCTCTCACCGGTTCAGGTAAGTTTTTGGCACTGTTAGTTATGCTGTAAAATCACTAAATGAATCTATCGTACCTATGCCGTATCATTGTCCTATAGAACCTTATACCGCACAATGTATCACGGGTAATGCTCACTCCAAGCAAACCAAAAGAAGCGAGGCTAGATAAAAACAGTGGCACTCTAGAAGTGCCTTTGCAGAAGTGAAAACTTGAACGGTTCTAAACTTGCCAAATAACCCTGTGTCGGCGGGCTGTCATGTGACTCGCACGTGACCTTTTTGAGGCAAATCCAAGATTTTTGCTCATCCCAAAACTGCTGAGGTAATATTACTCATTTCCCAAACAACTTCTTCGATTTTTTTTAAATAGAAAAGAACCGCATAATATTGCAAAAGTCAAAGTCAAAAATCATTTATTCAGTAGGACCGCAGGGATCACTTAGAATAGTCTTAAAACTAATTTTACTCCTGTTCTTGCGCGACCAATACCGTGAAGAATCAGGGCAACAAACACGGTTTGGGGCCTAGCATTCTTTTAGGTGATCCATGCAAGAGTACATAATATGTATTTGTGTTATACCTGTGTAATAATAATAGAACGTAACTCAAACGAAAAATTGTTAGCTTACTATGCATCATATGCATGTTGCGTTTACCTGTAATTGGTTTCGCATGTAGTTTTAAGACCATTACTTGACTAAAATTGCCTGTTAACGTGTGTAAACTGTTGGTGAACCTAATAAATAAATAAATAAAAAAAAATGTAATGTACTTAATTTAATTCAATAATATTACAATGTACCTGCAATATGTATACTAATTCTTCTGTCTGTGGCACAAAATAAAAAGTTTTCTATTCTATTCTATATGCTAACAATATATGCAAAACAATTTATAATATACACTTGTCGTATCACTTGCAAAAAAATGTAAACATTCCAGTAAAAAACGCAGTGCAAACGCGTCAACTGATAGCCCCTTTATCTCATCTACAACTACGTCAACAGACTGACTCTGTCCTTGTCTAACACGCTAATTACACATCTCCACATCCCTGTCACACGCCGGTAAGCCCGTTTCATTCACTCAACCGCTTTGTGGATGTTCTATCTCACTTAGATCTTCCATCTCGTTCTGTCTAATGAATTGAATCAACGACGTTCTCTCTCTACGTTTCGTTAGAAAAGAATTTGATTTTAGTAATTTCTACGACTGCATCGGGATGATTTTGGAAAATGGCATTTTTAGTTTTAAAATTAACCTTATTTAAATACTGCCATTTTATTTCGTGATCTTTTTATTAGCAAAATAAAGTAAAAAAAAAATTGTCAATTGAACTTTTTTGGAAAACTCACTTCCGGTTCAATACGTCAACGGGAGACGAATAGAGATGTGCAAAATTATTCGATTGTCTTACGATCGATAGCAAAGTACTGGGGGGCTAATATGCACTCCTAATATATGCTTATCTAATAATTTTAATATTTTTTTTATAAATAGATACCTAATGCGATACAAGTGCGTTTGTAATTATTAAATCGGCTTGATCTATTTTGATAACATTGTAAATGAGATCAGTTCTAGTTGGAACCGATAGGTGGCGCTGTCGTCAATAAGTTTGCATTTTTTTAATATTCAATGTTGGCTGCCAATCATCTCACGCCATTGAAGCGGCAACAGGCGTACTGGGGTACTTTCTCGACTTTCTACATGCAATTGTTTGTCTATCTTGATCATAACAGTTTTATGTCCTGTCCTGGCTTATACAAATTCGGAGACCTTCCATCTAAGAAACTTCTCGGAAAGAATGCTATTTCCAATCATGAGATTCGAAAGTTTTCGATTTTTGCATTCTAATCCATAGCTAATCGATTAGTCAAAATTGAATTTGGAATAGCGTTTCATAAACCTGATCGCATACATAGCCGTACGCGCCGCAGTAATTTTTCTATACAAAAAATGATGACGTCAGAAAATGCAGCTCGCTTCTGATGTCAGCTGTCTTCTTCTTCTTCTTCCAGCCCTTATCCCAAGTGGGGTCGGCACAACATGTTTCTTTCTTCCATTTCCCTCTATCACTCGCCATATCAGAGCTCACTCCTTTCACTAACATATCCGCATTCACACAGTTCATCCATCTTTTCTTAGGCCTACCCCTACCGGTATATCCATCCACCTCCATACTCATCACTCGTCGTGTTATATGACGTTCATCCCTCCTCATGACATGCCCATACCACGCCAACCTTCCACTTCTCAATGATCTTCTGATGTCAGCTGTATTTTCTCTATTGAATTGATAGTCCGGCGCGTTCGGCTCGGCTGGACTGTGCGTCCACCCTTAATCCCTCAGAACCTAATTCGAATGCAAGAAAATCTGACGTTGTTGATTTTTAACGTTATATTTGTACCTTTTCTTTGTTTTGTTTTTAACTTGTTTAAGCTATGAGCAATCATAATAATAGTTTGATAATCTGTAGGATTATTATTTACTTTGTAATAGGAGAGACCTATAATTGGCTGTTTTTTACCATACTAATTAAGTTTAACTACTGTAATGAGAGTGAATGAGGCGAGAGTTGTGTGTCAGGATCGTAGCGAGTGGAGATCCGTGCTCTGCCTACCCCACAGGGAAAAAGGCGGGAGTTTATGTATGTACCTATGTTAACTACTGTAATTCTTTGTAGCTGTTGGTCTTTTCAATAAATAAAAACTTACCTACTAACGAATATGTCCACCCTGACGCTAGACTCAACCAGTGTGGTTTTGGCACCTAGATTGAAACTTTATTTACTTAGACGAGGTGGTCGAGGGAGATATTGCCTTGAATTTAAATCAAAAAAGGTCAGAGGTCGTCCTAATCCTTGCTTTATAAATAGATTTTGTGTTTAATTCCTTAGGCAAGTCTAATTGGCAAAAGTAGGATCCAATCAGAACTAGAAACTATCCAGCCACCGAAATTATCGCGATTATGAAAATTAAAAGGCTATCCAGCAGTTAAACTATCGGATATTTTTATTTATTTATCAGATTTTGTCAGCAAGTGGTGAGATTAGGCCTAGTAAAGGTTTAAGCAAATATTAGTAGGCACTAAATACGGCAGGTAGGTACATCCTACTAATTACTAATAATTAAAAATGCGAAAGTTCGAATGGATGTTTGTTATTGTTACTCAACACGCTGAAACAGCTGAACGGAACCGAATGAGACTTGATATAGATGTAGATCGTATCCTTTAATCACACATATACTATTATCCAAAGTCAAAAATCATCTAAGTAGTACCTACCTAGATCTAATACATTTTGTTTTTTTTGCTGTGTCAGTTGTACCTAGTTATGTTCGTCTGTGTGTGTGTTTTCCCAAATATTTTTTTTATCTATCTATCTATCATTTATTCAGTAGGACTCGTGAAAATAATCTTAAAACTAGATAACTATCCCGAAAAAGTGAAATAGGTACATAATTCTAAGGGACCGCGTATAAATAAAGTAGGTGGGGTACGCAACTGGTCTTTACGTCGATAAAAACAAAACACGTGCCATGTCCATACCGAGCTCACCCCCTCATGTCATGCCTCGTGATGCCTGGAACGTATTGCATAGGACTTTTTGGCGGGAGGTCGAAATATCAAGTTTATATTGTTTTAATGAAGCTTGAGTTTCTGTTAAGGTTGATTAATTTTGGTAAATAATTCGCTTATGAACTAAAACTTCCACATCTTGTCCTTTTTTAAATTAAATAGGTCAGCATTTGACCTCACTCTGCCTGATGTTAAGCAGTAGTGAGGTCTAAGATGGAGCATGCTTACCTAGAAGGAACCTATTTACTCTTGATTTGAAGACCCCTATATTGTACTTTTCGGGAAACACAGATCCTTATTCCAATAAGAAGAGTCTGCACAACATGTTTCCCTTCTCCACTTTCCTCTGTCACTCATTAGCTCAGCACTCACTCCTTTCACACACTCCATCTAACTCTTTTTAGGCCAAAAAATATCAATAAATCGTGAGGAAACAAGCAGTTTAGTCAGCTTGGTTTGGTGTAGCAGACTAAACTACTGGTTTACTCATGAACATGATTAATCTATTGTCTACTAGCTTCTGTGCGGCTTCGCCCGCGTGGTACCAACATTTTTAATAGCCTATATGCTATTCCAGGTCATTATCTACGCCTATTCCAAGTTTCATCCAAATCGGTTCACTGGTTTAGGCGTGATTGTTACACAAACATACAAACATCTAAACAAATTCACAAACTTTCAGCTTTATTATATGAGAGATACCTTCATTCTTGTGGATAAGGACTAATAAAGCTGAGAGATTAGGTGCTGTTGTGTGAATTGTTAAAAAAAATGGTACTTAATCGCCTACCTACAATAGACTTTCAGGCTCTTATGACAGAACTCTACTTTGAATCGTTTCAAGTATCGATCTTTTGAGAGTTCTCACTAGACAATTAAGTTATGACAATGCTCAAACAAGTTTTGAATAACGTGTTATTATACTAGCTATGTCCAAAATGGTACACTATCAATTTTCTTGCCAAATCGGAATGAAAACGTCAAAATAATGCACAAATCAGACGTAATTTAGTTCCGTCAGATATTTACGTCAAAGACTGAAATAAACTTGGAAGGGGTTCAAAATAAGTTAAAAGTAAGCTCTGTTACGTATTGATTGACGTCAGACGGATTTACAGCGAATTCAGCGACTTATTTAGACATAGACAGACATTGACAGTGAACAACAGAATCGACGCCTTTTATTCACTACTTTGGCACATAATACAATCACTAGAATAAAAAAAAAAAAGAAGCATAATAAAAAATGAAAAGTTGAAGAATTGTGATTGTGTGTCACAGCAGCAAAAAGGCGTCGACTCAGCATTCTGCCGTCCCACTGAGAAGTGGTAAGGCGCTGGTATTCTGCCGAAGCCCTCATAGCCACTGGACCCCGTGAGACTACAATCTGAGTGTTTGAGTTAATTTAACCTTTACTAACTGATTTATCATCTACCTGGCTCAATCCCACTTTTGTGAGGTTGGCTTGGCACACTAGGTCCTTTTCGGATCACGCTGAGTATGGCTGCACTAAATTGTATCACCAAAGAACTATTACAAACCTATATTACGCAATAAAATACTTTGATTTGATTTTCTTCAACTCTGTTATAAATCAGCCGTCATCGCACTCAACAATGTCATCTCACATAGTTCTATCATTTTTAACCTTTACCAACTAAATTGGCGGCGATGGACTTGCAACCTGTCACGTATGGAATACTAAATTCTGCAAGATGTGGGCATGTATCAAATATATTTGTTTGTACCTACATGCCTCTGACTACCCCCTTAGACATCATCAAGGGAACTGGAATACATAAAAAGATCTGAGAGAATGTATACCGCGCCTTGGGGACCTGGAAAAGCATTTATGCTATTCAAAATGTTGGTACCCACGCGGGCGAAGCCGCGCGCAGTAGCTAGCTCATAGAATCATCTTAATCGCTATAGGGTGGCTTTGTCTGTTTTCTCGTGACCGTGAAAAATCAACTACCAGGGGTCAAGCTTTCATTTCTATGCTCTCCTTTTCATCAATGTTATATTAATCAGTTTGTTTGTTTACTTAAAAGATCTGCTTTAAATGCAACATGTTGTGACCTTGATAACAGAAGACTCTTAATGTCGCGTAGGTATTTTCATCTGTCTTATATCGTACGCACACAGATCACTCGGCTGCCAAACCAGATTTTAGTCTATTGTAGATGTGATTGACCTAAGTCAACCGGTTTTTACTATTAATCACTCTGACATAATGTTATCGTGTTATAACCGACGCGGGCCGAAGTCACCCGAGACATGACAGTTTGTCAAGCACATCGCATTACTGGATTACCTAGGTGCAGTGTTCGCCGCGTCGTCAACTATAATAGCGTCCTTTTATACTCTGCATTCGAAATTCGAATTTCGAATGGTATGATTTTACGTGTCCTATCGATTTGTGCGAGTCGATTCGATAGGCGATTTAACGCATGGACGTTACTATTGCGGTGGGCGCGCATTGCAGCGGTCGCTATGAGTTTCAGGGCAGGTGCTCAGTTTTCACCGAGGCTAGGCATTCGCACGTGTCGGCTGTTTACGTAGTCGGTGCCGACTAGCCAAGTACGGAGTCAATGACTCGCCGGCATGACATACATTCCGCTTTGACTGACGGAACGCTAACACGTCCGCGGTTTTGCTCTTTTTTTTGTGGCGAGTAATTGTAGACTAAATTATTATCGCGTTTGTTTAAAGTTTTGTTTCGTTGTGTGCGTTTGTTTGCTGTGTTATCAGTGTATCGTTGATAGCGATGTAACTCAAGGCAGTCTCCTTGGGATCTCGCGAATAGTGAGATTTCCGCGTCTCATTGTCAGCGTGCGATTTCTAGTTTTTGTGATATTTTTTGTGCTATGACCGGATCCGTAAGTGCCGATTCGCGGCTGAGACTTGTGATAGGTCTGTGACAGATTTTATGTATTTAAATTTGCATCATCATAAATCATAAATAATTTGATTTGCAAATGCAAAACATAAAAGCTTGAGATTAATTAAATTTGCAATCCCCTGAGATTTATTTTCTAAACTTGCAAAAAATTGCGTGAATCAGTGCTAATCGGTTTAAAAAAATCATGTTCGAAATTCAAAGTTTGAACTATTCGGCGCGCGTAATTTAAATCAATAGTTTTACGAAATGTTTCATGGACAGCTCTCGTGTATTTATAGATGTACAGTTTGATTTGTGTATGGTGAAACGTAGTTTACCTACATATCTACTGAACGTCGCCAGTGGAATGTATATAATGTACATCTTGCACTATGTAGAATGTTATGTACGGATATAACAATATAGCGTATTGCGATGTGTGCGTGCAGGCGCGAGCGTAATGAGCGCTCTATGTGCTAAGAAACAGTAAAAAGTATGGCGCGAAGCACTGAGCGGCAACGTCGCGTGCGTTCGGAGGCCTCGCTCGCGGTGAAAACAATAGTCTTTTTGAGATATTCATAATTTTCGAATAAATTTTATGGACGCCATTTTTACGAATAATAATTTTGTTGGAAAGACTTCTTAATCGTTATAATGTTTTTTTTTGTTTCTAACAATTACGCTAGCAATCGAAACCAACTATCAATCATTATTTTATATGTAGGTGTATGTTTTTATCAAAAAATCTATCAAAAATCTTTTTTTTTTTGTAATTTTAAACCATTCAAAAGTATCTACGATCAAAATAAAGAAAAACTCGATTTAAAAAAATAGGTACTTAACCGGAACTTAGATACCGAACAAACACTACTCATGCCCCAACAAAATCAATTTCTCAGTGATAAAAAAACAAACAAAGACATCGAAAATAGCTAGTGGTGTAAAAAAAAATAGTAACCGATGTTGACCTTTCCAAGCTCGGCTCGTTACTAGCGCGGCCAGCTGACGCGGCGTTGCCAGCTCGCTAGCTTTGGAACGGTATCTAGCGGCTTATCGCCTCTAACGCGACAGCATTAGAACTACAATCGCGTATCAATGTCTGGTATATAAAGGAGTTAGGTCATTTCTAGTACGTAGCTTACAGTTCCCGCGCGAAAAATTCGAAATGCTTTTTTATCAGTCGCGCTCGTGACGCGGTCGCTTTTACCCAGCGACTATTCCTTTCATATTTTTGTTTTGAAACTTTCTAGTTTCTATTCGATTTATAATCGAATGATGTGAGTGATGTGCTTACGATTACAGAAACCAAAGTGACCAAAGTTTAGTTAACAAAGTGCAATTTTATTCTAAAACTATTTTATTTTGAAAATCTATTTACAAACTGTTTTGGCTAAGAGCCTTTTAACTAATTTTAGTGTATTATGTGTTTAAAAACAAACCAAATTTTTGCAAAATAATAAAAAAACTCTAAAAAAGTGCATCATTGTTTACAAAAATCATAATAATTACCTAAATCAACAAAAATAACGAAAACAAAGAATAGCAAAGTACCAGGCGCGCATAGAGGCGAGGATGTCGCGGTGACAAGGTGGCCTACATGCCGGTGGCGCTGGGCTCGCTCGGCGGCGAGGGCGAGTACCAACAATACCCGCCGCAGCACTTGTACCACGAATACGCGCCGCCGCCGCACTACCATCATGTGCCGGAGCCTTATATTAGGTAACTTTTTATGGCTACTGAGAGTTTTTTAGAGAGTTCTGTCAATGTCAAAGTTAGAGTAAAATGGGGGTAAAATCGTACTATTTAGGTAAAACTAGGTAATTATGGACTGACCAAGTTTTACTCGTATTGGGGGTCAGAGAAAAACAAATGAAGTGTACTTGGAAGTTGGACGCGATCACAATATGGACGGACGTGTGTTAATTCTGGGAATGGCTTTCATGCTATCAAATTAGGTACTACTTTACTGGTCTCTGGTAGGTAGGAAGATAAATGGATTGTGTGCAAGATGAAATGAGTACGAAAGGAGTCTGAGCAGAGATGACTGAAAGAGAAGACTGGAAGAAGAATATGGCTTTAGATAGTAAAATATTTGTATTCATAGGCGATATTTTGTGTACCTACTAGAGGTGTGCGCCGATCGGCGCGGCGCACGCCGCCGACGATTTTGTCCACGCCGCCGCCGCCGACGATTTTATCGGCGTAAAATCGGCGCCAATATTGTGTATGTATAAAATCCCTAAAGTCTATTCCACAAAGCATGGGTGCTGACATATTTGCCATTTGTTGTTTATTTTAGATTATAGGGCAAAAATCTTTTGATAATAAATCGATGACAATTTAATACCTATCAAACTAAGTTTTACTTGTAAAATAATCGATTTTCTCCGTAGACGCATCAGGCGAACTGTAAGCGGATAACTGTTTGCCTCTAGTTCGCCTCCCTCTACATTTCTGTGCTGCATTATACACTTCATATCCAATATCCGTACCGCGCGTACTGTACGGATATGAAGTGTTCATCCAGTCTGCGACGTTTTGCTTGCCAACTCAGTCAGCTGCTGAGTCGCAGCGAACGATTCTAGCGGTCGGTGGCTCAGTTCACTCACTACGCCCGCGCCGCGCGGCGTTACGCGTTCTGTCAGTACGAGGGAACAGTCAGCCGCTCATCATCATCAGCCTATAGCAGTCCACTTCTGGATATAGGCCTCCCCTAATGAGCGCCACTGCACCCTGCCCTTAGCTCAACGCATCCAGCTTCTACCAGCAGCCTTTCGCAGACCGCCACCGCCTGGCCGGAGGGCGTCCTACACTACGTTTGCCGAGTCACGGTCTCCACTCAAGAATTCGTTTACCCCAACGGTTATCGGTTCTTCGGCAGATATGGCCAGCCCACTGCCACTTCAGCTTGCTAATTCTCTGAGTTATGTCGACCATTTTAGTTCTATGTCAGATAATCTCGTGGCGGATTCTATCCTTCAGAGAACCTCCAAGCATAGCTCGTTCGTTCCATAGCTCGCTGAGCGATTTTAAATGGTCTAGTCGTACTGTGAGTGTCCACATTTCGGCTCCGTATGTCATGACAGGTAGGACGCACTGATTGAAAACTTTCGTTTTAAGACATGCGGTATGGGTAACTAGAAAACTGGGCGTAGTTTTCCAAATGCTGCCCAACCCAGCTGAAACCTCCTCTTGGCCTCCTCTTCTCCTCTCTCAAAGTTGTCTCTCATCATCAATTGGCTGCTCAAATAATAGCCCACTGCTGGACATAAGCCTCCTCCCTCAAACGCCACTCTAATCGGCCCTGTGCTGATCTCATCCATGTGTTTCCCACAATGGCCTCAATATCATCCACCCACCTGGCTGCTGGTCTGCCTCGGCTTCTAGCACTTCTCCTTGGGTACCATTCGGCCAGAGCCTTACACCACCTGCCATCACATTACCAAATCTGGCCAAGTGCAACACGGTGTGCAATACGGTCTCCGATATCTGCTACTTTTGTCCTCATACGAATATCCGTATTGCGGACTCTGTCTAGCAATGATATGCCGAGCATGGCATTCTCCATGGCCCGTTGTGCGACCCTCATTTTGTGCACAGTTTCCTTAGTGGGCGAACGTCTATGCTTCGGTGCCGTATGTCATTGTGGGCAAGCAAGACACATTGGTTAAAAAGCTTGGTTTTCAGGCATTGTGGCATTTTGCGGTCCCTGAAAATCTCTTACCAAACGCTACCCATCCTAGCTGTTTGTGACTCATGATCTCCTTGGTTCTATGCTCTCCGCTGAAAGATAAACAACAGTGTCCAAAATAGATGTAGTGATCTATCATCTCCAGGGTCACACCGCCAATGGCAATGCTTGTCTGATTGCCGGAGATGTTAGACATGATCTGCGTCTTAGACATGTTCATCCTTAGGCCTACCTTCAAAGAAGCATCGTAAAGGTCATTAATCGGAGATCTTGCAGGTGGTCGCTAAACAGAATGAGATTATCTGCAAAACGGAGGTGCGATAAGTTCCCATTGCATCAATTTTAAAATGTCCTCCAAAACTGCAGTGAAGAGCACCTTGCTTGTCTTGAGCCTTTCGCGCTCCCCTTTTCAGAGGAATCTCTTTAGTGAGTGTATCGTACAAATTCCGTAGGAAAGTTGTCTCTACCTAACTGCAAAATCTGCCCGAGGTATGTGGTGTACTGCGAAAAAACTTCAATAAGGTGACCATTTACAGCGACAGGTCTCGGATCGATTCGGTCATTGACCATGACTTTGGTCTTATCCAAATTCATGCCGACACTCATCGCTCACGAGGCTGATGCTAGGCCGTCCAGCATTCCATGTAGCACCTCCAGCGACTTCGCCAGTAAAAATATGTCATCTGTGAATCGTAAGTGTGAAATGTGCTCGCCGTTTATGATTATGCCCATACCTTTCCAGTCCAGTGTCTTAAAAATATGTTTGTGAATAGTTTCGGAGATATGACATCTCCTTGTATCACTCCTCTGCGCAGTTGGATGGGCTTAGACTGCTGGTCTTGTACTCGGATACTCATGGTAGCGACTTCATACAGACATCTCAAAACTTCGACATAACGATAGTCTATTTGGCATCGCTGCAAGGGCTGTTTTGGGACAGAGAGTGACAGAGTCAAAGGCTTTCTCATGGTCCACAAAAGCCTGATTCAGGGGCTAATTACACTCTTCGGACTTCTGTATAATCTGAATCACTGTGTGAAGCGGTCTATGGTGCCGTATGGAACTCGTCGCATCTTCTGGCGAGACGATTCGTAATAACCCGAGAGAACAGCTTCTAAACGTGGCTCAGGAGCTAGATGGGCCTGTAATTTTTAAGAAGAGGCTTATTTACCTTCTTAAAAAACAGAACCACCAAGCTCTCGTTCCACGCCTTTGGAGTTCTCCCTTAATTATACTGTCCACGCCGATTACGCCGATTACGCCGCCGCCGCCGACTGATTTAAAGCCGGCGTCCGCCGCCGGTCAAGAAGGCATCGGCGCACACCTCTAGTACCTACTAACGACGAAAATTTAATAAATTGTGGAAATTTTTATCAGTTTTTGTTTCTTGTGATAGAAAAAATTTCTGGATCCGCCCATGTTTGTATTGATATACCCTACTTACTTACCTAACAAGCGCTCGTGGTCGTGCTCGCTTAGTCGTTCTTGATAGATCGTCGAAGTTAAGCAACGTTCGAAACGGTCTGTAAGTGGATGGGTGACCGTCAGTGGCATTTTCATCTGAGCGCTTCCGTGCTTCGGAGGGCACGTTAAATTGTCGGTCCCGGCTATTTAAGTCGTTAAGCCATGACGGAGGCCTTTAGGCGGCCTAAAAACTCCGTCACCAGAGTTGGCCACTGACTCATACGAACTTACTTTTCTTACTTACCTAACAGGGTGAGTCCTCTCGAATGCCCTCTAAGGGACTATACTTAAGAAAAAATTTTAGGTATTCGAACCACGGGGTCCATTTTTAGCCGACTTCAAAAAGAGGAGGTTCTATGTTCGGCTGTTTTTTGATACCGAACTGCTTAAAAGTTTTTTTTTTTAGAGAAAATAGAAAAGAAACAATCAAATCGTGGATAGCTCAGGCGCGGTCGCAGCCTCAAATTTTGGGGGTCTCTACTGAAATTTGGGGGGTGGGGGGTCACTATACTAATAACTGACTTTATTGCACAATAAACAGGATTTTACTATTGGACGTGTATGATTTTGGGAGGGGGGTCATGTCCCCCGTGACCCCCCTCGGACCGCGCCTGGGATAGCTGTGATTATGCCCAGCATTAGGCATACCTACCTATGTGAATTTAGCCGATCGATAGTGCAGTGGCGCTTATTCGTACTAAATTGTCTACTTCCGTAGACAGAAACCAACTGTCTACGTCTATTTCGCATCGGAATGGCTAACTTCACAAGGGCCTATCCAGGTGGCGCCTAGTGCGGGTGTCAAAACAAACTTATCTGGTCCGGTGAGAGAGGGCGCTGTTGTGGCAGAAAAATCAATTTTTCACACCCGGTTCTCGAAAACCATACATTTTTTCGTCTCACAGTCTTAAAAGAAAGTAAGTCATTTCCCCCTCCTAAAAAACAAAATGGCCGGCGGGAGGTAAAGTTGTATGGGATTTCATTTCTCCCTCTGAACCTCATGTGAATAAGTAATGAGATTTGAATTTCGAACTTCAACATTTCTATTAAAATTTTTACTATTGAGTCCACACCAAATAAAACTTATACGAAAAAGAAAAAATTAGGCAACTAATCTTTTTCTTCCGAATTTATTTTTGATGTTTCTATGAAAATGTTTACCATATCCCCTTGGTGAATAATCTACTATTACAGTTAAAGTAGTTGAAGCGCTCGTGGTCGTGCGAAGCGCTCGTGGTCGTGCGAAGCGCTCGTGGTCGTGCTTGCTTAGTCGTTCTTGATAGATCGTCGAAGTTAAGCAACGTTCGAAACGGTCTGTAAGTGGATGGGTGACCGCCAGTGGCATTTTCATCTGAGCGCTTCCGTGCTTCGGAGGGCACGTTAAATTGTCGGTCCCGGCTATTTAAGTCGTTAAGCCATGACGGAGGCCTTAAGGCGGCCTAAAAACTCCGTCACCAGAGATGGCCACTGACTCATACGAACTTACTTACTTACTTACTTACAGTTAAAGTCAAGTTAAAGTGAATACAATTGTTTTTTTTTCTATTTTCCAGGCGGCACGCACCTTACTTCGCGCAACCAGACTACAGAGTGTACGAGCTCAATAAACGGTTACAGCAGAGGACAGAGGTAATTTTCATTCCTTGATTTGAGTGACATTTTTCATACGCACTGCCAAATTGTGGATTTCCGAAATGTCCTACTCTACAATATGGGTCTACTCTACAATATCAAGAGTAAATAGGTTCCATAAAGGTGAGCCTTACCTAATCTTAGACCCCACTGTCAATATCAGAAAAGGCGAGGACAAATGCTAACCTATTAATTAAAAAAAAATACTCAGAGAATAAAAATGACAGTAATGACATTAGAGTGTGGATAAAACGGGTAGAAAAGTAACTTTTTTTCCACTTTCTACGCGTTTTTTTATCCATACTATAATGTCATTACTGTCATTTTTATCTATTCCCCGGTACCTACGTAGACAATCGCCATGGTAAGGGGGCAGAAGTTGCATTATTTCCCCACTGAAGTAGGAACCCGCACAGAGTTCTTGGTATAAGTTTTTACTTGATCGAGTTAACGTAAACGCAAGGACAGCGCCATCTATTGGTGCAACTAATGAAAACCAATACAAAATCTGCGTTACGCTAACGCAATCGAGTAAGTAACTTACATCTTTTTTTCTCTGGCTTTTGTGACGGTATGTGTCACAATTGTCAATGTCAGTGTTCGAATGATATTAAAACGGGAAAACGATGGAGGATTCATAAAATGCAGATAGTCGGTGTAGTGGAGGGAGACTCGAATAGTATTTTTCATCAATGCAAACTGATTTAATGAGCGTATAGGCGCTTCTGCCCCCTTACCATGGCGTTTGTCTAGGTACAGTCACGTTCAATAAGATGTATACACTCTATAATGTTACAACCCATGTACAGGTCAACATGTCTAACAATGTTCGGGTATTTTTATTGATTTCGCCACTAGTTCAATGTGAAATCAATTTCCGCTTTTTGTTTTTAACCTACATCTATAAGTTTTAGTGTGATATTAATTTTAAAAGTATGGAGTGTATACATCTTATTGTCCGTGACTGTACCAGAGAATAGAAAGAAATGAGAGTAATAAATAAATAAAATAAATAAATAATGCTGGACTTTTCACACAGCATCATCTAGCCCCAAAGTAAGCAGAGCTTGTGTTATGGGTACTAAGATGACTGATATACTACTTATATAATTTTTGTTTGTAAATGCATACATATTATACATAGAAAACACCCAGACCCGAGACAAATATTTGTAGATCATACAAACATTGGTCCCGCCGCGGGGATCGAACCCGCAACCTTTAGCGTCGCAGGCAGGCCTTCGCCCACTGCGCTACAGAGGTTGTCAATAAGTAATGACATTATGGTGTGGATAAAACGCGTAGAAAGTGGAAAAAAGTTACTTTTCTATCGACACTCTAATGTCATTACTGTCATTTATTTCTATTCTCTGGTACCTAGACAAACGCCATGGTAAGGGGGCTGTAAACTTCAAAGCGTATGTCAAGGTTCAATTGAGTTATTTTGGGACGCGCAACTTTAAGTGGCATAGATTTTACCTCCCAGGGTGTAACAAAACAGGATAACGCCTTTTCCAAGGCATGGTAGACAATTACACACACACAGACAAGTAGGTTTCTTGTTTTGTCTATTCCTTGTAGATTGCATGTAGGTGAGTAGGGATAGGCAAAGAGGTTCCTAACTTCATAGCTCTGTCACCTACTTACCTCATACCTACTTTTGTATTTTTCTTTTTTGTACCTGTTCTCTGTTTATGTAATGTACCTGTGTCTGTGTGTTGGCAAATAAAGCTTTCTATCTATCTATCTATCTATCTATAATTAGACATGCTCTCAGATACCTACTTTTAGCCTTTAGGGCATGTAGGATCCCTCAAAATGCCATCCAATCTCATATTCCGAAATATATTTTGTTTGTAATTTTTTGGAATTACGTAGCGTGAACAGGCCTACACCCAGCAGTGGGATATAATTAGCTGTGGATGATGAAGATTTTTACCGTTCCAAGTAAATATTCTGAAAATAAACACGTATGGAATACTAACTTCTGCAAGATGTGGGCATGTATCAAATATGTATTTGTACATACCTCTGACTACCCCCTTAGACATCTTCAAAGGATCTGGAATATAAAGATCTGAGAGAATGTCTACCGCGCCTTGGGGATACAGTCGTGACCCTGTTTTTAAACATTGAACAAACTCGTAAATTAAATTGTAGGCAAGACTTTTTGAATTATGAAATAACTAACTGTCCGTCGCGGTGTTACCCGCGGTCCCTCGGGAAAACATCACTTTCCCGGGATAAAATATAGCCTATGTTCATCAGGGATAATGTAGGATTCTATTGGTGAAAGAATTTTTCAAATCGGTCCAGTAGTTTCAGAGCCTATTCAATTCAAACAAACAAATCTTTCCTTTTTATAATAATATTAGTATTGCGTTCCATGTTTGAGCGCCATCTATTGACAGAACAATGTTTATGTTTCAGGACTCTGACAACCTATGGTGGGATGCGTTCGCGACAGAGTTTTTTGAAGATGACGCGACGCTTACACTCACATTTTGTTTAGAAGATGGACCTAAAAGATATAGTAAGTATACATATTAAACATTGACCGGTAGTAAGTAAGTTCGTATGAGTCAGTGGCCAACTCTGGTGACGGAGTTTTTAGGCCGCCTTATGGCCTCCGTCATGGCTTAACGACTTAAATAGCCGGGACCGACAATTTAACGTGCCCTCCGAAGCACGGAAGCGCTCAGATGAAAATGCCACTGGCGGTCACCCATCCACTTACAGACCGTTTCGAACGTTGCTTAACTTCGATCTTGCGATCTATCAAGAAGGACTAAGCAAGCACGACCACGAGCGCTTCGTAGTGATGATTACTTGATTAGAATGAACGAGGTCTGGCGAAGCCATCTATCGGGCCGCGCTGGCTCGAGCACTTTCGTGCGGTTCATTCTACAAGCGTTTCTATATCTTGTACCATTGTTCATAAGGTTTATAATGGTGCGCTATAAAACTAATTGACGCGTCGCTTGACAATTCAATGTGCATTGAGCCTAAAATTAAAATACATATAGCTTACTATATAACGGCCTTTCTGCGGCTTCGTTCGCGTATGTTAAGGTCTTGATAGTTCGTCGAAGCAACGTTCGTGTCTGTTAGTGGATGAGTGACCGCCAGTGGCATTTTTATCTGAGCGCTTCCTGCTTCGGAGGGCGCGTTAAATTGTTGGTCCCGGCTATTTAAGTCGCTAAGCCATGACGGAAGCCTTAAGGCGTAACAGCTACGCCTATGCCACTCAGAAGCTGACGTATTTAAATTTTATTTGTGGGCTTTCGTAGTAACGTAAAATTGCCATTGACAGTTTCTTCAAAGCTTCACAACTTTGAATATACGAAAAAATTTCGTACGTATACGAAATTTGCAAGAGTGTGCCTAAAAATGAGGGTGTATTGTCATTTTTTATGCATAAGTGTGTGTAAAATGCGTTCGTGTGCTACCTCGTCCTCCGCAAAACCGGCAGAAAATGTTAGAAGAGGAATTCTGTCAATAACTCGTCCATTCTTTGACGACCTATATGGCGCAGTGGGTGAAAGCCCGCTTGGGACACAGAAGGTTGCGGATTCGATCCCCGTCGCGGGATAAATGTTTGTGTGATCTGCAAATATTTATCTCGGGTCTGGGTGTTTCTAGATTTACGAACAAAAAGTATATAAGTAGTATATCAGTTATCTGGTTCCCATAGTGCAGGCTTTGCTTAGTTTGGGGCTAGATGATGCTGTGTGAAATGTCCAGCATTATTTATTATTATTAATAAAATTTTGTAAATTTCCAGCGATAGGGAGGACGTTAATACCTCGCTACTTCCGGAGCATATACGAGGGCGGAGTCTCCGAGCTGTACTACACGATGCGGCAGCCGAAGGAGTCCTTCCACAACACTAGCATCACACTCGACTGCGATCATTGTACGATGGTCACGCATCATGGGAAGCCTATGTTCACTAAGGTAGGTAAAAAAAAAATTGGTTGTCTGTAAAGTCGGTTTACTGACGATAGTTGAACGTGTTAACGTTTGTGCTTTTTTTTTGACCTTGACTTTGACTTTGACTTTTGATCGGTTTACTGACGATAGTACAACGTTTGTGCTTCTTTGTCGCTCGTTCCGCGCTCTCGCTTGCACTTCAAGCCTTACATGGAACGCCTCAGAGCGAGGTAACGACGCATGACGTCATGTTTTTTCGTGCGTGCAGCCGGCTCCATCGAATTATAAGACGTTAACACGTCAAAAAAACCACAAAAGTATGTAGTATGTACCACAAAAGTATGTTGTTCACTGACTAAACTTAATTAAAACTAAAACTGGCACGTTCTTATTTTGTTCTCACTAAAGACGAAAATGGCATATCGTTGAAAATGACATAACCAAAAGTATAATCAAAATGGCGCCTCTGAGCTACTTTAGCAGCTGTTTTACACGGCAAGCAAAATGGTCTTGACTTAATCTACCCACAAATACTTCATTTTTACTAGAACTAAGAAATTTTAAGAATGCCACTGTAATAGTCATTCCATTTTGGACTTTATCGTTAACGAAATAAGAACGAAGCATTTTAGTTTAGTTAACTTTAGTCAGTGAACAACAGAATCGGGGCCATTATTTGTTATTTAGAAAATTTAACTACCTACTTAGGTTGTTTTGTCATGGAAACGGGTTGGTCTGTTTGTGTGTGTAAGGTAAACGCAAGGACGAAGCGCTCAGTGTCACTGTCTTGGGCTCAATGCACATTGAATTGTCAAGCGACGCGTCAATTAGTTTTATAGCGCACCATTATAAACCTTATGTACAATGGTACAAGATATAGAACCCAAGCGGGCTTTCACCCACTACGCCACAGAGGTCGAAAAAAACGTAAAAAAAAAACGTAAACAGGGTCACGACTGTATCCCCAAGGCGCGGTAGACATTCTCTCAGATCTTTATATTCCAGATCCTTTGAAGATGTCTAAGGGGGTAGTCAGAGGCATGTACAAATACATATTTGATACATGCTCACATCTTGCAGAAGTTAGTATTCCATACGTGACAGGTTGCAAGCCCATCGCCGCCTATAAGAATACTAACTGGTTTCCTCACGATGTTTTCCTTCACCGTTGAGAGCTCGTGTTAAAGCGCATATAAATTTTACGAAACGCAAAATCCATTGATGCACGTCCGGGATTCGATCCCACGACCTTCGGATTGAAAGTCGAGGTACAACCCCATTCGGCCAACACGGCTCTAAAATATTATATGCTATAAAATATTATATGGTTATTCCAGGTGTGTACAGAAGGCCGGCTGATCCTGGAGTTCACGTTCGACGATCTCATGCGCATCAAGTCGTGGCATCTCGCCGTGCGCGCGCATCGAGAGCTTATACCTAGACAGGTGGGTCATATACTAATACAAATAACTTTATTGTGCCAACGAAAAACTATAGTTACATTAACTTACTGATGGTCCCCGCACGAGGTGTAAACCTGAGTCCCTAGTATGAGTGTCACCACGTTCGACTTCACTGTTACGTACCGAAGCCGTAAATTTGTAGGTACTGGTTTTCATTAGTAATGAGCGAGTACCAAAAGATGGCGCTGCTATTTTCCCATACAAATCTGCGTTTACGGCGTCGATACCGAACGCGTAAAAAACTAATACTAGGCACCCTGTATCGCAGGAAACCGAGTTGTACAAACATGAGAGCACCTTTACGAACTAAGTCATCGTTACAGAGTAATTGTGGACTTTTTAGAAATTAACAAAACAAAAACTAAAGTACAAAAAAAGTAGGTTTAAGTACCTGATACAAATTAATATAATAATAATTACGTTTTAAAACTAAAAGAAAAACCGACTTCAATGTTCGACTCTACACGCGGCGTGTCTATAACGTCAGTTTGACATAATGCATAGAGAGTTTAGACTTATCTGTCGATTCGATTTACAATGGCTAGGAGGGAAGGTTTTTAGAGTTTTACGGGAAAACTATCAAACCCTCAGGAATAAAATTTATATGGGACCACCTCTGGAGTATACCCTTTATAACAAAAGAATTATTTTCAAAATCGGTCCATAATTGTTGGAATTATCGCATAACAAGATACAAAAAAAAAAAAAACATACAGTCGAATTGAGAACCTCCTCCTTTTTTTGAAGTCGGTTAATAAACAGAAGTAAGGATACTGACTTTAAAAACATATGTCTAAGTATCGAGCACTAATCAAGCACCAATAAACCGTATCGAAATCAAATCAATTAAATGCATGATCTACGAAAGAAGTGGAAGAGAAGGAAGGGTGGGGGGATAGATACAGGGTGTAAAAAGACGTCTACCGAAGCCGAAAGGGTACAGCATCCCAACACACAACCAAATCCAAAAGGATTTTTCGAAAAAATCATTATATCCAGAGAAAACAGCGTTTGAAGATTACTATTTGCATATATTTTGGGCGCTTTTTTTACGTGGGTTGCTGGATTTTGAGTTTAAACTGTTTTTTTCTTTTATAAATGAAATTATTAGGTAGGTATGGTCTTATTATGTGGCACTAGTAGTAAATAACCGAAAATAACATAACATGACTTAGCTAAGTCAAATTTTTTTATTGCGTTTTTTTTCGCTAAATATGTTGGTAGCAGTCTTTTTACACCCTGTATACAGGGTGTAAAAAGACAACTACCGTAAACTGAGGGGTTGCAATCAGACCATGATTCTAAACATATTTATCGAAAAAAAACGCAAAAAAATTTTTTACTTAGCTTCGTCATGCTATGTTATTTTCGGCTATTTACTACTATTACAACATAATAAGACCATACCTACCTAATAATTTCATTTATATAAGAAAAAAACAGTTAAAACTCAAAATCCACCAATCTACGTAAAAAAACGCGCCCAAAACACACGCAAACAGTACTCTTCAAACGCTGTTTTCTCCGGATTTAGTGCATATTTCGGAAAATCCTTTTGGATTTGGTTGTCTATTGGGATGCTGTACCTACCCCTTTCGGCTTCGGTAGACGTCTTTTTACACCCTGTATAGATAGATGCGTAGATACTAGATAAATAGATGAATAAATAAGTATGCTTGATTGATTGTATTGTTATGTAGGTCTAAGGGGACCTAAAAGTTCGCTAGGCCGCAATAGATAGGTATCGGTCACGAAGGAACAGCCAAGTTTTAAGACTATTCATTGATCCCAGCGGTCCTAGTGAATAAGCTTTTTGACTTTTTGGGCAACTGTCATGAAGATAGATAAAAATGAGGATCACACTTCGAATACCACTATTTGAAGCTAGTTCGCGTTAACGTTATCGAAATCAAGTAAAAAACTCGTACTAGGCACTCCTGCATAGCGATTCTTCCGCTGTACACCAACCGACTGCAATCAATCGCAGGAAACAAAGTCTAACCCTCGGTTTCATAAAAAAGTATTTTCTTATATTCCAGGCGGTCCATCCCCCAGACCACGCGGCGTTGGACCAGCTCGCAAAGAACATAACCCGGCAGGGCATCACCAACTCCACCCTCAACTATCTTAGGGTAAGTTTACCCCTGTTTTATTTACCCCACTTGCCCCGTCACATCTGCCCCAGTAAAGTGTCATTATTAGGTACCTCATTTGCCCCGGTTAAATCTATCCCACTAGTCACACCTGCCCCAGTAAAGTGTTTTATATAGTATTAGGTACCCCATTTGCCCCGGTTAAATCTATCCTACTAGCCAATGTTTATACTGGTATCCCACTTGCCCCGGTATAGTCTACCCCACTACTAACTTGCTCATGTTTAATCTACCCTACAGTATTACATTTTTTAAATTCGACGACCTCTGTAGCGCTGTGGGCGAATGTTCGCTTGCGACGCAGTAGGTTGCGGGTTCGATCCCCGCCGCGGGACAAATGTTTGTATCTACAAGTATTTGTCTAGGTTTTTCTACGTATATGTATGTATTTTTTTGTTCAAACAAAAAGTATATAAGTAGTATATTAATCAGGTACCCATAACACAAGCTCTGCTTAGTTTGGGGCTAGATGATGCTGTGTGAAAAGTCCAGCATTATTTATTTTTTAATGTTAAATTTCAGCTATGCGTAATCTTAGAGCCAATGCAAGAACTAATGTCCAGACACAAAGCATACGCGCTATCTCCAAGAGATTGCCTCAAGACTACACTGTTCCAGAAGTGGCAACGGATGGTGGCGCCGCCTGGTGAGTGGATATGACAACCTATCTATATTCTATCTAGGTATCTACGCTTGTGGTCGTGCTTAGTCGTTCTTGATAGTCGAAGTTAAGCAACGTTCTAAACGGTCCGTAAGTGGGTGACCGCCAGTGGCATTTTTATCTGCGCTTCCGTGCTTCGGAGGGCACATTGAATTGCGCCCGTTAAAAACAGGGTCACGACTGCATCCCCAAGGTGCGGTAGATATTCTCTCAAATCTTTTTATGTATTCCAGATCCTTTAAAGATGTCTAAGGGTGTAGTATTTATTAATCACTAGCTGCGCTCCCGCGGTGTAACCCGCGGTCTCTCGGGATTTTTTCTGGATAAAAAGTAGCCTATGTCCTTTCCTGGGATACAACCTTTATCCATGCCAATTTTCAGCCTAATCTGTTCAGTGGTTTGGGCGTGAAAAGGTAACAAACAGACAGACAGACAGACAGATAGACAGACAGACAGACAGAGTTACTTTCACATTTATAATATTAGTATGGATATGGATAATCGTATATTCAAAAGTTTTAGGTTCAAAAAATCGTTTCAAAATACAAAATCGTTTATTACCTAATAAAATGTGCTTACAAAGTGGAGTTGAGACTCTGTTTTCTGTTTTAGTTTAAGTATAAACTGTATTACAGACAAACAGTGCTCTTCCCAGTACATTGCTTACATTTTTTATCTAAAAGTAGATTTGCTAGTAAAACTTAACTAAAAAATAAAAAAATAAAAAAAAATAAAAACACAAAATGAAACAAAAGTTTAAGTAAAATAGGTAGGTATAAGTGAAATGTTAGGATTGTTTTTTTTTTTTTTTTTTTTTTTTTTTTCCTTTTTGTAATACGTAAACGTAAACAGGGTCACGACTGTATCCCCAAGGCGCGGTAGACATGCTCTCAGATCTTTATATAATATTTAATAATATTTTTTTTCCTTTTTGTAATATTACAATAAAAATATTATAAATGTATTCCTAGAGTGTGATGCTTACTTAGAGGTATAAGTGTATGTGCGTGTTTGTGTGAGTGGTGTGAGGTATGTGTGTAGGAGTTAATTAATGTATGTTGGAAATTGTATGTATGTAGAATCTAGTCCATATTTTTTTTTTTTTTTTTTTTTTTTTTTTTTCCCTTTAGGTTATTATTATTATTTTTTATCATACCACAACCTCAAATAACCCTTCAATTCCGTCATAATCATACGAGTTTAGCCAATCTGTTACTTGTGTTTTAATTCTGTGCCAATTAAGGCGTTGTATGTCAATATTGTTTGATTGCTTGATCAGTACGTTATAAAGAGTAGGTGCAATGATCAGGAATTGTCTACGAGCAAATGTGGTTTTAAATTTAGGAATGTGGCATTTGTTTATTCTTCTTTTTGCCGCTTCTTGGTTGGGAGTGGATATTTTATGATACTGTTTTATGCAATTGAATATAAATAACTTTCTTACTGTGAGTACATTAAACTTTTTGTAAAGTTCCGTAGTAGGATGTCTATACGGTAGTGCCATTGTCACTTTAAGAAGAGCTCGCTGTGCCCTTTCTGCTTTTAGCATGAACGTTTTCGCGGCTCCTCCCCAGGAACTTATACAGTATCCCAAAATACACTGAGCAAGTGCTTTGTATGTTTGGATTAGAAGTGACATATCTGCAACAGTTCGCAGTTGCTTAAAGATGTGAATTAACTTTCGTATTCGTTTGGCTACTGTTTCAATGTGCGGTTCCCATGTGAGCTTGTCGTCAATCATAACTCCAAGATATTTCACGTTAGGTACATACATTTTATTAATTACTGAGAATATTATTATGTAATTGTTTTAAATAGATATAACGATTTGGTGCCAACCGTAATGTTATATGCTACATGTAAGTAAATAAATAAATTGATCTTATTTAGATAATATAATATAGTTGCCCCTACTAACTTACCTTTACAGGTGTATAAATAATATTCAAAATTGTAAAATTAATTAAATTGTGTATTCTGCAAGATGTGGGCATGTATCAAATATGTGCCTCTGACTAGCCCCTTAGACATCTTCAAAGGATCTGGAATATAAAGATCTGAGAGAATGTCTACCGCGCCTCGGGGATACAGTCGTGACCCTGTTTTTTTACGTGTATGTTGAATATTTGTTATGTATGTATATTTGTTTGTAGAATCCCAGCGACCAGCGAGCAAGCGTCGCAAGCGCAAAGGTTCCGCCGGAGCCAACGCGGCGCCCCCCGCGCCCGCCAAGAAACGCTCACCCGGACCTAACTTCAGCCTCGCTAGCCAGGTTAGTGGACCTAGGCCTTCACATCCTTATATCCTTGGGACGCAGAAGGTTGCGGATTCGATCCCCGCTGCGGGATAAATGTTTGTATGTTCTGCAAATATTTATCTCGGGTCTGGGTGTTTCTATGTATTATATGTATGTATTTACAAACAAAAGTATATAAGTAGTATATCAGTTATCTGGTTCCCTTAGTAGCTTTGCTTAGTTTGGGGCTAGATGATGCTGTGTGAAATGTCCAGCATTATTTATTTGTTTATTTACTTATCCTAATCCTTTAATCCTAATAATATAATAAATCTGAAAGTTTGTGAGTATGTTTAGATGTTTGGATGTTTGTATGTTTGTGTATCAATCACGCCTAAACCAGTGAACCGATTTGGATGAAACTTGGTATAGGCGTAGATAGTGACCTGGAATAGCATAAAGGCTATTCAAAATGTTGATACCACGCGGGTGAAGACGCGCGCAGAAGCTAGTAATATATACTTCATACATCGTGAGGAGGCCTATGCGTACACTCGGACGCTAATGCCTGGGACATTGTTTGAGATACCATATTGATATGGTCACATTTTGAAGAAGTTAGTTTATAGGTACGTGACGGGCTGACGGTTCCTTTGAATTAACTGATGGTTTCCTCACGATGTTTTCCTTCACCGTTTATTTTTTAGCTTATATTTTAAAATCGATTGACGCACGGGATTCAAAGTCACAACCTTAGGATTACTTTAATTCGAGGTACCTACAATCATAAGTGCAAGATTTGCTTAGTTTGGGGCTAGATGATGCTGTGGGAAATGTCAAGCATTATTTATTTGTAACATTACGTGCGGATCATAAAACTAACTGTTATGGTCATTTTAACATTAAATTATGCATGAACTTTTACCTGATTCCTCGTTTTGTAATAGACTTACCATCAATGTAAAATCAGTCGCAAATACATCACTCATACGCACGGACGTCTTTCATTCACTTAGATAGTACTCAAACGAAAATAGACCCTAATGCCCTCAACACTAATATAATCTATTTTCTTAATAAATCTAAGAACTATGACAGTGGTTTGGGGTCAACTCATCATTTCATCATCATTTCCCTGCCCATAACCCACTTTCATGTGGGGTCGGCACAACAGGTTTTTCTCTTCCACTCCGCTCTATCAGCCGTCATCTCAACACACTCCTTTCTTACCCATACCATCCTTCACACAGTCCATCCATCTTTTCTTTGGTCTGCCTCTTCTGCTACATCCCTCCACATTCAAACCTAACATTCTTCTCAACTATAACTTAACTGGAGTGCCCTCAACGGTGAAAACCTCAACATACTTAAAAATAAACTTCTTTTTCAGGACGTAATGGTAGTAGGCGAGCCATCCCTCATGGGCGGTGAGTTCGGTGATGAGGACGAGCGGCTCATCACCCGCCTCGAGAACACGCAGTACGAGGGAGAAGGAGAGTGGAGCGCCCCGCCCCCCGCCTCACCCGCCAAGTCACCCGCGCACTGACCACCGGAGCGCCGGGCTCCCGCGCGGGTGTGAACTACATGAACCGAACTCGATAGATATAAATAAAAATGTTGGTGAAACAGATTTTTAATATGATACAATTCAAATTGAACAAACTCCAATCGACTATGTGGTTTTCAATCTATTACGAATTTGAACTTTTTCTTGTGTCATTATATTTGATCTGATCTCTTGGACAAACTGAGATTATGCCTCCTCGCAAACTGCAGACTTTCTATCGGCCGATAATTGAGACGGGCTATACTTTTTAAATTTTATAACGGGACTTAATCGCGTAGGTATAACATTTGTTTATTTACCTCGACGTTTCAGTAGCGTTACAGCTACCGTGGTCACGAGTCTTCTCGTGAACGCGTATACCTACGCGATTAAGTCCCGTTATAAAATTTAAAAAGTCTTCGAGTCGCGAAAGTTTAAAATGTGTACGGGCTATACTTCTCCATACTCATTACGAGCCGAAGAATAATCTGCGAGGGGTCTATACTGACCAACAGTCATGAATTCATGATCATTATTTTCTTTTCATCAAATTCACAGATTTACTAACATCGAGTTCGGTTGTAACGAACCGTGAACCTAGTTAATTCAGCTAGATTAAAAGACTATGGGGTAACCGCGATTCGGCTGGCGTCGTCGAAAAACAAATATTTGGGTATAATTATAGGTAAGTCAGCCGAATCGCGGTGTGATCGGGGGACTGGGGTCGAGTGTAATTTTATTGGTGAGTTTTGGTTTCCTGAAAATTGGTTACTATCGAGTGACTTGAATTGCAAAAATATGTAAAATAATAATTCTTTTCAAAAACTACATGAATAGATTTGGATGGGGCATAGAGATTATAGCACTTGCCTACACTTCGCCCAATGGATCTAAGCATGAAGTCAAAGTCAAAAAGCATTTATTCAGTAGGACCGCTGGGATCACTTAGAATAGTCTTAGAACTAATTTTACTCCTGTTCTTGCGCGACCAATACCGTGAACCGCCAACAAACACGGTTTGGGGGCTAGCATTCTTTTAGGTGATCCATCTTAAAACTAAAAGTCTAGCTCCAGTGGGGAGCCAAAGAGAATTGAGGCTCGTCAAAGTTTAGATGCTCATAATTACGTTTAACTAAAAGAAAAACCGACTTCAATGTTCGACTCTACACGCGGCGTGACTATAACGTCAGTTTGACATAATGCATAGAGAGTCTTAGACTTATCTGTCGATTCGATTTACAATGGCTAGGAGGGAAGGTTTTTAGAGTTTTACGGGAAAACTATCAAAACCTCAGGAATAAAATTTATAGGGACCACCTCTGGAGCATACCCTTTCAAACAAAAAAATAATTTTGAAAATCGGACCACAATTAGCGGAGTAATCGCGTAACAAGATAAAAAAAACACAGGTGAATTGAGAACCTCTTCTTTTTTTTGAAGTCGGTTAATAAAGTACGAAAAAACGAATGCCTCAACAAAGTATGAAAGTTAGCCGTTTGAGCAGTCATACAAAATTATTCACTGCGGCTCACTTCACATCTATTGGGCGTAGTGTAGTGTTTGGTGCCAGAAAAGTGATCCTTCCGCGGGCACTAACAGAAAATGATGATTGATGGTACAATTCTTTAGGAACCAAGACTTTGTTGAGTTTATGTTGTTGAAACAACCAGGAAACCTTGAAGTGTATTTTATAGTGTAAATTTATATGAAAAAACATTTTATCTCGCCCCTAGAATACAAACAGATTGTATAGATGAACGAGGGAACTATAGATGGGAGTGGGGTAACTTTGTACAAAGTGGGGAAAATTTACCATGTTGAGGGTAACTTTTTTTTGTAGTTGGACGGTTTTGTTCTTAGAAAATCAATTTTAAAAACAAATTGTATCGTTTTTTTTTTAATTATACCCTACTGACATTTTGTGTCAAATCAAAAAATTTAGTTATAAATTATGTGAAGTTAAGAAAAAAAACATTAATTATAAAAAAAATCCCTAAATTAAGTTAAATTTTGCCCCATTTTGTATCGGGTGAGCTCGGCCGACAGCCGCACTAGAACGCTACTTGAGATGGTTGCTCGGTACACACTGGGCGTTATTTCAACGCGTTTCTTTGCGTTTTTGTACATAGAATAGTCTAACAAAAGTGAACTGGGAATGGGATAATTTAAATTTTAGATGTTGTTACATCAAAATTACTAAGAAAATTGGAATTTGATAATATAATTTAAATTGTATTTAGGTATACTGTGCTGTGTTTTAGTAATTTTGATGTTATTATGAATTTATAATTTAAATTTGCCGCCCTTTTCCAAACTTTTTGACAGGCTCTAGAATAGTTTAAAGTTTTATTTTCGCCACAATACATGAAACAAAACAGACATAACTAGATAATTGCGCAATATTATCATAAAAACGAAAAACGCGTTGATGAAATGCTTTTGTACAGATAAACTGGTAACCAGTGGTACCAAGTCGGTGCCTATTGCTAATTAGCGTGATTTTTGACATAAAATATATGAATGTAACAAAAATCACGCTAGTTTTCAAAGAGAGTACACCCAGGCGTTTGTATCGCACGTTAGACGCGAAGGATTTTAGTTTGAGCGTTTGTCAGAAGCGTTCGGATGTGTACCGGATGTATCGGACCATTATGATTAATATGTAGGTATTTAAAAGCGCGTCACCAAAACGCGCGTTATAAACGCCTAATTTGTACTCTTGATGGCATTAGACGCAGATGGCCATTGGTGACACGCGCGAAACGCCCAACTCGTTGGCACGTCAGAAAGTAAATGCAATTTTTGACTTCGTTTTGAGATGTTTTGGGCACACGGATTATGTCATATAAATAAATAAATATAGGCCTTTACGGATAAATTATTATTTGTTGTTTTATTTCAAAATGCTTCCCATGTTGAAACCTACCTCTGTTTTCTAAAGGGGTCGCCAGAGCTTGACTATAGACCAGTCAAATCTAAAGATTAACACAACACCACAGAAGGTGATGTAGGTAGCAAAACTCACGTTTTGACTGTACGTCAAGTCATTTTTAAGGCATAAAAACACCCTTTTTTTTATTTTTTGATGACAGTAAATAGTTTAGGATATTAGTTTATTAGTGTTTCGACTTAATTTGACTCGATAGAAAAAAAAACACAAAGTTACCTCTAAATCTTTATCATAAAGCAGTTTCATTTGATGGTTATTTAATTTTTTTTAATGAAATTTTGTCTACGTGTTCCCTAATGAATCTGGTAGAGGATCTTGAAATTATTTTATTGCCAAGGAGTATTATTTTCTAGCAAAAAATACATTTATAAATAACGTTCAGTCTAATTCTGCGGGCCGGCCAGCACACCATCAGACGGCCTAGGTGGCTAGGAGGGTCGAGCGCGGCGTAAGCCAGAGCTCACTTCGTCTTAAACATGGTTGAGTGAGAATTTTTTTAGTTATTTGGTAAAATGAGTAAATCTATAGAAATTGTGATTTCGTTTGTTATTTTCTGGGAACAAAAGGAAGAGGACCATTTACACCCTCAACCCAAGGGTTATTGTGCCTGGACACGAGGGACAGCAAACAACATGGTATATCAGGGAGCTTGCTGTTGGTTATTGGTGCGCCCACTGTCCTGCCTTGCTGTTCTGCCCTCGTGTGCAGTATTAGGCAAAATCGCACGAAAGGAGGTTTAAAAATTTAGGTTATAACTCAGTGAGTACTCAGTGTAGGACCTTTTCTGAATAAAAAATCTTGTGTGAAAACTTATTTTTTTAACTAATAAATTTAATAATCTAAATTTTACTTTTACCCCGATTCTGTTGTTCACTGACTAAAGTTAACTAAACTAAAATGCTTCGTTCTTATTTCGTTTACGATAAAGTCCAAAATGGAATGACTATTACAGTGGCATTCTTAAAATTCCTTAATTTTAGTAAAAAATAAGTATTTGTGTTTGGTAGATTTAGTCAAGACCATTTTGCTAGCCGTGTAAAACAGCTGCTAAAGAAGCTCAGAGGCGCCATTTTGATTATCCTTTTAGTTATGTTACTTTCAACGACATGACATTTTTGTCTTTATAGTCTTTTTCACGCCGGAACGTATGAAAGACACATTGAACTTGTTTCGTTTCACGTTGTGTGGCTCACAACAATTTTTAAAAAGTCAAGAAAAAAAATAAACGATAAAACATACAAAAAAAAATGTTTTTGTCTATTTCCTGTTTAATTATTTCATAAATTATCATAAACGAGCCATAAAATATAAATAAATAAACAATAAACATTTTCTAAAAAACTCCGCCAAATAACAGTACTGAGTAAAATGGAACGTTATCTATTAGAGAGTGCGAAAATGAAAATCGAAACAATCGATGAATCGATAAGTAAAAAAATAATCGTTGGTTTAGTAATTTTGTCTATGAATGAACCTTATAATCGAATGAGATGAATTGATTGTAGTGAGACAAAAATCGATTTTGATAATCTCGATTAAACTTTAGGACATTACTATTAGACTGATTTTGACATTATCTCGAAGTGTCTTGCATACGTTCCGGGGTGAAAAAGACTATAGTGAGAACCAAATAAGAACGTGCCAGTTTTAGTTTTAATTAAGTTTAGTCAGTGAACAACAGAATATACATATACAGGGTGTAAAAAGACTGCTACCGAAAACTGAGGGGTTGCAATCAGACCATGATTCTAATCTAAACATATTTAACGAAAAAAAAACGCAATTTTTTTTTTTGACTTAGGTTCGTCATGTTAAGTTATTTTCGGTTATTTACTACTAGTACGACATAATAAGACCATACCTACCTAATAATTTCATTTATAAAAGAAAAAACAATTAAAACTCAAAATCCAGCAATCTACGTAAAAAAAAGCGCCCAAAACATAAGCAAACAGTACTCTTCAAACGCTGTTTTCTCCGGATATAATGATTTTTTTCGGAAAATCCTTTTGGATTTGGTTGTGTGTTGGGATGCTGTACCTACCCCTTTCGGCTTCGGTAGACGTCTTTTTACACCCTGTATAATGCAGGTAGACATTGTAATATTATTGAATTAAATTAAGATAGACATAATCTGATTAGTACCTACACTCTTAACTTAAATAACTATAAGTGACCGCAAAATAGGTCGTCACTCAGCAAAATGTTACGGCAGCCGAAGCTACTGTAACGCTGGTCTTCCGTGACGCCAGTGCAACAAAAAGTACATAAGTAGTGTATCAGTCATCTTAGTACCCATAACACAAGCTCTGCTTACTTTGGGGCTAGATGATGCTGTGTGGAAAAGTCCAGCATTATTTATTTATTATATTTATTTATACACCCCTATAAATCAGGACCTACGTTATAAAATAAAACACGTAAACATACAAAGAAAATCATTTTATTCATTGAAAATTCAGCAAAAACATCAAATAAATTGGACTACAGTTTTCACAATAATCTGTGAATAATAATAATACTTGTGATAATTTGAGCTCAAATAAAAGGCCAATGCAGATTTATAATTAGTTATTTATTATGCGATATTCACTATCGCTAAGGCTCAATGCACATTGAATTGGCAAGCGACGCGTCAATTTGTTTTATAGCGCACCATTATAAACCTTATGTACAATGGTACAAGGTATAGAAACGCTTGTAGAATGAACCGCACGAAAGTGCTCGAGCCAGCGCGGCCCGCTGGAAGACTTCGCCAGACCTCGTTCAGTCTTTATGGCATTTAATTTTGGTGTTGAGAAAAATATTAATTTTACAGGAAAGTAGGTATGCATGGAATTGTAAGTCGTGACATGACGGAGGCCTTAAGGCGGCCTAAAAACTCCGTCACCAGAGTTGGCCACTGACTCAAATGCCTCCGTTGAACGAATCGCTGTGTTACACATTCAAAATAACTAGTTTCCGGCCGTGACTTCTCTCGTAGCAGGAAGCTTGTCTACAAGTATATATGTATGTATATGTATATAGTTTATGGCGCATCTTCCTCAGGGGCCACATACGCGGAGCTGGTGTCCTCGGACCTCGTATCGTCGCTGTCTGTAAATAAACATCACATTATATTTTTTTGTAATTTTTATAATATAGTTTCTTTTTGCTACACCGTGTCTAATACAGTATGGATAGTATTATACATTTTGCTACACCGTGTCTAATACAGTATGGATAGTATTATAAATTTTGCTACACCGTGTCTAATACAGTATGGATAGTATTATACATTTTGCTACACCGTGTCTAATACAGTATGGATAGTATTATACATTTTGCTACACCGTGTCTAATACAGTATGGATAGTATTATACATTTTGCTACACCGTGTCTAATACAGTATGGATAGTATTATACATTTTGCTACACCGTGTATAATACAGTATGGATAGTATTATACATTTTGCTACACCGTGTCTAATACAGTATGGATAGTATTATAAATTTTGCTACACCGTGTCTAATACAGTATGGATAGTATTATACATTTTGCTACACCGTGTCTAATACAGTATGGATAGTATTATACATTTTGCTACACCGTGTCTAATACAGTATGGATAGTATTATACATTTTGCTACACCGTGTCTAATACAGTATGGATAGTATTATACATTTTGCTACACCGTGTCTAATACAGTATGGATAGTATTATACATTTTGCTACACCGTGTCTAATACAGTATGGATAGTATTATACATTTTGCTACACCGTGTCTAATACAGTATTGATAGTATTATACATTTTGCTACACCGTGTATAATACAGTATGGATAGTATTATACATTTTGCTACACCGTGTCTAATACAGTATGGATAGTATTATACATTTTGCTACACCGTGTCTAATACAGTATGGATAGTATTATACATTTTGCTACACCGTGTCTAATACAGTATGGATAGTATTATACATTTTGCTACACCGTGTCTAATACAGTATGGATAGTATTATACATTTTGCTACACCGTGTCTAATACAGTATGGATAGTATTATACATTTTGCTACACCGTGTATAATACAGTATGGATAGTATTATACATTTTGCTACACCGTGTCTAATACAGTATGGATAGTATTATACATTTTGCTACACCGTGTCTAATACAGTATGGATAGTATTATACATTTTGCTACACCGTGTCTAATACAGTATGGATAGTATTATACATTTTGCTACACCGTGTCTAATACAGTATGGATAGTATTATAAATTTTGCTACACCGTGTCTAATACAGTATGGATAGTATTATACATTTTGCTACACCGTGTCTAATACAGTATGGATAGTATTATACATTTTGCTACACCGTGTCTAATACAGTATGGATAGTATTATACATTTTGCTACACCGTGTCTAATACAGTATGGATAGTATTATACATTTTGCTACACCGTGTCTAATACAGTATGGATAGTATTATACATTTTGCTACACCGTGTCTAATACAGTATTGATAGTATTATACATTTTGCTACACCGTGTCTAATACAGTATGGATAGTATTATACATTTTGCTACACCGTGTCTAATACAGTATGGATAGTATTATAAATTTTGCTACACCGTGTCTAATACAGTATGGATAGTATTATACATTTTGCTACACCGTGTATAATACAGTATGGATAGTATTATAAATTTTGCTACACCGTGTCTAATACAGTATGGATAGTATTATACATTTTGCTACACCGTGTCTAATACAGTATGGATAGTATTATACATTTTGCTACACCGTGTCTAATACAGTATGGATAGTATTATACATTTTGCTACACCGTGTCTAATACAGTATGGATAGTATTATACATTTTGCTACACCGTGTCTAATACAGTATGGATAGTATTATACATTTTGCTACACCGTGTCTAATACAGTATGGATAGTATTATACATTTTGCTACACCGTGTCTAATACAGTATTGATAGTATTATACATTTTGCTACACCGTGTATAATACAGTATGGATAGTATTATACATTTTGCTACACCGTGTCTAATACAGTATGGATAGTATTATACATTTTGCTACACCGTGTCTAATACAGTATGGATAGTATTATACATTTTGCTACACCGTGTCTAATACAGTATGGATAGTATTATACATTTTGCTACACCGTGTCTAATACAGTATGGATAGTATTATACATTTTGCTACACCGTGTATAATACAGTATGGATAGTATTATACATTTTGCTACACCGTGTCTAATACAGTATGAATAGTATTATAACCGTGTTGCGGACTAGGCGAGGGCGCGGTGTCACACTTGCACCGTCTCATCTCCTCCAGCACGCGCAGCTCCGACGGTAACAGGGCTGCTCGCTCCTCTTGAGTCATCTTGTCTGAAATATTACATAAGATAAAGTTAAATTCCCCCAAAGAGGGCGATCTAACCTCACCAAGGTCGACCCCATCTGGTTGGTGCCTTGGCGGCCTTTCGGCTGACAGTTAGTGTTGGATAGTTGTATACACCGCTAGTTTGTGACTACAAAAAAAAATTGAATGACAGTTGCAGCAGATGCAGAAAATGATAATGGCATGGTCAGAGTTTTTTTTTATTTAACTATCACAAAGTTCTCGAGGATTGTAGTCAACCAAAACCGAACAATTTTTTATGAAAACTGTACAAATAAGACAACAATCGCGTACAGACTCTCATTGTAACTATGCTCTCGTATCATCCCCAGTCAGTAAAACCGCAGTAGCTATCATAGGTACATCCATGTCTGACTCGTCTCGTCTCATTTTGAGGTTATAATTTTTTTTTTTTCTTTTTTTTTTAGTTTTAACTACATAAATGTGATCAGTAACAGACACCGAGACCATGTTTAAAATTTTTTTGGTAATTAAAAAATAGGGGTGTATATGCTATTTCTGTCAGAACACTTCAATTGCGTGATATAACCTTACAAGAATATATTAACAGGGTGAAAAAGACGTCTACCGAAGCCGAAAGGGGTAGGTATAGCATCCCAACACACAACCAAATCCAAAAGGATTTTCCGAAAGAATCATTATAACCGGAGAAAACAGCGTTTGAAGAGTGCTGTTTGCGTATGTTCTGGGCGCGTTGTTTTACGTAGATTGCTGGATTTTGAGTTTTAACTGTTTCTTTCTTTTACAAATAAAATTATTAGGTAGGTATGATCTTATTATGTTGTAATAGTAGTAAATAACCGAAAATAAAATGACTAGGTAAGCTAAGTATAAAAAAAAAATCGCGTTTTTTTTTCGCTAAATATGTTTAGAATCATGGTCTGATTGCAACGCCTCAGTTTTCGGTAGTTGTCTTTTTACACCCTGTATAGCATTTTTTGTGTATATGGCGAGTAGCGCGCCAGCGCCATCTAGTGGTACAGTTGGTTAACTACATATATTAGTTGTGGCGATTCGATAGACGTCGTCAGAGAACATAATATAAGATAAAGACATGCGTCTATTCTTAAAAAAAACTGTGGCAGTGCCAGCCGAGAGAGTGAAAACTTGAACAATTAGGTACCTAGTGTATTTTAATAGTCACTAAATCGAAAAATATCGAAAGATAATGACTTCACCCGTTTAGTTATAAAATGAGCTTTTATAAATGTAAAAATATTGTTATGTGTGTTGTAAAAGTTTACCGAGTACAGAACTAGATGGCGCTACCGGTAGGTTTCGGTGAGCAGTCACGTGACTCGCTCGACCAAGAATTTATTCTCATCTACAAACTAAACGCGAATAAAAATGTTCTATTAAAAACCTTTTTTTAAATAGTTATATAGACATACCGAGTGTGAACATGACTTTGCTCTTGGTGGAGTCGTCACACCGGCAGGTGGGGTCCTCCGCGGCGGCCGCCTCCTCAGCACGACGGCGGACGGCGGAGGGCAGCTCACGACCACCTAGCAACAAACATTATCTATCGTATATTATCATCTAAACACTACAGCCGTGGTGTAAAGTTACTCCAGGACCGAAGGAAGGGCGGGTGCCGGGCGTGGCTGTGGGTGCCATTCCCGGGACAGTGCTTAGGCAATGCGAGAGGGGCTCCGGTGTGTTCCGTAGGAGGTCCCGGAGCCCCTTGACATGCATGGAGGCCACGCGTCAGTTTTTAATCGGTGAAAGACAGACATAAAAAAATATAAATAAAACTACGAAAAAAATGAAATATAAAAATGAATATGAATAAAATATAAATATAGGCCAATGGCATTTTATAAATGTATAATTTGTTATTTGTTGCCTGAAATAAATGGTTATTTTTATAAATAATACTCACAGAGACAGGTCTCAAAGGGCACAGATCTCTCTAGAGCGTCTCTGACAACCCTCAACATGAGATGTCTGTAGTTGGACTCCCTGACGGGCGGAGAGGTGGCTCCCGTCGCACGATCCAACACTGCAAATATTCAAAGTAAACTTAAAAGGACGACTGTATACACAAATAAAATCTAACATTTAAAGGTAGACCTTAAGTAAGGCTCAGTTAAAACACCCAAAAAAAAGCGTAATTTAAAGTGTTGACCTGATTTAAAGTGTTGACCTAACTGTGTTGACCTGATTTAAAGTATTGACCTAATTCAAAGTGTTGACCTAACTGTGTTGACCTGATTTAAAGTATTGACCTAATTCAAAGTGTTGACCTGATTTAAAGTGTTGACCTAACTTTGTTGACCTAATTTAAAGTGTTGACCTAATTTAAAGTATTGACCTAATTCAAAGTGTTGACCTGATTTAAAGTGTTGACCTAACTGTGTTGACCTGATTTAAAGTATTGGCCTAATTCAAAGTTTTGACCTGACTTAAAGTGTTGACCTAACTTTGTTGACCTGATTTAAATGTTGACCTAACTGTGTTGACCTGATTTAAAGTGTAGACCTAATTCAAAGTGTAGACCTAATTTGAAGCGTTGACCTAATAAACTGACGATGTTGACAAAGTAAACTGTTGATCTGCTGAATTGATCTCATATTTTGTTGATGTAGTGAACTGTTGACCTAATAAACTATAAACTTTGACATAATTATTTCTTTTTGTCATTTGATTCTGAATGTAACTTCGGAAAATGAGCATGAGTTCACTAGTGAAACGTGCAGATGGCGCTTACCGGTGCTCAACCGATAAATATGAGCTTATCAAAAATTTCGATTGTGACGACTAGGGTTCCGTGGCCGAGCGGCTTTAGGATCTGATCGTCGCGGGTTCGAATCCCGTCGGAATCGAAATTTTTGATGACACTTTTCATTTTTAATAATAATTGTTGATCTGACGTAGGTATTAAGTGATATTATTAATCTACTATATAAAAATAAGTCGGGTTTTCCTTCCTGACGCTATAACTCCAGAACGCACGAACCGATTTCCACGGTTTTGCATTCGTTGGAAAGGTCTCCTGCTCCGTGAGGTTTATAGCAAACAAAATTCAGGAAAAATCTGGTGGCATCTGGTGTTGTTTTGTTATTAATAATAACAATACTAACTGAATTCCGTCATCTCCTTGGCATCGAGGGTGGCCTCCAGCTTCTCCTTGATGGCGTTAGCGCAGTCACGTGACACAGCCTCCGTGGCGTAGCGGTGGTTGCGAGACTCCGACACAGCTGGTAAATACGTTCATTATTACGTGCTATTCGTAAACAAAAAACTACTGTGTTGTTTGTTTACGAATAGCACAAAACACAGCTGGTAAATATACAGGGCGTCCCAAACTTATGGGACATGAAGGGGAAGTACCTTAAATATCGTAGATAGTGTATTTTGCTTAAAGAAGACTTTATGTTATTTTTAAAACTTAGTAATTCCGCATTCATAGATTTTCTAAAAATTACTTGCTTCGTCTGGGAATCGAACCGACTCAAATGTAAAAAAAAAATCACCCTACTTTTATGATGCCAATCGAAAGAATAGCTAAAAAATAATAACTCTGCTTAGGTAACATTGTATTTTAAAAGAAAGGAACAACGTAAAATTAATCATTTTAATCAACATAAAAACATACATGTAACTGCCGTAGTCAATTAAGTGGGTATTTTTTTGTAAATTAATTAATTAAATGCTCAAAATGTGATCCCTCTTGTCTTACGCAAATCGCCAATCTTTTAATGAGTCCGCTACCTGTTGATTTTTTTATAATTTTATGGTGAACACTCGATGTGATATGGCACAATTCAGTTTGAACGTCGTCGACGGCAATAAATAACTTTCTTGAAATTTGACTCATTCAAAACTCATTTTACGTTGTTCCTTTCTTTTAAAATACAATGTTACCTAAGCAGAGTTATTATTTTTTAGCTATTCTTTCGATTGGCATCATAAAAGTAGGGTGATTTTTTTTTGACATTTGAGTCGGTTCGATTCCCAGACGAAGCAAGTAATTTTTAGAAAATCTATGAATGCGGAATTACTAAGTTTTAAAAATAACATAAAGTCTTCTTTAAGCAAAATACACTATCTACGATATTTAAGGTACTTCCCCTTCATGTCCCATAAGTTTGGGACGCCCTGTATAACTAACTAGCTGACCCGCGCAACTTCGTCTGCGCATTAGTAGGAACAAAGTAGAGGAGTTTTGAGTGAATCGAGAGTAGGTATATACAAAATATAAAACTCCATCGCTTGATATAATAATAATATTTATATCATACTTGCTCAGTAACTAGGGATTACTATGGTGGAAAGTCTCCTTGTAAATTGGTGTTTGCAATTCAAGGCAACATTACGTCGCACTATGCTTGAATTGTAATGTTCACATTACAGTTCAAGCTATGCAAAACTCCTTGGTAAACAATCTCTTTTCTTATAAAATGGTAAGAAAAGTTTTTACTGAAAAAAAAAAACACTGAACATGGCGGCATTTAATTTCCATACATTTCAAACTATGCAAAACTCCTTGGAACTCAGAGCCGTAAAAAAAAATGGAAAACTATTTACGAAAAAAAAATGGAAATGGCGGCATTTCATTTGATCTGAAAGTTTGTGAAGTTTGTTCGTAAAGTGATTTCAGTTATTTACAACAATGTCAAGCACTTCATCAGATGATGAAATTTCTATTTCTTCTCTAAATTTGCTAATTATTCTAATTAAAATTTCATTTTGCATTATTAATGTTTTATTTATCTCGCAAGAATGATATAAAGTAGAATGCTTACCTCGGTTGCAAGTAGCTATTACACCCTCGAACTATATTCACCCTCGCTCGCTGCGCTCGCTCGTGTGACTAAATATCTCGGGTGCACGCGATCCATTAGCGCCCTATGCGAGCTGCGCTCGCACTGGCGCCAAATTGGATCTTGTTCTGTAATAGCTTACTTACGTCCCTTGTGTAACATTCTACTATTTTTTTATATTTATGTTTCTCTCAAGAATCCCAAGATAGAGGTAGGGAAAATCTTACCCAGATGTTGCAATGCTAAGAACAAAACGAATACGGTAATTGGTATAGAATCCCTGAAGCGAGCGGCAATTTTTTTGAAGAAATTGACTCGAACGAAACGTAATTTATTTGAATAGCAAGTATTGTATGAATTTCGAAATAAAACGATTAACTAATATTACCTACCCGCGACTTCGTCAGCAATATAAAAATATCGAAATCTCTAAGCAAAAATCTCCATTAACTTTTCAAAACTCAAAATCAAAGAAAATTATACTCGATCGGATCTCGATCTCCGCTATAGTAGAAACGCCACCTACGAGAAAAGTATAAAGTAAGTTTTGACTTCGGTGATATAGATGGCGTTCTAACTATAGCCAAGGAAAAATATTTTAATATCAAAAAATCATAACTTCGGAGTTTGGATAATATATTGATGGGTGGGAATACACATGTTACATGTTTATCATTAATTTTAAAATAATTTATTATGCAAAATACAAAAGAAAATAAAAAAATCTAGAGTGCAAAAAGTGGCTCCGGGCGGTCACCCATCCTTTTTATGACCGCGCCCAGGGTTGCTTAACTTTTTTCCCCATACAAACTTCCAACCCTTATTTTCCCGCCCCCTTATGGTAATTGACAAAAAAAAGTAGCCTATGTCCATCCCTGGGGTATACTCTTTATCCATGCCAAATTTCAGCTTAATCGGTTCAGCGGTTTGGGCGTGAAAAGGTAACAAACAGACAGACAGACAGACAGACAGAGTTACTTTCACATTTATAATATTAGTATGGATATGGATAAGTTTAAATTAAGTCTTATTCAAAAATAAAAAAAACTACATAGAAAGGCTGCCCTCAATGATGTAGGTACGGACAATAAATGTGCATTGGTTGAAACATTATGGAGTGTATACATCTTATTGTCTGTGACTGTACACAATCAGTCAGGAAAAAATTTGCCAACATTTTTTGATAAAAAATCTAAATTTTATTCCCGTTGTCCCCAGCCTTATCAGTGGGGCAGACGGGAATAAAAAATCTGAGTGGCATTGGGCCCATTACCGCTTTGGATTTCAAAGATGAATATTACAGCCACTCTACACATTCTTTATCCGATTTGGATAGACGATGACAGGCGAATACAGGCGATGAGGCCCTCTACACGTCACCGTCGACATTCGTCTATCGGCGAATATGTAGAGGGGCCATCAGATAATTAACTAACTACTCAAGTAATACCAAACTTGATTTTTACAAATATAATGATAATGACAGTCAATAATAATATATTACCTTCGTCGACAAGTGTGTTGAGCATACATCGCATCTCGTGTCGCGGGGGGTACCGCTCCCCGGTGGGGCGGGGCGGGGGGGACGGACGGGCTGACAAACAAACATACATCATTATTAATTACTAGCCGCGATCACTTCGAAAACTTCACTTCCCCGGGATAAAATACAGCCTATGTTCATCAGGGATGTGGGATTCTATTGGTGCAAGAATTTTTCAAATCGGTCCAGTAGTTTCGGAGCCTATTCAATTCAAACAAACAAATCTTTCCTTTTTATAAT
This sequence comes from Epirrhoe alternata, assembly GCA_963565295.1. NCBI lineage: Eukaryota > Metazoa > Arthropoda > Insecta > Lepidoptera > Geometridae > Epirrhoe > Epirrhoe alternata. The sequence continues at coordinate 6,684,305 of OY751402.1, forward strand.
ATTAGTATAGATTTCATATTATACACCGCTATTTTATGACTACCAAAAAAATTTTAAGGACAGTTGCAGCAGATGCAGAAAATGATAATGGCATGGTCAGAACTTTTTTTTATTTAACTATCACAAAGTTATCGAGGATTGTAGTCAACCAAAACCGAACAAAATTGTATGAAAACTGTACAAATAAGTTCTACAGATAACAATCGCGTACAGACTCTCATTGTAACTATGTTCTCGTATCATCCCCAGTCAGTAAACCCGCAGCAGCTATCATACATCCATGTCTGACTCTGAGGTTATAATTTTTTTTTCTCTTTTTTTGAGTTTTAACTACATAAATGTGATCATTAACAAACACCGAGATCATGTTTAAAATTTTTTTGTTAATTAAAAAATAGCGGTGTATAAAGAAAATAAGAACGTGCTGACAATCTTGTGTGTAATTTCGTCAAAATCAGTCCGGTTCAGAGGGTCCGGTGGGCAGATAGAACTCTTCAATAATTACATTACCTCTGGCATACTTCCAGCGAGGGTCATCTCTGCTGACAGACTCAGTGGGCAGAGGGTCCGGTGGGCAGACGCGACAGCGGCAGATCTCGTCCAATGGCTGCCCGCAACGGTGGCAGAACTCTGCAAGAAAAATATTAACAAAAAAATTATTTTTACAAAAAAGTTACCGTGAGCTGATTGAAATTAGTTCTAAAACTGTTATTCAATGAGAGTTCCGTTGGAGAGCTCCTGATTCCCCCATCAGGTCAGCTATCTCATCATCATCATCTCCCTGCCCTTTTCCCACATGTGGAGTCGGCACAACATGTGTTCTTCCATTCTCCTCTATCAGCCGTCATCTCAACTCTCACTCCTTTCTTACTCATGTCTCTTCACACAATCCATCTTTTCTTTGGCCTACCTCTACTCGTAACATCAACATTCATACAAGTACTCTTCTAGTTACATGACATTCCCTTCTCATTACATGCCCATACCATGCTAGCCTGTTGCTCCTCATCTTTACATTCACTGGCGCCACTTTCACACTTCCTCTTATGTACTCATTCCTCACTCTGTCCATTCGCGTCACTCCACACATCATCATCAGGTCAGCTATCTATATTATTGCATTGTCAAGACTCATTAGAAGATCAGCTCAATCAGACTCCAGGCCCTTGATTCAGTATTGGTTCTTATATGTCAGCTGTTCAACTGACAGCCACCAATCACATTGCAGGAAACGTCAGTTTTCGATCAATTCCAACTTCAATGACTAAGAAAATCGACTTCTATGTCAAAGTCAAAGTCAAAGTCAAAGTCAAAAAGCATTTATTCAGTAGGACCGCTGGGATCACTTTGAAACGTCTTAAAACTAGGTGATTTTACTCCTGTTCCTTCGCGACCAATACCGTGAAGAATCAGGGCAACAAACACGGTTTGGGGCCTAGCTTTCTTTTAGGTGATCCATCTTAAATCTAAACTTATGATAACTTAGGTGGTACCTACCTACCAATTGCTTAAATTATATAATACAAGATAGCAGACATTGAGGACACATCAGCCGTCGAGGGGCAGAGCGACATCAGGCCACGCGAATTTATCATTAATATAATCCTTAAGTGAATAATAAGCTTTTTTTATAAGAGTATTTTTTATGTAAGTTTTAAATCTTCGAATAGGCAGTTTAGTCGCGTTTTCAGGAAGTTTATTATAAAAAAGTATCGTATTTCCCATAAAAGAACCTTTTACTTTTTCTAATCTAAATTTAGGCAAATAAAGTTTATTCTTATTTCTTGTGTTAATGCTATGCACATCACTTTTTTTCCTAAAGTTATTGATATTTTTATGAGTATACAAAATGTTTTCATAAATGTACTGGGAAAAAACTGTTAGAATATTTATTTCTTTAAAACGTTGTCTCAGTGAGTCCCGTGGTTTCAATTTGTAAATCGCACGGACAGCTCGCTTTTGCAAAACAAATATATCTTGAATATCGGCTGCTTTACCCCAGAGAAATATACCGTATGACATCACACTATGGAAGTAACTATAATATACTATCTTAGCTGTCTCTTCGTCAGCCAATCTCCTAATCGTACGAACTGCATATGCGGCGGAGCTCAGTCTACCTGCAAGTCTTTCAATGTGAGCCCCCCACTGCAAATTGGAATCAACAGTTAGCCCCAAGAAAATAGCGGTATCGACCAGATTGAGTGCTTCCCCATTTAATTCAATTTTTGTTGCTTTGTGAACCACGTTAGGCAAAGTAAATTTAATACATTTAGTTTTCTTGGCATTAAGTAAGAGATTATTAGCCGTAAACCAGTTTAAAATTAGAGACAGAGACGCATTAACATCATCGTACTCTTCTTTATATCTATCAACTTTAAAAACCAAAGAGGTATCATCAGCAAACAGAACAATGTCACACATGTCTTTTACAAAAGAAGGGAGGTCATTTATATACACTAGAAACAAGAACGGGCCCAATATCGAGCCTTGTGGTACACCCATGTCAATAATTGACCCTGAAGACCTTTCGCCACCTACATCGACCTTAAGGACTCTATTGGAGAGATATGATTGGACAAGGTCTATAGCTTTATTTTGAACGCCATAATATTTTAACTTAGAAATCAGAGTCTCGTGACATACACAATCGAATGCTTTGGACAGATCACAGAATACTCCGATCACGTCTTGTGAGTTTTCAAAGGCTTCATAGATGTGCTTTAGAAGCAAAGTACCCGCGTCAGTTGTTGAACGACCTTTGGTGAATCCAAATTGATAATTATGCAGTAGTCCATGGAGATTAAAATGAGCTAGCAATTGATTCAAAATAACTTTTTCAAATATTTTACTTAATGCAGGCAGAATCGAAATTGGTCTATAGTTAGCAGGGTCGCTTTCATTGCCAGATTTGAATAAAGGAATAAGTTTGCTAAACTTCATAAGGTCAGGAAAAACACCCTCGTCAACACATCTGTTAAAGACATAAGCTAGACATGGTGCAATATCAATGACAATAGTAGCTAGTATCTTCGTTGATATTCCCCATAAATCCTCAGTATTTTTGATATTCAAAGTCTTAAATGTTTTGACAATATGATCTGCGCTCACATAACTGAACTCAAACTCACTGTTAATCTGAGTAACGCCAGTTTCTAGATAGGCGAGTGCGCTAGAAGCTGAGGAATTGAGTGACCGGGTCGCAACCTGGGCTACATTAGAGAAAAAACTATCAAACGCGTTAGCTATTTCAGTGTTATTGGTTAAAAGAGTATCATTAACTTTTAAATTTATCTGTTTAAAACCATGTTTTGATTTACCTGATTCATTATTTATTAATTTCCAAGTGGCTTTAATTTTATTCGAAGAAGATTCTATTTTATTTCTCAAATGCATTGATTTAGCTGCTTGACATACTTTTTTAAATATTTTAGAATAGTTCTTAATGTATAAGATATGTGATGGGTTGTGAAGCATTAGTTCTCTAGTAGCATAAAGATCATACAGTCTATTCCTACTTCCATAAATACCTGGCGTTGCCCAGTCTACAAAGCTCACACAAGCTTTAGTTAAGCAGGTCTTTAATTTAAATATTTCCGTATGCTCCTCAATAATAAGATTTGACAAACTGGCAAATAGGTCATTTGGGTTTTCTACACAAGGTAAAAGTGACATTTTGAGTTCTATATTTCTTTGAAACTTTATAATACGACTCACTGTGATGGGCCGATATGAGAACTTTACAGGTTCATTTAATGTGAAATTAGGAAAAAAATTATGACTGACTTCTGGAAGAAATCGCTCACAGCGATAAGACCGCCCATTGTACTTCGCTTGTTTTCTTGTATCTTTGTTTGTATTTTGTAATGTCCAATAGTGTGTTGTAGTGTACAATAAAGTATTTTCTATCTATCTTATAGGCGGCGTTTCTGAGAAGGTTTTTTGAGTTTTACAGGAAAACTATCAATCCCCCAGGAATAAAATTGATATGGGACCACCTCGGGAGTATACCCTATCAATCAAAAAAAGAATTTTGGAAATCGGTTCATAATTGACGGAGATATCGGTGGACATACATAAAATACATAGAGCAGAATGAAAAGATGAGGAGCAACAGGCTAGCATGGTATGGGCATGTAATGAGAAGGGAAGGTCATGTAACTAGGAGTGCTTGGTATGAATGTTAATGTTACGAGTAGAGGTAGACCAAAGAAAAGATGGATGGATTGTGTGAAGAGACATGAGTAAGAAAGGAGTGAGTGTTGAGATGACGGCTGATAGAGGAGAATGGAAGAAGAACACATGTTGTGCCGACCCCACATAATGTGGAAAAAGGACAGGGAGATGATGACAGCAGAACATGGAACCTCCTTTTTTTGACGTCTGTTAAACAAAAAAATGACAAACCGTCTAGAAATTTCCAATCATAAAAATATCCAACTATAAAAATGTCCAATCATAAAAATGTCCAATCATAAAAATGTCCAATCATAAAAATGTCTAATCATAAAAATGTCCATCCATAAAAATGTCCAATCATAAAAATGTCCATTCATAATAATGTCCAAACAAGTATGAACAGTGATCGAAGTTAATAAATACTCACGTTCCTTAATCTCAGCTTCATCCACCAGACTGAATATCTGTTCCTGCGCGGCTCGCTGCCTCGCTCGCTGCGCGGCCGTGACGCGCATGCGCGAGGCGGCTCGCTGCGCTCCCGGCAACAAGCATTGCTGCACCAGCTCTGCTACTGCCTCGTTCTGCTCTGCTGTTGACCTGTTCCAATAACCTATGAGTCAGTGGCCAACTGGTGATGGAGTATTTAGGCCGCCTTAAGGCCTCCGTCATGGCTTAATGATAAATAGCTGGGACTGACAATTTAACGTGCTCTCCGAAGCAAGGAAGCACTGAGATGAAAATGCCACTAGCAATATTTTTTTTATTTTTTAAATCGGTCAATGGAGATTTCACTAAATATACATTCGAAAAAATAAATATACAGTCAAACATAAATTTAATCCTTATCTGCATCTTAATATACTTGACGACCTCTGTGGCGCAGTGGGTGAAAGCCCACTTGGGACGCAGAAGGTTGCGGGTTCGATCCCCGCCGCGGGATAAATGTTTGTGTGATCTGCAAATATTTATCTCGGGTCTGGGTGTTTCTATGTATGAGTATGTATTTACAAACAAAAAGTATATAAGTAGTATATCAGTTATCTGTTCCCATAGTACAAGCTTTGCTTAGTTTGGGGCTAGATGATGCTGTGTGAAATGTCCAGCATTATTTATTATTGTCCGACCTGCTCTTCCACTGAAAGTCCCATTAAAATCGCCTCAACCGATAGCAGACAAACAGAAAAGGACCATTCGATATCTACAGGTTTTTTTTTTATAGCACCAACTCCATCTAAACCGATCTACAGATAGCTCACATGGACTGATGCTCGTGCAGAGACAGTTGTATCCTGTCGGCGTGCGCACGCGCCTCCTTTACCGCGTCCTCTTCTGCCGCGAGCTCCACGCCCTCCTTAACTATCTCTTGTAGATATACGTCTACTGTCTCTTGTGCAACACCTAGCACCTGGCAATTAAGGATAGTTATGTTTTCTACCTCCCAAGTGGGTTGGTCTCTGTGTGTGTGCATATGCACGTTGCTTTTGTGTGCGTGCAAACGATCTTTGGGGGTAGGTGTATTTCCCCCAATTCAAGTCTCACCTCACTGAGGTCGACGCCATCTGGTCCACATACCTTAGGGCCTTTCAGCCGACAATTACTGTCGGATAGTTCTTTACAGGCTAATTGCCGAGAATAATATTGCTTGCGAGATCCAGGATTCAAATCGCGGCAGTTGGTAGCGCGCCAGCGCCATCTAGCGGTGAAGCGGTGAAGTAGCTAGTCACTGTAATTGGCAACAGCGAACCGATTTGGATGAAACTTGGAATAGGTGTAGATAGTGACCTGGATCATATAGGGCTATACAAAATGCTGGTACAATAGAAATACAATAGTTATATTCTACTGTCATTATCTCTCAAATATGTCCTGTCCATCCAAAGGTTGCCTGGAAGAGATCGCTTTTAGCAATAAGGCCGCTCATTGTAATTCATATTTTTTTTTCTGTGCCTATACTTATTTTTTTTTTTATTGTTTGTTTTATGTTTTACAATAAAGATATACAGTCTCACCAATAAAAACTATTTATTCCGAAGTTCTATCAGATTTACGCATTGCATAGCTTTACCTTGCGTAAATTCAGAATATGTCACGTACTCTTTGGTGGTAACTATGAAAATATTTTTACAGTACCTACTAACATGTATTCTGTGGTTACACTAGATTTAAACAAGGGTGCTAGCTGGTGGAACTTCGGAATAGCGTTTGTATGAAATAATTGTCAAAGTTATGCAACGTATAACTTTCTAATTGGTTTATTGGTAGCCATTTTGGTTATTCTTAAGTTGAACTAAAGAAAAACTTTACATAGTGTTTATTGGTGACACTGATATTGTATTGTATTGTATTGTAGGACAAAATGAAGGTTTATGAATGTTATACCTGCTTGAACATCTCATCATGTTCCCTGCGGCGATGTTCCTCCTTCTGTCTGCGGCCGGCTTCTGCTGCTTCCCGCATAGCCTTCTCACGCACTATGGAGATACTTACATCATTATTCAGTGTTTTTTTTTTTTTACAAATAAATTTATTTACCAAAAGAAATTACAAGTTATAAACTATTACTACAGGTCCCCGCACGAGGGCTAGCCTGTGTCGCGGGATACCGAAAAACAAAAAGGCGATTTCCGGGAAAAAATAATTAAAAAGAAATGGATAGCACTTTACAAGGCAGAGAGAACTCAAGGAAATGAAAAAAAATACCAAAGAAAACGACACTATGGGTGGTTGGTGTATGTGTGTGTGTGTTTGTGTGTTGTGTGTATGTGTGTGTGTGTTGGAATAGTTTATAATATATACACATATATAAGTAGTGTTTATCATCATCATCATCTTGGCTTTAGCCTTCTATACAGGGTGTAAAAAGACAACTACCAAAAACTGAGAGACTGCAATCAGACCATTAAGCGAAAAAAAAACGCGATTTTTTTTACTTAGCTTATTTATGTATTTACGAACAAAAAGTATATAAGTAGTATATCAGTCATGTAGTACCCATAAAACAAGCTCTGCTTTCTTTGGGGCTAGATGATGCTGTGTGAAAAGTACAGCATTATTTATTTATATGAATATAATGACTAACATGCAATAAGTATGAAGGCATGCTGGCGCCGCTCCTCCTTGAGTCTCCTCAGCTCCTTCTCCAGGAAGTCGAGCGCGGCCGACACGGCGCCGCCGCACAGCTCGTCCACCAGCGCGGAGATAGCGTCCTCCTGGCAATGTCCAACTTATAACTTACTAGCTGTGCTCCCGCGGTGTAACCCGCGGTCCCTAGGGATTTTTTCGGGATAAAAAGTAGCCTATGTCCGTCCCTGGGATACAACCTTTATCCATGCCAATTTTCAGCCTAATCGGTTCAGTGGTTTAGGCGTGAAAAGGTAACAAACAGACAGACAGACAGACAGACAGAGTTACTTTCACATTTATATTATTAGTATGGATAACAATCCGACCGGCTGCGCCAATCCTACTAATATTACTCTAGTATACACCCCTATTTTTTAATTACCAAAAAAAATTTAAACATGGTCTCGGTGTCTGTTACCTGATCACATTTCTGTAGTTAAAACTCATAAAAAGAGAAAAAAAAATTATAACCTCAAAAGGAGACGAGACGAGTCAGACATGGATGTATGATAGCTACTGCGGGTTTACTGACTGGGGATGATACGAGAACATAGTTCGAATAAGATTCTGTACGCGATTGTTGTCTCTAGTACTTATTTTATTTTTACAGTTTTCATAAAATGTTCGGTTTTCGTTGACTACAATCCTCGATAACTTTGTGATAGTTAAATAAAAAAAGTTCTGACCATGCCATTATCATTCTCTGCGTCTGCTGCAACTGTCCTTAAAATTTTTTTGGTAGTCATAAAATAGCGGTGTATAATGTAATAGTATTTAATGTAGTTAGTGCTTTGGATTGAACTGTAAGCTACTGACTTCTATAAAAATGAAAAAGTCTGTGCGGATGATACTCGATCCGATCTTTGAACTTTCGCAATCACTGTTCATATTGAATTTTGTCTTCTCAGCGCTTTATATGGAGCCAACTCTACAATAGACAACACGTTGACACTGACAGACGGGACATTGGATTTCCCGTATATGATTTAAGTATATATATTTTATATATTTATCGTATTTCTCGTGTTTTATAGATTAATACACCTCTTGTAAAAAGATTTACGTATGATAATATGATTGCTAAAATCACCACAGGGGTGTAAAAAGACGTCCACCGAAGCCGAAAGGGGTAGGTACAGCATCCCAACACACAACCAAATCCAAAAGGATTTTCCGTAAAAATCATTATAACCGGAGAAAACAGCGTTTGAAGAGTACTGTTTGCGTATGTTCTGGGCGCGTTGTTTTACGTAGATTGCTGGATTTTGAGTTTTAACTGTTTTTTTCTTTTACAAATGAAATTATTAGGTAGGTATGATCTTATTATGCTGCAATAGTAGTAAATAACCGAAAATAAAATAAAATGACTAAGATAAGTAAAAAAAAATCGCGTTTTTTTCCGTTAATATGTTTAGAATTTTCTGATTGCAACCCCTCAGTTTTCGGTAGTTGTCTTTTTACACCCTGTATAAGAATGTATTGTTATGTGGAAATAAAGCTATAATAATAATAGTGAGGCCCAGCTGTATTAGAATAGAATGGAATGGAATTGAATTGAATTGAATTGAATGAATTGAATTGAATTGAATGGAATGGAATAGAATACAGCTTTATTGTACACCAGAAAAACAACATAAATTATAAACAAACATGTAAAAAAAGTACCTATAGTCGGTCCATTTTAATAGGCCACATTTGACATTTCATCAAAATTTAACAACGTAACTTTGTACCGGCGGGCATAAAATACTACTATTTTATCGAAGTTAGTACTGCACAATTGCTTAACTTTTTTTCAGTTGCGGTTAAATAAGTTATTGTATTAACGACAAAAGAAGGTAATTTTATGATTTATTTCCTTATTACACCATCCAAACATATTATGTTTCACAACAATTTCTGTTTTAGAGAGAACTGAACGTTGTTACAATGTTGCGTCAGTAAACCCTTGTTCTCTTTTGACACTAGGTATGTTACCCAAAATAATCGAAATTTGAGAGTTAGAATCGAATGAAATGATTTCTCGTAAGGGAATATTTCACCTTTAATGATGATGAATGATGGCGCATTAAATACTTATTGTTTTTTTTAAATAAACTTATTTATCCCGAAAAACGTTTCTAAATACCAAAAAGTACTTATGTAAAAGGACAACGGGAATATCGCATAAAAACTTTTTTTCTCTGTTTTTCATGACAACCATAAACTTTTGACTTTTCAAAATGAAGATTTGATCAATTTTTATCAAAATAAATAATTAATGGGATTGTGACGCAGTCTTGATTGTTGTGCAAAGTGACTTTGTGTTCTTGGTGTGCTATTTTTTTCAGACCCGGTTTTTTTTAACTGATCTTACCTACTCTTAGTTAACGGTTTACCTGGCAATAAATTTAATTCATGTGAATGAATCGATACGGACTTCGAACATAATCGAAGTTTTTAAGAAGGTCACCTCACTAGAAAGCTCAAACTGACAAACGTCAAATGTGGCCTATTAAGTTGGACCGACTATAGTAAGTAGTAGTATGTATTACCTTCTGATCAGCCTCAGTCCTCAGCACACAGTACTCCCTGGCCTTCGCCTCTTCCCTGGCTATCCTGGCTCTATCTTCCTTCTGCAGTCCGTGTGTTGTCTTCAACTCTTCTGTCAGTTCAGCCGCTCGCGTGCGACCTTCGTACATCTGTCAATGTCAAAGTCAAAAAATATTTATTTAGGCCCAAGGTTACATCTGGATTTCTCTCAAATATGGTTTCTTTTGGAAGTATATAAGTAGTAAACAAGTTTCCATAGTACAAGCTTTGCTTAGTTTGGGGCTCGATGATGCTGTGTGAAATGTCCGGCATTATTTATTTTCTTTCGCCATTTTTGGAGAAGCTAGTGGCTCTGCTATTTTATTTTCGTTTTGTCGTGTTAATTAGGTTTTATTATGTAATTTCGGTGGCATTTTACCAATGAATCCTTGGATACGTAACAGGAGATCTGGCAAATGGAATGGGGGAGTATTGAAGAAGATTTCTCATTTGACGAAATATTATGCCTCTGTGGCGCAGTGGGTGAAAGCCCGCTAGGGGTTAGAAGGTTGCGGGTTCGATCCCCGCGGGAGAAATGTTTGAATGATCTACAAATATTTATCTCGGGTCTGGGTGTTTCTATGTAGGTATAATATGTATTTACAAACAAAAAGTATTATATCAGTTACAGTATACCTATCAGTTATCTGGTTCCCATAGTACAGGCTTTGCTTAGTTTGGGGCTAGATGATGCTGTGTGAAATGTCCAGCATTATTTATTTATTTCCGTTGGAGTTTTGAAGAAGCCACCATGTTTTTTTCTAAACTTTTTATTACTGACACGGTTCTGCTTCCTCTAAAACCAAAGCTCCAAGAGACATGAATACAAATCTTACCAAGTTCTGAACGGCGCGACCTCGCAGTATCTTCTGCAGGAGCAGAGCGGCCTGGAACCAAGAATTACATTGCATACCTAGGTACAAAAACTAGCTACCACCTAGCTAAAAGAGTACCTATTTCAGAGCTTGTACCAATAGATGGCGCTGGGATCACAGATAAGCGAATTCCCATACAAATGACGAGATTTGTACTGAATCCTAGATCGCGCTTACGATGTTTTGAAGCACATCTAACCTTTAAAGAACTATCCGACAGCAACTGTCGGCCGAAAGGCCCCCAAGGTAAGTGGACTAGATGGGTCGACCTTGGGTGAGGCGAGTTCTCCCTCTTTGCAGTAATTGGGGGAATTCTACCCACCCCCAAACACGGTTTTACTGTACTGCCACTTGTACAGCTACAATTTGCATTTGTAAGTACGTGTCCAGTTCTCACAGTGAATCTTTATCCCTCCGAAGTAGCTGCGCAGAACCCATTTTTGATGACCCATAAGACGAAGACAGAGTTTGTATAGCTGCCTCGCTCACTCGCTTATGTCGCATCGTTCTACCTCGCTTACTAAACACACGCAATGTACATGCGCAAACCTAACTTCAGAGAGCTATCCGTTAGGCTCAATGCACATTGAATTGTCAAGCGACGCGTCAATTAGTTTTATAGCGCACCATTATAAACCTTATGCACAATGGTACAAGATATAGAAACGCTTGTAGAATGAACGAGGTCTGGTATAGGTTTATAATGGTGCGCTATAAAACTAATTGTGCCAATTCAATGTGCATTGAGCCTGTATCGAGCCATTGAGCATAGCGTTGTAAGCAAGTTAGACTACATTCTTACATAGTTCCCACTGTATCTACTAGATGGCGTTATAATCAAACCTGGTGGTTACTCTCCTCGCTATCATCCACAGCCTCCACCTCGGGCGTGGCAGGTCGCGGAGTGTCCTGCAGTCGCCGCGGCTTCAACACATGCAATGGGCCCGCGCCACCGCCACCAGCCGCGCCGAGGCGAGCCTCTGAAGATATACATTTAGTACAGTTGACCTCTTTAACAACAGTTAATTCAAGTTTAAAACTGCATTTTCGACATAATTTCGTATGATCTGCAAATATTTATCTCGGGTCTGGGTGTTTCTATGTATAATATGTATGTATTTACAAACGAAAAGTATATAAGTATTATATCGGTTATCTGGTTCCCATAGTACAAGCTTTGCTTAGTTTGGGGCTAGATGATGCTGTGTGAAATGTCCAGCATTATTTATTTTATTTTAGAGATAAATTTTTAACTTGTATGTTTCTGGTTTTTGATTTATTATACACACATTAGTTTATTTCAATCTTGTGTAGTATGTGCTGCTCTATCTATACTAATATTATAAAGAGGAAAGATTTGTTTGTTTGTTTTTATGTATATTTGTTTGAAATGAATAGACTCCGAAACTACTGGACCGATTTTAAAAATTCTTTCACTAATAGGATCCTACATTATCCCTGATGAACATAGGCTATATTTTTTCCCGGGGATGTGAAGTTTTCCCGAGTTGCACCCTGGTGCATGTTGTTCGCCGACGACATTGTTCTCGTTGGAGAGAATGCAAACGAGGTACAAAGCAGACTGGGAAAATGGCAAGAGAAATTGGAAAGAGTAGGCCTCAAGATCAGCCGCACTAAGACTGAACACTTGTACTGCAACTTTAGTGGCTCTTCTAATTTCTCATCGATTGCTCTAGATGGTGTAACCCTACCAGTCTGCTCCGATTTTAAGTACCTTGGTTCGCTTCTCCAAAACGACGGCAATATTGACCGGGGCGTAAATAATAGGATGAATGCGGGATGGATGAAGTGGCGACAGGTCTCAGGGACGATATGTGACCCGCGAATGCCCCTGAAGCTAAAGGGAAAAGTCTACAAAACGGTCATTAGACCTGTCGTACTGTATGGATCTGAGTGCTGGGCCACGAAAGCGACGGATGAAAGAAGAGTGCATGCGACAGAGATGCGAATGTTGAGATGGATGTGCGGAGTGACGCGAATGGATAAGGTGAGGAATGAATATATTAGGGGAAGTCTGAAAGTAGCGCCGGTGACTGAAAAGTTGAGGAGCAATAGGTAAGCGTGGTATGGGCATGTAATGCGGAGGGATGAAAGTCATGTAACTAAAAGGGTGATGGAAATGAATGTGAATGGATATGTGAGTAGAGGTAGACCTAAGAAAAGATGGATGGATTGTGTGAAAGAAGATATGGAAAAGAAAGGAGTTGATACAGAGATGACGAGTGATAGGGGAGAGTGGAAGAGGAGAACATGTTGTGCCGACCCCGCATGAGCGGGATAAGGGCAGGCCAATGATGATGATGATGATGTGAAGTTTTCCCGAGGGATCGCGGGTAACACCGCGGCGGACAGCTAGTAAGATATAGTTATATAAAGTAAATTCGTTATTGGATGTCTGTTCTATTTACATAAGTTACATTTACCTTATCTTTAAGATCTGTGGATTTTGTGAAAATAAATAAAAGAGCATTTCATTAGCCTCAAACTTGTGAACCGAGGGTTGCATTTGGTGGCACAAAAACTTCACACAAACCGATCTTATTTGAATTTAACGATTTTCTTTGACATTGACTTACTCTTAAGATCATTATGCAGGCTCTCCAGAAACTGCTCGCTCCATTTTGTCTCTCGCTCGCACAGCTGCATGGGGTCCCGTGGGAGGTGGTGGCCTGAACACGACCGCTTCAAGTCCTGGCCGCAAGTTGCGAGCCACGCCGGTGGCAAGGATACTTGCTTGTGATCTTCTATTGCTGTGGGAAGATTTAATATTAAATAAATTAAAATGTAAGCTAAGACGAGACCATTACAATGATACTCTATTTACCAAAATCCATACATAGGTAGGTACAGCCGTTTAAGAGAAAGAGAAGGATTTAGGCTCAATGCACATTGAATTGGCAAGCGACGCGTCAATTAGTTTTATAGCGCACCATTATAAACCTTATGAACAATGGTACAAGATATAGAAACGCTTGTAGAACGCTTGACGCGTCGTTTCCCAATTCAATGTGCATCAAGCCGATCTTCCTGTCTACCACATTTACACAGTGCAAAATATGGCGACCTCTAACTACGATCGCCGGAACTACAAAGGCATCGTAATAGAGTTGCCAATTACAGCGACCTACCCACTTCAGAGCTGTACCACAGATGGCGCTGGGATCATAGATAAGCGAATTCCCATACAAATGACGCAGAAAAGTACTAGATCCTGGATCGCGCTTACGATGTTTTCAAGCACATCTAACCTATATAGAAGTATCCGACATTAACTGTCGGCCGCAAGGCCCCAAGGTAAGTGGACCAGATGGTGTCGACCTTGGTGAGGTTAATACTACCTCTTTGCAATAGAGGTATTCCAACTACCCCAAAACAAAACGACGATTTTATTTAATCTGTGGCGCCATCTAGTTTCATAGAATTATTTCGCCTCAACCTTAGCGCAAGACACAACGATAGCTGGATCTAATTTGATCTGTGGCGCCATCTAGTATCAATCAATCAGTACCTACAACAATACAATACAATACAAACTTTATTTATTTTCTCTCACAAAGGTCAGCACTATGAATAACGGGCTATACTATTTGTACAATACTTCACAAAGATGTGCAAGAACCTGTTTTGTGAGAGACTGGTGCCTGTGATAGGTTTGACACCTGTGATACAGGTCACCAGTGCCCCACTCCACGGATATCTATAACATAAAGTGAATTAATGTTTATGCTTTTCAATACATTTGGCCATTTTAACTTCGAGCTGGTTCAAGAGAAATAAACATAAAAATAAGTAGGTTAAAGTTTGCCACGTAGAACAAGAGATGTGTGTGTGTGTGTGTGTGTGTTTAAGTGTATATGTGTGTGTGTGCGTATGTGTGTGTGTTTGTGTGTGTGCGCGTGTGGTGTGTGTGTGTGTGAGCATGTAAGTGTGTCTGTTTTAAATGTGAAGTGTTGGGTGCATGGGTGCTTGTGGAGTTTGCTTGAGTGAATTTACTTCGGAGGGGAGAGTAGGTCTTCAGTCTGATTATAATCCAGTGACCTGAGCCATTTGAACACAACTGTCTTGCACTTTCCTACCTACAGTACCTATTCATACTACATTACTTCTGCGCGCCTGGTGTCTCAGCGTAGCGTTCGATGAATTTATGCTATTTATTCTACAGAAAATGTCGTTTTTAACTTAAGTAAAGTACCTAAGTTCGTATGAGTCAGTGGCTAACTCTGGTGAGGGAGTTATTAGGCCGCCTTAAGGCCTCCGTCATGGCTTAACGACTTAAATAGCCGGGACCGACAATTTAACGTGCCTTCCGAAGCACGGAAGCGCTCAGATGAAAATGCCACTGGCGGTCACCCATCCACTTACAGACCGTTTCGAACGTTGCTTAACTTCGAAGTTTTTAACTTGAAATATAGACTCACACAATAGCCCAGGATCATAGTATATATCGGCGTGTCTCCTCCTGGCCTGGTAGCCATGCCTGGCCAGTGGAGCATGCATCTCCGAGGCGGGGTCCCTCGCTGCGCTCGCTGCGCTGCCTCCGCCCCGCGAGGCTCGCAGCCTGCCCACCTGCCCGACCAGCCCGCCGCCCGCGTGGATCGCTGATAGCTTCCGTAACTCTGATGAACACAATACTTGTCATAATTTTTATAGTGTTATTTCACACCTAGTATTTCGTTACCCTAGTCGTCACAATCGAAATTTTTGATAATCCCATATGGTAAGCGCCATCTACACGTTTCACTAGTGAACTCATGCTCATTGTCCGAAGTTACATTCAGAATCAAATGACGAAAAGATGTCGCTTTAAACTAAATCTATAATTTTTTAAGTGTTAGGCTCAATGCACATAGAATTGGCAAAATTCGTTTTATAGCGCACCATTATAAACCTTATGAACAATGGTACAAGATATAGAAACGCTTGTAGAATGAACGAGGTCTGGCGGAGCCATCTAGCGGGCCGCGCTGCCTCGAGCACTTTCGTGCGGTTCATTCTACAAGCGTTTCTATATCTTGTACCATTGTTCATAAGGTTTATAATGGTGCGCTATAAAACTAATTGTGCCAATTCAATGTGCATTGAATGTGCATAGAGCACTTAGTTATTTCATTGAGAAACGAAAAAAATTGCATTAAAAAATGTCTAACCTCGATCTCTCGTCCGTCGTATATGATCAATCTTGCGTTCCATCAAATCTTTCTTAACGGCCCACATCTTGGCCAGCTTCCGGCTGGTCCGCGAAGTCTGCTTGCTTCTCTGCTGCGCTTGCATACGATGGAGAAGCTCCAGTCTTATGTCTTGGAGTTCATCTATCTCCTGACAAAAGTAAGTATGAGTCAGTGGCCAACTCTGGTGACGGAGTTTTCAGGCCGCCTTAAGGCCTCCGTCATGGCTTAACGACTTAAATAGCCGGGACCGACAATTTAACGTGCCCTCCGAAGCCCGGAAGCGCTCAGATGAAAATGCCCCTGGCGATCACCCATCCACTTACAGACCGTTTCGAACGTTGCTTAACTTCGACGATCTATCAAGAACGACTAAGCAAGCGTTTCGTGAATGTGATACTCACAGCCTCCCTGAAGATCCAGTCCTTGGTCTCGACATCTCCGATGATGCCGTCAGTCTTCTTCATCCAGCTCGGGAACAGCCCGCGCTCCACCAGCTCGCTCCACGTGCGAGCGTGACGCATCCTCGAGGAGAGAGAATGTCCATTCAATTAAAATAACATACATACATACATTGACGACCTCTGTAGCGCAGTGGGCGAAGGCCCGCCTGCGACACAAAAGGTTGCGGGTTCGATCCCCGCGGCGGGACCAATGTTTGTATGATCTACAAATATTTGTCTCGGGTCTGGGTGTTTCTATGTATAATATGTATGTATTTACAAAAAATAAGTATATAAGTAGTATATCAGTCCTCTTAGTACCCATAACACAAGCTCTGCTTACTTTGGGGCTAGATGATGCTGTGTGAAAAGTCCAGCATTATTTATTTATTTTATTTACATAAAATCACGTCTCTTTCCCTGTGGGGTAGGCAGAGAGCACGGATCTCCACTCGCTACGATCCTGACACACAACTCTCGCCTCATTCACTCTCATTACATTCTTCATACATGCTCGTCGGTTTAGGGTATTGACCTGGCCCTTCTCCAAAATGTCGCCAATTTGATCCAAGAAGGTTCGCCTAGGCCTTCCCCTTCCAGCTGTCCCATACACACTCGCCTCATACACTTGCTTTGTCAAACGACTGTCATCCATCCTCTCTACATGCCCAAACCATAAATTAAAATAAAAAGTATTTATTTCAGACAAATTCTATGGTCCATATCTTCATATTATTAATCATACGGATTCCACAAGCGTTTCTATATCTTGTGCCATTGTTCATAAGGTTTATAATGGTGCGCTATAAAACTAATTGACGCGTCGCTTGACAATTCAATGAGCATTGAGCCTAAACTGTACTATTTAATATTATAAATGTGAAAGTAACTCTGTCTGTCTCTCTATCTGTTTGTTTGTTACCTTTTCACGCCCAAACCACTGAATAGATTAGGCTGAAAATTGTCATGGATAAAGGCTGTATCTCAGGGCAGGACATGGCTACTTTTTATCCCGAAAAAAATCTTGAAACCGCGGGAGCTTTCTTTAGTTTTTTTTATATAAAAAAAAAGTTTTTATTTCAGTCCCATTCTCCTGGTCCATATCAAAACATTAACATAAATTAATTATACATTCATTCACACAAATACATTGGAAAAAGGGCAGAAGATGATGATGATGACGGGTTAAATAAGTGCAAAAAGTTACTCCCCTACTTAAACTTGAACCCGCGGTTCTCTCACTCAGAAGTAGAGCTCACCGCCATCCACGCTGATAATGTTTGATGAAATTAAGTACAAGTTTGATGGTGTCGGTTCGATCGTTATTTGCCATCTCAAAAATGCCCAACGCGCCTAAACAAGTTTTCACTTAACACTTACTTGTTTATTATTTCTGTTGTATGAAAATCAGCTGGCAAATCTCCAGTCCTATAGGGACAACCGGGGCCTGAAACAAACTCAAATGTAAGGTAACTGTCAGGAAGACAAATCTTCTGAATTGAATCTGTAAATCTGTCTTGAGATTCTTTTGGCTATGTCAGCCTACCTGCGGGATAATAAACCTTGAGCTATGGTCATGATAAACAAGCTAAACTAATAGGCCCTTACTAATAAACTTGACATAAAGTTATGTCATGTATAACCTATGAATAATCTTACAAATTAGTTTATGCATGACATAACTTTCATCATCATCAACCTATTAATACCCACTGGGTGTAGGCCTCCTCTCCGCCACTCCTCTCGCTCGCTATCCTCATCCATTGTTGTCAAACCACGCTATGTCGTCCAACCAACGTGCTGGTGACCCCGTGGTCGATGTGCGTCTCTGGCCACCATTCTATGCCTTTGTCCACCGGCCATCTCTTCTAGCCAAGTGTCCTGCCCATCACAGCGATGAGGCCGCCCATTGTGCATTGTATTATAGTTCTCTTTTCTACTATATTTTGTAGTTATAAGGTGCATTATGCAATAAAGTGTTATAATTAATTCATTCCATCACCTAAGGCTCGCGATCCGCATACCTACGTCTACGACCTTCCCACGACATAACTTTATGCCAAGTTTTATAGGGACATAGTATTCTCACCCCACTCCAGTTTATCCAGATAGAGCACTTCAGGCGTGTTCTCGCATCCATCAGCCGGCTGCCCGTCCGGCTGCCAGGGACGAGTCTGCGCTGATTGCTCCCTGGGTATTAAGGAATTATAAACATTATAGGAAACCTTCCTTTGGGCTCTGCAGCTGGGCGGGCTTTTCATGGGGTGCCAGTCGGCCGTCGACCAGTCGGCCGTCCCAGATATAGGTGGAAGGATGAAGTGGAGAAAGACCTTCGGTCACTTCAAATCCTTGCACCGGACTGGGTGGAAGCGGCGCAAGACAGAGACCGATGGCGTTCTATTGTGTTGGAGGCCAGGACCCACTTTGGGGTCGATGCGCCAGGATAGTAAGTAAGGAAACCTTCCTCTGTCTCTGAAGCGAAAACTTATGGACATGTGCATTCTGCCCATCCTCACCTATGGTGCACAAACGTGGTCGAACGAGTCTCAGAAGTCCAAGCTCAAGGTATGCCAACGAGCCATGGATGCGTTCTGGGGGCGAGGAGGATCGATAGAGTCCGCAACACAACCTTACGCGCAAAGACGATCGCAGATGTCAGAGACAAGACAGCCAAGTTGAAATGGAGTTGGGCGGGACACGTCAGCAGTATGAACGAAGACAGATGGGCAGGGGTCGTCACACAATGGGTGCCAGCAGATGGGCGACGCAGCCGGGGCAGGCCGAAGAAACGTTGGCGTGACGATCTCGATGCCTTCGAGAAAGGCTGGTGGGAAATGGGCCGGGACAGAGATGGTTGGAAGGATATGGGGGAGATCTTTGCCCAGCTTCTATCTAATTCTATTTCTAATATGGCTAGGGGGCAGGCTTTATGTTCGTCAACGAATCGATAGTTTTGTTTTTCTTTAAGGTGATGAAGGTCGCAAAACTCACTGTACGTCAAGTCATTGTTGAAATATCAGCAACTCGCAAGAGTACGAAAACTGTGCGTTAGGTTCAAATGTCGATTGGGTAGTAGGTATGGTGTCTTGTGTCTTGCATATGTTTTGTCTTGTGTCTGTGAGACTGGCAAAATGTGTGTTGTGTCATGAAGAATGACTACCCACCTGTACAAACTCTGAGTAGCTCTGTTCCTCGGCTTGGTAGGTCCAGTCGGCATCAGAATCGGAGTGGGTGGGTGGAACTCTGGGCTGGCACTCTTCATCGCTAAAACCTTCTTTGGGCTGGAAATATTCAACAAATGTACATATTTACCTTTTAAGTTAAGTAAGACTTACTCGTGGCATCGTTTAACTGGGGAGCACTAAATACATATTTAACTAAGTAAAAAGTACCGAAGAAAGTTCAAATTAGTGTTACTCGCTAACTTTGATGACTGAGCACCTGTTCTGTAACTTTGGGGGTTCATCCAGCTTCTCTCACATCGCCTTAGATGGTGTATTCCTACCAGTCTGCTCCGACTTTCGATACCTCGGATCATTGATACAAGATGACGGCGGAATTGACCGAGACGTAAAAAATGGAATGAATGCGGGATGGATGAAGTGGCGACAGGTCGCATGAACAACATGTGACCCTTGTATGCCCCTTAAACTTAAGGGGAAAATTTACAAGACAGTCATTAGACCTGTCGTGCTGTATGGATCTGAGTGCTGGGCCACGAAAGCGACGGATGAAAGAAGAGTGCATGCGACAGAGATGCGAATGTTGAGATGGATGTGCGGAGTGACGCGAATGGATAAGGTGAGGAATGAATATAGTAGGGGAAGTCTGAAAGTAGCGCCAGTGACTGAAAAGTGGAGAAGCAATAGGTTAGCGTGGTATGGGCACGTAATGCGGAGGGATGAAACTCATGTAACTAAAAGGGTGATGGAAATGAATGTAGATGGATATGTGAGTAGAGGTAGACCCAAGAAAAGATGGATGGATTGTGTGAAAGAAGATATGGGTAAGAAAGGAGTGGATACGGAGATGACGAGTGATAGAGGCGAGTGGAGGAAGAGAACATGTTGTGCCGACCCCGCATGAGCGGGATAAGGGCAGGCCAATGATGAAATATGATTGTTTTTTTGTTGAAACAATGTCTAAATCAACTTATAACCATTTAAAATAAAGCTACATTATATTTTACCAGCACTCACATGGCAACAAACTTGAACCGATCCTTGCCAGTCAGGTGCGGCGTGGGCAAACTTTGCGTGTTCTGCACCTTCTGCAGGTACGCGCCGTACGAGCGGTCCATGTGATCGGGCAGCCGGCAATTGGGGTGGTATACTGGGTAAACGATGCCAAAGTCATCATCATTCCCCAGTAACGTACGAGTCAGTGGCCAAGGTTTGTGGCGGAGTTTTTAGGCCTCACAGGCCTACTATGTGGAATATCAACCAGGTATTTATTCAGTAGGATCACTTGGATCACTTCGAATGAAAGACTATAGTCTTTCGGTGATTCTATTCCTATTCCTTAGCGATCCATTCTTCCTGCGGTATCGTTAAGCCATGGCGGAGGCGACTCTGATGACGGAGCTTTTCGGCCGCTTTAAGATCTCCGACATGGCTGAACGACTTCATAGTTGGTGCAATAATGTAACTCTTGAAGCAAATTAACAGTTCATACAGACTAGCCGTCTCACCAATAAAAACTAGTTATTCCGAAGTTCTATCAAATTTACACATCGCATAGCTGTACCTTGCGTTAATTCAGAATAAGTCAGAAAAAAATTCTGACCAATAAACAAGGTGGAACTCTGAGGTAACTGTCCTACTGTTACGTGAAGATGCACAGATCGGCAACATCGCATCCAACGAGAAACCTCAAAATAAGTATCATTTTGTTTGTCTATGAAAGCTGACTGAATTGGTCATTTTGTTTGTCATTCTTGTTTTTTTTCTCATAATGGCTTCGCACTTTTTGTGCATTCGCCAATATTTCACATGTAATTTTTTTATTACAAAATCATTTTTGATTTCCGCGCTCGTTTTTATTATCAAATTACGATTTTTATTTTATAAAACCTTCTCGCCATGCTACCTCTTCTATTGGAATGTAAGATTTGTTCCAGATAAAGTTATTTTTTTCTCCTGTAAATTTATCTGGAAGAACTTAAACAAAAACTCCTTGGTACCTATGTACGAGTAAAATATATACGAACTCTTTGGTGGTACCTATGAAAATATTTTTTTCATAGGTACGTTTTGACGACCTCTTTGGCGCAGTGGGCGAAGGCCTACCTGCGACGCAAAAGGTTGCGGGTTCGATCCCCGCGGCGGGACCAATGTTTGTATGATCTACAAATATTTGTCTCGGGTCTGGGTGTTTCTATGTATAATATGTATGTATTTACAAACAAAAAAGTATATAAGTAGTATATCAGTCATCTTAGTACCCATAACACAAGCTCTGCTTACTTTGGGGCTAGATGATGCTGTGTGAAAAGTCCAGCATTATTTATTTATTTATTTATTTTTACAGTACCTACTAATATGTATTCTGTGGTTACACTAGATTTAAACAAGGGTGCTAGCTGGTGGAACTTCGGAATAGCGTTTGTATGAAAGAAATGTCAAAGTTATGCAAGGTGGAACTTTCTAAATGGTTTATTGGTTGCCATTTTGCTTATTCTTAAGTTGAACTAAAGAAAAACTTTACATAGTGTTTATTGGTGACACTGTTAAACTTCTTTGCACACACATAAACTTTTGACGATCTCTCTGGCGCAGTGGGTGAAAGCCCGCTTGGGACACAGAAGGTTGCGGGTTCGATTCCCGCGGCGGGATAAATGTTTGTATGATCTGCAAATATTTATCTCGGGGTCTGGGTGTATTAACAAACAAAAAGTATAGTACAAGCTTTGCTTAGTTAGGGCTAGATGATGCTGTGTGAAATGTCCAGCATTATTATATTATAAAAAAAAAACTTTCACCATCTCTCTAGTCTATCGTAAAAACAAAATTACTCACCAACATGAACCCTTGA
Organism: Epirrhoe alternata; assembly: GCA_963565295.1. Lineage (NCBI taxonomy): Eukaryota > Metazoa > Arthropoda > Insecta > Lepidoptera > Geometridae > Epirrhoe > Epirrhoe alternata. The sequence goes on from OY751402.1 coordinate 6,706,715, forward strand.
AGCTTTTCTAAGATCAGAAAACATAGTTTGGTAGATAGGTTGAATAACCTGTGGACAAAGATATGACGGTTTAAAAACTACAACACACTCTCAGAAAAAGGTACCTACAGTTGTTCATCTCACGAGGGAGGGGTGTGCACTGTGCAGGAGCCGCCATTTTGGAAGCGGGACAGCAAGTGTGATTTGTTCGGCGTGCGAGGAGTACAGAGCTATACGCAACGTTATTTACAGTGCCAAAACACTTTTCACCTAATTTCAAGTTAATTAAACAACCAATCGAAAAATGTGTGCTGTTCATGATAAATAGCAAACTGTGTGCTAAATATATAATTTAAAAACTCACCAATCGTGCTTTTAAAACACGTAATCCAAGTTAAAAGTTCGAAGTATAATTTCCCTAAATATTAAGGTTGTAGAGATAAATATTTTATTTGCTCAAAACATTTATTTATTTATTTATTTCATACATAAATAATTTACAACGGACCCCGCACTAGGCCAAGCCTGTATCGCGGTAGACCGAGTAAAAAGATTTACAAAAAGACATTGACAAAAGACATTGTGTAGCTTTCATCGATTCTGAGATAAATAACGATTTCGAACAACAAAATTGCATACATCGCTCCTGCACACTCGTAATTGTGTGTGTAGCACATGTATCTGTGTGGGTGCGAACTCTCCATGGACGAAGAGCTCAGTAACGCTTACACAGAAACAAATCTACAAACACAAAGACTAAATCGTCTTCGTATGAATACGTGTGTTGTGTATGTGTAACTCACAAGCTGTGCGGACCCCATGGCGGCTTTGAAGGCTGTCCTGGCGTAGTCCCGGGCTCCGGAGACGATGAACGCAGAGTCTGAAATACATACGTTTTTAAAAGTTAGTATGAGTTAAGGGTCTTCTGCAACACTGTTTTTGTGTTTTCAAACATCTAACAAAACATGGGCGTGGCCTAACTTTACATTTTATTTACAGAAACTAAGCTACTACAATATGTACATAAAATTACAAAATACAATAGAATCAGTCAAGTTATCTAAGGATCGTCGTAAAAACGATCTATAGATAGCTCAACTGATCCAGGTCACTGCCAGTCGGAAGCGTGCCCAAAATACTGGCGGCATTGCCACGCTGAATGGCAATGCTGATTCTCTGTGCCAAAAAATCGCCAGCTCTAACTGTTTTGCAAGCAAAAATGTTATAACATTTTTGCTTTTCAAAACATGTTTTGTTTTTAGTCGGAGGAGACACGCCTTAAGGGTCGGTTCACATCTGCAAAAATGTTATAACATTTTTGCTTTTCAAAACATGTTTTGTTTTTAGTCCGAGGAGACACGCCTTAAGGGTCGGTTCACATCTGACGAAAGATGCAGCCAGGACAGACAATTATATAAGAGAACATACAACCTTTCTTTTACCTTTTACACTAAACCGATGATACGCGATGATGATAAACGAAGACCGCTGAATACGCTCGAGTCCGCTCGACGCATCTTCCGTCAGATGTGAACGAACCCTAACTGGCCAACTCCGTCATTAATGACTTTAACCAAGAGCGGCAATTCACCATGCACCAAGCACGGAATAGCAGCAGTTGATAATGCCACGGTCACACTGACCACTCAAAGCGTTGCCAGCGACGATCAAGAACGACTAGTAAGCTAACAAGAACACTACGAACTACAAAAAAACTATCATCATCAGCCTATAGCAGTCCACTGCTGGACAGTCCTCCCCTAATGAGCGGCATTGCGCCCTGTCCTCAGCTCGATCCAGCTTCTGCCAGCAGCCAGAGCAGATCGTCACTCCACCTGACCGGAGGGCGTACTACCTACGTTTGCAGAGTTTGTTTTCAAACATACATACATAAAATCACGCCTCTTTCCCTGTGGGGTAGGCAGAGAGCACGGATCTCCACTCACTACGATCCTGACACACTTTCGCCTCATTCACTCTCATTACATTCATACATGCTCGTCGGTTTAGGGTACTTTTGACACGGCCCTACTCCGAAATGTCACCAATTTGATCCAAGTTCGCCTAGGCCTTCCCCTTCCAGCTGTCCCATACACACTCGCCTCATACACTTGCTTTGTCAAACGACTGTCATCCATCCTCTAGCAAACAAAAACTAACAAAATATTATGAAAATAATAGTAGGTACTTACCATATAGATAGTCATGAACGCGTATTTTCTTGACATTGTGTTTTTTCGGTGCCTGAAACAGTGTCTCTCCACTCATGCTTACCACTGGTCTATTCTATTTCAATAAATACATTCAAATACATGTATTTCTGCAATAATTACGTTATTTGTTGTTTACGAAATAATTGTCTGGATTAGTTAGTTTGACAGTGAAGTCAAGCTATGAAGTTATTGAGCAAATAGTTTGGTTGCTACGGGGATTATCTTCGATAGGGCGAAAGGTTGAATAAGGTAAGGTTCTGTGGTGGGCTATGAATGAGAAAAGAATGCCTGGAAAGTACGTGCAGCTTGTGAGTGCGATGTATGAGAGAGCTAACACACACGTCCGGTCCGAAGCAGGAGTCAGCGACAAATTCGATGTGGCAGTGGGTTTGCACCAGGGATCGGCTTTGAGCCCTTATTTGTTCCTCCTGGTAATGGATGCACTGACATCGGACATACAGGAGGAGGCACAGCATGCACAAGGGCATGCTGTTCGCCGACGACATCGTACTTGTCGGAAATAATGCAACTGAGGTCCAGAGCAGACTGGCAAAATGGCAAGAGAGATTGGAGAGTGTCGGACTGAAGATCAGCAGAACAAAAACCGAGCACTTGTTCTGCGACTTCGGTGGTCCATCCAGTTTCTCCCCTATTGCCTTAGACGGTGTATCCCTGCCAGTCTGCTCCGACTTCCGGTACCTTGGTTCATTAATCCAGAACGATGGCAATATTGACCGGGACGTGAAAAACAGAATAAATGCGGGATGGATGAAATGGCGACAGGTCACAGGAACAACGTGCGATCCACATATGCCCCTTAAAATTAAGGGGAAAATTTACAAGACGATCATAAGACCTGTCGTATTGTATGGATCAGAGTGTTGGGCAACCAAAGAGACGGATGAAAGAAGAGTGCATGTTGCGGAAATGCGAATGTTGAGATGGATGTGTGGAGTTACAAGAATGGACAAAATCAGGAACGAGTATATTAGAGGAAGTTTGAAAGTAGCGCCAGTGACGGATAATTTGAGGAGTAATAGGTTGTCGTTGTATGGGCATGTTATGAGGAGAGAGTCATGTAACGAGAAGAATGTTAGGTTTGAATGTGGAGGGATGTAGCAGAAGAGGCAGACCAAAGAAAAGATGGATGGACTGTGTGAAGGATGATATGGGTAAGAAAGGAGTGAGTGTTGAGATGACGGCTGATAGAGCGGAGTGGAAGAGAAAAACCTGTTGTGCCGACCCCACATGAAAGTGGGATAAGGGCAGGGAAATGATGATGAGGGCGAAAGGTTGAATAGCTATCATCATCATCATAGGTCTCCCTAAGTTTGTGCCATCCACCACGATCATGCGCTAATCGCTATAGTAACTGTAATCTTTTTTTATTCGTAGTCAATGATATTTTAAATTAACTATTGTTCGTAGCCCGTCGTAATAGATTTGCGTAGAGTACGTAGCAATGTCTACGATTGAAGTAGCGTGCCGTAGCAAAATCTACAATGGACGTAGCAGCGTCTACGATTGACGTAGCAATGTCTACGATTGACGTAGTGCGCCGTAGCGAGATCTACGCTCGACGTAGCGTGACGTAGCAACATCTACAATTAACGTAGTGGCGTCTACGATTAACGTAGCAATGCCTACGATTGACTTAGCGCGCCGCAGCGAGATTAAGGGCTCCCGCACACAGGCCACCGGCCACAACCACAAAACGCCGCCACTGGCATATTTCCTGTAATTTTCGTACATTTTATATGGACTCGCCGCACACGGTTGACGCCGGTGGCCGCCACACGCTACAATATAACATGTATGAAAACTGCAGGAAATATGCCAGTGGCGGCGTTTTGTGGCTGTGGCCGGTGGCCCGTGTGCGGCGACACTTATGCTTGACGTAGCGTGCTGTAGCCAGATTCATGTTTGAAGGAACATGTAGCAATATTTTATGCTATGATCTATGACGTCTAAATAAATGAAAAACAAGACATTTTTATAATAATTTATTTACAATAGTAAACTACAGTAAATTACTTTATCTTTACGTATATTACTGCTTTTTGGTATAAGTTAAAAACTAATCTATTCTCATAGGAAAGTATTAGACCATGCAAATATTTGTTTGTTTATATTTTGAACATTTTCTCTAGAACATTTTTTAAAATACACAATTATATACAAAATATCATTACGTACATTAATTTATCAAAATTTTACAATAGTTAAACAACATTTCGAAATTTTGTGCATTAAAATAAAAGTCTTAGGCCGTAATAAACATGGTATAGAGTTACGCCATGTCTTAACTCCAAAAGTCGTAAGTTATTCCTAAGTTACATCCGGCGCAACTTTACACTATTAAAGTACTTAAACTATACTACGGCCGAGAAGTCACAGTTATTCTCACGGTTGGTAATAGGCATGATGACAATTTTTCAAAATCTGTTCTGTTGTTCAGAATGATTTGTTATGAGAAAAAAAAATATTTCAGTAGAAAATAAAGGTTTTCAAACATAAAAATAAAATTGAAATTTAAAATTTGAAATTCACGCCAAAACGCTCGTCGGTGTCATGGCGGCTGTTGTGACGTCACAGCTCACTACTGCAAAGCAAAAACTACGTGCCCACACACTAATGACTAAAGCTCAAAGAAAACAAAAGGCGCAGTTTTGGTCTATTATATTGAGTAATGACGTCACGCGCTCTGATTGGCGTACAGCTATCATGGCGGATTGTTGTATTTTGTAGATTTATTTTATTAAATAATTTAATAATCTCGACATTATTAGGACAATAAATGCATTTTTCTCAATCCTGGAATCCTATTTAATTAGACCAGTTAAATATTTTGGCGAAACTTGATTACTGTCATCATGCCTTTATGTATATTTGCTTCTGTGTGTGTAAGCGTAAATTCGTCCATGGAGCCCTTATGCACACATAAACAACTGCATATGAGAACAATCCGCCATCTTGAGATGGAACAACTTTATTGAAATGTCTAGATCCGTTGAGCGTACTATACAATAAGTATAATTAATTTGTGATGTAGGTAATCTATACAAACACTAGCAAACCCAGCGAACTCCGTTTCGCCACCAGATGCCACCAGATTTTTCCTGAATTTTCTTTGCTATAAACCTCACGGAGCCCGAGAGCTTTCCAACGAATGCAAAACCGTGGAAATCGGTTCGTGCGTTCTGGAGTTATAGCGTCAGGAAGGAAAACCCGACTTATTTTTATATTGTAGATAAGAGAGACCTCGTATGTATGTATGTTTGTAATGTGTAGCCTACAAAACTATTCGTAACTATTTTCATATACCACTAATATAATAAAGCTGAAAGTTTGTGAGTATGTTTAGATGTTTGTGTATCAATCACGCCTAAACCAGTGAACCGATTTGGATGAAACTTGGTATAGGCGTAGATAGTGACCTGGAGCATATAGGCTATTCAAAATGTTGGTATTGTTGTGCTATATGCTATGATGCTATATACAGGGTTATTTGTAAAACACCGGTAACCTCTCAGGACTGTATTACTATCATCATAAACAACAACTTTTGTTCTATGACTTTTTACAAAACATAATACATTTACCAAAAACAAACATTCAAGATTTCGTTTACCTATCTAAAACATTGTCCTAACGAACACATTTCAGCCCCCGCCGCCCTAACCCCGCTTTGTACATTTAGACTAGTAATATTTAGAGCGTTCAATTTAAATATTTTTATATTTGTATGACAATCTGATGAAAAAAAATAATGATGAATTTTTAAAAGTCACAGAACAAAAGTTGTTCCTTATGATGATAGTAATACAGTCCTGAGAGGTTACCGGTGTTTTACAAATAACCCTGTATTAAAGCCAACAAATTTGCAAGCAAATTTGTGTGTTGTGTTTGTGTCTGAAATGCGCTTTACCAACACTTTACTTGGAGATAAATAAATCTGCTTCTACAACTATGAAAAGTTCTTAACTTTTCAAACACTTTCTTTTTTTGCACATTCAAATTGCAAGCTGAATTTGAGCCACTTCCCAATTGAGCTGAATTTTGGTACACTTAAGTCTTCAGTGACAATACTATACTATAATAACAATATGGTGACAGCTGACACACTTAATGAGTCGTCGAAAGCAATATGACAGCGAGCTGACCTGATGATGGAGTCAGGAGTTTGAGGCTCAATGCACATTGAATTTAGTTTTATAGCGCACCATTATAAACCTTATGAACAATGGTACAAGATATAGAAACGCTTGTATGAATCGCACGAAAGTGTTCGAGCCAGCGCGGCCCGCTAGATGGCTCCGCCAGACCTCGTTCATTCTACAAGCGTTTCTATATCTTGTACCATTGTTCATAAGGTTTATAATGGTGCGCTATAAAACTAATTGTGCCAATTCAATGTGCATTGAGCCTATGAACTCAGAGAAGAACAGTAATTTGTATCAGCTCACGGTAACTTATAATAACTTTTTATTGAATTATTTATAACAAAAACTTAAGCGTATCTATAGTAACTTTGGTATCATCGTGACAACTTTGTCATTAACTTGTTGAGCTTGCTTGTCTGTGCGTCTTCAAAGAGACTTTTAACGAAGAAAACCTGAAATTGATAAAATTCAAAATCAAAGTGTGAAATTCAGGGAAGGGAAGCCAATTCAATTCAATTCATTTATTTACATTAAAACAACACAAAATTGTAAAAAAAACACCTTAACTTATCCTATAATTAATAAGCTATAAGCAAAAGTAAGTAAGTTCGTATGAGTCAGTGGCCAACTCTGGTGACGGAGTTTTTAGGCCGCCTTAAGGCCTCCGTCATGGCTTAACGACTTAAATAGCCGGGAACGCCAATTTAACGTGCCCTCCGAAGCACGGAAGCGCTCAGATGAAAATGCCACTGGCGGTCACCCATCCGCTAACAGACCTTACAGCTATAAGCAGAAATCAGGGTTTATTAATTTGTCTAAGTATATACAAAAGACATGTCAGGAAAAAGAGGACTACCCTTCAGATTGCAACAATAGTAACCGGACAGCGCCACTGTGGCGATTGTCCGAACTAATTCGGATAAGTATCGGTAATTTAATAATTGAAGTTAGCACGAGTCATGAGAGCTAGATATCAAATCGCTGTGGCGCAGTGGGTGAAAGCCCGCTTGAAACGCAGAAGGTTGCGGGTTCGATCCCCGCCGCGGGATAAATGTTTGTATGATCTGCAAATATTTATCTCGGGTCTGGGTGTTTCTATGTATAATATGTATTTACTAACAAAAAGTATATAAGTAGTATATCAGTTATCTGGTTCTCATAGTACAAGCTTTGCTTAGTTTGGGGCTAGATGATGCTGTGTGAAATGTCCAGCATTATATAAATGCAGCTGTTGAAACACAGATGGCGTTGTGTTCAATAAGCATTTATTCAGTAGGACCGCTGGGATCACTTAGAATATAGTCTTTAGGTGATTCTTTTGTTCCTTCGCGAATACCAGGTAACTAACACTATTTCGGGTTGATACAAAAATTTGTCTCGCGGCGGGGATCGAACCCGCAACCTTCTGCGTCTCAGGCAGGTCTTTGCCCACAGTTCATACCAACCAATGTAAGTTCGTATGACTTTGTTTTTGAGCCTATGAGAGTTATATTATCCTAATGATCTTTTATACTTTACTAACCTGTGTTATTCCAACTATTAACATCAGTACAATCTGCCATGCCGACCATGTCAGCACACTGAAACAATAGATAAAATAAATAAATAATGCATGGTCTGCAACCCCTCAGTTTTCGGTAGTTGTCTTTTTACACCCTGTATAGTATCACCTGCGAAGAAGAAAGAGAAAGACACAAGGGAGACAACAGAGTCAATGTCAAAGTCAAAAATCATTTATTCAGTAGTACCGCTGGGATCACTTAGAATAGTCTTAAAACTAATTTTACTCCTGTTCTTGCGCGACCAATGCCGTGAATCAGGGCAACAAACACGGTCTGGGGGCTAGCGTTCTTTTAGGTGATCCATGGATCCATTGAGTTGGAGCAAGTCCCAAGCTTTTTTGTCATCAATATGTCAACAAATATCACCTGTGACAGAGTCCCTCGGCCAGGTTCCTGTCGCGCGCTTCGTGAGCTGAATGCAGCTCCTGCATGCGCCTCGCCGCCGCCATCTTGTCTTTGACCCGAGAGACTGACTCCGATATATCACGCACTCGCATTAGGTACGTTTCTGCTGCGTCACCTGCAAATTATAATAATAGGTAAATAAAATATAGTTGAGGAGCAATAGGTTAGCTTGGTATGGGCATGTAATGCGGAGGGCTGAAAGTCATGTAACTAAAAGGGTGATGGAAATGAATGTGAATGGATATGTGAGTAGAGGTAGACCAAAGAAAAGATGGATGGATTGTGTGAAAGAAGATATGGAAAAGAAAGGAGTTGATACAGAGATGACGAGTGATGGAGGAGAGTGGAAGAGAACATGTTGTGCCGACCCCGCATGAGCGGGAGAAGGGCAGGCCAATGATGAGATAAATAAAATAAATAATGCTGGACATTTCACACAGCATCATCTAGCCCCAAACTAAGCAAAGCTGACGAAAGGGAACCAGATAACTGTTATAATACATATATAGTTTTTGTTTGTAAATACATACATATTATGCATAGAAACACCCAGACCCGAGATAAATATTTGCAGATCATACAAACAATAGATAGAAAATGAAGAGGAAGTTGGAAAATTGCGACGGTGACGGATAAGTTGAGAAGTCATAGGTTGTCGTGGTATGGGCATGTTATGAGGGAAGAGGGTCATGTAACGAGAAGAATGTTAGGTTGTGGAGGGATGTAGCAAAAGAGGCAGACCAAAGAAGATGGATGGACTGTGTGAAGGATGATATGGGTAAGAAAGGAGTGAGTTAAGATGACGGCTGATAGAGCGGAGTAGAAGAGGAAAACCTGTTGTGCTGACACATACAAGTGGGATACGGGCAGGGAAATGATGATGATGATAGATAATTCTTTATTGCTTACCATACAGCGAAACAAGATGTACAATAAAAAGACACTTAACTTATAGGTAGAAACTGGCGGCCTTATCGCTGAAAGCGATCTCTTCCAGGTAACCATTTACGTGAGAAAAGCATTATAGGCATAAATACTCATACTCATTTATTCGCCGTAGGAGCTCATGGCACACTTAGTTTTGTCATGGAAGGCAATGGAAGGCAGTTTGCATATAACTTAAATATTAATTAGAAATTGCGATAAATGTAATCCCACTCATATAATAAAGCTGAAAGTTTGTGAGTTTGTTTGTTTGTATGTTGGTTTGTTTGAATTGAATAGGCTCCGAAACTACTGGACCGATTTGAAAAATTCTTTCACCATTAGAATCCTACATTATCCCTGATGAACATAGGCTATATTTTATCCCGGGAAAGTGATGTTTTCCCGGGAGAACGCGGGTAACACAGCGACGGACAGCTAATAATTAATAAAATAATGCTGGACTTTTCACACAGCATCATCTATCCCCAAAGCAGAGCTTGTGTTATGGGTACTACATGACTGATATACTACTTATATACTTTTTGTTTGTAAATACATTCATAGATAGATTAATTAGTAGAATAGTGATTTCTAAAGTACTGATACTCACCCATTTCCATTTCTTTGTCATCATCATAGTCTTTGCTGACCTCTTCATCATTATGTATCAAAATGTCGAAGAATACCTGAAATAATACTTTTGTATGTTTCACGTACACACAGTTTCTATAAATACAGGGTGTGAAAAGACACCTACCGAAAACTGAGGGGGTTGCAATCAGACCATGATTCTAAACATATTTTTTTTTATTCAACCTATACTGTCCTGCTGGGCAAAGGTCTCCCCCAATTCTTTCCAACCATCTCTCTCCTTCGATAGCTCCCACCACCCGCTATCGAAGGAGTCGAGGTCGTCATAGAACAAAAGTTGTTGTCTATGATGATAGTAATACAGTCCTGAGAGGTTACCGGTGTTTTACAAATAACCCTGTATATTTTCTTAATTTACAAAACATTTTAAAACACTCACAGTCTTAGTACTGAAAGTACTAAATGTATTATCGAAGCAGAATCGATAGTCTCCGAGCAGGTCGGCGGTGTGACGATGTGAGTTCTCCGGCTTCTTGTAATCGGCTACTATCACTCGGCCTACAGGGTCGGCCAGCTGGAAGGATATGTCCAGCTCTCCGTGTGATGCGTCTATGACCTGGAAAGGGGAAATTAAGTATTTTTGGGGTCAGTACCTCAAAAGGAGAAATAATGGAATCCATATGAGGCCTTGATTCAGACTCCAGCAAGAATGCATTCGAGTCGGAATAGGACAGCTGTTCAACTGAGCGCAACCAATCACAGCAAGAAATGTCAGTTTTTGATCAATTCCTGCGCTGTGATTGGTTGCGGTCAGTTGAACAGCTTACCAAATCCGACCTGAATATGTTCCGTAACTGGCTAGATGTGGGTGTGTGGCAGAGTGTGCTGGCCGCTCAGACATCTGATGCAGCAAAATCAAAATCAAAATCAAAATCAAAAATCATTTATTCAGTAGGACCACAGGGATCACTTAGAATAGTCTTAAAACTAATTTTACTCCTGTTCTTTCGCGACCAATACCGTGAAGAATCAGGGCAACAAACACGGTCTGGGGCCTATCATTTTTTTAGGTGATCCATTGAGTTGGAGCAAGTCCCAAGCTTTTTTGTCATCCAAATAATCTGATATCTTATAATAGGCTTTTTTACAGAGATGACGTTTAATTGTATTTTTAAATTTAGTGATTGATAAATTTTGCAATTCGCTTGGGACTTTGTTATAGAAGCTTACACATTGCCCTTTAAATGATTTCATAATTTTATCTAATCTAGTAGTGGGAACAGCGAGTTTATCCTTATTTCTAGTGTCATGCTCTACCGACAGACCCTCAGGCTCTTGGTGGAATAAGTTTGTAATGAGAGACCTATGGGACCGGCATGCTCCACAATCGATCAAGGTCCCTAAATTAAAAAAACCTTGGACCTTTCTTAGAAGACCAATTTGGAAAATTAGTTTTTTGTTTTTTTTTAAAGTTCTCAATCCTTTATTGAAATTCATGAGTACTTAGGCCAACATGACTTTTGCTAAAAAACATCAAAATAAAACAATTAACACGAACCGAACCTTGAATTTTAATGGCCTAAGTTTTACAACGGGTCTTATCACTGATAAGGAAAGTAAGTCATGTATAACTTGCTAGAATACATCTTTTCTACGAAGTTATTGTTTTAGTTTTAGGGATAAATGTTTGTATGATCTGCAAATATTTATCTCAGGTCTGGGTGTTACTATGTATAATATGTATGTATTTACAAAACAAAAAGTATTTATGTAGTATATCAGTTATTTGGTTCCCATAGTACAAGCTTTGCTTAGTTTGGGGCTAGATGATGCTGTGTGAAATGTCCAGCATTATTTATTTATTTATTTATAGTATTAACCTATTGAGAAATGAAAAGTCTTATCAAAATTCAAGACTTTTAATTTCTCAATAAAATACCTAAGTGTGCTTTAACACTAAAAGAAATTACAAAAAATTATAAATGTAAAAATAAAACTATATACTGTTATTTGGCAGATCTCCACATTAAATTCAAATTGTCATATATACCATTGAAATGAAATGAAAATATTTATTCAAAAAAAGGTCTTAGATGGTAACAATTTTAACATTATGTTACATAAGACTGTAGTATCCCAGTAGTATCAACGTTGTGTAATGTTCAAGACTCTGGTGCTCTAAGCCGAGATGTTCATGATAAACATACCTACTGAATTGGGTATATTTTTTATCTGTGAAAAAGAGGTCCGATCTTGCTATGGTTCTTTTAGATTGAGAACCTTGTTAATCATCATTATCCGCAGCCAATAACATCCCACAACTGGGTGTAAGTAGTAGGTAGGCCTCTGTACTTTTTTAATTTTACCGGAAAATTTTATAGGTTAGACACCGATTTATTTTTCTTACCTGATACTCAATATCGATGACTTCGTTCACACCGATCTGATGATAGAAGCAATCGGTTTTCCCAGCTTGTACCGTGAAAGTCATATCTTTTTCGTATGCGAATACGACACTAAAAATGGTAAACAAAAATATGTAGAGCATCTTGAAGAACAATGCTACACTGTAAGTAAAATGATGATTCAATCAAACTGTGCAGATGTTATTTGTGGTGCACTGATGAGTAATTTGTTTATAAATAAAATTCAAAAACAAAATAAATATCGGCGAACGATACACGTCCTGTCGCGGTGGGTTCGTAGTTTTATTTTTTTGAAGTTTTCTGTCTCGTTCAGAAGCCGATGACAGCAACAGTCAAAACCGTCAAGGCTGTCGCCATCAAAGTCAAAGTGGTCAAGGAAAATCCTTGGCATTGGCAGAATTATACCTAGTTGTGTAGTTGCCATTAATAAAAGAAGAAGAAGGAAATTGCATTGCAGAATGCAGTTTAGTTTCGGAATCAGCTGAGCCGGGTTGTGTTTTTATGATTAAAAATTACAGAATCATTGATTGAGAATGACTATAAAACCGCGTGTTAAACCTGAGGACTCGGATGAGGATCCCGTTGAGAACATGCTGAAAAAAACTGGATGCATTGAATTACATTACAAAGTGCAGGTGAGGTTATGTTTACAAAAATCTTTTTTTGTTGTTGTTAATTTCCTTTGGACGTGCACTGTCCACGGATTTTCGGCTTATTGTGCATGTAGGTACCGGAAAAGATCTTAGAATACATTTATCTTATAGTCAGACTGTATCATCATCATCATCATCAGCCTATAGCAATCCACTGCTGGACATAGGCCTCCCCTAATGAGCGCCATTACGCCCTGTCCTCGGCTCGACGCATCCAGCTTCCGCCAGCAGCCAGAGCAGATCGTCACTCCACCTGGCCGGAGGGCGTCCTACACTACGTTTGCTGAGTCGCGGTCTCCACTCAAGAACACGTTTACCCCATCGATTATCGGTTCTTCGGCAGATATGGCCAGCCCACTGCCACTTCAGCTTGCAAATTCTCTGAGCTATGTCGACAACTTTGGTTCTATGTCGGATAGTCTCACTGCGGATTCTATCCTTCAGAGAAACTCCGAGCATAGCTCCTTCCATAGCTCGCTGAGCGACTTTTCAGTCAGACTGTATAGCACCTATAAATCTATAACATGGGATCGAATCCCGGCCGTGCATCAATGGATTTTGCGTTTCGTAAAATTTATATGCGCTTTAACACAAGCTCTGAACGGTGAAGGAAAACATCGTGAGGAAACCAGTTAGTATTCTTACAGGCGGCGATGGGCTTGCAACCTGTCACGTATGGAATACTAACTTCTGCAAGATGTGGGCATGTATCAAATATGTATTTGTACATGCCTCTGACTACCCCCTTAGACATCTTCAAAGGATCTGGAATATAAAGATCTGAGAGAATGTCTACCGCGCCTTGGGGATACAGTCGTGACCCTGTTTACGTAAATCTATAACATAAAGTAAAGATGTTTTAAGTTTTTCATAACTGTTTCTGTTCAATTTCAGGAATGCATAGCAACTACGAGGGATTGGAGAAAATGCCAGACGGAGGTGAATGACTTCAAGGATTGCATTAATAGGCATAAACAGAATGAAACATCTAAAAAATAATTTTGCATTTGGTTTTTTACGCTATTGTTAAAGAGTAGGTGTACAGAGAGTCTGAAGAGATATTAAGTTATTTGACCTCTGTGGCGCAGTGGGTGAAAGCCCGCTTGAGACGCAGAAGGTTGCGGGTTCGATCCCCGCCGCGGGATAAATGTTTGTATGATCTGCAAATATTTATCTCGGGTCTGGGTGTCTATGTATAATATGTATGTATTTACAAACAAAAAGTATATAAGTAGTATATCAGTTATCTGGTTCCCATAGCTTTGCTTAGTTTGGGGCTAGATGATGCTGTGTGAAAAGTCCAGCATTATTTATTTATTTTAACACCGGTGTTCACAAACATTAGCGAAGCGCTCGTGGTCGTGCTTGCTTAGTCGTTCTTGATAGATCCTCGAAGTTAAGCAACATTCGAAACGGTCTGTAAGTGGATGGGTGACCACCAATGGCATTTTCATCTGAGCGCTTCCGTGCTTCGGAGGGCACGTTAAATTGTCGGTCCCGGCTATTTAAGTCGTTAAGCCATGACGGAGGCCTTTAGGTGGCCTAAAAACTCCGTCACCAAAGTTGGCCACTGACTCATACGAACTTACTTACAAACATTACTTTGATGTTTCAGTGCTCGTGGACGCACAGGGTCCCAAAAAACTACTGATTTTGGCACGCACTGAGAGACCTCATAGTACCACATTGCTGTTTGATGTTATTTGTTCAATGTTTATTGTAAAACTGCGTCTCACTTCATACACGTTCGTTCGACGACCACCTTAGCTCCAACACTGGACTGGACTGAAAACCAGCACTGCGTACCATGTGGCATTAGCGCCGAGTCCAGCCCAATTGCCGAATATTTTTATGTCTGTGTTTGTAAATTTTTATTGTATGTGTGCTTTCTTTTTTCGGGCAATAAATGTATTTGTATTGTATTTATTTATTATTATTATTTATTTATTTATTTATTGAAAATAATTAGAACGGTTTACAACCAATTACACTAATTATAAGTAATGTCAATTTAAAATATTAGAAACAAAATAAATAATATTCACATTAAACTAGACATAATACCTTTTTACAAAATTACTACAATAAGAATACAAAAATGTCAATAGTCTACTAAATCACTTACAATGCGCATGAATAAAATAACACTAGGAAACATAAAAATAAGTAAATTATAAAATATTAATAAAATCTAAATAGTCCATTAAAGTGTTAATTAATTATATAAAATGTCATCATCATTCGCCAAGTTCACAAAACCTCAAACATGCTGACATGAGAGCCTTCCATCCGTCCGCAAATATATCGCAGTCAGGGTTGGCGGCCAGTAGGTTGTTGAGGGCGGTAAGAGTGCGAGGGAGCGGGGACTGGGCATGCGAGACAGTGCGACATGCTGGCGCAGCGAGCAGACGGTGCCGTATTGTAGTAATGTTTGTGAATACCGGTGTAAGTGTGATGTAAACTAAGTAATTTTTTTGTGATGTCTAACTACGTCAGACAGTTGAACTAACATAATTATTATTTTTTGTTGAATATATGTTTTTCATGTTAGCTATTTAGGTACAAACTGTTATTTATTGAATAGATGTTGAAATAAAAGCATTAAAGATTTTAAACATTGTATTTTGTATCTAGTACATATAAACTTAGATCTAATATCACATTACTATACTTATGTACATTACATACTAATAAATACTATCGTAGGTATAAATAATACTATTGAGTAAGAAGTTACCAATTCTCAAACCAAAGTTTTGGCTATTATAAACTAAGTCCCTACTACTTTACCATACACTCCTAGATACATTTTGCATAAGATGAAAAAGGAATTTTAAATTCTCTTGTTCACGAACTTATGATAACTAAACCTACACAAACAATAATGATTACTTAAGCTAGAAAAATATTACCGTACATGATCGCGTCCGTAAGCCGTGTCCGATAGTATATTTACTGACAGCCACGATCTGGATAATGATTGTACACGCTCTCTGTGCAAACTATCGGACGTAAGACAACGATCAGCCCCCTTACCATGGCGTTTGTCTAGGTACCAGAGAATAGAAACAAATGACAGTAATGACATTAGAGTGTAGATAAAACGCGTAGAAAGTGGAAAAAAAGTTACTTTTCTACCCATTTTATCCACACTCTAATGTCATTACTGTCATTTCATTCTATTCTCTGGTACCTAGACAAACGCCATGGTAAGGGGGCTGACGCGCAACATGTTTTTGTTCTGTGCATACCTATCAGACGCTGTCAGCCGCGTCCGATAGTATGTTTCTAGCTTTAAACATACCTAACCTATAAACTAAGGGGGGGGGGGGACGTCACGTTTTAAGCGCTCGTGGTCGTGCTTGCTTAGTCGTTCTTGATAGATCGTCGAAGTTAAGCAACGTTCGAAACGGTCTGTAAGTGGATGGGTGGCATTTTCATCTAAGCGCTTCCGTGCTTCGGAGGGCACGTTAAATTGTCGGTCCCGGCTATCGAAGTCGGTAAGCCATGACGGAGACCTTAAGGCGGCCTAAAAACTCCGTCACCAGAGTTGGCCACTGACTCATACGAGCTTACTTTTGGTCACATCTCCATCAATTTCTGCCTTGGGAAAACAATGCTGTTAAGAATAATGTTCTCGAATTTATCGACTGAACTTATGTCGATGTTAGGCCAGTTGACGCGCACTTGGTCCGCTCGATGTGGTGCGGCGCGGGCTGCACGTTGTGTATCCGCAACAGATGCCGCGCCACGTTGCGGCGCCGCGCGAAGCTGTGCGCGCACACGCGACACGCGTACGTGTAGCGCGCGCCGCGGTGACGCGACAGGTGAATGCGCATTAGCGTTACCGACTTGAAGCGGGACTCGCATTGCGGACACTGGACAATTGAACATTAATGTAAAAAGATATAACTCCTTTCACAACTATTCTCCGACCGTTTTGGACTTGGCCATCACCATCATCTCCCTGCCCTTTTCCCACATGCGGGGTCGGCACAACATGTGTTCTTCCATTCTCCTCTATCAGCCGTCATCTGGACACTCACTCCTTTCTTACTCATGTCATCCTTCACACAATCCATCCATCTTTTCTTTGGTCTACCTCTACTCGTAAATCCATCAACATTCATACCAAGTACTCTTCTACTTGGACTTGGCCATCACCACCGATCTCAAAAAACCACCCATAACCAGTTTCCTAAGAACAAAAGAAAAGGTATTGCCCTCAATGACGACCTCTGTGGCGCAGTGGGTAAAAGCCTGCTTGGAAAGTAGAAAGTTGCGGGTTCGATCCCCGCCGCGGGATAAATGTTTGTATGATCTGCAAATATTTATCTCGAGTTTCGATGTATTTACAAACAAAAAGTATATAAGTAGTATAACAGTTATCTGGTTCCCATAGTACAAGCTTTGCCTAGTTTGGGGCTAGATGATGCTGTGTGAAATGTCCAGCATTATTTATTATTATTTCTTAACTGTTGAACAGTGATTATAGGGTTCATACAAAAAGTCCATTGTGTAGGCTACTTTTTATCCCATAAAAGTGAAGTATTATAAACAATTATTATAGTAGGTACCTGTACAGTCTTGTCGGGCAGATGTATAGCAATGTGTTGAAGGTAGCTGCTTCTTCGATGGAAACCAGCTCCGCATTCAGGACATGTGAACGGCTTCTCGCCCGTGTGGAGTCGCTCATGAATCTAACAAACAATATAGATGAGCCTGTCTCATAAACAGTTATTGAAGACACAGAAACAAACTTCATGATGACTGACGGTCCACATTTTTCTATTGTGTTATTCCACACATAGAGTTCTTTCACGCCTTCTTAAGCACTAGCAGTTAACAGCGCGGCAAAAATTTTAGTGAGCATTTATGGCGGTTAATTGCAACAAGCGATTGCATATTAAAACTGGGAAAGCGGCTGGCCGCCCCTGCGGTTAACCGCTAGTGCGTAAGGGGGGGTCCAAATCTAGGGGTGCAATTTTCGGAATGAAATTGGACCCCTAACAATCTTCAAAAATTCTTCATTTTGTACCTGATTAAGCCATTTAGCATCAAGCAAGTTATTTATTTATTTTTACCTTGACCTGCTCAGCGTTGGAGGCCCGGTAATCGCAGAAGGAGCACTTATCCGTCTTCTCATATCCATGCTTGGCCTTGCAATGCATCAGTAGCAGTCTTCGGGATATGAACTTCTTACCACAGTGCTGTAATGTATAAATAAATAAGTAATGCTGGACATTACACACGGCATCATCTAGCCGCTGTTACCGCGATCCCTCGGGAAAACTTCACTTTCCCGGGATAAAATATAGCCTATGTTCATCGGGGATAATGTGGGATTCTAATGGTGAAATAATTTTTCAAATCGGTCCAGTAGTTTCGGTGCCTATTCAATTCAAACAAATCTTTCGTCTTTATAATATTATTATTATTAGTATAGATACTATAGATCCGTGAGAGCCGTGTTGGCCGAATGGGGTTGTACCTCGACTTTCAATCCGAAGGTCGTGGGATCGAATCCCGGCCGTGCATCAATGGATTTTGCGTTTCGTAAAATTTATATGCGCTTTAACACGAGCTCTGAACGGTGAAGGAAAACATCGTGAGGAAACCAGTTAGTATTCTTACAGGCGGCGATGGGCTTGCAACCTGTCACGTATGGAATACTAACTTCTGCAAGATGTGGGCATGTATCAAATATGTATTTGTACATGCCTCTGACTACCCCCTTAGACATCTTCAAAGGATCTGGAATATAAAGATCTGAGAGAATGTCTACCGCGCCTTGGGGATACAGTCGTGACCCTGTTTACGTTTTTACTATAGATATTAGTTCACCGAGTGAAACGTGTAGATGGCGCTAACTGGTGCTTAACCGATGATTATGAGCTTTTCAATAATTTCTAATGTGACGATTAGGGTTCCGTGGCCAAGCGGTAAGGCACTCCGTCTTTAGGAGGATCGCCTGACCTTTGCAGGTCCGAATCCCGACGGAATCGAAAATTTTGATAAGTCTTTATTTCTCAATTTTATGATAGTTTACGAGATGGATTAAGTTTTTGTTGTCACTAATTCTAATATAATTTATATCTTCTTCTTCTTCTTCTTCCTGCCCTTATCCCACTAAGTGGGGTCGGCACAACATGTTTCTTTCTTCCATTTCCCTCTATCACTCGTCATATCAGAACTCAATCCTTTCACTAACATATCCGCATTCACACAGTTCATCCATCTTTTCTTAGGCCTACCCCTACCGGTATATCCATCCACATTCATACTCATCACTCGTCGTGTTATATGACTTTCATCCCTCCTCATGACATGCCCATACCACGCCAACCTTCCACTTCTCAATTTGTCAGTCACTGGCGCTACTTTCAAACTTCCCCTGATGTACTCATTCCTTATCTTGTCCATTTTAGTTACTCCACACATCCATCTTAGCATTCTCATCTCTGTCGCATGTCTAATATAATTTATATGTATATTGAAAATATGAGATAGAGACTCCCCTGGACCTTAGAGAGTTACAAAGAACCTCATCGTTTCATTATTGAATTAAGGCGGGTTTACACAAGTCACGGGCATGTTGAATTGACTATCCTGGCTATTTTAAGTCATTACACCATGACGGAGGCCTAAAGGCAGCCTAAAAACTCCGTTTTTTTTTTTTTTTTTTTTTTAATTTGTGCTGGAACTCTGGCAGAGTACCGAATGACTGGTGCAAGGCGGTTATAGTTCCCCTTCATAAAGGAAAAGGCTCACACCAAGACTGCAAAAATTACCGAGGCATTAGCCTCCTTAGCATCGTCGGCAAACTGTATGCAAAGATTTTGATTGAAAGGGTTGTAAAAGAAACCGACAAGAGAATATGGGATGCACAAGCGGGTTTTCGAAAGGGAATGGGATGTACGGATCAGGTCTTTTCCTTGCGAAGCATAGCCGAAAAGTTTTTGGCCAAAGGTCAAAAAGTCTATTGCGCATTCGTGGATTTGGAAAAGGCCTATGATAAAGTGATGAGGAATGAGCTTTGGTCGGTACTGTCGATGTATGGAGTGAACAGCAACCTCGTTCGAGCTCTGAAATCTCTCTATGAGGATTCTAGTGCTTGCGTGAGGATACATGGGTCATACACTGAATGGTTTAACATCCAAAAGGGCGTTAGGCAGGGATGTGTAGCGTCACCATGGCTGTTTAATCTATTCATGGACAGTTGCTTGAAAGATTTGAAAGATGGTGCAAATGGTTTAAGAATGAATGAGTTACTCGTCAAATGTCTTCTCTATGCCGATGACCAGGTTATACTTGCGTCGTCGGAGAATGAGTTGCAGGAGATGGTAACAGTTATGCATGAAGCTTTTAAGCGAAAGGGAATGAAAGTAAATGTGAGCAAGACGAAAATTATGGTTTTTGAAAAAGATGAATGTATGACAGCATGCAATATTCTGATTGACGATGAAAGAGTGGAACAAGTGAAAGAGTTTGTGTATCTGGGGACATTGTTTACAAGAGATGGGAAGTACGATGAGGATATCGAAAGGAGAGTGAATGCTGGAAACCGAGTGAATGGGGCTCTCCATGATTTTATGAGCAGCCGGAAAGTGTCCGACAAGGCACGACTGGCAGTTCATAGAGGAGTGTTGGTACCGACATTGATGTATGGAAGTGAAAGTTGGGTGTGGCAGAAAAAACATCAGAGTAGAGTGAATGCTGTCGAAATGAGAGCGTTGCGTAGTATGTGTGGGGTAACGTTGAATGATAGAGTGAGAAATAGTGTGATAAGGGAACAGTGTGGAGTGAAAGAAGATGTAGTGTTGAGGATCGAGAAAGGTATGTTAAGATGGTTTGGGCATGTAGAGAGGATGGATGACAATCGTTTGACAAAGCAAGTGTATGAGGCGAGTGTGCATGGGACAGCTGGAAGGGGAAGACCTAGGCGAACCTTCTTGGATCAAATTGGCGACATTTTGGAGAAGGGCCAGGTCAAAAGTACCCTAAACCGACGAGCATGTATGAAGAATGTAATGAGAGTGAATGAGGCGAAAGTTGTGTGTCAGGATCGTAGCGACTGGAGATCCGTGGTCTCTGCCTACCCCTTTGGGAAAGAGGCGTGACTTTATGTATGTATGTATGTTTTTTTTTTTTTTTTTTTTTTTTTATTTTTTTTTTTTTTTATTTATTTACTTGAGTAACTACATATTTATCATAATATTGTGCCTGAAAACCTTAATAGGTTTGAGTAGGCACTCACATTCGTCTTAACTAATAGGTAGGCTTAGGTAGGTAGGTGTTTAGCTAACAATTTGTGCAACACATCACTAAAACTGTACAGCAAAGTTCGCTAACCACGCTCGCATTATTGCAATGACGGTAGGGAACTGCAGAAACTGCGAAAACAACGCGTGTAGGTATACTGTCTCAGCCACTCTCCGCGCTCGTGCACGCAGTGTGAGCGAGATAACTTTATATTGAGTCTGCGAGCGTAGTTCGTTCACTGGCTGCGTACAATACAAAAGAAATGGTGTAAACAATTTGCTATACGGGATGTATGAACGAATGATGTAAAAACTCCGTCAGCAGAGTTGACCACTTATATGAACTTACTTTTCACTTACTACTGACGTGGTATTAGAGTATGGCTCACCTCACACACAACATCAAATCCCGTGTGTATCTTATAATGATTCCTCATCGACAACTTGGATGTTAAGATCTTATGACAATATTCACACTCTATCTCCTCTTTCTCCTTCCCCGTCTCGCTCTTTCGTTTTGTACTTCTTTTAACTGGCTTTTTCTCTTTCTGTTGTTTATTCTCATTATTAATTTCCGATTTTAATTCTTCGTCTATCACATCATGGCTTTCTTCGTTAGATATGTTTTCTACTAAATCATCATCAGGCAGGAAGTCGCTGATATCTATAGAATCACATTTTGAACTAACTCTTTCTTCGACCTTAACTTGTATATTGTTTATCTGTTCAGACAATAATTTCTGAGTATCCTTACACTTTTTTCTGAATAAATATGTTTCATTAACTGATGATATGCAAGCTGAACACATGTACTGTGGTAGCGAGTCATTGAAACTGATCTGGAATTAAAGTCTATTATTGAAGATGCCGCGGACGGCCAAGTAAGCACTGGAAACTACCTCAACTCCTTCGATAGTGGGTGGTGGGAGCTATCGAAGGAGAGAGATGGTTGGAAAGAATTGGCGAAGACTTTTGCCCAGCAGTGGGACAGTTAAAAAAATTATGAAGATTGATCAAAAAAGTCTTTGTAGCCGTTTTTTGACCCTTCCCAGCTTTAATTCTGAAACTACTGAGCTAAATATGAGCTCTTTATGAATTGCAGGATAATACTTTACGCAAACCTTACCTGGATCCCTGTGGCGTCCATTAGCACCTGGGAATACTTTTCATGGTGTTCCTTCATTAGGAAAATAGGATTTAGGTTGAGAACAGCGAGGCAGGTCCTGCAGCACTGCTCCATTTTGAGCAACAAGTTCACAGAACACTATTACTCCTGAACAAGTTGTTATTAGAGTTTTCTCTTCAAAAAACGCTAACAAGACGATGCATAATGTAGTACCTACACTTCGATATTTACTGACGATAAAATTAGTGTATGAAAATTGATAACGACAAACGGAATGATACATAAATTTACAAAGGAATGCTATCGTATTTTAAAGGTCGGATTTTGTAGAATTATCTCGACACTTTCACAAAGAAATCGTACAAAATTGTTTTTTGTGTACAAATAAAAAAATCAAGAGGATTTTGACGTTTGATTAACTTGACGTGACTGACGTTGACTTTAATGATTTTTTATCTGCACTTTACAGTGTTTCCAACTGTAAACAGTATGCCTTTGAATATTACATATCGCTTAAGATTTAAGTCCAAAATAAACGTTTTTATACGATTAGGAAGCTAGATGATCAATACTTTTATACTTTTTTTGGATTTTTGGTCATCCCTCGCTATCCTCAGACCTTAGACGAGCCTCATAAAAACAGTCTCAGCTGGTATCCCTTCCTGATGCGCAATTTGGCATTTTGGCCACACGTCATCGCTGACGTTAAAAAAATCGTTCGGTGTACTAGCTCTAACAGAAGAACAAAAACTTTATTAAACGATAATAAGTTTCGTAGAACCGTAGATATTAAGCCCTAAAGGTAAATTATAAATCATTCAGGAATTTTAAATAATATAACTCCCTAAATTTCGTTGTAAAACCATAAATTCATTGACTTAATCCGAAGACATAATCGTAATAATTATAAATAGATCTAGTTACCGAACGTCACCGATACGTGGAACGAGAGAAGGTGATTTTGTGATTGTGAAGAAAACTTTCAGATTCCGAATAGAATAAGTTTTTAAATTAAAATCTCATTTCTAAGTCACAAATCTTAACAAAATGGTCACTAAAGTTATTTTCTCGCTATTTGTGCTGGCTTGCGTGACCGGAGGTTTCGCTGATAGCTGCCAGAACCCAAAAGCCGAGGCCTCATTCTTCACTAGTTTAGATGCGACGATTGTAACACAAATCGCCTACATCACGGAATTTACTCTGAAATGTGATAATCCGCTGCCTGAAAACTACGCATTGTACGCGGAAGTGGCTGGGAAGCCCGTCACTGCTGCCAGAATCGGTGAAAACAAATATCAGGTAACCTTTCTTTCATTTTCATATCATACTTACCCTCAAACTCTACGATCCTGACTACACGGCTTAGAAACTTACTGTAGACCTCTTTCTCATGGCGAATTAGATGCCAGAAATGCACTTTTGATGCCCTGATTGGACAATATATTTGTGATTTACAGACAATTTTGGGCTGTTTTGTGGTAGTTGCTAATACCCTAGATATATCCAATATCCTACTGATCTTTGGGGCATTATTTTGATCTGTTTAGATAATGTTAACATGTATCTCATTAGACAGATTATTGCCAGCACTTTCGTCTAGCCATCATCACTATAAACTTATTAATCGGGGATATGTATACAGATTTTAGCTTATTTAATTTAAAATCATGTTAAAAATAAATACATTTATTTCGAGAAAACACTCATAGGTACACAAACTAAATAGACAAGAGTTTTTGACACACAGACAGAAGTCATATACACACAAAGCTTAAATACCAACAGGGTTCATAGTTAGGTGTCGCCCACAGCAATGCCTAATGTAGGGACAGTCCACCCTGGCAGCTATCATTGCCAGGACAGTGTTGGAGTTGTATGTTATGTATGAGTTTTTGACAAAATCTGATAGAGCTCTAAGATGCCTGATGATTAAGGCTTCAAAGTAGCCCTAAAAACTCTTGTCACCAATGTTGACTAACTCATACCAACATTTGTTAATGACACAAATCATTGCATTCTTCAGGTGTCATGGACAGAGGAGCCTTCAGTAGCCCGCTCCGGCGTGCATGAGATCCACGTTTTGGATGAGGAAGGCTGGGCGTCTCTTCGTCGTGCTCGCCGAGCTGATCCCGCTGCGACAGTGGCTCCACTTCTGGCTATCCAACTGAACCACCCTGGCAGTGAGTATTTAGGTTCACGCTACAACTTTCAGTCTTGGCAAGTCACAGTTGGATGTAAGAAACTTGGACTTGATAACTTTGCAATTTTTTTTAATTTTTTTTTAATTAAATATTTGACCTCACTCTGCCTGATGTTAAGCAGTAGTGAGGTCTAAGATGGAGCATGCTTACCTAGAAGGAACCTATTTACTCTTGATTTGAAGACCCCTATAATGTCCTTTCGGGAAATACAGAGCCCGGCAATGAGTTCCACAATGTGGCGGTGCGTATGAAAAATGTGGACTCAAAACGCTTTGTACGAACTCTGGGAATGTCGACCATGTACAAGTGGCGTCTTTCCGGGAACCTGTTGGCCCGATTGCTATTTGATTTATACAGCATTTCCTAGGCCTGCACTCAACAAGATGCTATGCCTAAACCATCCTCAATTAATCCTTATTGAGAAATTAAGTCTTATCAAAATTTTCGATACGGACGGGACTCACGACGATCAGACGATCCTCCTAAAGCCGAGTGCCATACTCGGCCACGGAATCCTGACGTCGCAATGGAAATTTTGATTGCGACGTCAGGATTCCATGGAATCAAAAATTTTGATATAGTGTGATTTAACAAAAAAATAAAAAAAATAATCCTTATTCACAACAAAGTCTTGGCCAATATGTGTGGAGTTAAACTGTAGGTTTTGCAATGTTTCCCTTCACTGTTAAGAGTTAGTTATTAGGCTTAAATTAAAAATAAAATTTATACAATATCTCCGCAGTGGTGTGGACTGTATTTTAATTAGAGTTTTACAAGCTTTTTAAAACTTTCCTCTCTTCATCTTCCTAATTTATTCGCGCTCGTGGTCGTGCTTGCTTAGTCGTTCTTGATAGATCGTCGAAGTTAAGCAACGTTCCAAACGGTCTGTAAGTGGATGGGTGACCGCCAGTGGCATTTACATCTGAGCGCTTCCGTGCTTCGGAGGGCACGTTAAATTGTCGGTCCCGGCTATTTAAGTCGTTAAGCCATGACGGAGGCCTTAAGGCGGCCTAAAAACTCCGTCACCAGAGTTGGCCACTGACTCATACGAACTTACTTATTTATTTATTTTTTCAGGCTACTCCGGTCCATGGGTAAACTCCGAGGCTCTCGCTACTCTCCTGTCAATCCTGGTCGCGTACACAGCTCTGCGTAACAAGAGCAAAATACTAGCTTAATTTATTTAAAACTAGAAATAAATGATTTATTTATAATTCTGTTTTTCTTTGATACATTTTTACTAGAAATAAATGTTTAATTTGTAACTAGTTTTTTACTTTATAAACAATTAAAGCTACAGTTGGCACTGGTGACTAGAGCATAGGGCATAGAGAAAGATACTATTTTTTAACTTGACTGTTGGTTGACTGCTGTTGACTATATGGAAAACTTTATGGTTTGTACTTTCGAAATAATCAACTACTTAGCTTAGAACTAACTTTGGAACTAAGTGCCTACTCGTAGGTATGTATTCATTACTAGCGGAGCGGCGGCATTCGATCATCTAAGGTATTCATTCACAACTTTTTTTTTTTTCTGTTTGATATAAAATGTGTTCAATAGGACTTACTTTGTAAATAATAGATTATAAACAAAGTGAATAACAAATATTAGATGCTAGTTAATCAACAACGTGTTCTCTCGTTATATACGTAACGGATCTTCGCAGAAAACGAACAACAGCTCAAAAATATTTAGAATCCTCGTCGTTTTTTTAGGTCTTGCATAATACTCGTTCAAAAACATTCAAGTACTTTTTGGAACTGCGGCTTAATTCTTATCATTATGTTGGTCAACCTGCTAAATTGACGCAGTGGCGTACTTCACGCAAGGGGCCTGGGAGGGACCATGGTATAATAATATACTACTATGGGAGGGACGAATTTTCCCTGTTCTGACATTTCTGAACTATGTTGTGAAATACGCACAAAAAATCAATTTACTCTAATTAAATTACGCAGAATACCTACACCTATTCTGCGTTAGATTATTTTACACCAGAGTGGTTTCGTATCTTACTCTCCAGCTCTCAAAATGACGTTGGAAGGGAACAAAGATGAGGCAGACAAGTGTATAGAAATAGCACAAAGTGCGCTTTCTGGTGGAAATCCCGAGAAAGCTGAGAAGTTTCTGCTGAAAGCAGAGAGGTTGTACCCTTCCGCGCGGGCTAAGGAGCTCCTGGTTCGAGTGAGAGCCGCCGGGCCTTCGGCAACGACGCCCAAACGAGCTGCTGAGGCTACGAGCAACGAAGAAGTCAGGAGGCGCAAAACTCCGACCCACACGACTCCTCAGCGCGAATACACCCAGGACCAGCTCGAGGCAGTTCGCAGGATCAAGACCAAGTGCAAGGATTATTACGAAATACTGGGTGAGTGTTCTAATTCAGTAATTAGGCGTACGTGCCATTTCGTGTTCCTCTCAAGGCCGTTTCGTCATTGCTTTTGTTTGTAAAGACTTTGTGCTGTCAACTGAGACCTATTCAGGTGTAAAATAAAGTCTAACAAAATACAGGGTCACGACTGTATCCCTGAGGCGCGGTAGACATTCTCTCAGACCTTTTATATTCCAGATCCTTTTCTTAAATTTATTTTGTTTAATTGACAAGGCACACATTTTATGTAGTCTACATTTTGCTCAGAAGATGTTAGCCTATGTGAGAAATGATATGAATGTGAAAGGAGTGGAATCACTGCTTACCAGTGTGTGGAGAACGAACACAAGTGGCGTCAACCCCATTTAGGCAGATAAAGGATTTTTACAAATTTGCACTCACTAAAGCTGCATTGTGGGCCAAGTACCAGCAATCCAAGAGAGCACATATTGCCCAATCGCATCGTGCACAACTGGAACCAGTCACCAGAGTCAGTGATAAGTGCCCCTTCAGTGAACTCCTTCAAGAATAGACTGGACAAATATTTAAAGCGCACTGACAAGGACTAAGATATACACGCATCAGCTCTGAGAGCTGTCTGTGTATTATAAATAATAATAATAATAATTTTGAAATTGACATCTGTATGTGCATGTTTCCAGGAGTGACCAAAGAAGCGACTGACTCAGACATCAAGAAGGCCTACAAGAAGCTAGCCCTCCAACTGCATCCTGATAAGAACCATGCTCCGGGCGCGTCGGAGGCCTTCAAGGTAAGGCTTTTTGTTTAACTATGTCATTATACTGCTAGGCAAAGGAATCCCACTCTTATAATTAAGCTGAAATGTTTGTGAGTTTGTTTAGATATTTGGATGTTTGTGTTTCAAACACGACTAAACCAGTGAACCGATTTGGATGAAACTTGGTATAGGCGTAGATAGTGACCTGGAATAGCATATAGGCTATTCAAAATGTTGGTACCACGCGGGCGAAGCCGCGCGCAGGAGCTAGTAATAAATAACGACATTATATTTGACTTACAGGCTATTGGCAATGCAGCAGCAATCCTCACAGACCCAGAGAAGCGGAAACAATATGACATCCGCGGCGCAGAGCCGGCCGCGCCCACCCACCACCACCAGTATTACGCGAGAGGGTTCGAATCTGATCTCACTGCGGAGGAGCTCTTCAATATGTTCTTTGGTGCTGCAGGTAATATTTTACTAGTTGTTTGTCATTGAATGTTGTCTCGTTTTGTATATTTTCATGATTTATTTCAGTCTTTACAGAATAAATAAATAATGCTGGACATTTCACACAGCATCATCTAGCCCCAAACTAAGCAAAGCTTGTACTATGGGAACCAGATAACTGATATACTACTTATATACTTTTTGTTTGTAAATACATACATATTATACATAGTAACACCCAGACCCGAGATAAATATTTGCAGATTATACAAATATTTATCCCGCCGCGGTGATCGAACCCGCAACCTTCTGCGTCCCAAGCGGGCTTTCACCCACTGCGCCACAGAGGTATAGGAGAATAAGTAAAAATAGTGGATTATTCACCAAGGGGATAAAGCAGTGTATGTCACGGGCGCCATATTGAATCCTAAGCGCATCGAAGGATTCTTGAGTTAACTCCCGAGCGATAACGAGGGTGTTTATAGAGTTATTGACAAGAATCTTGAGACAGCTAGGGATACAGCGCGCTTAAGATTAAAACAGCTTGAATTTTAATGCCACGAGTACACGTTTGCGCTTGCCGAACAAATCCTGCTGCGAAACTTCTGTTCTCTCGCTCACACCAGTGACGGTGCTTATCATTTGTCTCGCTCGCACGCTAGGTCGGCCGAGGCTCGCCAAGCGTGTAATCGTGATATGAGATGAATGTTTTTTTTTGCACTGCGAGAAAAATAAAAAGAATAAAAAGAAAAACGTAAACAGGGTCACGACTGTATCCCCAAGACGCGGTAGACATTCTCTCAGATCTTTTCCAGATCCTTCAAAGATGTCTAAGGCATGTACAAATACATATTAGAACTCTGAACGGTGAAGGAAAACATCGTGAGGAAACCAGTTAGTATTATAGGCGGCAATGGGCTTGCAACCTGTCACGTATGGAATACTAACTTCAGCAAGATGTGGGCGTGTATCAAATATGTATGTAATAAAAAGAAAGTAATGAATATGTTTCCACAGCGTTCCCCGGAGGCGGCGGCGGGGGCGTGTACGCGCGGCGCCGGGCCCGGGAGCCGGAGCCCCGCGAGGCGGCCGGAGGCCTGCTGCAGCTGCTGCCCGTCGCCATCCTCGTGCTGCTCTCCATGATGTCCGGCTTCTTCATCAACGAGCCCGTCTACAGCCTGGCGCCCACTCCCAAGTACAGCGTGCCCAGGGAGACTGTCAATATGAAGGTAGGCTCGCAAGTGTGCAGGAGCCGACATTTTGTAAGCGGGACAGCGAGTGTGATTTGTTCGGCGTGTGAGCAGTACGGAGCTATCCGCAACGTTATTTACTGAGATAAAACACTTTTTAGCTAATTACAAGACCCAAATAAAGATATACTTGTAGGTTTCTTGAAAAAACAAAAACCCACCAAAAAAAGTGTGTTCCTGAAATAAATAACAAAATGTGAGCAAAGTATGTATAAAAAAAAAATCGTGTTTTTAAAACACGTAATCCAAGATAAAACAATGAAGTATAATTTACCTAAATAAGAAAATTGTAGCTTTTATTTATTTATTTATAGGAAAACCAACAGCTACAATAACTGATAGATCACTTAGATAGAAGCAGAAAGCCAATAACAGGTTTTCACGTATAAGAAACAATTTAGGATACAGTAAGGTCGTGGACGCTAACAAAAACAACTAAGTAACAATACTAAAACTAAAAACAGAAAAGTAACTAACACTAACCACTAATCTAAAACATCACCAACGCCAAAAAAGTCTCTGCTCAACTGCTGCCTAGCCGAGTTAACACTCGTACAGAATAGATCAAGATCCAAACGCTTACACAACTCATTGAAGTCATTGCTCACCCGCACCATAAATGAGTTTTGCCTGTAGTTTGTACTAACTAAAGGAATGTAAATAGGGGGATTCAATCTAAGAAGTCTAGGTGGAACATTCAAAACTACTTTACCAAGCAAATCAGGGCTATTGATGGTATTAGAGGTAATTTTTAATAAGAATAATAAATCGCCAATTTGGCGCCTATTAATAAGAGGAAGAAAGTGAAATTTTTTACAAAGGTTAAGGTAGTCATAAGATGAGTACGGAATTCTTAAGCGAAAACATAGATATTTCAGAAATTTAATTTGGATGCGTTCCAGCCTACTGATATAGACATCATATTGAGGATTCCATGTTGGTGATGCATACTCAAGTATACTACGAACAAAAGTACAATAAAGAATCTTAAACGTTTTGGCTCTATTAAAGTTAGCTGAGCTCCTCATAACAAACCCTAAGGCCCTAGAAGCTTTGGAAATGATTGCATCAATATGATCTTTGAATAATAGTTTAGAATCATGAAGTACACCAAGGTCCCTTACGACACTGCACTTTACCAGTGCAGTTCACAGATTCTGAGATAAATAAAGATTTCAAACTACGAAATTGCTTAAATCGCTCCTGCATACTGTTAATACTCTCTTTACTATGTTGAATACAGCTTATGTGTGGCGACCTCTATCCGATATCGCCACAACTAAGATATCTAGTTGACTAATTATCCCACTGAGATCCGGAGACAAACAAAATAAATAATGCTGGACATTTCACACAGCATCATCTAGCCCCAAACTAAGCAAAGCTTGTACTATGGGAACCAGATAACTGATATACTTATATACTTTTTGTTTGTAAATACATATTATACATAGAAACACCCAGACCCAGATAAATATTTATTTGCAGATCATACAAACATCTATCCCGCGGGGATCGAACCGCAACCTTCTGGGTCCCAAGCGCGCTTTCAACCACTGCGCCACAGAGGTCTTCAAAATGTGTTGTTTTAAAAGTTTTATTTACGTTAAATGTACATTGTTCCAGGTGCCGTATTACGTGAAAGAGAATTTCCACAGCGACTACCAGGGCTCGCTGCGACGACTCGAGATGGCTATAGAAGAGGAATATATAGGTGACGTATATAAATTAATGAATGAAAATACTTTAGTGCACAATAGAATACAACTTTATTGTACACCATAAAAATAACAAATTAAAAACAAACAAAAATATGGTACAACCTTATCGCTAAAAGCAATCTCTTCCAGGTAACTCAAAGTCAAAGTCAAAAATCATTTATTCAGTAGGACCGCTGGGATCACTTAGAATAGTCTTAGCACTAATGTTACTCCTGTTCTTTCGCGACCAATGCCGTGAATCAGGGCAACAAACACGGTCTGGGGGCTAGATATTTGGTTGTTTGTATGTTTGTGTATCAATCACGCCTAAACCAGTGAACCGATTTGGATGAAACTTGGAATAGGCGTAGATAGTGACCTGGAGCATATTTGCTATTCAAAATGTTGGCGAAGCGGGCGATGCTAGTTTAATATAAAAAGCTAAACTAAGCTTTAGATTAGCGGATTGGTACTATGTATATATTTCCTTACTATTTTTAATATCTTACAATGGACTTCCGCAAAGTCACGCCTGAATCAATTCAATATAAAAAGCTTGTAAAGAAACTACCTACTATTACAAAACCTATCCTCAGTTTTTTTGTAAAGACAGACAGACAGGGTCACGACTGTATCCCCAAGGCGCGGTAGACATTCTCTCAGATCTTTATATTCCAGATCCTTTGAAGATGTCTAAGGGGGTAGTCAGAGGCATGTACAAATACATATTTGTACATGCCAAATACATATTTGTGCATTTGTTTGTTTTTTTGTAAAGCCAGTTATGAATAATGCCCTGTCCACAGTGGGGCTCCGTAACGCGTGTCAGCGCGAGCGCAACTTCCGCGAGAGCGCGGCGTGGAAGGCGAGGAACTTCGGGGACGCCAGGCAACACGCCGACGCGCAGCGCCTGCGGACACCCAGCTGCGACAAGCTGAGCAGTCTGCAGCGATAGGTCTGTACACACCCAGCTGCGACAAGCTGAGCAGTCTGCAGCGATAGGTCTGTACACACCCAGCTGCGACAAGCTGAGCAGTCTGCAGCGATAGGTCTGTACACACCCAGCTGCGACAAGCTGAGCAGTCTGCAGCGATAGGTCTGTACACACCCAGCTGCGACAAGCTGAGCAGTCTGCAGCGATAGGTCTGTACACACCCAGCTGCGACAAGCTGAGCAGTCTGCAGCGATAGGTCTGTACACACCCAGCTGCGACAAGCTGAGCAGTCTGCAGCGATAGGTCTGTACACACCCAGCTGCGACAAGCTGAGCAGTCTGCAGCGATAGGTCTGTACACACCCAGCTGCGACAAGCTGAGCAGTCTGCAGCGATAGGTCTGTACACACCCAGCTGCGACAAGCTGAGCAGTCTGCAGCGATAGGTCTGTACACACCCAGCTGCGACAAGCTGAGCAGTCTGCAGCGATAGGTCTGTACACACCCAGCTGCGACAAGCTGAGCAGTCTGCAGCGATAGGTCTGTACACACCCAGCTGCGACAAGCTGAGCAGTCTGCAGCGATAGGTCTGTACACACCCAGCTGCGACAAGCTGAGCAGTCTGCAGCGATAGGTCTGTACACACCCAGCTGCGACAAGCTGAGCAGTCTGCAGCGATAGGTCTGTACACACCCAGCTGCGACAAGCTGAGCAGTCTGCAGCGATAGGTCTGTACACACCCAGCTGCGACAAGCTGAGCAGTCTGCAGCGATAGGTCTGTACACACCCAGCTGCGACAAGCTGAGCAGTCTGCAGCGATAGGTCTGTACACACCCAGCTGCGACAAGCTGAGCAGTCTGCAGCGATAGGTCTGTACACACCCAGCTGCGACAAGCTGAGCAGTCTGCAGCGATAGGTCTGTACACACCCAGCTGCGACAAGCTGAGCAGTCTGCAGCGATAGGTCTGTACACACCCAGCTGCGACAAGCTGAGCAGTCTGCAGCGATAGGTCTGTACACACCCAGCTGCGACAAGCTGAGCAGTCTGCAGCGATAGGTCTGTACACACCCAGCTGCGACAAGCTGAGCAGTCTGCAGCGATAGGTCTGTACACACCCAGCTGCGACAAGCTGAGCAGTCTGCAGCGATAGGTCTGTACACACCCAGCTGCGACAAGCTGAGCAGTCTGCAGCGATAGGTCTGTACACACCCAGCTGCGACAAGCTGAGCAGTCTGCAGCGATAGGTCTGTACACACCCAGCTGCGACAAGCTGAGCAGTCTGCAGCGATAGGTCTGTACACACCCAGCTGCGACAAGCTGAGCAGTCTGCAGCGATAGGTCTGTACACACCCAGCTGCGACAAGCTGAGCAGTCTGCAGCGATAGGTCTGTACACACCCAGCTGCGACAAGCTGAGCAGTCTGCAGCGATAGGTCTGTACACACCCAGCTGCGACAAGCTGAGCAGTCTGCAGCGATAGGTCTGTACACACCCAGCTGCGACAAGCTGAGCAGTCTGCAGCGATAGGTCTGTACACACCCAGCTGCGACAAGCTGAGCAGTCTGCAGCGATAGGTCTGTACACACCCAGCTGCGACAAGCTGAGCAGTCTGCAGCGATAGGTCTGTACACACCCAGCTGCGACAAGCTGAGCAGTCTGCAGCGATAGGTCTGTACACACCCAGCTGCGACAAGCTGAGCAGTCTGCAGCGATAGGTCTGTACACACCCAGCTGCGACAAGCTGAGCAGTCTGCAGCGATAGGTCTGTACACACCCAGCTGCGACAAGCTGAGCAGTCTGCAGCGATAGGTCTGTACACACCCAGCTGCGACAAGCTGAGCAGTCTGCAGCGATAGGTCTGTACACACCCAGCTGCGACAAGCTGAGCAGTCTGCAGCGATAGGTCTGTACACACCCAGCTGCGACAAGCTGAGCAGTCTGCAGCGATAGGTCTGTACACACCCAGCTGCGACAAGCTGAGCAGTCTGCAGCGATAGGTCTGTACACACCCAGCTGCGACAAGCTGAGCAGTCTGCAGCGATAGGTCTGTACACACCCAGCTGCGACAAGCTGAGCAGTCTGCAGCGATAGGTCTGTACACACCCAGCTGCGACAAGCTGAGCAGTCTGCAGCGATAGGTCTGTACACACCCAGCTGCGACAAGCTGAGCAGTCTGCAGCGATAGCTCTGTACACACCCAGCTGCGACAAGCTGAGCAGTCTGCAGCGATAGGTCTGTACACACCCAGCTGCGACAAGCTGAGCAGTCTGCAGCGATAGGTCTGTACACACCCAGCTGCGACAAGCTGAGCAGTCTGCAGCGATAGGTCTGTACACACCCAGCTGCGACAAGCTGAGCAGTCTGCAGCGATAGGTCTGTACACACCCAGCTGCGACAAGCTGAGCAGTCTGCAGCGATAGGTCTGTACACACCCAGCTGCGACAAGCTGAGCAGTCTGCAGCGATAGGTCTGTACACACCCAGCTGCGACAAGCTGAGCAGTCTGCAGCGATAGGTCTGTACACACCCAGCTGCGACAAGCTGAGCAGTCTGCAGCGATAGGTCTGTACACACCCAGCTGCGACAAGCTGAGCAGTCTGCAGCGATAGGTCTGTACACACCCAGCTGCGACAAGCTGAGCAGTCTGCAGCGATAGGTCTGTACACACCC
This sequence comes from Epirrhoe alternata, assembly GCA_963565295.1. Lineage (NCBI taxonomy): Eukaryota > Metazoa > Arthropoda > Insecta > Lepidoptera > Geometridae > Epirrhoe > Epirrhoe alternata. The sequence goes on from OY751402.1 coordinate 6,741,336, forward strand.
AGCTGCGACAAGCTGAGCAGTCTGCAGCGATAGCTCTGTACACACCCAGCTGCGACAAGCTGAGCAGTCTGCAGCGATAGGTCTGTACACACCCAGCTGCGACAAGCTGAGCAGTCTGCAGCGATAGGTCTGTACACACCCAGCTGCGACAAGCTGAGCAGTCTGCAGCGATAGGTCTGTACACACCCAGCTGCGACAAGCTGAGCAGTCTGCAGCGATAGGTCTGTACACACCCAGCTGCGACAAGCTGAGCAGTCTGCAGCGATAGGTCTGTACACACCCAGCTGCGACAAGCTGAGCAGTCTGCAGCGATAGGTCTGTACACACCCAGCTGCGACAAGCTGAGCAGTCTGCAGCGATAGGTCTGTACACACCCAGCTGCGACAAGCTGAGCAGTCTGCAGCGATAGGTCTGTACACACCCAGCTGCGACAAGCTGAGCAGTCTGCAGCGATAGGTCTGTACACACCCAGCTGCGACAAGCTGAGCAGTCTGCAGCGATAGGTCTGTACACACCCAGCTGCGACAAGCTGAGCAGTCTGCAGCGATAGGTCTGTACACACCCAGCTGCGACAAGCTGAGCAGTCTGCAGCGATAGCTCTGTACACACCCAGCTGCGACAAGCTGAGCAGTCTGCAGCGATAGGTCTGTACACACCCAGCTGCGACAAGCTGAGCAGTCTGCAGCGATAGGTCTGTACACACCCAGCTGCGACAAGCTGAGCAGTCTGCAGCGATAGGTCTGTACACACCCAGCTGCGACAAGCTGAGCAGTCTGCAGCGATAGCTCTGTACACACCCAGCTGCGACAAGCTGAGCAGTCTGCAGCGATAGGTCTGTACACACCCAGCTGCGACAAGCTGAGCAGTCTGCAGCGATAGGTCTGTACACACCCAGCTGCGACAAGCTGAGCAGTCTGCAGCGATAGGTCTGTACACACCCAGCTGCGACAAGCTGAGCAGTCTGCAGCGATAGGTCTGTACACACCCAGCTGCGACAAGCTGAGCAGTCTGCAGCGATAGCTCTGTACACACCCAGCTGCGACAAGCTGAGCAGTCTGCAGCGATAGGTCTGTACACACCCAGCTGCGACAAGCTGAGCAGTCTGCAGCGATAGCTCTGTACACACCCAGCTGCGACAAGCTGAGCAGTCTGCAGCGATAGCTCTGTACACACCCAGCTGCGACAAGCTGAGCAGTCTGCAGCGATAGGTCTGTACACACCCAGCTGCGACAAGCTGAGCAGTCTGCAGCGATAGGTCTGTACACACCCAGCTGCGACAAGCTGAGCAGTCTGCAGCGATAGGTCTGTACACACCCAGCTGCGACAAGCTGAGCAGTCTGCAGCGATAGCTCTGTACACACCCAGCTGCGACAAGCTGAGCAGTCTGCAGCGATAGGTCTGTACACACCCAGCTGCGACAAGCTGAGCAGTCTGCAGCGATAGGTCTGTACACACCCAGCTGCGACAAGCTGAGCAGTCTGCAGCGATAGGTCTGTACACACCCAGCTGCGACAAGCTGAGCAGTCTGCAGCGATAGCTCTGTACACACCCAGCTGCGACAAGCTGAGCAGTCTGCAGCGATAGGTCTGTACACACCCAGCTGCGACAAGCTGAGCAGTCTGCAGCGATAGGTCTGTACACACCCAGCTGCGACAAGCTGAGCAGTCTGCAGCGATAGCTCTGTACACACCCAGCTGCGACAAGCTGAGCAGTCTGCAGCGATAGGTCTGTACACACCCAGCTGCGACAAGCTGAGCAGTCTGCAGCGATAGGTCTGTACACACCCAGCTGCGACAAGCTGAGCAGTCTGCAGCGATAGGTCTGTACACACCCAGCTGCGACAAGCTGAGCAGTCTGCAGCGATAGCTCTGTACACACCCAGCTGCGACAAGCTGAGCAGTCTGCAGCGATAGGTCTGTACACACCCAGCTGCGACAAGCTGAGCAGTCTGCAGCGATAGGTCTGTACACACCCAGCTTTGCACCCACAGTAACAAATCTGCTTACTTTGGAGCTAGATGATGCTGTGTGAAAATTCCAGCTTTTATTAATTTTAATTATTTTGTTTCAGATTATCCCCGATCAAAAACCTAGAGTCTAGTCTTTTTCCAAAAGCAATTTCAATGTTTATTGGCTGGTTGCACCTCACGCTGGTAACATACAAATCACGAATCTGTTTCTTAGGTAAGCAGAGACCAGAAATCCACTGTATACTGACAGATTAACATAGAATTAAATTGTGACAAGTTGATGTCTGCAAGTAAATTGTATTGAAGAAAAACTATACAGGGTGTAAAAAGACGTCTACCGAAGCTGAAAGGGGTAGGTAGGTAAGGTACAGCATCCCAACACAACCAAATCCAAAAGGATTTTCCGAAAAAATCATTATATCCGGAGAAAACAGCGTTTGAAGTACTGTTTGCGTATGTTCTGGGCGCGTTGTTTTACGTAGATTGCTGGATTTTGAGTTTTAATAGTTTTTTTTCTTTTTTAAATGAAATTATTAGGTAGGTATGGCCTTATTATGTAGTTCTAGTAAATAACATAGCATGACGAAGCTAAGTCAAAAAATTTTTTGCGTTTTATTTTCGTTAAATATGTTTAGTTTACTCTTTTTAATATATATAAATGATCTGCCAAAAATAATAAATAAAAAAACTATTCTATATGCTGATGATATATCTGTAATTTTTCCGTGTAATGAGCAACAATACCTTAATTCAGAAATAAACACAACACTAGATTTAATAATAAATTGGCTTAAAGAACATAATTTAGAACTTAATATAACCAAAACAAAAATCATGCAGTTTAAACCTTATCAAAAAATACCCCTAAATATGAATAATCTTAACTATAATAATAATAAACTAAATTCTGTAGATTCATGTAATTTACTGGGTGTAAATATAGACACCTCAGTGAATTGGAAGTGTCATATAGATAAAATAGCTAGTAAACTGTCAAGGTTTGTCTATGCATTATTTGAACTAAAAAAATGTACAAACTTGGAAATAAGTATAAATGCATACTATGCATATGCTCACTCCTGGTTAAGCTACTGTATTATCCTGTGGGGAAATAGCTCTGAGTCAAATAAGTTATTTGTCTTACAAAAAAGATGTATCAGAATCTTAGTCAATATTTCAGAAAGAGAGAGCTGTAAAATCCATTTTAGTAAATTAAAAATCCTAACCCTAACTTCAATATATATCTATGAAATCTGTAAATTTGTAAGAACACATAAAACTTTCTATACATTATCTAAAGAGCAATACACCAAACCGCACAACTTGAGAAACAAAAATAAAATAGCCCTACCTTACACAAAATTAGAAATAGTTAAATCAGGAACATATAACATGTCAATCCAAATTTATAATAATTTACCCTCAGAACTACAAAACTTAGAAGAAAATACAATATTTAACAAAAAATTAAAATCTTACCTCATAGAAAAAAGTTATTACAATATTCAAGATTATCTAGATGACAATAAAAGATTTAATAAAAAGTAAACTCGGATTCTAAATATATATTTAAATAGTACTTGAACCAAAAATATTTAAATTAAATATCTTTAAGGGCTGAGCCAATATATACCTACATAAGTTAGTTTACCTACATAAGTTAGTTTATAAGTAACCTACCAAATGTTGCAGTGCCCCAGCGGGGTTCATGTTATGAAACGCCTACCTATATTTAAGACATTGTAACTAACATGAAGCAATAAACAAATTGAATTGAATTAGAATCATGGTCTGATTGCAACCCCTCAGTTTTCGGTAGTTGTCTTTTTACACCTTGAATATTGGGTCGTTATTACACGAAGACAAGTTTGTCTACATTCTACATGTACAGTTAGCAATGAAAGTCGCATAACATTTGATAACTAAATAATGCTGGACATGTCGCGCTTGCGACGCAGTAGGTTGCGGGTTCGATCCCCGGGGGATAAGTTTGTATGATCTACAGATATTTATCTCGGGTCTGGGTGTTTCTATGTATGCATGTATTTACAAACAAAAAGTATATAAGTAGTATATCAGTTATCTGGTTCCCATAGTACAAGCTTTGCTTAGTTTGGGGCACTGCCAAATTGTGGAACTCATTACCGGGCTCTGTATTTCCCGAAAAGTACAACACGGGTCTTCAAATCAAGAGTAAATAGGTTCCTTCTAGGTAAGCATGCTTAGACCTCACTACTGCTTAACATCAGGCAGAAATGCTTTAGTGATGTGACTGAAGCGTGCTTGTGTTGTGTGACCAAAAGTAATGTTAAAAGCACTTTTTAATCGCCTTATTCGTCCCACGTTCATCTTATTCATCAACAAACAAGTATGAAGTACAAACCACCAAGAACACTATTATTAACGGGATTATTACAATGTTTTTTGATATTGTAATTCTCGATATTACGGCACAGATGCATGCGCCATGATCACGGGAAACATGGCTCGTGGTCGTGCTTGCTTAGTCGTTCTTGATAGATCGTCGAGGTTAAGCAACGTTCTAAACGGTCTGTAAGTGGATGGGTGACCGCCAGTGGCATTTTCATCTGAGCGCTTCCGTGCTTCGGAGGGCACGTTAAATTGTCGGTCCCGGCTATTTAAGTCGTTAAGCCATGACGGAGCCTTAAGGCGGCCTAAAAACTCCGTCACCAGAGTTGGCCACTTACTCATACGAACTTACGGGAAACATCAATCTCAAAAATACATACATACATAAAGTCACGTCTCTTTCCCTGTGGGGTAGGCAGAGAGCACGGATCTCCACTCGCTACGATCCTGACACACAACTCTCGCCTCATTCACTCTCATTACATTCTTCATACATGCTCGTCGGTTTAGGGTATTGACCTGGCCCTTCTCCAAAATGTCACCAATTTGATCTAAGAAGGTTCGCCTAGGCCTTCCCCTTCCAGCTGTCCCATACACAATCTCAAAGGTCATGGTAATTATCCAAATTATTTTCAAAAACTATACGACACAGTTTTCTTAAAGATGAGTTCCACAAAATTTAACCTGTGCTTAGGTATTGCTTAGTTGTGATCAATAACCATTTACCTGCCACGCATTTTTGTCTATCATGCTAAAGACTGCCAAAGTTTTTTACTCTACGCGTCGCCGCAGAAAATTGAGAAATACTGCTAAACTCTTCAGTAAACTTATTAGAAATGCTATATTTTGTGGCAGCTGAAGGGATAAACTGAAAATAGTGAAATACATGCAGAATATATTGTTGTTTTAATAACGAAAATTTAGATTATAAATGTTGTATAAGCTAGAAACTAACTATCGGACGCGATGACAGCCGCTGGACAATGATTGTACACGCTCGCTGTGCAAACTATCGGACGTAAGTCGCGGACGTGGGCTTGAGCTTTCGGACGTCCGACGACGATCTGACGCGCAACATGTTTTTGTACTGTGAGTGTGCATACATATGCGTCTGATAGTATGTTTCTAGCTTAACCTACTCATAGCTTGGTGTGAACGGGTAGCATTTCTCATTTAAATGATAAAACACATTGATAATGAACGTGTTATGAATAAGGTCTATCTTGCATTTTATGTGATTGTTATTTAGTAAAATACACAATAAATTATTTATTGAAAATATAATAGGGTTGTTATAAGTTCTCCTCAAATTCAATAAAATATTATTTAAAATTAGCTTTTTATTTGACTACCTTTAGTTCGGTATCTTGTTACCTAATAATGATAAGTTTAAGTCAAAAGTAGGTTAATTAATACTTTTTTTTATCATTTTCTTTTCGCTGAGGAAAATAAAATAGATTGTTTTTTTGTTATTAGACTTTAACTTCTGAGATCTTTAAGATTGGAAGTGCCAAAAATTGCACCCTTCTAAACCCATCACAGATCGATCTGTGTGGGCCGTGGGCATGCTCGATTATAAGATTGAACCACACTGAATAACGGATTGGCTATGGTACCCCAGCCACTTTCACCAATTAAAAAAATAAATAAAATAAATAAATAAATAGATAATAAATAAATTAGGTAGAAATGTACTTCACTTGTCTACGTAATGAGCTAGTCTCTATTGGAATTGAAAATATCTTCAAATTCAAATTAATTTATTTTGCAAAACAAGGGTTAACAATAAAACAGATGTCGGAGGAAAATATAAGCACAGCCTTGTTTAGCCTAACAGCATGCAAAATGTTACCAACTTATACAAAGAATAATAATAATCTAATTACATTTTTGAATACTTGATATTGAAAAAATTGTAAAATTGTAATATGTATGAATAAATGTCAAAATACTAGGTCAAAATAAAACTTTAAGAATGTTCATGCATAAAACTAATGTCAATAGTAGGTACCTAACTAAACTAAAGAATTGTCCGTCAAAAAATCATTAATATCATAATAGCACTTAGTAACTAATAGTAGTTTTAATTTGCATTTAAATTGATTATTGTTAAGTTCTTTGTACGTCTTAGGAATTTTATTGTATATAATAGATGCCATACTTATTACACTTTTTTGCAACAGTGTTGTTTTGCAACTAGGCGTCACTAATCTATTGTCATTGCGTCTGTTGCGTACGACAATGTCAGATACGCGCGGAAACAGGTGAGGATTTTGTCTCACAAACAATGCTGTTTCAAGTATGTAGAGTGACGGAAGTGTAAGGATTTTATACTTTAGGAACCAGGGCCTGCAACTATCAGTCATTTGTAATTTAAACATAGCACGAATACAGCGCTTTTGAATTTTAAAAATGAAAATCTTGTCTGTTGCGTTGCCCCAAAAAATGATGCCATATCTTAATAGCGATTCGACTATTCCATAGTAGGCGGTAATTAAAGTTTCTGTGTTCACTGTATAGGACAGCTTGTATAATGCATAGGCTGAACTACTAATTTTTTTACTTAATAAGGTGATGTGGTTTTTCCAATTTAGTTTTCTGTCAAATTCTATTCCTAAAAATCGTGTAGAGTCAACCTGATTTATTATATGGCCGTCAATTTCTAATCGTAATTCAGTTGGATTAATAGCTCTTTGACTAAAATGCATTATGTTAGTTTTTTGTAAGTTTATTATTAAATTATTATTGTCTAGCCAAGAAATTATTGATTTTAATGAATTATTAATGTCAGATTTATATGAATTTATGTCATTACACTTAAGAGTTACGGTGCTATCATCAGCAAATAATGTCATTGGGTGTTGTATTGTTTTGGGTAAGTCATTTATGTATAATATGAAAAGCAAAGGTCCTAGCACACTTCCCTGGGGAACGCCATATTTTACCACTCGTTCTAGCGATCTATAATTTTGAATACATTTAGAATTTGGGTCTAATCTTGTGATTTCGGTCACCTGTCGACGATCATTTAAATAAGAATGAAGCAGAATCTGTAACGAATCATCTAAATGACACGCTGTAGGGTTGTTTTCACCCGTAATTTAGGGAAAATTCCGGGTGAAAACTTAACAAATACATAAATAAATTAAATTGCACGAAATGAGGTTTATTATCCCCAAATATTGCGTGTATTTAGTGATTTCACCAGCAAGGAGTATTTATTTTTGATTAGAATCAAAACCTCATTTTGTGCAATTCATAAATTGCATTAAATGAGGTTCATAGTTGACCCCTGGGTTGAGTTTGACCCACTGAATTCTATACTTATGTATCAGTTTAAAACATCATTGGGTAGCCTTTCTTCATAGACATACTAAAAATAAGACCTGGCATGGGCAAACTAACGCCACGCTGGTCATCCATATATATGAGCTGAAAACAGTTATAATCATGGTTATTACCATAAATAAACCTAAGCCCAGCTGTGGGACGAAGCAGGCTACACTCATGATCTCCAGGATTGATATAGTACTAAGATAAAACATTGTGCAATGTTAATTACACAAAGTTTAGAAAATATAAAAAGACAAAATTTATACTTATAACAATTTATTTTACAGGTAAAACATCACCCCAGTTAGCAGATCTCGCACACCTATACGTATTTTGGTCATATTTTGATTTGGCAAATATAACTTCTTCCAATTCCCCTTTAGCTGTGCATAGTTTGCAAATGGTGTGTCCTGAACGGACGATAGGAGCTCGGACTATTCTCGGCCACTGAGGATCATCACTTGGTCTACTACCTTTCCTGAGAACTACGTATGAAAATAACTCAGCTGATATTTCTGTTTTCGACGGAAATGGTAATGTTTCATACTTCATTAAAAAGTTACATGGAGTTTTCTGTTCTAAGTATCGGGGGCAGACGTTATCATTCGGACAGGGAGAGAATGCAAAGCCTTTACTTTTATTAAGGTTCAATACAAATTCTCTAGCTTCATTTACAATTTGGAAACCTGCGTTCGAGCCGTTCTCAACAATGATTAGGAAGTCTTCCGTCTTGTTCCAGAGTTTCTGAATAGTTTCTAACCTAGACTTCATATCGGGAAGTTCCAATAAAGAAAAGGAGGATAGAACGATGCTGTATTTGAGATCTGATGAGGCGGGTAGGAACTGTCTCTGATAGAATCCTTTATACGGCATTTCTACATTTTCTCGGCCATGACAGAGTAATAGCCTGGCTAGATCGTGCATGTGCTGTGATGTGTCGACACAGAAGTATTCGAAGATATCCTTTTTCCAATATGTGTTTACCGCCCAAGTTCCTGTGCCGACGCCTGAGCCAAAATCAAAGAAGCTTCTAGGCCTATAATCTGGTAGGAATTTCTTTATTTCATCGAGTATTCTGACAAGAACAGCATACTCAGGAGCGGCTCTTGACACTAAATACTGTAAACTTGTTGCTTTATCGTAGTCTATACTGCCCCACCGGTACACGTTATTCTTCAACGCATTGAAAACTTTATTTTTAATCTTTATATCGTATTCAATTATTTCTTTTTCGGTTAGATTCGATACATTGGATAGAACTTTCTGAGCAATCTTGCTGTGAAACTTTGCCGCTTTTAGGTCAATCTCGTTCTCTTCTGGTGGTAACAACCTTGAGCGGAGGTAGTTATTGAGTTTGACGCTCTCCTGCTGCAAAGATTTGGCTCCTGTGTCCTCTAAAACTACTTGTATTGCTTTCTGAATATCTGGAGGTATACTTGCAATTTTTACGCGGTTTGTTCCGGGATGGTTCCGTGGTTTGAACTGTTTTGAATCGAATTGTTCCTTCAGGCTGGCATCGATCGCGACTCTTGATGAATAGTTCGCGTATATTGAAGAAAAATAGGATAATTTCAGTTTTCTAAACATTTTTCTAACCTCAAACGAGACTGACTGTGACAGACCAGACAGATTGTTTTTGTTTACGTTTTATTTGTAAAATTTTATTTTGTTAATGCTTCCAACTCTTACTAAAAAACCCGTCTCAGTGGAAAATAGTTACCCCAATGATCTTTTATGTTACCCCAACTTTTTAAGTTTTACTAGTTTTAGTTTTTACATTATTTTAGTCATTTCATAGACAAAGTCATTTATTTATTAAAACTTAGGCTAAACTATCTAAGGCGTTATCCTAGTGAGATCTTTAATTAAAACTTAAGCTTAACTTATATATAGAAAGGCACAGGTGGTACAAAAATAAACATAACTAAAAACCCTTTAATAAAAAATAACAATAACATTCTCTTAAAATAAAATATACCCAGACTAATATTTGCAAATCAAATCTTTCAAACATAACTTTATGTTCAAAGCAAACTAGATATTCAACTTAATATTTTCTTTCCTTTCTCCTCAATTACGGTTTTTCAAGTTATATAACGTCATCCCCAAATCAAAACACATTCCAGATGCAGGTATAACTTAAGCACCATGATTTGCTATCTCATTTGCACTCGATAGATTTGCGCACCATTCGAGCGACATTTGTAATGATGCTTTATTTATTTCTTGAGCTAGTGTTTATTTCGATTTGACATGACGTCATCGTACGTCACAGTCACACTGACGTTTGGCAAAATTGGCAAACGGACGCCATTCAGCGAGTCAAATTCATTCGGAAATCTTTATTTTTAGGCGCCAGGCGTTGTAATTCCTAGATTTTAAGTGTAAATCCTATAAAATCAGTTGAAAATAATAGTTCCAACCTTTTGCAAGCAGCAACTGCAGCAAGTATGGCTTCTCCACCAATCTACAATCCGGTGAGTAAACCTAGAAATTTTAGGCATTTCCTCTGTCTACAGACTAGTCTCTAGCTTTTCAAGGGCATTTAGAATAATAAGGATTAATTAGCTACGTTATTTGATGTGTAAATACCACGCAATATTTATGAGCTACGTGTTTTACAACACTTTATTGGGCAGGGCTTAGTTCATAGTTGTCAAATTTTGCAACCGCTTTTTCCTGGTGACACCTCATACGCTTATTGAAATACGCAGGTATAGGAAATTACGGGGAAAATGCAGTGTCTAACTGGGTAATTCCAGTAGATATGTTATCACTAAGGGTGAAATTGCGCAAACATAATGATGAAGCTAGAATTAGGTCATTCACGACAAAACAAACAAAGTCCGTATTGCGCTAGGATTCTGACATGATGCATCATATGATAGATGTATAATATGTATGTATTTACAAACAAAAAGTATAGTAGTAGTTTAACAGTTATCTGGTTCCCATAGTACAAGCTCTGCTTAGTTTTGGGGCTAGGTGATGCTGTGTGAAAATGTCCAGCATTATATATTATTATTATCCTCAGCCTGTATAATCCCTCTGCTACTGGCCTATCTCTGTTTACGCCATACATTCCAGTCTAATGCAACAAAGTGAAATTATAATTTAAAAAAAAACGTAAACGGGGGTTAGTCATTTAGTAATTTATTTATTAAAAACTTAGGCTAACATTACAGATAATCTAATAGCTAAGGTAAACTGTATCCCCAAGGCGTGGTAGACATTGTCTCTGATTTTTATGTATTCCAGATCCGTTGATGATGTTTATGGTAGTCAGAGGCATGTCCAAATACATATTTGATACATGCATATAAAAGTAGTTGGGTCTTTATTATACAATATAAGAAAATCAGATTATTTGGATGACAGGAAAACTAGAGACTGAATATGCTCCAACACTTGACCTCAGATCATAAATTAAAATCTATTGAGTGTGAGTCACCAAAAAGAACAGTTTTTATGATTCATTCATTGCCCGGTTCTTTAAACAACAGACGTAGAATATAGAAATAGACACAAACAGAAGTAGAATCACCTGTTAGTAATTTTTATTATATTCCTGAAGAAAAAAGATCATGAGTAGACAATTGCTAGACTGAATGCGAGAGGATCCTATTCCATCTCAACAACGTCGTCAATTTTGATAACGACTTCATTTCTTAATGTCCCAGGCACTAGATTCAAGATTCATATATTTCATATGATTGGTACATATGTCAAAAAACAAAAATTTCAATGAACGTCCAGACAAATAAAAATGGACACAAAACATCAGTAAAAAAATCAGATAGGTACGTTTACTTACTGACACTAAGACTGGCGAACTCCTCGAACGAGTAGAGCGTCTGCTCGACAAGCCAGCGTTTTAGCCGGGACTTGAAAACAGCAAGGCTAGGGGCCTCTGCAACCGTCCGCGGACTCCGATTATAGACGATCGGACCCATGACATGGGTTAATTTGGCGGACTTCGATAACGAGCAAAGCACCGCCGATAATTGCCCTGCGCGTCGTGTATTGTTCCTATGGGTATCGCCGAGTTTGTTGAATATGACCAGATTTGATCTCACTAACACATCATCTCTAGTGTAAAAATTTGGAATCTGACGTCAGTGGGTTCTGTGGCCGAGCAGTAAGGCACTCCGGCTTTAGGAGGATCGTCAGATCGTCGCGCGAATCCCGTCGGAATCGAAAATTTTGATAAGACTTTTCATTTCTCAACTGTGATATTTGTTTAGACGACCTCTGTGGCGCAGTGGGTGAAAGCCCGCTTGGGACGCAGAAGGTTGCGGGTTCGATCCCCGCGGCGGGATAAATGTTTGTATGATCTGCAAATATTTATCTCGGGTCTGGGTGTTTCTATGTATAATATGTATGTATTTACAAACAAAAAGTATATAAGTAGTATATCAGTTATCTGGTTCCCATAGTACAAGCTTTGCTTAGTTTGAGGCTAGATGATGCTGTGTGAAATGTCCAGCATTATTTATTTATTTTTATTGTTTGCAGGTAATACCATGTGTGCATCCTATTCCTGGTGGCTTGTACCCGGGACGTATGATCCGAGTCCAGGGTATGACTCCGCCAGGGGCACAGAGGTAAGCGTTACCTACCTAGTTCTAAGACTATGCCAGTGGTCTCTAACGGTGCAACAAACATTGTGAGGAAACCAGCATGCTTAAATGTTTTTTTTTTTTATTAAGTCGGTCGAAGTCTCTCCTTCGGGAGCTATCGAAGGTGAGAGATGGTTGGAAGGAATTGGGGGAGACCTTTGCCCAGCAGTGGGACAGTATAGGTTGAAGAGTGAGAGTGCAAGTAGGTCAGCATATTACCTCACTCTGCCTGATGTTAAGCAGCAGTTTTTAGATTCTATCTAAAAATTTTAAGATGTCTAAGGGGGTAGTCAGAGGCATGTACAAATACATATTAGATACATGCCCACATCTTGCAGGAAGTATTCCATACGTGACAGGTTTCAAGCCCATCACCGCCTATAACACTAACTGGATTCCTCACGATGTTTTCCTTCACCGTTCAGAACTTGTGTTAAAGTGCATATAAATTTTGCAAAGTATTCTTAAAGTAGTCTAAAACATGTAGAAAACATGAATAGTTAGTTTAGTGTGAATGTAAGAAATAATAAATTGGCCTCACCCGTAATATTCTACACTAGCTATACGTCGTGGTGTTACCCGCGTTCCCTCAGGAAAACTTCACTTTCCCGGGATAAAATATAGCCTATGTTCATCGGGGATAATATGGGATTCTAATGGTGAAAGAATTTTTCAAATCGGTCCAGTAGTTTCAGAGCCTATTCAAACAAACAAACAAATCTTTCCTCTTTATAATATTAGTATAGACCAGCTAGACTACACGCGGCCTCGCTCGCGTAGTGCCAACATTTTGAATAGCCTATATGCTCCAGGTCACTATCTACGCCTATTCCAAGTTTCATCCAAATCGGTTCACTGGTTTTGGCGTGATTGAAACACAAACATACAAACATCTAAACAAACTCACAAACTTTGAGCTTCATTATAAGTGGGATTTGTGATTGTGTTCTGTTTGCCATAATAAATAAATAAAAGGTTTTTTTCCCAGATTCGCCATCAACCTTCAGTGCGGACCTAACACAGATCCCAGAGACGACATTGCACTCCATCTCAACTTTCGTTTTATAGGTTAGCATTCTACTAATTTCTGTAATTGTTTTATAGTGCTGATCCACACTTGGTATTTCATTATGAAATGAAAAGTCTTATCAAAATTTTGGATTCCGACGGGATTCGAACCCGCATCGATCAGACGATCCTCCTAAAGCCGGAGTGCCTAACCGCTCGGCCACGAAATCCTACTTGTCGGTGTCCTTTCGATAAGTCTCATATTTTTCGGTTGAGCACCGATTAGCGCCATCTACACGTTCACTAGTGAACTCACTAATATAACAAAAAACCGGTCAAGTGTGAGTCGGACTCACGCACGAAGGGTTCCCTACCGCTATCTATAAAAACAGCAAATAAAAACACGTTTGTTGTATGTGAGCCCCGTAAATATTTATTTTATTCTGTTTTTTAGTATTTGTTATAGCGGCAACAGAAATACATCATCTGTGAAAACAATTCGACGACCTCTGTGGCGCAGTGGGTGAGAGCCCGCTTGGGACGCAGAAGGTTGCGGGTTCGATCCCCGCGGGATGAATGTTTGTATGATCTGCAAATATTTATCTCGGGTCTGGGTGTTTCTATGTATATATTTATATGTATGTATTTACAAACAAAATGTATATAAGTAGTATATCAGTTATCTGGTTCCCATAGTACAAGCTTTGCTTAGTTTGGGGCTAGATGATGCTGTGTGAAATGTCCAGCATTATTTAATTTATTTATTTATTAATTGTCTAACTATCACGGTTCATGAGATACAGCCTGCTGACAGACAGCGGAGTCTTAGTAATACGGTCCCGTTTTACCCTTTGGGTATGGAACCCTAAAAACAGGTTCACGACTATCCCCAAGGCGCGGTAGACATTCTCTCAGATCTTTCTACGTATTCCAGACTAGATCTACGCTATATTTATCTCGATTTTCGGTGTTTCTATGTATATGTTTTTTTTTTTTTTTTTTTTTTTTTTTTACATTTTTATTCAGGTGTAACAATCTTGGGTACTTAACTTTTACTTAATTTACAAACAAAAAGTATGTAAGTAGTATATCAGTTATCTGGTTCCCATAGTACAGTCACGGACAATAAGATGTATACACTCCTTTTAAAATTAATATCACACTAAAACTAATAGATGTAGGTTAAAAACAAAAAGCGGAAATTGATTTCACATTGAACTAGTGGCGAAATCAATAAAAATACCAGAACATTGTTGGACATGTTGACCTGTGCATGGGTTGAAACATTATGGAGTGTATACGTCTTATTGAACGTGACAGTACAAGCTTTGTTTAGTTTGGGGCTTTAGTCTTTTTCACGGCGGAACGTATGCAAGACACTTCGATATAATGTCAAAATCAGTCTAATAGTAATGTCCTAATGTTGAATCGAGATTATCAAAATCGATTTTTGTTTCGCTACTATCAATTCATCTCAATCGATTACAAGGTTCATTCATAGACAAAATTACTAAGCCAACGATTATTTTTTTTACTTATCGATTCATCGATTGTTTCGATTTTCATTTTTGCACTCTCTAATAGATTACGTTCCATTTTACTCAGTACTGTTAATTGGCGGAGTTTTTATAGAAAATGTTTATTGTTTATTTATTTATATTTTATGGCTCGTTTATGATAATTTATGAAATAATTAAACAGAAAATAGACAAAAACATGTTTTTTTTGTATGTTTTATCGTTTAATTTTTTTTCTTGTCTTTTTTGTTTCAAAATTGTTGTGAGCCACACAACGTGGAACGAAACAAGTTCAATGTGTCTTGCATACGTTCCGCCGTGAAAAAGACTATAGATGATGCTGTGTGAAATGTCCAGCATTATGTCTTTACAGAACAATGCGTGGTCCGCAACCACCTCACAGCCATGAACTGGGGTATGGAGGAGACTAACGGTGGGATGCCGCTCAACCCTGGTGAATCATTCGAAGCTCTCATACTCAGTGAGATGAACTCTGTCAAGGTAATTTATTTTTGAAGTGAATTATTATTATTATTTTTTTATTATTTTAACTTCTGCAAGATGTGGGCATGTATCAAATATGTATTTGTACATGCCTCTGACTACCCCCTTAGACATCATCAAAGGATCTGGAATATAAAGATCTGAGAGAATGTCTACCGCGCCTTGGGGATACAGTCGTGACCCTGTTTTTTTATTTAGGCCCGTTGAGCAGTTTTGAGATAGGCAAAAATGATTAGATTATTACATGAAATCGATGTTAAGTTTTTACTTCTGTCAGCACTCCAGCCCGGCTACCATGACTGTCGTGCATGAGAAATAGATTTTGGAGTAGAAGAGGTTGTCAGAGGCATGTACAAATACATATTAGATACATGCCCGCATCTTGCAGAAGTTAGTATTCCATACGTGACAGGTTGCAAGCCCATCGCCGCCTATAAGAATACTAACTGGCTATATACAGGTTGTAAAAAGACGTCTACCGAAGCCGAAAGGGGTAGGTATGGCATCCTAACACACAACCAAATCCAAAAGGATTTTCCGAAAAAATCATTATATCCGGAGAAAACTGCGTTTAAAGATTAGTATTTGCGTATGTTCTGGGCACGTTTTTTTACGTAGGTTGCTGGATTTTGAGTTAAAACTGTTTTCTTCTTTTATAAATGAAATTATTAGGTAAGTATGATCTTATTATGTTGCACTAGTAGTAAATAACCGAAAAAAACATAAAATGACTTAGCTAAGTAAAAAATTTTTTTGCGTTTTTTTTTCGCTAAATATGTTTAGAATCATGGTCTGATTGCAACCCCTCAGTTTTCGGTATTTGTCTTTTTACACCCTGTATATTTGTTTTAACCCCGAAAGTTTAATTACTAGTGTAGTAGCTTAGTTTCTGTAAATAAATATGTAACTTATGATTTATGACTTAAAATTTGTATATTTTCTCCAGATAGCATTAAATGGGCTTCACTTCTGCGAGTTCCCGCACCGCGTGCCCTTCCAGCGGGTGTCGCATCTCACAGTGGACGGTGACGTCATGATACAGTTCATCGGCTTCGAGGGGGCGCAGGCGCCGCCGCAACAGCAGATGTATATGGTGAGAGAAAATAAAAAAAAATAAAAAAAACGTGCAAAAAGTTAAATGGGCTTGTGTGGGTTTGAACCTGGGGTCAGTTGACTGGGGCAGTGTCTTGAGTAAATTCATAGTGTGTCTTATTAGATCTGTAATATTTTTTTTACCTAAGTACTTAATAAGTGTAATTGGTTCTTCGTAAACCATTCTAATTATTACCAACTAGCTGTCCGTCGCGGTGTTACCCGCGGTCCCTCGGGAAAACGTCACTTTCCCGGGATAAAATATCGCCTATGTTCATCAGGGATAATGTAGGATTCTAATGGTAGTTTCGGAGCCTATTCAATTCAAACAAACAAACAAATTTTTCCTTTTTATAATATTAGTGTATACAAATAAATAAATTGTGATAGATTTAACTATAGGGCTGGACCTGGGGTGGTAAAGAAAATAGAAATAAAAAAATTGATAACCCAAAAAGAAAATGGATTTAACTGGATTCCAACCTAGGGACACTCTTGGATTGTTCCATAAAATAATACAAAAAAGAGTAGTTGGCTTAAGTGCAAGTTCAAAGTCTCTTTCTCATGTGTATGTGTGTGAATGTAAACGAGTGTATGTGTATGTATGAAAGTGAATGTGTACATACTATGATGAAATTCCTTGCGCACTGTACATTGATGATACAAACATATACACGCGCCGATCGCCGTGTGAAGATCTGATCTTAAATTATATAAATATAGTTTAATATATTATATAGTTTATATAATATAAGTTATTTTACAGCAACAAGCGCAGCCGGCGTACGGAGCGCCGCCCGCGTACGGAGCCCCGGGGTACGGCGCACCTCAAGGTAAATTATATGTATATAAATAAGATTGGTGAAGGAAAAATATAATATAGTCCATTTCAATTAGCATAAAGCGCTTACATTGAGCTATTTCTAAGTTTGGTCTGTGTGTCAAAAATCGATTGACAAACAAAATGACTATAATATTTATTACTAGCTGTCCGCCGCGGTGTTACCCGCGATCCCTCGGGAAAACTTCACTTTCCCGGGATAAAATATAGCCTATGTTCATCAGGGATAATGTAGGATTCTATTGGTGAAAGAATTTTTCAAATCGGTCCAGTAGTTTCGGAGCCTATTCAATTCAAACAAACAAATCTTTCCTCTTTATAATATTATATTTATTATTAGTGTTCTACCTAACTAAATAATAAAATAAATAATACTTAAAAATAATGCTGGACTTTTCACACAGCATCATCTAGCCCCTTATTAAGTATTAAATTAAGCTTATTTAGAAAATCTTGTCCGAAACTCAGGGCACCAAGTCCTACAGTGTAATTCGTGTGTAATCATAATTTTCTTTAGTCTTAATTAACACTGTAAACCTTTTGATGTTTAATAAAAAGTTGAAAAAAAAAAAAGTTTAAAAAAGTATTTGTATATTAATAGGATTTTAATAGTGATAACTTCAATGATCTTAAAGTTTTTAAAATGCATCCAAAAAGGAAATGCGTGTCTCATACGGGATTTGAACTCACGCTCTTATCCGTGGCTACCGACCGACTTATGCCCGGTTTCTATATTCAACGGACATTCGTAGGTAAGAGCTACGACTCGTTTCCACATACAAAGTTTGACAGCCAACTTACCGCCGGTTTCTAGCTGTCAAACTTTTGTATGTGGAAACGAGTCGTAGCTCTTACCTACGACTGTCCGTTGAATATAGAAACCGGGGGTTAGTCATAGATCGGCTAGGTCTTAGGCTTTTTTGATGCATTTCATCTATTCTATATTTATTTGTATTAAACCTGATCGCATACTCATCCGCGCACGTACGCGCCGCAGTCATTTTTCTATACAAAAAATGCTGATGACGTCAGAAAATGCAGCTCGGCTCTGACGTCAGCATCGTTTACTCTATTGAATTGTGCGAACACCCTTATAGATCATTTTAAAACATTATTCTGATAAAAACCAAAATTAGAAAATTTTTAAACTATAGACAAAATATATTTATTGAATAAAATGCTTTAAATATTTTAATCGTATACAATAGGCTATTTTACACTTTTTTGAAAACTGTTTTAAATCAATCCTGAGGTCATATGAAACCAGTAGAATTTTTATTTATTTTTTTTGCCTTAAAAATGCATTTTAATTTATGATTTTTAGTTGTCGCACGAAAACGCGAGCCGCCATGTTGTGACGTCATATGGTTTGATTTGTGAACAATACGACTGTAAAAGATAAACTTTTTGTTCGTAACTGAACACAGTGACGTCACAAAATGGCAGACGGCGTTTTTGGTGGCTTGAGGATAGAAGAAAAATTACGATTTCTAAAATTGAATTATAAAATGTTTATTGCATTTTTATGAATAAATATCGACGTTTATCGTTTACTTGTAACGAAACCTATAGTATACATGCATTTATGTGTTTTCTTACATGGTGTAAAATAGTCTATTGCTTGAATAACGGGTTCTCTGCTCAACAGCAGTCGCAAATCGCAATGCTACAAAGGGTGGCACTGAATTGGTTAACATAATTAACATTGAAAAATACATAAATATATACGTAGTTTGAGTGAGAATAATATTTTGTGAGTGCTTTAACGATTTGCATGGCCTATCGAGGTAAGTATATGTATTATATTTAAGCTTTATATGTAAATTATATAAATATAAATGTAGCCTCATCTATAAAGTTGATTGGTATCCCATGATACAGATTTTTTCTAGTGAGTATCACAGGTGATACATAATAGAAACTATCAGCAAAACAGGCATAAAGCTAATTAAATGTTATACAGGGTCTTTCATTTTAAACTACACAAACTGACAGGGCTTCATTTGTGTTGTAAATAGACGTTTGACCGTATCAATTTAATTCCTAAGCCGATATAAGTTTTCACTTCATTTATCTTTTATTGGTTTTTTAGGACATGTTGCATAATGATTTTCAAGGAGAACAGACTTCCACCAGCTACATCACGTCACACGCTCGAATGGACTAAGTTATACAGGAAGCAACAATGAATTGAAAGGATAGTCATTATCGATTTTCTCTGGATTTTCATAACAAAGCAAAAAAAAACATTACATACATATTTTTTTTATTAATTTGTTGAGCCCAATTCCTGAATAAAGTTAGTTTAAAATGAAAGACCCTATATACGAACATCGCATTAGATGAATTGTTTATTTTAATTTAACATTACTAACAAAATGGTGTGGGAGTGTGGGTGGTGTATATAGCTGTAATCTTTATTTATTTAGAAATATATAAGACTAGCTTTTGCGCGTGGCTTCGCTCGCGTGGTACCAATATTTTGAATAATTATGCTATTCCAGGTCACTATCTACACCTATTCCAAGTTTCATCCAAATCGGTTTACTGGTTTAGGCGTGATTGATACACAAACATACAAACATCTAAACATACTCACAAACTTTCAGATTTATTATATTAGTGGGATAAATAACCCTTAGACTAGATATTACATATCTGGGTATACATAAAATATAGCGTATGTCCACCGCGCCTTGGGCATAGAGTGATCCAAAAATAATTTTTTTGAAGTGACTTATCAAGACGCGTTTGGCAGTTTTAAGATGAGAATAAATACTTGGATTCGTCTCGAAAAGGTCACGTGACTGCTCACCGACACCGGGTTATTTGTCAAGTTTAGAACCGTTCAAGTTTTCACTTCTGCCGGCACTCCTGGAGTGTCAGTTTTTATTTTGTTTTTTTTTATATAATTGGCAATCAATTTATTTTTGTTTTTCGTTTGCTCCAGGCTTCTACTAAACAGCGAGCGAGGCAATCTCAAAGGTATGTTATATGATACTCAAAAGTTAAAATGCATTTATTCAGTAGGACCGCTGGGATCACTTACAATAGTCATAAAACTAGGTGATTCTCCTTTAACATTGACTTACATGCTATTCCATACTATAATCTATGTCTGTGGTGAATTTAATCCAGAACCATCCAGTAGTTTTTGCGTGAAAGATTCACAAACATAGAATAGAATACAACTTTATTGTACACCATAAAAAATAACATAAATAAAAAAAAAAACATAAAAATATGACTACACAACATGCAAACTTTCGCATTTATATAATACTAACTTCTGCGCGCGGCTTCGCCCGCGTGGTACCAACATTTTGAATAGCCTATATGCTATTCCAGGTCACTATCCACGCCTATACCAAGTTTCATCCAAATCGGTTCACTGGTTTAGGCGTGATTGATACACAAACATACAAACATTTAGCTTTACTATATTAGTGTGCGATTGGTATGTATATTATACTATACCTAAATAAAAAAATGTATTTTTCTGTTTCAGGTGCCTTTTAAACGCGCTCAATCACAGATGCAAGAATCATGTTGTTTTTAATTAAGTACAGTATATAAAATGTTAATCTTTATTTTTAGAATTTTTAAGGAAAACTTTTGTTAATTATATACGGGACTTCATCACGTACATAACTTATTTACCTCGACTTTATATATAAAATGCCTTATTGAAAATTTTAATTATTTCGAAAATATATGCCAAAAATTATGAATTTAGTAAACTGGGCCTTATATGCAATTTTATAAATATTTTAGTTTTTTTTTTGTTTAAAATAATCGTTAGGCAACAATATTTAACCTAGGTAAAGTATGTATTTGACAATAATACATTCTACGGATCTAGGCATTCGTACAAATTTGTCCATTGACCGTAATGTATAATATTTCATACATAGTCTCGACTGGACGTACTAGAATATATACATTGCCTAAATATATACACAAAATCACAATATGTACTAGGCTGATTACAAAATAATTTAATCAACCTATGCGCTCCATAAACTATCGTAGTTCCGAATTCCATCCAGATTCGTTCAGCCGCAGCGTGATTAACATCCATCCTCGCATTTATTAGTAGTGAGATTCTTGGATTAAATCCTTAGTATTTTTGTGGAACAACATTTTAATTAAATGCAATGTGATATATTAGCTACAACTACTTTCATACCAACAAACAGAATAAATGATTATGTATACAATATATCTCATGCCGCGTTTCCACTAGGCAACATGTGGCGCGCGACATGTTGCACAACATGTTGCCCGACATGTTGCACAACATGTTGCCCGACATGTTGAAAAGCGCGAAACTTTTGTTTAACAACGTTGTCTGTCCACGCATCTACTACTCGTACTACGTTTCCACGCACAAAAGTTTGACAACTTTTATAAGTGGAAACGAGTTGTAGCTCTTACCTACGACTTTCCGTTGAATATACAGGGTGTAAAAAGACGTCTACCGAAGCCGCAAGGGTAGGTACAGCATCCCAACACACAACCAAATCCAAAAGGATTTTCCGAAAAAATCATTATATCCGGAGAAAACAGCGTTTGAAGAGTGCTGTTTGCGTATGTTCTGGGCGCGTTGTTTTACGTAGATTGCTGGATTTTGAGTTTGAAATGAAATTATTAGGTAGGTATGTATGATCTTATTATGTTGCACTAGTAGTAAATAACCGAAAATCAAATGACTAAGCTACGTCAAAAAAAAATTCGCGTTTTTTTTTCGCTAAATATGTTTAGAATCATGGTCTGATTGCAACCCCTCAGTTTTCGGTAGTTGTCTTTTTACACCCTGTAGAAACCGGGGGTTAGTGTTAATGTGTGTCGGTAAACAAGCAACAAGCCGTGCGTCATGTTGCGCGCCAGCTGGCAACGTCGCGCGCTGTTATGCAACGTTGCCGTACATGTTGCGCGCCAGCTGGCAACGTCGCGCGCTATTGTGCAACGTTGCCGTACATGTTGCGCGCCAAATGTTGCCAAGTAGATACGAGGCTTCACAAAGGCGGATTGGTCTGTGTGGGTAAGCTCAGTATCGCTTAAGCGCAATACCCACTGAACCCGCCGGGCCGCCGACATATGTTGGCGGCTTCACTTATTACAAGTCGGAAAATTTGGTCGGCGGCATGTCGGCGGCTTGAGATGAGTTGTGTGTTGTGTCATATAATTTTTGCCGCCGGGCAACTGAGCGCAGGCAACCCAAGCCGCCAACATGTCGGCGGGTAACACGCGCGGGCACATGTTGTCGACATGATTCTTGTCATACAGGCCGCCGGGTTGTGTCGCCGGGCTGTGTCGGCGGCCCGGCGGGCTCAGTGTGTATTGCGCTTTACACAAACAAATACACACACAATTCTCAATTTCATTCAAAGCTGACGGCCTCTGCGCAGTGGGTGAAAGTCCGCTTGTGACGCAGGTTGCGGGTTCGATCTCCGCGGGATAAAAGTTTGTGTGATCTGCAAATATTTATCTCGGGTCTGGGTGTTTCTATGTATAATATGTATTTACAAACAAAGTATACAGTGTCTTTCATTTTAAACTACACAAACTGACAGGGCTTCATTTTTGTGTTGTAAATAGACGTTTGACCGTATCAATTTAATTCCTAAGCCGATATAAGTTTTCACATCAAAATGTATTTATTGATTTTTTATGATATGTTGCATAATGATTTTCAAGAACAGACATTCCACCAATCACAGCTCGGCTACATCCGAGCGCACACATGCACGTTCGAATGGACTAAGTTATACAGGAAGCAACAATAAATTTGAAAGTCATTATCGAACAAAACAAAAGAAAACATCACTTATATTTTTATTTGTTGAACCCCGTTGAATAAAGTTAGCTTAATATGAAAGACCCTAAGTAGTATATCAGTTATCTGGTTCCCATAGTACAAGCTTTGCTTAGGGGCTAGATGATGCTGTGTGAAATGTCCAGCATTATTTATGCCAACCTGCCTTTGTGTGATACAACTATTACCTACTGTAACTCAGAATCGTTCCTAGCATTTATGATTATGGAAATGTATATTATTCAAAAAACTGTATTTATTCCTATCTTTAATAAAATTTAACTGTACTGTGATTTCTGTGTTTTATTAAAACTATTTTTTTCGACATTACCATAGGTAATCTAATAGATATGTGAGTAGAGGTAGACCTAAGAAAAGATGGATGGACTGTGTGAAAGAAATGGAAAAGAAAGGAGTTGATACAGAGATGATGATGTGTTTCCACACTTATGAAGCGCTCGTGGTCGTGCTTGCTTAGTCGTTCTTGATAGATCGTCGAAGTTAAGCAACGTTCGAAACGGTCTGTAAGTGGATGGGTGACCGCCAGTGGCATTTTCATCTATGTGCTTAGTATGACTTTTATTCACCATTCGGTATCTGCGCTGCTATTTTCCCATACAAATCTGCGTTTACGGGCGTCGATACCGAACGCGTAAAAACTAATACTAGGCACCCACCTGAGCGCTTCTGTGCTTCGGAGGGCACGCTAAATTGTCGGTCCCGGCTATTTAAGTCGTTAAGCCATGACGGAGGCCTTTAGGCGGCCTAAAAACTCCGTCACCAGAGTTGGCCACTGACTCATACGAATTTACACCTAGATATTTCATTGAGAAATGAAAAGTCTTATCAAAATTTTCGATTCCGGCTGGTTTCGAAAGGCACAACTGATTGTGCCTTGGGGTAGTTTGGATTCCCTTCTACACAACAGAGTTCCCTGCGACTCGACCCAGACCATGCACAACTATAAGTCTTTTTCACGCCGGAACGTATTCGTGACACGTCGAGATGATGTCAAAGTCCATCAAATAGTAATGTCCTACAGTAATCGAGACCAGAAAAATCGATTTTTATTTCACTACGATCAATCGATTATAAGGTTAATTCATAGATAAAATTACTAAACCAACGATTCGACGCATTTTTTTACTTATCGATTGTTTCGATTTTCATTTTCGCACTCTCTAATAGGTTACGTTCCATTTTACTCAGTACTGTTATTTGACGGATTTTTTAAGAAAATGTTTATTGTTTGTTTATTTATGTTTTATGGCTCGTTTTATAAAATTTATGAAATAATTAAACAGGAAATAGACATAAACATTTTTTTGTATGTTTTATCGTTTCATTTTGGTACTTGAATTTTTTGTTTTAAAATTGATGTGAGCTACACAACGTGAAACGAAACAAGTTCAATGCGTCAGGCATACGTTCCGGCGTGAAAAAGACCATACTATGCCCATCTGGTTGAGTCGTAGGGAACATGTAGATGGTTGGCAGTTCACAACTGTTTTCACGCCAATTCCTGGCTCGCACATCAGACTTGTGGAGCCAGAGGTATTTGACCGATACGACTTAGGCGCCTTCAAGAGCCTATTCCTACCTCAAAGGCCGGCAACGCATCTGCAGTGACTCTTGATGCTGCAGTTGTCTGTGGGCGGTGGCAATCACTCACCATCAGGTGTGCCACTTGCTCGTTTGCCCCCTCTTCCATAAAAAAAACGTGGAAACCACTTTTATTCCCCAGCACCCAAAGTGAATTGTTGGTCATGGTACGTCATCAGGAGTAGGTTAATTGTTCCACGCAAACGAAGTTGTGGGCAAAATCTAGACTTGACTACACTTTGTAAACCTTAGGAAATGAAAAGTCTTTCCGACGGGATTCGAACCCGTATCGATCAGACGATCCTCCTAAAGCCGGAGTGCCTTACCGCTCGGCCACAGAATCCTACTTGCCGGTGTCCAAATTTTCGATAAGCTCATATTTTTCGGTTGAGCACCAAGTGTGGATTAGCACTATAAAATTACAAATTATACTTTGTAAACCTTTTATTATTTAAACTTCTTTTTGTTACAGGTTTCGGTGGCGGAGAAGTGGTATGTACCTTTTTTACTAAGTACTAGCTGTCCGTCGCAGTGTTACCCGCGGTCCGTCAGGAAAACATCACTTTCCCGGGATAAAATATAGACTATGTTCATCAGGGATAATGCAGGATTCTATAAGAATTTTTCAAATCGGTCCAGTTGTTTGGGAGCCTATTCAATTCACACAAACAAACAAATATTTCCTCTTATAATATTAGTGTAGATAATAAAACTCAACCTATTAACGATTTTGTATTTCTTTTTAAGTATGAAAAGTTTTATCAAATTTTCGATCTGACGGGATTTGAACCCACAAACAGACGATCCTCCTAAAGCCGGAGTGCCTTACCGCTCGGCCACGGAACCGAAACACAATCGAAATTTTTTATAAGGTTGTAGATTGCGACGACTAAGGGTTCCGTGACAACTTGTCGATTACAAGTAACACAATAATGGGTGTAAAATAAATATCAATTTCTCACTTGTCAGATGCAGCCGTACGGCACAAGTTACGCTCCAGTCCCCGAGCGTAGAGGACTCGGCACGGGGGCCGCCGTGGGGCTCGGCGTGGGGGCCCTCGCCGCCGGGGGGCTGGCCGGGTACGCGCTCGGAGGGGGGTTTAGCAGCGATAGTCCTGAGAGAGAAGAGGTAAGTGTATTGTGGGGACTCTGGGGACCCAAAAGTGTAGTGCTACAAGGGGGCCTTAGTTGTGACAGTGTTGAAATTGTTTTGTGGGGTTTCTTAGGACACCGAAGTATATTTTAGATATACATATAAGGGACTTTTTCGTGAAAATGTCAATTGAGAGAAAATAGTGTATTGTGGGGGCTAAAACTACTAACTTTGGGGCTCTCAGGGGACCCTAAGTTGTGACAGTGTTGAATGCGAGAAGATGATTATGTAGTATTGGATTTTCGGGGGCCTAGTATGTAATAATAATAAGCCTGGGTGTTGCTACAAGGGGGCCTAACTTGTGACTTGTGATGAGAATAGGTTATTGTCTAGTGTGGTTTTTGTGTGAGCCTACAGATGCTTAATAACGTCGACGTTAGAGCTAAAAAAAAGCATTCAATATACCAGTTTAAGGGTGGTCGCACAGTCCAGCCGAACTCGTCAAACTCTCAATTCAATAAAGAAATGCTGCTGACGTCAGAAGCGAGACGTATTTATTTATTTATTGATAATAATTAGAACGGTTTACGGTACCAATTACACTAATTATAAGTACATACTTAATGTTATACACCCCTATTTTTTAATTACCAAAAAAATTTTAAACATGGTTTCGGTGTCTGTTACTGATCACATTTATGTAGTCAAAATTAAAAAAAAGAGAAAAAAAATTTATAACCTCAAAAGGAGACGAGACGAGTCAGACATGGATGTATGATAGCTACTGCGGGTTTACTGACTGGAGATGATGCGAGAACATAGTTCGAATGAGAGTCTGTACGCGATTGTTGTCTTATTTGTACAGTTTTCATAAAAATTTGTTTGGTTTTGGTTGTCTACAATCCTCGATAACTTTGTGATAGTTAAATAAAAAAAAGTTCTGACCATGCCATTATCATTTTCTGCATCTGCTGCAACTGTCCTTAAATTTTTTTTGGTAGTCATAAAATAGCGGTGTATAAAAAATACAGATTAAATTAAATGAAGAATTATGATTAGGTAAATGAAGTACTTAAGATAAAAAGAAAAAAAAATTAACAATGTCAGAAGCATGGTACAACACAAAAAATAATATTAAGAAAGATTATGAGATTTACTAGCTGCGCTCCCGCGGTGTAACCCGCGGTCCCTCGGGATTTTTTCGGGATAAAAAGTAGCCTATGTCCTTCCCTGGGATACATCCTCTATCCATGCCAATTTTCAGCCTAATCTGTTCAGTGGTTTGGGCGTGAAAAGGTAACAAACAGACAGACAGACAGACAGATAGACAGACAGACAGACAGAGTTACTTTCACATTTATAATATTAGTATGGATAGTATGGATGTCAAGTAACCCATGTTAATAAAATCCAAGTACCCAAAAAAAATGCCAATTAAGTAGGTATATTATACAAAATCATCATTTATAATTTGTCATCATTCGTCAAGTTCGTATATTCTGACGTCATCAGCATTTTTTGTTCGTACGGCGGCGCGGGCAAGTGTGCGATCAGGTTAATACTATCGTAGTAGGTACTGGGTGTACAAGTAGAGTAATGAAATATTTTATTTTTGCAGATAGCGACTGAGAGTGTTGACTTCGGTGGCGATGACTGGGTTGAATAAATAAGTAATCAATTATTATATAAAGTAATATTTATGTGAACAGCTATATTGAATGTAAATACATAATCACGCCTCTGTTACGTAAAGATATATTTCAGAAAAGTACAAAAAAAATACTTACAAATATTACAGTTTTAAATGTTATTCTTATTTTTAAATGCATTCCAAAAAACTCTGCTGCAGCCAAGACATAATCCATTAGTTCAGGTACCAGGTGGTTAGAGAATTCCACGGAGAGTAGTTCAGGGTCGAATCCCGTATTGAGATAGATAGAAGATAGAAAATACTTTATTGCACACCACATAATAAAAATAAACAAAAATAGAAAACTAAACAAAGAAAAACAATGACATACAATCGGTCTGAGGGTATTGGGTAATTTTTTTTTTTTTTTGATTTTTTTTTTTGGTAATTTTTAGCTGTTCTTGGGATGCATTTTAAAAAATCTTAAAGATTTTGAGTAAGGCTCAAGTGTTTTATAATCATTAACAGTCTTATAATAGTTATTAATGGTATTATGTCTATTCTTAGTTTTTATTAAAACTGTATAATAATGAAAAGTCTTATCATTTCGATTCCGACGGGATTCGAACCCGCGACGATCAACGATCCTAAAGCCGGAGTGCCTTACCGCTCGGCCACGGAATCACTGAAGTCGCAATCGAAATTCTTGATTACAAGCGTTTCTATATCTTGTACCATTGTTCATAAGGTTTATAATGGTGCGCTATAAAACTATTGAGCCTATCACTCGTCAACTGTTCATCCACTCCTGTAATTTTCATATCCTCTCTCACACAATCCAACCATACCTTATTATATAAATACATTGAAAGTAAATAATTGTTAGATTTTGTGCATTTTATCTGTAGTTTTAAAATATAATAAAGTTTAATTGTGATAAAGTATATTGGATGTTTAAATAATTGGTCAAATTATATCCTATCCTATAAATATTATAAAGGCGAAAGTTTGTAAGTATGGATGTATGGATGTATGGATGTTTGTTACTCTTTCACGCAAAAACGGCTGGACCGATTTGGTTGAAATTTGGTATGTAGATAGGTGATACCCTGGATTAACACATAGGCTACTTTTTATCCCGATATTCCCGCGGGAACGGGACTTACGCGGGTGAAACCGCGGGGCGCAGCTAGTTTAATATAAAATAATGTTAGCTATCTCTTTGTTATAGTATTATTTGTGTACAATGAGAAATTGTTTGTTTTTATTTATTTTATAGGTTTGTTTTCAGTGTTTATAAAGATTAAATACAGCTAATTCAAATAACATTATGTATTTATTTATTAAAAATAAACATTTAAATTAAAACTACTTATATATTAATTAATCTCAGATATTGTATTATGCCATGTAATAACATTTTTCTCGAATTATGCTAATATGTGGTAAAATCTTAAAATGTATATAAAGTACAGGGTGAATCAGAAACAGTCGACAAATGTATAGGTCAGTACAGAATCCAATTTAATAATTGTTGATTATTTTCAAAACTTTAAAGTCGACTCAATATGATCTCCCTGTAATACCGGGTGTAGTAAGATCACTCTCGTAAATGATGATAACATACGAATCAGGGTTAGCATGTCCATTTTTTTTTTATTTTTTTTTTAAACTTTCGTGATTTTGTGACATAATTATTATTTCTAAAAGTAATAATCGTCGGAAAAAAGAAATAATAAAAATAGATAAATACCCGGTTTTAGAAATAATAATTAGAATGTCCAATCTCGTAGACAAAAGAAAAGTTATATTCACTTTGCGGTCACATCTGTATTCTGTACCTATGTTTAATATTATGTATACACCATATTCAAAGCAAATAAGTGTTTTTATCTTCTGCCTGGAAGAGATCGCTTTGAGCTATTTAGCCCATTGTGTCACCGCAATTAGGCTGTGTCCCCAGTAGGCAAACTGTTAGCGGCCGAGTACTGAGATAGTCGGCGCGCGTAACGCTGCAAACCGCGTACAGTGAGCGCAAAACTAGCAAACTGTGGACACTCCATTTCAAATATATGGAAGGGCGTACTAAATCGATACGCCGCAAACTCAGTCGGCCGCTAACAGTTTGCCTACTGGGGACCCAGCCTTAGTCTTAAGCCGTTCTAATTAAATAAATAATAAATAAGCTTTTTAAGTTTTCTTTTTCAATTGTCTTTAATGGTGTAACAAGGTGGTGTAACAGTTATCTATCAAATTCAAATTCAAAGTGTTTATTTGCATTCATGTTGTGTTTGTACATAATTGTAGGTCTTATAATTTATTGTATATGTGGTTATAACATGAGTCCTGGAAGGACATCGCAAAAAATAAAATAAAAATACTGGGTTGTTATGCCCAGTATTTTGTTATAAATTTCAAAGAAAAAAGTCTTATATCTTTATAAGTGTGGCACTAACGCCTAACGGTTTACGTTGTTGTACGAGTTTTCGTGAGTAATCTTGTTGCACCTTATATGTCGTGTGCCTAACGGAACACCAGAGTGGCTTATTCACAAAAATAAATGTATGTTATTTAATTATTGTTTTATTTTACCCCTAAGTTCGTATTAGTGGCCCATAGAAGTTTTTATATATAAAAATACATGGTCTTTCATTTTAAACTACACAAACTGACAGGGCTTCATTTTTGTGTTGTAAATAGACGTTTGACCGTATCAATTTAATTCCTAAGCCGATATAAGTTTTCACAACATTTATCTTTTATTGTTTTTTTTTTTTATGATGAATGGGTCGACTCTTGACCTCGAAACTTACATAGGCAAGAATGAGGTCTACGATGGAGCGAGCCTACCCAGAAGGTGCCTATTAACTCTCTTCTTAAAAACATCAGGGGGGGGGGGGAGGGGGAATTTTTTAGGACATGTTGCATAATGATTTTCAAGGAGAACAGACATTCCACCAATCACAGCCCGGCTACATACGAGCGCACACACATGCACGCTCGAATGGACTAAGTTATACAGGAAGCAACAATGAATTGAAACTCGAGATTTTCATTAAAAAAATAAGTCAATATTTTTTTATTAATTTATTGAACCCTTGTTTTTAAGTTAGTTTAAAAATGAAAGAGACCAAAAACGATCTCTAAATTGGTACTAGTACCTACTTGTGCTTAGAACGCTTTTTGCTGTAACAGTTTTGTCTTGACATTGTTTCAAGTCAACATGGTGTTCAAACTATTTTGTATGAGTAGTAGTAGGTACCTACCTACAGCACCTACCTAAGACTTAGTGTTTCTTTGTATGACTGGCATGTGATCTTTTTGTTATGCAGGAAATGAGTGTATGTTTATCAGTAGGTAAATATGATACAAGTGTTGTTCATTGACTGATTCATAGATAAGTTTTCGTTGATACCTACGTAACCTACCCAATCTTTGATAAAACAAAGTGATGTCAGTGTGTAATAAACTTACAATTTTAAACTTACCTACTAAATAACTAATCAATAATATTAAACAAACTATAACTACGTTACGTTCATAGTATCGAAGTGTTCGTGCTTGGAACATGACATGTGACTGTCTGTCATTGACAAAAAGGTGCTCTATTTGACGAAAACTGAAGTAAAAACGTGTTATTAGGACCGTTTCGATGTTTCGCTGTAAAGGCCCTATTTTTATTTCCCTTGCTGTCTCAAGATTCTAGTCATTAACTCCCTCGTTTCACTCGGGAGTTAACTATAAGCAGCCTCGCTCTCGCTCGGGAGTTAACTAAAGAATCCTTCGATGCGCTTGGGATTCAATATGGCGCCCGTGACATAATACACTGCTTTATCCCCTTGGTGAATAACATCATTGTAACTAATATCGACTAATGTCGACTTAAAACGTTAGGAATTCTAAATTCAGCTATAGGTAGGTACCTTTTTTTTTTTTTTTTTTTTTTTTTTTTTATAACGTCAGAAAATCCATTATGGATACCCGACCGCCGTGGGGACAGCGGAAGGGTTATGTCGGACTCTCACCGACTAAAAACTGACGCGTGGCCGGCCTCCATGCCTGTCAAGGGGCTCCGCGATCTCCTATGGAACACAGCGGTGCCCCTCTCGCATTTTGCCTAAGCACTGTCCCGGGAATGGCATCCACAGCCACGCCCGGCACCCTCGCGGTGCTTACGGCGGCGCTCGCCACAGAGCGCCGCCGCCCTCCCGGGGTCCGCATCGTGGACAGTCGAAGTCCCCACTTCAACCACCCGCGGACCCGAAAAGTCCCCTGTTGGGCAGGGGATACCACTCGCCCCCTCGCGGGGCAGGCGGTGCGTTCCCGCCTTCCATCCCGAGTGGGTTCGGCCTCGCTCCGAACCCACTCCGCGGCCTCCTCATCCAGACCATACAAGGGACTGGTGCCAAGGCAAGTCAGTCAGTGTGTATCCGACCGAGTCGCCAAGGCACCCACATCCCTTGATGCCGGGCAAGAGTAGCGAAGGCGGTGATATCGCGTACCACGCGCTCTCCAGAGCGAATCTTGGAGGTACCACCGCCTTCCACCTCTTCGGTGTTCCGCCGCCTACGAGCCTACCAGCTCGTCCTAGCTTCATCCACTGCGCCATCTGCGAGTCAGAGGGACGCGCGGAGAAGCTACCTCCCGTCAGACCATTGGTTATCCGACAATAGATTCCGGTTTATTGTCGGACTTAACAGGGCACACCGGCCCTTCAACTGCTGTTCCCCCCGGTTCCTCCCCGGATCCGTAAGGGACAAGCAGCTTTGGGCACACGAGAAGGTTGTCTGACCTGGTGCCCCATAGGTAGGTACCTACGTAATATGATGCGCTTGTACCTATTATGAATTTGGACTGATTTGGACTCTCCTCTGACTACCTCTTCTTCTTCCAGCCCTTATCCCACGTCGGCACAACATGTTTCTTTCTTCCATTTCCCTCTATCACTCGTCATATCAGAACTCACTCCTTTCACTAACATATCCGCATTCACACAGTTCATCCATCTTTTCTTAGGCCTACCCCTACCGGTATATCCATCCACCTCCATACTCATCACTTACGTCATCACACGTGTTATATATAACACGACGAGTGATGAGTATGGAGGTGGATGCATATACCCTAAGAAAAGATTGGTATGGGCATGACTTTCATCCCTCCTCATGACATGCCCATACCACGCCAACCTTCCACTTCTCAATTTGTCAGTCACTGGCGCTACTTTCAAACTTCCCCTGATGTACTCATTCCTTATCTTGTCCATTCTAGTTACTCCACACATCCATCTCAGCATTCTCATCTCTGTCGCATGCACTCTTCTTTCCTCTCTACCTATTCTCCTCTGACTACCTATTATCAAATAATCAAAGGACAGGAATACAAAAAATTACTTGGGATACAGCGTGTTTACGTTTTTTTACACTGTCTAGGTCGGTACCTGTCTCTAGAGGGCAAAAAACAAAATACCAACGCAACGATCAATACAGCCCACGAAATTACAAGGGAAGGTCCTCCCACATCTCCCTCGGTCGTCTCCCTCGCACTTGCACGACAGACAGAGATAGATAATATCAGCTGTTTTTATTTTTAAAACAGGTTAGGCAGATGTTTGTATACAGGATAGCAGATGGTTTCTTTGTTTTAACTTTTAGCTCCCGACTCCATCATCCATCACACAGTTACAAAAAGAGACTAGACTAATACAGCTTTTCAAAAACCAATTGAATGAAAATATTTTCTAAATTGTTAATAATTATGTAGAGTGCGTTGCATTAAATAGTTCCTATGCCGTCATGCATAATGGCAGTAGAATGTTTTAGGCATGATTTTTTTTCTTGAGGATTTTCACAAGAAATTCCATTAAAACCTTGAAAACCCTGGAGATACGCGTGTTGACACTGTTGACAGTCAGGGGTGCCAACATTAAGGCCTAGGAGTACAGATTAAAGAGAGGAATAGGAGGAACTGTTCTAGGATGTTGTTGATGTTGTATAGTATAGCCCATTTCTCTGGGAAACGCACTTTACAGTTTTGTGATTCGGTGACACCAACCAACCACTTAAATGAAAATCATGAAATTAAAATAGGCTTAGGTAAAACCACGGATATAATTATCCGTGGGTAAAACGCTTGTCATCCTACGTAAGTTAGGAAGTTACGTACGGAAGTTAGGTTTTCTAGGTATATAAAAACCTTACATAGGTAGGTACGTACCGGTTTAAACAGTTGTCCGGAAGCGTATGGTATACCTACCTACTAATTAAAACCGCGTAGGTATGTTTGGTGCTTACTACCTAGCTTAAAAACTTGTCAAGTTGTCTCTATCTAGGCATTTAAAGTAAAATAAATAATATAGGCATAAGTATAGGCATTAATGTATGTCATTATTTATATTTTAGTGAATTTTAAATTGCTCTCTCTATCGTATTAGGTTAGCCTGTCAAGATAGGGTTGATGATAATAAAATAAAAATAAAAAGCCTTTATTCTACATATTATCTATACCATTTACTTAAACTTAAACTATCACTACTATTATTTTCTACACTACTGTTTATATATCTAACTAATTCTACTCTTAATATGAAGTCGCCTCAGCGGCGTAGGCCTCCCCCAATTTCTGCCATGTGTCCCTCTCTCGAGCCTTCCTCATCCAATCTGGACCACACTGTTGGGTAAAGATGTCCCGCCATCTCTTCTTTGGTCTGCCTTGTTTCCTCTTGGCTTCCAAAGGGTTGATGATATAAATAAATAAAAAAAAAAAAACCTTTGTTAAAACCTGTCAGAATAGATGTATGTAGGTACCATAAATAAATACATATTATACAAAGTAGATAGTTGAGTCCATAATCGAAAATGCAAACAGGATTTTGGGGGACCCCAGTCCCGTGCCACAGAGCCAAGTAGGTAGGTACCTAGTAGATCTTCGGTTCTGAAGATGTATCATAGTTACTATCTAGGTTGTATGAATAGTAGGTAACTAGACAGTATGGAGAGTGGAGTAAAGCCACTTAATGTCAGTAATACATAGTACCTAGTATGTACTGGTCGTGACGTAACTCCTCTGGCTTTATCTTTTTGACGACCTCTGTGGCGCAGAGAGTGAAAGCCCGCTTGGGACGCAGAAGGTTGCGGGTTCGATCCCCGCGGCGGGATAAATGTTTGTATGATCTGCAAATATTTATCTCGGGTCTGGATATATCTATGTATAATATGTATGTATTTACAAACAAAAAGTATATAAGTAGTATATCAGTTATCTGGTTCCCATAGTACAAGCTTTGCTTGGTTTGGGGCTAGATGATGCTGTGTGAAATGTTCAGCATTATTTATTTATTTATTATCTGAAAACCAGCGCTGGGTAGGTAATACCAGTGTGTACTTATTCAGCACAATGCTGAGTTAAGGCCTTATTTGCTTGGACTCTGCTGCGCACAACTAAATGTTAATCGTAATTTAGGCATATTTTTAGGCATGGGCGGATCCAGAATTTTTTTCTGGGGGGGGCACAAGAAACAAAAAATTGTCAAAAACACAATTTATTAATTTTTCGTAGATTGTAGGTACACAAAAATATCGTCTGGATCCGCCTATGTTTTTAGGTTTATGTGTGTTGTGTAAGTAGTGTTTAGGTAAATAAAAATATTTTCTTACTTTCTTTCTTTGTTTTACTTGAGCAGACTCCACTTACAGGAATATTTTGAGATAGGATAAGTTATAAATGGTATTTTATTCTCTTTGTACGCGGTACGGCTTAAAAATCACGCAATAATAATTATACCTACCTAGCTACGTGCTATTTGACACGTTACTTAACCAACCATACATAAAGATAAATAAAATGCGCTAAGTCAGGAACTAAGGGAACTTTTATGAACTATGGTATTTGTGACCTTGAAAAATTTACATTTTCGAACGACTTTTTCATATTTTCTCAATGTTGGCCCTACTTCATCTCTGTCAAAATAATGTCAAAAAAAGCAAAACCATTGTTTTTTTTTTTCATTGTAAATAATCAAATTAGAATTTTTGGCCTTAAGTTATGCCCCCTTTAGGATTTTGTCATTTTAGTAACGAAAACTTATAGATAATTTTACAAAACCTCTGATAACAAGTTGCAAAATGAATTGCTGCGATAAAATGATTGAAACAGAGCAAAACAAACAAATTCTTATCGTTCGATACGAACGAAAATAGAGCTCAGCCGTCGGCCATTTTGTTACGCTACAAAGTTGCGTAACCGTAGCAACGTGACCATACTCTTTGTTTCCACGGCCTACTGTTTTTAGTCGGGTTATAGTATCAACCTCCTTGTTTTGTTCGGTGTTTTTTTTTCAACGTTGCCACCCGTTTTGTACCTACTTGGCTATGTTTTAAAGCTGGCCATTCATGAGTTAGTTACGATACCGTTATACGAAATGTAATGATGATTCGTGAGGATTTCATCGATGAAGGTATTTAAAAACACGAACAATCGAATATAGCAGTGGAAAAACCTTGTTAGGAAAACATTACCTTTCACTTTCAAACAATTGCACAAAATAATAGTCATTTAGTCATTTATTTATTAAAAACTTAGGCTAACATTACAGATAATTTATTAACTAAGGCGTTATCCTAGTGAGATCTTTAATTAAAACTTAAACTTAACTTAAATAAAGAGAGGCACAAGTGGTACAAAAATAAACAAAACTAAAAAACTCTTAATAAAAATAACATTTTCTTAAAATAAAATAACAGCACGGATAAAAAATTCTCAGTCATGTCACTACAGTCAACATTTATTATATATATGTACCTACCACCTACTGAGCAAATACTACCACGGCAATAAAGAGCTAGGCTCCTCACTATAGCTCAGGCACGCTCTCTCAAGCGTTGGCCATCTGTCGGCGAAGATATCAACGTCTGCATTAGATGCAGACAGAGCGTTGAGGTGGCGTTGTACGCGGCATACCGGTGACTGCTGGCGAGCCACTGTGCGTGCTGGCCTCGGAGCAAACAGCGGCACTCGCCCAGGGCGGAATCTAGCGCGATGCTCCGGCGCGCACAACCTACTTACCTCAGCCAGCAAGTCAGGACAATTAAGCATTCCGCGTAAAATTCTGATAATGGTGATAATCTGGTAACAGAGCCTTCGTGACTCGAGCGAGTTAAAATTCAATGTACCCTGCAGAAACTTAGTGGGGTACATGAAGGGGTAGTAGCCATATACCTTTCGGTACAGAAAGCGCAGAAACCGTTTCTGAACTTTCTCCACCATCAAGGTATATGACACTTCATGTGGGTTCCATACACAGGCACTAAATTCCAGCTTGGACCTAATGAGATAAATGCGTTAAGGAGAATTCATTATTAGTCTTTTTAGTTACGTAGTTATTAACTTTATTGCACGTATTCATTATTAATTACAAAAGCCTTATAGTAAGGCCATAAATAGGAACCTTATAGGTAGGTACTAAGTAACTAATTACTTAGCTTAAATCATAATTACCTACTTATGAAGTTCATTATGATTAGTATTGTGGAGGAGAACAGAACATGTATGTCTCTTATCTAAGAACTTTCCTAATACTGTAACAAAGAACAAAAGATTAGTGAACTAGAATTCGTTAATACTTTACCACTTCTCAGTGGGACGGCTTATTGACTGAGTCGAGGCCTTGTTGCTACTGTGACACACAATCACAATTTCTCAAAAATTTTATTATACTTCTCCTTTTTATTTTGTACCTTTTAACTTTGTGATTGTATTTTGTGACAAAGTAAATAAATATTTGCCTATGTCTATTATATTGAACTTAATGGCGCGCTGGGCATTTTTGAGATAGGAAAAATAAATTTAACTCGCGACTCGTTACTGACACAATCGTACCTCTGCATATATTGAGTAGGTTACCTGTTATTCGGCAAAATGCAAAATTAGCACGATGTAGGATTTGCTCATTTTGAGCAGCGTCATCTAGTTTTGAACTCCGTAATTAAACACAGTAAAGGGCCTTTAGACACGGCGTTTCCCGCCGCGCCGCGCGGTGACGATTCAAAAATATTTCCTGACAATTTAAAAAATACACACGTAAGTTCAAGTTTTCACTTCTGTCGCCACTCCCGGAGTGCCACTATAATTTTTATAATTATGGTTAATTAATTACTATAATAATGTAATTAACTGTCTACTCAATTACTAACATAATTATACAAAAATACTTTCCCTCATGAATCATCATAACATCATTATTCAGGAAATGAGGCGTCGTGAATGGGCAGCTTTAATCCCCACCGCGCAGCGCGCGTCACGCAGCCGCCACTACATTATAAATACCACGAGCGCCACCGACGTCACGTAGTTGAAATCGAGAGGTGAAGCTGCAAATAATGGAGAGGTGGCGTCAATTTCGTGTGCTAATAAAAATCGATCGCCTCCATCGGAGCTAGCAGTGACCGTCGACGTAGTCGTGAAAGTGCAGCAGTGAAGTGTTCCGACGCGTCAACCCCCGTGTGGACCACAGCGGCCTCGGCCGAGAGGACACATCGCGCAACGGCGACGGCCACCATCTTGTGAACGCAACCGAGCGCACGCCGCAACACCAAACAACAGCGCAGAAAGCAAACAGTCGAATAGCTTAGTTAACTACGAGATCTCTAGATCGAATCGCATCGCGAGTTCGTGAAATTAAACCCGTGAACTTCGAGATCTCTTCTTAGTATCGGATCGCGTCGCGAGCTCGCACGTCACCGCGAGGTCGGTCGGAAGGCGAGATGAACTGCGGACAGCAAGCGGCCGCGGCCGCCGCCCTCACGGCGCGGGTGCGGCGACGTCTCCCGCGGCGAACTGAGCGGTATGCAGGCAGCAAGTGGGGAGCCGCGCCAGCTGCTGCCGCTCTGCCTCCTCCACCGACTCACTGGCGCCGCACGCCGCGACCGGAGCCCGACCGGGCGCTGCCGCGATCGGAGCCCGACCGGGCGCTGCCGCTGAAGCTGCTGCTGAACGTGGCGTAGCGTGCTCTAGAGACTGTATCGTCCCGCCGTGTCCGGCGTTAGGTATTATTTTGTGAAAATTTTAGTAGGTAAGCGAACGCGCGCCTCGCCGCCCGCGCTCGCGACGCAAAACGACGAAAAACACAAAAAAATGCGAACGCGGGCGGCGCGGCGTCGCCCGAGTTGTTCCGGCGTCTGCATTTGTTTGAGGGCGTTATGTTATATTTTATACCGAACACCGCGCGTCGGCTCGTTTGATTTATCTCGAGACCAATGTATTTTAATTTGTAAAACGTCCGGCCCGCCCCGGCGAGAGCTCCCCCAGGCGCCTTCCATGCGCATCCACCTCGCCTCAACAGAGCTTTAAAAAAAATGAATCGAGCGAGGCCGGACGTTCCTAATTCTAGTTGTAGATTTGAAAAATGTAACGATGTGGCTCCGTGCCCTTGTTGACGATTGGAAAGATATATGTGTACAGATAGTATATTGATCTCAGCTGCGGCCGTCTCGGCCGGTAGGAGCTTCTGTGATGTACAAAAAAAACGAGTATATTTGGAATTTACAAGATTTTTATAATTAGTTTGTAAAGTATACTTTTAAGTGAAGATGGTTGCGGTGCCCCAGCGCCGGAGACTGTCGCAGCGTCCCCCGTCCCACCTGTCCCCTTTCCCACCCATCCTGATCCCATCCCGTTCCTTTCTTATCCCAGGACTCTTCGGAGTCCGCCAAATGTTTCAAATGTTTCTTGACTGCGTCAAGTGGCTCGTCACTCTTCACGAGTGGAGCATTTTATAGCACTTCAAGATCTGGCACAAGGTGGAGAAGAAATATTCCAGACCAAACACAGGAAGAGTCAAGATGAGGACCAAAGCCAATTTGAAGATTTCAAGACCGGAGATCATCAGATATTTGGATGTGGTGAGTTTCATTCACTGGATTCAATTCAAAGCCTCTTGTAGTCGTACATGATAGATTGTTAAAGTTAAGCAACATTCGAAACAGTCTAACCCCCGGTTTATTCAACGGACATTCGTAGGTAAGAGCTACGACTCGTTTCCACATACAAAAGTTTGACAGCTAGAAACCGGCGGTAAGTTAGCTGTCAAAATTTGTATGTGAAAACGAGTCGTAGCTCTTACCTACGAATGTCCGTTGAATATAGAAACCGGGCATAAGTGGATGAGTGACCTCCAGTGGCATTTCATTTGAGTGCTTTGGAGGGCACGTTAAATTGTCGTTGAGCAATGACGGAGGCCTTAAGTGGCCTAAAAACTCTTGTCACCAGAGTTGCCCACTGACTCATATGAACTTACTTTTATTTATAACCTAAGCTAGCATAACATCATCATCCACAGCCTGATTTAGCCCTCTAATTTCAAACTTTAAAGTTTGAATACTATTTTGGATACTTTTTTCAAATCAGACTCCGTAATTCCTCATTGGTCACAAAATCCCATATCAAATTCACAAATATCTTTGACTAGCTTCTGCGCGCGGCTTCGCCCGCGTGGTACCAACATTTTGAATAGCCTATGTGCTATTCCAGGTCACCATCTACGCCTATTCCAAGTTTCATCCAAATCGGTTCACTGGTTTAGGCGTGATTGTTACACATACAAACATCCAAATATCCAAACATACTCACAATTTATTATATTAGGATTAGGATTGGATCATGAGCATTTTTATAGTATAGTGACTCAGTCTGCAATAGTGAAAGTTGGCAGAAAAACATTGAAGAATGAATGCTGTTGAAATTAGATGTAGTATTTAGAGCTCACTTTACAATTTTTACAAAGGGAGTTTTACACTTTACAAGGGGAAGCGCTAGGAGCCGGGGCAGACCAGCAGCCAGATGGGTGGACGACATAGAGGCCATAGAGGGAAAGACTTGGATAAGATCAGCACAGGGCCGATTGGAGTGGCGTCTGAGGGAGGAGGCTTATGTCCAGCAGTGGGCTATCATTTGAGCTGAGTGTGTCCAGAGTGAGAAACTGTGTGAAGTGAAAGATCAAGGACTCATGGACAAAATTAGAGGAAAGGAACAAATTTTAGAATTCTTAAATTAAACAATTTGCGTCTTACCATAGAACGTGACAACGTTTTTTGTTTAATAAAAGCTAGATAATGTTCCACATAATCCACGTAAAAATATGTATGAATCAAGTTTGTGCTGTCATGTGCGTTTTGACGACCTCTGTGGCGCAGTGGGTGAAAGCCCGCTTGTGACGCAGAAGGTTGCGGGTTCGATCCCCGCCGCGGGATAAATGTTTTGACCTGCAAATATTTATCTCTGGTCTGGGAGTTTATATGTATAATATGTATGTATTTACAAACAAAAAGTATATAAGTAGTATATCAGTTATCTGGTTCCCATAGTACAAGCTTTGCTTAGTTTGGGGCTAGATGGTGCTGTGTGAAATGTCCAGCATTATTTATCTATAGTAATATAATATTATAAAGAGAAAAGATAAATTGTTTGTTTGAATTGAATAGGCTCCGAAACTACTGGACTAATTTGAAAAATTCTTTCACCATTAGAATCCTACATTATAATAACTGACTAGCGGCCCGCCCCGGCTTCGCACAGGTTGGTATAGTATTGAATAAAAAAAATTACCACACTCTTGGCATGCGCATGTATTATACATATCAACCTTCCTCTTGAATCACTCTATCTATTTTTTTAAAAAAAACCGCATCAAAATCCTTTGCGTAGTTTTAAAGATTTAAGCATACATAGGGACAGAGAAAGCGACTTTGTTTTATACTATGTACTGATGAACATAGGCTATATTTTATCCCGGGAAAGTGAAGTGAAGTTATCCCGAGGGACCGCGGGTAACACCGCGAGTTTATTATAAAAAATAAAACGCACTTGTTCCTCTAAATATGGGCCCTGAGTGTAAATATAAATAAATAAATTATGCTGGACATTTCACACAGCATCATCTAGCCCCAAAATAAGCAATTATGCATTAGAAAGGCATTTGGAATGCCCAGTATCTTGAGGTGGACCATGGAAAGAAAAAAATCCCCTGGTACAGCCAGATTGGAGGTAGACCACGGGCAGGGAGCTATTTCTATGTCATTAATTTTATTCATATGACCTCTTGACATCGTCAATGATAGCTTGATATGAGTTACCAGCAAAATGATACTGTTATCATAAAGGTCACTGACCTAGTTGGTTGATAAACAGAAGTTTTACTGGGTTGGACGATGAAGTCCAAAACATCATCATCATTGTCCTGCCCTTATCCCGCTCATGCGGGGTCGGCACAACATGTTCTCCTCTTCCACTCTCCCCTATCACTCGTCATCTCTGTATCAACTCCTTTCTTTTCCATATCTTCTTTCACACAATCCATCCATCTTTTCTTAGGTCTACCTCTACTCACATATCCATTCACAATCATTTCCATCACCCTTTTAGTTACATGTCTTTCATCCCTCCGCATTACATGCCCATACCACGCTAACCTATTGCTCCTCAACTTATCAGGTTAAAGTCATTTTATTCAGTAGGACCGCTGGAATCACTTAGAATAGTCTTAGAACTAATTTTACTCCTGTTCTTTCGCGACCAATACCGTGAAACTAAAAGTCAAGCTCCAGTGGGGAGCAGAAGGTAGGTAAATAGTAGGATTTTCACACATCATCTAGCCCCAAAGTAAGCAGAGCATGTGTTATGGGTACTACATGACTGATATACTACTTATACTTATTACCCGACTGTCAAAGGAAGGGTTATATAAGGTATTTTTTGATAAGACTTTTCATTTCTCAATGAAATACTTACCCAAGTGTGATTTAACACTTTAATGTTTTTTTAATTAGCCTAAACTGTCCCACTGTTGGGCAAAGGCCTCCCCCGTCACCTTCCACTCCTCGCGATCTTCTGCGATTTTCCCCCAATCCTTCCCAAAGGCGTCCAGATCATCGCACCAGCGCTTTTTAGGCCTGCCTCGGAGTCGCCTGCCATCCACCGGGATCCAACCAGACACCACTCTGGCCCATGGCCCATAATTAAAAAAATAAAAATACTTTTTGTTTGTAAATAGCAAATACTTGCAGTGCAGATCATACAAACATTTGTCCCACGGCGGGGATCGAACCCGCAACCTTGAACCTACTGCGGTACTGGTGTGGATAAGTAGGTAAACTAGATTTTGGTTTAGGTACCTGCCATAATTAATATCAATATCAAAATGAAAAATAATAACCGGTTTGCTAAACATAACCAACTTATCTTAACGGTTGATTAAAGACGATTTTGAGTAGATGCTTGTTGCCTAACTCATGTTACTATGTTTTACCTTAAAGATACGGTGTTCATGGTAAGAAGACTGCCTGCTTTACCATAACCACCCTATATAGAACAGAACAGAGTAAAACTACGTTGTAGTTTCGACGGTTTTAAGTGTTACAAGATGCTTTTGTTTTAGTTTATCTCAAGTTGTGTTATTAAGTTCTTTGATTCGATTTACATCATACGTGCAAACGCGCCCTCCGAAGCAAGAAGTGGTCATATCATAGCTTTAGTTAGTTAGTTCGTATGAGTCAGTGGCCAACTCTGGAGACGGAGTTTTTAGGCCGCCTTAAGGCCTCCGTCATGGCTTAACGACTTAAATAGCCGGGACCGACATAACGTGCCATGCGAAGCACGAAAGCGCTCAGATGAAAATGCCACTGGCGGTCACCCATCCACTTACAGACCGTTTCTAACGTTGCTTAACTTCGACGATCTATCAAGAGCGACAACCAAGCACGAGCGCTATCATAGCTAGAACAATTTGATGTCCACGGCCTCAAGCGGCTATTCCGCGTACTTACTGACTGAGCGAGCAGCATTGCGAGCCGTGCGAGGCAAATCCTCAGTCGGTCATGTCTCGCCCGCTTAGCACGCTCTGCGGGCTCTGCGTTGCGAGGCAAATGCCTGAGGCTGCTCGCTCAGTCTGTACGCTAAAGAAAACTAAGCTACACAAGGTAGGTAAAAGCTAAATGATAACTGGGTCAGATATTGCATAACAGATGTTTCTCGAATCTTCGCGTATGAACTCGTTTTTTCAATTGATCATAGAACAAACCAGTCTCAATAGATTGAAGGAAAAATTAAACATTCATGACTAATGTAAGCTCAAGGCGCGGTACACATTAACATCCTCTTGGATATTTTTATTGGGAATTCAAGATATTTTCAAAAATATACTTACTATCTTAACTTAGGTACGTTTATTCTTTGGGTAGTCGTGAGTGCGTGTCTAGGTACCTAGTTTACCAACTCAGATTTGTCTGAATATGCCTGTGACTACTCGCATCTTAAAGATCTTGAATCTAAGGTTGTCAAAATGCCTCTCAAGCTGTCTAATGGGTTAGTTTTGACTAAATTAGTACTAGTTAAACTTGTATTCTTATTATTAAAGACCACGTTTTGCAGAAGTTAGCATTCCAAGATAGATCGCAAGCCCGCGTCCGCCTAAGAACTATATTTAGACCCAAATCTACATCGACCTTAATAATCGATTATTCAACTTGTCCTCTGTAAAATACTACGCGAAACTCCAAGGCTACGTCAGACATCTTATGTACGATCGGGTCTACGTCATCCACGACACGTGGTTTACAGGGAAAATGATGATTGTTCAAAACTTGGGCCTAAATGATTCATAACGTGAAGTAGGAAGGAAACCTTAAATAAGTTTAGAAAAATATTTATTTCAGACTGACTCATTATAGTTTTAGTTTATTTCACAATCATTTAAATAAGAAATGTACGTACAATTTTTCCCGTTATTATTAGAAATAATTAAGAGGAAATAGCTACACTAAAAATAAAAAAATAGGTATTTGTTGAAGTAAAAAATAAATACAACTACCTATTCTTCTAAACATGCTTCACTTACAAGCGTTTCTATATCTTGTACCATTGTTCATAAGGTTTATAATGCGCTATAAAACAAACTGACGCGTCGCTTGCCAATTCAATGTGCCTTAAGAGTGCGCAGGAAA
Organism: Epirrhoe alternata; assembly: GCA_963565295.1. Lineage (NCBI taxonomy): Eukaryota > Metazoa > Arthropoda > Insecta > Lepidoptera > Geometridae > Epirrhoe > Epirrhoe alternata. The sequence continues at coordinate 6,785,722 of OY751402.1, forward strand.
CGCCGAACAAGACGGATTCGTGCCCCACTTCACCTCACCCTTCTGCCTAAATACGCAACACCGCCAACGCGGCAGAGTGCGAGAGTTCGAGTCGCGCATTGCCAATGTATTTTGGCCGGCTTATTTACGCACGGTATGGTAGGTAGGTAGTAGGACAGCAAATCAGCGAAAACATGAATATTATTTACTAGCTTCTGCGCGCGGCTTCGCCCGCGTGGTACCAACATTTTGAATATCGTATATGCTATTGGTAGGTAAGTACCTACTCGATTGTTTTAGATTTTTTAGCTGGTAGGATAGGCCTACTAGAATGTCAGCATGAAATAAAATAAAATAATAGGTAATTATTAGGAAGAAGGACATAGCTTCCTACACTAAAGGTACAACTTTACCTATTTTATGAAAAACGATGGGCGATTCCGAGAAAAAGTGACCGTAACGTAATGGATTTCCACCCGGAAAAAAATATATAAAATGTGACTATGTAAGAAATTTATGTTTGAATGAAATATGGGCCATCAAAAATTCCGTTACGTCACAAAGTTTAGATATGATTTACATAAAATGCAGTGGGAATTCAAGTTAACCATTTATTTAAGTACCTTCGAAACCCATCAGCCTTCAATTAATACGTCATTCACGTAGGAAATAACATAAAACAAACATAATATGTAACAAAACAATTCCTAAGCGCTACTTTATGTTAAGTTTAATTGCACATTTTTTGTCTTAACTTTGGTATTATGTATGATAATTATGTCATTTTAAATTTAAACGAAACTTTAGTTATTACTCTACTTATTTGTCTTAAATTTGAGCGTCCTAATTTGCAAATGAATAAAATTAAGTTAAATCTAATATCACAATAATATGTGACAAGTGACGTTAGTGGAAAAGACGTCACGTTTAGGAATTATAGGGCAGGGCTTACATGAACAAAGGGTCAGTACCACCACTAACATAATAATGTGTCAGATAGCCTTAAAGACCAATTATAATAATTATGCTTATGATTTTGAATCAATCAAGAGAGATTTGCACATGAAAAAATGTTATAAAATATTTTACCAGCAAGATATATCAGCCACTCAAACAAATTTAATAAAAATTAACAATTGTAATTTTAATTATTAGGTATTTAGGTACCGAAATCACAAATATTAGTAGCCGAAAAATATCGTTTAGCTATACATGATGAGTTCGCATTTATTGATGACTAGATATCCGTCGCGGTGTTACCCGCGGTCCCTTGGGAAAACTTCACTTTCCCGTGATAAAATATAGCCTATAATCATCAGAGATAATTGTAGGATTCTAATGGTGAAAGAATTTTTCAAATCAGTCCAGTAGTTTCGGAGCCTATTTAATTCAAACAAACAAACAAATCTTTCCTCTTTATAATATTAGTATATACTATATATTGTTTGTTATCATTATAGAGCATCCAAAAATTCGAAAAAAGAAAAAAATATACTGGGTGTAAAAGACGTCTACCGAAGCCAAAAGGGTAGGTACAGCATCCCAACCCAACACTCAACGAAATCCAAAATCGCCCAGCTGGATGAGCGCTATTAGGCGCGTTGTTTTACATAGATTGCTGTATTTGTATATTATGTTGTCCTCGTAGTAAATAAGTGGAAAATAACATAAAATGACGTAGCTAAGTAAATTTACGTTTAAATTACCTTTCACTGAAAGTCCCATTCAAATCAGTTCAGCCACTCCAGTGATTAGCCCGGGACACCAGACAGATAGAAAAAAAAATTAACAATGTTTGTGTGTGTTTAAGTATCGTGTCGATAACTACACAGACTGAGAAAACAGTTATTTTGAAATCACAGGGAGTTCTTTTGGTGATTACTATCTTCATACAAACAAACTTTTACCAGCATTATTTTATTCTATTCGAAATGCATTATAAGCATCAATAAGTCGGATAATAATATAATAGTAAGCGATATTATTGCAGGCACAATGTAAACCCATGCTTAATAGTTCCATTACGTCACATTTTGCTTTCCGCTTATACATCACGTCGCGTTGCGGACGTAACGTAATGATGCCGGTCAATAAACAAACTCAAATAACGTAGTTGTTTATTACATTTCTACTGAATATTGCATTAAATCAAAATCTAGATAGATAAAGTAATTAGTCTTTAAAAGTTGTATGTCTAACGAATACTACTTATCAAGAAAATCCAAGTTCGTGGTGGAAATCAAAAACAGAACATCGTGACGCACGATCTTTCTAATCTAATAAGATGTTTATCTGTGGTCTAAAATATTGCCATAATCCTAAAACAACTATTAAAAATCGATATTATTCTCTAAATATCGATTTATGATCGTAGCGTAAGCGGAATTTTCCACCGGTACCGATTTTAGTCTCAAGACAAAATAGTATTTTTTTAGTATTTTGAACTCATAAACGTTGTATTTAGGGTATAAAATTGCATTTCGTGCATAAGATCTTTCTAAAAAGCATAAAATTGACATGCAAAAAGACTATAAAATTTTGCCTTCGGAAATTTCAAAAGTTGGGTGTGACACTCGAAAAAACCGCCTCCCGAGATCTTATTTTGCCAATATTTTTGCGAAAAAAATATATTTATGAGCTTTTTGTTATTTAATTATTATCAGTTTTTGAAATATATTGTACGATGTTGTTAAAAAAACCCTTGTTTAATTATCAATAGCCTGCAGAATATGAGTCGAAAGTTGTGTGACAGGCCATTTTTTCTCGGAATCGCCCCGATAGGTATAGGTAGGTAAATAGAAAAAAAAGTGTGACGCAGACAAGCACAGGTCCGTCCCGCTCGCAATGCCGTAGCCAACTGACTACAGAGCGTCGAGCGGAATGGCAAGATATGCTTTTCTCGTGAGTGAGTAGTACAGAGCGATAGCCGCGCACCGTATTTTATAACGACGTAAGCGCCAAAATAGTTTTTATTTAATTAAAAGTTAATTAAACAACCTATCGAAAAATGAAAACACAAAATTAATGAATTACTTCAAGGTTTTTTGACAAATCGAAAACCCCAAAGAAAAATTGTCTTGTTCCTGAGATAAATAGCAAATTCTGTGCAAAACATGTATTTTTCAAAAAAATATATTATCGAGAAAATTTTAACCAATCGTGTTTCTAAAAAGAAGCAATCCGAGATAAAAGTTCGAAGTATCATTTCCCTAAATATGAAGGTGGTAGCTTTTACAGATTCTGAGATAAATAACGATTTAGAAGTATAAAATCGTTTCTAGCACACTCTTAAGCCTCACGTTAGGTGTACCAGTTACTTTTAGCGGGTTTTTCATGGTAGAAATTCACTGTGCAGTAGGTATATTTGTCGTAACAATTTTATCCGAATCAATAAGAATCTGATATTGAGTGTGGCTCGCTGCGCTCGCCTCCTTGCAGTTGCAATTTTTCTCGCTTTGCGGAATCTGTGCGTTCAACACACAACTTACTACGTCCAGCTGTAGTTTTGGCATTGAGTCTTTAGGCACATTTCGTAGTAGTACTCCTAGGTAGTTTAAAAAGGTGTCTATATCTGGTCTAGATTCAGTTGGAGCGCAAGTTGGTGTAGCTTTTACAGTTGAGGTTGGGCAAGTCGGTTGAGGGAGGGTTTTACGCCTTTTAGCTTTTGGTGTTCGTTTTTCTTCTTCGAGGTAAACAACTTCCGTGAAGGTTTCTTCGGCGTCTGTTTCCTGAAAATTTAAGAAAAAATAGTGGTATGCGCATAAATATTTTTCTTTACCAAATAAAATTACATCCTGCATTTAAAAAGTTTGAGTTTGACTGTAAACGCGAGAAATACAAGTCTTTTCTGGCCGCTTATCATAACCATAACCACCCTATCTCTTAAGAAGAACACAGTAAAATTACATTTGCGTAAAATACGAAACTTTTCGATAATATTTTGCTTGCCTAATAAAATTGTCTTGTAGTTTACGGAATACATTGTTAGTGTGAAAATTTGCTACCAATCTTTAGCTCTCTGAAGTTAGGTGCACTAAACGATTGCGCATATTTGGTAGAGGGAGATAGGGCGATGCAACAAACTAAGCGAGTGAGCGACGCAGCTATACAACGCTGTCTTCGTTATTTAGGCTCAATGCACATTGAATTGGCAAGCGACGCGTCAATTAGTTTTATAGCGCACCATTATAAACCTTATGAACAAAGGTACAAGATATAGAAACGCTTGTTGAATGAACGAGGTCTCGCGAAGCCATCTAGCGGGCCGCGCTGGCTCGAGCACTTTCATTCTACAGGCATTTCATGCTATAAAACTAGTTGACGCGTCGCTTGCCAATTCAATGTGCATTGAGCCTTTGGCTTCATCAAAAATGGGTTCTGCGCACCACTTCAGAGAGCTTCAACGAACAATAAAACCTCTCTCGTATCACTTACCTCTTTGTTGTTCAATATACTGATCAGTATACCAGGATGGTCCTCTTCCAGATGGTTCCTCATCTCCTCAACGCTGTTCTCCGTGGTCTTCTCACAGATGGTACACCGACTGCCTTCGTCAACCTGCTCGAAGTAGCCCCATATCTCTGATGAGAACTTTATCGACGACTCCGAGGCCTCGTCATCTGAATCGTCTGCTAGAAGAAAATTAATATTAGGTAAGTTTGACTTGCTCCCCAAGTCCCCACTGGAGCTTGAATATTTAGTTTTAAGATGGAGTAGGTAGGTATGTAAAAGATACTCGTAGCTAGGTCCCAAATCGTGTTTGTTGGTTCTGATCGCGAAGGAACAGCAGTAGAATCACCTAATTTTAAGACTATTTTAAGTGATCCCAGCGGTTTCTGATGCTCTTTTAATTTGACTTTTGATTTAATAAGTTTGTATGAGTGGACGACTCTGGTTGTGGAGTATCTGGACGCCTAGATTTTCCTTCAGTTATGTAGTTTTTAAAATTTAATATTTGTTGTTTTAACTTTATTATATGAAGACGCAGAGTAAATTGATTAATTTGCCTATTTATTCAACAACGTACGACTTGCGTAATTATAATAAGTACCTATACCTTCTTAGCAGTCACATCGTCACGTATAATACTATCTACGTCACTCAAAATAAGGAAAATCTATTTTTTTATTTCCTGTTTGTAATTCCCAAATCAATAAATAGCCATACTTTATGGTTTGGGCATGTAGAGAGGATGGATGACAGTTTGACAAAGCAAGTGTATGAGGCGAGTGTGTATGGGACAGGAAGGGGAAGGCCTAGGCGAACCTGCTTGGATCAAATTGGCGCCATTTTGGAGAAGGGCCAGGTCAATACCCTAAACCGACGAGCATGTATGAATGTAATGAGAGTGAATGAGGCGAGAGTTGTGTGTCAGGATCGTAGCGAGTGGACATCCGTGCTCTCTGCCTACCCCACAGGGAAAGAGGCGTGACTTTATGTATGTATAATGTATATTCATACTTTATCTAGGTCCAGGTTGTAAAAAAGACAAGAATTAGTTAAAAAAATTAAGAGTATTTTCTTAAGATATTTTACGTGAAAAATCGTCTACACTAACTTCACGAAGGATCCATTGGCGGTGTATCATGTAATAATACAATTCAAGAATAATGTATGATACAGAGAGCTGACTCAAGCTTATTCGTGCCGTACGCAGTTTTTTGTGTTGACTACGCAACTATTTCTAAGTAACGTTGGGCAATACAGTTGTTACTCAAGGTGTATGTTTTGTAAATTAAATAAAGTTAGATTGTATTAACGGAACTAGAGGGAGACCAAAAACAACCTGAGGGCTTAGACAACCGGCAGTAGCTATGAATCGAATCGACTTCTACAATCGTCAACGCTTAGACGATAGCGAAGTTCGATTGCTAGCCAAAGTAACCTTCGTTTAGCGATCGCCTTGTCTAATCGACTGATCGCTAAAAACCGCGCTTAGTCTATGGTTTCGTCTTCAAACGTCAGTGTCATTAGATTAAAAAAAAAAGTGTCGACCGAAAAGCGCGCGAGAGTGAAAAGTTTTGTGCCGTGCGTGTTGATAATCAGATAATTACTATAAAAATAAAATTGGACAGCTGTGTTAGAACGAGATATAAAGGCATGCGACGTTTCCCATGATGACGTCATCATCATCATCTCAGCCATCTAGTGTCCACTGCTGAACATAGGCCTCCGTCATAGATTTCCACAGCGATCGATCTTGTGCACCCAACGGCTCCCAGCAACCTTTACCTTTACCTTTAGAGTGTTAGGAAGGCTGACCCCATTACCATGTGGGATGAATAGTCGGGAAGAGAGAGATTGTATATACACAATAACCTAGGTATTTACTTGATTAGTTTTCCTAGCAGTAGGTACCGCTGTACCCCGCTGTCTTTCGAAGATAAGTAGGCTTTTTCGGGATAGTAGCCTACAATAACAAAACATCTAAATTCGTAAAAAAGCGTAAACGAAGCGCTCGTGGTCGTGCTTGCTTAGTCGTTCTTGATAGATCGTCGAAGTTAAGCAACGTTCGAAACGGTCTGTAAGTGGATGGGTGACCGCCAGTGGCATCATCTGAGCGCTTCCGTGCTTCGGAGGGCACGTTAAATTGTCGGTCCCGGCTATTTAAGTCGTTAAGCCATGACGGAGGCCTTAAGGCGGCCTAAAAACTCCGTCACCAGAGTTGGCCATTGACTCATACGAACTTACATACTTTTTTATAGGTACTGCACCCATCCCAACAAGTAGGTAGTAAATATATTGGTATTTAAACTGCTTACCATAAACACCCTATCTGTACCACAGAATACAGATAAGTATGTACGGAAGAATAAGATTACATGGGTTTCGACGATTTTGAGTTTTATGGTGATTGTAGAAAAAATGATTTTGCCAAAACTCAAGTCATTTTACGGTGTTCTACCTTAGAGATAGGGTGGTTATGGTTGATTTTCTGATTTTATCAATGCTAGAATCAGAATGATCTTCAGTTTAGTCATGTATAAAAAGTACCTACACATCTTTAGTCACTTCTCGAATCATCCAGACAAGATGTCGCCCACGTGTTTAATGGTAAAAATAAATTGGGAAACCGTGGGCGGTGAAGCCGACATTTTTGGTGATCAATAGATAACTACTCGTATTTATAAAACAAGGAGAAAACTATAAAATTAATTTTATTTGTTTATAATTTTACTTGTACGACTTTGATGAACATTTGAATGAATGAATGAACACTTTATTGCACACCAAGAAATTAACAAAAACAAAATATTTAAAACAATTACCAAGTTCTTAGTACAATGGGCGGCCTTATCGCTGAAAGCGATTTCTTCCAGGCAACCTTTGGATGGAAAATAAACTAAGAAGCATTTGATGTTGTTTAATCTTCTATAACTTCGAAGTTCGTGGGGTTTTAACTATAACTTTAGCTTTTTGCCTTGTGGTACATGTAGTACCATTGCTATTTTGTAAAAACAAGCGATACATATATGTATAGCTATATTAGCTATTCCAGGTCACTATCAACGCCTATACCAAGTTTTATCCAAATCGGTTCACTGGTTTTGCCGTGATTGAAACACAAACATCTAAACAAACTTACTTTTCAGCTTTATTATATGAGTGGGAAGTGGGATGGGATTTTCTGACTTGGTTTGATGGAAATGAAACTTTGATATCTCCAATTGTTCATGGACTTCTATCGTTGACTGTACCTACAGTACGCACAACTAATCTTAGCTCTCTGAAGTACGCGACGAAATGAAGGTATAGTAAAAGTGTCGTAACAGTCACGTGACTGAGTTTGATAGCTTTTCCCCATCTCAAAAATACCCAACGCAAGTCTGCACTTCAATAACAACTAGGTTGGAACAATAATATTTATGCAGGTGTTATAAAATTTTCAGTTCTCGTTGCGTCTTTCATGTTTCGAACGTCATTTTTGGCGTCATTACGGTAAAAATATTTGTTTTGGAACAGCTGAACAATGTTATTTTTTGGCTGGTTGTGTCCCATATTGGCGTCTTTAGCGTAGGTAATAGTCTGTATTATGTGGTAATAGGTACCTTTACTTACCTATAATAATATTAATATTATACCAGTAGCTACTCGAATATTAATTTAATTTTTTTAATAAAAATATCTGAATAATGTCAAACTCAACCAAAAATCTAAAATTACGTTCAAAAACAAATTCGTTTATAGCTTTGAACAATTTGAATTTCGAACACTCAAGCGCGGTAGTGGTGCCACCAATCAGGTATGTTATAGAATAAAAATAACGAATAACTAATAGCTATTAACTTCAAAATAACTCTAAGGTCATACCTACGGCAACGTACTTACGTAAACAAAAGATTTAGGTCAAGTTTAGTGTGCTCAGAATAATGATAAAAAAGCAAATAATTTGAAGTTCGCGCCGAAGTCTAGCAGAATTTAGTAACTTTTTAAAATGACTTTTTTAGGCGGGTTAAGCATTTTTTGATGGAAAAAAAAATCTATTAATCATAATAATTTATTCATAATTCCAGGTTACATAGAAACTTACATAGAAAGATAGATAAGATTACAGGCGAATGAATAAAACATTTACGTATTAAAATAATTCAAATGAAATAAAAACACATGAGCTTACAATTAAATTAAATAAAAAATTACAAAGTTTAATAATAAATAAAGAGTTAAATAAAAATGTCAAGGTATTGAACTCGGAATGACAGTGTTCCCGACACCACCGTCATCGTCAGCGCCATCTAGTTTTGAAACCCGCAACTAAACACGGTAAAGAACTTTTATCACGGCGTTTCCCGCCCCTCCCGGTGACGATTCAAAAATATTACCCGACAAATTCAAAAAATACACGTAAATTGTTCATGATCAGTGATCACTTCTGTCTTCTGTCGGCACTCTTGGAGCTCTGTTGTTTTAGTGGCAGTTTAACTTTTTGTATACTACTTGTAGACAAGCGCCACTTATAATGTGGATCGTTTTTTCTAACCAGAAAAAAATGTCTTTTGTTTGGACACCATGGATAAAGGCATCCATGGAACTCAATAGATCTATGATGACATCCGATGTTTTTGGTTGGTTATTTAATCCTAATCCTAACCTAATCCCACTAATATAATAAAGCTGAAAGTTTGTGAGTATGTTTGGATGTTTAGATGTTTGTATGTTTGTGTAACAATCACGCCTAAACCAGTGAACCGATTTGGATGAAACTTGGAATAGACGTAGATAGTGACCTGGAATAGCATATAGGCTATTCAAAAGTTGGTACCACGCGGGCGAAGCCGCGCGCAGAAGCTAGTAAAGAATAAGGTTGCAATCACTGAGCAACAGCGTGAACGAAGCCGCGGGCGGGCCTAGACGGTATGACTTTCTACTTTTTAAACTTGTCAAGCATCAAAGGGCTGTACTAACTGTTACACAGTCTGTGGCAGCACCGCTTGAAGCTGGTTTGGGCAACGATACACAACTAATGGGCCGCATCCAATTTTTTTTGAACTTCACACAATATAAAGCTGACCTAAACTATGCAAAGCTTGTAGAAGGGGAACCCGACAATAAATGATTGATAAAAAAACTTTTTATTTTAAAAACTAAGTAGGTAATACTTTTGATGATTTCTGTGGCGCAGTGGGTGAAAGCCCGCTTGCAACGCAAAAGGTTGCGGGTTCGATCCCCGCCGCGGGATAAATGTTTGTATGATCTGCAAATATTTATCTCGGGTGAGTGTTTCTATGTACAATATCTACATTCGGATACATCACCATTTATTTCCTACACTACTTATATACTTTTTGTTTGTAAATACATAGACATATTGTACATAGAAACACTCACCCGAGATAAATATTTGGAGATCATACAAACATTTATCCCGCGGCGGGTATCGAACCCGCAACCTAGATTATAATAACACTAGCTGCGCTCCCGCGGTGTAACCCGCGGTCCCTCGGGATTTTTTCGGGATAAAAAGTAGCCTATGTCCTTCCCTGGGATACATCCTCTATCCATGCCAATTTTCAGCCCAATCTGTTCAGTGGTTTGGGCGTGAAAAGGTAACAAACAGACAGACAGATAGACAGACAGACAGACAGACAGAGTTACTTTCACATTTATAATAATAATAATAATAATGCTGGACTTTTCACACAGCATCATCTAGCCCCAAAGTAAGCAGAGCTTGTGTTATGGGTACTATGATGACTGATATACTACTTATATACTTTTTGTTTGTAAATACATACATATTATACATAGAAACACCCAGACCCGAGACAAATATTTGTAGATCATACAAACATTGGTCCCGCCGCGGGGATCGAACCCGCAACCTCTTGCGTCGCAGGCGGGCCTTCGCCCACTGCGCTACAGAGGTAATATTAGTATGGATTGTATCCGAACGGCGAGGAATGGAAGAAATAGACTGAGTGAGTGAACGAGATGAAAGAATGATGTGAACGATAAAAAAATAGATTAACTTCCTGTTTCCTTCTAGACTCCTACGACGTTGGATGCTCTGGTGTAAAAAGTTTATAAAGGTGTTCAATAAAAGGAAATAGTAGTTGAAAATAAAGTGTTTAAATTGTTCCCCGATCCTACAGTAGTATATCAGTTATCTGGTTCCCATAGTACAAGCTATGCTTAGTTTGGGGCTAGATGATGCTGTGTGGAATGTCCAGCATTATTTAATTAATTTAAATAGGAACCGCGGGGATTAGGATAGGTTAGTATTGAGTACATTATTTTGACGCTAGGTGGCAGTCGTGGCAGATATTAAATGTTACCTCAGAGCGGGCCTTGCACAAAGCGCTCCTGGCTAGTGGCTACTATTACTCAATCTGTATTCTTGTACAGAATGCGACGTTGCCGCTCTGTGCAGACCAACAATGACACTATTTGAACGTGGTAAACTAAACAGGCCTGACATCTTTCTAGATGACTAGACTAGTTGTCCCGGCGGTTTCGCTTATAGGTATTTAATTATGCGTTACGTGTCATACATTAATGTACCTACTTACTAAAGTTTTACTTATTTTGTTCACTTAAGTTTTTATTAGCGAGTGTGCATGGGACAGCTGGAAGGGGAAGGCCTTTTTTTTTTTTTTTTTTTGTCGCTGGGTAAAATGCGTTACGCATCCCCTCCGCCGGGGGGCGAGAGGGGTATGTGGGACTCCCGGGGACTCCCGGTATACCCACTAAACATCCCAGCGCCTTTCCGGCGTCGCCTGGAATGGAGGGGGCCCGGGCAACCGGCAGAGCCTCTACATCCAGTCCCCCTCCGGCGATCCCCGCCCTTACGGCGGGCCCCGCGTCGTGGTGAGCAGTGCAAGGCGGACGAAGGTGCCCCCGCACCTAGCGTCCGCTACTCACCACTAGAGCTCTCCGCTCCCTTCGTCCACTGCGCGCTCTAGTGAAAGAGCTGCGCGTGGAGAAGCCTCCAAACGGCCGCAGAGGACAGGGAGAGCGGCAACGTAACACCGACACTCCTCTTCCACTGCGGCCCCACCGCCAACGCATCAACGGTGCGCCACCGTTTGGTCGCGGAAGATAGGGCGAACGGCAACGACACACAAACACGCCTCTTCTCCCGCGACCCCGCCTGACTGCGGGGGACAGAAATGACTCCGTCCTCCGCACCCGCCTCAGACGCATCCAGAGCGGGCCCAACCGCAAGCCCGCTCGGAGCGTCCCCGCCTGGGATTCCTGTTAGCTTTGCCGTGGGTGACCAATCCACGGCTACTAAGCCCCCCCATCGCGACAAGATCGGAATCCTTCGGGGGGGGGAAGGGGAAGGCCTAGGCGAACCTTCTTGTATCAAATTGGCGACATTTTGGAGAAGGGCCAGGTCAAAAGTACCCTAAACCGACGAGCATGTATGAAGAATGTAATGAGAGTGAATGAGGCTAAAGTTGTGTGTCAGGAACGTAGCGAGTGGAGATCCGTGGTCTCTGCCTACCCCTCTGGGAAAGAGGCGTGACTTTATGTATGTATGTATGTAGTTTTTATTTAACCCATTACAGCGCCCGGAGTCCAAAAATGACCACTGTTGGTAGGGTAGGGGAACAAGTAGGGTCGTATACGGATCGGACTCATAGGCATCCATATAATATTATTAATTTAAAATTTAAAGTAAGTAACTCTGTCTGTTTGTTACCTTGTCACGCCCAAACCACAGAACAGATTAGGCTAATAGCAAAAGTTTAAAAAACCCCCCGACACATTGAATACACGGTAGGAAATTTCGAATCGATCGACATGGAAGTTAGTCAGATCCCCTCATCAACTAGAAAAGAACTGAATTTTTATCCCGAAAAAATCTCAAGAGGCGCAGGTCGCACCGCAGGAGAGATAGCTAGTAATTTTATATGGATTGTGCTCAAACCGACTATCATGTACCACCTACAATACGACCAATAAAATAAATAAATAAATAATGCTGGACATTTCACACAGCATCATCTAGCCCCAAACTAAGCAAAGCTTGTACTATGGGAACCAGATAACTGATATACTACTTATATACTTTTCGTTTGTAAATACATACATTATTATACATAGAAACACCCAGACCCGAGATAAATATTTGCAGATCATACAAACATTTATCCCGCGGCGGGGATCGAACCCGCAACCTTCTGCGTCCCAAGCGGGCTTTCACCAACCACTGCGCCACAGAGGTCGTCTGAACCATTGAAGAAAGTAACACTTTAGGAAATTTAGAATCGATCGGACATGGAAGTTAGTCAGATCCCCTCATCAACTAGAAAAGAACTGACTTTTTATCCCGAAAAAATCTCAAGAGGCGCAGGTCACACCGCAGGAGAGATAGCTAGTAATTTTATATGGATTGTGCTCAAACCGACTATCATGTACCACCTACAATACGGTCAATGGATCTAGTCATTCGGACAAAATATGGAAGAACAATGAATGAATGCCTCGAAGGTTCACCTGGCATCGCACGTTACACTTGACTAACCTGCAGCCTTATTGTCTAACTTGAAATCCATTCCCATTTATCATCCCAATTGAGCTCAACCAATCACACAATACGAAAATGACGTATCATGACAAAATACGTCATTTTCGTATTGTGTGATTGGTTGTTAGGATTATAGCTGGAAATGGATTTCAAGCTGGGCAATAAGGCTGCTGGGTACCTACCTCGTCATTGGTAACTCGCTAAGCGCTCGTGGTCGTGCTTGCTTAGTCGTTCTTGATAGATCGTCGAAGTTAAGCAACGTTCGAAACGGTCTGTAAGTGGATGGGTGACCGCCAGTGGCATTTTCATCTGAGCGCTTCCGTGCTTCGGAGGGCACGTTAAATTGTCGGTCCCGGCTATTTAAGTCGTTAAGCCATGACGGAGGCCTTTAGGTGGCCTAAAAACTCCGTCACCAGAGTTGGCCAGTGACTCATACGAACTTACTTACTTTACCTCGTCATTGGTAACTGACAACCCTATTTCATAGCAAGGCAAGTACTGCGCTGTCTGTGGCGTGAACGGGGTGACGGCTGGTCAAACGTTGAATAACAAGCAATGACGCAGTTGTTTATGATTGTAAGTAGGTATTTGTCGGATAAAAATATCCGTTTATCAGCTGCTCACGACTTAAACATCTATAGTTCTCCCTTTTAATTCTTTTTTTTTATTAGTAAAGAAGGTACCAATAAAGTAAAGTAAAGTAAAGTAAAAGTTTATTTTTTATACATTACTTAGTTTAATTTTAAGTTTGTTTTATTTTTTTATTTATTCAACATAATTTTTATGCGATATAGTGAAAGCTGTTGTATACTGTAAATTGTTATATAACATATATCAGAAATGTGTATTTACTATAATTATATTTGGAAATGTTTTAATATATATGTGGTATCATCATCATTGACAGCTCAAATTATAGCCCACTGCTGGACATAAGCCTCCTCCCTCAAACGCCACTCTAATCGGCCCTTTGCGTATACTAATAAATAAATAAATAGGCAGGCATTTACGTGTATACGACTCGTAGATGATTTGTACAGCGTCACGAGGCAACCTATGCCTACACTTAACGGGACACTGTAGTGCCTGGGACATTGTTTGAGATGGAATAGGCTTGCCCAGCACCTCATTCCAAACCACATTCAGCTAAATCGGCTTTGTCCGCAGGAAAGACAACGTCAACAATACGTGTGGCTGGCTGGGCTGACTACGCTGCGGGTTTCCTCTAGTCATCATCATCATCAGCCTATAGTCCACTGCTGGACATAGGCCTCCCCTAATAAGCGCCATTGCGCCCTGTCCTCGGCTCGACGCATCCAGCTTCTGCCAGCAGCCTTTCGCAGATCGTCACTCCACCCGGCCGGAGGGCGTCCTACACTACGTTTGCCGAGTCGCGGTCTCTACTCGTTCCAAGAACTCGTTTCCTCTAGATACTATAGTACCTAATACGTTCGTTGGGCAACTCCGGAGACGGAGTTTTGACCTTAAGGGCTCCGTCATGGCATTACGAACTTGACTCAACGTGCTCTCTGAAGCGTGGAAATGCTGTTGATGCCACTAGCGGTCACCCATATTTGTTTACTGCTAGTATTTGCTTAGGACATTGCCGACTAAGCAAGATACACTACGTTATCATCACAATCGGATTTATGCATTAAGTTAGATTAATATAAAATTGACATTCTGCACAATACCTACAAAAAAATACACGAATGAGCTTTAGGTACAGTCAGCGACGAAAGTAGCTTAACATTTGATGTTTCACAAGTCTCAATATTTCCAAAATCTGTAACATTATGACCAATATTTGAAGAAAGTGCCAGCCAGTAAGTGCCAGAAGTTGAAATCTAAAATAAATGGGGTTTTAAGAAATCAGACTGTCAATCGACTTTCGTTGCTGATTGGACCTACTTAAATGACAACAATTTAAGTGGCTGAAAATAAGGCTAGTCCTCAGCATTTGCTGCAGCAGCTCAAGGGACTGTTGTCTGCGCTGATTTTCATTGGCACACCGTACCGGCACCAATTTCTCATGTCATTCTTCACACACAAGCTTATTAGCGTAATTATTTTTATAACTTTTGTATTTGGACATGCCTCTGACTACCCTTTAGACATCTTTAAACGATCTGAAATCTGGGGATGGTGCAGTCATGTTCATAATAAACCTTTTTTTTTTTGCAGTAGGTAGGTCCTATCTATTTACAGCAAAAAATGTACCTGCTTTCTACCTACTTATATTACCTAGTGAATAGCCTTTGCCCGTTTTTGTTTTATGTAATTGTTAACTGAGTGTTGTCTAAATACATTGTGTTTCTTTCTTTCTTTCTTTCACATGCTCGCGGATTTAGGGTACTTTGGACCTGACCTGACCCTCAGTCACCGGTTTGGTCCTATTCGTCTAGCTAACCTGTCCTTACCAGCTGTCTCTCACACACATACGTCCCAACACCTGTTTGGTTGAACGAATTCTCTATGCCCAGACCATCTCAACATGCCATTCTCAATCCTTATCCTTTGTATGTTAACACACACTACGATAAATGTATTCGTGAAGCATTCGTGATGTGCAGTAGACGCTTTTTCATATAAAATTGTCTTCTGCGCATCGAGTCGACTGGATTCACTTCAGAGAGCTAAATATTATTGTACTTCTACTTTACCAATAATGGTAACAGAGTCAGTTGGTCAGTTAGTGAGAATTATAATGAGTGAGTTGCGAAGGGCTTCGAACCCGCACCCCTTGTTTACCAGACGGTGAAAGGGGTCCCGTCCATCAGTTGAGAAGGGGGACGCTTAACGTCAATGTTTTTTACATTTTTAATCGAACTTCGTTAAATTTCATACAATTTTATGACTGCATCCCGGTTAATATTGACTACGCTGAGAATTTTTCACGATATATTATACCAACTTCTGCAAGCGACTTCGCCCGCGTGGTAGGTACCAACATTTTGAATAGCCTATAAGCTATTCCAGGTCAGTGGTCACTATCTTCACCTATTCCAAGTTTCATCCAAATCGGTTCACTTAGTTTGGGCGTGATTGAAACACAAACAAACTCACAAACTTTCAGCTTTATTATATGAGTGGGATTCCTTCACCGTTTGGAGTATCTGCTGAAAAATTCCGGGATTCGAACCCGCAACCTTCGGTATTGCCACAGCACTCACGGCAGCTTGTGAAATGGGATATTTTGTTGCCAAGCATTCCAATTTCGTTATAATCCCGTTTCGAGAATCAGATACAACCATTCCTAATATAGACTTGATCGATCGCGCGACGTTGCCAGCTCGCTGTTCAAAACATACTCTCTACTCTCTTCATCCTCCGCATAAGTCACTTTATCCACGCACGTGATTTTCAACCTTATCTTGATAGTCATAAAGATAAAATTCATACGACAATGTATCTATGGTTTTACGTTTTGTATTTCGAAGGCGACAAAAACAAGTTTGATACGCATGCGATTTTAAATCTTATCTGATCTAGATAGGAATAGTTTTTGATTGCGTGTATTATTTAGTTGGTTCCGTATGTTGCCATTCAAATAAGACCCCCGCGTTCGTTTTTATTCTGTACCCAGTTTGCAACTAACTTCAGTCGAGTCGAGTAGGAATCGCACGAACATAACTATTGAGTCCACTGTTTTGAGTCACATGACAGATTCATTACGTACCTACTTAGGTATTTAAATATGAAAGTTGAGCATGTTTTTTCTCAATCAAGTCCTTTCTTCTATTCTACGTTTTGGTTAAAATTGAATGCGTCATAAAACTATTAAGATTATCGTAGATAAGCCTATCTCAAAGATAATGGTAACAAATTAGCTAGGTAAGGTGCATTCACCTATATAAAACAATAGGCCTTAACATCTTTAGGTAGGCAAGTCTAAGTAAGTACCTACTTAGTAAGTATACGATTACAGGCAATTCATTTTATTTTTCAATTATTTTCAATTAATTAATCAATTGGCGCATACTGCACACTCGATAATTATTACGATATTTATCGTAATATTTATCTTGCAATATTTTGGATCGAATCTACTACATACTACAAACTCGATATCGCGTCAGTATAACGGTAGATTTCATTCACTACAGACGATGAAAATTACATTTGATCCATATATTTTATGTTAAATCACCGACCACAGGCACATACTACACACTAGATAAATATCGTGATCCTGGATCATGATCCAGATATTGCGATAATTATCGACATTTAGACATTTATTTACATGAAAACACGAAAGATGAAGACTAACTACCATGGCATCAAAGAGCTAGGCTCTTCGCTATAACTCAGACACTCCCTCTCGAGCGCCGGCCACCTATCGGCAAAGATATCACACTCTGCATTGGATGTAGACAGAGCATTGAGGTGTCGTTGTGCTCGGCATACAGGCGATTGCTGACGGGCTACTGTTCATGCAGGCCTCGGTGCAAACAGCGGTACTCGGGCTGGAACCTCGGAACCTGGCTCGATGCTCCGGGACACACAGCCTACTCACTTCAGCTAGTAATACCGGACAATCAAACATCCCGCGTAGATTCTGACCATAGTGAGCATTTGATTGCAGAGCCTTCGTGTGTGTAGTATGCGCCAATCGATAATTATATTCAACGGGACGTTATAATGCCTGGGAAATTGAGATGAAAAAGGCTTGTAACATCTTATCCTCCCAGCTAAATCAGCCTAGCCACAGGATTACCAACGACGTCATACCTACTATCTGGGTCAGTCAGCTATTTTACCCCTATTCGATCCCCGAGCATTTTTATTAAAACGTTATTTGGGGACTGGCAACTTGACGACACTACCAGAGGACCACCACCATTGCGCCATGCGAATCTACGTCATATGATACTGACAAAAGGAGGGTTTCCTCCAGTGGCTTAGCTACCAGAGGGCTAGGCAGGGCAGTGCACCGGGGCCCCCAAGCTCAAGGGGCCCTCGGACTTTGAGTCAGAGTGGGAGGGAGGACCCAGAAAGTTTTGTTTTTAGGACTATAGGTATGATTATTTAGAACATAAAAACAACAGCATTTTTGAAAAAAATTAAGTAGGTAGGTAACTAAAGCCAGCCCAGAAAATGACGCATGAAATCTTATTTAAGTAAGTTTTTAAATATTCAAAATACGATTTAATTTTGCCACACCCTGCATATTTTGACTTAATAAAACCTAAACCGTTCAGTTAGGGCCCCAGTTTAGTTTGCACCAGGGCCCTTGGCTACCTAGCTACGCCACTGGATTACTCGTGATTATCTCATGTTTTTTCGTCGAACTCTAGTCAATGTGCATAATTTATAACCTATTTCGAAACGAAAAACCAGTTGATGCCCCGGGTTTCAATTGAAACCCACGATTGGAGAAAGTCAAGTCGACACTTGGCCACCCACTACAGCGTCTAACCGCCTTTCGCGTCAATGATACGAAATATAAAATAGCTGCGCTCTATTTTTATTTACTACTTTTCCCTGGGATACAACCTTTATCCATGCCAATTTTCAGCCTAATCCATTAAGTGGTTTGGGCGTGAAGAGGCAACAGACAGACATACAGAGTTACTTTCACATTATATATATGTAAGTATAGATGTTCTTACCAGGTCCAGTGGTCATCTACTTTGATTCATTTATTATAGTAACCTAGGTACCTAACCTAATCTATAGGATCAACTTCCCACCTATATCCATCTAGGTAGGTACTTCTATTGAAGCTCAGTGAACTGTAATGTCAGTTTTCTTTATAGTTTTACAGCGTACCTAGGCACAGACATAGGTACCTTGTAATTATAATTATTACCTATTACGTTAGGACGGCCCCTTATTAGATGGAAGGACGATCTGGTAAAGGTTGCTGGGAACCGTTGGGTGCCGCACAAGATCGATCGCTGTGGAAATCGATGGGGGAGGCCTATGTTCAGCAATGGACGCTAGATGGCTCAGATGATGATGACGTTAGCACAGTGTAAATTCATAAAAGTTAAAATATCATCTAAGAAAAATAATATTTATGTTGATCAAAGTAGGAACATTAATCTCGAGAGATACCAATACGTAATGGTGTAGACATCATACACGCGACGTTGCCAGCTCGCTGTTCAAAACATACTCATTCCAACCCTACCATCTCCATAACTCGTTTTCTTTACGCTACTGAAATTAACCCTTATACCGTAGAGATATAGTCGAAAATCATTCGATGTGTTATTAATATTATTACTTTTTAGAATATTAGATCGATGTAAACAAGTACAAGAAGCGAACGAATATGGACGTTGTAATTTAAGGGATAAGAGTGAGTTTCGTTTGTGTAGAATCAGTTATTTGTGCGTTGACGACCTTTTATTGAGTGTTTGGGTGAAAAAATGTCACGTAGGCCCAAAGAGTACGTGTCGTAGGCCCCCATTGGTGTTTCCTCAACTTATTTATGCGACAGACGAGGCCTACCCTGCCTATTTTCATTTTAGTTTGACTTGTTAATTCTGTTGTTATGACAGCTAAAACGTTATTTATATTATTAATAAAATTATAGATATAACGATTATCGCAGCGTGTTTATTAGTTAGTGTAGGGGTAATTGAATAAAAAATATTAAACATTAAAAATATTAAATAACTAAAAATCTACATATAACGGTAAAACCAATAGTACACTAGGTACTTCTCTTTGGCTACCCCTTGGACCTCTATGACCATCAATACATAAAAATTAAGTGTCTGTCTGTCTATGATTTCTGAAATAACTGTTTTCTCAAGTGTATGTGCACTCATGTGCAACAAGCTCTCTCTGTTATTCCGGGCTAATCTCTGGAACGGCTGAGCTGATTTTAATAGGACTTTCACTTAAGGTAGAGGAGGTTGTCGTACCTACGACATAATAATACCTAGGCTACTTTTATCCCGGGATTCCCTCGGGATTTACGAGGGAAAAACCAGGAAAAGTAATGAGTACGGGCTACGGGCCTACATCTAGAACAGGTAGAGTTGTAAAATAAAAATGACATACCAGATTCTTTGTTCTTCTGTCCGCCATACAGTTCCAGATATTTACTGTGATGATGTCTCTCTAGGTGTTTTTTCAGATGGTAGATATTTTCGCTTGCGTTGAATACTTTGCTACATATATTGCACTGCAGCTTTTTGGCATCAGTGCTGCTAAATTTAAAGTATTTCCAAATTTTACGTTTTTTTATTATCAGCTTCTGTTCCTCTCGAACCGCTATAACAAGAGAAATAATCATGTAGGTAGGTACGAAATGCTTATCTTCATTTGGCTAAACGTGATGAAATTTCAAAGTGATTCCAGCGGTCCTACTGAATAAATGCTTTTTGACTTTGACTAAACGATCAAATAGTAATGGACATTACCTTTCTACTGTATGTTTCTACCTGAAGCAGGTACCCATATCATTATTATTATACCTAGGTAGGTACCACTTATGCGGAGTCAACACAACATGCTCTCTTCCACTCACCCCATCACTCGTCATATCTCCGTATTCACTCCTTTGTTACCCGCTAGGTAGGTACCTACTTTTATTCTACTACAAAATAAAATTCATACAACTTTTTTTAGTCTATGTAGGTACCTCAACTCACCTATCCACATTATTTTAGCATTCAAGTTTAAAATAAACAAAATTATAGGAATTGTTGCTTTGTAAGTATCTAACCTTTAAATAATAATTAATTAATTGGCCCTATGCTGGCATGTGTTACCTTACATGTGTTATTTTAATGTTTTATAAATTTACCTAGCTGTTAGTTTACCGAAAATTCAAAAATAAAATAAAATAATCTATATAAATAAAAATGAATTGCTGTTCGTTAGTCTGCTTAAAACTCGAGAACGGCTGAACCGATTTGGTTAATTTTGGTCTTGAAATATTTATGAAAGTCCAGGGAAGGTTTAAACATAAATAATAATTAACAGAAAATAATAAAAACGATAATTTAGTTTTCCAGTACAAAATGTTCCTGGCTATGAAATGAGGTCCGATCACTTTGGTCTGTTCCTAGCTGTGAAGTGAAGTCCAATCTCTATAGCCAAACAACGTTTTGCGGGTCAGCTAGTAAATTATAATGAATATAATGACAAACATAAGTTATTATATAACTGGTTTATAACCATAAGCAAAAACCATCTCTAAAATAAAAATATGCGTTTAGGTTATAATATTTTATAAATGTTGAAACCAGTAATCATTTCTTACCATTTCCGCTCTCTATTTCTACAGAAAAATCACCGTTTATAAAGGCAATATATTCATCGGTATGTTTGAGTCTGAGGTGTGTTATTAAATTCGTTGTCGTGCCTTTGTAGCTCAAATGTTTTTTGCATACCGGGCAAATTGCCTTGTAATCGTCACCAGTCTTGGTAAAAAATTTCCACACTGCACTACGAGAAGGCCGTTGTTGTGACATATTAACAAAATCACTGATAAAAAATTAAACAGTTAAAACAAATAACTATGCATTGACTCAACGTTTCGTTGTAGGTTATCGTCAGTCAACTAAATTGTTACGTGCACGTCACTAGATTGGTCACTAGTAGCGCCACCTAGCTGTGCGCGAGAGAAACACATTTTGTTTTATAATTTTGGATACAAGTCCTTTTGCCAAAGAATATTCCAGTCATCTTGGTTTACAATATTCTAGGTTTTAAATTACCTATTCATTTCTTTTTTCATGTTCTATTAAATTACTGTTATTTTTACGTGCCTTTTTTGATGGAAATAAGTATTTTATCATGATTTCAAGACACCTATTAGATGTTCATGGAACTAACTACTGCGCTGCGTAATGTAACCACAGACCAGAAGAAATAAGTAACCGTGGCTAAAAAACACCTCAATTTTTAGCTAATAAATAAAATAGTTCGCGCTTGGTAGTTATTAATTAAAATAAATACCTAGTATCTTTCTCTATGGCGCGGCGCTTGGTCTGCCCGCTGAGAGTTTCAACGATTGCTCCTCAAAGTAATTGCTGGGTTAGGTAATGGAAATAAGTTTTCATAACTGAACTGAACTATTCGGTATAGACAAGTATTCCTTTGGTCCTAAAATTGTGTTTGTAGTTGTGCACATGCATGTTCTGTGTGCATAAGCTCGGGATCGCTCGGCATTCAGTATCGGCCGAGCAGCCGACCGGTCTACTAGGTTGACTGTTTCACGCTAAAGTTTGTGTCGAGTACCATTAGCATGGAAAGTAAAAAGAGAAAAGTTGTTCCCAGTGAGGTAAGCAAAATAATGTTTTTTTATTAATAAATTTTATAGTATACTAGTAAAAGTAAAACTTTACTTTAGTGGTTTTATTTTACCAACATTTTTAAATTTTTGAAGTGAAAACTTCTTTAGGCGCGTTCGGCAGTTTTGAGATGAGAATAAATTCTTGGAGTCGCCTCGAAAAGGTCACGTGCGAGTCACGTGACTGCTCACCGACACCTACCAGTAGCGCCATCTAGTTCTGTACTTGGTAAACTTTTACGGCAATATTTTTACATTTCCACTAGGCTAGGCACCCAATTGTTCAAGTTTTCAGTTCTCTCGGCACTCCCAAGAGCGCTACGGTCTTTTTTCTCAACAATATTTTTCAAATTAAAACATGTGTCTATGATTTCACCAAAAAGTTTTACACGACATAGACGAAAACGCTAACACTTGCTTCTGACCGCGGTTTTGCCCCGCATGGTATTTTCTTTAAAGTTTAATTGTAACATGTAGTGAAACTCACTATTATTGTTTGTTTTAGGGTCGTGAAATGATTGCAAATGTGTATCATTTTCTCAAGAAAGAGTATGAGTTCACATTATTACATCGAGAACCGAACTGTGATGTGACGCATTTGCGCAACATAACACAACGCACTGCAGAAGCGACAGGTGTTGGCGCACGAACTGTACAAAGAATATTAAGAGAAGAAAAAGATCTCCCTAACACGTCATCAAAATTTCAGTCGCCAATGCAGAACCGAAGAAAGAGAAAGAGCAAAGTAGATGTTGATGGATTCACGGCCTATGTTATTCGAAGTACAATACAAGAATTCCATATTGTACATAAACAAATTCCGACATTAGCAAAATTAAGGTCAGTCCTACATCAAAAAATTCAATTCGAATGTTGTCTAGAAACACTTCGATCTTTATTGAAAAAAATGGGCTATCACTGGCGTAAAACCGACAGCAAACGAAAAGTTATGGTTGAACGGCATGATATTCGATTGCGAAGGCTAAGATATTTAAAAAAGATAACAGAATACCGCTCACAAGGTCGGCCTATAGTTTATACTGATGAAAATTATGTTGTGACATCACGAAACAACACGACTCAAAAAAACAACGAGTCGCCATTTGTAAAAAAAGGTAGCACAGGCGGCACCCGGTTTATAATAATACACGCTGGAAGCGATGCCGGATTCATTGAGAACGCCTGTTTAGTCTACAAAGCTAATCCGACCGGAGACAGTTCAGATATAAGCTTTGACAATTATGTGAAATGGTTGAATGAAAAGTTGCTGCCTAATTTGCCAGAACGTGCTGTGGTAGTATTAGATAACGCTTCCTATCACAATAAACGTGCGGAGAAATTGCCGTCGACAACCTCAAAAAAATCTGAGATGCAGCAATGGCTGTCTACTAAGGGCATACAGTTCCACTCAACTATGCGTAAAGTCGAGCTGTATGATATTATAAAAAAACAAAAACGCAATTTTATAACCTACAAAATCGATGACTACATCAAAAGTAAAGGATTCGAAGTTCTTCGCCTGCCTCCGAACCACCCTGAGCTAAATGCTATCGAGAACATTTGGGAGATTCTACAAAACTATGTAACAATACGGAATGTTGAACAAAATACGACGGATTCAGAAAAACTTGTTCATGAAAGCATTGAAAATATAACTGGAGAAACCTGGCGGAATACATGCAATATTGTTATAAAGAAAGAAGTTGAATATATGCAGTATTTAGATACTGAATTTGATTTTATTATCAATTTGCAAGATGATAGTGACGATGTCACTGACACGGAAGACGAGTCTGTTTATGATTCAAACTAATTTTTTATCAATTAAGAAATGAAAAGTCTTATCAAAATTTTCGATTCTGATAAATATGAGGTTATCAAGAATTTTGAAGTCTGACGTCAGGGTTCCGTGGCCGAGCGGTTGAAGGCGCTGGCTTTAGGAGGATCGTCTGATCCCGTCGGAATTGAAAATTTTGATAAGACTTTTCATTCGTTAAAAAAATACCAATTGTGGATTAACATTAGAAAATTACAAAAAATATTTTTTTTTATCGTTTAATAACACTTAATTATAATAATTTAATTTGTAAATATTGTTTACCTTATTAGGTATATTGCCTATTTAAATAAATAATGAACATGAAAAATATTTTTATTTCATTACTAAAATCAAATCTAAGTTATTTTGTTCATCGAATTTGCTGACGCTACCTACAGTTACCTACGCACACAAGAGCGCGTCACACATCACACACAACTACATGTAGGTGTTGCTCACCCGCCTTTGTGAGATAGAACATCTGTTTCTATTTCATTCATACTATAATCGATCTAGCTGGGTAAACGAACGCCTCACTAGCAAAGAGACCTTCAAAAGTTGAATGGCGTCCTTTTGGGTAGTAATGAGTCCTAGTGCATACCCTACCTAATAATAAACGATGGTTTGTCAGTCAAAAAAAGTAAAGACTCGCTATAGACGGAAAATTTCCTCTTACAAAATTTTCCGATTTTTGCGGGGGACGAGGTTGCACACGAACGCATTTTACACACCCTCATGCATTTAAAACTTACTATAATCTGTATTCGGTGCTATAGTAAACACATCATGCATAAAAACCAAAAACTGACAGATACACCTCTTGCCGTTTACATGACGTACGTTCTAATATAGTACAGGACGGACATGATTCGGAATCATGTACATTTTGGCAGAGGGGAAATTACAAGGTAAGAGTAATCCCGTCTAAATGATCTAAAGACGTAAAAAGTTGAAGTAAAAAGGCGGAGTGCCAACAATCAATCAAAATCCTCTCTATCAACTTCCCTTATTTTACTTTGAAAAAAGTAATCTTTCTCACAATCCACCAGTTTTTGGATTCTGGCCTATCTCTGCAGATATTCTCTGCCAAAGCGTGAAAAACAGTTCATGATGTTTACACTTCAAACTTTACAGTTTTTTAAATCGGTCCATCATCCGATCCGACACGAAGTGGATCAGCATTCAGTGCTGCCAACTCAACGATTGTTTCCCTATTTGGTGGGACTATTTAATAGTGCCTACCCGAGTTACAATCCGTCTGCGAACCTCAGCTGGTAATTCGAATTTGTTTTAGAAAGAAAGAAAGAAAGAAAATACATTTATTCAACAAATCAACTTAGTAGTTAAAAAAATAAAACTATAATAAAATTAACACACTATAATAAAATAAAATGTTTCTTTTAGAACTACAAAAAGCTTGTTCAGTAAGATAGCCGTTTTGTGTTTTAGTCTCATTTTATCAAAGCAGGTAGGTATTTGCTTTGTGTAACTTAATAGAAAGTTATAATCTCTGTATTGTTCTAGATTGTGTTAAAAAAGTTTACCTATATAATTTTTGTTGATTTTATGGGTATATTATATTTGTTTAAATAATTTCTCTAAATACACAACTGTTAAGCATACTTAGTTTAAACGCATGTAATCGTAGCGTCTGTCGCGCGCTCGCATCAGGTGCCACAGAATACCAGCGCTTGTGCAGGGGAGGTATTCTTTGCACCTGCACGATGCTGAGTGGTAACCTTTTTTGCTAATTTAAGAATAACATGAATGTGATCACGCTAAATACTCGTACCTACTACCTACCACAAAAGCAAAATAAACTTTTACGTTACTTTGTACTGAGAAGTTAAGAACTTCTTGTAAGTAAAAGAGTATTTGAAATCTTCATAGCGGGCAACATCGCTTGCCTAATCGACCTCGAGGTAGCGCGGGAAACGATTAATTACATAAAAAAACGCAAGTACATACCATCCTTTTGTGCGTTTCCTAACCGCTATGATCATTACATTCATTAATGTACGCATGTAAACATTGCTATTTAATTTGATAAAATCGAAACAAATAAAATAATTTTGAGCGCGAAATGTTTTTTCCATTTGGTATCATTTTCGCGCTCATTTTAGCGGAAGTGACGCCATGGACCATAGACTTACCGGAAGCAAGAAAGTTTCTTTTCGAGAAAAATGATCGGATTGAAAAAAAGCGGCACGAATCAAAATATGAGGTAGAAAAGCAAGATTTTTTTAGTAATCGATACTACAGTAACAGTAAACATCATGAAGATCATCACGAGAATCATGAGGATCATGATGATTCTGATCCTTATGCTAAGGATTATGGATATCAATCATACACTGAGAAAAAGGTGAGTTCTTATCATCCTTATGACTTTCAGCACAGTTCGTAGTTTTTTTTTAATTCTTAAAATTCCACGCGGGATTTAAACCCACTGTCACCCGAGGCAAAGCTCTGAGGATCTAACCAACTTAGCTGTGGGAGTTTTGCATACTTTTCAAGTTTTCAGTAGGTACCCCGCAGTATAGTTCACCATCGTTAGTCGTGGGTTTTATTCCCACTTTTGGGAATTACCGTAAACAAAGAATCTTTAGGTATAGTTTCATCATGTCCGTCGGTCTGTCTAAAAGCTTCTTTGCTTTTCAACTTTGTAGGTCCGTGGGATAGTATACGAGGGTAGTGAGTATCTGGAAGGTCTGCAACGCTCCATCGAGCACTTCACGCAGCTTCTGGAGAACTGCACCAGAATGAACCAGACCGTAAGTTACCAACAAGAATGCTTAGGTTATTTATGAGCCCGTGATGTCCCCCTTCCTCTCTTCCTCTCAACTCTATATGTAAGCCAGTGTTGTCCAATGTGGAGAGAGAGAGTCAAATTCGTCTCTCCACCGTCGCCGCGGTCTGCCGTCGTGCCGACGTGACCCAATCTCATTTTAGTTTGCCGACTTGTTGCCCAACGTCCGCGATTTTTGTTATGGAGCGCAGTTCACTGTAGGTTATTTAAATCCATACATTTCTAGGATTAAACTCACACTGGTAATGTACTAGTTCATAAGATATTCATGCCAATAAAGAACTTTTGAAATTGAAATTGAATTTAATCCAAAAAATCATTTAGTGATAAAATAAGTGTAGTAGAATTTTGGATCAAGACGAGCCATCAGGAATGTTGCAATCGAAAACAAAGTTCACTCATCCAGCATACTGTGGATGTTGTTGTGTAGGTACCTACTTCGGGAACACAGTCATATCCAGTTCTTTTTACAAGAACCCTCGTAAAATAAATGCTTGTAAAATCTCTCGGTATCTATCTATCGGTAGATGGACAAAGGCAGTTACCGAGTGGTGGCCACGCGAGGGTCATAGAACACCAGGCAGACCACCAGCCAGATGGTCTGATACTGTGGCGGTAGCGGGAAGGCAATGGATTCGAGTGGCGCAGGATCGGAGAGTGGCGTGAAAATGAGGAGGCCTATGCCCTATACTCAGCAGTGGGTGGATGCGGGCTGATTAGATAGATAGAAAATCTCCCAGTATCAAGCTGATTGTCAATTTAGTCGACTATTCTAAGCACAATATTGATTTCAGAATCAAAGATTCCCCTTCAATACGACGAACTCGATAAACTCTACAACATTAAATACCACTTCATTCAACACGTCGGAGCCGTGGCGACCGATGTCCGAACGCGTCAACGCAACGAACTTTAACATCACAGAACGGTGTCGCAATGTGACGCGAGCAAGCGAGCATGTGCGCCGGCTCGCTGAGCTCGCCATCAAAGCAACGAAGGAATTGCAGGATATTGCGTATTCTAGGAAGCATATGAAGGTAAGCCTAACCAAAATATTTCATGTAAAATTGGTTGCCAAGACTACATTTGACTGTAAGTGCGTATGAGTCAGTGGCCAACTCTGGTGATGGAGTTTTTGGGCTGCCTTAGGCCTCCGCCATGGCACCCATCCACTTACAGACCGTTTAGAACATTGCTTAACTTCGACGGTTTATCAAAAACGGCAAGCAAGCAGACCACGACCTCTTCGATTTGACCGTAAAAAGTTATGAGATCTCTAGTAGAGTCCAACCCCCGTGTCTTGGTCATAAATAATGCTGGACAATTTGACACACAGCATCATCTAGCCCCAAACTAAGCATAGCTTGTACTATGGGAACCAGATAACTGATATATAGCCATGAGGACGGGACCCATCCCAAGTCTAACATTATCACTCACTCTTCACAAATGCCTAGCCAAGATAAGTGCACCTACTATTTTCCAGAAATCATTGCTAAAGAGAAGACTGAGCGAGAGAAAAGTTAAAATTCATTTCCGATCCACAGGACGATCCCTACGAGCTGTCGAAGCAGGAAAACGAACAGATTTTAAAACTCGCGTGGTTTCTCGACCGGCTGGCGTACTACACGGACTTCCACCCGCAACCCAAGCGATACTTTAGAGAAGACTACAGTGAGTTGGGGACTTGGGCATTTAACATCTTTGTTTGATTTACACAGCGTTAGGAGACGGCTACAAAAACTTAACGGGACGCTGTAGTGCCTGGGGCCGTATTCCCGTTCGTATGATGAATATTCGGATGTTTCTTACTACGGTTTCCGACTTCAAGGACTTTTCCGGTTTGGAATATTTGGTCCTAGGTTAAGACGCTCTATTCCACTCTGATCCACTAAGGACCATGTTTTAACGTTGATCTCATTATAAAAAAAAAAACATTTATTTCGAGAAAACACTCGTAGGTACACAAATGAGTTTTTGACACACAGAGAGAAGACAAATATACACACAGCTTAAAAACTAACAGGGTTCATAGTAAGGTGTCGCCCACAGCAATGCCTAATGTAGGGACAGGTGACCCTGGCAGCTATAATTGCCAGGACGGTGTTGGAGCTGGCCCGCAACCTGCGCACCAGGGATGCGGCTCGTTTGCGCCTGGTGGCATGGAAACAATCAACTCGCGCCGCCGCAAACATCCCCGATGCGCTGCAGTAACGAGGCAGCCCCAACACCGCCCTGAGTGCATTGTTATATTGTACGCGGATGGCGCTGTACGTTGCGTTATTGACTGAATACAATTTAGCTCGAAGAAACATCCGAAAATTCATCAAAATAACGAAAAAACGATAATCCCGGTAGTATCCCAACTTCACCGAAGCTAGAAAGGACTCAGTTGATATAATAATGATGATACGTCCAATTACAGGTAACCATCATCCCTCCAATTTTGTGACTGCATAGAACTTTGTCGAGTAACTAATCCGAGGGCACTTTGGGTCGACGGCATAGTGAAGGTCGTACGTAGGGAAAGTTTGGACGCGATAGAAGGCTGTCATAAAAGGGGCCTAAGTACCCAGCAGTGTTATGACAGCATAATAAGATTCGCTGTTGAATCGACCGCTACCAATTACAGTGCAGGAAACGACAGTTGTGGACGGATTCCACGTCGTGGGTGCATTCCGCTGAAGCATTCACTATGCAGGACTTTTACCATCTATCAAAGGTTGCTGAAGAAATCGCTTTCAGCGATAAGGCCGCCCGTTGTACTAAGAACTTGGTAATTGTTTGAAATGTTTTGTTTTTGTTAATTTCTTGGTGTACAATAAAGTGTTCATTCATTCATTCATTCGTCAAGAACGACAGCAAGATACACCTTCAAGAGCTGTTCTCTTTTTACCGAGTAATAGTATCGGTTTCTCTTTCATAGCCACTTCCACAACA
The DNA here is from genome assembly GCA_963565295.1 of Epirrhoe alternata. Lineage (NCBI taxonomy): Eukaryota > Metazoa > Arthropoda > Insecta > Lepidoptera > Geometridae > Epirrhoe > Epirrhoe alternata. The sequence goes on from OY751402.1 coordinate 6,815,501, forward strand.
GCCCGCCCTACAGTACCAAGCCTCATGAACGCCTCCGAGGAAACCAAGACCCTGATGATGAACTGCCTCAAGCAGAAGTCCGAGATACCAGCTACTATACGATGCGCGTACCCTGAGCAGATACCAGATGTGGTGCAGTTCCTGATCAATAACTCTAGTAAGTTTAGTAAAAAAACTCGAATCTTGAATTTCAATTTCGAGTCTTGAATATCAACCTATTGATTTTCAATCTCGAATATTGAATTCTAAACTTGAATCCAACTCAAATCGATATAAACACGGAAATGAGCCTTTTTCATAGCTTGCAGTGTTAAAAGGCTTAATAATCCTATGCCAATCAAATTTTGCCTATTACATCCTGGGAGAGGACTGCATAGGACTGGACAAGTTGCAATAGAGAATGAGAGGTCTACGAGTATGCTCAACATTGCTCCCTTAGTCACACAATCTCATTTCTGGCTCTAATTCATAAAGTGGGATTTCGTTATTACAGATCCTTTGCCTGGAGGCCTACCCTCATCATCGAATCGAAACGAAAAGGTCGTCTCTCCGGCTACGAGCGAACAAGAGCTTCTAATCGCTTCTGACTACAGCCCCATGTACCAACCCTACCACCACCTGTCATCTGTCACGCACGTCAAACGCTCCGTGCCCGAACTGTCAATGTCATTTAAAAATGTCAGACAAAAGCGCGCCATAGCGCAACCGGAAGAATCAAATTCGAATATCGAACATCCAGCGATTACGTTTATGAAATATTTTGTAAAACATAAAGTATGGGAGGGCGCGAATCCAACCAATGTCATTAATGAATTCCAACATTTTGAAGTAAATAATGTAATACCGCGAACAAAACGGGAGACTGAAAGAAGACTGAGAATACCAGAAGACCCTTATCAAGATCTAAGCAAATACATCAAGAGTAAAAAAGGAGTAAATTACGTAAAAGATGAAGACCAAGCTCAAAAAATTCGCGCGTACATAGACAAAATACTAAACTCCAAACCAAAAACCGCGAAGGAACAATCTCGAAGAATTTCAAAACTGTTTCGTTCAAAAAGGTCGTATACTTATGAAAATGACGTTGATAGGCCGCGCGAGCCGGACGATTTATTCAAAGATATAAGTTATTATGTTAAGAATAAGGATGGTACTAACTACAATCGTGATTTTGTGCAAGCGGCTCAACTCAGGGCAGGTTTATTACAGATTTTCGCTAATCCAAACATAGAAACTGTTCGACGATACGGATCTAACTTCAATCCTCTTATTCCTGATCCTTTGCTGTTTGCCTCTTTGAGATCTGCGGCAGACAACTAGTTAAACGTTTAAAAAATGGAAGGGAAAACCGACTTCAATTGTATACTATGCAATCATTTAGAAACCAAAGGGCTTTGACTAATTAGCATGCTATGCTAGCCGCCATTTTGAAAATGGCGGCTAGCATTTAAGGCGAAAATGGCGGCCGACTCCGACTACTTGCATTATTTGTTACAAACCTTTCTTTGAAGTTGGTTAACTACAACATTTTCTAGTGATTATTTGCGCTAGTAATTACTAATTAGGAACTTACTCAATTATTTATTAATTTGAAATTATTGTTTTAAGAAATCTAATGCGATACATAGGTAGGTACGTAAGTATACTAGATATTCCGCTGATCGTTTTCTAATTACTTTTATAGTTCTTGTAATATATTTGTTTCTCCGTGCTTAAATTATTATACCAAATAAATCCTCATAGCTTGTTTCTCCAATGTCCTACCTACTAGTATTACATAGTCTGAGCTACTACGTACTTGGTCCCAGTCATTTTACACTTATTTCTAAAAATACATAATAAAGTTTATAAACGTAATTTTGTATTTTTTCCATATTCTTACCCACATAAGTGTACCTAGTACCTACCGACATGCCTGGATTGGGAGTCACTATGCCGAAAATATACTCATGATTCTGTGAATGTTCTAGAAGTTTAGTTCAAATGAGATTTTGTGACATAATAGTGAGTGACTTTGAATCCGCATTATTGAGTGAATCGTACTCAAAAGTCGAACTTTAATTTGTAAGTTCGTTTGATTAATAAAGTTGACAAGTCTGAGTAATAAAAACTATTCAATTTTAGGCCTCTTTTATTTGAAACTATTATTCATACACATTTTATAAATAAATCCGATAAAAGTTCTTAATCTACTTACACTATCTGTGGTAATTGTAAGCATGAGTTGCTAAAACAAAATATTCAAAGATATTTACAAAATTCCTAAATACAACAAAATGGAACAAATATAATGCGATTATTAATAAAACATAAAAAATCTTATCTTTTTGGGTTAACACTTCAATCATCATCATTAAAAAAATATAGTATTGTCTATGGAACGATTTTTAGATGGTCAAATGACTCTACGTAAAAATGGCGGTTAAAATCCCATTACAAAATATCACACGCACAGTACGCACTAGATCTTTACGTTTCTTTAGCTCTCTGAAGTTAGGTGCACTAAACGATTGCGCAGGTTTGGTAGAGGGAGATAGGACGATGCAACAAACTAAGCGAGTGAGCGAGGCAGCTATACAAAGCTATCTTCGTCTTTCAGGCTTCATCAAAATACTGCACAGCTACTTCAGAGAGCTAAAGATCGGATATGGTACTAGTTTAATATGACAGACCAAAAAATTTATAGTGTCTATGTATGTTGCAACAATTTTCAGATGGTCATTTGTAAAAAAAAATATTTATTATTTATTATTAAAAAAAAAATTAAAAAATTTATAGGTTATAAAAAGCTTAGCTTGTGATAAAAATGTTCACTACGAGCTGTTTGTCGTCAAACGACGTATTTTTATGCCTTTATGACTTTATAGTCGGGATAAACGAGTCTGATATATTTGACGGTCACCCATCATAGACGCAGCGATAACGACTAGCGATACACACTTTGTGTACTTCCATCATATTTATTCCATTGAGTATCGCTAAATGCATTCCCTAAACAAATAAATTAATCAACAAATATTACATTACTTAACTACAGTCGAAATGTGGACAAAACTATGACAGAGTCTAGTTGATTCAGACGGTTTTTTGAAGTAAAAAAAATACATTGAACTCGCGACACTGTAACCGTTACTGACACCTCTGTAAATATATAGGGTCTTTCATTTTAAACTAACTATATTCAGGAATTGGGTTCAATAAACAATATTTATGTAATGTTTTTTTTTGTTTTGTTATGAAAATCTCGAGTAAATCGATAAAGACTATCCTTTTAATTGATTGTTGCTTCTTTTATAACTTAGTCCATTCGAGCGTGCGACGTGATGTTGCTGCGATGTGATTGGTCAGCGTCTGTTGTCCTTGAAAATGTTATGCAACATGTCATAAAAAATCAGTAAAATATATTTTTTGAAGTGAAAACTAAAATCGGCTTAGGAATTAAATTGATACGGTCAAACGTCTATTTACAACACAAAAATGAAGCCCTGTCAGTTTGTATAGTTTAAAATGAATGACCCTGTATAACTGCTATTTCGACCTCAAAGCCATAAGCGACGGTAGCCTATCGGTTCATAACTCGGCTTACGATGCGGTAACCTGGTTCTTCACGCTATTGATCGCGAAGGAACAAGAGAATCACATAGTTTTAAGACTATTCTAAGTGATCCCAGCGGTCCTAATGAATAAATGCATTTTCATCATTATAATTTTAGTCATCGAGCGTCCACTGCTGAACATAGGCCTCCCCCATCGATTTCCACAGCGATCGATCTTGTGCAGCACCCAACGGCTCCCAGCCACCTTTACCAGATCGTCTTTCCATCTAGTGGGGGACCGTCTACTGCGATTTCCGGTGCGTGGTCTCCACTCGAGAACTTGTCTGCCCCAACGGCCGTCAGTTCTACGAGCTATGTGCCCCGCTCACTGCCACTTCAACTTGCTAATCCTGTGGGCTATGTGGACTTTAGTGCGTCTACGGATCTCTTCATTCCTGATTCCTCGATGAAAATGCCTTTCAACTTTGTCATAATAATGTCCACAGTTCCACAAATAACATTAAAATGCGACGAATATCAAAATTACCCAAATTATTCGCCATTTTCACATGGCTTGCAAGTGATCATATCACAGAGTACAATTACTTACGACTTGCACATTTTTAATTTGAGTCAAGTGGAGGTATTTTATATCTTACAAAAGTCTAAGCGCCTCGACCGAACTTTTTATATTTAAAACTTTTTATAAATAAATTTTTATAAATAGTAAATAAATACTTACCATTATTTTTATTGGTGTTCAAATAATCTTGTACTACTCAACGATGATTGCTCAGGAACCGGATGTAGAATCATTTATTTGTCTTTCCTTGTGTAGGTATTCTTTAATTGATTTGTGTTTGCGTTTTGTTTTGGGTTTTAATGTATCTATGTAGAATCTTGTAAGTTGTTTACAAACGTTCTGGCTTAGGCTGTTAGATTGTAAGTAATTAATAATAAATAAACAAAAAAATATATTTTCTTTTTTTTAAACAATTATCATTTTGTCTATGTATGTTGTAACAATTTTCAGATGGTCATTTGACTTCACAGAAAAAATGGCGGTCAGACTGTACGCTGAACGCAACGGAGAAGTTCACGATAAAACAGCCCCACTTGACTTGTTAAAAATGATTGTAAATCATCTATTTGTGTTTTGCTACTTGCAAGGTTAAAATTGATACAAAATGCTAATATAAATTACATTAATTATAATTGTTCACTCATAAAAGTTTATTCAATCAATATCTTTTATTTGATACGGAAACCAGATAATCAATTAAAATACACCTTTTTAGAAAAACACTGGCACAATTTATATTTATTTGTCCTAGATGGGAATGGAACCCACGACAGCAGATGCATAGAATAAACTTTTATAAGTGACATGAATTCCAAACTTCCTACTTATTATAAAATTGTCCATTACATAATTTCGATACCTCGAAGGAATAACATGGTAACTCATATTTTGCTAAAATTGAGTCATCTTCATATTCGGGTTAAACATTATATTTCTATAATCTCATGCTTATCTAACCCGTGTTAACTACATTTTCGAATGCGAAAACGTTTAAATACAAACTTTGAAGTACTTAATTCGACTAACTATAGAAAGTCTGCGAGTACCTATGTTTTTGTTTCAAGCACACCTTAACTAATTAACTTATTTGCATTGTACTAGGAATAGATCAGCTATTGAAAAAAAAATACCTTGAGAGTTAAGTCACGGGTGATAGGTTGTAGTACTACAAAGCTGTTATCTAGCAAGCGTGTTATCTAAAGTTTTTTGTATTTTGGGCACGCTTCCGACTGGCAGTGACCTGGATCAGTTGAGCTATCTATACATCGTTTTTACGACGATCCTTAGATAGCTTGACTGATTCTATTGTATTTTGTAATTTTATGTACATATTGTAGTAGCTTAGTTTCTGTAAATAAAAGTTCTAAAGTTTTGGATTCTTTTAACCCATTGATCGCCGCCCTAGAAAGTAACGACCTTCCCATGCCGCCGCCGCGATACATTGGTATTACATACTGCGGAGGATTCGGCATGTGAGTCAAGAACTTCAACTCGGCACTGAATGCGTTAACGTTGACGCGTTTGTCGTAAAAAAGTGAGTTACCACATTATTCCATAGAGCTGTCGATATGTTGAAATAATTGAAAAATCTATAATCTCAATTATCGGAACATTCAAAATCGACTACAAGAATATACAAACTCACTCGAAAAGTTCCATCTCTTTTGAGCAATCCAAAAATATATTGCTTTTACCAACATTCTTTTGAGATTTAAAAATTCATCCTCGATATCAAAATCGGTTCAGTATGAATAAAACTACGTAGTATAAAACAAAGTCGCTTTCTCTGTCCCTATGTATGCTTAAATCTTTAAAACTACGCAACGGATTTTGATGCGGTTTTCCAGATAGAGTGATTCAAAAGGAAGGTTTATATGTATAATACATGCATAATATAGTACAACACTGATAATTTTAGAGGTATCTAATGTGATGTCGTGAATTACTAATACATTTTTTGCGCTTACATTGCAAACGCTGGCTAAACCCTAATATTTAGCATCAGCATTACACCCGTGCGAAGCCGGGGCGGGTCGCTAGTATGTAGTTGTTTTACCCACGAAATGGATCAGTCATTAGGAAAATTTTTAAATCTCATTTACACAACACTAAACTTTTTCACAAATACAGGGTGTAAAAAGACGTCTACCAACGCCGAAAGGGGTAGGTACAGCATCCCAACACACAACCAAATCCAAAAGGATTTTCCGAGAAAATCGTTATATCCGGAGAAAACAGCGTTTGAAGAGTACATACGCAAACACGTATGTTCTGGGCGCGTTATTTTACGTAGATTGCTGGATTTTGAGTTTTAATTGTTTTTTAAGTGAAATTATTAGGTAGGTATGGTCTTATTATGTCGTACTAGTAGTAGATAACCGAAAATAACATAACATGACGAAGCTAAGTCAACATTCTTTTTTGCGTGTTTTTTCGCTAAATATGTTTAGAATCATGGTCTGACTGCAACCCCTCGGTTTTCGGTAGCAATCTTTTTACACCCTGTATGGTATCATTACACTTATAATTTAACACTTATAAATGGATATTATCATGATTTGAATATTTTTGAAGTGAAAACTTTAGGCGCGTTCAGCATTTGAGATAGGGAAAAAAAACATTGAACTCATTGTTACCGACACCTCTGTATAAGTATCTGCTATTTTGTCTGGGTGTTTCTATGTATATTATGTATGTATTTACAAAACAAAAAGTATATAAGTAGTATATCAGTTATCTGGTTCCCATAGTACAAGCTTTGCTTAGTTTGGGGCTAGATGATGCTGGGTGAAATGTCCAGCATTATTTATTTATTTATTACGCCAACGTTAGCGCCAGTGGCCTATTGGTTCATAACTCGGCTTCCGATGCGGCAGGTGCTGGATCGAAACGCAAGTACACTTTTTGCATAATTTTTTTCGAAGTTTAAAACCGTTACCGACACCATTTTCACTTCAGCACTCCCGGTGTCACTGGTTTTTTCATCATTTCATTTCTATTGTAGTCTGAGGCATGTCCATACATACCGTCATCTTAACATGATTCAGTTGTTAGCATTTAAGATCATTTTGTTCGTATGAGTCAGTGGCCACCTCAGTTTTTAGGCCGCCTTAAGGCCTCCGTCACTTAAATAGCCGGGACATAAAGTGCAGGAAGCCGGCCAAGTCTGATGACGAAGTTTAGGCCGCCTTAAGGCCTCCGTCACTTAAATAGCCGGGACATAACGTGTAGGAAGCCGGCCAAGTCTGGTGACGAAGTTTAGGACGCCTTAAGGCCTCCGTCACTTAAATAGCCGGGACATAACTTGCACGAAGCCGGCCAAGTCTGGTGACGAAGTTTAGGCCGCCTTAAGGCCTCCGTCACTTAAATAGCCGGGACATAACTTGCAGGAAGCCGGCCAAGTCTGGTGACGAAGTTTAGGCCGCCTTAAGGCCTCCGTCACTTAAATAGCCGGGACATAACCTGCAGGAAGCCGGCCAAGTCTGGTGACGAAGTTTAGGCCGCCTTAAGGCCTCCGTCACTTAAATAGCCGGGACATAAAGTGCAGGAAGCCGGCCAAGTCTGGTGACGAAGTTTAGGCCGCCTTAAGGCCTCCGTCACTTAAATAGCCGGGACATAACGTGCAGGAAGCCGGCCAAGTCTGGTGACGAAGTTTAGGCCGCCTTAAGGCCTCCGTCACTTAAATAGCCGGGACATAACGTGAAGCATCGCAGCACTCAGAAAATGCCACAAGTCTTCGAAGATCTTTTAAGCACGACCACGAGCGCTTAATATCATTTATAAGAGACATGGAGTATTGCGTCTAAGATCTTAAGAGAGGTCCAGAAGAATTGGTTTTAACTTTTAAGTGATGTTTTTGACTGATATCCATATATTTTTCTGTATTTTTTATTCTCCCTTAAGTCGTTTGCTGAACTCCTCTTGTTGTAACTCCCTCCATTCTTTCTTCGCCTTCACTCGCTTAAGTTGGCCGTCCCTGGGAACAAAAATGCATGTTAAACTTCATTCATTCATTTTTGACGACCTCTGTGGCGCAGTGGGTGAGAAGGTTGCGGGTTCGATCCCCGCGGGATAAATTTGTATGATCTGCAATATTTATCTCGAGTCTGGGTGTTTCTATGTATAATATGTATGTATTTACAAACAAAAAGTATTTAAGTAGGTATATCAGTTATCTGGTTCCCATAGCAAGCTTTGCTTAGTTGGGGGCTAGATGATGCTGTGTGAAATGTCCAGCATTATTTATTTATTTCTCTATTTAGATGTTAGTTTGTATGTACGTCTGTCCCTTGTGTTTGTAGTAGTGTACACACCACTGCAGATCCATCAATCCTCCCCTTCCTAGCCTCATAGCTAGGAAGAAAATCCGCTTTCACCCGGTTCTTTTTAACGCCAATTAGGCACTTTTCAACAGTTTTTAGACACTTTTCTCCACCAAATCACCTGAAAAACACCACAAGCTATCCATAATCTAGCCAATCACCACTACAGATCCACCAAGCCGCCCCTCCTAGCCATGAACGCCTTCACCCGGTAGGCACTTTTCAACCATGTTTAGACACTTTAGCAACATTTAGACACTTCAAACAACATTCGGACACTTTTCTCTAAAAATAACACCCTATTTAGACACTTTAAATCAACTTCTAGACACTTTCAACAACTTCTAGACACTTTTCGCCACCAAATCACCTGAAAGACACCCTATTTAGACACTTAAAAACAACTTTTAGACACTTTCAACAACTTCTAGACACTTTTCTCCACCAAATCACCTGTAAAACACCCTATTTAGACACTTTAGAACAACTTCTAGACACTTTCAAAAACGATTAGACACTTTTCTCCACCAAATCACCTGTAAAACACCCTATTTAGACACTATTCAACAACTAGACACTTTTCCCCACCAAATCACTTGAAAGACACCCTATTTAGACACTTTCAACAACATTAGACACCCCTATTTAGACACTTTTTATCACCTGAAAAACACGACAAACTCTCCATAATAGACACTCACCACTGCAGATCCACCAAGCCGCCCCTCCTGGCTATGACCGCCTTCACTCTGTTCGCGAACTCCGAGGCGGGCTCGGTCGTAATAGTGTACACTCACCACTGCAGATCCACCAAGCCGCCCCTCCTGGCTATGACCGCCTTCACTCTGTTCGCGAACTCCGAGGCGGGCTCGGTCGTAATAGTGTACACTCACCACTGCAGATCCACCAAGCCGCCCCTCCTGGCTATGACCGCCTTCACTCTGTTCGCGAACTCCGAGGCGGGCTCGGTCGTAATAGTGTACACTCACCACTGCAGATCCACCAAGCCGCCCCTCCTAGCTATGACCGCCTTCACTCTGTTCGCGAACTCCGAGGCGGGCTCGGTCGTAATAGTGTACACTCACCACTGCAGATCCACCAAGCCGCCCCTCCTGGCTATGACCGCCTTCACTCTGTTCGCGAACTCCGAGGCGGGCTCGGTCGTAATAGTGTACACTCACCACTGCAGATCCACCAAGCCGCCCCTCCTGGCTATGACCGCCTTCACTCTGTTGGCGAACTCCGAGGCGGGCTCGGTCGTAAATTCGTAATAGTGTACACTCACCACTGCAGATCCACCAAGCCGCCCCTCCTGGCTATGACCGCCTTCACTCTGTTCGCGAACTCCGAGGCGGGCTCGGTCGTAATAGTGTACACTCACCACTGCAGATCCACCAAGCCGCCCCTCCTGGCTATGACCGCCTTCACTCTGTTGGCGAACTCCGAGGCGGGCTCGGTCGTAATAGTGTACACTCACCACTGCAGATCCACCAAGCCGCCCCTCCTGGCTATGACCGCCTTCACTCTGTTCGCGAACTCCGAGGCGGGCTCGGTCGTAATAGTGTACACTCACCACTGCAGATCCACCAAGCCGCCCCTCCTGGCTATGACCGCCTTCACTCTGTTCGCGAACTCCGAGGCGGGCTCGGTCGTAATAGTGTACACTCACCACTGCAGATACACCAAGCCGCCCCTCCTGGCTATGACCGCCTTCACTCTGTTCGCGAACTCCGAGGCGGGCTCGGTCGTAATAGTGTACACTCACCACTGCAGATCCACCAAGCCGCCCCTCCTAGCTATGACCGCCTTCACTCTGTTCGCGAACTCCGAGGCGGGCTCGGTCGTAATAGTGTACACTCACCACTGCAGATCCACCAAGCCGCCCCTCCTGGCTATGACCGCCTTCACTCTGTTCGCGAACTCCGAGGCGGGCTCGGTCGTAATAGTGTACACTCACCACTGCAGATCCACCAAGCCGCCCCTCCTGGCTATGACCGCCTTCACTCTGTTCGCGAACTCCGAGGCGGGCTCGGTCGTAATAGTGTACACTCACCACTGCAGATCCACCAAGCCGCCCCTCCTGGCTATGACCGCCTTCACTCTGTTCGCGAACTCCGAGGCGGGCTCGGTCGTAATAGTGTACACTCACCACTGCAGATCCACCAAGCCGCCCCTCCTAGCTATGACCGCCTTCACTCTGTTCGCGAACTCCGAGGCGGGCTCGGTCGTAATAGTGTACACTCACCACTGCAGATCCACCAAGCCGCCCCTCCTAGCTATGACCGCCTTCACTCTGTTCGCGAACTCCGAGGCGGGCTCGGTCGTAATAGTGTACACTCACCACTGCAGATCCACCAAGCCGCCCCTCCTAGCTATGACCGCCTTCACTCTGTTCGCGAACTCCGAGGCGGGCTCGGTCGTAATAGTGTACACTCACCACTGCAGATCCACCAAGCCGCCCCTCCTAGCTATGACCGCCTTCACTCTGTTCGCGAACTCCGAGGCGGGCTCGGTCGTAATAGTGTACACTCACCACTGCAGATCCACCAAGCCGCCCCTCCTGGCTATGACCGCCTTCACTCTGTTCGCGAACTCCGAGGCGGGCTCGGTCGTAATAGTGTACACTCACCACTGCAGATCCACCAAGCCGCCCCTCCTGGCTATGACCGCCTTCACTCTGTTGGCGAACTCCGAGGCGGGCTCGGTCGTAATAGTGTACACTCACCACTGCAGATCCACCAAGCCGCCCCTCCTGGCTATGACCGCCTTCACTCTGTTGGCGAACTCCGAGGCGGGCTCGGTCGTAAATTCGTAATAGTGTACACTCACCACTGCAGATCCACCAAGCCGCCCCTCCTGGCTATGACCGCCTTCACTCTGTTCGCGAACTCCGAGGCGGGCTCGGTCGTAATAGTGTACACTCACCACTGCAGATCCACCAAGCCGCCCCTCCTGGCTATGACCGCCTTCACTCTGTTGGCGAACTCCGAGGCGGGCTCGGTCGTAATAGTGTACACTCACCACTGCAGATCCACCAAGCCGCCCCTCCTGGCTATGACCGCCTTCACTCTGTTCGCGAACTCCGAGGCGGGCTCGGTCGTAATAGTGTACACTCACCACTGCAGATCCACCAAGCCGCCCCTCCTGGCTATGACCGCCTTCACTCTGTTGGCGAACTCCGAGGCGGGCTCGGTCGTAATAGTGTACACTCACCACTGCAGATCCACCAAGCCGCCCCTCCTGGCTATGACCGCCTTCACTCTGTTCGCGAACTCCGAGGCGGGCTCGGTCGTAATAGTGTACACTCACCACTGCAGATCCACCAAGCCGCCCCTCCTGGCTATGACCGCCTTCACTCTGTTCGCGAACTCCGAGGCGGGCTCGGTCGTAATAGTGTACACTCACCACTGCAGATCCACCAAGCCGCCCCTCCTGGCTATGACCGCCTTCACTCTGTTCGCGAACTCCGAGGCGGGCTCGGTCGTAATAGTGTACACTCACCACTGCAGATCCACCAAGCCGCCCCTCCTAGCTATGACCGCCTTCACTCTGTTCGCGAACTCCGAGGCGGGCTCGGTCGTAATAGTGTACACTCACCACTGCAGATCCACCAAGCCGCCCCTCCTGGCTATGACCGCCTTCACTCTGTTCGCGAACTCCGAGGCGGGCTCGGTCGTAATAGTGTACACTCACCACTGCAGATCCACCAAGCCGCCCCTCCTGGCTATGACCGCCTTCACTCTGTTCGCGAACTCCGAGGCGGGCTCGGTCGTAATAGTGTACACTCACCACTGCAGATCCACCAAGCCGCCCCTCCTAGCTATGACCGCCTTCACTCTGTTCGCGAACTCCGAGGCGGGCTCGGTCGTAATAGTGTACACTCACCACTGCAGATCCACCAAGCCGCCCCTCCTGGCTATGACCGCCTTCACTCTGTTCGCGAACTCCGAGGCGGGCTCGGTCGTAATAGTGTACACTCACCACTGCAGATCCACCAAGCCGCCCCTCCTGGCTATGACCGCCTTCACTCTGTTCGCGAACTCCGAGGCGGGCTCGGTCGTAATAGTGTACACTCACCACTGCAGATCCACCAAGCCGCCCCTCCTGGCTATGACCGCCTTCACTCTGTTCGCGAACTCCGAGGCGGGCTCGGTCGTAATAGTGTACACTCACCACTGCAGATCCACCAAGCCGCCCCTCCTGGCTATGACCGCCTTCACTCTGTTCGCGAACTCCGAGGCGGGCTCGGTCGTAATAGTGTACACTCACCACTGCAGATCCACCAAGCCGCCCCTCCTGGCTATGACCGCCTTCACTCTGTTCGCGAACTCCGAGGCGGGCTCGGTCGTAATAGTGTACACTCACCACTGCAGATCCACCAAGCCGCCCCTCCTGGCTATGACCGCCTTCACTCTGTTCGCGAACTCCGAGGCGGGCTCGGTCGTAATAGTGTACACTCACCACTGCAGATCCACCAAGCCGCCCCTCCTGGCTATGACCGCCTTCACTCTGTTCGCGAACTCCGAGGCGGGCTCGGTCGTAATAGTGTACACTCACCACTGCAGATCCACCAAGCCGCCCCTCCTGGCTATGACCGCCTTCACTCTGTTCGCGAACTCCGAGGCGGGCTCGGTCGTAATAGTGTACACTCACCACTGCAGATCCACCAAGCCGCCCCTCCTGGCTATGACCGCCTTCACTCTGTTCGCGAACTCCGAGGCGGGCTCGGTCGTAATAGTGTACACTCACCACTGCAGATCCACCAAGCCGCCCCTCCTGGCTATGACCGCCTTCACTCTGTTCGCGAACTCCGAGGCGGGCTCGGTCGTAATAGTGTACACTCACCACTGCAGATCCACCAAGCCGCCCCTCCTGGCTATGACCGCCTTCACTCTGTTCGCGAACTCCGAGGCGGGCTCGGTCGTAATAGTGTACACTCACCACTGCAGATCCACCAAGCCGCCCCTCCTGGCTATGACCGCCTTCACTCTGTTCGCGAACTCCGAGGCGGGCTCGGTCGTAATAGTGTACACTCACCACTGCAGATCCACCAAGCCGCCCCTCCTGGCTATGACCGCCTTCACTCTGTTCGCGAACTCCGAGGCGGGCTCGGTCGTAATAGTGTACACTCACCACTGCAGATCCACCAAGCCGCCCCTCCTGGCTATGACCGCCTTCACTCTGTTCGCGAACTCCGAGGCGGGCTCGGTCGTAATAGTGTACACTCACCACTGCAGATCCACCAAGCCGCCCCTCCTGGCTATGACCGCCTTCACTCTGTTCGCGAACTCCGAGGCGGGCTCGGTCGTAATAGTGTACACTCACCACTGCAGATCCACCAAGCCGCCCCTCCTGGCTATGACCGCCTTCACTCTGTTCGCGAACTCCGAGGCGGGCTCGGTCGTAATAGTGTACACTCACCACTGCAGATCCACCAAGCCGCCCCTCCTGGCTATGACCGCCTTCACTCTGTTCGCGAACTCCGAGGCGGGCTCGGTCGTAATAGTGTACACTCACCACTGCAGATCCACCAAGCCGCCCCTCCTGGCTATGACCGCCTTCACTCTGTTCGCGAACTCCGAGGCGGGCTCGGTGGGGGCGCGCGTCATGGCGGGGAGGTACCACACGTCGCACACGATGGCCCAGGAGCTCATCATGTGGATTATGTACTGCAGCATGCCGTAGCGGGAACTGTTCCAGAACGCGTCGCCGAAGCGGGCGTCGTATCTGAAATAATCATTTTAATTTCACATCAGACCTCCAGAATTAGTTTGAACATCAGAGGACAATCAAATTCAGCTATCGCAATGTGGATGATGTTGCTGCTAACTAGAGTTCTACTGAGCAGTTAAGCCATGACGGAAGCCCCAAGTTGGCTGTCACCAGAGTTGGCCACTGACTCATACAAACTTACTTTTTAATAGGCAAAGGCAAATCAAATCGAATCGTTTATCGTTTAATCTATACAATAGAAATAGATAGAAAATACTTTATTACACACCACATAATAAAAATAAACTAAAATGGAAAACTAAACAAAAAACACAATGACATACAATCGGCGGTCTTATCGCTAAATAGCGATCTCTACAATGACATAAATACTTTGGAAACCCCCTTTTAAGTAAAGATATACCTGCGTTAGGGGGTTTCGCTCTTCCCTTAGTGAATTAAGTTAAGAACTAAGTAACATTTATCAATATAAATGTTCTAATATAATCTAACAAGTTTCTTATTATGCTATTGTGTGCATGCAAACATACAAGTGTGTGAGTGAGTGAGAGTGGGTGTGTGTGTGTGTGTGTGTATGTGTGTGTGGGTGTGTGTGTCTGCGTGGGTGTGTTGTTGAACGAGAAATGGGTGTGTCACGTAACAATCTCCAAGAGTTTTTCCGTAGCAAGTTACTTACTTGATAGCGACGGGGTAGATAGTCCCGCCCACTTCGAAACTGCCCTTCTTGAACTGCATCACAGATGTGTTGTTGATACAAGTGCCCTCTGGGAAGATTAATATGGGCGGGTTGTCCGGCACCGAGATGTGTTCCTTAAGTCTGGAATTACATACAGTTTGTTAATAGGAACACATATTTTTTAAGTGAGTACTTCTTTGAAGGTTGCCTGGACGAGATCGCTCTTAGCTATAAGGCCGCCGATTGTACATTTTTATCTGACTTTTGGTGTGCAATAAAGGATGTTCATTCATTCTTTAGGCGTTTGGCAGGCAGATTAGAAAAAATCGTGGATTCGCCTCGAAAAGGTCACGTGCGATTCACGAGACTGCTCACACCGGGTTATTTGTCAAGTTTAGAACCGTTCGTGTTTTCACTTCTGCCGGCTGTTTTTTGTTGTCGAAGAAAACAGCGTTAGAAAATAATAAACTTAAATATGTATATTTAAAGAATGTACAGAACTGTTGTAGTTTTACACTACTAGTTAGTTCCTGGGATGAAATCTATATTTTATTTACTAAAAATGTTAATGACAGACAGATATAAAATGACAGAGTAACTTTTAAATTTTTACAAAATCTTAAAATTTTTCTTAAACCTATCCTGTCCCACAGCTGGGCAATCATAATAATAAAAACTCCCCAACTCTCTCCAACCGTCCCTCTCCTTATTTTTGGTTTACTTAATGAAAAGTGTTACATGTCCCTGAAACAGCGTCTATTGAGACCAGCTTGTTATCGTCAAAATTAAAAGTAATTTTGGACTTACGTTAGACAAGTTACATTTATTAAAAAAATTAGATATTTTTTTCTCCAAAATTAACTATAGTTTTCTAGTAACTAAACCATCTAAACGCCCAATCTATACCATCTAACAAAAAGTATATAAGTAGTATATCAGTTATCTGGTTCCCATAGTACAAGCTTTGCTTAGTTTGGGGCTAGATGATGCTGTGTGAAATGTCCAGCATCAAAATTTTGTCAAACTCTATATATTACCTTCTAGCAACGGCATTCCTGTCTTTAGCCTCGGACCTCTCGAACCAGATGTGGGGCGAAGCCCGAGCGAGGGCTCGTTGCAGGAGCCCTAGGAATCCTCCGTGTCGTTGTCCAATCTACAATGTTCAATAGTTATTGACAAAACTGTTTAAAACATGTGCGAAAAAATTTTACATAGGCAAGTTGCTTTGTGAAGTTGAAAAAAATACTAGGTGGGTAAGGTAAGAGGCAAAATAAGGTTTTATTTACTTATAATTAGCATGGGGGAAATTAAAAAAAAATACTCTTTTACTATTTTTTCACAAACAAAACATGGTTGTTATACAAAGTTTTTATTAATAGGTCTACTAAGAAATTCTGAAGTTACTTTATATGGATCTGATATTTCAATTGATTTTAAGATTGCTTTTAGTTATGGAGAATATACCCATATACACATCACATCACATATTAAAATACCCTTTATATCAACACAACAAACCCCAACATGCTCGCCCAACAAGCAAACAGACGGACAAACAAATATCACCCATGTTATATGTTGTATTTTAAACAAACCAATAACCTACTGAAATATGGGTAGGCTAAGCACTGTCATGTTTCTTAAATTTATTGAAAGTTTTATGAAATATCGTGTACAAATACTGAACACTTAGCAAATGAATTCTTTTATTTATGGTTGTGTTTCATATTTATTAAAAAAAATATATGCAAATAATGCAAATAGGATGTTATTTTATTGAATTTACTGATAACATTAAAAGTAATACTTATTTATTGATTTTACCAAATAATTGTATCAATTAATACTCTTAATATTTGATTTTGTTTCTACTTTTTTAAATTATTAATTATAGATACTGCAAAGCTCCAAAATTTATCAAAAACACAGTAATTGACTGTATACTATACACACCAAAAAAACTTAGTCAAAGTCAAAAAGCATATACACCGCTATTTTATGACTACCAAAAAAAATTTAAGGACAGTTGCAGCAGATGCAGAAAATGATAATGGCATGGTCAGAACTTTTTTTTATTTTACTATCACAAAGTTATCGAGGATTGTAGTCAACCAAAACCGAACAAAATTTTATGAAAACTGTACAAATAAGTACTTTATACAACAATCGCGTACAGACTCTCATTCGAACTATGTTCTCGTATCATCCCCAGTCAGTAAAACCGCAGTAGCTATCATAAATCCATGTCTGACTCGTCTCGTTTCCTTTTGAGGTAATAATTTTTTTTTCTCTTTTTTTGAGTTTTAACTACATAAATGTGATCAGTAACAGACACCGAGATCATGTTTAATTTTTTTTTTTGGTAATTACAAAATAGCGGTGTATACAGTAGGACCGCTGGGATCACTTAGAATAGTCTTAAAACTAGGCATACATACCAAGGAGTAGCAATTATCGCACATAAGCACCAACACATCGATCGGACTCGTATGATTCGCGACACAAATCCCATTCGCCGGCTTATTATGTTCATCGTGGTAAGTTATAACCGCTGATATACATCTTGAAAGGAGATTGAAGCACGCGTGCGCTGATGCAGCATTCACCTTCTGCTTCCAAGGTCCATCAGGGAGGGTGCCGACGCACCAAGTTGATACCAGCAGCAACCATACCTATTACCCCGGTCATTGTATGAGCTGTATTGCCGTTAATTTTGTCTGAGTTGGGCGTTTTTTGTCTTAGTTGGGCGTAAAGTCTTAGTTGGATAAATGGTTGATGTTTTATTACCAGTTTTGGTTGAATTTGGCGTTTCGTTTAAACTGAGTTTGGCGGAAAAGATATACCTAGTTTTGCTTGAATTTGGCGTTTTGTTTAAACTACTTAAGTTTTTTTTTTTTTTTTATTATTTATCGAATAAATAAATTAAATCCGTGGTCTCTGCCTACCCCTTTGGGAAAGAGGAGTGACTTTATGTATGTATGTATGTATTTATCGAATGTAATTTTACAAAATATAAACTGAGATAACTATAGCATCAAAAAAGCACTAAGGTTTGAAGCGAATGCTATAAATTGTGCTAATTGATTTATTGAGTTTTGTCTGATTTGGGCGTTAATATGGTTGAGTTGGGCGTTAAGATCGCAAGGGAAATATACAGTTTTGGTTGTATTGACGAACCATATAGAAAAACACCGAGCTTATGTTTTTATAAGGTGGGAATGACTTGAAAGTTAGGCTAAATGAATTTAATAGCAAAGTAGTAGTAAAATATTTGTATTACAACAATTTTTGTTAAAGCTTGCATTTTTGATAGTGATAAAAAGGCTTAAACTCATTCCCAAAACTGCTTTTAAACCCTGGAAGTATCTTTTAATAGTTGTACTCATAGCTCTAAACCGTCAATACGGAGGGCCTAAGACAGCCTCACACCTCAGTCGGCAAACAGCTCATACGAATTTATGATTAACATACACAATGAATAATGAACAGGCATTTTACAAAATAATCTGAATTATTTAAAAATTTTCGATGTCACGATAAATTAATTTATTTCGAATATTATATGAGGAACAGTTGTATTACAAAATACCTGTCTCAATCTGAGGTAAATAATGGAATAATTTAATTTTATGTCGATGCATAATGAAATTTGACCAATACGAGTATAATTATTTTCACCTGTGTGTATTTTTTGCGATTTTTGACATCCATGCATACATTTTATGTCAAATATCGCGATAAATTGCATTAGGCGTGGATGCTGAGTGAATTTCCCAACAAAACAATTCAAACTTGGACCCTTACGAAAAATCTTCTAAATAAACAAACAACAAAAAGGTTGAATATATTTCCATAGAAATAATAGTAACCTCTTTAACAACCACAGTACATTTTCCCCAAAACGACCGGCAGGATATAATTGCCAGCTATGTATTAAAATTACCCGAGTCTCTTAATTACCCAATAGGACAAACATTACCCAATCTATAAATGATTCCCTTAAATTACCCAAACACAAAATGATTGTAAATAAAGACAATTCACAAGATGCGCTTCCCCAGATTGCCAGCTATAAAAAAAATACTACCAAGGAGAAACAAGTGTTCACGCTGAGTATTCCAACGTCGATTGGACTGGTGTGGTTGGCAACACAGAAACCGTTGTATTTCGGCATATATTGGGTATCGTGGAAGGTAATTGAAGCGGACAGACCCCGCATCAAAGTTCGTATAGATATTTTGTATGAGAGAGCGCCGAAATAGCGACGAATCCTTCCCGAGGGAAGTAGACTTACTATGGATGTAGTTACTAGCATTGTTAAGACCTTTGGGGGTAATTTTGGGTAACAAATGGGGTAGTTGTGAGTGGAGTAAAAATAGGGGTATCGATTGGGTATCGATTTGGTATCGATTGGTAGAGAAATTGAAGGTATGTTAGTAGAAAAGGGTGAAAATGAGGTTTGGAGTAATAAAAATTGGTAATCGTTGAAATAAAGTAGTATATTTTATAATAGAAGAATTGGGAGGTATTTGTGGGTAAAATTGAGGTAATTTCGTCAAAGAAATTAAAGTTATGTTAATCAAAGAGAATATAGTTGATGACAAAAAGGTAAAAGGTAAAATTTTGAAAAGTGAGGAGACAAAAGAAATAAATTAATAAACGGAATTTGTGTTGCCATGTTGCCCCATTCGTGCAGCATAGTGTTGCCATTAAGAGAAAAAAGAAAACATAAATTAATAAAAAGAAAAAATATTCTAGTTGTCTATTTTAAAATGTTAGGCCTTTACTAATACACATGACATAAAGTTATGTCATAAATTACATACAAATTTTATGTCAAGTTTATTAGTAAGGCCACAGTTTTTGTAGTAAGACGGTAAACGCCTAACTATGAACATACTAAAGTATAAAATATTATTGATTTATCATCAAAAATGTTGTATTATTTAAAAAGTATATTCGTAAACTTACGCCAATGAAGAACACCATGATCCGAAGAGGCAGCAGCACCATGTACCGTACTATGAACCCCATCGCCCATATTATAGTCAAACGCCACGTAAGGAACTCATATTGCCTGGAAATTAATAATTATTGATTAATAATGAGTTACACATTTTAAACTTACGCGACTTGAAGACATTTTAACTTGGATGTTGTCAGAGTGTGTCGCGACCCTAATGTTATTGTGTGTTGACCGAATGAGGGTAGTTTCTCATCGGTCGAGGAGGCGAACGAGTACCGGCGGGCAGTCTTCTCGTGACCACGGTAGCTGTAACGCTACTGAAACGTCGAGGTAAATAAACAAATGTTATACCTACGCGATTAAGTCCCGTTATAAAATTTAACAATGAGTTCTTCCGATCTATGAAGAAAATGTTTATTGTTTATTTATTTATGTTTTATGGTTTATGATAATTTTTGATATAATTAAACAGGAAATAGACAAAAACTTTTTTTTTGTATGTTTTATACTTAGTTTCATTTTTTGTTGTTTTGTTTCAAAATTGTTGTGAGCTACACAACGTGAAACGAAACAAGTCCAATGTGTCAGGCATACGTTCCGCCGTGAAAAAGACCATAACCAAGCCGTGAGACTGTACTTACATATTAGTTCTAGTGAGGAGATTCCAGCTCCTCAACTCCTCAGCCTCGAAGACGGAGGTCACCTGATCCTCAATAATGGACTCCATGCCGGCCTTCACCAGGTCCAGGCAGTGGGACAGGTGGAAGTCCAGGGATTTCTGGAACACCAAAATCATTGATAGCCTAAAAGTTGCTTGGAAGAGGTCGCTTCATAGAACATAAGGCTGATGAACTTACCACATCACCCTTCCCCTGAGCCAATTGGTTGACTCGCTCGGGACTGCAACTTCGCTTGTAGTTGAGCTCCGGCGATGGACCCAGGATCTCTTCCCGTTGTATAACTGTGTTTAATGTACCTAGAGATCAGAAAAAGTAACTTTTATAAAATTTACACCATTGTTTGACTGGCTGCCCACTGGAGCTATAATAGACTATTTAGTTTTAAGATGGATCAGGAATTAGAGTCGAAGAGGCGAGCCAAGAGGCTAATAGGTGATGACACTCTGGTTGAGTCTCGGCTTCAAAGCCTTGAGCATCGCCGTAGAGTCGCGTGTTTGTCGGTCTTTTATCGACTTCATTTCGGAGAGTGTGCACAAGAACTCTACAATTTAGTTCCGTCATCCCCATTCTTGTATCGGGCCAACAGGTTCCCGGAAAGACGCCACTTGTACATGGTCGACATTCCCAGAGTTCGTACAAAGCGTTTTGAGTCTACATTTTTCATACGCACCGCCACATTGTGGAACTCATTGCCGGGCTCTGTATTTCCCGAAAAGTAGTAAAATATAGGGGTCTTCAAATCAAGCGCATGTTTTGAAACTTGTTAGAATTTACATGTCGCCGGCGGTTTACTCAAGATGGCTTACTTCACCGTTTGAGATTACTGGCATAGCACACATACATTTTTAACACAAAACTCATTGATGCACGACAGGGTTTGAACCCCCTTAGGATCGGAAGGCGAGGCCGCTACCACCACTAGACCATCTAAGCGGTTTTTCTAGATTATTTTTTCGAAAACTGTAATTCTAACCGTTTCCAACGCCATTCTCCTTGATGATGGCGGAAGGTGGCTTATCGTCCGGCACCGGCGGATCCTCTTCCTCATCAGAGCTGTCGTTCCTTTGGATCTTCTTCGCCACCTCGATATGCTGTCTGCCATACTGGAAAAAGGAAAATACTCTTAAATATTATGAGCCTTTACCTTGTATTTCCCCTCTGCCAAAATGTACACGATTCTGAATCATATACGTCTTGTAGTTACGTACGTCATATTCGAAATTTGCAAGAGTGTGCGTAAAAATGAGAGTGTACTATCATGTGCTACCTCGTCCCCCGCTAAGACCGGCAGAAAATGTTGAAAGGGGAATTATGTCTATAACTCGTCCATTCTACTTTGTATAACCAATCCTAGTAATATCACAACAATCCGCTAGATGGAAGTATAATCTACCATCTGCCAGCTACCGTGTGCTGATTGCAAAGGCCACTGCGCCGATGTCCTCAGATAACTGATAGCGTCTGTTTTCACAAACAATATTATAAACTATCTATGTGTGACATAGATAGTTTATAGTTCTTAGTTCTTTGTACTCAAAGTCAAAGTCAAAAAGCATTTATTCAGTAGGACCGCTGGGATCACTTAGAATAGTCTTAAAACTAATTTTACTCCTGTTCGTTTAAGTGGTCCATCTTAAAACTAAAAATTCAAATCAAATCAAATCAATTTATTTGCAGGAACATATGTGGGGAGCTAGTCAAATAAATTTGATTGAGGCTCATTAAGAAATGAAAAGTCTTCCTCCGATCAGACGATCCTCCTAAAGCCGGAGTGCCTTACCGCTCGGCCACAGAACCCTAGTTGTCGGCATCCAAATCTTTGATAAGCTCATATTTATCGGTTAAGCACCGATAAGCGCCATCTACACGTTCACTAGTGAACTCATGCTCATTGTCCGAAGTTACATTCAGAATCAAATGACTAAGAGATGTCGCTTTAGCTGAAACTATAATTTTTTGTAATGTTTTAATAGTGCTAATCCACACTTGGTATTTCATTAAGAAATGAAAAGTCTTATCAATTCCGACGGGATTCGAACCCGCATCATTCTTAATCACTTCTTAGTGAAATGCCAAGTCTGGATTAGCAATATAAAACATTACAAAACAATTATAAAATTGAGGCTCGTCAAAGTAAGTTTAGAAGCTCATTCCTCAGTATATTCCTCAGTACTCGCGCAAACCTGCGCAATCTTAGTGCACCTAACTTCAGAGAGGCAAGGATGGGTGGTGCGTAGGTTCTATACTACCCCGCCTTCGTGAGATGGTGAATGATGATGACAGGTTGCAAGACCAAAGCCACATTTTTGTGCAATGGCCGTTTCGTCACGACGCGTACAGATTTCTCAATTTTCTTGTCGTACCTACTTACGTAGCTCATTTAGACCACGCAACAAACTAAGACAGATCTTAAAGCTTGAGTGTTTGCGAAAACGAAAATCTAAAATTTAATTCAATTCATTTATTTATTGCGATAATGGGTAGTACAACAAAGAGTCATGTCAGATTAAATAAAAATTACAGATCAGCCATTATCAACTTTTCAGCATGCAATATTTGGTACTTACTTAATCATAGCCATAGCTTAATCATTAATCATAGCTTAATCATAAGCCGTGTTGGCCGAATGGGGTTGTACCTCGACTTTCAATCCGAAGGTCGTGGGATCGAATCCCGGCCGTGCATCAATGGATTTTGCGTTTCGTAAAATTTATATGCGCTTTAACACGAGCTCTGAACGGTGAAGGAAAACATCGTGAGGAAACCAGTTAGTATTCTTACAGGCGGCGATGGGCTTGCAACCTGTCACGTATGGAATACTAACTTCTGCAAGATGTGGGCATGTATCAAATATGTATTTGTACATGCCTCTGACTACCCCCTTAGACATCTTCAAAAGGATCTGGAATATAAAGATCTGAGAGAATGTCTACCGCGCCTTGGGGATACAGTCGTGACCCTGTTTACGTTTACGTTTTTTTTACTTAATCATAGAATAAACATTTTTATTATTAAGCTTTGTAATTAATGTCATAAATTAGATTAATACTATTTAAGTGTCCAAATAATTAATATAATACTCTTTAAATGTCCAAATAATTCATAAAAACACTACACTTTCAAATAACAATAAATATCTACGAGAGTTTAAGTCGAAAATTACAAGCGTAGATGGTTTTTTTGGATTTGTGAAAGAAGATATAGTTAAGAAGGGAGTGGATACGAAGATGACGAGTGATAGGGGAGAGTGGAAGAGAACATGTTGTTTGAGCAACCGACCCCGCATGAGCGGGATAAGGGCAGGCCAATGATGATGATGGGTTTGTTTTAGATTTAAAGAAAAATATCAATCTCTTAGAAATTAAACTTTTAAAAGAGACTTTTGGATGTTATAAATAAATAAATAATGCTGGACTTTTCACAGTCTGATCTAGCCCCAAAGTAAGCAGAGCTTGTGTTATGGGTACTAAGATGACTGATATACTACTTATATACTTTTTGTTTGTAAATACATACATATTATACATAGAAACACCCAGACCCGAGACAAATATTTGTAGATCATACAAACATTGGTCACGCCGCGGGGATCGAACCCGTTACCTTTCCAAAAAATAGATTTTTTTTAATGAGTGCACTATGACTGAAAAGTCTATAAACATCGTAGGTAATCGTACTTAACTTACCTACATAAAAAAATACAGCCGAACATAGAACCTCTTTTTTTGAAGTCGGTTAAAAAGAGTACACTTAATGTTAATCTACACTAATATTATAAAGAGGAAAGATTTGTTTGTTTGAATTGAATAGGCTCCGAAACTACTGGACCGATTTGAAAACTTCCACCATTAGAATCCTACATTATCCCTGATGAGCATAGGCTATATTTTATCCCGGGAAAGTGATGTTTTCCCGAGGGACCGCGGGTAACACCGCGACGGACAGCTAGTGAATTATAAAATCAACACATTATCTAAACTCTAACTTGCTATAAAACATACCGTTCGCGTATCTTAGACGCCAAAGTCCAAGCCATAACAGCTAGGTCACATTATGACGTAACATACTACCTAACTACGCAACTAGCAACTATGGTACAATCTGCGCAAGCGCTGACGATCTAGCTACCGGTGACGTTGAATATAGGTTTTTGGAACTCATCATTGGCCTCTTTATCCATCTATTACAGATGATTTAGGCGGCGTCAGTCAGGTCACACTACAGTTTATCCACCTAATGAATTAGGGTGGGTGAAGTGTCCTCTCCAATGACGCTTAGAGTCCCAGGCAGAAGTGATGACATGGGCTTTCCCAAGGACCCACGCCACCCTCTCGACCTTACCGACAAAGCCCGCAGGAAAGACAAGTCAGTACATGCGGTGTCGGTTTGGTTGCAGGTGCATGACGACTGGCACCAAGCCGGGTTTCTTTCAAGTTGTCCATCTCTCTAGAGTCATCTCTCTAGAAGACTATCTTGCCGAAGCAAAACTCGACAGTCTGAGCCATCGTCGTGAGGTAGCGAGTTTGTCGGTCTTCTACAGATTGTACTACGGTGAGTGTGCTGTTACAATATTAATTCCCACGTTATGTAAAATAATAAAAGTGCCTCGCAAGTATTCTCGGTACTTGCTCGGACTTGGCATATTGTGGGAAGCAACTTGATTCCTGTTTGCTGGCAGTTCGGTTTTAGTCTTTGTTGCGGCTAGTTATTCTAATTCTCTCTGTATCTTGTCAAAGTATAATAAATTCTATTTCTAGCCGTAACTCTAGTTTTTTTTAAAAAGACTTTCAAGACCCACCCCGTAACAGTGGTGTCAGAAGTGGGATTGTTAGCTATAAACGTTAAGCTAGCAATCTCGTACGGGTCAAACCAGTTTAGTGAAAATTTTAAAATCAAGGACTTTGTGTTGACAAGGCCGACGTGGCCTCCATCGCAAATATTCTAAGTCTGCATCGTCCAAAGTGCACGCGGTGCACTAGCGCTTCGCCGAGACTTCGCTAATCTGGTCCCGCCGTTCCTGCCGTCAAAAGACGGCATTCCCGAGCTCCACCGCAACGTCATCGTCGCCGCTGCATTTTAGACGCCTTGACCAAGGCGTCCGCTGCCACCGCACATACCGTGCGCCGCCTTCTACCGTCGCCGCTACCGTCACCGTCGCCGCTATTTTGGAAACGCCTTGATTAAGGCGCTCGCCGCAGTCGTACTATCCTCCGCCGCCTCGGGGTCGTAGTATCCTAGAGTGCGCCGAGGTCATGAAGCTGTTACTTCAAGTTGCAGTCTTATTGTGAGTAGAATATTCTATTTTCTGTTATTGTCACAGTTTCCGCTATCCTCTGACTCCATAATCCTATAATCTAGGTTAAATATATCTAACTAGGTCCCTATAGTTATTTTATTCTAGGTGTATTGTAACCTTATTTACAATGTCTGTCAAAGGAGAAAAGTCCAAAAAGGAAAAGTCTGATAGCTCTGAACCTGCCGAGGTATTTCCAATCAAGGTTCTATGTGATTTTATAAAGCCGTATAAGGGAGAAAGAGACACTTTGGTTGCGTTTTTAACAAATTGCAATAACGCACTAAGTCTAGCGTCAGAAAGTCAAAAGGATCTGTTGTTGAAATTCATAATTTCAAGATTAGAAGGCAAAGCTCAAATAGCCTGTTCCAATAGAGTTTATGAAAGTTTTGAAGAACTTAGGGATTTCCTTAAACAAAATTTTGGTGAGAGAAAACACTATAATCACCTTTTGTTGGATCTGCAGTCATGTAGACAGCTGCCGGGCGAGACCGTTTCTCAATTCGCATTAAAAATTGAAGCGTGTGTTGCTGCTTTGCTCTCAGAAATCCACTCCTCCGACACCTATAAAAAGGATTTGCCCGGTAGAGTCGCAATGACTGAAGATCTAGCCTTACATACTTTTATAATGGGGCTCCAGCCACGGCTTGGTCTGCTTGTACGTTCTAGAGAACTTAAAACTCTGAATTCAGCGATAAATGCAGCCATGAGCGAAGAAAAGATAAATAACTTCCAGTCCAAACCTGAAGTTAGACATACAGCTACGACTAGTCGTCCATCTTTTATTAACAGATCGGTCAACCAAGCTTTGGTACCAATTCAACCTCGGGTAGCTCTAGACCGACCACAGGCACAATCTTCCGGTCAAGCTGTCGTTTGTAGGTACTGTAAGAATTTAGGCCACGATATCAGCCAATGTATTAAACGCCGCGTAAATAATTCGCGCAGGAGGGTGCATTACACTGAGCCTCAAGTCGAATCACCGCCTCAATCTCCTGCACCTTGCCCAGTAGCTGAAAATCAATACCACTTAGATTTAAACTAAATAATCGGGTATCGAAATCGTGCCAACGTATATCCGATAGTGATATAAAAGGCACAAAGTATAGAAATACGTTTAGTTCTAGAACCATATATAATCGTAAACATTTAAGTAGCCCTAATGTAATAAATAAGTTTAATGCTAAAGCCTCTGCGTCTGTGTATCCTTCAATTCCAAGAAATGAAATCGTGTCTTCTAAGTCATATGCAGACGTTGTGAAACATAGTTATAAGTCCTCTGAGTCGTGTTCTACGTCGAGTTCTAAGTCCACCGAGTCGTGTTCTAAACCCGCTGAGTCGAGTTCTAAGTCAAGTTCTAAGTCCGCTGCATCGAGTTCTAAGTCCGCTGAATCGAATTCTAGGTCCACTGAGTCGTTTCCTAGGTCCACTGAGTCGTTTCCTAAGTCCAATGAGCCATATCCCAGGTCAAATATTAAAAATCCTAAGTCCTCTGAGTCGTATACTAAATCATGTTCAAGTCCTACGAAAAGCCACGCCAGGGCCACGGTAAATTTTCGAAATTCCACTGCAAACTCATTAGCGCCGCAGCCCAGTAGTACCGGGGTTTCTTCTAAACCCGCCACTGCCCCTGAAAAAATAATAAATATTTTCAGAAAGGGTTCAAAATTGGCTAAACTCGCTGCGACTCGCGGACCCGTTACTTCCGTCGAGAACGCCGCACCTGCAAAAATAAAAAACACTATTGAAGGAACTTGTAAGACCAACCCTTATGAGGAGACTATTGTGTATGATATTCTCGATGCAAAAGTTTCATTACCTTATATAAAGGTCTCCACGTCCCATTCGAAAACCCCGCTTCGTCTTTTGGTAGATTCTGGTAGTTCTATTTGTTTGATAAGAGAATCAAGCCTCTCACTGAAACCTATTTTAGAAAATCATATTATAAAATTTCGAGGCATAAATGATATCAATAATTCCTATGCCAAGACAAAAGGAAAGTTCATTCTAAATATTAATGTAAAAAAAAACGATACTCTACCATTCTATTTCCATGTCATTGGTAATGATATTAATCTTCCCTATGATGGCATAGTCGGTAATAATTTCCTGAAAGTATACAAGGTAAACATGCTTTATTCCAAGTCGAGGTTGGTAATATCAGACGATCCGAGTAGGTATTTCGATTTAATTATGACCAAACCTACTTACACTGTTCCGGGACGAAGCGAGATGTTCATAGAGTGCTACGTCACCAATCCCGAAGTAAAGGAAGGTGTTATTTTAGACAATGTTCTACCTCAGTATCCGGATATTTATTTCGCTAAATGTCTTGTTCGCGTAAATTCAAATAACAAAGTGTTAGTCTCTGTCCTTAACACATCGGAAAAAGAAGTTGAAATAAAAAACCTAGAACTAACAATCGAGCCAGTCATTCAAATTCTAGAAACGAAAAAGGACCTTGAGTCCAGTGACTACGGTTTATCTTTGGATCCATCTGAAATTCCACGAGTAATGACCGTAGAATCAGATCGCGACCATAAGGTCCAAAATGCTCTCAGATGCTCGCATATGAATCGCGAAGAAGAAACGTTATTACGCGAACTGTGTTCAAAGTATTCGGATATATTTTTCATCGAAGGAGACCGACTAACATGTACTAAATCCATTCGGCACGAAATTCGAACTAAAGTCGACACTCCGATCAATGTCAAAAGTTATCGTTTCCCCGAGTGCCACAAAGGAGAAGTAAATCGTCAAATACAAGAGATGCTAGATCAAAAAATTATACGTCCTTCAATCTCACCCTGGTCCGCACCAATCTGGGTGGTCCCTAAAAAACCTGACGCCTCGGGCAGGGTTAAATGGAGAATCGTCATAGATTATCGAAAACTAAACGAGATAACGGTCGGTGACGCGTATCCTATACCTAACATAAATGAAATCCTAGACCAGTTAGGGCATAGTAAATATTTCACTACGCTTGACCTTGCCTCTAGTTTCCACCAAGTGGAAGTTAAAAATAGTGAAGTGACAGCCTTCAGCGTCCCTTCAGGACATTTCGAATTCTGCAGAATGCCTTTTGGGTTGCGCAACGCTCCTTCTACTTTCCAACGGCTAATGAACATCGTGCTCACAGGGCTGCAAGGCCTTCACTGTTATACTTATATGGACGACATCATAATACACAGTTCAAGGTTAGACAAACATGTTGAAAGCCTTGAACTTGTCTTCAAAAGGTTACGTGAGCATAATCTCAAGTTACAGCCTGATAAGAGCGAATTCTTTCGAAAAGAGGTACAATACCTAGGGCACATAATCTCGGACGCGGGCGTAAAACCCGATCCGTCAAAAATATCGTGTGTGTCTAAGTTTCCAACCCCAAAAACTCCAAAAGACATTAAATCGTTCCTCGGTCTAGTAGGCTATTACCGCCGATTCATCGATAATTTCTCACATATTTCTAAACCTTTAACTAGCCTACTTAAAAAGGATGTGACCTTTATTTGGACCCCAGAACAACAAAAAGCTTTTGATCTCTTGAAGCTAAAAATAACTACAGCTCCTATATTACAATTCCCCGATTTTAGTAAGCCGTTTTTGCTTACCACTGACGCTTCGAATTATGCTATCTCTGCTATTTTGTCGCAAGGGGAAGTTGGGAAAGATTTACCCATATCGTTCGCCTCTCGGACGCTAAACAAAGCCGAAGGTAACTATTCAACCACTGAAAAGGAATGCCTAGCCATAATATTCGGTACTAAAGTGTTTCGTCCGTATCTTTTCGGTCATAAGTTTACAATCCTGTCCGATCACAAACCTCTTCAGTGGTTGTTTAACTGTAAGGACCCAGGTTCCAAATTAGTTCGTTGGCGTCTAAAGTTAGAAGAGTTTGATTATGAAATCAAGCATAAGGTAGGCAAACTTAACAGTAACGCTGATTCTCTTTCACGAAATCCGGTCTTAGCAGTCGAGCAAGACCTACCAAACCCTTTGCCTCCCTCTCAGGACGTTCTGCAAAATCCCCAGTCTCCGTTGTCAGATTTTCCATTCTCGCCAATGAACCTGCCATCTCCACCAGTAAACCTTCCGTTTTCTCCGCTGAGTCCTCCGTCTCCATCCAGTTTCCCTTCTCCGCCGCTTCCTAATTTACCTTCACAGAATTCGCCTTTGTCGCCTACGATAAATCCCCAGTCGCCTTCTTGTTCTGAAACATACGAAAGATATTTACATCTTAGCCGTATTTCCTCTGATTCTTATAACAGCGACATCCAAGAACATAATGAGTCACTCTTAAAAGCGAAATGTAAGTTGATAGCTTATCCTTCGTCGATCGATTTAGACGAAGCTATTCCGTATTGCTCTGAGATCATAGAGTCATCGACAGATAGACCGTGCATTCGCGACAAAGAACGTGAACTCGGCACGATACTAAATTCATCTAACGAGAAACATATATTTTCTCATCTGTTAATCACGGTACATCATTACGATGAAATGTCTTATAAAGACATATTTTCTATCCTTCGTGATTATAGAGACATGGTAAAGTTTTGGTACCCTGAGGAAAAAGAAGTTGCTATTTCGGATTTTTCTAATCCATTCAACAAACTTAACTTCACTAAGATTTACAACATGGTAGCTTTTATCTTCCAAGACTCAAATATAAAAGTACATATGTATCATAACAACATTTACTTTCCAACACCTGACGAAGTGAAAAAAATACTACGCGATAATCATGACTCACCTTCAGCGGGTCATCCCGGAATCACTCGTATGCTGGAACGAATCAAAACGCAATATTGGTGGAAGAATATGCGTTCTGATATCGAAAGTTACGTAAAGAGTTGTAAATCCTGCCAAGTCAATAAACCTTTAAGGGGGACGAATAAAGCTCCAATGATAATAACTTCTACTGCAACGCGGCCTATGGAAAAACTCTATCTCGATATCGTAGGGCCTCTTCCAGAAACTAGAATAGATAAATACAAGTTCATCTTAACGTTACAAGACGATCTTACTAAGTACTCACAGGCTTATCCTATGCAGTCTTGCTCAGCTCAGGAAACCGCACAACGCCTTGTACATTTTATTTCACATGTCGGCATTCCTCGAATGATAGTAACTGATCAAGGTACTAACTTCTGTTCTGATATGTTCAAACAGTTGGCGAGACTATTTGGTATAAAACATATATTTGCGTCTCCTTATCATCCCCAAACATGTGGCGCTCTAGAGAGGAGTCATTCGACTCTAAAAGAGTATCTCAGATCATTTATCTCTGAAAATCAAAACTCATGGGATCTTTACGTCAACACCGCCATGCTGTCATACAATACCAACGTACATTCAACCACGGGTTTTACTCCCTTCGAACTTCTATTTGGGTTTAAACCCTACGTTCCTAAGTCAATCGATGTCCTAGAAAGTGGTACATATACAGACTATATAAGAGCGCTTAATCATCGCCTTTACTATAGTAGGCAAAAAGCTTCTCTAAACATCCAGTCTTCAAAAGAGCGGTCGAAGAACTATTACGACCGTCATGCTAAGCCTACAACATACAATATCGGCGACATGGTGTATGTTCGATGCCACCATAAACAAAACAAAGCGTTTTCTCCAGTTTGGAAAGGTCCTTACAAAATAGTTAAGATTAATGGTAATCACACCGTAACGGTGCTAATCAATCGACGGCACGTGCGTCATCACTATGACGAAATAAAACCTGCCGTCAACTGTCCTTCAACATAGTTTTCTTTCTTTTCAGGAAGGTCGTAATAACGGCCGTTTCCACTCAGCCGTTTACGACGACCAACGTTCAAAGTCCTGGGATCTATTTTGATCGACTTCTCGACGCTAGATTCAGTAACGATTACTGGGATGTAGTAACATATATCGACATTCATAACATTCAACCCCATCTGACATATGTTGAAGGTCTCTTTACTAAAGTTAAATCGCTGTGTCAAAATTCTATTTCATCTAAAATACAATCCGACTGTCTCAACTCCTTATCGTCTTTGCAAAGTCAACATTCGAACAATGTAAAAAAGTTTTCTTCTATATCCTATTTACTAGACGGAAATCGTCCGAAACGAGTAAAACGTGGTCTTATCGATGCTGGTGGATCGCTACTTAAAACTATTTTCGGTACTTTAGACAATGATGACGCTATTAAATACTCTGAAGCCATTGAACAAGTACAGTCAGACGAAAAAAAGTTAGCTCATCTCATGAGAGATAACATACATGTTATTAAGTCTACTATTTCAACATTCAATAGTTCTATTTCAAAGTTAAGCGAAAACGAAAAACGTTTAAATACCAATTTAGAAATAATTAATAAAGCGTTTGATCAAATGTCAAATACTAATGATAAGCTAGAAATTAAGTCTCATTTAAATCTTTTACTAAATTCGTTAGAAAGTATCATCATCGCACTGTCGTTCGATATTGAAGACATAAATAATGCTATTCTATTTAGTAAGTTAAGTATTTTGCATCCGACAGTACTAAGTCCTCAACAATTGTACTACGAGCTTGATCAGCATAAAAATAATATAAATAAATAAATAAATAAATAAATAATGCTGGACTTTTCACACAGCATCATCTAGCCCCAAAGTAAGCAGAGCTTGTGTTATGGGTACTAAGTTGACTGATATACTACTTATATACTTTTTGTTTGTAAATACATACATATTATACATAGAAACACCCAGACCCGAGACAAAACACCTGAGCCTAAACACTGTGAGCTCCCGATAACCTTGTCGTTGCAAAATGTTCATGTTCTTATCGACGTTTCAAAGTTAATTTGCTATTATTATAGAGATAAGATAGTTGTTATAGTTAGAATCCCGCTCGTCCTATCCCAAGTCTATCACATGTTTCAAGTCATTCCACTTCCAGTTCCTTATGATGTCACAAAACCCGACACTTATGCACTTGTTACCCCTAGTAAACCTTATGTGGCAATAACAGCTGATCGGCTGTTCTACTCGCTGCTCGACTCCATCACCAATTGCAAACTCATAAACAATGTGTGTTACGTGTGTGAGTTAAGTGGGGTGAGCGTTCTTTCGGTTGTGGCTAACCCAGTGTGTGAAACTATTTTATTAACAGAGGTGGTTACAAAATTACCAAGTTCGTGTGACGTTAAACTTTTTAAAGGGGAGGTGGACCTAGTCCATAAAATTAGCGGGAATCGTTGGGTCTACGTACAGTCCGAACCCGGACAATGCCATATCACGTGTGACAATGACCCAGTGAGTTATAATGAAGTACTGTTCGGCACGGGTTTTCTATCTCTACCCAGGAAGTGTAAAGCGTTTTACAAGACTATGCAGTTTACACCGACTGAGATTGTTTTGACGAATTCTTCAGTGAACATTTCTAGTTTCAATTTAATTCAAGATGACTGTTGTGAAAAGACGTTGAAAAACAAGACTCTTTCGGGCTTGCGCCTATCAAAACTTAATAATGTTAATAATCTAGACTCATTAGTTCATGCTAGTATCTATTTAGATTCGTTCGAAAAAGAGTTAGATAATATAGAGAGTCCCACGCACTTCCATAAATATGGAATGCATTACTTATCTGTGGGCTATGTCCTAACACTGATAACATTGGTCTACGTATTGTTTAAAAGTAGGAAATGGTGGAATAAAACCAACTCAGGTTGTTGCATTCAAATATACAACCAATGTAATAATTCCAAAAGGGTTGAGTCTCGACGTCAAACAAACATTCATGTACAAGACTCAGATACTGACGTCGAGATTCCAACCAAACCCAATTTTGTTATTACTAAGTCTCCATATAATAGTCGTTTTATAAATAAAATCAATACTATGTAAGTTAATATACCTAGGCTTTACAAATTCTTGCTAAGTTCATAATATATAGTTCTAATTCTGTCAGGTCCTAATTATTGCTTTGTTTATATTATAGTTATGAGTGTTCTATATTCTACTGTAAGAGTGTTTTGTAGTTCTAATTCTGTCAGGTCCTAATTATTGCTTTGTTTATATTATAGTTATGAGTGTTCTATGCTAAGCTATAAATGTTCTATTGTAAGTAAGTCAGTACTCTGTTTCAGACCGGAACAAAGATAAAACCCAGCTGTAAAGTCAATGCTATTTCTTATCACCGCGTCTTCTATTTCTCATCACTTCCCCTGTGATGAAAAATCTTAACGGGGGGGATGTTACAATATTAATTCCCACGTTATGTAAAATAATAAAAGTGCCTCGCAAGTATTCTCGGTACTTGCTCGGACTTGGCATATTGTGGGAAGCAACTTGATTCCTGTTTGCTGGCAGTTCGGTTTTAGTCTTTGTTGCGGCTAGTTATTCTAATTCTCTCTGTATCTTGTCAAAGTATAATAAATTCTATTTCTAGCCGTAACTCTAGTTTTTTTTAAAAAGACTTTCAAGACCCACCCCGTAACAGTGCCCAGGAGCTACGACCTTATTCCGCCTTCACCGTTCTTTTACAGGGACTTCAGACGCACAGCTGATTATCATCCTCACCTGGTTGATATTCCACTTTGTAGAACTAAGCGCTTTCAAAGTTCTTTTATACGCGCACTGCAAAAATTTTGAATCAGCTTCCCGCGTCTGTATTTCCGCTGAGCTACGACCCTGTTGTTTTCAAGAAGAGAGTTATTCGGCACCTTCTGGGTAGGTACGGCTCGCTCCACCGTAGACCTCATT
Source organism: Epirrhoe alternata (assembly GCA_963565295.1). NCBI lineage: Eukaryota > Metazoa > Arthropoda > Insecta > Lepidoptera > Geometridae > Epirrhoe > Epirrhoe alternata. The sequence goes on from OY751402.1 coordinate 6,850,013, forward strand.
CTTGCCTATGTTAGTTTCGAGGTCAAGAGCCGACCTATTCATCATAAAAAAAAACTCTGTTGCTAGCTCTTCCGTTGATCAGCAGGGAGACCACTTGCAGGCGAGACTAGCTGGGTTGCAATGAAGTTATAAGCATCCCATCATCCCCCCGTTTTTGGAACTACCTACGTAGATAACAGCCTTCACATCTAGGTATTCATGAGATGATTTATACAGTGTCAGGAGGGCTATGCCTACACTGAACGGGACGCTAGTGGCTGGCACATTGTTTGAGATGGAGGCTTGCAGCACCTGAACCATCCTCTCAGCTCGGCCTCGTGCACAGGAGAGACGACGTCAGTACGTGTGGAGCTGACTAAGCTGCGGGTTTCCTCACGATGTTTTCCTTCACCGTTAAGAAGCGCATATACATTTTATGAAACGAAACATCCATTGATGCATAGCCGGGATTCGAACCCACGACCGAGTTGAAAGTCGAAGCATAATCGACCAACACGGCTTAACAGGTAATACGTAATAAATAAGTCTTATGTCTCTCAAGAACAGATCAGAGTCTAATTAATGCTCATAGCGCTCGTGTTGTTGTTAGTTAGATGGGTGACCGCTAGTGGCAATCAAACGAGCGCGAGCAGTGGTGGAAAATCGCTAAAGAGGGACTAATGGAAAATTTTGGGGTAAACCTATTGCCCAGTGGGGCAAAATAAGGTAACAATAAAAATCTAAGTATTTCTCTCACTCTCTCGGTCAGTGGATGGGGAACAAAGGAGTATGCGATCTAGCAAGTAGATAGTCCACTGACCAAGCAAATAATCGCTAAAAACAACAATAATTCTGCAATAATCGTTAAATCCCATTATCATTATGGCGCTCAACGTTATCTGAACAAAAAAATGTGTGAGAGATTTGCGCCGCGGGGTTCCTTAGAAATATTTTATTAGTAATCCGAATATTTTTGTATTGGTGTAGATATTTTAAAAGGTAGCGCAAAAAATACAGGGGTTTCATGTTGCTGCTGAGTGTTGGGCAACGAAAAGACTGATGAAAGAAGAATGCATGTTGCGGAAATTCGAATGATGGGATTGGGATTGGACTTACAATAGCAAAATCAGGAATGAGTATATTAGAAGGTTGAAAGTGGCGCCAGTGACGGATAAGGGAGGAGTAATAGGTTGTCGTGGTATGGGCATGTTATGAGGGAAGAGGGTCATGTAACGAGAAGAATGTTAGGAATGTGGAGGGATGTAGCAGAAGAGGCAGACCAAAGAAGATGGACTGTGTGAAGGATGATATGGGTAAGGAGTGAGTGTTGAGATGACGGCTGATAGAGCGGAGTGGAAGAGGAAAACCTGTTGTGTCGACCCCACATAAAAGTAGGATAAGGGCAGGGAAATGATGATGATAAATGTTTAAGGAAAATGAAGGTTTTCATTCATATACAGTACCCTAAAGATTAATGTACGGATACATAAACGGCTTGGAAACTCGATAAGTAAATAAAATAAATAAGTAGGTATTTACTTGCAAGTGATCGATCATGTTTGCATTGCATTACCTACCTAAGAGTACCCTATTCTTAGGTACATTATAATGTAGAAAATGTATCCCTTGATATATCATACAAACATTTTGTTACACAATTTTATCACTTCGCCCAACGAATCTAGGCATGTTATGATGAATGTGTCGGCTCTTGACCTCGAAAGAGACCAGAGTGAGGTCTACGATGGCACGAGCCTCAGGCGTGGATCCACTATAGTGGGCACTATGGGCATGCCCTAATTGACCGAGCGAATGAGCCAAGCGTCTCAGTTTCGAGATTGGCCAAAAAATGCTTTTGTTCGTCTGTCTGTTCTCGCCTATACAACGCATTTTTCAACCGATTTGACCAAAATTAGCACATGAGTGCCTAGATTTATTTAGGTAGGTACTTAAAAAAACTATTCAGGTAGGAAGGTACTTATTAGTAGATCATGAGCGAGTTCACCGACCGAGTTCCGACTCGCACTTGGCCGATTTTCGGGTGTGCCCACGACCTTTTTAGAGTGCTGGATCCACGCCTGCCGAGGCTACCCAGAAGGTACTAACTAAAAGGTATTAAGTAACTCCGCCAGTGGCATTTTCTTCTGAGCGCTTCCGTGCTTCGGAGGGCACGTTAAATTGTCGGTCCCGGCTTAAGTCGTTAAGCCATGACGGAGGCCTTAAGGCGGCCTAAAAACTCCGTCACCAGAGATGGCCACTGACTCATACGAACTTACTTTTTTTTAGTAACTCTCTCTCAAAGCCAACATTTTCCATACAAAATTGTGTTCTGCGCAGACAAACGACTAACTTCATCATCTCATCTTTTATCATCTTTTATTTATTTATTTTATTTCATACATAAATAATTCACTAGTACCGTTGAGCGCAATACATAATTATAAGATGACTTTTTGCCAAATTTCTGAAGGGGTTATTATTTTACCATTATACGTCAGCGAGATATGGTCAATGTCATTTTTTCTGCTCAAAAGTAACATGAGCTTACGCAATTTTAGGACAAAGTTCAGATGTGCCTTTTCTGTAATGTGTATTAACGACATCATCTCCCTGCCCTTTTCCCACATTATGTGGAGTCAGCACAACATGTGTTCTTCCATTCCCCTCTATCAGCCGTCATCTCAACACACACTCCTTTACTCATGTGTGTCACGCAATCCATCCATCATTTCTTTGGTCTACCTCTACTCGTAAATCTATCAACATACGTACCACAAATACATATTTGCAAAATCTTTTGATTAGTCTGTTTTGTATCCTACTTTGAGAAGGGTCATATCCACAAAATTAAATGATAGCTAATTGACTTATTGATTCTACGTTTCCTACTGCTCATTTTTGGAAATCTCACTGACTGAGCGTTGCTTAACTTTGACGATCTATCAAGAAAGACGCAAGCCCACGAGTGCTTGGGAAAGTCAGACTAAGGTCCCTTGTCGGTCGTTGTAGGAAGCATTTCTTCTAATTGGGTAAATGTGGGAGAGATCTCACCCTGGATGACTGCGACAGAGCTGACAGCCGATGGCCCATCTCCTAAACTGCCCCTTGTACCCTACTTGCACAAGAGACGATCTAAGCAATGCGTAACGCTGTGGTAGTGGCAACCTGCTCATTTGTGATAAGTGAGTGAACCAAAGTCAAAAATCAGTAGGATCGCTGGGATCACTTTGAATCGTCTTAAAACAAGGTGATTCTCCTGTTCCTTCGCGACCAATACCGTAACGCCAAACCTCGGACCAAGAATCACACTGATTATGGTCACAATTATGGTCAAAACACCAAGAATCACATGATAGTTGGTCCTAGCGCCAAACAGTCACCATACCGAACCATTGACAGGAAGAGAGAAGAATTACGAGCGCTTCAAGTATTAAGTTTCAAATTAATACCCACTTAAATGCAGACGACTGTACAGTAAAGTTATCTGTGATGTGCCGACCTTCGACCTGCGCATACGCATGTCGCAAACGTGTCACCTCCAGCCTATGTTGTTTACTAGTTTCCGCGGTTGCATACAGAAAGCTATTTAATGTCCTGGGTTTGAATTTTCGAATGAGGTCTAAAAATATGGGCAGTGGGAAGGTATATTACATACTCTGAAATGACGACCTCTGTGGTGTTGTGGACGAAGGCGAAGTGGAAAAGAATGCTGGTTCGATCCCCGCTGCGGGACCGGTTTGTATGATCTGCATATATTTGTTTTGGGTCTGGGTGTTTTCCATGTATAAACAAAACAAAAATATATAAATAATTCTTATATCAGTCATGTAGTAGCTACCTATAACAAGCTCTGCTTACTTTGAGGCTAGATGATGCTGTATGCAGTCCAGCATTATTCATTTATTAAATGGTGAATGATAACATCGTGAGGAAACCGGCATGGCATAGAACATATTAAAGAACGAAGCCTCTTTGAACAAGTGTACGAAAGGAGCCAATGTCTTATTGGCTCAAACGGACGCTGTAGTGCCTGGAACATTGTTTCAGATGGAGGCTTGTAGCAACCATCAGCCATTTTCCACAGGAGAGACAACGTCAATACGTGTGGAGCTGACTAAGCTGCGGGTTTCCTCACGATGTATGATTCGTTTTGAGTTCTTGTTGCGTACAGATTTTGAAATGCTAAATCTGTTGATGACTGGAGCTTGATGGATCACCTAAGTCCTAAAAGAATGCTAGGCCCCAAACCGCGTTTGTTGCCCTGATTCTTCACGGATGGTCGTGAAAGAACAGGAGTAAAATTAGTTCTAAGACTATTCTAAGTGATCCCAGCGGTCGTGCTGAATAAATGCTTTTTGACTTTGACTTTGGAATCTCTAGAATACATCCTACTAGGCCAACATAACTTAGAGTGTCCATGATCTAACAGACAAAGGTGCTACAAAATTTGGTGATGACGCACCTAGCTTTGATAGCACTTATGTCATCATTATGAGTCAAGTCTGCCTTTGTTTGCTCAATACTCTTTTAAATGTATGAGAATGTCTACCGGTCGTGAACCTGGTTAACTTTCTAGCTATTACCTATTCAATATACTTCGTTCAACGGATCTAGGTTTGGGGGTAGGTGGAATTCCCCCAATTTAGTCCAAGGGAGAGAGAGTTGCAGTGTAGGGGAGGTAGAGTTCCCCAGGTCGGCGCACGTTTTATTACAAAATTGTGTTCTGCTGCGCATACTAACAGCTAACTTCACTAATGTCTAGATCGGGCGTGTACTATTAATAATTATATTATATTGATAATTACCCTTACATTTTAATAGTTACGAATGGACAGAGTAAGAAATGAATACATAAGAGGAAGTGTGAAAGTGGCGCCAGTGAATGAAAAGATGAGGAGCAACAGGCTAGCATGGTATGGGCATGTAATGAGAAGGGAAGAATGTCATGTAACCAGAAGAGTACTTGTATAATAATATAAAAAAATTATGCTGGACATTTCACACAGCATCATCTAGCCCCAAACTAAGCAAAGCTTGTACTATGGGAACCAGATAACTGATATACCTACTACTTATATACTTTTTGTTTGTAAATACATACATATTATGCATAGAAACACCCAGACCCGAGATAAAATATTTGTAGATCATACAAACATTTATCCCGCCGCGGGGATCGAACCCGCAACCTTCTGCGTCCCAAACGGGCTTTCACCCACTGCGCCACAGAGGTCGTCAGATCAATGTTGATGGATTTACAAGTAGCCAAAGAAAAGATGGATGGATTGTGTGAAGGATGACATGAGTAAAAAAGGAGTGAGTGTTGAGATGACGGCTGATAGAGGAGAATGGAAGAAGAACACATGTTGTGCCGACCCCACATAAAAAAGGGCAGGGAGATGATGATGACGACGCCCTGCGGTTACATATGCCATTCGATAGGAGATCCTTAATCTAAGTGATAACTCCAGATTAGTCTTTCTTTGTGCAAAAACAAGACAAGTTAGTCAAGTAGTGTCTCTTCCAATCAAAGGATCGTAGGTTCGAATCCAGGCAGTTCAATAGTTTTTTTAACGAGAAAAAAATGCAAGTATTCGGAGGTGGGTGATGGGCTTGCAAATCACATATTGAAGAATATCTACCCGTCTTAGATATAAATAATGTGGTTATTATTTTTGTGTCCAAGTGACACTAAACATATTGATATGTCTATTTTTATTTATTGTTATCTGATAGATTACTTTTATAGTGAGTTTTTATTGTTTATCAACATCTTATGTCATAAATTTAATTTACAAGATACCGGTAGAGGCAAGATACCTATCTATATGAATTTTCATTAAATTAGTATATTTTGGAGAATATTAGATTATTGCTAATCAGTGTTGCGATCTGCAGTGGTCAACTTGGAAGTCGAATCGACTTCAAGCCCAAGTTGGTCGCTGCCCCCAAAATCTAGCCAAGTAGGGCTACATCGACCCATCCCGGAGCGGGTGTAACTGTGGAGCGTTCTCTCAAAGTATAGCACACCTACCTTAATGCCCACTTTGTCCAATCACCTGCACTCGAGAGGACTTATACAAGGACACGGATTTTTTTTTCTCTCTCTATATCTGCTATCGGCTCGTCAGCCATGATCAGATTTGTTCCGAGGGGTGGAGATTTAGGAGCAGCTCCATTGAGCTGCCCTAATAATTGTGGTTGAACTTTTCAGTTTCTTTGATCTAGGTTGAGTATGTCCCATCTCTTGAGGCGTTTTGTGCTTTGGTCATTCAGTAGGTTTTTAGCCAACATAAATATTTGCAGGTTTTACATTTATACCCGGGATCGAACCCACAACCTTCTGCGTCACAAGCGGGCTTTCACCCACTGCGCCACAGAGGTCATCGTAAATACTTAAGTAGATTAGTTCCTGTAATTAATTATATTACTGTGAATTTAATTTATACAAATCTGACATTGTTAAAACTACCTTTCCCACCATAGTCATCAATTCTTTTGTAAAAAAATATGAAAATTAAAAAAATTAAGCTAGGGCCTTGACCTGACCAGCCAGTGAAATAAACTTGTAAGAATTAGAAATAATAATTTACTTATGAACAATAAACACACTAACTTTTGAGGCATGGTCAATTGAAAGTTGGCTCCTTGTAGGGTCAGAAAACGGTCGGAAGGTTACCTGAAGGATTTATTTCGAAGATAAATAGCCTAACTGAGCACCTACGCTATTCCTTCGATAAATATCTGCCATTTTCGTAATACCTAGAAGATACACTTTACAAGGGCTTTGTTCGCTAAGAGGTAAAACTCATGTAAGTTGGTTGCCTCGAATGATAAAAACGTATGTTACAAGGTAAATGCATGTATTATAGACACCTGCGTGTTATCCTAACCTTCACTTAGGCAATTTTGTTTTGATACACAAATTGGAGATAAAATTGTGACTATGAGTATTACGTTTGGAATAGTCTAGTCTTCGCAAGGAGATAGTCTTTGTTTTGTTGCATGAAATTCAGATTTGGAAATAGTTTTTTTTAATTTACGCACGAAATATGGCAAAGGCACTTACCTCGAAAAGTTTGAGCAGTATGTTGACATACAGCTTCCGGACACCCAACGATTTGCCGATAGAGGCAAGGAATATTACGCACAGAATTAACAGGAGAAACGGCGTGTATAATATTGAAACTGCTACCGACACAAACGACATCACTAACGCCATTTTGACGACTGATTGAATTTTTTTGATAGATTGTCAATGAATCAGCCGGTTGGATTCATTCGTAGATCAGCTGTCATGTCATGATGTCATAATGTCAAACGTACATTGCCATACCTAAATACTACTTGTTAATAAATTACTTATTTTTTGGTTTGTTTTTGTTGAATTTGAGAAGTTTTGTTTTCCATATATGACGTAAAAAAAGCACGAATAAAATTCATCTTTTTGACATGGAAAACATGTGTCTTAAATAGGTGAACCATACAGTGAAACAAAAGAATAAAACGCTCTAGAACTACGAAGTAGCAACACTCTAGTTCTCAGCTGCTCAGCTTTCCTAGCATGAAATTCTAGGCAAATACGCAATTTATCATTTTATCATCATCATCATCCACAGCCTGATATCACCCACTGCTTTAAAGTCAGTTATTTATTTAAAACTTAGGCTAACATTACAGTTATTCTACTATATAAGGCGTTATCTAAGGCGTGCTGGGTAAAGGCCTCCGCTAGGAGTAATAGTGTTCTGTGGCCTCCCTAACCTTGTGCCATCCATTACATTCCTGCACTAATCGCTAATGAACATGAAAAATATATTAAAGGCATTTCTTCTTACCTTTCATCCATTTCTAATATTCGTAGACATGATCTTTTATAAGTAACTAGCAAACCCAGTGAACTCCGTTTCGCCACCAGATACCACCAGATTTTTCCTGAATTTTCTTTGCTATAAACCTCACGGAGCCCGAGACCTTTCCAACGAATGCAAAACCGTGGAAATCGGTTCGTGCGTTCTGGAGTTATAGCGTCAGGAAGGAAAACCCGACTTATTTTTATATACTTAGTAGAAGAAAGATTAGATCATTGTTTTCAGTCAGCAAAAACTTCAGCCACGTTTTAAGTGCGCTGAGCTCAGACAAATAAGGCGCTGAGTTAATAGTTGAGAAAGATAGATAGATAGATAGATAGAAAATACTTTATTGTACACCACATGGACATTACAAAAGAAAGAAAGATGAAAGAAAGAAGAAAGAAGGATGAAAAAGGTAGAAAAAGCTTAGATCATAGTAGCCTACCTACATAGTGATCTAAGCTTCTGAAAAAGGAAGGAAATGTGGTGGTGCTGGTGATAAAAAAACCTAATTCATGCTATGGCGGGATTTCCTCGAGCGAGCGAGACGAGACTACTGTCTGCTGTCAACTGTGTGTGTGATCTCCCTCACTCCATTCCTATTCCAAAACGAAAAAAGAATCTTCGCGATTTTAATAATCCTCTTCGGAGTTTTTAGGTGCCAGATAAATTAAATAAAATGTCTGAACTTCCTTACGGACCTCCAGTCAGGGTATCGCCTTTGATCAGGGTAAGAAATCTTAAAATTATTGATTGAACTAACCCATTATGTAATACGTGTTTTGAATGTTATTTTCTATCCCATCACCTATTCCACATAAGCTACTCTTTCTTTAAATCACGAGTCATTTTCATTTTTTTTTATTAAGTCTAGGGTTTTTGATTTTACAGTGTTCTAATTTTTCAGAGTTCGAATTTTTCGGTCATAACCTCTTTCCAATTCATTCTTTTTTTTAAATAATTTTACCTTCATTTCACAAAATCATAAAACAGCAATGCCTTTAAAACTTTTCTCTATCAAAATGTTTACTTACAGTTTCATGTAATAGGTTTTATCAAGGATTTTTGTTTGTTTCATATCATATTTTATTAGGTATTTTTTTTTAACTACAAAGTACAAGTAGACTGTCAAATTACAGCTTTTACTGTTTGTTTTCGTATCTACCCATCTCGGTGCCGGACGTCCAACGTTTCGATAGCCTTCTCTTGGCCACCACTCGGTTAGGGCCCTACTCAAACGGTCATCACCTCTCCTCGCAATAATAATACCTAAAGAATATGTAACATTAATTTCAGTTTGGTCGCTGGTCATTCCTCACTGTAGGCATTGCTTACGGAGCGTTCCACCAAAACCGGCTCAGCAAGAAGGAGACTAAACTCCGTGAGATCGAGGCCAAGGAGAAGATCGTGAAGGATGCCAAACTGAAGGAGGAGAAGACGCGGGCTGCTGCAGGTAGATCACCTTAACTGTTTCACTACGGCCGTTATTAATAAACATGGTGTAATGTTACGCTGGGTGTAACTTAGGAGTAACCTTACAATTTTTGTAGATGAAATGTGACAAAGTTATTTCTGGGAATAAACCAAGAATAGCCATACATTTTGACAGTTTACACTCAGGAATAACTTTATACCAGGTTTATAAAGAGCATCAGGAAACCTATGGGACTGTAGTGCCTAGGACAAAGTTTATTTATTGGTTGCAATTGGCGGTCTTATCGCTAGATCGCGATTTCTTCCAGACAATTATACTAAACTAAGCTGTATTACCGTCTGCCCCCACACGGCAGACGGTAATATTAGTGACCTAGGATAGCATAGGCCATTAAAAATGGTGTTTCCACGGTAGCTGTTTTGTGGAATTTTTTCATAAAATTATAAATTAATAATATTTTTATTTATTTCAGCTGAAATCAAAGCACTAGAAGAGATGGTGGCGCCGAAGAAGTGATTATTCAATGAAGATTAGTTAATAAGTAAATAGTGAAGGATCATGCGATATTTCCATCAGTTACTGTAATTATTTATGAAATATAGGAAGTTGTCCTGATATTCTGTTTTATTAAATAGCCTATACAGGGTTATTTGTAAAACACCGGTAACCTCCTAGGACTGTATTACTATCATCATAAACAATAACTATTGTCCTATGACTTTTTACAAAACAATACATTTACCAAAAGCAAACATTTAAAGATTTCGTTATCCTATCCAAAACATTGTCCTATCGAACACATTTCAACCCCCGCACTAACCCCGCTCCCCTCGCTTTGTCTATCGCTTTCTTTTGTTTCGCATAGACTTCGTAACATTTTGAGCGTTCAATTTAAATATTTATATTTTTGTATAAAAATCTGATGAAATAAAATAATAATGATACATTTTTAAAAGTCATAAAACAAAAGTTGTTCCATAAGATTTTTTTTTTTTTTTTTTTTCCCCCTACTCTGCTATCGGCTCGTTAGCCATGATCAGATTTGTTCCGGTGGGACGAGATTTAGGAGCAGCTCCATTGAGCAGCCCTAATAATTGTGGTTGAACTTTTCAGTTTCTTTGGTCTAGGTTCCATAAGATGATAGTAACAGTCCTGAGAGGTTACCGGTATTTTACAAATAACCCTGTATACATTATTTATCTGATAAAATAATCTAAATATTATGTCTATGTAAACTTACATGATAAATATCACGTTAGTTTACAGAGTGCCATGCCTACTGGAGAGTAAAACGAGTGAACTCTGTCTGACATAACACCCACAAACAATTTGCTCATACCTAGCACCTCATAGTTGAAAAACTGATCGCAAATAAAACTTGGAAAAAAAAAGTTTACATAGAAATAAGGTTAAAACAAACAAGATCTTTAAAGGTAACCTACCTTTAAAGATCTCATAGTTTTAAGACTTTTTTCTTTTAAATTTATAACAAAATACTGGGCATATCAACCCAGTATTTTTATTTTTTGCGATGTCCTTCCAGGACTCATGTTGGGGTCGGTTCATATCTAACGGAAGATCCGTCGCGTATTATCGGTCGCGGAACGCCAGAACTGACAAATGAATAGAAAAACACTCAACCGTTCACACTCGACGCACTAACGGATCATCCGTCGAGTGTGAACGGTCGAGTGTTTTTCTATACATTTGTCAGTTCTGGCGTTTCGCGACCGATATTCCGTTAGATATGAACCGACCCTTATAACTACATGTACAATATTATGTACAAACACAACATGAATGCAAATAAACACTTTGAATTTGAACAAACTTACCTCTACGTAGATTAAGAATGTATTAAATCTTGAAAAATACTGTTATTTTTCAAACTCCTGAACCGATTTTCATGATTCAAACTAAGAAAACTTGATAAAGTAACACGTACTTTATCAAGTTTTATTAATGCCGCCAGTATTTTGGGCATTCTTCCGACTGGCAGTGACCTGGATCAGTTGAGCTATCTATAGATCGTTTTTACGATCCTTAGATAACTTGAATGATTCTATTGTAATTTTATGTAATGTACACAGTACATAAATGATAAAAGGAAACTAACAGGCATGTCAAACTTAGCTACCCTCTATTGCGTCGGGGATTAAAAAACGACAACACAAGCCTAAGTTTTGGGTAAGATTGAATAAAATACTCATGGGTTTTTAGTTATTTTATTAGAGCATGCTTGCTTGTTATATTTACAATACTGTAGATATTTGTGCTATATAAAATAGCTATAATTAATAACGAAAAGGGCAAATCATTAGTTCAGTAAATTTTTTTTTTGACAAATAAAACTTAAAAAAACCTTAATTAAACATTCAGTATCATACGTCCATGAATACATAGTTACATAGGTACCTACTTAATTTGTCAATTTCAAGTTACTTTTTATTGTGGAAAATTGTTGTTTAAGTAAAAAAAAAACATCAATTGTTCATGAAATTTTGTCACTGACTGTCCCGCTTAAGGAGATATTTTTTTTATTATCGTAAGTACCTAGTTACCTAACTAGTTACGTACCTACCTCTCTATCTCCTTTTAAAAATTTTATTTTATTTATTTAGGGCATTCAACAAAGAAATCACATATAATGCTTATAACTAAGGTAGTGTCTTAGAACAAACTGTTTCTTTAATTAAAGGACACCACAGCATGCATAAAATGGACCCTTCTGCAGGTAAGATACCTCAATAGTTATGCATTTGATTTATTATCCCAAAAACAGTAAGTAGGTAGGTACCTACCTAATTTGTTAGAATAGATATTTATTTTCTTCACAATACAAATATAGGAACGAATCAGTAATAAAAGTACTCAAATTGTCCAATTACCTTTAGTGTAATTAAAACTATAAGTTTACAGCAAATAATATTATATTGTAAAAAGTTACAAAATTTAAAATATTTAGGCGCGCAGTCATAGGTTATTCATAGCCTTTATTTTTAATGCGACTAGAATTATTTGCACAAAAATCGACTTAGGCATTTGGAAAGCTTTAACACAAAGTAGCGTAGACTAGAAATTAAAAAGTTTAGGCAGGAAAAATAATCTAGAATCATTCTAAATTTAAAAAAATGGCGGATAGGAAACCTTTTTTACGATTTCAATACAAAATGCAAAACTAACTTAGGACCTTGTTAAGACTTTTCATTTCCGGTCGGCCCGCGGCCGACGGAAATGAAACGACGGTAAAGAACACGTCGCGCGGTCACTTGGCGGGGGCGGAGGTAACACGAAATACCTAAAGTTCCCGACTATCCTCGCCTTAATGAAATACCAAGTGTGGATTAGCACTATAAAATTACAAATTATAAAATGCAAAACATTCGTTGGTTTGTGTGATTAGGATTCTTTATCAAAACCGGCTTAGTGAATTGAGAGTAACTAGGACGGACGATACAAATGCTTCTATTAGATTTGTGCCTGGTTGTGCTAGAATAATTTAAATGCAGAAGTAATACAGGAAATAGGAATGAATCAAATAGTGACAGATGTGCAACATGATACAAGTGCCATCTCTGAGCCGGTGAGAGGCGCTGCTAGCTATCGCATTTGGTGTTGGTAGAAAATTCGTTAGTTCCTCTTTTGGCCACCGGTCCAGATTAGAGGTACGCGTCTTACTAAAGTGTAGACTAAATTATTTTGTCTACCTACTCAGGTACTTCGGACTTGGATGAGTTACAAGTTCGTATGATTTTGTTTCGACCTCTGGTGGCGAAGCATTTAGGTAAATAAATGAATGCCGCCTTTTGTACCCAAAACCTGACCATCATTTTAACTACATATGCTTTTTATATTTAGTTTAAGTTTAAGGTTCAAGCCACATTGAATTGGCAAGCGACGCGTCAATTCGTTTTATTTATTTATGTAAAGGAAAACGAACAGCTACAATAGTTATAGTGCACAGTAGTAAGTATCTGGGGCACTGGGTGACTGAGCCTTTGTGATGGTGAGGACATTGAGAGGGAACGAAGGGCAGCACATATATTTCGTGGCTGTTCTTGCCAATTCAATGTGCATTGAGCCTAACTTATATTTTATTGTTTGTGTGATAATTTGATATGATTACAACGACTGACATACAAAAGTTGTAGCAAAACTCTAAACTACGTGTTAGCTGAGAGCGGCTAAGAATGCGATGAGAGCGAGTAACGGAACGTGATAGCGCGCGGTAACGTGACAGCGCGCGTGCGGCGCTCCGTTACACGCGTCCGCGTCGCTGCAGCTCTGCAGGCAACCGTGCACGTATCTGGATACGAAACAAAGAAAGAAAGAAATATTATTTATTTGCCACCAGAAAAATACACAATACTTAATACAAATATAAATAACAATTTAGGGTAAATATAAACAAATCATTAATTATGAAACATTTAAATAGAATATAAGCTGTGTCTGCGAATTCGTTCGTGTGGATAAAGATAAATTTATAACATTGTTGTCAAGTTCAAGTTGTCATTGTCAGGTTACATTTGCATGCAAGATCAAAAGTTTCATGCTTTACCGAAACTTATCGGTGTGCAAATTAGTTTAATTTAAAATTAAAATTTGTCATCTAAAAATTAAAATAATAACTAAGTATAATAAAAAATTAAATAAAATGTCACAATTTGTCCGCCAAAAAATCATCAATGTCTATCTTAGTCAATGTCTATCTGTAGCATTTAGTGGACGGAGTAGATACTCCTTAGTTAGGATGCGGGTTTCCACGCGTTCAAAATCTGTTCAGACAAATATGAGATGTCCGGAAAATTAGACGTCACAATCGAAATTTTTGATAAGCTCATATTTATCAGTTAAAATTTCGATTGTGACGACTAGGGTTCCGTGGCCGAGCGGTAAGGCACTCCGGCTTTAGGAGAATCGTCTGATCGTGGTGGGTTCGAATCCCAAAATCGAAAATTTTGATGACTTCATTTTTCCATTACAAAATTTATATAGGCTATTCATATAATCAGGGTATTTTGATAGATTTCTGGCGTATCGGCCGCTATACAGTTAAACATACTCACCTGTCATTGTAATAGAACCGTCCACAGTGTGACATCCGTATGATCTCTGTGTCGGTGGTGGCGGTGCCCGAGTCCAAGCCACAACCACGGACCGTCAGAGACTCGCCTGTGTCGTCTGTATGAAGTGAGCTCGTATGAGTCAGTGGCCAACTCTGGTGACGGAGTTTTTAGGCCGCCTTAAGGCCTCCGTCATGGCTTAACGACTTAAATAGCCGGGACCGACGATTTAACGTGCCCTCCGAAGCACGAAAGCGCTCAGATGAAAATGCCACTGGCGGTCACCCATCCACTTACAGACCGTTTCGAACGTTGCTTAACTTCGACGATCTATCAAGAACGACTGAGCAAGCACGACCACGAGCGCTTCGTCTGTAAGTGAGTTCGTATGAGTAAGTGGCCAACTGTGACGGAGTTTTTGTGAGACTTTCATGGATTAATGACTTGTGGGACAAATTAACGTGGCACGGATGCGCAGGTGATAATGCGGTCATCCTAACCTACTGACCGGTCAAAATGTTGTTTAACTTCGATGATCTACCAAGAACGACTAAGCAAGGTAGGTTTAAGGTACTACACGAGCGTTTTGGACCAAGACGCTTAGGGGTCATAAAATATTATAAATAAATAAATTGCTGTTCGTTAATCTGCTTAAAACTCGAGAACGGCTGAACCGATTTGATTAATTTTGGTCTTGAAATATTCATGAAAGTCCAGGGAAGGTTTAAACGTTGAGAAACATAAATAATAATTAATAGAAAATAATAAAAACGATAATTTAGTTTTCCAGTACAAAATGTTCCTGGCTATGAAATGAGGTCCGATCACTTTGGTCTGTTCCTAGCTGTGAAGTGAACTCCAATCTCTATAGCCAAACAACGTTTTGCGGGTCAGCTAGTATTAAATATAATCTTCCCCTTATTCCGATAAGTTTTCAATATCCTCAATATCTCTGCAATCTGGAGGCTGTTCTTGGATGCAGTTTAGATCATACAAACATTTGTCCTGCGGCAGGAATCGAACCCACCTGCAGGTGGACCTTCGCCCATTGCACTAGCGGTCATACCATCAATCGTAAGATGATAAGATCATTATGGATGGTCTTCGATCAACAATTATGGCGGTCATAGCGTAGGCACTTTTAGGTTTTTTCATAATATACAGGGTGTAAAAAGACGTCTACCGAAGCATCCCAACACACAACCAAATCCAAAAGGATTTTCCGAAAAACGCATTATATCCGGAGAAAACAGCGTTTGAAGAGTGCTGTTTGCGTATGTTCTGGACGCGTTGTTTTGCGTAGATTGCTGGATTTTGAGTTTTAAATGTTTTTTTCTTTTATAAATGAAATTATTAGGTAGGTGTAGTCTTATTATGTTGTAATAGTAGTAAATAACCGAAAATAAAATAAAATGACTGAGCTAAGTAAAAAAACAAATTCGCGTTTTATTTCGCTAATTATGTTTAGAATCATGGTCTGATTGCAACCCCTCAGTTTTTGGTAGTTGCCTTTTTACACCCTGTATAATAATGAGGTCAAGAAGTCTGCCCTAGAGAGAACTATGTAGAACTGGATGCATCAGTTAATATGTACCTGCACTTCAAAATAATGTGTACCTAGGTAACAAGCTCTAAGGGTAAACCCTCAGAAGAAAGTTCCTTACCATATACACCAGCTATCTTAATACAAGAGGTAGCGGGAAACAGCCCATCCCTCCCCTTCCTGCCCCCCATACAAGGAGTCTCCAGCATGCCCAGCGAGTGGTTGTTGTGGAAGGGGTCGTCACACGCCGGGAACTTGCCGTTCATGGACACACATTTGAAGCAATCGATTGCGGACGCTGGGAAATTATCATGACTTTGAAGCTAGATTCATAAAGAATAGAATAAATAAATAAATAATGCTGGACATTTCACACAGCATCATCTAGCCCCAAACTAAGCAAAATGTATTTCCTTCACAATAAAAAATACAGCTTTAGAATTAGGTAAGTATAACAAATCAAATCGACCTCTGTAGCGCAGTGGGCGAAGGCCCGCCTGCGACGCAAAAGGTTGCGGGTTCGATCCCCGTGGCGGGACCAATGTTTGTATGATCTACAAATATTTGTCTCGGGTCTGGGTGTTTCTATGTATAATATGTATGTATTTACAAACGAAAAGTATATAAGTAGTATATCAGTCATCTTAGTACCCATAACACAAGCTCTGCTTACTTTGGGGCTAGATGATGCTGTGTGTAAAGTCCAGCATTAAAAAAAAAAAAAAAAAAAAAAACATTTAATGCGAAATATGGTCAAAAAGTTCTTAAATAATTATATAAACAGTGTCACATATTCACCAAAAAACATTGGCATGCAAAAATTAAATTACACAAAAAATAAACGGATGTCAACAAAAACAATACACAAAATGACATTGGCAGAATTATACTTAATTGTGTAGAAAGCCATTAAATAAAAGAAGAAGAAGAAGAATGTCATAGTTATATAAATATATCTCCATAGTACCTAATTAATGTTCAAGAGCTCATTCACATTATAAAAAGCTTTTTCAATGAGCCATAATTTTAACTTTTTTTTAAATAGTCTTAAAGGTAAGTTTTTGATGTCATTAGGTTAAACCAACTCAAAGATGACAATTAAGTACTTGCCTAGTCTTATTTTTAGTTTAACTTTAGAATTGTTTATTTTTTGTTTTTATTTTAATTAACCTTTAACTTATATTAGCTTTTTAGCTGTTGTCAGTTCCTAATACTTATTGTAAATGTTGTGCATGCCTGTAATGGGTGTACATTCTATAGAGTGACTGATTTAAAATGTTTCTACAAAATGTGTATTATGTATGCTGTTGGTGTTGCCTAATAAATAAATAAATAAATTAGGGATTTACACAACAATTAACAACAAGAAACAATTAACAAACAATAAAGCTACCCCTCAGCATTTGCTTCAACAGCATACGTCTGGTTGGTGCTAGTTTTCAGTAGCGCCTGAGTAGGTACCGTGGCGCAGCACTTGCTGCGACCGGCCCCTTGATTACGGATCTCGCGACATGCTAATCTCGCAGTCACTGCTCGACGACCCACTTTCGACGACCTCTGTAGCGCAGTGGGCGAAGGCCTGCCTGCGACGCAAAAGGTTGCGGGTTCGATCCCCGCGGCGGGACCAATGTTTGTATGATCTACAAATATTTGTCTCGGGTCTGGGTGTTTCTATGTATAATATGTATGTATTTACAAACAAAAAAGTATATAAGTAGTATATCAGTCATCTTAGTACCCATAACACAAGCTCTGCTTACTTTGGGGCTAGATGATGCTGCGTGAAAAGTCCAGCATTATTTATTTATTTATTTATTTACTGCTGTCAAACTTGTGTTAAACGGACGTAGTTATGCGTAAAGAAACCAATCCACACTCATATCGAAATTGAGTTAAATACAATTCAGACTCGACATGAGTGTGGATTGCTTCCTTTACGCTAATCTACGTCCATTTAACACAAGTTTGACAGCAGTAATTGCGAGATTACGCCTGTCGCGAGATCCGTAATCAAGGGGCCGCGCGCGTTAAGTAGGTATTGTAGAAACGAAGAAACCCATAATACCTACGCAATAAAAGACTTTGATTTGATTTGAAGGAATCTATGACCAAGAGACAAAAAAATCAAAGGGACTTCACGAAACCTTTCCGTTGACCGTATTTTATTAGTTGACTTACCTGAATCTATCCATAAAATTAGCACGAAGCTTGCCGCTAGGACAGTCTGTGTGCGTTTTTGTAAAATGACATCCATATTTCCTGTAAAAAACCTGTAAAAAATAAGAATAAAAGATAGTTTGAGATATTCTATGGCATGAATATCACAAGTAGGACTTCACTGAATATCGCTGTAATATTCGGGACTCATTCAAATGCAATGCTGTTTTGATTCACACTTATTCAGGAACACTATAACTATTTAAATTGTTCTTAACTTAACCGACTCTTCGAATTCCCGCCAAAAAGCCAAACACCGCCTGCAATCGTTGTGTCAATTTAACGCCATCTATCGGAGAGTAGTTAGAGACGATTTCTGCACAAATGTTTTGTTTGAAATGTCTGAATTCAAACTTTTCTGCTACATAACTAACGCCATCTATTGCCTAATAGTTGGAACAATATGTTAAACCGGAAATAAGAGAAAGTGTTTCCACGAAAATAAAAATAACTGCACAATTATTAAAAATCGTCTGGTTTCCGTTTCCTGATAAAATTGCACAGCGCTTAGTACGAGTTTTTTTAATTAAGTTCTCGATTAATTGGATAATCAACTTACCTAGATCAAAATCGAGCCCTCACCCGTGAGTCTAAACAAAACTATGTGCTCCTATAGCCGTTTAGTTTTCCCCGCTGAGCGCCCGGTTGAGAGGATTTCCGCCTTGAATTTACGTTTGACGATCATCTCATCTCATCCATTTATTTATTCATTTTGCACAAATAAAATTTATGCAAGAGATGTAAAGGCGAGCTTAACGCTAAAAAGAGTTCTCTTCCAGCAAACTCTAATGGGACCGAGAGTGGGGTTTTAACAATTAGTACCTACTTAATGCAAAAAAGATAAATCGGTAACCTACTCACATAATGATATTAAAATAGGTACCTATAATTTTATTACACTTCAACTACTATAATAAAATAAAAAATACTACATACAGAGGGCCTGACTCTGACGGCAGACCCCCGTCTAGTGCTGAACCTCGGCCTTTGGCGATCCACCTTCGGTGGCGAGGCAAGTTGGCGACAGGGTCTTCTTTGAATCGTCGACTACTATTTAACAAGACGTCAACCAAGGAGGGTTGACGTCAGGCAGGCGGCCGGTCGTAAAACAATAGCCAATAACTTCGTACAACATGGTTTTGGACTACATACAGAGGGCATGTCCAAATTTGGACGTGTCTCTGACTACCCTCTGTGTCTTGCGATACATACAGGTGTTAAATTCTATTTTTTTCACCGATACGTTCGAATTAGTGTTATCCTGTATTCAAATTGAATTTAAATGTAGGTGAAATTCCTAACACGGTAAAACACGTGCGTGATCTATCTAAATAGGTAGCACCAAATATCTAAAAATACGGTGAGTTTATGCTAACCGATTTGCTAACTACGAAATATTTTGATCAAGTTTTATCTAGCTAGGTAGGTTTAACTAAACGCATGGCCACCTGTATTTTTTACATCAATGCAAGCAAGTACCTAGATATGTATCTAGTTAGTTACCAAGATATCTACATCGATAAATTATTCGCGGAAATTAACACATATGCATCAATCAAATCAGTGTATTTCGGGCGCAATGATTGATGGTAGGTACCAAACAGTAATAAAACATTACGACTTACCTAAACTATGATTTCAGGTGAGCTCAGTCAAAATCGATACTTCCGCATTTCAAACTAGGCCAACAATGTAAAATCGATGCTGCAAATTACTGTAAACCTCACTATTAGCTGTCAGCAATATTTTTTAAAAAGAAAAAAGGTTTCGGCGTGAGTTTCGTTTCCGTGGAAATATCGACTGAAAGCTCGTGAAAAAGCGTCGGGGTAGTGTTGCCAGCTTCTAGGAAAGCTTAGTGCTACCAATTTAGAAGTTTTACCGTGGATATATTTCCTGATGCCAAAGAGATATTTCTATTTCTAACAGGTCATAACTGTATCTTGGATGGAAGATTATCCAATATCATACAACATTATAGTCCACACACTACGATTCTGTGTTGTGAACATTTAAACTTACTTTGACAAGCCTCAATTCTCTTTGACTGGCTTGACTTTTAGTTTTAAGATGGATCACCTAAAAGAATGCTAGGCCCCAAACCGTGTTTGTTGCCCTGATTCTTCACGGTATTGGTCGCGTAAGAACAGGAGTAAAATTAGTTCTTAGACTATTCTAAGTGATCCCAGCGGTCCTACTGAATAAAATACTTTTTGACTTTGACTTTGTGAGTAAATGAAGCTTTATTTATCTATTCTCTCTCAATTCAAACCTTATTCTTATAGCTATAGCACAGCTGTAGTATAGCTATAGGTATCTATACCTATCTACAAAAAAAAAAAAACGTATTTTCTATAGACATTTTATTATTTCTCTTAGGCTGCAATTTTTTAAACATTATACTGGCTACACTCAAATCTACATACATTAATAATCAGTTTAGTATCTTTAAGCTGCACCATTTTGAATGGCTCGTAAACTTTTATTATAGTATCACATTTTAAATTATCTGAGACATAACAACTGTTTATTAAAATTAAATAATCTTCTTCATCTAAATCGACAGCGTCCAGTAGAAAGCAGCCATATTGGAAATGGACTTTTTGAATTCGGAACACGCTGTATTCTCCTTTGGGTATGATGAAATTCGAATTTGCTGCTAAAAATCTCTCATGATGCCACAGAGATAAGCAAGAATTTTGCCTTCTCATAATATTGTTTAGTCGGTATGCTAATCCATTCTTTTTGTAGCGTTTCTTACTGTTAAAAGTGTAATAGTTTTCAGAGCTTTCATTGGATAGATTTTCTTGCTTTACAGTGGAATTAGTGTTATTTGATGCTGTGCGCGTTTTACAACTCAGTATATCAACTTCATCACTCTTGCATTTCTGTGTATGTATCTCACTGATGGAATCACTAATCTGGCTGGAACTTTCTGAACTAAAGTGGTTATCGAAGAATGATTTAACTTTGTTTACTAATTCTAACTTTGCTTGTGATGTTTCTTCTTTTACTATGACTGTAGGATCAAGGATTACGTTTCGGCACGTCAGCTCTTCGATATCACAGCTATTCACTTCAGTTTTTACATCTTGAACTTCACATTTTTTGTCAAACAATTTCTTTTTTATTTTCCCAGTAGTTTTAGGCGAGTTGATCTTCGGGGTTAGAATAGGACTCTTCAGGATTCTTGAAGGTAGAACGGGGGAGGTAGGCGCTAAAATCGGTGACAGATGAAAACTTTTTTGATGTTTTCTACTTACTAATATCGGTGATGTTTTTCCATTCTGTGCCTCTTTACTACATTTGGATGTATCAATGACTGAGATACTCAGGTTGGAAAGGTTGTTTGGTACATTTTTCTTTCGTTTTCTCTTTAATTTACGAGTCTTGTTGGTTACGTTAGTCAATTTATCATTTGCAGGTATATCTTCGTATTCACTGGAATCACTCGGCGACCAGATGATTTCTTCAGTGTGTTCTTGGGAATTGAGCAAATGGAATTTACTCTGGAATAAATTATCTTTTTGATTTTGCATTTCTAGTTTAGCTATTTGTAATATTTGTAAACACACACACACACACTTGAGACACACACTACTCAAAAACTGATTGACACTATGACAGTGACAGACTTCTATTTATAGACATTGCTGACAGTTTATCGTACACAACATGTAACTTGTGAAAATAAAAAAATTGTTAAGTTTAAAGCTCGGACGAATCTGTACATAAAATGCGCTTCTTCAGGCTAGACGGGACTTGTACGTCCTTTTTTTGCCGACCTTTATTTTGATGAATGGGTTTCCTTAATTTACTGTTGTTATGTTGGTAAGATACAAAAACAACGCTGTTTTCCAAGATGTTGGCTGAATTGCCATAGCCGCCATGTTATTTTGCTAACTTCATGCCGGTGTGCTCTCAAAACAAATACGTGCGTCTTCACATACGTTGTTTATAAATTTATCTTCCCAAAATTCTAGATAACTAAATCATCCACCTTCCTATTTCGCTCGAATCAAACGCTATTATCAAAAGTAATTGGATCGAGCCAAATTTGAGGTTTTTTTGGTTAGCCGGCTGGTCCCTCGTTGCCGCAATGGAAGTCGAACGCCTCGCTTCCGATTCGGAAAACGTGGTGCTGGACACCGACATAACCGACGCTGAAGTTGAGAAGCCAGCAGCGGAGGAAGGCGCCGGGGATGCGGCTGCCGCGTCCTCGGCCCATCTACGCCGCAAGAACAAGAAATACGCGCGCACTAACAGCAAAGATGGCGTGAGCTCAGCGGTCACCCCGCTACCTAAATACAGGAGCTGGAAGAACAGCCGAAGACCACGCAATGGGCACGGCAGAGGTCTTCCCAAGAAAGGTAATTTCTTATCAGAGCCACACCCATAAAGGACCATACCGGGGAAAGTTCTAGAAGCGTTCTAGTGTGAATAGAGCAGCATTTACGTAATCTTTGTTTACTACGCAGCGGGTTATCGTATTTTTTTTTTATTTTGAGCACGTAGGCACTTTGTAATCAATACACTACTTTGAGACTAAAAAGGATGAATACAAAAAGCGTTGGTTGTCTCGTCGTTATTTACGACGCCTAATGCATAATGTTATCATAATAGAGGTCAATCAATATTAGCTAGTTGAATGACTCGTTACACAATTTGCTTGTAAACAACTTTCATAAATCAAGGCTATTTTTGCCGTGTCGTTTTGATTGGCCGCAGAGGCGACCGCGACTCATGGCGGGAAAATCAATAGGTTTGGCCTATTTTGTTTGCAAACCTCCTTTGTTGTGTTTGCGAATTGTGTAGGTCAAGGTCATGCGTAACCTCTACGTGGATTGGGGTTGCCAACTGGGATTTCTTCCCATTTTAAATTCCATGTTTTCAACAAGACTAAAAATTATTTTAGACTGTTTTTTAGATATCTTCAAAATATTTACATTTAGACAAATATGTAATGTAAGCTGACAGTAATTTGGAAGTTTTGGAACATAGAGGTACAGCAAGGTTCCTATTAGCTTCCAATATGAGGTTATTTAGATTAGAAATAAATATTTTCATATTTTGTTATTGTTTACTTACAATGTTTATTTCTATAAAAGAGCTTATTAACTGTATACTTGCCAGATAAAATATAAAACTGTTAAAAATTGGGAGAATGGTAGAGGAGCCACTCACAAGCAATTAATCTCTTTGCCATCCATTTCCGAACTGAGGCATCCTCCAATATGAGGTTATTTAGATTAGAAATAAATATTTTCATATTTTGTTATTGTTTACTTACAATGTTTATTTCTATAAAAGAGCTTATTAACTGTATACTTGCCAGATAAAATATAAAACTGTTAAAAATTGGGAGAATGGTAGAGGAGCCACTCACAAGCAATTAATCTCTTTGCCATCCATTTCCGAACTGAGGCATCCTCTATAGGTACTCACTACTCACCCTACTAAGGAGTCGAATGCCGTGCTCAGCGTGCTGAGTGTACTCCACTTAATGCTCAACGCAACACCGAGCGCGCTATGTGTACTTGCCCTTAAAGCTCATACAAAAATTACTTTACTTATTCCCAGAAAATTATAAATATGGATTGCTTATGACATAATTCCTCAGGAGGAGCAGGCGGCAAAGGTGTCTGGGGCCTGCCGGGCTCCGAGATGCTGGAGGAGTATGAGGAGGATGCCAACGATCCCAACTACGACTCGGAGGCCATCATCAACGGAGACGTTGAGTTTGTCGTCGTGGAGGCCGAGCCTGATGAGATTGTGGTAAGTGTACGATGAATAATTAGTTAAGATTGTAAATCTGAAAATTGAGTACAGTCATCCCTTAAATGCGTAGGGTTATTTATAAAAGACGCACTAAAATCCATCGTATGGTAACTTTGTATGATTATTTTGTTAATATGCCAATTCAATAATCGCCCCAAACATAAGGGTAACTTAATTCTGGCATTAAATCTTATGTAATAAAAGAAAATACAAAATACTCTTGAATTATTAACATTCAATACTTGCTAAATCAAAGGATGAATTAATGTATTAATATGTACATAATGCCACAGATAATGCTTAAAATATCACTCAATTGTGGTTGCCATAACACATGCTCTTACTTTTGGAGTTGGTCTTATAAGTGAAATATTCAGCATATTTTTGACAATAATTGAAATTATATTTTCTTTATTAATAGGAGGCGATCTCCTAGCAACATCTTACCGCGCCCTATACAGTTTATCGTGTTTTTCTAGGTAAAATTACAGTTGGTTTTCGTGTTTAGGTAAAACTGCTACTTTGTGTTGGCAACACTGATAAATAACCTTCGTTTTTATATGAAACGATAAGTCGCATTATTTGAAATTTAAACAACTGGCGTGTTCACATGTTTAAAAAGATGTTTTTATTCATTGTTAGTGTTTCAATGCTTGTAATATCTGACTACAACTTGTTATGTCAAAGTCAAAAAGCATTTATTCAGTAGGACCGCTGGGATCACTTTGAAACGTCTTAAAACTAGGTGATTTTACTCGTATTCCTTCGCGACTAATACCGTGAAGAACCTTTTCACTGGTTTAGGCGTGATTGAAACACAAACATACAACCATCTAAATAAACTCGCAAACTTTCAACTTTAATATTATATTAGTGGAATTCGCTCAGCTATTTTTTGAAAGTGGGTGAAAGCCCGCTTGAGACACAGAAGGTTGCGGGTTCGATCCCCTACGCGGGATAAATGTTTGTATGTTGTGCAAATATTTATCTCGGGTCTGGGTGTGTTCTATGTATAATATGTATTTAATTTACAAACAAAAAGTACTTATATATGTAGTGTATCAGTTATCTGGTTCCCATAGTACAAGCTTTGCTTAGTTTGGGGCTAGATGATGCTGTGTGAAATGTCCAGCATTATTCAAGATCCTTTGATAGACCTGGTAGTCTGAGGCATGTCCAAATACGTGTAGTTTGCATTACATACGTGTCACGTTACAAGCCCATCGCCTATTTATCAGAGGCGTTTCAAAATTGTCAACATAAAATTAATTAATATCATAAGAATACTAACAGGTTTCCTCACGTTTCCACCTTGATCTAATTCAATATTTTCGGTGTTTGAAAACTATAATGCGCAGATTAACAAAAATTGTATTTTTAACGCGTAATGTGCCCAAGGTCAAAAGTTAAAAACATGCGCGAAGTTGGCTGCGCGCTGCGGGCTATCGATTGGTGACCATCTTTTGTGATTATTTAGAACTAGCGACCCGCCCCGGCTTCGTACGGGTGCAATGATACTTAATATTAGGGTTCAGCCAGCGTTTGCAATGGCAGCGCAAAAAAATGTGTTTATTTACGACTAGCTGTCCGTCGCGGTGTTACCCGCGGTCCCTAGGGAACACTTTTTCCCGGGATAAAATATAGTCTATGTTCATCAGGGATAATGCAGGATTCTATTGGTGAAAGAATTTTTCAAATCGGTCCGGTAGTTTCGGAGCCTATTCATTCAAACATACAAACAAACAAATCTTTCCTCTTTATAATATTAGTATAAGTATAGAAGTATAGACTAGCTGTCCGTCGCGGTGTTACCCGCGATCCCTCGGGAAAACTTTTTCCCGGGATACAACGGTATTCGGCCACCACAGCTCTTGATCCGACCTTGGTTAAAATCTTGGACATTTCACACATCATCATCTAGCAAAGCTTGTACTATGGGAACCAGATAACTGATATACTTTTTGTTTCTAAATACATACATATTATACATAGAAACACCCAGACCCGAGATAAATATTTGCGATCATACAAACATTTATCCCACGGGGATCGAACCCGCAACCTTCTGCGTTTTAAGCGGGCTTTCACCCACTACGCCACAGAAGTCGTCATTTAGAATGTGTGCCTTGCTTTGTGTGAGCGAATACGATGCACTCTGAATTACAACTAGTGGGTTCAATGGCAAGCAATGATATTCTGTCGTGTGCCAATGGACATTCCAATTGACGACATCTGTGGCGCAGTGGGTGAAAGCTCGCTCAAGACGCAGAAGGTTGTGGGTTCAATCCCCGCCGCGGTATAAATGTCTGTATGATCGCAAATATTTTTAAATCGCAAATATATCTGGTCTGGGTGTTTCTATGTATGTATCCCTGATTCTTCACGGTATTGGTCGCGCAATAACAGGAGTAAAATTAGTTCTAAGACTATTCTAAGTGATCTCAGCGGTCCTACTGAATAAATGCTTTTTGATTTTGACAAGTCCCTATAATGTATGTTTTCTCATCAGCGCAAATCGGAGCCGATTATACTGGAGTACTTTGAGCACGGCGACACCAGCGCCGCCGCTGAAGACTTCATGGAGTTTGTCACACCCAAGCGGAGTCATCTGGTGAGTTAGATACATCACGCCTCTTGCCCGTAGGGTAGACAGAAACATGGCCTTTACATCTATACTAGACTAGCTTCTGCGCGCGGCTTCGCCCGCGTCGTACCAACATTTTGAATAGCCTATATGCTATTCCAGGTCACTATCTACGCCTATACCAAGTTTCATCCAAATCGGTACACTGGTTTAGGCTTGATTGAAACACAAACTCACAAACTTTCAGCTTTATTATATGAGTGGAATGATTTATACGTTGTCAGGAGGCAACCTATGCCTACACAGAGATGGAGGCTTGCAGCACCTAACCATCCTCTCAGCTCGGCCTCGTGCACAGGGGAGACGACGTCAGTACGTGGGGAGCTGGCTAGCGGCGGGGTTCCTCACGATGTTTTCCTTCACCGTTAAGAGCTCGTGACTTGGTAGCTGTCCGTCGCGGTGTTACCCGCGGTCCCTCGGGAAAACTTCACTTTCCCGGGATAAAATATAGCCTATGTTCATCAGGGATAATGTAGGATTCCAATGGTGAAAGAATTTTTCAAATCGGTCCAGTAGTTTCGAAGCCTATTCAATTCAAACAAACAAACAAATCTTTCCTCCTTATAATATTAGTGTCGATGAACAATGGTACAAGATATAGAAACGCTTGTGGAATGAACCGCACGAAAGTGCTCGAGCCAGCGCGGCCCGCTAGACGGCTTCGCCAGACCTCGTTCATTCTACAAGCGTTTCTATATCTTGTACCATTGTTCATAAGGTTTATAATGGTGCGCTATAAAACTAATTGACGCGTCCCTTGACAATTCTATGTGCATTGAGCCATAGTGTAGAAATAAGAACTGTTCTTGTCTCGGCCGTGCATCAATGGATTTTGCGTTTCGTAAAATTTATATGCGCTTTAACACGAGCTCTGAACGGTGAAGGAAAACATCGTGAGGAAACCAGTTAGTATTCTTATAGGCGGCGATGGGCTTGCAACCTGTCACGTATGGAATACTAACTTCTGCAAGATGTGGGCATGTATTAAATATGTATTTGTACATGCCTCTGACTACCTTAGACATCTTCAAAGGATCTGGAATATAAAAAATCTGAGAGAATGTCTACCGCGCCTCGGGGATACAGTCGTGACCCTGTATATGTATATAAATTAACGTTTGAATAAAGGGCTTATTTATGATATTGTATTCATCAGGTATGCGAGACTATAGTAGAGGTGGCGCTGGACCACAAACCGTCTCACTGCGAGATGGCCTCGGTGCTCATCTCGGATCTGTACGGACGCGTCTTCTCTGCCAAGGATATTGGACTCGGTGAGAGATCTTCACACACTAGTTTAATTAAATAGAGTAATATTTATTTTGCCAATTGTGGTACAAGTTATTTAGGTAAGCGCTCGTGGTCGTGCTTGCTTAGTCGTTCTTGATAGATCGTCGAAGTTAAGCAACGTTCGAAACGGTCTGTAAGTGGATGGGTGACCGCCAGTGGCATTTTCATCTGAGCGCTTCCGTGCTTCGGAGGGCACGTTAAATTGTCGGTCCCGGCTATTTAAGTCGTTATGACGGAGGCCATAAGGCGGCCTAAAAACTCCGTCACCATAGTTGGCCACTGACTCATACGAACTTACTTTAGGTACGTACTGTACGTAGGTATATAATATAAATTACTTTAAAATTAGCAAAAAAAGACACATAGGCTTTAATTATTCACGGCATATGTAAAATAACTAGAAATGTGATAAATGTTTGTATGATCTACAAATATTTATCTCGGGTCTGGGTGTTTCTATGTATACTATGTATGTATTTACAAACAAAAATTATATAAGTAGTATATCAGTTATCTGGTTCCCATAGTACAAGCTTTGCTTAGTTTGGGGCTAGATGATGCTGTGTGAAATGTCCAGCATTATTTATTATTATTTTAATTTTAGGGCTAGTTTCACCAAACTTTATCTAACAGAGTGTTAGTTAATTGGCTCCCCATTGGAGCTTGACTTTTAGTTTTAAGATGGATCGCCTAACAGAATGCTAGGCCCCAAACCGTGTTTGTTGCCCTGACTCTTCACGGTATTGGTCGCGCAAGAACAGGAGTAACATTAGTTCTAAGACTATTCTAAGTGATCCCAGCGGTCCTACTGGATAAATGCTTTTTGACTTTGACTTTGGACATCAAAAGTAAGACAAATATAAACGGATTAGGAAAGTGTGTAATATGCTGTAACTGTAATGTAAAAAAAAAAAAACTGTAATTATGATGATGTATATTTCAGCGTTCGAGCGTCTACTGGAGAAACTGCCCGACTTGGTGCTGGACTTGCCCGATGCGGCGACTTTGCTCGCGAACTTCATAGCGCGCTGCGTGGCGGACGACTGCTTGCCGCCCAAGTTTGTGCAGTCCTACGCCACGAGGGAGATGAACCCGCAAGCCAAGTAACTACTTCATTATATTATATTTTTACTGAAAATAATAATCTCACTGTCTTCCTACAATATTACTTATTTCATGTCGTACCGATTCAGAGGATGACTTTGATATTAAATATTCAAATTGACTGATTCTATTGTATTTTGTAATTTGATGTACATATTGTAGTATAGTTCGCGTCACGTAAAAAGAACGCTGGCTGTCATGCTGCGCCATGCACACTTTCAGGGTCCATTTGACGGAGGTGAGGCGCGGGGGGTGCGGGGCCACACGCTTGGCATTTGCCTTCCACGCTGTGTCACGTTACTTTTGCTCTCAAAATACCATCGCGCACAAAAGTTTTTAGTTACGAAATCGTTTACATAACATACATACATACATACATAAAGTCACGCCTCTCTCCCAAAGGGGTAGGCAGAGACCACGGATCTCCAGTCGCTACGATCCTGACACACAACTTTCGCCTCATTCACTCTCATTACATTCTTCATCCATGCTCCTCGGTTTAGGGTACTTTTGACCTGGCCCTTCTCCAAAATGTCGCCAATTTGATCCAAGAAGGTTCGCCTAGGTCTTCCCCTTCCAGCTGTCCCATGCACACTCGCCTCATACACTTGCTTTGTCAAACGACTGTCATCCATCCTCTCTACATGCCCAAACCAAACCATTTACATAAAACATTTTGAAAAATATTTATGACGTAGGTATATTGCTCTATGAAAAGAGAGGTTGATAATAATGCATTTGATATTGTAAAACAATGTATGAAACGGACAACAAAGGCACCCAAACGTTCCGAGTCTACGTAATAAATCTTATCTTATCTTCTAATTTCATTTCATTAAAGGTGCAAACTGATGACTTGTGGTGGTGACTTTTACCATCATCACCTTCAACTGCAGATATCTCGATTTCTGTGGGATGGATTATTCAGCTGTCATACAATGAAATGTAGTGTTTTTGAAGATCTAACCATTCCACCATACACCCACTCTGCGGGCGATAGTTTTTTGATTTGAACGGGAATACCCATTCTCCTTTGGGAGGTGTTTTCAAGTTTTTTTCTTTGAAAAATAATTTACTTGAATTGTACCTTAATACATGCAAAACTCAGCTTTCTAGCATTAGTGTAAACCTGTTATGTACCTACCTTTTATCTATATAAATAAAAATTAATTGCTGTTCGTTAGTCTGCTTAAAACTCGAGAACGGCTGAACCGATTTGGTTAATTTTGGTTTTGAAATATTCATGAAAGTCCAGGGAAGGTTTAAACGTTGAGAAACATAAATAATAATTAACAGAAAATAATAAAAACGATAATTTAGTTTTCCAGTACAAAATGTTCCTGGCTATGAAATGAGGTCCGATCACTTTGGTCTGTTCCTAGCTGTGAAGTGAACTCCAATCTCTATAGCCCAAACAACGTTTTGCGGGTCAGCTAGTTGAAAATAAAAATTTGTTTTAATATTGTTTCAGATTAGCTATACACAGAGCAGAAACGCTTCTCTCCATGAAACAGGGTCTTGTGCGTCTCGACAACATATGGGGAGTTGGGGGCGGCATCAGGTGACTATTGACTAGCTGTCCGTCGCGGTGCTACCCGGGTTCCCTCGGGAAAACATCACTTTCCCGGGACAAAATATAGCCTATGTTCATCAGGGATAATACAGGATTCTAACGGTGAAAGAATTTTTCAAATCGGTCCAGTAGTTTCGGACTTTTCGGAGTCTATTCAATTCAAACAAACAAACAAATCTTTCCTCTTGATAATATTAGAGATAGATTATCAGAATAAAACCCGTTCTAAGAGTATTGACTACCTCTGTAGAGTAGTGGGCAAAGGCCCGCCTGCGATGCAAAAGGTGGCGGGTTCGATCCCCGCGGTGGGACCAATGTTCAATGTTGTGATGTGTATGATCTTACAAAGTAAAGTATATATTTACAAACAAAAAGAATACAAGTAGTACATCAGTCAGGTACTCATAGTACAAGCTCTGCTTACATAATGCTGAGTCGGAAACCCATTTGCAGCAGCACAGCACTGAGACGATTGTGAGATACTCTTTACATATTTTTCTGTTTATTTTATTTTGTTTTTATTTCTATGTCGTCTTTAGTTTTGTGTTTTTTTTTCTGGTTTTTTGGTACTTATTGCTGTTGCAAATAAATATTTTTTCTTTCTTTCTTCTTTCTTTCTTACTTTGGGGCTAGATGATGCTGTGTGAAAAGTCCAGCATTATTTATTATTATAGTATGAGGCCTATCAGCAGTGGACGCTAGATAGCTGAGATGCTGATGATGAAGATCCACTTTTAAATAATGTTATTTGTCCGCAGGCCGGTGAAATCTCTGATCCGTCAGATCCAGCTCCTGTTAAAGGAGTATCTGACATCAGGCGAGCTCGGCGAGGCGGTGCGCTGTGTTAAAGATTTGGAAGTGCCTCACTTCCACCACGAGGTAGTTTATGAGGTAAGATAGACAAAGTCAAAAAGCATTTATTCAGTAGGACCGCTGGGATCACTTAGAATAGTCTTAGCACTAATGTTACTCCTGTTCTTTCGCGACCAATACCGCGAATCAGGGCAACAAACACGGTTTGGGGCCTAGCATTCTTTTACGATCCATGGATCCATTGAGTTGGAGCAAGTCCCAAGCTTTTATGTCGTCCAAATAATCAGACATCTTTTATTAGGCTTTTTTACAGAGATTTATTTTATTTTATTTATTAGGGACAACAAACAGCTACAATATACAGCGTATTTAAACTTAAGTGAAATATACATGACAGGTAATATTGTAGCCCACAACATTATCCACAGCTAAACAAAGAGAGTATATATAAAAAAGTGCCACTAGAGGCAAATACAAATTATTTACCTAACACTATTAGTACTAAAAGAAAGTGACAAATATAAACATAAGTAAATTACACAAGTAAAACTAAAAAAGAAGAAAACAAGTAAGTAGGACCTACCTATTAACAGTGAGAACTTAGCCCACTGTTGGGCTTAGGCCTCTTTTCGATCGCCTATTTGTGTGAAAATAGACTTCTTAAATTTCCATTTAGAGCATGCAAAAATATCGATGTCTAGAAATGTTGAATTGTGTGACTCGACCATTCGGCGCACTGGACAGCGTAGACCAGAATTAGTTCGACAATTATTGACAGCGAAGAGGGTACCCGCACGAACTTGACGTCTATGAACAGTACGCGGCACGGCATAGCATAATTTACTTGTAAGGTCAATGAGAGATGACGTTTAATTGTATTTTTAAATTTAGTGATTGATAAACTTTACAATTCGCTTGGGACTTTGTTATAGAAGCTTACACATTGCCTCTTAAATGATTTCATAATAGTTGGATGGGTAGTATAATTTTTGTATGATAATTTGAGCCGATTCCGTGGCCGAGCGGTTGAAGGCACTCCGGCTTTAGGAGGATCGTCTGATCGTCGCGGGTTCGAATCCCGTCGGAATCGAAAATTTTGATATGACTTTTCATTTCTCAATATTAGACCTTGCACCTGTAAGTTTGAGAAACCAAGAGGTAAAATTGGTATGCCAAGATGGTATGGTGTAAATGTTGTTTTAGCTATCCATCTACATGTTGTAAATGTTGTTTTAGCTATCCATTTACATGTTGTAAATGTTGTTTTAGCTATCCACAAATGTTATTTGTCTCATGAACCTGTTCTCTGCAGACGATCCTGTTGGCCTTGGAGACGGTGAACTCGACGGTTGAAGAACAGCTCAGCACGTTCCTTGCGGAGCTCCGGCGATGTGTCATTGTTACACCCGACCAGATGGACAGGGTGAGTGTTATTTTTAGTCTTATCACAAGTAAGTGTACTTGTGATAAGACTACTACGTGCCATAAACATGAAACTGCACGGGCACGTTTATGGCACGGATACTTGTTTAACACGTGCTTGTAGTTTATGGCACGGGTACTTGTTTGACACGTGCTTTTGTCTGTTCCAGGGTTTCCTCCGCGTACTAGAAGACATGTCTGACATAGTCCTGGACGTGCCCCTGGCGTACATAATGCTGGACCGGTTCCTGGAGCGGTGCCGGCGTCTGCGGCTCTCGGAGCACGTGCTGCAGCGCGTACCCACGCGGTGCGTACCCTAGTGTGTAGTGTGTCCTAGCGTACCCTAGTATACCCTAGTGTCCCAGTGTACCCTAGCATCCTGTACCCTAGTGTACCCTAATGTCCTAGTGTACCCTAGCATCCTGTACCCTAGTGTCATAGTGTACCCTAATGTCATAGTGTACCCTAATGTCCTAGTGTACCCTAGCGTCCTGTACCCTAGTGTCATAGTGTACATCATGTACCCTACCACATTGATCCTCCACAAACTAGTCTTGCTGAGTCGGTTTCTCCTGCCTGATAGTGGTTTTTTAGTAAATTAGTAATTAACTTATAGTTATGGGAAATGCAATAATTTGAATTATTTGATCTTACTATCAGTTTTGTAGATGCATTTGATAAGAGAAAATAATTTATAAGATTGCGAGCATTCCCCATAAAGATAACTAAAGCTAAAATACTTTGAAAATATTGTCTAAAATGATTATTTTCTTCCCACAGAGGTCGCAAACGCTTCGTATCGGAAGGCGACGGTGGCGCCATCAAGGATCACGCGCTGAAACTGCGCGAGTGACGCCGCAACGCACCGCAAACGCACCGCAACCGCACCGCAGCCGGCTCTGAGATTACTACATCTACCGTTACATGCGAGTCACTTCGTAACATTTTCATCTATATTACAGTCTAATGGTCTAAGAAATCGCTTTGCTCGTATCATCGACCGTCTTAAGTTGCGAGTTTGGCTAGTCACGCTCACTTCGCTCGCTCCATAGCTGGCAAAACTTTTACGTTGATTTATTTTCGAATTTATAAATCTTTAAGCTCGTTAAAAGTACAATAACAGTTAAAGTATAGAATTTAGTTTTACTAAAGCGTTAATCGCCAATTGAAGCGTCGACCAATTCCTATAAAACATTACGGTCCTTACTAATAAACGTGTCGTAAAGTAATGCATAAACTAAGTATGCTTATTCATAGGATATGCATAACTTTGTCAAGTTTATTAGTAAAGGCCTATGAGACAGGCAGAGTCGGTTGT
Organism: Epirrhoe alternata; assembly: GCA_963565295.1. Lineage (NCBI taxonomy): Eukaryota > Metazoa > Arthropoda > Insecta > Lepidoptera > Geometridae > Epirrhoe > Epirrhoe alternata. The sequence goes on from OY751402.1 coordinate 6,884,045, forward strand.
GAAAAATGAATTTTTAAACCAAAAATTATTCTTTTTTTGCAGTGATTTGCATTCATAAAACAAATATTCATGAACATGAAATAGATATTAAAATAAGTCTTTTATCCTCAATACAAATTGTCACAAACTTAAAAGTACTTTCGTATCAGTCAGTGGCCAACGGTGACGGAGTTTTTAGGCCGCCTTAAGGCCTCCGTCATGACTAAACGTGCCCTCCGAAGTAGGAAGCAGTTGATTGCCAGCGGTCACCCATCCACTTACCCGTCGTAACGTTGCTTAACTTCGTCCATCTCTCATAATATGATTGACTAGTTGCGTTCCGCGGTGTGACCCGCGGTCCCTCGGGATTATTTCATTTTTCCGGGATAAAAAGTAGCCTATGTCCCCCGGGATACAACCTTTATCCATGACAATTTTCAGCCTTATCTGTTCAGCGGTTTGGGCGTGAAATGGTAACAAACAGACAGACAGAGTTACTTTCACATGATTGAGTGACAATTTGTACTGAGTTTATACAGGGTAAAAACTCAGTACAGTAAAAGACTGCTACCGAAAACTGAGGGGTTGCAATCAGACCATGATTCTAAACATATTTAGCGAAAAAAACGCTAAAATTTTTTTTGACTTAGCAATTTCATGTTATGTTATTTTCGGTTATTTACTACTAGTACGACATAATAAGACCATACCTACCTAATAATTGCATTTATAAAAGAAAAAAACAATTAAAACTCAAAATCCAGCAATCTACGTAAAACAAAGCACCCAGAACATACGCAAACAGTACTCTTCAAACGCTGTTTTCTCCGGATAAAATAATGTTTTCGGAAAATCCTTTTGGATTTGGTTGTGTGTTGGGATGCTGTACCTACCCCTTTCGGCTTCGGTAGACGTCTTTTTACAGCCTGTATAATGTAATTCTATCGAGTGTTGATATTTTTTTAAACGCAAAATTGCGTTATGTAAACTTAAAAGTAGTTTTATTTGTATGTGTTGCAGTTTTAAGAACTTGCAAAGTTTCCGCCGGGGAATACACAATGACTTAAAATTGACAACATGTTAACGTGCGAATGAGACGACTGTATGTTTTGTTTCGCGAGATGAGCTCATTTTTATTTTGGTTCTGCTTTAGATGAGATGTGCCAAGAGCGAGGATGCAAGGTGTAAAAGTAAACTATTCAAATTATATTTTACACCTTGTGAGATTCACCTCAAATAAGCGTTTGTTCATCTGTTTCGTTGCGCACAACCATTTAACTCTCTGAAGTAGCTGCGCAGAACCCATTTTTGATGGCGCCTAAAAGACGAAGACATTGTATAGCTGCCTTCACTCGCTTATTTTGTCGCATCGTGCTATCTCCCTCTACCAAACCTATCTAACTTCAGAGAGACAAAGACTGGTTGTGCTCGGTTGTCATTTCATACATTGTTCATACAAAATTGTTTCGATTTTGGAATGACTACCTGTACAGTATGTTCAACGGATATCGGCATTTATGTTAGACTTTCGACTGCGCAGTGGCGCTTTTTCATAACAAAATTGTTCACTGCACACTGATATACCTAACTTCAATTGACATCTTGTCCAGACACTATGTCATAGCAGGATACATTTTTAGGCTCGATGCACATTGAATTGGCAAGCGACGCGTCAATTAGTTTTATAGCGCACCATTATAAACCTTATGAACAATGGTACAAGATATAGAAACGCTTGTAGAATGAACGAGGTCTGGCGAAGCCATCTAGCGGGCCGCGCTGGCTCGAGCACGTTCGTGCGGTTCATTCTACAAGCGTTTCTAATCTATATCTCGGACCATTGTTCATAAGGTTTATAATGGTGCGCTATAAAACTAATTGACGCGTCGCTTGCCAATTCAATGTGCATTGAGCCATAGAGATCAACGGACAGATATTTTTTTTTGCAACAGGCATTTATTTGTATTTCTGCATGTGGCTGATGCATTTAAAGCAATTTTTACTAATCATATATAAGACTGTGTGCATGAGCGTTATCTGAACAATTCAGTTGTGAGATTTATTTTGTAATCTTAAAAAGCTTGTATTATGTTTTCTGGTAAACACCAGAAACGACTATAAATTGAGAATGGTATGATTTAATGGAATTATGTTGCCATTAGAAATTGGAAGTGCATTTTTTTAAGTTTTTTTTTTATAGTAGAGGTGAATTTGATTAACTGCTGTTGTCCTTCAACTATCAAAAAGGAGGTATTCAAGTGGAAAATTTAGGGTTCCTACAGACCTAGAGATTCACCAATTACCTTGGCTTGTGCCAATGTTATTGTAAATTAACTATAGGTTATGTTCATAGCTAACGAAGAAAATCCGAGCTTACACACTACAGCTTATGTGCCACAAACTTATGTGAACCGGTGGCCAAAAGAACTAACTATTTTACTCTAAAATTTATTTTTCTGCCAACACCAAATGCGATAACAGCGCCTCTCAGCGGTTCAGATAAGTTGGTGGCACTGTACGAGTTGAGAAGCCAGACGAGCTGAATTGTTGAGTTGAGTCCCAGGATTTAGGTCGCGTAATTTCTGTTACATTCGGATTAATATTCGAACAATTAAAGTTCAACTTTAGATAGTTCTAAGGCTGTGTCCCCAGTAGGCAAACTGTTAGCGGCCGTGTACTGAGATAGTCGGCGCGCGTAACGCTGCAAACTGCGTACCAGTGAGCGCAAAACTAGCAAACTGTGGACACTCCATTTCAAATATATGGAAGGGCGTACTAAATCGATACGCCGCAAACTCAGTCGGCCGCTAACAGTTTGCCACAGCCTAAATTAAGATCGAGATCTACATGGCCGAGTGAATCTGTACCAATCTAGGATCTCCGAGGTCTGTCAACAGCTAAATAACTTATATTTTCTGATGTTATTGATGGTGGTAGGTGTAAAGAGCAGTCCGAATAGGTACATAGTGCTATGTTTTTCGAATTTCACCTCTTTAGTAAGTGTATAAGATGTATTTTTATTTGGCTAGATTTTAGAAGATTGTAAATAAGATTTGAAGCAGAAATTATGTTAGAAACATGATTTAATTTACATAAAGTGTTGTTTTATTTGTATATAGTAAATCCCGCCAGTTCCACATATCCCAACTAATCTATCCCTACTGGTAGGGAAGAATGGATTTTTTCCACCTGTTACTACTAGGGGGTTAATCTCCTAATGGTATAAAAGGGTACAGAGAAATGGGATACTACTTACAGCAGTAACAGTATACTGCAAGGGTTGATCCTGGGTTTATCAAACTATAAAGCTGATTATTCCCTGAGTAATTATTTGAGACGCTAGCGCCAAGCGGGAAGTTTAGGAAGTTAGACTGCTTTGATTGGCCGAATAAATTCCGCGGGATAGCTTTGAGCATTTTTTGCCTGTGGGTTTCCTAGTACAACTTGCGTTTCCAAGTTTGCATTCAACAGAAGAGAAGAGAGTCGCCAAATCCTGAAGCGGGCCTTCACTTTTGATTGTTTGTTGTTTTTTTTAGGCTTACGTTTGGGCTGGGTTCTCGAGCTCAGATTCAAAGCATAGTCAAATGTCAACGTCACGCTATTTTCTTTGCAAGCTATCGTCATGTCACTTGTCATAGTTGTCAACAGTCAGTTTCTCAATTCAGTTCAGTCAGTCAGTCGCTACGCTAGATTGCCGGAATTGCCGTGCCGAGAGGAGCCGATTTACACATAATTATCGGGTTAATTCAATGAATTTGCTGTAAAAACTTAGCGGAAAAGTTGAAAATGAGTCGACAAGTTGATATAAAGTCTCTAGTATCACATATCGTCAGAGGAGACGGCTTAGACAAATGCAGAATATGCTTGGGAGACACTTCGCAAGGACAAGTCCACCTCACTGATACTGTTATGATGGATGGTGACAAGGCGGTGACTCTATCTGAGCTCCTCGAAGTTATCACAGGAGTTGAGGTAAGCAATTTATTGAGATTACAAGTTGCAACCTCGAGTGATTTGTTTATTTTCTGGGAAAAACGGAACGGCGTCCCCCTTCCATTCCCGCGCGAATAATCAAAATGGCGGTCATGATTTTACGGAAAAAAACACATTGAACAATTTTATTTCTATGATCCCTTGATGTTGCAACTTTTTTAGCTTACAACAGCTAACCATCCTATTTAATTTTCTAATTATCTAACCTATTTTACCGATGCAGTTGACATATTGTACTCAAACGTTTTTACGTGTTTTACAAAGTGAGCTTGGCCTTTAATGATGTCAGACGACCTTTGATGAACATATTCTTTACTCTACCGATGAGCCTAATTTGAATAAAATTAGATTTTTGAATAGGAGTAAATAAATTTATTGACGTCTTACCATGGTTGTTGGGTAATTGTTTTTACCTAAACCAGATTTAGTTGCACAATAACCGTAACTATCCCTATAAATATGACAAGATCTTAAAACGTGAAATAGTAGAAATTTCTGTGGCCGTATGACTCAATGGTGGTTACAGGTGGAGCGTGAAGAGGCCCTACCGTCAGCCCTATGTCTGTCCTGCTTCGAATCCGCCTATGCGGCTGCCTCATTCCGGATCCTGGTGCAAAGAACTGAGCACCAATGGACCAGCACAGTCCATCTCTTAAATTTCATCCCTGACCATGAATACCACCAGTTCAGTGATAGAATCACAGCTGTTTTAACCCATGATCACATCAGCATATCCGATGAGTTAACTGAACATGTAGTAATTCCCAAAGAACTGCCCATTAAAAGATTTGGAAAAATCGCTGAATGTGAATGTCCGATTTGTGAGAAAAAGTTTCAGTATGCATCTCTGCTTCAGAAACATTTAAAGGAATCGGCAGACTTGGTTAGGGCGTGTCATATCTGTGCGGCTGTTATGAGTCGAGATGAGTTAGTTGATCATTTGCTTGTGGCACATCTAATAAAACCATTTGACTGTAAGGAATGTCCGGCAATGTTTCTAAATTTTAAGCATTTTAAGGAGCATTTGATAACCGCACATACGCCAGGAATAATGACATGTGGAGACTGCAGCCGATCATTTCAGAGCCTACCTGCTTTCCGAGCCCACCAATCTGTACATTCTAGACGATCTTGCCCTAACTGTGACAAGAAATTCCAAAACCAAATGTGCTACACGCATCATGTAAAAAAATGCTGCAGACTTATGTCGAAAGATAAAATAACCTTTCAAAATAAATATAATAAGATTGTGAAAATGGGGAATCGAGGCAGTATTAATAATAAATGTATATGCGATTATTGCAACAAAATTTTCTCCGCTAAGAAGTATGTAGCTGCTCACATAGAGATTGTACATACTAAGACCACACACAAGCCTTGTACGGTCTGCGGTAAAGTATTTGCTGCTGCTCACATGTCCACTCACTTAAGAACTCACACAGGGCATAAATATGAGTGTGAGCAGTGTGGAGCTATCTTAAAATCGAAGCTTGGTTTTGAACAACATCTCCGCTTGCACTCCGGAGAACGACCGTATCGATGTGACCACTGTGGACAAAGTTTCTCAGCCTCATCAAGACGGTCCTACCACATTCAAACTAAACACTTTAAATCTCAAATTGTGTTTAGACACAAGTGTACTTTATGTGCAGCTAAGTTCAGGTTGCCTTCTAAGCTTAAGCAGCATGTACGGAAGGTTCATAAGAACAAGGAATTCTCACATGAATGCAAGGAGTGCCATGAAAAGTTTGCCAGTTGCCGGAGTCTACTTACCCATGCCAAGAAACATAGCTAGAATAGCTAGGATCAAGATTTTAATATGATAAAAGAACTTCTGGTGATTGGGAGCATGAATTTATTTAATTAAATTAGTTGTATGTTGGCTTAAGTTTTGTGAATATAATTATTATTTTTTTATAAGCAGTTTTTATTAGACCTAAAATGAGATAAGTTACTTGGAAATACCACCAGTCACCACAGATTAAATCATAAAATTCTCAACAATTTTTAATATCTAGCTATTAAGTATGTTTATTTAACCTGTAAAGTTTTGAAGGAAGCAATTTTAATCCAGTTCCTCCCATTCAATTAAGCTGTTTGATATCCAGGTGACAGAGAGCTGATATAATCAGTTAGGAGTCTTTAAGGGTACTCGGAGAATATCAGCAAAAATGCTGGACATATCACACACACAGCATCATCTAGCCCCAAACTAAGCAAAGCTTGTACTATGGGAACCAGATAACTGATATACTACTTATATACTTTTTGTTCGTAAATACATACATATTATACATAGAAACACCCAGACCCGAGATAAATATTTGCAGATCATACAAACATTTATCCCGCGGCGGGGATCGAACCCGCAACCTTCTGCGTCCCAAGCGGGCTTTCACCCACTGCGCCACAGAGGTCGTCAAAATAATATGTTTTGACCTCACAGATAACAGGCCTCCATTAAAATGCAAAACATTTTAAGCATTCAATATACTTTGAAAGAAAATTTTGCCATAGCAAAAATGAATGAATGAATGAAAAACTCTTTATTGTACACAATATTACAAAACATACACAATCAATAAAACCCAACAAAAATGAAAAAAAATGAAAAATGTGCATTAATAGAATCAAGATCCAGTGCTATTGTTTTAGATGGACGTCTCTCCTGGCTTGCCGCACTCACTCTGCCATGACTGTCTCACACACATCACATCTTTCACGCCATTCATAAAGCTATGCAAGGATTCTACCGCACACTGGTCTTATCTCTCTGAAAAACTGCTGGATGTGTCCATCCATAGCAAGTCTACAACTGCTTATATTTTCGTAAACGATACAATCCAAACTGTTATCCAGAGAGATAGAACTTTGAATATTAAAAGCGTCGTACAACGAATAAATCGAATTAGCAAAGACTTGCACCCACAAAACAACGACAGACAGAATTTAACAGATTTCACGTGTTCAGAGTGTGGTTCTAAGTATAGGAAGCTACGTAGGCTGAACCTGCATCTCGCTAACCAGAATAAGCGACTTTGCGCCCACTGCTATGAAACCGTGGATCTAAAAACATTTGCAGAACATCTTAAAACACATAACATCAGTTTCTTTGCGTGCGAGATCTGCTCGCTCCCATTCGAGTGTGAAAAACGATTAGAAAAACATAAAACTTTGCATATAGGTAGAAATATGTGTTCGGAATGTAAGAGGACATTCGCTACTGCTGATATTCTGACGTTGCACGTGCTTAGGAAACACGAAGCGGATGTCTGCAATACTTGCAACAAAAAGTTCACAAATCGTGTTTGCCTTTTCAAGCATATACGTTTCTGTAGATCTCAAATCCGAAAGACGTATATCTGCGATTACTGCTCAAAGGAATTTACAAATAGGACGGTAATAAAGAATCATATAACATTGATACACGCGAGGAAGCTACAGCATCAATGCGAGAGTTGTGGCAAGCAGTTTAACAGCGCCTGTCATCTTGAAGAACACAACGAAACCCATAACATTGTTGTGGACAGATATGTGTGCGATTACTGTGGCAAGACTTATCGAACGACCGGAGGATACAAACGACATTTAAGATTGAAACACTACAGGAACAACCCTGAATTAAAGATGCGACATGATTGTGTTGTTTGCAGAAAGAGTTTTATCAGTGAGAAGAATTTAAACAACCATTTGAGAACTAAACATGGAGGGTAAAAGGGTTCGTGAGAAGGCACTTAAAGAAAACACGAAGGAATATAACTGAGATCGAATCAAAATTGAATGAGACGGTGAATGTGTTTCAGGAGAAGAGACAAAAATGTTCAGAGTTCTGTAAAAAAAATTATTACCTACTATTTTTAAACAGTAGGTAACAAAAAAGTATCTCTCCTATTTTATCCTTGTAAATTCGACTTTTTATGAGAGTCGAATTGATAAATTCATTGAGAAATATTTGTCTTGTATTTCTATTTACATAAATCGTGTGGTTACTTTACAAACTTTTGTGTTTTTATAAATAAAAGTTTTTTAAAAACAAAATTACCTACTGTAGGTTGGTAGGTACTTCCTTCATCACCTTGTCCAGGTAGGTAGGTAGTTATATTCAGGTACTTACAATATTATTTATAAATCTTATTATATTGTTTTTAAATGCTCTCTATTTGATTGATTTAATGAGTAGCCAAAAACCCAGTTGACATTTTACACATCCTACTTTACCTCGTAGCACCCACAAAACCTTCAAGAACTTTGACTTGACGTTATCTCAAGTTTTATTAGATTTTTATAAGATTAATTCTTGTTTTTATAATCCTACTCCATTCCAACAAGAAAACTTTGATGACTACTCCTCGCCAGCGAAATCCAGAAGACGAAAAGGGAAGGTTTGACGGTACACCTGGTTTCAGGTTGATGAAGACCCCATCCTGCCTCCAGGGCTGTGCCGCGCTTGCGCAGATGACGTGATCACTTCCGCCAAGTTCAAACACCTTTGCGACAAATCCGCTCAGCGATGGAACGAGGCAGCCGGCAACTTCTCCAAGCTAGACCTAGAATGCGAAGACAAGACTATCTTCTTCATGTGCGCGGATAACGACATAGTCGTGTGCGAGAACAGGACAGAGTCAGTTGAATCGGCTGCTACACTCCTCTCCAAGTACAAGAAAGCTAAGAAAAGAGTGAGACGCAAAGAGTTTGCGTGTTGCTGTCCTTATTGTGGGAAGCAGTTTGTTACAGTGGATCTCTTCAACGAACACTTGAAGCTTGGAAAGAAGAGAGTATGCCGTGAATGCGGATTCGTTCTCAGCAAGTCTGAACTGGCGAAACATTTAAGGGCGGTACATCAGAAGGACTGTATAGACTGCAATATCTGCCACGACCTGTTTAATAGCTATAGTGACGCTAACTGGCATATGACGCAATCCCACGGCCCGAACTCTCACAGTTGTCAGGTCTGCGGGCGCGGATATAGAAACGAGAGAGGCTTGAGAGCTCATTTTTACTCTCATACTCTCTTTAGTTGCGAAGAATGCGGAAGAACCTTCGAGAACAACCGCTGTTACCGCCACCACACCAAAAAGTGCAGATCCGAACAGAAATCCACCTTCGACATGTATGAATGCCATGACTGCGGCTTGCAGTACGACAAGAAACCATCCCTCAAAATCCACATTGTACAGAAACACCTGAACGTGCTGCCGTTCGTTTGTCAGATTTGCGGGAAGCGTACATCCACCTTAGCTCACCTCAGATCTCACGAGAAGGTTCACCAAAAAGATAGACAGTTGTTCGAGTGTCATTGTGGGGCGAAATTCCGGACTTTGCTTGGACATCGCCTACATATGCGTATGCATAGTGGTCTGAAGCCGTACAAATGCAACCAATGCGAGGAGTCTTTCATATCAGCGTCACGAAGATTGGACCATACGAAACGGAGGCACAAGAGTACGAGGGAGCTAGCTCACGGCTGTGAGCAGTGCCCGGCTAGGTTCATACGCCCCTGGGAGTTACGGAAGCATTATATGCAGTGCCATCAGTCTGTCGATGTGATGATTTAGTTGGAATTGTTACTCTAATGGTAGGTTAAGCATATTAACATTAAATTCTAAACTAACCTTTATTGAGAAGGAAATTGATTTCAAAATTAACTATGAGAGCGAGATGTAGGGGTTAGAACAATTAAATTAATTTATTTCCATTAAAATAACATAAATTGTTTGCGGAAAACAGTTACTGTGTAGGAAAATTGAATACTTACTTATTTTATTTACAATAGTAATCGTTCAAGGCAAAGCATCTATTAAAAGCCAAAATTATTTATTGCTGACAGTACTCGCACGTCAAACTTTATTCAATCGAATATTGCATTATTTTAGTTCAGATGTTTGACAGCTACCTACAGATCTTGTATCTCTTGTTCCAGGTAAAAGAGGAGAGCATGTGTCCCGGCGGCGTTTGCGTGACATGCGCAAGCGCAGCGCTCGCCGCTGAAGAGTTCCGTCTCCTCGTACAGAACGCGCACCGCGCCTGGCTTCGGACAATCCACAACTTACAAAACCTGTCCTTCGAATCCGACAGCGCCAAGTCTCTCTGCGCATTCATATCTAAATCAGATGGTGCTATACAAGTGTTCAAAGACTACACAGGCGGCGAACCTCGTGCTGTCATCAATAGGAACGTGAAAGCTCGCAAACGCGCCAAGAGACGCTGCAATGGACCTTTAGTCTCCTGCAGCGATTGTCCGAAACAATTCGCAAACCCTCAACTCTTGCGAGTGCACCTACAGAACAGCGATCAGAAGGATGCCTGTACCGTTTGCGGAGCAATGCTTCGGAGAGGGGAAGAACTGAGGAATCATTTGGAAACCGTTCATAATCAGAGCACATTACTTTGCAAGTATTGCCCGACTCTGCATAGCTCTGAGGGGTTGAAGGAGCACGAGAAAACAGCTCACAAGTCAGGCGCGTTGACTTGCACCGCTTGCGGCAGAGAGTTTAAGTACCGGGGCGCGTTCGACCAGCACGCGCAGATGCACGTTGTCCTAACTTGCAGACGTTGCGGGAAGCAGTTTAGTAATAGAAGCTGCTATCGGGCGCATAGAGCTGATTGCGAACCGGACGCGAAACCAAAACCTGGCACTGTGAATCGTTTGCGACGCTCGAACAACCGCGATCCGGGGACCTACGTCTGTGACTACTGCAACAAGAGTTACAACACTAGACCGCAACTGAAGAACCATATATTATGGATACATTTAGACCACCGTCCACATCAGTGCTCGTGGTGCGGCAAACGGTTTTATACCTCAGCGCGTTTAACGGAACATACCGTTGTTCATACACGAGTTAGGAACTTTGAGTGCGATATATGTGGTGCTAAGCTTGTTTCCAAAAGTGCTGCGATCTATCATCGTAGACGGCATACAGGGGAGAAGCCGTATGTATGTGATGACTGTGGGGCAGCTTTCATATCTTCGTCGAGACGTTCGGAGCACGCGAAACGTAAACATAATAAAGGGATTAGGTTCCAGTGCGTGCATTGTCCAGCTAGCTTCGTACGGCGGAGGGAGTTGGAGAAACATGATGAGAAGAATCATAAAAACGCACCCGATGTGATGCCTGTGCTTGTGTCGTGACATGAAACTAGTTGTACATCTGAAGTTTACGGAAAACCTATGGCAACTTTTAATGGACTGTTCGTGAAACGGACAGAAAGCTATGAGTTATGAAATATTTGAAACCCCTCCTGACACATCCAAATGGCAAATTATACAACAACAAAATTAATAAGAATTTGAATTGAATAGTTATAGTATTTTTCACGTAGGAACGTATCCCTGACACATACTTATACTTTTTACGCCGTACAACAATAAAAAAAATTGAAATAAATGAAATCTAGTGATACTACTAAAAATACAACTTCAATAAAAAGGATTTTGTCTATTTTCTTTTTAATTATTTCAGATAATAACATAAAAGCGCCTTGTCACGGAACCGTTCCTATGTGAAAAGGACTATAGTACGAATTTTATTGTCATTTTTCAAATGAAAGAAAATAAAAGTCAAATTGATTAATATTATTTTACATTGCAACTACGGTTCAGCCGGTAGCTACGATGCAAGAAGAAAAAAATTGTATGACCAGTCAATACACCTCAAACTTATAGACACTGCAAATCAAAATAAATTTTGTAATTCATGAGACAGTCAGACTGCTAATATTTAGTAACATTGTTATTAAGCTTTAAGTATAAAAAAATAAATGAAGTTATGAGAATTTTTTTTTTTTATTCCCCGGAAAGGCGACTTGCACAACCATACTAATAAGTTAGCTGGTAGGTAAAAAAGTAAAAAGTTTTTTTTAGCTGGTAGGTAGGTACCTTGTATTATCTGGGCTTGTACGGTTTACCTTGTGGAGTAACTTTGATCAGCTTGAATTATGAAAAATAGGTATACCCAATGAGGTAAATTAAGTGTGCTAAGAGAAATCAGTGATTTCATAAGGAAAAGGGAGCAGATAATCTTATTAAGCTAAATAAACAGTGCAGAACATCAGTAGCATTTAAAAAATAACCATGTTTAGTTAGTTTTAAGCTTCAACACTACACTACGGTTCTAGATAACTATAAAATCTTATAATAAGTTGAATTTATTTTTGTCAGCAGCATAACTATCGCCATCTATTATCGAATAGCTAACTATGTTCTGAAACCGGAAAAGAGCTGAATGTTACTATTAAAACGAAAATAATTGCACAATTTTCCATAGGCTAGTTTCCGTTTCCTGTTTTTCCTTTGCAGGCCGTGTCGTGTAAATATTCTTGATAAACGCGGAAGAATAGCCCGGCCGTGTAAAACATTATTGTTTGTTTTGATTTCGCAAAAATGCGGCGAGAGTTTATATTTATCTTACTAGGAATAATCTTTGTGTCGACAATATCATCGCTTCTCACTGGCTACACGCAGCCAGACCCTGAGCGAGTGCTATTGGACACCGTAGCAGGAGCCGTCGGTGCTGGGAACTTCTCGTATTGGCAATTAGGGCACACCGGGCCGTTGCTGGTCGAACTTAACTCTATAACAGGCGATGCGGACTTGTATGTGGCTGATAATATCAGGTTTGTGTGTTCATTTACCAGCTATTATTCGTAACATGACAATATGAGTAAAAAAATCAGTGTGATGACTATCCCTATAGAATGTTGTCCCGATCCGATACTTAAGAGATGAACGCACGGTCGCAGTGTATTTTTTAGTCAACAGTCTGTCTGCAGCAAATGTTGAATCAACTTTTTGACTGCTATGGCCTATAGTAACTGTTTTTTTTTGACACCGTTCATCCTACTGTGCGTTCAGAATTTCAAATGTGATGTATCATTTTCAGCCCAAGCTATGAGGCTGAAAGAAACAACTACAGTTCTGTGACGTGTGGTCAGGACTTGGTGCATATCCCTGCAGCCTTCCCAAGACCAATAGGTATGGCTAGCTTAGAACCAGTATTAATTTGCTCAATAAAACATTAATTTACCATCCCACTCTGATTTCATCAGGACTCAGTGATAATTAGAGGTGATAAATATTTCCAGGTATTGGTGTGTTCGGTCACTGGTCCCACCAGCTGTCCGAGTACAGCATCCATGTGTTTTTAGACACAAGCACTGCCTTCCCTGGTCAGCTGGTGCAGTATCGAGGACCAGAGAAATATGGTAAGTACTATGTCAAAATGAAAACTTTTAAGAAATTATGATGGTTAGGATCTCAAGGCGGCAAATCACTAGTTATTTTCTTCTACTATGATGAACCTCACTTTCATCCTACTAATCTACAGTGAAAGTTGTTAAATTGCCTTCGAGCCCAAGTTGCCGCCGCCAAAATCTACCCAAGTGGAGCTACATCGACCCATCCTGGAGCGGGTGTAACTATGGAGCATTCTCCCAAAGTATGGCACACCTACTTTCATGCCCACTTTGTCCAACCTGCACTCGAGACGACTTATACAAGGCCATGGATAGAGGCGTCAGGGTAGCTGAATATTGGGCTAAAAAATTTTAGGTCAAGCCATTGACACGATAGAAGAAGATCCTACTAAATCTGTACAATTTAGATTTCATTTACCAGGCAAACAAAGCAAGGTCTCAAACCATATTTTACCCACATTTGTTGACAATATTGATCATGAAAAAACTGGAGTATTCTACTAACTAAAAAACAAAAAAAAAATAGTTTAAAAAAATATTTTCATTGAATTATCCTTTTCTTCTTTCTTAGATCCAAAGAAACACGACCATGAAACGATCCCGAAGAAGGACAAGAAACCAGTTGTCATGAAGTTCCTGAATGTGATCGACACGGTGCTCGACATGTTCGTGTTGTAAACAATCTGTACTCAATGCCACAAATATAGGAAAATTGTTTCAATTTTGTTCATAAATTGTAAAAGTAAAAGTAAATAAAGCTTGTGCAGGGGAGGTATCCTTCTCTGCACTTGCACAATGCTGAGTGGTAACCTTTTTTGCTAATAACATGAATGTAACTTGTACCTTGTAACTTGTACCTACCACAAATTTAGCAAAATCAACTTTTACTTTACTTTAAATTGTAAAAGTAGTGTAGGTACCTAATAGTGCCTCTTAATAACATCTAAACAAGATTTTGGCTGTAGTATAAACCTCGCGGTCGAATCGAAAAGGATATTTAAAAACATGAACTTGTTGGTGCACTATAGCGTTCGGCTCGGCTGGACTGTATACTGACTGCGTCGAGCTGTCCATTCAATAGAGAAAACGCTGCTGACGTCAGAAGCGAGCCGCATTTTCTGACGTCATCAGCATTTTTTGTATAGAAAAATGACTGCGGCGCGTACGGCGCGGGCAGTGTGCGATCAGGCTAAAAAGTGCTACGAATTATACTAGTGTAACTCACAATTTCCCGATTTTTTTAATGTAAATTATTTATTAAATTAATTATCTTATGTAGGGTCCAAATTATGGAATTAGGAACCTGATAATTGAAAATTACTATTCCCAGGTGTCCTCTATGTTCTAGTCATTATATAAGTTTGTTGTAGATAGGTGTTTGTTTAAGTAAATAGTAGTGTCAAAACAAAATTGATTTTATTTATTTACCTTTTGTACCTAGTTATGGATCCCATCCGAAGCGCTCGTGGTCGTGCTTGCTCAGTCGTTCTTGATAGATCGTCGAAGTTAAGCAACGTTCGAAACGGTTTGTAAGTGGATGGGTGACCGCCAGTGGCATTTTCATCTGAGCGCTTCCGTTCTTCGGAGGGCACGTTAAATTGTCGGTCCCGGCTATTTAAGTCGTTAAGCCCTGACAGAGGCCTTAAGGCGGCCTAAAAACTCCGTTACCAGAGTTGGCCACTGACTCATACGAACTTACTTACTTTTTTATAGATCCCATCTCAGGCTAAGTAATAAGTATAAGTTTTGATGCATCAGCGATGTAACTTCTAAGAAATCTATTGTTCTCAAAAGTGCCAATGCAGCCGCTCTGTATCGCCGGCTACATCCTGCTCATGTATCAGATTCATTATTAAAATCAACCTCAAATCAGTTACACGTAATCTCTTAGTTTTATTTTTAGAGTAAATTAATTTTCTAAGTTTGAAAAAAGCTAATTTGATGTTCCCAAATTAAGAGTACCTACTGAGATAATGTAATTAATAGTACCTAGTACCTAGGTATAGTAAGCGACTGTTATAAATACTAAACAAGCCCCTGCTACGAAAAACCCCCGCCACTTGTAGAAATTAGACATAAGGAAGTTAGTCAGATCCCCTCATCAACTTAAAGAGCTGACGATCTTCAAACGGCTGAACAGATTTTCATGAAACATAGCTAAGAACACTCGGGGTAAAATTATCTATGACACAAAATGAACTATTCGAAAATCGGTTCATCCGTTTGTGAGCTACGATACCACAGACAGATACACAGACACGTTCAACTTATAACACCCCTCTCCGCGTAAGAAAGAGTTATTAATCTTAGTAGATCTTCTGGTAAGAACTAAGTTCGTATGAGTCAGTGGCCAACTCTGGTGACGGAGTTTTTAGGCCGCCTTAAGGCCTCCGTCATGGCTTAACGACTTAAATAGCCGGGACCGACAATTTAACGTGCCCTCCGAAGCACGGAAGCGCTCAGACGAAAATGCCACTGGCGGTCACCCATCCACTTACTGACCGTTTCGAACGTTGCTTAACTTCGACGATCTATCAAGAACGACTGAGCAAGCACGACCACGAGCGCTTCATCTTCTGGTAGAAAAGGATATTCGCATAAAAGGAGTTAAATAAAAAAATAGGTAATTTAATATTTATTCTTTGGTTTTTATTATATACAACTACATTGTAACAGTCCTATAGATCAGTGCTGGGAAACTTGAGACAATGGTTCTACACTTTAAATATTTATTATCATTTAACACATAAATAATGCTGGACTTTTCACACAGCATCATTATAGTCCAAAGTAAGCAAAGCTGATATACTATTTATATACTTTTTGTTCGTAAATAATAATAATACATAGAAAACACCCAGAACCGAGACAAATATCTATAGATCATACAAGCATTTGTCCCGTGGCGGGGATCGAACCCGCAACCTTTTGAATGTCTAAAGAAGTCAAACGAAAGTTAAGACCCCTCGCAGACTGCAGACTTTCTATCGGACGATAGTTGAGACGGAATATACTTCGGCTCGTAATGAGTATGGAAAAGTATATTCCGTCTCAACTATCGGCCGATAGAAAGTCTGTAGTCTGCGAGGAGGCTAAAAGGTAATATTTGGGAAATGCCCACTTATTGCAGAAGTTAATTGTTAGAGTAGACAAAAAACTATTTCCAACTATTTTTACATATTTACCTACAGTTGAAAGATAAGGTGTAGGCAAATAACTTGACTAACTTAATGATAATGAGAATTTAGTCATAAAATAAATTAGAGTACCTAACCCAGATAAACAGAATAATATTCAAAATTATATACACTCAGGGACTGTTTTAGAGGAACATCATTCATTCATTCATTCTGAATGAAGTTAGTAGTGCTATCACTTAGCTCACAAATAATAAAAACGCAACACACATTGAAATAAGTAATATCATTTAATCAGTGTCGTAGCTAGGTAGCCAAGGGCCCTGGTGCAAAAAAACTGGGGCCCTAACGGTTGAGGTTTTATCAAGTCAAAATATAAATATGCAGGGTGTGGCAAAATTTTACAATATTGATGAGCTTTAAGTATTTTGAAAAATAAAATCAAATTAATTTTATGATTTTTGAAAAAAAATACAGTCTAATTTTTTTAATTATGATAACCTCGAAACTTACATAGGCACGAATGAGGTCTACGATGGAGCGAGCCTACAGAAGGTGCATAATAACTCTCTTAAAAACAACAGGGTCGTAACTCAGTGGCAATACAGACGCTGGAAGCCGATTCCATTTTGCAGTGCGCATAATAAAAGAACTTTGAAAGCGCTTAGTTCTAATAAGTCTAACCAGAAAATGATATTTGTCAAAAAAAAAACAAGTTGGTCTCAATCGACGCTTTTTCCCATCAGAAACTTTCCCAAAGTAAACATGTCAAATCAATTTTTTTTGGAAAAAAAATTCTCGGAGTCTGGGGCTCGAGGGCCCCTTGAGTTTGGGGGCCCCGATGCACAGCACCGCCTAGCCCTCCGGTAGCTACGCCACTGAATTGAATGCGTCCCTCTAAATCAGACCCTGAGTGAACTTACCTACAAAACACAACCTTTGAAAAATATCATATGTAAGTATTATAGTAATTTTCAAAAACATAGAACATAAAACATCAAAAATGATACCTCTTTTATTGAAGTCGGTTTTAAATTAGTGTAAGTACCTTTCAATATTATTAACAAAACTTGCACAAAGAACGTTAGTCTTCAAATAATACTGGCACATTCTAAAATCAGATTAGGCAACATTCAGCGGCCTCGATGGGTGCCTTAGCTAGTTTTGCACATCACCATATTTAAATTTTATAATTTAGCATTAGATGCCAAAACAAGTAGAGATTCTTAGAATAAATAATTGAAAAAATCTTTTCAATTATTCCTCAATTTAAAAAGAAAAGGCGTGAAGCTGCCATTTTGTAGTTGTCATGAGGTCAACACTCTCTTCAAAGCCTTCTGCTCCAGTTTTTACACATGCAGCCTGTGGGTGAAGCATACGCAGAAGCAGTACAGCGCCTTACGGGTTCAATGTTATTATATTGAACCCGTAAGGCGCTGTACTTCAGAGTGCTGAGGGGGCTGCCTCGGTTCTGCAGCGCGTCAGGGATGTTCGTGGAGCATCCCTGGTGCGCAGGGTCCGAGCCAGCTCCAACAGCATTCTCACCGTGTTCGCTGATAGGTTTTACTGCATTATCTGTACCACAACTCTAGGATGCATGCCTTAACTAATAATAATAGTATTAAGTTTAATTATGCTAAGTAATTGCTATGGACTAAAATTTGATGTCTGAAATAAAGAAAGATTTGATTTGATTTTGAATAGTCTATTACATTAGTCATTTATTAGTTCTTCTTCTTGGATCAAATTGGCGACATTTTGGAGAAGGGCCAGGTAAAAAGTACCCTAAACCGACGAGCATGTATGAAGAATGTAATGAGAGTGAATGAGGCGAAAGTTGTGTGTCAGGATCGTAGCGAGTGGAGATCCGTGCTCTCTGCCTACCCCACAGGGAAAGAGGCGTGACTTTATGTATGTATGTATGTATTTATTAGTCTTATTACATTTATACTTACAACTGTTTAGCGAAGCGCTGACTAAACAACTGTCTCTATAAAACGGTCTCTAAATCTACACAAAACGCTTTTTTGTGTTAACAGTTTATTTATAATGCTGGACATGTCACAGCATCATCTAGCCCCGAACTAAGCAAAGCTTGTACTATTGGAACCAAATAACTGATATACTACTTATATACTTTTTGTTTGTAAATACATATTATACATAGAAACACCCAGACCAGAGATACATATTTGCAGATCATACAAACATTTATCCCGCGGGGATCGAACCCGCAACCTTGCGTGGCAAGCTGGCTTTCACCTACTGCGCCACAGAGGTCGTCAAAGTTTTGTTTTGACATATGTCAACGGATGTTTAACTGTTTTGTAATAAGATCGATTATCTTTTAACAAAAAATCTGGATAACGACACGATAGACAATCTGATCCAGATCCATTTAAGATATATATGAGTAGAGGCATGTCCAAATACATATATACATGCATTTTGCAGAAGTTAGTATTCCACATAAGTTTTAATGACTCAAAATGAAGCTTAAGCTAGTGACTGGCGCCAGTAGCTCGCCTAGTCAGGCAGCCAGTGCTGCGCCTTCCACAGGAGACAGTAGTGCCCGCTGTGAGATGGATTGGAGTTGTTTGTCTGGAAAAGATATATTTTTTTATTCGTATTTTAATTTTTGGAAAATCATTTATGCAATAGGACCGCTGGGATCACTTAGAATAGTTCTGTTCCTTCGCGACCAATACCGTGAAGACACATGATCCCAACTGTGTTCTAGCATGATAGACTAGATTCAGATATTTTATGTATGTAAGGTAATTCAATTTATTTATAGCTGTGCTCCGGTGTGACCCGCGGTCCCTCGGGATTTTTTTTCGGGATAAAAAGTAGCCTATGTCCGTCCCTGGGATACAATCTTTATCCATGACAATTTTCCGCCTAATCTGTTCAGTGGTTTGGGCGTGAAAAGGTAACAAACCGACAGAGAGAGTTACTGTCACATTTATAATATTAGTATGGATACAGGGTTATTTGTAGAACACCGGTAACCTCTCAGGACTGTATTACTATCATCATAAAGAACAACTTTTGTTCTATGACTTTTTACAAAACATAATACATTTACCAAAAACATACATTCAAGATTTCTTTGTCCTAACACATTTCGGCCCCCGCCGCCCTAACCCCGCTCCCCTTGATTTGTACTATCGCTTTATTTTGCTTCGCATATTCTTAACATTTAGAGCGTTCAGTTTTTTTTAGACTTTTCATTTCTTTCCCAAATTCAAAGAATTTTTTTTTGTCTTCCTTTAAACATAGGTACTTCTGGCAACTACTCCATGACTAACCTGTACTGGTGCGTATCTCTGCAACAGCGGCCGGTATCCATTTCCAAAGGTGGCCAGCATGTCCTCTCCTGCGCCTGGCTTGCCCACCAGTGGGACTATACCGGTCACCTGGAATGTTCTTAAGCTGGATGAGACAGGTCCACTACGGTCTACTGGGAGAGACGACTCTATGGCTCAATAGGTACACATAGAATTGGCACAATTCGTTTTATAGCGCACCATTATAAACCTTATGAACAATGGTACAAGATATAGAAACGCTAAAAATTGCGATGACACAATGGGTGACACACACAAACACACACACCACACACACGCAAAAACACACAAACAAAGACGCACTCTAACTACACTATTACTCATCGCTGTACTTTTATAATGAGTGTTTCTTTTTGTTTTTACTTAAGAAATCTCTCACACACAATTCTAACTGCACTTATTATCATTATTTTTTTAGTAGTTAAGTATAATTATTTTCTTTTTATTTCACATTGTCTTTGTTTTCTAACTTAATCTAAAGAAATTCTGTAACGGAAGAGCGAGACCTCCTAATACAGGTATTTTCATACTTAACAGGAGGTCTCAAACCCATGTACCTAAAGTAGATTAAGTTACTGAAATAAAATATTTGATTTGATTTGATTTGATTTGATTTGTCTACTACCAAAAAAATCTGTAAAACTTTGGTCTACTATGGTCTTTTATACAAGATAACTTTAAACACGTGGTCTTCTACGGTCTAATACAAGACATAATTTTTGTAATTTTATAGTGCTAATCCACACTTGGTATTTCATTAAAATATGAGCTTATCAAGAATTTGGACCCCGGCAAGTAGGATTCTGTGGCCGAGCGGTAAGGCACTCCGGAGGATCGTCTGATCGATGCGGGTTCGAATCCTGTCGTTAAGATAAGACTTTTCATTTCCTAATACAAGACATCTCTACACCTCGCCTTTGGTCTACTACATAAGATCTCTTCTCAAAACATCTGCAAATCTTAGGTCTACTGCCATCTACATGAGACCTCTCTTAACTCTAAGGTCTACTACGGTCTACTGCACGAAACGTCTCCAGACCCTTAGGTCTTATTGTAGACTATTCTAGACCTTGGTCTACAATATTCTACTGACCAAGAGAACATGGTCTACTATAGGCGCGGTCCGAGGGGAGGGGTCACAAGGGACATGACCCCCCCCCAAAATCGTAAAAATCTGGTGTATTGCAATAAAGTCTAATTTAGTGTAGTGACCCCCCCCCCTAAATTTCAGGCTGCGACCGCGTCTGATGGTCTACTAATATAGGGTCTTTCATTTTAAACTAATTACATTCAGGAATTGGGTTCAACAAATAAATTTTAAAATATTTATGTACTTAATGATTTTTTTGTTTTGTTATGAAAATCTCGAGAAAATCGATAAAGACTATCTAATAATTGATTGTTGCTTCTTGTATAACTTAGTCCATGCGAGCGTGACGTGATGTTGCTGCGCTGTGATTGGACAACGTCTGTTCTCCTTGAAAATGTTATGCAACATGTCATAAAAATCAATAAAGATACTTTTTGAAGTGAAAACTTAAATCGGCTTAGGAATTAAATTGATACGGTCAAACGTCTATTTACAACACAAAAATGAAGCCCTGTCAGTTTGTGTAGTTTATAATGAAAGACCCTGTATAGTCTAGTACGGTGTACTGCTCTCCTCTCCTGCAAGGTGTACTCACGTCCGCCTCGTAGGGCCGGCAGACGGCGAGGGGCTGCAGAGAAGGCGCGGTCGCCACCAGCACGCAGCCCCACGCTGTGCCCACGGTGTACTGCTCTCCTCTCCTGCAAGGTGTACTCACGTCCGCCTCGTAGGGCCGGCAGACGGCGAGGGGCTGCAGAGAAGGCGCGGTCGCCACCAGCACGCAGCCCCACGCTGTGCCCACGGTGTACTGCTCTCCTCTCCTGCAAGGTGTACTCACGTCCGCCTCGTAGGGCCGGCAGACGGCGAGGGGCTGCAGAGAAGGCGCGGTCGCCACCAGCACGCAGCCCCACGCTGTGCCCACGGTGTACTGCTCTCCTCTCCTGCAAGGTGTACTCACGTCCGCCTCGTAGGGCCGGCAGACGGCGAGGGGCTGCAGAGAAGGCGCGGTCGCCACCAGCACGCAGCCCCACGCTGTGCCCACGGTGTACTGCTCTCCTCTCCTGCAAGGTGTACTCACGTCCGCCTCGTAGGGCCGGCAGACGGCGAGGGGCTGCAGAGAAGGCGCGGTCGCCACCAGCACGCAGCCCCACGCTGTGCCCACGGTGTACTGCTCTCCTCTCCTGCAAGGTGTACTCACGTCCGCCTCGTAGGGCCGGCAGACGGCGAGGGGCTGCAGAGAAGGCGCGGTCGCCACCAGCACGCAGCCCCACGCTGTGCCCACGGTGTACTGCTCTCCTCTCCTGCAAGGTGTACTCACGTCCGCCTCGTAGGGCCGGCAGACGGCGAGGGGCTGCAGAGAAGGCGCGGTCGCCACCAGCACGCAGCCCCACGCTGTGCCCACGAACACTAGCCCGGGTACACAGCCCAGAGCTGTCACCTACACATTCAATTAAGTGGGTGAAAATCACGTTTATTCACGATAAAAAGATTCCGTAACCCTGCGTCTTACGTGGGCGATCTGGACGCGAAAGCGAAGCGGCGCGGTGCGGCGCGGAAACAACAAACAGTCGATTTACTATTGAAGTGTCCTAGCGACGCGGCGCGGATTGAAGCGACCGCGATCACTTTGCTTTATATATTCGCGCGAACTGAGAACTAAACAGCGCAGGGCAGTGACATAGACAGACATTGAGGCGGCGTATGCTGAGACGCAGGCGACGCAGCACAGCATAGTACAGCGCAGGGCAGGGCAGGGCAGGTGCGGCAGACATGTGACATGTGCCCTCTCCGCATGCTGCGACGCAACTGACATTCGCATCCTAGCTAGTACAAGGAATGCAAATGAAATTGAAATTCTTTGAATAGTCTAGATGATTTGTATCATGCAGCACAGACACATGTCTGCGTCGCATGTGCCTGTACGTAGTTCAATGACGTTCCATGCTTTACAAAATCTGCTCTGCTCTGCCCTGCGTGGACCTGCGTCGCCTGCGTTTCAGCATACGCCTAGCCTTATTCACCACTAAGGCACACAATATAATCACTACGATAAAAAGATTTAAAATAAAACGAAGCGTAATAAAAATTTAAAAGTTGGAGCATTGTGATTGTGTGTCAGAGCAGCAAAAAGGCGTCGACTCAGCATTATGACGCTTCGCAATCGCGTTCGCGTCAAGCCACCCACGTGAGACGCAGGGTTACAATAAAGTCGTTAGTAGTTTTTTGAGTTGGGTCGCGTAATTTCTGCTACATTGGTTTACATGGCGTCGCAAAACGCCGTATGGAGTTTGTATGAAACCGAACGTATGAGAGATTTAAACTTTTGGGGGTATGTTGGAATTCCCCCAATTTGATCCAAAGAGGTAGAGCTCTCCTCACCAGATCGGCCCATCTGGCCCACTTAACAGGCTGGCCTTGCGGCCAACGGTTGAAGTTGAATCTTATTAATATTATAAATGCTAAAGTCTGTGTGTGCGAATGTTTGTCTTCACGTATCTCCATGACGACTTATCCGATTGTGATGAAATTTGGAATGTAGATAGTTTGTGTTAGATTTTCTGGGTTAGATTTTCCCTCCCTCTATCTACTATGGGATCCTTGAGAGAAACATAACGCAATAATAGTTAATCAGATTATGTATAATGGAAAGTCAAAACCATACAGTTCTTGCTATAAAAAATATGTTTTGAGTTATGTTTCTTCAAAAAAATTGCCGCTCATTGGTTATTTCGATTTACTCAAAACTCCTGCACTTTGTTCCTAATAATGCGCAGACGAAGTCACGCGGGTCAGTTAGTAGTTTTATATATATTAGTTGTGCTTGAATACTTCGATATCGCGATCTAGGATTCAGCACTAATTTTGTCATTTGTATGGGAATTTGCTTATTATTGATCTCAGCGCCATCTAGTGATACTGAAGTAAGTACTCTTTTAGCCAGGTGGTTTCGCTAGTTTATGTAGCGATGTATAGAGGTCGCTACAAACTTAAAAAAGCAATTCAAACAGCTGTTTAACAGCTGTAATAGACAGTTTAAAGCTGTAATAGCCACTGACCCGGCACTTGTGCTGGTCCAGCCCTGCCTCCAGGGAGACCAGACTCTCGGATGCTGGCGCCAGTTTCCCGCAGTCCAGTCTTGCTGTCACAGTACTCCCTCGCCAAGCACTCACAACTACGCCTGTAACACTTAATACATAGTCTCAGTGGTTCACAGTTTTAGTCTCAGCCTCTCAGTTTTTCAGTCTATTTTCTCAGGCTGGTTTTCCTGTCACGCTGACCGTCAGCGCTGATAGAAAGGATAATCTTTATTACAATGTAATAAGGATACTGATTAAACAGCAGCGCCGTTAGAAAAAAAATATAAAAAATAAATATAATGCTGGACTATTCACACAGCATCATCTAGCCCCAAAGTAAGCAGAGCTTGTGTTATGGGTACTAAGATGACTGATATACTACTTATATACTTTTTGTTTGTAAATACATACATATTATACATAGAAACACCCAGACCCGAGACAAATATTTGTAGATCATACAAACATTGGTCCCGCCGCGGGGATCGAACCCGCAACCTCCTGCGTCGCAGGCGGGCCTTCGCCCACTGCGCTACAGAGGTGAGAAATGAGCGCTGCCATTCCTGCTGAGACATTAGTATTACGCGTGACAGGAAAACCAGAATTAGTGTTTTAGTTTTTTAGTCTGTCTT
The DNA here is from genome assembly GCA_963565295.1 of Epirrhoe alternata. Taxonomy (NCBI): domain Eukaryota; kingdom Metazoa; phylum Arthropoda; class Insecta; order Lepidoptera; family Geometridae; genus Epirrhoe; species Epirrhoe alternata. The sequence continues at coordinate 6,908,495 of OY751402.1, forward strand.
ACCCCCTCGCAGACTACAGACTTTCTATCGGCCGATAGTTGAGACGGGCTATACTTCTCCATACTCATTACGAGCCAGAGTATATTCCGTCTCAACTATCGGCCGATAGAAAGTCTGCAGTCTGCGAGGGGTCTCACAGTTTTTGAGTCTCTATTTTCTCAGTCATCATTTCCCTGCCCATATCCCACTTTCATGAGGGGTCAACACAACAGGTTTTCCTCTTCCACTCCGCTCTATCAGCCGTCATCTCAACACTCACTCCTTTCTTACCCATATCATCCTTCACACAGTCCATCTTCTTTGGTCTGCCTCTTCTGCTACATCTCTCCACATTCAAACCTAACATTCTTCTCGTTACATGACTCTATTTTCTCAGTCTTACAGTATTTAAGTAAAAGTAAAAATTTCGTTTATTGACATAATAATCGTGTACAAGATATTTTGAATCCGTAGGCTCCCAAAGTGTCTGCTTTTCAGTTTTAGGTCCTTCAGTTTCTAATCCCAAGTCACTCATTTTATATAATCTATGTAGTACTGTCAGTATCTCAATTTCTTAATTCATCTCTCATACTCGTAAGTTAAGAATGTCTAAAAATGTATCTCAGTTTCTTTCTCTTTAGTTCCATTCTCTCTGTCCCTCACTCACTCTCTTTAACTCACAAACTCTCTCTCTCGCTAACACTCTCTCACTCACCTGGATCAGTATAAGCATACACGATGGGTTCTTCATCACTCGCAGCCAATAACGTGATCCTTTCGGTGCTGAGTTGGGCGGCGGAGCTGACCCCGCCCCCCGTCACGATGTAGGCGGATAAACCAGCGCCGCCCGCCCAGACCGTCACCCTGACAGACAGATAATGTTATTAGAGATATTGTTCCAAGTAAACAGCTTCGTTCACTCGCAGTAATAGTATAAATAGAGGATATAACTGACTGTTCGTTCTGAGCGCTGGCGGCTAAGCAGCAGAGTTCGGTGGCTGTCCCCAACTCTGTCAGGATGAATGTACCCTCCTCTTGCGGTCGGGACGATGATACCAGGAATAGTCTGTATAGGAAAACTTATTTTAACGTCGAAAAAACAAAAACACATTCATAAAAGTTTTTTTTTGAACATTTTTCCGCACAAAGTCGGCCATTTTGGAAAAATCTAGTTTTAATTATGACAGATTCTACCGAAATTACAGTGTGAGTCTTATACTGATAATAAAATCAATATTAACTCTAGAGATAATTGTTATTACCTCCCGCAGCTCAGTGCTAGCGCGACTCTCTGCAAGCGATGCAACGGTCGTAGCGCCGCGATGGGTGACCGTGCTCCACCCACAGCCTCTTCAACGCGGACAGTCCACAACAACTCACAACTGGACGCACTGGAATATTATAAATACATAAATAATGCTGGACATTTCACAGCATCATCTAGCCTCAAACTAAGCAGAGCTTGTAATATAGGAACCAGATAACTGTATACTACTTATATACTTTTTGTTTGCAAATATACATTATACATAGAAACACCCAGACCCGAGATAATATTTGCAGATCATACAAACATTTATCCCGCGGGGATTGAACCCACAACCTTCTGTCTCAAGAGGGCTTTCACCCACTGCGCCACTACCAATGCTCTTAAACTGTAATACAACTCACGAGAACACCGATAAGCGACCGGCGGAGTCGCCGATCCAAAGCGCGGCGCCGACTCGACACATCGCCGTCACCAACACCGGCTCGTCTTTATCTATGATTAGTATAGACAAATAATATATAATTAGCTTCCACAAGTGAAATTTATTAAAAAAATACAAAGTACTTACAGCTAAAGAATAAAATCACAACATAAATCAAATATTAAACACTTTACAATTAACCAAAAATAACATCAAACAATTACAAGAAATAAAACACCAATCACAATAAAATAAAATAACTCTCACAAGGACTTGCCCTGACTACACCCTAAAACAATAATCTACGTAGGTATGACGACAACTCTAAAGACGACTGAACACAACCACACCGCTTGGAAGCCGACGAGCAAATGGGCTTTGTAATGGCGCACGCTTCCTTTTATAGCCCCTAGGTTGTTATTCCAAGGTATAAAAAAAAAAAAAAAACAGGGTCACGACTGTATCCCCAAGGCGCGTTAGACATTCTCTCAGATCTTTATATTCCAGATCCTTTGAAGATGTCTAAGGGGGTAGTCAGAGGCATGTACAAATACATATTTGATACATGCCCACATCTTGCAGAAGCCCATCGCCGCCTATAAGAATACTAACTGGTTTCCTCACGATGTTTTCCTTCACCGTTCAGAACTCGTGTTAAAGCGCATATAAATTTTACGAAACGCATCCATTGATGCACGGCCGGGATTCGATCCCACGACCTTCGGATTGAAAGTCGAGGTACAACTCCATTCGGCCAACATATCCTAATTATATTATTATTATTATTTTTATGTAAGAGCGCAAACGAAGTGGTACACGCCCACAGACAACTGCAGCATCAAGAGACACTGCAGATGCGTTGCCGGCCGAGAGGCAGGAATAGGCTCTTCTTGAAGCCGCCTAAGTCGTATCGGTCAACACCTCTGGCGACAGCTGATTCCACAAGTCTGATGTGCCAGCCAGGAAATGGCGTGAAAACACATACATACATAAAGTCACGCCTCTTTCCCAAAGGGGTAGGCAGAGAGCACGGATCTCCAGTCGCTACGATCCTGACACACAACTTTCGCCTCATTCACTCTCATTACATTCTTCATACATGCTCGTCGGTTTAGGGTACATGACCTGGCCCTTCTCCAAAATGTCGCCAATTTGATCCAAGAAGGTTCGCCTAGGCCTTCCCCTTCCAGCTGTCCCATACACACTCGCCTCATACACTTGCTTTGTCAAACGACTGTCATCCATCCTCTCTACATGCCCAAACCATCTTAACATACCTTTCTCGATCCTCAACACTACATCTTTCACTCCACACTGTTCCCTTATCACACTATTTCTCACTCTATCCTTCAACGTTACCCCACACATACTACGCAACGCTCTCATTTCAACAGCATTCACTCTACTCTGATGTTTTTTCTGTAAAAACACAGTTGTGTGTATTATATCCATAGTTCCATTTATAACTCTGTAAGTTCGGAGTCAGTGGCCAACTCTGGTGACGGAGTTTTTAGGCCGCCTTAAGGCCTCCGTCTTGGTTTAAATAACCAGGACCTTAAAGTGCCCTCCGAAGCACGGCAGCGCTCAGATGAAAATGCCAATGGCGGTCACCCATCTGCTTACGTTTAGAACGTTGCTTAACTTCGACGATCTATCAAGAACGACTAAGCAAGCACGAACTCGAGCGCTTTGTTGCCTCTTTCACGCCTGATCAAATGATAAAATTATGTACTTATGGTATGGTAATGCTTCCTAGGACTGATTAGAAGACCCCTATAATGTACTTTTCGGGAAATACAGAGCCCGACAATGAGTTCCACAATTTGGCGGTGCGTATGAACAATGTAGACTCAAAACGCTTTGTACAAAACAAACTCTGGGAATGTCGACCATGTACAAGTGGCGTCTTTCTGAAAACTTATTGGCCCAGCTATATCTTCCTTAACAGACAGTATCTCCCTTACCAGGCAGTATCCCCCTTACCAGGCAGTATCCCCCTTACCAGGCAGTATCTCCCTTACCAGGCAGTATCCCCCTTACCAGGCAGTATCCCCCTTACCAGGCAGTATCCCCCTTACCAGGCAGTATCTCCCTTATCAGGCAGTATCCCCCTTACCAGGCAGTATCCCCCTTACCAGGCAGTATCTCCCTTATCAGGCAGTATCCCCCTTACCAGGCAGTATCCCCCTTACCAGGCAGTATCTCCCTTATCAGGCAGTATCCCCCTTACCAGGCAGTATCCCCCTTACCAGGCAGTATCCCCCTTACCAGGCAGTATCCCCCTTAACAGGCAGTATCCCCCTTACCAGGCAGTATCCCCCTTACCAGGCAGTATCCCCCTTACCAGGCAGTATCTCCCTTACCAGCCAGTATCTCCCTTATCAGGCAGTATCCCCCTTACCAGGCAGTATCTCCCTTACCAGGCAGTATCTCCCTTATCAGGCAGTATCCCCCTTACCAGGCAGTATCCCCCTTACCAGGCAGTATCCCCCTTACCAGGCAGTATCCCCCTTACCAGGCAGTATCTCCCTTACCAGGCAGTATCTCCCTTATCAGGCAGTATCCCCCTTACCAGGCAGTATCTCCCTTACCAGGCAGTATCTCCCTTATCAGGCAGTATCCCCCTTACCAGGCAGTATCCCCCTTACCAGGCAGTATCCCCCTTACCAGGCAGTATCTCCCTTATCAGGCAGTATCCCCCTTACCAGGCAGTATCCCCCTTACCAGGCAGTATCTCCCTTATCAGGCAGTATCCCCCTTACCAGGCAGTATCCCCCTTACCAGGCAGTATCTCCCTTATCAGGCAGTATCCCCCTTACCAGGCAGTATCCCCCTTACCAGGCAGTATCCCCCTTACCAGGCAGTATCCCCCTTACCAGGCAGTATCCCCCTTAACAGGCAGTATCCCCCTTACCAGGCAGTATCCCCCTTACCAGGCAGTATCTCCCTTATCAGGCAGTATCCCCCTTACCAGGCAGTATCCCCCTTATCAGGCAGTATCCCCCTTACCAGGCAGTATCCCCCTTACCAGGCAGTATCCCCCTTAACAGGCAGTATCCCCCTTACCAGGCAGTATCCCCCTTACCAGGCAGTATCCCCCTTACCAGGCAGTATCTCCCTTACCAGCCAGTATCTCCCTTATCAGGCAGTATCCCCCTTACCAGGCAGTATCTCCCTTACCAGGCAGTATCCCCCTTACCAGGCAGTATCCCCCTTACCAGGCAGTATCCCCCTTACCAGGCAGTATCACCCTTATCAGGCAGTATCCCCCTTACCAGGCAGTATCCCCCTTACCAGGCAGTATCCCCCTTACCAGGCAGTATCCCCCTTACCAGGCAGTATCCCCCTTACCAGGCAGTATCCCCCTTACCAGGCAGTATCCCCCTTACCAGGCAGTATCTCCCTTACAAGGCAGTATCCCCCTTACCAGGCAGTATCCCCCTTACCAGGCAGTATCTCCCTTACAAGGCAGTATCCCCCTTACCAGGCAGTATCCCCCTTACCAGGCAGTATCTCCCTTACCAGCCAGTATCTCCCTTATCAGGCAGTATCCCCCTTACCAGGCAGTATCCCCCTTACCAGGCAGTATCTCCCTTACAAGGCAGTATCCCCCTTACCAGGCAGTATCCCCCTTACCAGGCAGTATCCCCCTTACCAGGCAGTATCCCCCTTACCAGGCAGTATCTCCCTTAGCAGGCAGTATCCCCCTTACCAGGCAGTATCCCCCTTACCAGGCAGTATCCCCCTTACCAGGCAGTATCTCCCTTACAAGGCAGTATCCCCCTTACCAGGCAGTATCCCCCTTACCAGGCAGTATCCCCCTTACCAGGCAGTATCCCCCTTACCAGGCAGTATCTCCCTTACCAGCCAGTATCTCCCTTACCAGGCAGTATCTACCCTTACCAGGCAGTATCCCCCTTACCAGGCAGTATCCCCCTTACCAGGCAGTATCCCCCTTACCAGGCAGTATCCCCCTTACCAGGCAGTATCTCCCTTACAAGGCAGTATCCCCCTTACCAGGCAGTATCCCCCTTACCAGGCAGTATCTCCCTTACAAGGCAGTATCCCCCTTACCAGGCAGTATCCCCCTTACCAGGCAGTATCCCCCTTACCAGGCAGTATCTCCCTTATCAGGCAGTATCCCCCTTACCAGGCAGTATCCCCCTTACCAGGCAGTATCTCCCTTACAAGGCAGTATCCCCCTTACCAGGCAGTATCCCCCTTACCAGGCAGTATCCCCCTTACCAGGCAGTATCTCCCTTACAAGGCAGTATCCCCCTTACCAGGCAGTATCCCCCTTACCAGGCAGTATCTCCCTTATCAGGCAGTATCCCCCTTACCAGGCAGTATCCCCCTTACCAGGCAGTATCTCCCTTACCAGCCAGTATCTCCCTTACCAGGCAGTATCTACCCTTACCAGGTAGTATCCCCCTTACCAGGCAGTATCCCCCTTACCAGGCAGTATCCCCTTTACCAGGCAGTCTCCCCCTTACCAGGCAGTATCCCCCTTACCAGGCAGTATCTCCCTTATCAGGCAGTATCCCCCTTACCAGGCAGTATCTCCCTTACAAGGCAGTATCCCCCTTACCAGGCAGTATCCCCCTTACCAGGCAGTATCCCCCTTACCAGGCAGTATCTCCCTTACAAGGCAGTACCCCCCTTACCAGGCAGTATCCCCCTTACCAGGCAGTATCTCCCTTACCAGGCAGTATCCCCCTTACCAGGCAGTATCTCCCTTATCAGGCAGTATCCCCCTTACCAGGCAGTATCCCCCTTACCAGGCAGTATCCCCCTTACCAGGCAGTATCTCCCTTATCAGGCAGTATCCCCCTTACCAGGCAGTATCCCCCTTACCAGGCAGTATCTCCCTTACCAGCCAGTATCTCCCTTACCAGGCAGTATCTACCCTTACCAGGCAGTATCCCCCTTACCAGGCAGTATCCCCCTTACCAGGCAGTATCCCCTTTACCAGGCAGTCTCCCCCTTACCAGGCAGTATCCCCCTTACCAGGCAGTATCCCCCTTACCAGGCAGTATCCCCCTTACCAGGCAGTATCCCCCTTACCAGGCAGTATCCCCCTTACCAGGCAGTATCCCCCTTACCAGGCAGTATCCCCCTTACCAGGCAGTATCCCCCTTACCAGGCAGTATCCCCCTTACCAGGCAGTATCCCCCTTACCAGGCAGTATCCCCCTTACCAGGCAGTATCCCCCTTACCAGGCAGTATCCCCCTTACCAGGCAGTATCCCCCTTACCAGGCAGTATCCCCCTTACCAGGCAGTATCCCCCTTACCAGGCAGTATCCCCCTTACCCGGCAGTATCTCCCCTACGGGGCGGGGCCCCCCTTACCCGGCGGTATCCTCAGCGTGTGTTGATGTGAGAAGTGTCCGGTGGGAGCCAACAAGGCATGCGCTCGCTCCGGCTCGCCGCCTCCGTACCAGATCTCCCAGCCTATCTGACCGCTTTCTGTACAACAAAACAATATAACTACATACATTTTTCTATACTATAATATTATAAAGAGGAAAGATTTGTTTGTTTGTTTGTATGTTTGTTTGAAATGAATAGGCTCCGAAACTGCTGGACCGATTTGAAAAATTCTTTCACCATTAGAATCCCACATTATCCCCGATGAACATAGGCTATAGTTTATCCCGGGGAAGTGAAGTTTTCCCGAGGGATCGCGGGACAGCTAGTATATTATAAATAAATGTCACAATCATACAAGAATAGACAACATGAACTTAAAATATTTATGAATTGAATTTAAAATAATATTAGATAGAGCCCATCATTATGCGCATCCACCTGTTCTGTATGGGACAGTCTGCCCTAGCTACAATCATCTTCAGAATGCCGTTGCCGCTGCCTCGCGCACGCTGACGTAGGGATGCGACTTTCTTCCGAATAATCGCTTGAAAGCCGTGTGAATATTATAAAACCAAATTATAACTAAAGCTACGTAGCTTTATATTATAGGACTACGCGCACCTACGGGTTCCAAATTCGCGCAATGTCAAAATATATAAGACTAGCTGTCCGCCGCTGTGTTACCCGTGGTCCCTCGGGAAAACTTCACTTCCCCGGGATAAAATATAGCCTATGTTCATCAGGGATAATGAAGGATTCTAATGGTGAAAGAATTTTTCAAATCGGTCGAGTAGTTTTGGAGCTTATTCATTTCAAACAAACAAACAAACAAATCTTTCCTCTTTATAATATTAGTATAGATGTCCGGAGTGGATTTTTTGATTTGGTATAGTTGGTCCTAGGCTAGGACCACAGGTTAGGACCGAGTTTTAACGTTTGAAAAATTGCTCCTTGAAGTCAGAAATCGTGGTGGGAAGCATCCGAATATTCATCAAACGAACGAAAAAAGGAACGCGAATACGGCCCCGATTTAGGCAAGTCTTGTCAATGAGTTTAATTTAAACGCGCCATTAGAGGAAATCATAACTGTTAGGTACTATTCATATCATATCTAGTATACTCACCAGGCAGCAGAATCCTCCCAGCAGTTTGCACCCTCGCCTCCCTCGCTGCGCTCGCGTCCCTCAGAACGCAGTACTCGGGCTGTGACAGGGCGGACACGAGGGCGGCGGCGGGCGGGCGGAGCGCGGGGGCGGAGGCCCAGCAGCGACGCATTGTCTCTAACATGCAGACTGGGTACTCTATCTCCTGGGGAAGATGAATAGACATTTATTTATTTTTTCGATAACTAGCTTCTGCGCGCGGCTTGGACCGCGTGGTAACAACATTTTGGATAGCCTATATGCTATTCCAGGTCACTATCTACGCTTATACCAAGTTTCATCTAAATCGGTTCACTGGTTTAGGCGTGATTGTTACACAAACATACAAACATCCGCTTTATTATATGAGTGGGATTTACACTGGACCCCGCACTAAGCATCACAAGACATAGACATAGACATAGACAGACATTTATTCACTACTTTGGCACACAATACAATCACTAGAATAAAAAAAATCAAAATAAAAAAAAAAACATAATAAAAATTTAAAAGTTGAAGAATACCACTTATTAATAAATAATCCAACAGATAAGGCTGAAAATTGCATTTATTTATTTATTTATTATAACAGTTTTTGATAGAAAGCTTACAGTACCACCAAAGCGCTAACTATCTAAGATTAAAACTTAAGTACATTCTCAAGGTGTTAAAAATAATGGAGAGATTGTCACTGAAAATGTCGAAATGTTGGACCTCATGCAAATAGGCATTAAGCAATGTGTGAGCCCTCAGAGTTGGAGCATTGTTCGCATAATTGGTACGCGGGATGTGGCATGCGAACAGGGAGTGATAGCGCCGGCCACAACGTACGTAGTTGTCGGGCACATAGAGTGAGATCATGCTCAGTATGGTCGGATTATTGACTTTGCCACGGAGCATGGATAAAGGCTACTTTTTACCCCGAAAAAAAAAAATCTGCGGAAATGCAGCTAGTATTAAATGAAAATAATATTTTGGTCTATCTCTATTAAACCTAAATAAAATGATCTTAACATAAAATATTATAACCTCTCAGTACTCTAAATAACCTAAAAGTCAGGGCGCTTTTTTCGTGTGCTGCCTCGTCGCTACGCTCCTCGCAACCTATTCTACAGGTCTGTCAGCCTGTTATGGCAACACCATAAAAAATTAAAATTAATTGGATCTGGGAACTCTACTATGGTGCCGTGGTCCAACTGCAAATATAGTTGAACCACGGCCCCTAGTAAAGGCCCGTAGTCCAACTAATTGGACAGAGCAGTTGGAGCACTGCCCCGAAACGGTATAGTTTTATAAGATGATTGCCTGCCACCTCCGTCAAACTTAAGTTGTTCAGTAGGAGATTGGTCACAAATCGACTTACAAATTAGCTTGTTCTACTCCTGTTCTTTCACAGTGAAGTATTAAGGTCGATTTATACCAAACGAGCGAATGCTCATTCTATCCCCACTACGTCAAATTCTTCTAGTGTAAACAGGCGTAGAGCATTCTTTCTTTGTTCTTAGTGCGTTCGCAAAGATTCTATAGAATATTCTAAGAATGCTCGCTCGCTCGATGTAAACGGCGCAAGAGCGCGTGAACAGTTGCTTGGAGCATTCTAGCGTGTTCGGACGCGCCAATATCAACCACAGAATTGACTCGAATGAGCAAAGAACATTCGATCTAGCTTTCGTTCAATTCAAAAAGATTAAGAAAGAATGCTCTTGTTCTAGCTCTGGCTTTGTGTTCGTTTGATGTAAATGGATACGTCTAGCTTTCGTTTACACTAAAAGATTACGAAAGAATGCTCTTGTTCTAGCTCTAGCTCTGTGTTCGTTTGATGTAAATCGACCTTTAAGCGAAAACGCTTTGCAGCCTTCCCGACTTGACTGAACATAATTGAAGACGCGTGGACAAAAATAACTAATAAGTTAATTTTTATAGTATTTTCTCTCTGTTAGACGATGATGCGGACGCTTTCAGTGTGGCCTGCAGCTCCGGCACCAGAGTTGCTACTAACAATCTGTAAGCTAACAATTTACGTCGTCCGTGACGACTCGTCTCGTACACGGTCTGCCCCAACTCTGGCCCCAACCCGCGCTGATGAGGTTTCATAGATTTAGCATGGAATGGTACCTCTTTACAACTATGTTTGAGGTCGTCACCAACTTCTTTTTTTCGTAATATGTCAAACTTGACACTCGTGTCAATCTAATTCTGCATCTCAGAGGAAATACTGCAAAGTTTTTTCATTTATTCTGAGTGCACTTTTTCCTTTTGAGATGACTTATTTTTTAGCGAGTGCGTTTTTATTTTTGCTACTAACCTTACACGAGACGCACAGCTTCGTGTCGCTATCTCAGTGGCTAAGCGATCTGCTGGGGCCCGAAGCTGCGCACCAGCCCGGCCTGGGCGCCTTGCAGGACGAGCCCCCGCAGGAGGTAGCGCTCGAGACCTACGACTACATAACACCTCCCGCTCCGGAGGAAGATGGCGACAATGCCATCATCGCAAGGAGCCGAAGAAGAAAGGGACAAAAGAAACCCAAAAAACTAATAGCAAAATGCTACGTGTGCAACGTTTTGCTTCCCAACTCTTACCATACTAGCGGAACATTGCGTGCTGTGTATCAAATGATCCCAAACGACTCGCTGTGCTATGACGCTTGGGACCCCTCCGACCCAAGCGCCATGAGGATGAGACGCAGGTTCCGCACGCACTGCTACCTGGACCCGACTAAGAGTTACGTGAGCCTTAAGCAGCCGATACGAGAACCGAAACGCTATGATCGCGGCTCTTTAAAGGCCTTTGGAAACTACACTGGCGGCTGCTTCAAGAGGTTCCTGGACGTCGGAGAGGTATCATTTTCATTTGTCTCTTGTCATTAGTTCCTATCTACACTAATATTATAAAGAGGAAAGATTTGTTTGTTTGTTTGAATTGAATAGACTCCGAAACTACTGGACCGATTTGAAAAATTCTGTCACCATTAGAATCCCACATTATCCCTGATGAACATAGGCTATATTTTATCCCGGGAAAGTGAAGTTTTCCAGAGGGAACGCGGGTAACACCACGACGGACAGCTAGTGTTTAATAATTATGTATTTAGCGAGCCCAAGTAATTTCTACGAAGAAACCTTTGAAGAATAAAGCTCAGATGGATGACCTTGCTCAACTGTCCTTTATTTTTTTCTGGTAGTTACAAAATCCGAATTGTAATTAACAGGAGTTATACACAGCGCGAGGATGTCGAAGGTATAATCCGGGTCCTTCGAGCGGGTACGCAAGTCGACGATTCCAGAGCCTGGAGATAATGTTGAGAGACCAGAAGGTACAGTGTCTTTGTTGTTAATTGAATTCCACATAAGTAACCAAACACGAAGGTAAGTATAGCTCGTAGATCTGACGGCCGTTGGGGCAGACAAGTTCTCGAGTGGAGGCCACGCGCGGAAAGCGCAGCAGAGGGCGGCCCCACTAGATGAAAGACGATCTGGTAAAGGTTGCTGGGAGCCGTTGGGTGCCGCACAAGATCGATCGCTGTGGAAATCGATGAGGGATGCCTATGTTCAGCGGTGGACGTCTTTAGGCTGGAATGATGATCCTGTGATTCCGCTCTTGTGCCTCACGCATCCAAAATCTATGGACTTTCTTAATGTCGTACCCTGATATGACCGCTATAAATGCTGTGAGCAGAGGGAGGCCAACACAAATCAATGATGATGATGATATGTACAGGACGCCTGCGTTTCGAGCCCGCACGCCTCGCTGACACCCTTCAGTCGCGGCGTGTCCCTCTACGTGCGCTACCACGTGTGCGTCTGCAGCGGCAGCTACTGCAACCACGCGCCCTCCGCCTCCGCCCCCGCCTCCGCCCTACTGCTCATACTCACAATAAACCTACTTATATGAATCTCTTGTATTATTTCGTAGCTTCAATAGCCGGGACCGACAAACGTGCCCTCTGAAGCACGGAAGTGCTACCTATAAACCTAGATATATGCCGGTCAGAATGATGCTTCGCCGATCTGAGTATCAAGTTCATTACCATCGATCGACTAGTTTACTTCATCATCCGCAGCCTTTTTCATCCCTCTGTTGGGCATCTCATCCGTCTTGCCAACTCTCCCTATCCTGCGCTTCTCCGACCATGTTCGACCTGCTGTTCTTATATGTCGTCAACCCATCTAGCCGCTGGACGAGCTACTCGTTTGTAGCCCTCCCAACTCGGTAATCACTCTGCTCCACCGGTCATCACCGCGTCTGGCCAAGTGTCCTGCCCAGCTCCACTTGAGCCCTAATATTCGCTTGCTAACATCGCTTACTTTAGTCTGCTTGCGAATGGTATTGGGGATATGGTCTAAAAGCGTGATGCCGAGCATGGCGCGCACCATGGCTCTCTGTGCTACTCGCATCCTGTGCACAGTCTCCTTCATGGGCAGAACACATTGTGCCGGCCACCCACGATCAAGTTTACCGTCGTCTGCAGAGGACTGGATGCGGCGTCCAGTAAACTTGACGGTGTATTGGGATGGGTGTACATGACAAGTCTACTTGAAGCGAAAATAGAATGTCGTTCTGCCGACTTCACCAAGTTAGCAGCGTCATGTAAACTTGAACATGTGTGGGAGCGTCCAGTATGCATGACGGTAGTTGGCATCGTGAGCGACGCACGCACGCACGCACGTGCTTTCGAGCGCCATGTCGCAGAATACTGCGAGGGGTAGGTATAAAAAGCCCCTTCCACAATCCCCTGCGTCGGGGATTTTTGGACTTTTTGTCTAAAAATCCCCTGCCTCCACTCGGATGAGATGCTCAGGGGATTTTTAGACAAAACTGGTCTAAAAATGGCACACTCTCAAATGTAAACAAAAGTAGAGCATTTTCATTTTGCAACTAATGTCGACTATAAACAGGCGGAAAATAAGATAAGATAAGATAATTTATTTCATAAACATTGTTAAATTACATAGGACACTTTTAAGTATAATTATAGGAACAAATTACAATGGACCCCACACTAGGCAAAGCCTGTGTCGTGGGCGTCTATGTGATTTTTTTATAATAAAAATAAATGTACAATATTAAAATTTTTAGGAAAATGAGGGTACCCTTACGAACTGTCCACGTGAGCATAGCCGCGAGCGGGCTGCTAGTACAAATATAATCCTAAACAACTATAAATTACTAACTATTTATTTTAAAAAAACTGGTAACCTCTCAGGACTGTATTACTATCATCATAAACAACAACTTTTGTTCTACGACTTTTTACAAATCACAATACATTTACGTTTTTCTATCGAACACATTTCAGCCCCCGCCGCCCTAACCCCACTCCATTCTCTTTGTACTATCGCTTCATTTGTTTCGCATAGAGTTCGTAACATTTAGAGCGTTCAATTTAATTATTTTTGTATGAAAATCTGATGAAATGAAATAATGATGAATTTTTAAAAGTCGTAGAACAAAAGTTGTTGTTTATGATGATAGTAATACAGTCCTGAGAGGTTACCGGTGTTTTACAAATAACCCTGTGTAACTAACTATTTTTGTGTTTCAAAGAAGCATAATGAAGTATACATATTACATATAGTGACCTGGAATAGGATATAGGCTATCCTAATCCTAATAATATAATAAATCTGAAAGTTTTTGAGTATGTTTGGATGTTTGTATGTTTGTGTATCAATCACGCCTAAACCAGTGAACCGATTTGGATGAAACTTGGAATAGGCGTAGATAATGACCTGGAATAGCATATAGGCTATTCAAAATGTTGTTACCACGCGGGCGAAGCCGCGCGCAGTAGTCTTTATTGAATTTTAACCCTAGATAGTATTTTGTTTGAACAGCTGACTCCAACATCAGATCGGCTGTTAACTTATTATTGGTACTAAATTCTCAATTAAACAAGTTGAAAAGAATAAAGAAAGAAAATATTTTATTTTGTTTAAAAACACAGAAAATAACAAAAGCAACAAAAATTTAAGGTAAACAACGAAACTATATAAAGTCTTTCATTATAAACTACACAAACTGACAGAGCTTCATTTTTGTGTTGTAAATAGACGTTTGACCGTATCAATTTAATTCCTAAGCCGATATAAGTTTTCACTTCAAAAAGTATCTTTATTGATTTTTATGACATGTTGCATAACGATTTTCAAGGAGAACAAACGTTGACCAATCACAGCGCAGCAACATCACGTCACGCTCGAATGGACTAAGTTATACAGGAAGCATCAATCAATTGAAAGGATAATCTTTATGGATTTTCTCGAGATTTTCATAACAAAACAAAAGAAATCAAGTAAATTTTTTAATTTATTTTTTGAACCCAATTCCTGAATATAGTTAGTCTAAAATGAAAGACCCTATATATCATGAACAAGGGGGGTTTTGGCCTTAAAACGCCACGCTGGCCGTCTTGGCGAGTTGTCGTCAGAGCCTCGTTTGCTGGCCAGCAGGGTGCCCCCCCGGGCCGGAGAGGTGTTGCTGGCCAGCAGGGTGCCCCCCCCCCCCCGGGCCGGAGAGGTGGCCAGCAGGGTGCCCCCCCACCCCGGGCCGGAGAGGTAGCCAGCAGGGTCCCCCCCCCCGGGCCGGAGAGGTGGCCAGCAGGGTCCCCCCCCCGGGCCGGATAGGTGGCCAGCATGGTCCCCCCCCGGGCCGGAGAGGTGGCCAGCAGGGTCCCCCCCCGGGCCGGAGAGGTGGCCAGCAGGGTCCCCCCCCGGGCCGGAGAAGTGGCCAGCAGGGTGCCCCCCCGGGCCGGAGAGGTGGCCAGCAGGCCCCCCCCCCGGGCCGGAGAGGTGTTGCTGGCCAGCAGGGTGCCCCCCCCCCCCCCCGGGCCGGAGAGGTGGCCAGCAGGGTGCCCCCCCGGGCCGGAGAGGTGGCCAGCAGGGTCCCCCCCCCCGGGCCGGAGAGGTGGCCAGCAGGGCCCCCCCCCCCGGGCCGGAGAGGTGTCCAGCAGGGTCCCCCCCCCCCCGGGCCGGAGAGGTGGCCAGCAGGCCCCCCCCCCCCGGGCCGGAGAGGTGTCCAGCGGGGTCCCCCCCCGGGCCGGAGAGGTGGCCAGCAGCCCCCCCCCCCCCGGGCCGGAGAGGTGTCCAACAGGGTCCCCCCCCGGGCCGGAGAGGTGGCCAGCAGGGTCCCCCCCCCCGGGCCGGAAAGGTGGACTTGGGCTACATAGTACATCAGATTTTAAAAAATTGTCATCATGCCTATTATAACTCGATGACCTCTGTGGCGCAGTGGGTGAAAGCCCGCTTGGGACGCAGAAGGTTGCAGGTTCGACCCGCGCGGGATAAATGTTCGCATGATCTGCAAATATTTATCTCAGGTCTGGGTGTTTATGTATGTATTTACAAACCAAAAGTATATAAGTAGTATATCAGTTATCTGGTTCCCATAGTACAAGCTTTGCTTAGTTCGGGGCTAGATGCTGTAGGAACTCACCCTGGGCGACAAGGCAGGCCTGGCGCCCTCCAGGATGGCCTCCTTCACCGCCTCGTGCCCCTCGAAGGGCTGCCGGCCTGACACTAGATGATGCTGTAGGAACTCACCCTGGGCGACAAGGCAGGCCTGCCGCCCTCCAGGATGGCCTCCTTCACCGCCTCGTGCCCCTCGAAGGGCTGCCGGCCTGACACTAGATGATGCTGTAGGAACTCACCCTGGGCGACAAGGCAGGCCTGCCGCCCTCCAGGATGGCCTCCTTCACCGCCTCGTGCCCCTCGAAGGGCTGCCGGCCTGACACTAGATGATGCTGTAGGAACTCACCCTGGGCGACAAGGCAGGCCTGGCGCCCTCCAGGATGGCCTCCTTCACCGCCTCGTGCCCCTCGAAGGGCTGCCGGCCTGACACTAGATGATGCTGTAGGAACTCACCCTGGGCGACAAGGCAGGCCTGCCGCCCTCCAGGATGGCCTCCTTCACCGCCTCGTGCCCCTCGAAGGGCTGCCGGCCTGACACTAGATGATGCTGTAGGAACTCACCCTGGGCGACAAGGCAGGCCTGCCGCCCTCCAGGATGGCCTCCTTCACCGCCTCGTGCCCCTCGAAGGGCTGCCGGCCTGACACTAGATGATGCTGTAGGAACTCACCCTGGGCGACAAGGCAGGCCTGCCGCCCTCCAGGATGGCCTCCTTCACCGCCTCGTGCCCGTCGAAGGGCTGCCGGCCTGACACTAGATGATGCTGTAGGAACTCACCCTGGGCGACAAGGCAGGCCTGCCGCCCTCCAGGATGGCCTCCTTCACCGCCTCGTGCCCCTCGAAGGGCTGCCGGCCTGACACTAGATGATGCTGTAGGAACTCACCCTGGGCGACAAGGCAGGCCTGCCGCCCTCCAGGATGGCCTCCTTCACCGCCTCGTGCCCCTCGAAGGGCTGCCGGCCTGACACTAGATGATGCTGTAGGAACTCACCCTGGGCGACAAGGCAGGCCTGCCGCCCTCCAGGATGGCCTCCTTCACCGCCTCGTGCCCCTCGAAGGGCTGCCGGCCTGACACTAGATGATGCTGTAGGAACTCACCCTGGGCGACAAGGCAGGCCTGCCGCCCTCCAGGATGGCCTCCTTCACCGCCTCGTGCCCCTCGAAGGGCTGCCGGCCTGACACTAGATGATGCTGTAGGAACTCACCCTGGGCGACAAGGCAGGCCTGCCGCCCTCCAGGATGGCCTCCTTCACCGCCTCGTGCCCCTCGAAGGGCTGCCGGCCTGACACTAGATGATGCTGTAGGAACTCACCCTGGGCGACAAGGCAGGCCTGCCGCCCTCCAGGATGGCCTCCTTCACCGCCTCGTGCCCCTCGAAGGGCTGCCGGCCTGACACTAGATGATGCTGTAGGAACTCACCCTGGGCGACAAGGCAGGCCTGCCGCCCTCCAGGATGGCCTCCTTCACCGCCTCGTGCCCCTCGAAGGGCTGCCGGCCTGACACTAGATGATGCTGTAGGAACTCACCCTGGGCGACAAGGCAGGCCTGCCGCCCTCCAGGATGGCCTCCTTCACCGCCTCGTGCCCCTCGAAGGGCTGCCGGCCTGACACTAGATGATGCTGTAGGAACTCACCCTGGGCGACAAGGCAGGCCTGGCGCCCTCCAGGATGGCCTCCTTCACCGCCTCGTGCCCCTCGAAGGGCTGCCGGCCTGACACTAGATGATGCTGTAGGAACTCACCCTGGGCGACAAGGCAGGCCTGGCGCCCTCCAGGATGGCCTCCTTCACCGCCTCGTGCCCCTCGAAGGGCTGCCGGCCTGACACTAGATGATGCTGTAGGAACTCACCCTGGGCGACAAGGCAGGCCTGGCGCCCTCCAGGATGGCCTCCTTCACCGCCTCGTGCCCCTCGAAGGGCTGCCGGCCTGACACTAGATGATGCTGTAGGAACTCACCCTGGGCGACAAGGCAGGCCTGGCGCCCTCCAGGATGGCCTCCTTCACCGCCTCGTGCCCCTCGAAGGGCTGCCGGCCTGACACTAGATGATGCTGTAGGAACTCACCCTGGGCGACAAGGCAGGCCTGCCGCCCTCCAGGATGGCCTCCTTCACCGCCTCGTGCCCCTCGAAGGGCTGCCGGCCTGACACTAGATGATGCTGTAGGAACTCACCCTGGGCGACAAGGCAGGCCTGCCGCCCTCCAGGATGGCCTCCTTCACCGCCTCGTGCCCCTCGAAGGGCTGCCGGCCTGACACTAGATGATGCTGTAGGAACTCACCCTGGGCGACAAGGCAGGCCTGCCGCCCTCCAGGATGGCCTCCTTCACCGCCTCGTGCCCCTCGAAGGGCTGCCGGCCTGACACTAGATGATGCTGTAGGAACTCACCCTGGGCGACAAGGCAGGCCTGCCGCCCTCCAGGATGGCCTCCTTCACCGCCTCGTGCCCCTCGAAGGGCTGCCGGCCTGACACTAGATGATGCTGTAGGAACTCACCCTGGGCGACAAGGCAGGCCTGCCGCCCTCCAGGATGGCCTCCTTCACCGCCTCGTGCCCCTCGAAGGGCTGCCGGCCTGACACTAGATGATGCTGTAGGAACTCACCCTGGGCGACAAGGCAGGCCTGGCGCCCTCCAGGATGGCCTCCTTCACCGCCTCGTGCCCCTCGAAGGGCTGCCGGCCTGACACTAGATGATGCTGTAGGAACTCACCCTGGGCGACAAGGCAGGCCTGCCGCCCTCCAGGATGGCCTCCTTCACCGCCTCGTGCCCCTCGAAGGGCTGCCGGCCTGACACTAGATGATGCTGTAGGAACTCACCCTGGGCGACAAGGCAGGCCTGGCGCCCTCCAGGATGGCCTCCTTCACCGCCTCGTGCCCCTCGAAGGGCTGCCGGCCTGACACTAGATGATGCTGTAGGAACTCACCCTGGGCGACAAGGCAGGCCTGCCGCCCTCCAGGATGGCCTCCTTCACCGCCTCGTGCCCCTCGAAGGGCTGCCGGCCTGACACTAGATGATGCTGTAGGAACTCACCCTGGGCGACAAGGCAGGCCTGCCGCCCTCCAGGATGGCCTCCTTCACCGCCTCGTGCCCCTCGAAGGGCTGCCGGCCTGACACTAGATGATGCTGTAGGAACTCACCCTGGGCGACAAGGCAGGCCTGCCGCCCTCCAGGATGGCCTCCTTCACCGCCTCGTGCCCCTCGAAGGGCTGCCGGCCTGACACTAGATGATGCTGTAGGAACTCACCCTGGGCGACAAGGCAGGCCTGCCGCCCTCCAGGATGGCCTCCTTCACCGCCTCGTGCCCCTCGAAGGGCTGCCGGCCTGACACTAGATGATGCTGTAGGAACTCACCCTGGGCGACAAGGCAGGCCTGGCGCCCTCCAGGATGGCCTCCTTCACCGCCTCGTGCCCCTCGAAGGGCTGCCGGCCTGACACTAGATGATGCTGTAGGAACTCACCCTGGGCGACAAGGCAGGCCTGCCGCCCTCCAGGATGGCCTCCTTCACCGCCTCGTGCCCCTCGAAGGGCTGCCGGCCTGACACTAGATGATGCTGTAGGAACTCACCCTGGGCGACAAGGCAGGCCTGGCGCCCTCCAGGATGGCCTCCTTCACCGCCTCGTGCCCCTCGAAGGG
The DNA here is from genome assembly GCA_963565295.1 of Epirrhoe alternata. Taxonomy (NCBI): domain Eukaryota; kingdom Metazoa; phylum Arthropoda; class Insecta; order Lepidoptera; family Geometridae; genus Epirrhoe; species Epirrhoe alternata. The sequence goes on from OY751402.1 coordinate 6,927,711, forward strand.
CTGCCGGCCTGACACTAGATGATGCTGTAGGAACTCACCCTGGGCGACAAGGCAGGCCTGCCGCCCTCCAGGATGGCCTCCTTCACCGCCTCGTGCCCCTCGAAGGGCTGCCGGCCTGACACTAGATGATGCTGTAGGAACTCACCCTGGGCGACAAGGCAGGCCTGCCGCCCTCCAGGATGGCCTCCTTCACCGCCTCGTGCCCCTCGAAGGGCTGCCGGCCTGACACTAGATGATGCTGTAGGAACTCACCCTGGGCGACAAGGCAGGCCTGCCGCCCTCCAGGATGGCCTCCTTCACCGCCTCGTGCCCCTCGAAGGGCTGCCGGCCTGACACTAGATGATGCTGTAGGAACTCACCCTGGGCGACAAGGCAGGCCTGCCGCCCTCCAGGATGGCCTCCTTCACCGCCTCGTGCCCCTCGAAGGGCTGCCGGCCTGACACTAGATGATGCTGTAGGAACTCACCCTGGGCGACAAGGCAGGCCTGGCGCCCTCCAGGATGGCCTCCTTCACCGCCTCGTGCCCCTCGAAGGGCTGCCGGCCTGACACTAGATGATGCTGTAGGAACTCACCCTGGGCGACAAGGCAGGCCTGGCGCCCTCCAGGATGGCCTCCTTCACCGCCTCGTGCCCCTCGAAGGGCTGCCGGCCTGACACTAGATGATGCTGTAGGAACTCACCCTGGGCGACAAGGCAGGCCTGCCGCCCTCCAGGATGGCCTCCTTCACCGCCTCGTGCCCCTCGAAGGGCTGCCGGCCTGACACTAGATGATGCTGTAGGAACTCACCCTGGGCGACAAGGCAGGCCTGCCGCCCTCCAGGATGGCCTCCTTCACCGCCTCGTGCCCCTCGAAGGGCTGCCGGCCTGACACTAGATGATGCTGTAGGAACTCACCCTGGGCGACAAGGCAGGCCTGCCGCCCTCCAGGATGGCCTCCTTCACCGCCTCGTGCCCCTCGAAGGGCTGCCGGCCTGACACTAGATGATGCTGTAGGAACTCACCCTGGGCGACAAGGCAGGCCTGCCGCCCTCCAGGATGGCCTCCTTCACCGCCTCGTGCCCCTCGAAGGGCTGCCGGCCTGACACTAGATGATGCTGTAGGAACTCACCCTGGGCGACAAGGCAGGCCTGCCGCCCTCCAGGATGGCCTCCTTCACCGCCTCGTGCCCCTCGAAGGGCTGCCGGCCTGACACTAGATGATGCTGTAGGAACTCACCCTGGGCGACAAGGCAGGCCTGCCGCCCTCCAGGATGGCCTCCTTCACCGCCTCGTGCCCCTCGAAGGGCTGCCGGCCTGACACTAGATGATGCTGTAGGAACTCACCCTGGGCGACAAGGCAGGCCTGCCGCCCTCCAGGATGGCCTCCTTCACCGCCTCGTGCCCCTCGAAGGGCTGCCGGCCTGACACTAGATGATGCTGTAGGAACTCACCCTGGGCGACAAGGCAGGCCTGCCGCCCTCCAGGATGGCCTCCTTCACCGCCTCGTGCCCCTCGAAGGGCTGCCGGCCTGACACTAGATGATGCTGTAGGAACTCACCCTGGGCGACAAGGCAGGCCTGCCGCCCTCCAGGATGGCCTCCTTCACCGCCTCGTGCCCCTCGAAGGGCTGCCGGCCCGACACCACCTCGTACATCAACATGCCGAACGAGAAACAATCCACCTGCAACAAGCAACGACAGGTCTATAGCGACCTCTATAGCTCAATAAAAAAAGTAAGTTCGTATGAGTATGGCCAACTCTGCTGACGGAGTTTTTAGGCCGTCTTAAAGCCTCCGTCATGGCTTAACGACTTAAATAGCCGGGACCGACAATTTAACGTGCCCTCCGAAGCACGGAAGCGCTCAGATGATGCCACTGGCGGTCACCCGTTACAGACCGTTTCGAACGTTGCTTAACTTCGACGATCTATCAAGAACGACTGAGTAAGCACGAACACGAGCGCTTCGTTTTATAGCGCACCATTCTAAACCTTATGAACAATGGCACAAGATATAGAAACGCTTGTAGAATGAACGAGGTCTGGCGAAGCCATCTAGCGGGCCGCGCTGGCTCGAGCACTGTCGTGCGGTTCATTCAACAAGCGTTTCTATATCTTGTGCCATTGTTCATAAGGTTTAGAATGGTGCGCTATAAAACTAATTGACGCATCGCTGTTTTTTTTGCACAAATTGGAATAAATAATCTATCTATCTAAAAACATCAAATTTTCATGAACTTCTGTCGCTGTACTGGGCGAGCGAAGCGATCTTACATCGATTGAGCTAAGCGAGCCCTTTAGATGCCTAACTTTTTTCTAGTACCGTTAATCTCGACTTTTCTACATCTATACTATATATTGTTGTATGTATGTATGTTTGTTTGAATTGAATAGGCTCCGAAACTACTGGACCGATTTGAAAAATTATTTAACCTTTAGAATCCTACATTATCCCTGATGATGTTTTATCCCGGGGAAGTGAAGTTTTCCCGAGGGAACGCTGTAACACCGCGACGGACAGCTAGTATTATATAATCTATCTAAAAACATCAAATTTTCATGAACTTCTGTCGCTGTACTGGGCGAGCGAAGCGATCTTGTATCGAGCGAGCTAAGCGAGCCATTTAGATGCCTAACTTTTTTCTAGTACCGTTAATCTCGACTTTTATGTAACATAGTTATATACCTTCTCGTTATATTCCTCCTCTCCGTTATATCTCATGATCTCCGGCGCCATGAACCCTTCTGTTCCGCCGAACCCTTTGGTCCCTGACGGGGGGGCGAGTCGGCTGATACCTGGTGACCAAATAAGTTTTTTTTTTTAATTAAATAAATAAATAATGCTGGACTTTTCACACAGCATCATCTAGCCCCAAAGTAAGCAGAGCTTGTGTTATGGGTACTAGAGTGATATACTACTTATATACTTTTTGTTTGTAAATACATACATATTAAGTTTTCATCTGCCCTCGGCTAGAATCAACATTTACTGAGCAACTTTAGACCAGAAAATAGACAAAATACTACCTTTAGCATTCGGCAGATTACCAGTCCTCTGTTTCGGGCGCCACTGTAATTTAGGTTTATCCTAGGGGTAAGGAAGGGAATAAAATAAGGTTTAACAAAAACAGAAGCCTATCTTTATTTGGATAAACAAGTACTTATACATACCCAGACCCGAGATAAATAATTCAACAAGTACAAGCTTTTAATGGATTACCGTGAGCTGATTGAACTCACCGATGTAAGTACGAAATTTCATTTCAATTTTATTATCTGAGGAGTTCCATCATCAGATCAGCTCGCTGTCACCATTTTTGAAAATTTTAGATGATACTTGATTCACAAAAGGAGTTCCTGGAACAACTCATGACTCCATCATCAGCTCGCTGTTACCAAATTGCATTGTCACCGAAGACTCATAAGTGTGCCAAAATTCAGCTCAATCGGCCACCGGGAAGTGGGTCAACTTGAGCTTGCAAGATTTGACCCGGACAAACATACAAACATTGCAAGTTAATTAAAAGCTTTTAAAAACTTACCCTTTTTTATCTATTGACAATGTAAAAACCGGTCAAGTGCGAGTAGGGTTCCGTGGCCGAGCGGTAAGACACTTTAGGAGGTCGTCACGGGTTCGAATCCCGTCGGAATCGATGATAACTTCACTTCTCAACGTTACGTTACCATTCGGCAAAGATCGACAAACTTCGGTAAAAGTAAGTTCGTATGAGTCAGTGGCCAACTCTGGTGACGGAGTTTTTAGGCCGCCTTAAGGCCTCCGTCATGGCTTAACGACTTAAATAGCCGGGACCGACAATTTAACGTGCCCTCCGAAGCACGGAAGCGCTCAGATGATGCCACTGGCGGTCACCCATCCAGTTACAGACCGTTTCGAACGTTACTTAACTTCGACGATCTATCAAGAACGACTAAGCAAGCACGACCACAAGCGCTTCGGTGTCTGTCGGCGTTTCCCGCCGCGCTGTAACCACGTACCATAGTCTCCTAGTTTGACGTGCACGTCTATTGGAGTTGGTTTAAGTTCTGCGGCCGCCGCTTCTTGCACCTTCGGCATCCGCCATACCAACACGTTCTCTGACTGGAACACACAAAGATATTAATAGATAATGCTGGACATTTCACACAGCATCATCTAGCCCCAAACTAAGCAAAGCTTGTACTATGGGAACCAGATAACTGATATACTACGTATATACTTTTTGTTTGTAAATACATACATACAGAAACACCCAGACCCGAGACAAATATTTGCAGATCATACAAACATTTGTCCGCGGGGATCGAACCCGCAACCTTCTGCGTCCCAAGCGGGCTTTCACCCACTGCGTCACAGAGAAATGACGGGTGGGATATGAATTTACGACCTTTACTGATCCATTAAAATATGATCAATATATTATAAGATTTAATTAAATAAATTCTTTAACAAAACGATCAGTATATTGAATTGATTCAGGCGTGACTTTGCGGAAGTCCATTGTAAGATATTAAAAATGGTAAGGAAATATATAGTAACAATCCGCTAATCTATTCTCAAACAAAGGTTTCTTAAAACTAGTACTCACCCCAAAGCCACCCAACCACCCACTAACCTCTGCCAAGCCTCCTACAACTTAGGCTCGGCAATCTGGAACCGTGAGCAGCACCGGGGCGCAAGCAAAAGAACACCTTCATTTAAATGAAGGTGTTCTTTTGCGGATTGTTACTATATATTTCCTTACCATTTTTAATATCTTAAAACATTAGGCATTGCTGTGAGCGACACCTAACTATGAACCCTGTTAGTTTTTAAGCTTTGTGTGTATTTGTCTTCTGTCTGTGTCAAAAACCAATTTGTCGGAAACTTGTTTGTGTACTATGAGTGTTGGCTCGAAATAAATGTATTTTTTTTTTTTTTTTTTTTTTTTTTTTAAAACGATCAGTATCTAAAAAATTAAGACAAATTGGGAAATTATTAATAAAACACGATATTAAGAATAAGAATAAGAATACATTTATTCGCAGTTTTACAAAAATTTAACAAAAAATAAAAAATAAAAAAAATGAAAAATCGATTTTGATATCATTGTTATCAGACAGAGCATTCAAAAATGCGAAAAAATCTAAAACTTTTTTTTAAAATTCAGTTTCATATTTTGTTAAAATCGAACCCGCAACTCTTAACAACATTTTCCCATAACTGTATAACAGACCCTACAGAAATTGCAAATTCTTTGTTGATTAAATATAAATAAATAGTTACCTTAAGATCTCTGTATACGATCCTCCGATCATGCAAGTACTCGAGCGCCCTCGCGACTTGAAGCAGCGCCGCCCTCGCCGCTCTCGGCCCGAGGCGCGCCCCGCACCCTCGATACTCTCGGATGATGCCGTCCAGACCACCCTGTATAGTTTACGTCAATAATAACGCAAGCAAGTAGCGTCGAGCGCTTAAAGTCTAAGTAAAACCGGCCAAGTGCGAGTCGGACTTGTACACGAAGGATTCCCTACCTATATAAAAACGGCAAAAAAACACGTTTGTTTGTATGAGAGCTCTTTTAAATATTTATTTTATTGTTTTAGTATTTGTTATAGCGGCAACAGAAATACATCATCTGTGAACATTTCAACTGTCTAACTATTAACGGACTTTTAGTAATGGGGTCCCGTTTTACCCTTTGAGTACGGCACCCAAAGCATTCAAGGACCTCTTAGAATACTCTTAAAATAAGTTCGTATCGGAGTTTTAAGGCCGCCTTAAGGCCTCCGTCATGGCTTAATCCAAATAGCCAGGACCGACGTGCCCGAAGCACGGAAACGTTGACAACTGTCGGCCACCCATCAACTCGCACACCTTAGAACGCTGCCTAACTTCGACGATCAAGAACATTTTAAATTCAAGTTCTTGTGAAATGATACAATAAAATGATCGTAATGTATACTTACTCCCGGCGCGAGGGCCAGCAACAGAGCCAGCGGCGCCGCACACACCGCCTGCAGCGGCACGGCGTGCGCGTGCCGCAGTTGCGACAGGATGGTCAGCTCCTGGCGCAGGCCGCAGTACGCGCGGCACGCCGCCGCCGTCGGCTCGCGCTCCCAGCGGGACACCGCGGCCTGGGGGACCAATTATAGGTTTGAGGTCAAGGTCAAGGTCAAGGTCGAGGTCGAGGTCAAGTCAAAATTAAGGTCGAGGTGAATAACGGTTATGGTAAGCAACCTAAAGAAAAAATATCGAAGACAATGTTCAGGTCAAATTCAAGGTCGCTGTCAGGATCGAGGTCAATGTGAGACAAAGGTTAATGACCTACTGTGAAAAGACCCTGGAGTAAGAAGACCTTGGAGTGAAAAGTGTTGCGGTTAAGCTCATGGTCGAGGTCAGGGTCAATATAAAGATCACGGTTATATCTCTAGAGCACTAATTAATGTTCAGGTCAAGGTCAAAGCCAGAGTCAATATGAAGGGTATTATAAGGTCAGCGAATTGGAGGAAGTAAATCAACAAGGACCATGTTAAGATCAAGTCAGGATCAAGGTAGAATATAAATATAAACCGGCGAGACGATGTTGCTGATTCAACGGACCGATCTAGCAAGAGAAAATTGACGAGGTCAATATTAAGGTCAAGGTCAAACTATAGGTCAAGGTCAAGGTCACACTAACCTTATAAGCGTGCAGAGCTTGCGGCTCGCTGCCTGGCGGGGGCGGCACGGGCTGTAACGCCTTGACTGCCACGGGCACGTCTCCGCCTCTAACCCGCCAGCTGCCGGCCAGCACGGTGCCGAAGGCGCCCCGCCCCGCCACGGCGCGCCGCGTGATGTGCTCCCAGCGGGCGCGGGACTCCGAGGGGATGTCCAGGAGGAGCTGAGGGGACCAATTCTAATTAAAGGGTAATGCGTTACAGAATCTGAGAAATCCTTCCGTGATTTCATGATACTTTCCTCGTAAAAAAAAAAATTAGCATGGCATTCCAGGAGTGCCAACAGAAGTGAAAACTAGAGGAATTACGTGTGTATTTGTTGCCTGGCATCACACGATACACTTGACTAACTTGGTACCTAACTAGCTTTTGCTTAAGTGAAGTGAGCTCTGGATTACGCCGCCCCCGCGGCCGTTTGATGGTGTGCTGGCCGCCCCGCGCACTATTATACTGAACATTATTTATAAATGCATTTTTTGCTACAAAATAATACTCCTTGGCTATAAAATAAATACATAACCCTCTACCGTATTTACGTATTTCAAACACTTAGACGAAATTTCATTAAAAAAATTTAAATAACCAGCAAATGAAACTGCTTTGATGAAGATTTAGAGGTAACTTTGTGATCGTTTTCTATCGAGTCAAATTACGTCAATCGTGTTTCGACTCCCATAACTAATAAACTAATATCCTAAACTATTTATTATCATCATAAAAATATAAAAAATCTGTGTTTTTATGCCTTAAAAATGAACGTACAGTCAAAACGTGAGTTTAGCGACATACATCGTCTTATATAAGACTCACAGTATCAGGTGCAACGTGTTGCAACGCGACGTCGGGATGCAAGGGGCAACACAAGGCGCGCTGTGCGCACGCGCAGTGGATGCACTGCTCCACCGTCCAGCCGAATGCCCACGCCCAGCAGGGGGCGCCCACCGCTGGGCCCTGGACCACGCCCTCCACTGAGCCTAGGCGGGAGGAAGCTGGAACAAGGTTTGATTCTCTCTTTCTTTGTGACAATAGGCATGATGACAATTTTTCTAAATCTGTTCTATGTTGTTCAGAATGATTTGTTAGGTGAAAACAATATCATATTTCAGTAGAAAATAAAGGTTTTCAAACATAAAAATCTAATTGAAAATTAAAATTTGAAATTCACGCCAAATCGCTCGTCGGTGTCATGGCGGCTGTTGTGACGTCACAGCTCAGCACGGCAACAGCAAAAACTACGTGCATAGCTAAAGCTGGAAGGAAACAAAAGGCGCAGTTTTGGTATTGAGTAGTGACGTAACGCGCTCTGATTGGTGTACAGCTATCATAGCGGATTGTTGTATTTTGTAGATTTATTGTGTCACAGGTTTGTTTTTGGTAAATGTATTATGTTTTGTAAAAAGTCAGAACAAAAGTTGTTTATGATGATAGTAATACAGTCCTGAGAGGTTACCGGTGTTTTACAAATAACCCTGTATAGTTGTAACTGTCGACTTACCATTGGAGTCGGCGCCGACGCCGCTGTCGCCGTCTGACGCGCGGGACTCCTGAGACACGCGCGGTCGGGGCTCTGCGCCTAGCTCCAGTCTACGAAATGCTTGCTACAACACAACACATTCATTTATTTTTATAATATACCTAGTCTTAGAAAGTTACAGAAATATTTATTAAAAAAATAACAAACAATCCGCCTAAAACTAGAACTTAGCCGACACTTATAATTTTTATCAAGAAATCAACACAAAAATACAAAGATCCTAGCACAACGAGACATCGCCTTTTATGCACTGGTCCACGTGCTCGTTGAGACATCACCAGGATGTCTCTAACAAATAATAATAGAATTAATTAGTTCAATTTAAACTAACTTAACACGATGAGCGTCATGCCAGTCAACGGTGACCGGTGGTGAACGGTGAAGAGGAATTAAGTTCAACACATAAATTAACAAATATTTATGCAATATTTTTTTTTGTTTTGTTATGAAAATCCCGAGAAAATCGATAAAGACTATCCTTTCAATTGATTGTTGCTTCTTGTATAACTTAGTCCATTCGAGCGTGACGTGCTGTAGCTGCGCTGCGATTGGTTAAGCGTCTTTTTCGTCTGATCTCTTTGAAAATATTATGCAACATGTCATAAAAAATCAATAAAAGATAAATGAAGTGAAAACTTATATCGGCTTAGGAATTAAATTGATGGTCAAACGTCTATTTACAACACAAAAATGAAGCCCTGTCCGTTTATTTGTATGTTTGTGTATCAATCACACCTAAACCAGTGAACCGATTTGGATGAAACTTGGTATAGGCCTAGATAGTGACTTGGAATAGCATATAGGCTATTTAAAATGTTGGTACCACGCGGACAAGAGGAAAGATTTGTGTGTTTGTATGTTTGTTTGAATTGAATAGGCTACGAAACTACTGGACCGATTTGAAAAATTCTTTCAACATTAGAATCCTACATTATCCCTGATGAACGCTATTTTATCCCGGGGAAGTGAAGTTTTCCCGAGGGAACGCGGGTAACAGCGACGGACAGCTAGTAAAGAATAAAATGTATGTACCTGTGCGAGCTGGTCCGGGTCTCGGCTCCGTGGGATCAGGTCCCGGAGGCAGGCGGGACACGGCACCACGCGCGTGATGAGGCATCTACCCTCGGATGTATGCACGAACCTGGTACCTAAGGGGGGGGGGTAAGTCAGTTTTTTGAAGTAAAAGTTCTCTAACGCGTTTGGCATTTTTAGGCAGAAATCTATTGAACTCTAACTGACAGTGTTACCGACACCGCCATCTAGTTTTGAACTCCGTAAACACGGAAAATTTATCACGGGGTCGTGGGTATACTGGCTAACTCAGGAGCGGTCCGAGAGGGGGACACGGGGGACATGACCCCCCCACATCATACCTTTATAGAAACACATCTAACCCTTATAGAACTATCCGACAAACTGTCGGCCGAAAGGCCCCAAGGTATGTGGACCAGATGGTGTCGACCTTAGTGAGATGAGATCTCCCTCTTTGCCTTGAATTGGGGGAATTACACCAAAGTATGCAAGTCACTTATGCGTTGATAATGCCATTAGCGGTCACCGTTCTGAGTGCACAGAACGTTGCTTACTTCGTCGATCAACGACAGCCAACAGCTACTGCAAGAAGCTCACCGAGAGATGGGTACCAGTCCTCGAGAAGCAAGTCCACATGGTCAGACACGATGGCCAGAACCTTGGCCAGGGTCGAGGGGTTCGGCTCCAGGCTGATGCTCTGAAAGGGACAATACAATAAGAAGTAGTTTTTTGTTTTTTTATTTTATTTTTCTACAAGTGTTACCATCTGCCACCGCGTGGAAGCAGTTTGTGGGGGCAGACGATAATAATTCGAGAGGTGGTTCAAAGGGGGTGATGTGGCTCCCAGGATGTGAGGAGGTGATTTCCAGGGTTGGGAAGTGATTCCTACGGGATGAGGAGGATTCTTGTGTCTGCTTGGGCAGCTGGAGCCCAGGGTGTGATAAAGTGGTTTCCAGGATGTGAGGAGGTGATTTCCAGGGTAGGGAAGTAGATCCTACAGGATGAGGGGGATTCTTGTGTCTGCTTGAGCAGCTGGAAACCAGGGTGTGATCAAGTGGCTCTCAGGATGTGAGGAGGTATCTTCCAGGGTGTAAAGAAGAGAAGAAAAAAAAAATAAGAAGAGAGTCATCTCAAGAGAGATTTAAATGCTGGAGGATCCTTGTCTGGTTGAGCAGCTGGATCCTTGTGTGGCGACCTCTAACTGCGATCGCCTGAACTACAAGGGCATCGTTATACGAGTAGAGTTGCCAATACAGAGACTAGCTACTTCATCGATTCACCGCTAGATGGCGCTAGCGCGCTACAAATAGAAAAAATATCAAATTCTACATCTCACAAGTAACATTATCTCGGCAATTAGCGTATATAGAACTATCCGACATTATCTGTCGGCTGAAAGGCCCTAAGGTATGTGGACCAGATGGTGTCGACAGCGAGGGTGGTGCTACTTCTTTGCCGTTGGGGGAAATAAGGTCTCAAGGTGTACCTGATATCCATTGATGGGAGTGCCATCTTCTCTTCTCACCACGCAGGTTTGGCTGGGCAGCTGGATTTCAATGCAGGAGCTGCTTTGTATGTCTAGTTCACACCAGGCGCCATCTTGTTTTACGCGTAATCTACGACAAATATTTGAATTAGGGAAATGATGCTAGAAGTTCGGGAAAGTGAAGTTTTCCCGAGGGAACGCGGGTGACACCGCGACGGACAGCTAGTGTAAAATACAAGTCAAAAATTAGAAAAGCTTCCAGATTGCAACAGCTTTTATAGTAACGGACAGCGCCACTGTGGCGACTGTCCGAACTAATTAGTAGGAAATCGATCGGTAATAAAATTATTAGAGCTAGATATCAAATGCAGACGTTGTATCACAGATGGCGTTGTGTGTGTTCAACAGAATGTTACCGATAAAGGTGTATACTACGCTTTTTAGTAAATAGAATTTTTTCATGTATTTATTTCGATCAACAAGAGATCATAGAATTAAATTTTTTTACATTGAAATATAATTTCACCTACTTAAAATAAAATCCCAGCAGTGGGATGACATAGGTAAAACTCACAATCGAGCGTATCTTGCGGACCTTGAGGAGTCTCGTCCCAAAATTCAACCCCTGAGGGGGTGAAATCGGGAACAAAAATTTTGCATTACGCAATAGAAGCTGTGGATGACGCTGCTGTATGATGTAAAGACATAAGTTTTTTGAAGTGAAAACTTCCATAGACGCGTTGGGCATTTTTTGAAATGGGAAAAACCATTGAACTCGCGAAAGTTTTTCCGTTACCATTACCGACTGACACCTTTGCATATGTATCTGTTTTCACTTCTGTCGGCACTCCCGGAGTATTACTGTAATGCCGGCCACACACGATCAAGTTCACCGTCCAGTCTGCAGCGGACTGGATGCGGCGTCCAGTAAACTTGACGGTGTATTGGGATGGGTGTGCATGACAAGCGAGAAAGAACTTCGTTCTGCCGACTTGATCAAGTTTGCAGCGCTGCAAGCTGGACGGTAGACTGGATCGTGGGTGGCCGGCATTATTTTTTGTCTAACTTTTTATTTTTTAGCACGAGTATACTAACTTGATATTCTCATAAGCGTGTGCGGCAGTCTCCGCCGGCGCCGGCAGTAGCGGCTCGTGCGTGGGAGGCAGCTCGCGGGTGGAGAGCAGGGTCAACTCCCCGCTGCGCAGGCGCAGCCCGCGGCGCCACACCGACCAGTGCCAGCGGGAGAGACCCGGCCCACTCACCTGGGGGGGGGGGGGGGGGGGAAGGGGGACTTATTTCGAAAGTAACTTCTCTTAACGCCATACATAATATCCCAAGTACTTGGGAGTTTATTTGAGTCAAATTAAAAGAGCGTATACTGACAGGCATTTTAACCAAAATAAAGGGTTAAAGGAGAATGGGCATCCCCGCCCAAATCAAAACACTATCGCCCGCAGAGTGGGCGTATGGTGGAATGGGTAGACCTTCAAATATACTCCATTTCATTGTTTGACAGCTAAAAAATCCATCCTACAGAAATCGAGATATTTGCAGTTAAATGTGGTAACACTTACCATCATGTTTTTTGACTTACAGGCTTCCCGCAGATAAGCGACTATGGGCATTCGATAGAACTTTAGAAGCACTACATTTCATTGTATGATAACTAAAAAATCCATCCTGCAGAAATCGAGATATTTGCAGTTAAAGGTGGTGACCATCATGTTTTTTGACTTACAGGCTTCCCGCAGATAAGCCACTATGGGCATTCGATAGAACTTTAGAAGCACTACATTTCATTGTATGACAGCTAAAAAATCCATCCTGCAGAAATCGAGTTATTTGCAGTTAAAGGTGGTGACTTTAACCATCATACGAGAATTTTTTGACTTACAGGCTTCCCGCAGATAAGCCACTATGGGCATTCGATAGAACTTTAGAAGCACTACATTTCATTGTATGACAGCTAAAAAATCCATCCTGCAGAAATCGAGTTATTTGCAGTTAAAGGTGGTGACCATCATGTTTTTTGACTAACAGGCTTCCCGCAGACAAGCAACTATGGGCATTCGATAGAACTTTAGAAGCACTACATTTCATTGTATGACAGCTAAAAAATCCATCCTGCAGAAATCGAGTTATTTGCAGTTAAAGGTGGTGACTTTAACCATCATACGAGAATTTTTTGACTTACAGGCTTCCCGCAGATAAGCCACAATGGGCATTCGATAGAACTTTAGAAGCACTACATTTCATTGTATGACAGCTAAAAAATCCATCCTGCAGAAATCGAGTTATTTGCAGTTAAAGGTGGTGACTTTAACCATCATACGAGAATTTTTTGACTTACAGGCTTCCCGCAGATAAGCCACTATGGGCATTCGATAGAACTTTAGAAGCACTACATTTCATTGTATGACAGCTAAAAAATCCATCCTGCAGAAATCGAGTTATTTGCAGTTAAAGGTGGTGACCATCATGTTTTTTGACTAACAGGCTTCCCGCAGACAAGCAACTATGGGCATTCGATAGAACTTTAGAAGCACTACATTTCATTGTATGACAGCTAAAAAATCCATCCTGCAGAAATCGAGTTATTTGCAGTTAAAGGTGGTGACTTTAACCATCATACGAGAATTTTTTGACTTACAGGCTTCCCGCAGATAAGCCACAATGGGCATTCGATAGAACTTAAGAAGCACTACATTTCATTGTATGACAGCTAAAAAATCCATCCTGCAGAAATCGAGTTATTTGCAGTTAAAGGTGGTGACCATCATGTTTTTTGACTAACAGGCTTCCCGCAGACAAGCAACTATGGGCATTCGATAGAACTTTAGAAGCACTACATTTCATTGTATGACAGCTAAAAAATCCATCCTGCAGAAATCGAGTTATTTGCAGTTAAAGGTGGTGACCATCATGTTTTTTGACTAACAGGCTTCCCGCAGATAAGCCACTATAAGCATTCGATAGAACTTTAGAAGAACTATATTTGATTGTCTGACAGCTAAAAAATCCATCCTGCAGAAATCGAGATATTTGCAGTTTAAGGTGGTGACCATCATGTTTTTTGACTTACAGGCTTCCCGCAGATAAGCCACAATAAGCATTCGTTAGAACTTTAGAAGCACTACATTTCATTGTATAACAGCTAAAAAATCCATCCTGCAGATATCGAGTTATTTGCAGTTAAAGGTGGTGACTTTAACCATCATACGAGAATTTTTTGACTTACAGGCTTCCCGCAGATAAGCCACTATGGGCATTCGATAGAACTTTAGAAGCACTACATTTCATTGTATGACAGCTAAAAAATCCATCTTGCAGAAATCGAGTTGTTTGCAGTTAAAGGTGGTGACCATCATGTTTTTTGACTAACAGGCTTCCCGCAGACAAGTAACTATGGGCATTCGATAGAACTTTAGAAGCACTACATTTCATTGTATGACAGCTAAAAAATCCATCCTGCAGAAATCGAGTTATTTGCAGTTAAAGGTGGTGACCATCATGTTTTTTGACTAACAGGCTTCCCGCAGATAAGCCACTATGAGCATTCGATAGAACTTTAGAAGAACTATATTTGATTGTCTGACAGCTAAAAAATCCATCCTGCAGAAATCGAGTTATTTGCAGTTAAAGGTGGTGACTTTAACCATCATACGAGAATTTTTTGACTTACAGGCTTCCCGCAGATAAGCCACAATGGGCATTCGATAGAACTTTAGAAGCACTACATTTCATTGTATGACAGCTAAAAAATCCATCCTGCAGAAATCGAGTTATTTGCAGTTAAAGGTGGTGACCATCATGTTTTTTGACTAACAGGCTTCCCGCAGACAAGCAACTATGGGCATTCGATAGAACTTTAGAAGCACTACATTTCATTGTATAACAGCTAAAAAATCCATCCTGCAGAAATCGAGTTATTTGCAGTTAAAGGTGGTGACCATCATGTTTTTTGACTAACAGGCTTCCCGCAGATAAGCCACTATGAGCATTCGATAGAACTTTAGAAGAACTATATTTGATTGTCTGACAGCTAAAAAAATCCATCCTGCAGAAATCGAGATATTTGCAGTTTAAGGTGGTGACCATCATGTTTTTTGACTTACAGGCTTCCCGCAGATAAGCCACTATGATCATTCGATAGAACTTTAGAAGCACTACATTACATTGTATGACAACTAAAAAATCCATCCTGCAGTAATCGAGTTATTTGCAGTTAATGGTGGTGACCATCATGTTTTTTGACTCACAGGCTTCCCGCAGACAAGCCACTATGGGCATTCGATAGAACTTTAGAAGCACTACATTTCATTGTATGACAGCTAAAAAATCCATCCTGCAGAAATCGCTTTATTTGCAGTTAAAGGTGGTGACCATCATGTTTTTTGACTTACAGGCTTCCCGCAGATAAGCCACAATAAGCATTCGATAGAACTTTAGAAGCACTACATTTCATTGTATGACAGCTAAAAAATCCATCCTGCAGAAATCGAGATATCTTACAATCAAATGTAGTGCTTCTAAAGTTCTATCGAATGCCCATAGTAGCTTGTCTGCGGGAAGCCTGTAAGTCAAAAAATACTCGTATGGTGGTAAAGTAAGTAAAAGTCGAGATATTTGCAGTTAAAGGTGGTGACCTTTAACTGCAAATATCTCGACTTCTGCAAGATGGATTTTTTAGCTGTCATACAATGAAATGTAGTGCTTCTAAAGTTCTATCGAATGCTTTTAGTAACTTGTCTGCGGGAAGCCTGTAAGTTAAAAAAGATGATGGTAAAAGTCACCACCTTTAACTGCAAATATCTCGATTTCTGCAGGATGGATTTTTTAGCTGTAATACAATCAAATGTAGTGCTTTTAAAGTTCTATCGAATGTCCATAGTGGCTTATCTGCGGGAAGCCTGTAAGTCAAAAAATACTCGTATGGTGGTAAAAGTCACCACCTTTAACTGCAAATATCTCGACTTCTGCAAGATGGATTTTTTAGCTGTCATACAATGAAATGTAGTGCTTCTAAAGTTCTATCGAATGCTTTTAGTAACTTGTCTGCGGGAAGCCTGTAAGTTAAAAAAGATGATGGTAAAAGTCACCACCTTTAACTGCAAATATCTCGATTTCTGCAGGATGGATTTTTTAGCTGTAATACAATCAAATGTAGTGCTTTTAAAGTTCTATCGAATGTCCATAGTGGCTTATCTGCGGGAAGGCTGTAAGTCAAAAAACATGATGGTAAAAGTCATTACCTTTAACTGCAAATATCTCGACTTCTGCAGGATGGATTTTTTAGCTGTCATACAATGAAATGTAGTGCTTCTAAAGTTCTATCGAATGCCCATAGTGGCTTGTCTGCGGGAAGCCTGTAAGTTAAAAAAGATGATGGTAAAAATCACCACCTTTAACTGCAAATATCTCGACTTCTGCAGGATGGATTTTTTAGCTGTCATACAATGAAATGTAGTGCTTCTAAAGTTCTATCGAATGCTCATAATGGCTTATCTGCGGGAAGCCTGTAAGTTAAAAAAGAGGATGGTAAAAGTCACCACCTTTAACTGCAAATATCTCGACTTCTGCAGGATGGATTTTTTAGCTGTCATACAATGAAATGTAGTGCTTCTAAAGTTCTATCGAATGCCCATAATGGCTTATCTGCGGGAAGCCTGTAAGTTAAAAAAGAGGATGGTAAAAGTCACCACCTTTAACTGCAAATATCTCGACTTCTGCAGGATGGATTTTTTAGCTGTCATACAATGAAATGTAGTGCTTCTAAAGTTCTATCGAATGTTCATAATGGCTTATCTGCGGGAAGCCTGTAAGTTAAAAAAGAGGATGGTAAAAGTCACCACCTTTAACTGCAAATATCTCGACTTCTGCAGGATGGATTTTTTAGCTGTCATACAATGAAATGTAGTGCTTCTAAAGTTCTATCGAATGCCCATAGTGGCTTGTCTGCGGGAAGCCTGTAAGTCAATAAATATTATTGTCAAAGTCACCACCTTTAACTGCAAATATCTCGACTTCTGCAGGATGGATATTTTAGCTGTCATACAATCAAATACAGTTCTTCTAAAGTTCTATCGAATGCCCATAGTGGCTTATCTGCGGGAAGGCTGTAAGTCAAAAAACATGATGGTAAAAGTCACCACATTTAACTGCAAATATCTCGATTTCTGTAGGATGGATTTTTTTGCTGTCATACAATCAAATGTAGTGTTTTAGAAGGTCTACCCATTCCACTATACGTCCACTCTGCGGGCGATCGTTTTTTGACTTGGGCGGCGCTTCATTCATGCCTGCCCGTTCTCCTTTGGGATTTACAACCGTTGAATTGATCTTTATTTTTTCATCCAAAACTCTTTAGCATAAATTTCAGTTTTTATTGACTCAATAAGGGGTTGAATTTTAAGGGTCGAAAACTATTTCATGCTCTTGAAAAATATACAATTGATTCCCGTCTCAGAATACGGAGGAAAAATAAAACGTATGAAAGTTGAATTAATTTTCTTTCTCAAAATATCTATAGGTACATTTTCCCGTCTCTATTGACAAGATTAGAGTTTTTTTTTTAATTAATTAATTTATTTCATCAACATAATCAACATTTGCACATATTTAGGTAGAAAAAAAAACCAACAGAAATTCATCATTAAAGTAAACAGCAAAATTGTAAAAAATCTTTAGCCGTGCTAAGTTGTACCTGTTTTAGAGAGTAAAAATCAAGATTTAAAACGGTTGAAATTTTATTACCTCAGAAGATCTATACAGCTGTTGTGTCGCCTTAGCAAGTGCAGGGTCAGCCAACAATCTCGAACAAAGTCTCGCCCAAAACCCGCACGGAACGTACGTCACCAGCAGGAGACGTGTTAAAGGTGTACCGTTGCGGGCCGTTATGGATATGCCGTCTGTACTCGCACCTTCTTCTGTTAGGGGTTGAAAATAAGACTTATTCAAATGGTTTTTGTCTTCACACCCTATCTCTAAGGTCGAATAGAGAAAAAATATATTTAGCTGTAAAGAAAAACATATTTTCTACAACCGGGTTAAATCTCCATTAACTTAAATACTCATAATCCGTAATTCCCAAAACAATTATCCTATCCTAATATCCTAATTCTAATAATATAATAAATCTGAAAGTTTGTGAGTATGTTTGGATGTTTGTATGTTTGTGTTTCAATCACGCCTAAACCAGTGAACCGATTTGGATGAAACTTGGAATAGGCGTAGATATTGACCTGGAATAGCATATAGGCTATTCAAAATGTTGGTACCATGCGGGCGAAGCCGCGCGCACAAGCTTGTTTTCAATAAATGAACTTAGTTTTCGAACAGAACAGGAGCTGTCAACAAAATAAGCTAGACTGTTTTGTTTCTACCTTAGACTAGAAGCCGGTTTCTCGAACCCCTTATAAATTGAGAAACCGATGTAACTTGGATCACTTGGTTCTCATTGGTCAAATGACACTGATTTGACAGATTTGACCAATTATTAGTTCATTTTGAAGATGATTTGCGTTCGAGAACAGTCGAGTTCGAGAGAGTAGTCTAATCATGGTAGGCAGACAAATTGATACCTTTCTCTTAATACTAAAAACCAAATCACTTTTAATTTTTATCATTGAAGACAGTTATCGTTTTTAAAACCTAACTTAACTTACGTATCAGAGCAGGCGAGTCTGTGAGTCGATTGGAGTCAGGCAACGACGCGGGTAGTGGGTTCAGTGCCGGCCAGGGACGCTGCCTACTCGCGCTTGACCACGCTCGGCCTCGCACTGGCAACTGCAAAATAATTTAAGGAAATTGAACAATAATAAAAATGGGGTGAAATATGGGATTAGGTTCCGATTTCAATCCCTTTTATTTAAACATGCAATATGTGCCTTTAACGAGTACTTAATTGATGGAATTTATTCAAGTTGTATACCTGTTTTTAAGTATGTGTGTGTCATTTGCGATTCTAATCCCACTCATATAATAAAGCTAAAAGTTTGTGAGTTTATTTAGATGTTTGTATGTTTGTGTTTCAATCACGCCTAAACCAGTGAACCGATTTGGATGAAACTTGGAATAGGCGTAGATAGTAACCTGGAGCATATAGGCTATTCAAAATGTTGGTACCACGCGGGCGAAGCCGCGCGCAGTAGCTAGTACAAAAATAAAACACGAAGGCAGATTAACTTGACCTTAAATTGTGTGTGCAGGTTTGTTTCTGTGTGCGTAAGATACTGCTTGGTGTCTCTCTACGAGATCGAATCAGGAATGAAGAGATCCGTAGACGCACTAAAGTCACCGACATAGCCCACAGGATTAGCAAGTTGAAGTGGCAGTGGGCGGGGCACATAGCTCGTAGAACTGACGGCCGTTGGGGCAGACAAGTTCTCGAGTGGAGGCCACGCACCGGAAATCGCAGTAGACGGTCCCCCACTAGATGGAAAGACGATCTGGTAAAGGTTGCTGGGAGCCGTTGGGTGCCGCACAAGACCAAACGCTGTGGAAATCGATGGGGGATGCCTATGTTCAGCAGTGGACGCTAGATGGCTGAGATGATGATGATGAAGCGATACTGAGTGCTCATTCGTCCATGGAACATTCTCTAACACACAGAAACAACGTGTATGTGCACTTACACACACATTTAAACCTGCCTTCGTGTGATTTTCTTTTCATTAATCACCTGTGGCGCCATTTCTTCAGTTTCAGGCAACAATGGCGGAATCACCAGAGTCCTCGCGTCCCAACACAACGCGAGCTCGAACTTGTGAAGCAACGCCACACCGAGCGAGCCCGCCTCTTCGGTACGGGACAGCGATGGGGACGCTTTGAATACGTGTGCTAGATCTTCGACTTTCATTATACCTACGGATGAGATGCAGGTGTATTGATGGGGACAGTGATGGGGACGCTTTGAATACGTGAGATAGGTCCTCTACCTTCATTATACCTGGGGGTGGGATACTATTTATTTCAAGTCAAAAATCATCTATTAAGTATGTACACATTTTTCTCGAAAGTGTTTTCATACAAATATCTCAAACAGCGTTGACTGCCCATTGGCTCAGTTGTTTAGAGCGTCACCACACCACGAATCGGTGAAGATCGCGGGTTCAAGTCTAAAATGGGTGCAATTTTAAAAAACATTTAAATATGTTCCTGCAAATGAATTGATTTAATTTGAAACTATAAACCCCTATTTTTTAATTACCAAAAACAATTTTAAACGTCTGTTACTGATCACATTTATGTGGTTAAAACTCATAAAAAGAAAGAAAAAATTATAACCTCAAAAGACGAGACGAGTCGGACATGGATTTATGATGCGATTGTTGTCTGTAGTACTTATTTGTACAGTTTTCATAAAATTTTGTTCGGTGTAGGCTGACTACAATACTCGATAACTTTGTGTAACAGTAGGACCGCTGGTATCACTTAGAATAGTCTTAAAACTAGGTGATGACTAGGACAACTTATGCCACACTCACCGTTGGCAGCGAACGGGTTAATCTCCCTCACAGTAAGCACATGCGCTAACACATCGCACAGCCACTGCGGTCGTAAGAAGTATAGCTCTTTGAGGGTCGCGTCGTCGTAGTGTAGTAATACTCCTGGGGATACATTAAAATTGACATTCAACCCCTAAGAGGGTGAAATGGGGTGTGAAAGTTTTTATAATTATCTTTTTCTCTGTAAATTAAACGGAACATTTATGAGCATCGCGTTCTCTGGGGTTAAAATTTATATTAAAATTCAACCCCAGGAGGGGTGAAATTGAGTTCTAAAGATTGCATGAAAACTTTTACAAACGGGATATTTATGGGCTTAATGCATTACAATTAAAAATATTATTTACGCATTTTAGAATTTCGCGACTTAAACACATTTTAAACTATAATACTTAATACTACTTAATCGCGTAGTAAAAACGTAATTAATTCCCTTGGCGCCGACGTTTCGGATGGTAATCCAGCCGTGGTCAAGAGTAGACTCATTGTAAATTTTTACTACGTGACAAAATACCGTTATTTGATTAAAGAATTAGAAATTTACCCCTGATGGGTAAAATTTAAAAAGGGGTTTCATAATTTATATGAAAACTTTTTAATGGGATCCTAAACCTCCTTACCAAATACCAATCATTAACAACATAAATAATATACTCACCGTTCTCATGCAAGAACATGGTAGCCTGGTGCAGTTCCGCCGCGTCCCGGAACATCTTGTGGTTCTTCTGCTGCATATATTGTGTCACCTGAAATATGGAATTGCCTTGACAACCTTTTCTTGTATTTAATTACAAAGTTGTATGTTCGAATTCAACCTTCAAGAAGTTATTCAATAAAAATTTGAAAAGTAGGTATATAAAAAAAAACCGACCCAATGGTAGACTAAGAAAACTACAAGCGAGGTGAGGTTTTTAGAGTTTTACGGGACAAAATGAAAAACAAACTCAAATACAATTTCCATTCGTTCATACAATCCACACAAAAAAAATTCGACTCAACAGATTTGACCGGGACCAGCATACAGAGCTTCTATAAAGATGACCCCTAGCATGTGATAGGGAAATGGTGTTGGAACTCACCAGCCTCTTGTATTCGGTGTGGTTCAACACCGGCTCCGCTAGTTCAGCGGCGAGTGACGTCACACACTCCTCTAACGCTAAGTATGTAGCCGGGATACGCTGTTCTAGGAGTGGCTCCTTACTGCCTATAGATAAAATAATTTAGAGAGATTAAAAAGATACAACATATTTTGTTGCACACTAAATAAAGTAAATAATCTTCGGTAGTCTTATCGCTAAACAGCGACCTTTACCAGGCAATTTATTTCATTTCATAGGCCATAATCAGACTAGTAGAAATTATTGGTGCTACGAATTTTTTTCTTCTTTTCACCCCCATTGGGGTAGAATTTCCAAGTTTTTTTTTAGTTCACCCCTTTATTTTTTTTCAAACAAATGATTTTGGTTAAATTGAAATGCCGAGAAAATTGTTTTTCTTTTAAATAAATATATGTTTAGCGAGGAAAACAATAATTCTTACCCGGTGGTTTGACGCTGTACGCGACAGAGTATATGATATCAGCTAACAGTCTTATGTTGTGTCGTGTGCTGCAGGATACCTGGAAATACAAATAGATTTAATGATAAAAAAACGAATAGTTTTTGATGGTTCCTTCATCTCGTCAGACAATTTTATCTACTTACCTCCAAAGAGTCCATGACCCTGGGCAGCCCCAGCTTATCAGCATCGGGGGCGCCCATCACACTGGATCTGATGAGCCGCTGCAAGGCCTCCGGGCTCTCGGCCTCCGCTAGGGCGCAAGTCGCGACTTGGTCGTAGTGGGTGCCTACCATTATCACGGGCGAGCCCGGGGCGCGGGCTTGTATTGAACTGTGGGATAGTTATATAACTAGAAGAAATACTTCAGCGTTGGATTCAAGAGGGTTAAGGAAAGACGATTTATATGGCTCTAACTTGACAAAAACCAAAAAAATAGGTACAATAATAGGTTTAATTCTCTAGCGTTTGACCTAGCAAAGAAAAGTCAGGGTCAAAGTCGTTAAATGTCAAAAGTAAAATATCCCCACACACACGCCCTCTATTTTAAAACTAATTAAATGACACTATTAAATACTCATACCGAGTTACAAACCAATTGGACCACGTTATTCAAAAAATCTTATACCAACTTTAGATAGATAGATTTATTAATCAAAACCATTCAACAATCATAATACTAAGTTTGTAAGCATACAAACATTTTCATTTTCACCCCATTAGGGGTTGAAATTCAAAAAACTCACCATGACGGACATACCCTCATCAAGTCTCTACGACCAGCGGTTTAGGCTCTACGTTGTCAGTCAGTCAGGACAAAGATTCTTATAATAATACACCGCTATTTTATGACTACCAAAAAAAATTTAAGGACAGTTGCAGCAGACGCAGAAAATGTTAATGGCATGGTCAGAACTTTTTTTTATTTAACTATCACAAAGTTATCGAGGATTGTAGTCAACCAAAACCGAACAAAATTTTATGAAAACTGTACAAATAAGTACTTTATACAACAATCGCGTACAGACTCTCATTCGAACTATGCTCTCGTATCGTCCCCAGTCAGTAAACCCGCAGTAGCTATCATAAATCCATGTCTGACTCGTCTCGTCTCCTTTTGAGGTTATAATTTTTTTTTCTCTTTTTTTGAGTTTTAACTACATAAATGTGATCAGTAACAGACACCGAGACCATGTTTAAAATTTTTTTGGTAATTAAAAAATAGGGGTGTATATTCATTTATCAAGGGACGCCAACAGCATAGGTATCAAACATCGAAATGTTTACTTAGAGGTTATTCTAGTACTTATGGCAATTACAGGCGTACACAGCATTGACCTGCGAGACTAGACAAGGGAGTTCAACAGTAAAATTCTAATCTAATTTTACAAACTAACAGATGATGTTGATACTCACCGGAGCCATTCCAAGGCGGACAGCAACCCTTTCCTGCCGTCGGTGACTTTCCACACCACGAGGTACAGCGAGCGACGAGAGAGGAAGTATTGGTGGGTTGCGTAGTACCTAAGTATTATTTTATCAAAATATGTAAAAATATATAAAGATAGGTCCATTATAAGCTGGTTAAGTCATGCTGACCGTCAGCGCTAATGCAATCCTAATTACAATGGAATAAGGATACTAATGGCTCAGCAGAGTTGGCATCGCTGATTTCTCTTCGCGGTGATGCACAATGAGACGCAGAAGGAGAGAAGGAGAGAAGGAAGGAAGGAAGGAAGGAAGGAAGGAAGGAAGGAAGGAAGGAGAGAAGGAAGGAAGGAAGGAAGGAAGGAAGGAAGGAAGGAAGGAAGGAAAGAAGGAAAGAAGGAAGGAAGGAAAGAAGGAAGGAAGGAAGGAAGGAAGGAAGGAAGGAAGGAAGGAAGGAAAGAAGGAAGGAAGGAAGGAAGGAAGGAAGGAAGGAAGGAAGGAAGGAAGGAAAGAAGGAAGGAAGGAAGGAAAGAGAGAAAGAAGAAAAGGAAGCAAGATATCCTACTAATAGATAAAATTTAAAGTTTGTGCGTATGTTTCGATGTAGAGATGTTTGTATGTTTGTGTATCAATCACGCCTAAGCCAGTGAACCGATTTGGATGAAACTTGGAATATATATAGATAGTGACCTGGAGCATATAGGCTATTATGTACGTACCACGCGGGCGAAGCTGCGCGCAGAAGCTAGTACATATTAAAATCTGATACAAGCTACATACTCCTGTTGCCCTCCAAAGTCCCACGTCCGGAAGGTGACAGGCCCACGCGTGGACCTCTGCTTCTCATACGTCCACACGCCGATGTCCACGCCAACGGTCGACATGTTCCGACGAGACGACTTGTTGCCCATACGTGCTGCCCAGTGCTGGGATTAAAAACTTAGGACTTTACATCTACAGGGTGTAAAAAGATAACTACCGAAAACTGAGGGGTTGCAATCAGACCATGATTCTAAACATATTTAGCAAAAAAAAATTCAAAAAAATTTTGACTCAGCTGAGTCATTTTATGTTATTTTCGGTTATTTACTACTAGTGCAACATAATAAGACCATACCTACCTAATAATGTCATTTAAAAAAGAAAAAAACAGTTAAATTTCAAAATCCAGCAATCTACGTAAAACAACGCGCCCAGAACATACGCAAACCGTAATCTTCAAACGCTGTTTTCTCCGGATATAATGATTATTTCGGAAAATCCTTTTGGATTTGGTTGTCTATTGGGATGCTGTATCTACCCCTTTCGGCTTCGGTAGACGTCTTTTTACACCCTGTATATTAGATGATTTATACGTTGTCAGGAGGTCTTTGCCTACACTGAACGGGACGCTAGTGCCCGGGACATTGTTTGAGATGGAGGCTTGCAGCACCCGAACCATCCTCTCAGCTCGGCACAGGCTGTGCACAGGAGAGACGACGTCAGTACGTGTGGAGCTGGCTAGCTGCGGGCTTCCTCACGATGTTTTCCTTCACCGAGGTCATGCTAAACTTCATGAAAATGTAAAACCATTGACTACCGGGATTCAAACTCCCATCCCAGCTAGTAAATAAAGTAAGTTCGTATGAGCCAGTGACCAACTCTGGTGAAGACGTTTTCAGGCCTTAGAGCCTCCGTCATGGCTTAACGACTTTCGCCGGGACCGACAATTTATTCCCTCCGAAGTACAGAAGCTTTATGCCATTAGCGGTCACCCATCAGGGCTTCTAGGGGGCAACAGGAAGCTAGAAACTTACATCAGTTGGTTTCCTTCTGTGCTGTATAGCTGACTCCTGCCTCAGGCACTCTAACAGGCTCGTCTTTCCTATACCCTGAAAATGAGACGTCTTAACTTCATCATCATCAAGAAATGAAAAGTCTTATCAAAATTTTGGATTCCGACGGGATTCGAACCCGCATCGATCAGACGATCCTCCTAAAGCCGGAGTGCCTTACCACTCGGCCACGAAATCCTACTTGCCGGTATCCAAATTTTCGATAAGCTCATATTTTTGGTTCTTCGGTTAAGCACCGATTAGCGCCATCTACACGTTCACTAGTGAACTCATGCTCATTGTCTGAAATTACATTCAGAATCAAATGACTAAGTAGCTTATGTGCTTGTGTGGATTAACACTATAAAATTACAAAAATTATTCATCATCATCATTCACGCAGCCTGACTTCACCCACTGCTGGGTATAGGCCTCCCTCTACTTGTGCCATTCTTCCCGGTCCTGTGCCAGCCTGCTCCACTGTCAGCCCACGACGTTAATAATAACTTCTTCATAATACTACGTAGAATTACAAGCAATGAGTTCTTTAGATTAACAAGAGTCATAATCATCTCCCTGCTCTTGTCTCACATTACGTGGGGTCGGTACAACATGTGTTCTTCCATTCTCTATCAGCCGTCATCTCAACACTCACTCCTCTCTTACTCATGTCATTCCCACATTCCATCCATCTTTTCTTTGGTCTACCTCTATCATATATTTGGATACCAGTATCTTTTGAAATTCTAATTTATATAGTATCACCTCATGTACATAATATACTTCTATTCAACATAAATCAATGAGTAACCATATAACATCCATGTTTGTGAATGCAGGCCCATTTCAGCACACAGTAACCCACCACACACACACACACACACACACACACTACTTTAAAGAATATAAAATCATGACTGTCCCTTCCTTATACATTTTCGAAACTGCAATGTTTGTTAAAAATAACCCTGAGCTGTTTTCTCAAGTGTCAGAAGTAGTCGTTCGTAATAGACGAGACCAAAGTAGAATATGTGTTATAAAATCAAAGACAGAATTGATGCGCAGGAGTATCTTCTGCATGGCTCCTTTCATTTACAACAAGCTACCTAAACAATTGAGAGAGCTACCACGTTCGCTGTTTCAGAGAAAGTTAAAATCTATACTTGAAGCTAAATGTTATTACTCAGTAAAAGAATTTTTCGAAGATAAAATCTCCTACGATCACATTAATAGGTAATAATCTAGAATTTAATATGTTGACTTGTTATTTTATATAATGTAACTTCTCTCTTTGTTATATCATTTATGCATCATACTTACCTACTCGACATCCAATAATTTTTGTAATATTTTTTTTCTATAATCTTGAATATTATATAATCTTGACATACTTTTATGAATTAATCCATGTACCTAAATTAAATATTGCACGCCATAACATGGCAGAATACAATGGACATACTATGTAAAATAACACCTTTGTAACATGACATGTATTTCTAGCAATAAATGATACTTTACTTTACTTTACTTTACTTTACTTTACTTTACTTTACACACATTTTAAAACCCGAAGTTTTTAAAACCCCGTTGAATGATATATAATTTCTAAACCTCAGATCAAATACTCTCCACTAACCTGTTGCCCGACGATCATGAGCCTCATCCTGGTATACTTAGTAGCGGAGTGCAGCACAGACTTGAGGTAGCCCACCACATCAGCACTCTTGTACTTCCCCCCGCCCACCATGGAGCGGAGCGGCTCCGAGAGGGAGCAGCCCGCCGCGTTCAGGGACCAGAGCCGGGAGAGGAGCCCCATTTGAGGGGGGAGGGACGTTATGTCTGCAAATGCAGTTAATATGAAGAAAAGAAGATCAGAGAGGAAAGAAGATGAGAGGATCTCCAATATTTTTGTTTTTTTGAGTATGGGACAGCTGGAAAGGGAAGACCTAAGCGAACCTTCTTGGATCAAATTGGCGACATTTTGGAGAAGGGCCAGGTCAATACCCTAAACCGACGAGCATGTATGAAGAATGTAATGAGAGTGAATGAGGCGAAAGTTGTGTGTCAGGATCGTAGCGACTGGAGATCCGTGGTCTCTGCCTACCCCACAGGGGAAGAGGCGGGATTTTATGTATGTATTAGAGGGGACGGGAAGACCAAGCATCACGACAGAAATCTTAATATTATTGACTTTTGGGTGAAAGGGGGTCGAAATATCCTAAATCGATGAGAAAATGATGCGAAAGATGTGTGTCAGAAAATCGGGCCATTTTACGAGTATAGCACATTCTAATACACATAATTTTACAATAAGTCCTTGTAGTGTTTAGCAGAATACCCTACACCCCATGACATTCCACGTCTGTATCGGAAACTAGTGGACCCGCGCGCGACTTCGTCCGCGCATTGTGTCGTTATACCTTGCTTTAGAAATAACTTGCACTCGTTTTTTCATAAATACCCCTAGGGGGTATTTATGAAAAGACCCCCAGTTACACTATGGTATGAAATTAAAAATTTAGTTTTTGCAAGAGTTATTATGGTTTAATTTTAAGAGTTATTATGGGTGTTTCTATGTAGAATATGTATGTATTTACAAACAAAAAGTATATTAAGTAGTGTATCAGTTATCTGGTTCTCATAGTACAAGCTTTGCTTAGTTTGGGGCTAGATGATGCTGTGTATAAATGTCCAGCATTATTTATTTTATTTTTAATTGAGGATCACATATTTCACAAAGAACAGGTGTACGAGTATACCAATTTTATGATTTTCCCCTTTACCCCATTTCTCCCCTCACCTTTATTCCCGCTAACATTAAGCACGGCGAGATTGCTCAGCAAGTGCAGCGCGGGCGGGATGGCGCGCAGCAAGTTACAAGACACGTCCAGCATTGATAACAATGGGAACAGCAGCCGGGATTTGAGGCTGTTGGAGTTGCCCTAGGGAAAATGAAAGCCAAAGTCAAAAATCATTTATTCAGGACCGCTGGGATCACTTAGAATAGTCTTAGGTGATTCTACTCCTACCCTTTCGCGACCAATAGGCACGATGACAGTAATCAAGTTGCGCCAAAATATTTAACTGGTCTAATAAAATAGGATTCCAGGATTGAGAAAAATGCATTTATTGTCCGAATAATGTCGAGATTATTAAATTATTTAATAAAATAAATCTACAAAATACAACAATCCGCCATGATAGCTGTACACCAATCAGAGCGCGTGACGTCATTACTCAATATATTAGACCAAAACTGCGCCTTTTGTTTCCTTTGAGCTTTAGTCATTAGTGTGTATGCACGTAGTTGTTGCAGTGGTGAGCTGTGACGTCACAACAGCCGCCATGACACCGACAAGCGATTTGGCGTGAATTTCAAATTTTAATCAATTTGATTTTTATGTTTGAAAACCTTTATTTTCTACTGAAATATGATATTTTTTTCACATAACAAATCATTCTGAACAACATAGAACAGATTTTGAAAAATTATCATCATGCTAGGGAACAAAGTAAAACATCACGACAATTCCCGATCATGCATCGGGAGTAGTCGTGATGTTCTGTCTCGCTCACCCATTCGTCGTCCTCTTCATTATTGTCTGGCACTACGTCGGAAGTGTATCCGTCGTCATCGGTCGTCAGTTGAATGCGACTGAGGAGATTGTTCGAGAGTATCTGAGGGAGAAAGTAAGTTGGTATGAGTCAGTGACCAAATCTGCTGTTGGAGCTGTAGCCGTGCTTGCTCAGTCGTTCTTGATAGATCGTCGAAGTTAAGCAACGTTAGAAACGGTCTGTTAGTGGATGGGTGACCGCCAGTGGCATTTTCATCGGAGCGCTTCCGTGCTTCGGAGGGCACGTTAAATTGTCGGTCCCGGCTATTTAAGTCGTTAAGCCATGACGGAGGCCTTAAGGCGGCCTAAAAACTCCGTCACCAGAGTTGGCCACTGACTCATACGAATTTACTTACTTAGGCCACCTTAAGGCCTCCTTAGAAGATTGTGAACCCTTGTATTAACGAGTTTACTAATAAACGTGGTAGTATATTTATTTATTTTGGAACAAACAACTACATTATAAATATATACTTACATTAACTTAACTTACATTTACAGAATAATGCAAAGTATACTCGTAATAATAATGCAGTCAACGACATTTTCCACATTTTGTTGTAAGACAGATTCAGTTATATGCTGCTAGAGAGTAGAATATAATCCATACTATATACTATATAATATTATAAATGTGAAAGTAACTCTGTCTGTCTGTCTGTTTGTTACCTTTTCACGCCCAAACCACTGAACAGAATAGGCTGAAAATTGGCATGGATATAGGTTGTATCCCAGGGAAGGACATAGGCTACTTTTTATCCCGGAAAAATCCCGAGGGACCGCGGGTCACACCGCGGGAGCGCAGCTAGTAAAGACTAAAGACAAGATTTGGGTGTGAATAGGTAACAAACAGACAGACATCCCCCCCCCCCCCCCCCCTGCCCCCCCCCCCCCCCCGCACTGACCAGGGTGCGCGTGCCCTCGAGGCGCAGGTGGCGGCGCGCAGGGCACGCGGCGCTCAGCAGCTGGGAGCGCACGCCGGCCCCCCCCCGCGGCCCCCGGGGGTCCCCGCGGTTAGGGCAGTAGCAGGCTAGAGGGGACCCGATGCCGAAGTTCTCCAGCTGTGGAAGAATTAAGCGTTACGTTCTTGAACTGGTTCAAAGAAATCAATCGTTTAAAAGATCTAGCAGATCACTCGTGATGAAAACAGATAGATTTAGGGCCCTAAAGAGGAGTTTATTGAAGTCTGAGAACGTTCTGGAAAAGTTTCAAGGGCCCTGAAATGTGATTTTCAATCGCTTTTCCACTGCGAGCTTGTATTGTATTCGATAAGATCAACCTGGGAACTCAATCCGAATCTCGACCGTTCACACTCGACGGATGATACGTTAGTCCGTCGAGTGTGAACGGTCGAGTGTTTTTCTATACATTTGTCAGTTCTGGCGTTCCGCGACCGATAATCCGCGACGGATCTTCCGTCAGATGTGAATCGACCCTAAAACCAAGTTTTCTGACCTGAAAAATTGTTTTAAAACATATAAAATTGTGTAAAAACATCACATCAATCTTCACACTGAATGCGACAATGATGTGACTTTATATTACTGGCGCAGCCGTTAGGATTAAAAACGTTCATCCAGAATGGATATTCTGACGACCTCTGTAGCGCAGTGGGCGAAGACCCGCCTGCGATGCGAAAGGTTGCGGGTTCGATCCCCGCGGCGGGACCAATGTTTGTATGACCTACAAATATTTGTCTCGGGTCTGGGTGTTTCTATGTATAATATGTATGTATTTACAAACAAAAAGTATATAAGTAGTACCTATATCAGTTATCTGGTTCCCATAGTACAAGCTTTGCTTAGTTTGGGGCTAGATGATGCTGTGTGAAATGTCCAGCATTATTTATTTATTTATTTATAGGTTCACGACCTCCAAAAACTGCAGGGACATGGACGAGGTGAACATTTCTGGAGGAAACTGTGCGCAGATTCGATCGTACGCACGTAAAATTAGTCCCCTAATTAAAAGGAGTAATAAAAACAATGACGATAATATGGCGACAGCGAGCTGATCTGATGATGGAGGAGCTGTTCAAAGTTCTAACTAATTCATCATTCATCATCATTTCCCTGCCCTTATCCCACTTGTATGTGGGGTCGGCACAACAGGTTTCCCTCTCCCACTCCGCTCTATCAGCCGTCATCTCAACACTCACTCCTTACCCATATCATCCTTCACACAGTCCATCCATGTTTTCTTTTGGTCTCTTCTGCTACATCCCTCCACATTCAAACCTAACATTCTTCTCGTTACATGACCCTCTTCCCTCATAACATGCCCATCCCACGACAACCTATTACTCCTCAACTTATCCGTCACTGGCGCAACTTTCAAAGTTGTAACTAATGATTGAAGTGTACCTGCGGCAAGCTCGGCCAGCAGGTGATCTCGTTGTGGCTGAGGTCCAACTGACGCAGGCTTGACGGATATGACGTCACATACGACATCGACCTGCAATCAATGGTATTCTTGAAGAGTTTTTGAACCAGTATGTTGATAGGAAATGCGCAATAAGAGGCTCTGAGACCACCACACATTAACCTTTCCCCACACTGGGTGGTTCCAAAGGACAGACAAGAAGGCCATAATAGTAGATTATTCACCAAGGGGATAAAGCAGTGTATTATGTGTATTTTGTAAAGAATTTTCATTTATTTGAGTCGTTCCGGCTTAGAAATGTAAAATTTTACTTTAGGGGGGTATATGAGTTGGTGACGCTCACTGTACCTGTGATAAAAACATGAGTTATGTATAAGGTTTTAGTAAATGGTTTTCCGTGGTCCAACTGCATATCAAACGGATTTAAACTAATAAAAAACAATTTTATATGAAACAAATAAATATGTGAGCATCAAATATCAATCGCTCATACATCATGCATAATTTTGTTTGTATGAGCAGGAAATAATCGTTGATTTGTCTTTTATCAAGGCTGTGGAAATCGGTACAAACATAAAACATAACTTTGAGACATAGCACCTCATTTAAGTTGAAGTATTTCAGCATTAAGTTACCTCTGGTTTTAGGTGTAAACAGTGGGTGTGATCCTTTAGATATTTTAATTCATAATTTTCAATATAAAAATGCAAAATATGTCACATAGTTACTAATTTGGTTATTTTAGATTTAAGACCCGATAAAAGCTGCCTAATGGGTCAATTTTGACTATAAAATACCTCTCTGTTATCAATGGATAAGGTAATAAAAAAAACCTCTGTCTAAATATTTATGCCCAATTTAGTATTTAGTACCATATTTTTTTTATTCTATTACTTTCAAGATTCAATTTATTCAATTAGGCAGCTTGTGTTATTTTGAGGATCGTCTGATCGTTGCGGGTTCGAATCCCGTCGGATCCAAAATTTTGATGACTTTTAATTTCTTAATGAAATACCAAGTGTGGATGAACACTATAAAAATTACACCTTATAAATTATTGCCCACGATGGGCAAACTGTTGATACCTATTTATATAAATATCTTTACATCTTTGTAAAACACAGTTGAACAATAAATTTTTCTTATTAAAAAAATAATAATCTAGAGTACTATAAAACGACATTTACACAATACTATTCAAACATATCATTCTTGCCTCTTGCGTTGAGTTTGAGAAAGCAAGAGGCAAGCATGGTATCGTGAAAACGACGTTAAAATCAAAACTTACCTCAATGAATTATAGCTCATATTCAGCCTCACAAGATTAGCAGCGCGACAAGCCAACGCGGCCGGGATACACGTGAACTGGTTGTGTGCCAGGTTCAGCGCCTGCAGCGGACAGGCGGCGGCGGCCGCGGGGGGAGGGGGGGACTCCACCACGCCGCGCCATTGGTGCACGCGGGGGGCCTCTGACCAACTGGGGGGGTTTTATTGTGACTGATAAAGACTCGGCCATGCAAAGTGCAGGCTTGTCCCCTTTTATAGAGTCAACTTAACTTCACCCAAAGTGAAAATTTGACCCTCTTTAAAGTGTCGAATCGACCCCATAGTACATTTGCCCCTCAAATTAACCCTCTACAAGGCTACGATAGCCTTTAAAGGACCCGACCTTCAGCAATGAAGAACACGACCAGGAAGAACATATCGGACGACCTCTGTGGCGCAGAAGGTTGCGGGTTCGATCCCCGCTGCGGGATAAACGTTTGTATGATCTGCAAATATTTATCTCGGGTCTGGGTGTTTCTATGTGTATTATGTTGTGTTCCTCTAATGAGTGTCGTAACTATCCTTTGCACGACTAATGTCCAATTATGAAAAATGACAAACGGTCTAAAAATGTCCATTCATAAAAATGTCCAATTATAATAATGTCTACACTAGTATACTCACACGGCATTCCCCGCGCGGTTTGCTAGCGTGGGCAGAGGTTCGCCATCTTCTAGTATATCTGAATCGCTGTTCTCTATCGATGGACTTCGGGAGGATGACTTCTGAAATATAAATATATGGAAGACATCAAAACCGTGGCACTCCAGGAGTGTCGAGAGAAGTGAAAACTTGAACAATTTGGTGCCTTGTGTATTTTTTGAATTGTCAGGAAATTTAAAAATATCGAAAGATGACTTCACCCGTTTAGTTATAAAATGAGCTTTTAGAAATGTAAAAATATTGCCGTAAAAGTTTACCGAGTACAGAACTAGATGGCGCTACTGGTCGGTGTCGGTGAGCAACGTTCGAAGTGGATGGGTGACCGCCGTGGCATTTTCATTTCCGTGCTTTGGAGGGCACGTTAAATTGTCGGTCCCGGCTAAGCTAAGCCATGACGGAGGCCTTAAGGCGGCCTATAAACTCCGACACGTGTGGTGAACGAATTTTAATTGCACCTCAAATAGTCTCATCTTTTCATCGCTCACTTCACATGTTAGTTATCGGTTTTGATCTCCAAAAGTAACTTACAGAAAGCGAAGCGTTTGGGAACATTCCAGTAGCCGAAGCGCTTCGCTGTTCCACGGGGGAAGAAGCGAGCGGGGTCGTACACTCCGAGGTACTCTGGAAACGAAGAAACACAGTTACATTACTGAAATTACAGTATTTCTTGTGTATTTGTGTGTGAGTGAGTGAGAGTGTGTGTTTAAGTGAGTGTGTGTCACTGGATGAGCGTGTAAGTATGTGTGTCACACACTCACTTACCAGTCACTCAGGCTGGGTGGGTGAGTGAGTGTGAGTGAATGAGTGAGTGTGAGTGTGCCACTTACCTCCCCCTCTCCCGTGGGCAAGTCCCGCAGATGGTTGAAGGCCGCGTTAAGGTCCCTCAAGGCCGCCGCGGCCCACATCGCATCGGGTAAGGCACGGAGCTTATTATTGGACACGTCTAGTGTTGATAAACATGGTAATGTGAATAATGCTGGTGGGAGGTCTTCTAGTCTGTTGTCCTGGTGGGGGAAACATCATTGAATGAATGAATGAATGAACACTTTATTGTACACCAAGAAAAAACATTTAAAACAATTACAAGTTCTTAGTATAAACGGCGGCCTTATCGCTGAAAACGATTTCTTCCAGGCAACCTTTTACAATTTATGATCATCATCAAAAAAGCTAGCATGGTCATGATTATCCACAAAGCGCAGTAGACGTTTTCTTAGATCTTAATGTTAAATCCGTGTAAGAGTACTTATGTACATACATACCTACTCAAGGTATGAACAAGAAAATAATTTATACCTAATATAATAAAGCTGAAAGTTTGTGAGTTTGTATGTTTGTGTTTCAATCACGCCTTAAC
Organism: Epirrhoe alternata; assembly: GCA_963565295.1. NCBI lineage: Eukaryota > Metazoa > Arthropoda > Insecta > Lepidoptera > Geometridae > Epirrhoe > Epirrhoe alternata. The sequence continues at coordinate 6,962,085 of OY751402.1, forward strand.
CAGTGAACCTATTTGGATGAAACTTGGAATAGGCGTAGACAGAGACTTGGAATAGCATATAGGCTATTCAAAATGTTGGTACCACGTGGGCGAAGCTGCGCGCAGTAGCTAGTGTAGATTAATTGTAAAATACATAAAATACATCTAAAGAATATACCGCAAGTATCATACTAGCAAAATATAAGTAGGTATCATACAACTATAATATAAGAATACATGAATAAAACTTGTTAAATACTACTCAAATACATTTATAATTCATGTTGACTACCTAGTTCCGAATGGGGTTGCGCCTCGACTTTCAATCCGAAGGTTGTGGGTTCGAATCCCGGCCGTGCATCAATGTACTTTAACACGAGCTCCTCTTAACGGTGAAGGAAAACATCGTGAGGAAACCCGCTTAGCTCAGCTCCCCACGTACTGACGTCTCTCCTGTGCACAAGGTCGAGCTGAGAGGATGGTTTAGGTGCTGCAAGCCTCCATCTCAAACAATGTCCCTATAGTATTTTTCACGGCGTTCAGTGTATGCATAGACCTGACAACGTATAACTTGTTTTAATCTCTAAAACTAACTTGCAGATACAACTCAGTGAGAGCCGGCGCAGTGAATACATTGCCCCGCTTCCTCCCGCGCCGCCACCCTCCCCCCTCCTCCAGCGGGTCCGAGGGGGAGGGGAGGCGGGACAGCTTGTTCTGAGCTGCGTTTAGATACCTGGGAAATAAATAATGCTGGACATTTCACACAGCATCTAGCCCCAAACTAAGCAAAGCTTGTACTATGGGAACCAGATAACTGATATACTACTTATGTACTTTTTGTTTTTGTTTGTAAATACATACATATTATACTGAAACACCCAGACCCGAGATTAATATTTTGCGGATCATACAAACATTTGTCGGCGGGGATCGAACCCGCGACCTACTGCGTCGCAGGCGAGCCTTCGCCCACTGCGCCACAACTTATATATTTTTCTCCCATCTTGAAAATTCCCAACGCGCCTGTGGCGACCTAAGATGGCCTGAACTACAAGGGCATCGTAATAGAGTTGTCAATACGGCGACTAACTACTTCACCGCTAGATGGCGCTGGCGCGCTTCCAACTGCCGCGATTTGAATTATAGAACGCGCAAGCAACATTCTTATCGGCAATTAGCCTATATAGAACTATCCGACCTTATCTGTCGGCTGAAAGGCCTTAAGGTATGTGGACCAGATGGTGTCGACCTTAGCCAGGTTAGTACTACCTCTTTGCGATAAATTGGGAGAATAACACCCCCAAAGCGCCTAAAGAAATTTTCACTTCAATAATATTGAAAATCGGTGTACAAATTGACGGTGATATTGGTAACATACATCAAACACAACAACCGAACATAATTTTTTCTTTAAAAATGGTAAAAATAAAAAAATGAATTACTTACTTGAGACTAGGCATGGAGAAGATTTCCGGTGGCAACAACCGTAGCTCATTATTAGAGACATCGATCCGTGTGATAGCGAGCAAAGCCGCGGACGCACTGCTTAGCTTACTGTTCACGTGGAGCGCAGCGAGCCGCAACCATGACATGCTGGAAAATAAGTTCGTACGAGTCAGGCCTCTGGTGACGGAGTTTTTAGGCCGCCTTAAGGCCTCCGTCATGGCTTAAAGTTTAGCTGGGACCGAATTTAACGTGCCCTCCGAAGCACGGAAGCCCAGATTAAAACTGGAGTTTAACTTTTTAGTTTTAAGATGAATCACCTAATAGATTGTTAAGCCCCAAACCGTGTTTGTTGCCCTGATTAGCTTCGTCATGCTGTTATTTTCGGTTATTTACTACTAATACGACATAATAAGACCATACCTACCTAATAATTTCATGTAAAAAAGAAAAAAACAGTTAAATTTCAAAATCCAGCAATCTACGTAAAACAACGCGCCCAGAACATACGCAAACAGTACTCTTCAAACGCTGTTTTCTCCAGATATAATGATTTTTTCGGAAAATCCTTTTGGATTTGGTTGTGTGTTGGGATGCTGTACCTACCCCTTTCGGCTTCGGTAGACGTCTTTTTACACCCTGTATATTAGTGTTGTGTCTGTACTAGCGAGCGCAGCGAGTCACAACTCACCGCAAGTAAGGTATGTGCCACAGTTCCCTCCAGTTGACCATCACAGGGGTGGAGGGACAGAGAGAGCTATATGTTAGTGTCGTATCGTTCTGACGGTTGAACACTGACTCGGAGACTGAGGATTTGTTAAGTTTGTAGTCCGGGTCTGGGTAGGCCTGAAACATAAGTGTCTTGGATTAAAAGACCTCATCAATGTAAGACGTATATATTGGGTTTTAAGATGTACAGCTTTATAGGTAGGTATTGATAATAAGGTTTGACGGGACGCGCGCGTGTCGCTCCAGGTCGCTAGCTGTAATGTCGCGCGGGGGGTCCGCGGCTGCGCGGGCGCGGGGAGGGCAGCCGCCCTCACCTCGCGTCCCTCGGTACTTGGAGATGTACGTGTGTGCGTCGACATCCTCCGGGGCGTTGGAATCTAGGATCCAACTAGGTTCAGGTTGTAGGCTTCGTAGTCATCATTGTCTATCCGGCTCGGGTTCGGACAATGGTATGAGACACATCCGGTTGACAGCTCTCTTTATTGTTCCTCTGGTAGTGTAGACGTCAGCAACTCTGCACACCTTATCCTTTCCTTCATAGAGTTTGCTGACTCGTCCCATTCTCCAGTGAAGAGGCGCTAGGTTGTCTTCCTTCAGTAGGACAAGGTCTCCGACTTGAATTGGGGTTTGGTTCTTTCTCCATTTGGTACGGTTCTGTAGCTCCGCCATGTACTCTCGACGCCATCTATCCCAGAATAGCTGCCGGACTTGCTCGATGCGCTGGTATCGGTTGGGCCTCGCTGAGTTGACAGGCAGTGAAGGTACGGACTTCAGTGGGCGGCCGATTAAGAAGTGCCCGGGAGTAAGCGGACTGAGGTCAGTAGGGTCGGATGATAATGGAGAAAGAGGACGGGAGTTAAGAATTGCTTCTATTTGAGTGAAAAGCGTTGACAACTCCTCAAAAGTTAGGGAGGCATTGCCTGCTATGCGTTTTAAATGGAATTTGGCTGATTTGACGCCTGCCTCCCATATTCCACCGAAGTGTGGTGAGTAGGCAGGGGAAAACATGAATTTAATCTCTTCATTAGCGGCGTAATCTGAGACTGGTTGGCGACTGGACCGAATAACTTTACCTAACTCATTGTTAGCGCCTACAAAGTTCTTGCCGTTATCGCAATAGATCACATAAGGTTTGCCTCGACGAGAGACGAATCTACGCAGGCATGCTAAGAAGGCTTCTGTGCTGAGGTCACTGACTACCTCTAAATGGATGGCCTTTGTAGCAAGACATACGAATACGCATAGATAGGCCTTTGTTACACGGTTACCTCGTCCCTTTTTAGAAGAAATCATAAAAGGCCCAGCAAAGTCAATTCCGCATGAATTAAAAGGAAAGTTTGGATTGATTCTCACATTAGGCAAATCCCCCATCTTAGGCTGCAAGATCTGGCCGCGCATACGTGCGCAGATGACACACTTTCTGCATATGGCGCGAGCTAAGTTTCTGCCTTGAAGTGGCCAGAACTTCTCGCGTACAGACGACAGAAGTAGCTGAGGGCCTGCGTGAAATAAACGTAAGTGTTCATGTTTCATTATCAGTTTAGTTAGGTGATGCTTCGCATCGAGTAGGATGGGGTACTTTTTGTCATATTGGCAATCAGACTGGGCTAATCTACCTCCAACTCTCACTAAACCGTTACTATCTAAGAATGGGTTGAGAGGCAATAGCTTGCTTTTATAATGTAACTCTTGATTACCTTGTATTTGTTTTATATCCTTAGGAAAGGACTCGATCTGACTGTGTTTCAGCAAGAGGGTTGACGAACGATCGAGTTCATCAGCTTGCAATGGACCGGTCAGTTTGATTTTATTTAATTTACAATTGTTTATGAAGCGTAAAACATAGGTGTAAATTCTTTTCAATTTTAAATAACTTGAACAATCACTAAATTTAATTATTGACTCAGAGCTTTTATCATCCTCGTTGCAAATTAATGTTTTGACTTCGGGTAAGTTTGTAGGCGTAGTGTGAGGTTGGGTAGGCCATTTTGCATGACCTTCCTTCAGGAATGAAGGTCCCTCCCACCACAAAGAAGAAGCTTGCAGATGTTGTGGGTCAATGCCCCGAGAAGCTATGTCTGCAGGGTTTAAATCTGTTGGAACATGATTCCATTGGCAATCCTGGGTAAGCTCGTTTATTTTATTGACTCTGTTACGAACAAACGTCTGTAAGTTTTTATTTTGGCTTTTGAGCCACCCAAGTACCACCATGGAATCAGTCCACATGTGTTTGCTAGTTACCCTGCATGGTATTGACTGTAAGATCTTATCAGATAGTTGAGATCCTAACAAAGCTGCAGTCAACTCTAGACGTGGGATGGTTAGAGTTTTAATGGGGGCGACCCTGGTTTTGGCACAAAGTAGTCTGACGATAACATTCTCCTCATTTATGTGTGAGCGCATGTATACACACGCTCCATAAGCTTGCTGAGAAGCATCGACAAAACAATGCAATTCAATTGATTGGTCAGGGCTGCCACCTAAAACACAACGAGGTATGACAATGTCTGACAAATGATGTAGATTTTCAATGAAGGTGAGCCATCTTTTTACAAAATGCTCAGGTACTGGGTCATCCCAGTCCAACTTGGCACTCCATAAATGTTGGAGTAATATTTTTGGTTTTATAATACAACAGCTGACTAACCCCAGTGGGTCGAAGAGTTTGCAAGTTGTAGAAATAATTGATCTCTTGGTTATCTTAGGCGTGGTTTCGATACCACTTGGAAAATGGAGTTGGTCTGTCTTAGGTGACCACTTCAAACCTAAAACAGTAGCTTCTTCGTGAAGATCAATGCTATTTGAAGAGCTTGACTGATCATTCAAAATGTTTGGGCAATTTGTGCGAAATTTTCTCAGCGGAAAACAAGCTGAATCCAGCACTTGGGTGACATTTAAATAAATATTTTTTAACTCTGCTTCAGTTGATGAACCTGTATTTAAATCGTCGATATAGAAATCGTTTTTGATGACATTAGCAATAACCGGATCAGAGCATTCATCAGCCAACTGAACAAGAGACCTAGTGCTCAGGAAAGGAGCAGAAGCCATGCCATAAGTCAAAGTTTGCAGTTGGAGAATTTTAATGGGCTGATCGACCTGATCCCTCCAAAGCACGAGCTGTAAATTTCGCTGCGATTCATCTAGATCTAATTGCCTATAGAATTTATTGATGTCTGCGGTCAAAACGAACTTATGGACTCGAAAACGGAGTAGGATGGCAATCAAATCGCTCTGAACCACAGGACCCAGTGCTTGTAAGTCGTTGAGTGATTTCCCTGAGCTGGACTTGGCTGAGGCGTCAAAGACTACTCTCAGCTTGGTGGTTTCTTTCTGTTCACGAAGGACACAATGATGGGGTAAGTAATACCCAAACTCAGGTTTCCTAATTTCCTTTAAATGCCCTAAGTCACTATATTCTTTCATAAAATCACTGTATTGTTTTTTGACAGTTTCATTTTTATTTAATTTTCTTTCTAGATTTATGAAACGTTTCATTGCAATAGGGAATGAATTGCCAAGTGCCTGCTGAGGATCCTCCTTCAGCGGCATCAAGACAGAAAATCGACCGTCAGGTAAGCGACGAGTGTTTTTAACAAAATGATTTTCACAAAAAGTTTCATCTGAAGAGTAGGTATTTATATCTGAGGGCAATTCTTCGACCTCCCAGAATTTTTTCAAAGAATCATGGACATCTTGAAGTGATGTTTCTGAATCATTTTGCACAAAGTTGCAAAAAGTATTATTATTATTGTAGGATTCCCCGGTATTACCCGCTACTAGCCATCCTAACAAGCTATCTTGTAGAACAGGTTTATTGGGACCTAATTTTATTTGTTTGGGACAAATTATGTCAAAGAAAATTTCTGCACCCAGCAAAATATCTATCTCGGAAGGTTCATAGAACGAGGGGTCGGCTAAAACAATATCATCAGGCAGCCGCAGCCTCTGACCATCGACATAACCACTAGGAACATTACCTGTGATTTTAGGTATGACTAGACAATTCACATTCACACTATAAGCACCGACATGAGACTTCAACAAGAGATCACATCTTTCAGACACCTTACATTCCACGTTATTTATTCCAAACACATTAAATGTTTTTATTTGTTTTGCATCTAATCCTATCTTTTGTTTCAGCTCCGAGGTGATAAAAGACGCCTGACTCCCAGTATCCAGCAACGCGCGGGCGAGGAAGGTTGTATTGGTTTGTGTATTGATGACCTCCACCTGCGCAGTACATAGCAGGACTTGGCCTGAAGAAGTCGCAGACAAACTCACCGGAATATTGCAAGCTGATGTTTCGTTACTAGTGGATGCTAAATTTGTAACGGTGTTATTTTTGTGTAACAGTGTATTGTGTTTCTCTCGGCATGTACGGCATAAACCTTTTAACGTACACTCAACATCGTTATGACCACTACGCAGACAATTGGTACATAAATTGTGTTTTGATACGTCAGAAAGTCTGTCATTTACGCTCATGGCCCTGAACTTACGGCACTGGTGCACATGATGATGCATCTTGTCACAGATGGGACATGATTTTTTGTGAGAACCCTCCGAAATAGCAAAGGATTTTATGTTTTCTTTATAAGCATTATTATTATTATAACTGTTTTTATTATTATTATTTTTAGCATAATTATTATTATTACTTCGGCTACAGTTTGCTGTTTCTAAAACGTTAGCTCTGTTCTCAAGAAATTCTTTGAATTCTTTAAGTGTAGGTAAGTGCGATAAGCGCCCTTTGTGTTCCTCCCACTTGCTACTGGTTTTTGGATCTAACTTTGCTGAGACCAGAAATATAACTATGGGATCCCAACCAGTTGTAGGAACCTCCAGGGAGTTGAGAGCGTTTAAATTTTTATGAACCTGATCGCTCAAATACCTCAAGGCCTTATATGATTCCTTCTGAATAGGTTCAAGATTCACCAACGCACTCAAATGATTATTAATCAAGATATTTTTATTATTATATCTATCACATAAAGCCGTCCACGCAAACTCATAATTCTTCGCGGAAAACTCTATGGATCTGATAACGATTCCTGCACTACCTACTAAAGAATTTCTCAAATAATGGAACTTGTTGATCGGTGCGATTGAGTCGTTGTCATTGATAAGAGAATCAAAAGTGTCTCTAAATTCCAACCATTTAATGTAGTTGCCATCAAAAGTGGGCAAATTTATTGTAGGCAGCTTAACAGAACTATTTACTGCATGACAACAACTCGACTTCGCAGATCCATGATCAGAATTTTTTTCTTTGGCTGAAAATGAGTCAATTATCAATTGCGCCGATGCGATTTGAGAATAAAATTCGCTTTCTGTTAATTCCCGTTCTGAAATCTGCTCATCGATATTTTGAGAAAGCTCCTCAATTTCTGTTTGAATATTATCAAAACTAGACATTAATTCTTGAATTTGAGCTATGCGCAATGATAATTCTCTTATCTCTAAACCTGATGGATCAGCTGATTGACTAACCTGATATTTTTGAAGAAAGGTTTTAAAATTAGTTAATCTACTTCTTATAACACCACGTTTTCTTGATAAACTTTTTAAATGTTCTTTAGGATCCATCTTATTCGTAGACTCAACATTTAAAAATGGAATTGGACTTTTAGATCTTGATTTTGACTCAGTTTCAGCCATTATTATTCGTTATAATGTTATAAAAAGGCTTACAAACTTGAAAGTGTAAGAATTCAACTAAATACAATGAGTTAGGTATTAGTTTTAATAAAATGTGCACTCTAACCGCTACACCAATCCAGTCGTCACCCAGTTCAAACCACAGTTGCAGCCGCCGTGCTCGCCAGCAGCACGAGCAGCGTCCGCTGCGCCCAGCTCAGCCACAGCACGCGGCAAGGCGCGAGGACTCGACCACAATGGGGGCTGGAATTGGTCGGCAAAAAGGCGTTGAAATGAAACTGTTATGATGAGAGCACAAATATGGGAAAACTTTTTAATTTTTTTAAATTTTAAAATGGCCAAATTAAATATTTAATGCAATTTAATGGAAAACTACGTGCACCTCTTATTATTACGCAAAAGTTGAAACATAAATTAATGGTATAGCGAAATAATAGATAAGAAAGGCCAACGAACTTTGGAATGAATAGGCAGTTCGTTGGTAGGTTAGGTATAGTGCAAACGCAGCAGGTGTTTATTGCAACAAAGATAAGCTCAAGAATAGGTAAGCTTATTGAACTCGCTAAAATATTGAGTTTTATTTTTCAATTAGAAATATGTTTCTAGTTGGGATTGAAAAATAAGCTAGGAAAAGTTTTGTGTGCGTGATCCGAAGTGATCACAAAATGGCGGATGGAATTTTTGAAAAATCTAAAAACTGCGCAAATAATTATAGGCGAGGATGATACGCATATAGCAGGATATCTCCCCAAACAGCTTTGAAGTAGCTAGGCATTCACACAGAAAATAGAAGTTTGGACACGGGAATAAGAGAAAGCAAAAGGAAGGCTTACTTTCTTTGGTCGGCGCCAGCACGTTATCGTCACTGTACACTTCACTCACTGACACGACGATAAAGGCACAGCTTTTTCTCCAATGTCCAGGTTATTGTTCTTCGTCACGGTCGCCAAATGTCTTGGATTAAAAGACCTCATCAATGTAAGACGTATATATTGGGTTTTAAGATGTACAGCTTTATAGGTAGGTATTGATAATAAGGTTTGACGGGACGCGCGCGTGTCGCTCCAGGTCGCTAGCTGTAATGTCGCGCGGGGGGTCCGCGGCTGCGCGGGCGCGGGGAGGGCAGCCGCCCTCACCTCGCGTCCCTCGGTACTTGGAGATGTACGTGTGTGCGTCGACAATAAGGTACATCTATTCTTCTGGGTCTTTCATTTTAAACTACACAAACAGACAGGGCCTCATTTTTCTTTGTAAATAGACGTTTGACCGTATTAATTTAATTCCTAAGCCGATATAAGTTTTCACTTCAAAATTTATCTTTTAACATGTTGCATAAAATTTTCAAGGAGAACAGACGACCAATCACAGCGCAGCAACATCACGTCACGCTCGAATGGACTAAGTTATACAAGAAGCAACAATCAATTAAATCGATATTCTTTATCGATTTTGTCGAGATTTTCATAACAAAACAAAAAAATCATTTCATAAATATTTTTTAATTTATTTGTTGAACCCAATTCCTGAATGTAATTAGTTTAAAATGAAAGACCCTATATATTTAAGTCATTATTTTATTTCATTGTTTAAGGTGAATTTTCATTCACTCAATCATTAAGATTGTAAGCTAAACACCTGCCTACCTAAGCTTACCTATTACTTAAGACGAATGTGAGTGCCTACTCAAAGCTATTAAGGTTTTCAGGCACAATATTATGATAAATAATGTAGTTATTCAAGTAAATAAATAAATAAAAAAAAAAAAAAATAGAACGTACCTTGGTGGCCAGTATCTTGGGCACCAGCGCGCTCAGCTCCCGCGTGAGACACTCCCGCAGCGCGCGGCAGGCGGGGTCCCCCGCGCCCCGCGCCAGCAGAGCCTCGGCGCAGGGCACGTGCCGGTACAGTATCTATACAACGTACCTTGGTGGCCAGTATCTTGGGCACCAGCGCGCTCAGCTCCCGCGTGAGACACTCCCGCAGCGCGCGGCAGGCGGGGTCCCCCGCGCCCCGCGCCAGCAGAGCCTCGGCGCAGGGCACGTGCCGGTACAGTATCTATACAACGTACCTTGGTGGCCAGTATCTTGGGCACCAGCGCGCTCAGCTCCCGCGTGAGACACTCCCGCAGCGCGCGGCAGGCGGGGTCCCCCGCGCCCCGCGCCAGCAGAGCCTCGGCGCAGGGCACGTGCCGGTACAGTATCTATACAACGTACCTTGGTGGCCAGTATCTTGGGCACCAGCGCGCTCAGCTCCCGCGTGAGACACTCCCGCAGCGCGCGGCAGGCGGGGTCCCCCGCGCCCCGCGCCAGCAGAGCCTCGGCGCAGGGCACGTGCCGGTACAGTATCTATACAACGTACCTTGGTGGCCAGTATCTTGGGCACCAGCGCGCTCAGCTCCCGCGTGAGACACTCCCGCAGCGCGCGGCAGGCGGGGTCCCCCGCGCCCCGCGCCAGCAGAGCCTCGGCGCAGGGCACGTGCCGGTACAGTATCTATACAACGTACCTTGGTGGCCAGTATCTTGGGCACCAGCGCGCTCAGCTCCCGCGTGAGACACTCCCGCAGCGCGCGGCAGGCGGGGTCCCCCGCGCCCCGCGCCAGCAGAGCCTCGGCGCAGGGCACGTGCCGGTACAGTATCTATACAACGTACCTTGGTGGCCAGTATCTTGGGCACCAGCGCGCTCAGCTCCCGCGTGAGACACTCCCGCAGCGCGCGGCAGGCGGGGTCCCCCGCGCCCCGCGCCAGCAGAGCCTCGGCGCAGGGCACGTGCCGGTACAGTATCTATACAACGTACCTTGGTGGCCAGTATCTTGGGCACCAGCGCGCTCAGCTCCCGCGTGAGACACTCCCGCAGCGCGCGGCAGGCGGGGTCCCCCGCGCCCCGCGCCAGCAGAGCCTCGGCGCAGGGCACGTGCCGGTACAGTATCTATACAACGTACCTTGGTGGCCAGTATCTTGGGCACCAGCGCGCTCAGCTCCCGCGTGAGACACTCCCGCAGCGCGCGGCAGGCGGGGTCCCCCGCGCCCCGCGCCAGCAGAGCCTCGGCGCAGGGCACGTGCCGGTACAGTATCTATACAACGTACCTTGGTGGCCAGTATCTTGGGCACCAGCGCGCTCAGCTCCCGCGTGAGACACTCCCGCAGCGCGCGGCAGGCGGGGTCCCCCGCGCCCCGCGCCAGCAGAGCCTCGGCGCAGGGCACGTGCCGGTACAGTATCTATACAACGTACCTTGGTGGCCAGTATCTTGGGCACCAGCGCGCTCAGCTCCCGCGTGAGACACTCCCGCAGCGCGCGGCAGGCGGGGTCCCCCGCGCCCCGCGCCAGCAGAGCCTCGGCGCAGGGCACGTGCCGGTACAGTATCTATACAACGTACGTTCGTAACGGCTTGAAAGTACGTACTCGCACGCATCCTCATAACCCCGGAGTGGAACAAATGTACATTACACTTACAGTCAATGGGTTTAAAATTGTTGTAGGGACTGCTTATAGTCCACCGTGGCAGAGCTCTGATGTTTTTCTTGACTCTATCTCTGATTCCATAACATCTTTTGCAAATTACGACTACTTGGTGTTGTTAGGTGATTTTAATGTCAATATGTTGGTTAAAGATGGTGACTCTAAGAAACTTAATGACTTTCTTAGTTCTACAAATTTGATTCAATACGTTACTGAGCCTACACACTTTAAAAACGATTCAGCAAAATTAATTGATGTGGTCTGTACTGATGCCCCTGTTCGGGAAATTTTAGTTAAATATATCCCAGACCTAGGTGCCCACGCATTTATCTTAGCTGAACTCAATTTTAAGAAGAGCAAGCCTATAAAAACTACGATACTCTATAGACCACTTAAAGATATTTTATTTGAACATTTTAACAGAGACCTTGAGAGTATAGATTGGAACTACATTAAAACACTTGATAATGTTGACGACATGGTGACATTCTTCAACTGTACTATTTTAGGATTGTTCGACTTGCATGCTCCTGAAAAAAAAGTTGTTTTAAAAGAACACTCTTATCCTTGGATAACAGATACTCTAAAGGATATGATGCAACTTAGAGATAATGCCCACTCACGATATCGTTCTACGAAAATTGAATCCCATAGGCAGTACTACAAAGACCTCAAAAACGCAGTGCTAAATGCTCTCCAATCCGACCGTCGTGCTTATTTTGACAAATTTATCAATGCTAATATAAAAAATCCTAAACAATTATGGAAAAATCTAAAAAAAAATATTTTCCGGACTGATAAAAGCCCTGTACTTCCTTCACACCTCCGCGACCCTGAGGCGATTAACGATAATTTCCTTGATGTTCCAGGCTTCAGCTGTATCAATATTTCTCAACTGTCATTCTACGAACATAATCGTTTTTGTGACGGCTCATTAAAGTTGAATACAACCACAACTGATAAGATCCTTAAAGCTCTACATAAATTAAAATCTGGTACTAAGGGAATTGATGACGTAAATCTGGACATGATCTTGTTAACACTCCCCCATTCTCTTGAGGCAATTACCACTATCATTAACACATCTATATCCACGTCTACCTTTCCTGATCTCTGGAAAATTTCTATTGTTAAACCTATCCCTAAAATATCGAATCCTTTAACTTTTAAAGACCTGCGTCCTATAAGCATTTTATCATGCCTATCAAAGATTTTGGAAAGAGTAGTTTATGACCAATTATCACAATACATAGAGCTAAACAACATACTGCCTATGGTGCAGTCAGGTTTCAGACGAAATCACAGCACCGCTTCTGCATTAATTGATGTCACAGACAATATTCTTGCAGCGCAAGATCAGGGTATGGGAACAGTGCTAGTTCTACTGGATTACTCACGTGCATTTGACTGTATTAACCATACTCTACTTCTTTCTAAGTTAAGGTACTACGGTTGCAGCGATGACTTGATAAAATGGTTCAACAGCTATCTCTGGAATCGGAATCAGTTGGTAGAGATAACGAACTATGATGGTGGTAAAGCCTTATCTTCGCTCAAACCTGTCTCTAGAGGTGTTCCACAGGGTTCTATCCTTGGCCCTCTGTTATTTGTGCTCTACTGCTCGGATATTATAGAAAATATCAAGCACTGCCAGTATCACATATATGCGGATGATATACAACTCTACTTGTCTTTTTCTCCCAGTGAAACTCCACAGGCCATTGATAAAATTAACTCAGACCTGAGACGTATTGCTCATTGGTCAACTACAAACCATTTGGTATTGAACCCAAGCAAATCAAAGTATATGATACTAGGCACCAAACAGCAAATAAACCTTATGACGGAAGCAGCTCCAAGTGTAAATATCTTAGGCGAACCTGTGCCCTGTGTCAGTGAAACTCGAAATTTAGGTGTTGTCATGGATGGTGAGCTGCGTTTTGAAAAACACATAACTAATTGCGCAAGGAACTGTTTCTATCGTTTAAAAGCTCTTTATCGCATCCAAAACTGCCTAAATGTGAACCTTCGCGTAAGTCTCTGTGATTCACTAATTCTGTCCAAATTAAATTATGCGGACACTGTGTACGGGCCTAGACTACTAGCTAGAACAAATAAACTAGTACAACGTGTACATAATGCTTGTGCTAGGTTTTGCTTTCGCATTCCCCCTAGATCACATGTTACGCCCTTTATCAATGATGCCAAACTATTAAAAATGAATTATAGACGATTCCTACACTTTTCTGTACTTTTGTTTGGAATAATTAAGAGTGGGAAGCCACAGTATCTTTTTAAAAAATTAAGATGGCTATCCAATGAGTCAGGTCGTAACAGGAGAGCCAACGCCGCTATTGTGCTGGCAACACCTGCACATTGCTCTGCAGCGTTTAGAGGAAGCTTTCGCTTTGCCGCTTCTAAGTGTTGGAATATTATTCCTCCACCGTTAAGGCTTTTAAATAATGTGCACCTTTTTCGTTCAAAACTAAAAAAATGCTTATTCTCATGGCAGATTTCCCAGCACTTAAAAGCATGGCATGGTTGAAGGAAATACCGATGGCTCTCTGTTTCTGTTTTTGTTATTGCTCTGGAGTACCTACCTCTTGATAATTAGGTAAATTATATCTAAGTACTTAATTGTAATTGTTCTATTATGTTATTAGTTGATAATTCGATTTGTTTAGGTAGTTCTGTTTAGTTGCATAATCCATTAAATAAGTAAACATTGTGTACCTACTGTAACTGTAACTTTAAATAAATGTGTGCAAGACTGCCGGGAACTCACCCTGGCTGTAGCGGAAGACCAGCGCTGCTGCATGGCGACATGCTGCAGCATTATGCTGAGCTTACGGCCAATTTCGCCACCATATTAATTGATATTATTGCTTTTTCTTTTAAATATTTAGTTTTACTGTTTTGTTGTACTATTTTTGGTTATTTCTTTTTCGCAACTTTATATAAATTTTACCCTAAATTGTTATTGTATTAAGTATTGTGTATTTTTCTGGTGGCAAATAAATAATATTTCTTTCTTTCTTTCTTTACCTTGGTGGCCAGTATCTTGGGCACCAGCGCGCTCAGCTCCCGCGTGAGACACTCCCGCAGCGCGCGGCAGGCGGGGTCCCCCGCGCCCCGCGCCAGCAGAGCCTCGGCGCAGGGCACGTGCCGGTACAGTATCTATACAACGTACCTTGGTGGCCAGTATCTTGGGCACCAGCGCGCTCAGCTCCCGCGTGAGACACTCCCGCAGCGCGCGGCAGGCGGGGTCCCCCGCGCCCCGCGCCAGCAGAGCCTCGGCGCAGGGCACGTGCCGGTACAGTATCTATACAACGTACCTTGGTGGCCAGTATCTTGGGCACCAGCGCGCTCAGCTCCCGCGTGAGACACTCCCGCAGCGCGCGGCAGGCGGGGTCCCCCGCGCCCCGCGCCAGCAGAGCCTCGGCGCAGGGCACGTGCCGGTACAGTATCTATACAACGTACCTTGGTGGCCAGTATCTTGGGCACCAGCGCGCTCAGCTCCCGCGTGAGACACTCCCGCAGCGCGCGGCAGGCGGGGTCCCCCGCGCCCCGCGCCAGCAGAGCCTCGGCGCAGGGCACGTGCCGGTACAGTATCTATACAACGTACCTTGGTGGCCAGTATCTTGGGCACCAGCGCGCTCAGCTCCCGCGTGAGACACTCCCGCAGCGCGCGGCAGGCGGGGTCCCCCGCGCCCCGCGCCAGCAGAGCCTCGGCGCAGGGCACGTGCCGGTACAGTATCTATACAACGTACCTTGGTGGCCAGTATCTTGGGCACCAGCGCGCTCAGCTCCCGCGTGAGACACTCCCGCAGCGCGCGGCAGGCGGGGTCCCCCGCGCCCCGCGCCAGCAGAGCCTCGGCGCAGGGCACGTGCCGGTACAGTATCTATACAACGTACCTTGGTGGCCAGTATCTTGGGCACCAGCGCGCTCAGCTCCCGCGTGAGACACTCCCGCAGCGCGCGGCAGGCGGGGTCCCCCGCGCCCCGCGCCAGCAGAGCCTCGGCGCAGGGCACGTGCCGGTACAGTATCTATACAACGTACCTTGGTGGCCAGTATCTTGGGCACCAGCGCGCTCAGCTCCCGCGTGAGACACTCCCGCAGCGCGCGGCAGGCGGGGTCCCCCGCGCCCCGCGCCAGCAGAGCCTCGGCGCAGGGCACGTGCCGGTACAGTATCTATACAACGTACCTTGGTGGCCAGTATCTTGGGCACCAGCGCGCTCAGCTCCCGCGTGAGACACTCCCGCAGCGCGCGGCAGGCGGGGTCCCCCGCGCCCCGCGCCAGCAGAGCCTCGGCGCAGGGCACGTGCCGGTACAGTATCTATACAACGTACCTTGGTGGCCAGTATCTTGGGCACCAGCGCGCTCAGCTCCCGCGTGAGACACTCCCGCAGCGCGCGGCAGGCGGGGTCCCCCGCGCCCCGCGCCAGCAGAGCCTCGGCGCAGGGCACGTGCCGGTACAGTATCTATACAACGTACCTTGGTGGCCAGTATCTTGGGCACCAGCGCGCTCAGCTCCCGCGTGAGACACTCCCGCAGCGCGCGGCAGGCGGGGTCCCCCGCGCCCCGCGCCAGCAGAGCCTCGGCGCAGGGCACGTGCCGGTACAGTATCTATACAACGTACCTTGGTGGCCAGTATCTTGGGCACCAGCGCGCTCAGCTCCCGCGTGAGACACTCCCGCAGCGCGCGGCAGGCGGGGTCCCCCGCGCCCCGCGCCAGCAGAGCCTCGGCGCAGGGCACGTGCCGGTACAGTATCTATACAACGTACCTTGGTGGCCAGTATCTTGGGCACCAGCGCGCTCAGCTCCCGCGTGAGACACTCCCGCAGCGCGCGGCAGGCGGGGTCCCCCGCGCCCCGCGCCAGCAGAGCCTCGGCGCAGGGCACGTGCCGGTACAGTATCTATACAACGTACCTTGGTGGCCAGTATCTTGGGCACCAGCGCGCTCAGCTCCCGCGTGAGACACTCCCGCAGCGCGCGGCAGGCGGGGTCCCCCGCGCCCCGCGCCAGCAGAGCCTCGGCGCAGGGCACGTGCCGGTACAGTATCTATACAACGTACCTTGGTGGCCAGTATCTTGGGCACCAGCGCGCTCAGCTCCCGCGTGAGACACTCCCGCAGCGCGCGGCAGGCGGGGTCCCCCGCGCCCCGCGCCAGCAGAGCCTCGGCGCAGGGCACGTGCCGGTACAGTATCTATACAACGTACCTTGGTGGCCAGTATCTTGGGCACCAGCGCGCTCAGCTCCCGCGTGAGACACTCCCGCAGCGCGCGGCAGGCGGGGTCCCCCGCGCCCCGCGCCAGCAGAGCCTCGGCGCAGGGCACGTGCCGGTACAGTATCTATACAACGTACCTTGGTGGCCAGTATCTTGGGCACCAGCGCGCTCAGCTCCCGCGTGAGACACTCCCGCAGCGCGCGGCAGGCGGGGTCCCCCGCGCCCCGCGCCAGCAGAGCCTCGGCGCAGGGCACGTGCCCGCCGCGGCATGCTACCGCTAGGGCCGACCATCCGCCCTCTCCTACCAAGTTACAGTTACTAATTAAATAATTACGTTTTAAAACTAAAAGAAAAACCGACTTCAATGTTAGACTCTACACGCGGCGTGTCTATAACGTCAGTTTGACATAATGCATAGAGAGTCTTAGACTTATCTGTCGATTCGATTTACAATGGCTAGGCGGGAAGGTTTTTAGAGTTTTACGGGAAAACTATCAAACCCTCAGGAATAAAATTTATATGGGACCACCTCTGGAGTATACCCTTTCAAACAAAAAAATAATTTTTAAAATCGGTCCACAATTGGCGGAGTAATATGCTACAAAAAAAATAATAAAAAAAAACATAAAAAACATAAACGCGTAACATGATACAAAAAAAATAATAAAAAAAAACATACAGGCGAATTGAGAACCTCCTCCTTTTTGGAAGTCGGTTAATAAAAAACAGTTGTCGCGGCGTTAAAAACGTCACTTCCCCGGGATAAAATCCGGCAGGCGCGGTCCGAGGGGGGTGGTCACAGGGGACATGACCCCCCCCCCCCCCCCCAAAATCGTACACGTCCAGTAGTAAAATCTTGTTTATTGTGCAATAAAGTCTAATATTAGTGTCGTGACCCCCCCAAAATTTCAGGCTGCGACCGCGCCTGGAAGGGGGAGTATTAAAGAAGATATCTCAGTGACGAAAGTCCGTTGGAGTTTGAAGTCAAGCCGCCATGTTTTTTTCTAAACCAAATTGACAGGACTGACCTGATATGAATTTTTAAACATTACATGACATTGGCAGAATTATAATAATATTACAGTTAATTGCCATTTAAAGAAGAAGAAGAGAAACCGGCCATAAGACAGGCGCGGTCCGAGGGGGGTGGTCACAGGGGACATGATTCTCCCCCAAAATCGTACACGTCTAATAGTAAAATCTTGTTTATTGTGCAATAAAGTCTAATATTAGTGTAGTGACCCCCCCCCCCCAAATTTCAGTAGTGACCCCCCCCAAAATCTGAAGCTGCGACCGCGCCTGCCATAACATGGAGTTATAGATATTATAAAAGATAGATATTAAAAAAGATAGATATTATTATTTAGATCACTTACTGTCAGAGTTATAGTTGGCTCTGCAAGGCGAGGGCGAAGCGCAGTGCCTCGGCTTCGCTTCCGAAGCGTGGCTGACTGCCGAAGCGCTTCGCGAACGAC
This sequence comes from Epirrhoe alternata, assembly GCA_963565295.1. Classification (NCBI taxonomy): domain Eukaryota; kingdom Metazoa; phylum Arthropoda; class Insecta; order Lepidoptera; family Geometridae; genus Epirrhoe; species Epirrhoe alternata. The sequence continues at coordinate 6,980,059 of OY751402.1, forward strand.
GGCGAGAATCGCGCGCTTCTAACACCAATCCTGACGGTGTCTGGGGATGATGATGATTATTTAAACTATGGTTTTACAATGCTGTGTTTCAGCTCAATAATCGTCCAATAGAGCTGAAACTCGGCATATTTTCTGAAGATTTCTGTTGAATAACTCCTAAATCCAGTTTTACATATGCTGAGTTTCAGCTCAATCGACTTATTGAGCTGAAACTCGGCATATTTTCTGAATATTTCTGTTGAACAGCTCCTAAATCCAGTTTTACATATGCTGAGTTTCAGCTCAATCGACTTATTGAGCTGAAACTCGGCATATTTTCTGTTGAACAGCTCTAAATCCATCTAATCAGCTTGCTGCCGTATTCATCGCTCGCTGACATCATCAATAATGCCACAAAGAGACATATAAGTGTATCAAAATTCAGCTCAACCGAACAACGGAGAGATCAAATTCAGTTTCGTGGCCGAGCGGTTAGGCACTCCGGCTTTAGGAGGATCGTCTGATCGATGCGGGTTCGAATCCCGTCGAAATCCAAAATTTTGATAAGACTTTTCATTTCATAATGAAATACCAAGTGTGGATCAGCACTATAAAACAATTACAGAAATTATAGATTTAGCTAAAGCGACATCTCTTAGTCATTTGATTCTGAATGTAATTTCAGACAATGAGCATGAGTTCACTAGTGAACGTGTAGATGGCGCTAATCGGTGCTCAACCGAAATATGAGACTTATCGAAAATTTGGACTCCGACAAGTAGGATTTCGTGGCCGAGCGGTTAGGCACTCCGGCTTTAGGAGGATCGTCTGATCGATGCGGGTTCGAATCCCGTCGAAATCCAAAATTTTGATAAGACTTTTCATTTCATAATGAAATACCAAGTGTGGATCAGCACTATAAAACAATTACAGAAATTATAGATTTAGCTAAAGCGACATCTCTTAGTCATTTGATTCTGAATGTAATTTCAGACAATGAGCATGAGTTCACTAGTGAACGTGTAGATGGCGCTAATCGGTGCTCAACCGAAATATGAGACTTATCGAAAATTTGGACTCCGACAAGTAGGATTTCGTGGCCGAGCGGTTAGGCACTCCGGCTTTAGGAGGATCGTCTGATCGATGCGGGTTCGAATCCCGTCGAAATCCAAAATTTTGATAAGACTTTTCATTTCATAATGAAATACCAAGTGTGGATCAGCACTATAAAACAATTACAGAAATTATAGATTTAGCTAAAGCGACATCTCTTAGTCATTTGATTCTGAATGTAATTTCAGACAATGAGCATGAGTTCACTAGTGAACGTGTAGATGGCGCTAATCGGTGCTCAACCGAAATATGAGACTTATCGAAAATTTGGACTCCGACAAGTAGGATTTCGTGGCCGAGCGGTTAGGCACTCCGGCTTTAGGAGGATCGTCTGATCGATGCGGGTTCGAATCCCGTCGAAATCCAAAATTTTGATAAGACTTTTCATTTCATAATGAAATACCAAGTGTGGATCAGCACTATAAAACAATTACAGAAATTATAGATTTAGCTAAAGCGACATCTCTTAGTCATTTGATTCTGAATGTAATTTCAGACAATGAGCATGAGTTCACTAGTGAACGTGTAGATGGCGCTAATCGGTGCTCAACCGAAATATGAGACTTATCGAAAATTTGGACTCCGACAAGTAGGATTTCGTGGCCGAGCGGTTAGGCACTCCGGCTTTAGGAGGATCGTCTGATCGATGCGGGTTCGAATCCCGTCGAAATCCAAAATTTTGATAAGACTTTTCATTTCATAATGAAATACCAAGTGTGGATCAGCACTATAAAACAATTACAGAAATTATAGATTTAGCTAAAGCGACATCTCTTAGTCATTTGATTCTGAATGTAATTTCAGACAATGAGCATGAGTTCACTAGTGAACGTGTAGATGGCGCTAATCGGTGCTCAACCGAAATATGAGACTTATCGAAAATTTGGACTCCGACAAGTAGGATTTCGTGGCCGAGCGGTTAGGCACTCCGGCTTTAGGAGGATCGTCTGATCGATGCGGGTTCGAATCCCGTCGAAATCCAAAATTTTGATAAGACTTTTCATTTCATAATGAAATACCAAGTGTGGATCAGCACTATAAAACAATTACAGAAATTATAGATCAAATTCAGCTTGCAAGATTTGCATACAAACAAACATTGCGGCCGGCATTTACAAAAGTGGTGCATAGTTATCATAATCATTACATAATACGACCTCCGTGGCGCAGTGGGTGAAAGCCGTTTGGGACGCAGAAGGTTGCAGGTTCGATCCCCGCGGCGGGATAAATGTTTGTATGATCTGCAAATATTTATTTCGGGTCTAGGTGTTTCTATGTATAATATGTATGTATTTACAAAACAACAAGTATATAAGTAGTATAACAGTTATCTGGTTCCCATAGTACAAGCTTTGGTTAGTTTGGGGCTAGATGATGCTGTGTGACATGTCCAGCATTATTTATTTATTCGTACATACCGTGGCGGCGGGCGGAGCCGCGGGCGCGCTCGGGTCCGCCCCGGCCTGCAAGAGTGCGAGCAGGACGGCGATATGTCCGCCGCGCGCCGCCGCCGACACGCAGCTGTCCCCGCCCACCAGGGCGGCCAGCTGCACCGGCCGGAGGCGGCGGACCGACTCCTGGCTGGAACGCTGGACAATTAAGTGTATTACAAGTTGACTTCCGAGCGAAACGAGGGAGTTATGACGAGAATCCTAACAAGAATCCTGAATGTTGTTGTCGCTGCAGGTTTGTATAACGACGAAACGAAGAAAGTATAAGTGTATTAGAAAAAGTTAAATTCCGAAAGAAACGAGGGAGAAACCTACTTAAATCTTGGTACAAAATATAAAAACGTTAAAAAGTACGGATTAATAGTAGTATTTAAAGAAATATTCTAGATTTTAATTCCGAGCAAATCGAGGGAGTTATGGAAAGATTCAAGCCTAGAAAGCAGCTTTATGCCTACTTTTCATTTAAAGAAAAAAAAAGTTAAACGTAACGGTCACGGCTGCCTCCCCAAGGCGCGGTAGACATTCTCTCAGATCTTTAAGATCTGTAAGTATTCCAGATCCTTTGAAGATGTCTGTAAGGTGGTAGTCGGAGACATTATTTATTATTTTATCATTATTTATGTCTATGTCAATAACAAATCATTATATATGTTATTTATGTCATTGAATAATAGTACTCACGTTCCCTCCAGTAAGCTTGCTAACAATAGCATGAATTCCAAGCGATATCCCGCTCCGGAGCGGACTCAGCACGGGGACGGGACGGAGCGGAGTCGGCTCTTCACACTGAAAGTAACGTAAGTTCGTATGAGTCAGTGGCATAGTTTTTTGGCCGCCTTGAGGCCTCCGTCATGGCTTAACGGCTTACCTCCGAAGCACGGAACCGCTCAGATGAAAATGCCACTGGCGGTCACCCATCACTTACAAACCGATTCAAAGCTTAACTTCAACAATCTATCAACATTTTCTACCTTTTTCTGAAGAACCTAAGGAAAAACCCAACAAACATTTTAAACATGGAAAAAGTCCTCAACCATCACCAGGATTCGAACCGTCGCCCCTAGATCGTAAGTCACCTATACTTACCCCTACACCAAACATCCCACACACTCACCTGCGAATCATCGGTAGGCATACATGGCACTGTGTGGTCTAACAATGCGTTGACACAAGGAAGGTTGCCTAGAGTACACGCCACGTAGAGGGCAGTCTGCCCACTTGCATCTCGAGAGTTCACGTCAAAAGCTGCTGTGTACTGCCATTCGCCTCTTTCGTCTCTAGAAAATAAACCATTATTTGGATACCGGCAAGTAGGATTCTGTGGCCGAGCGGTAAGGCACTCCGGCTTTAGGAGGATCGTCTGGTCGATGCGGGTTCGAATCCCGTCGGAATCCAAAATTTTGATAAGACTTTTCATTTCTTAATAAACCATTAAGTTCGTATGTGTGGCCATGTTACGGAGTTTCTAGGCCACCTTAAGGCCTCCGTCGCATAACGACTTAATAGCCGGGATCACAGCCCTCCGAAGCACAGAAGCGCATGAGAACTATCTATCAACAACAAAGCAAAAACACGAGCGCTTCGATGCTGAAAATTCTTACAGGCTTACCATAGAACGTGACATAAAGTTATTCCGGAGTGTAAACTGTCAAAATGTATGGTTATTCTTGATTTATTCGGTGGAATAACTATATGTCACGTTCTATGGTAAGCCGGTTAGTCTATGGTTATGACGTAAGTCTATTGTCACTCCCTTGTCTATGTCTTCTAATCCCAAGGACGTGCGTTCCGATCCGTGCACCAATGAGTATTTCTGCTCTATGCCAGTACTCACGGTGAAGGAAAACATCATGAGGAACCTGCACTCATAAGTACTGTATAAAGCTGATTTTTTCCGTGAAATGTCCTAAATAAATAAGAATGCTCACGTGTAAGTGCTGAGCAGATCCTCAGGATAGGGATACTCCAGCAGCAGCGTCACCAGCGCCGCATGACCACCGATGCAGGCCGCGTGGAGTGGCAGCCACTTCTCCACTGTCTCTTGCTGGAAACAGTGTTCTCATTTTTGACGACCTCTGTAGCGCAGTGGGCGAAGGCTCGCCTGCGACGCAAAAGGTTGCGGGTTCGATCCCCGCGACGGGACCAATGTTTGTATGATCTACAAATATTTCTCTCGGGGCTGGGTGTTTCTATGTATAATATGTATGTATTTACAAACAAAAAGTATATAAGTAATATATCAGTCATCTTAGTACCCATAACACAAGCTCTGCTTACTTTGGGTATCTAGCCCCAAAGTAAGATGCCCTATGGGTATCAGTAGGTGAACTATTTCGGTCTCCCTCCAAGAGTCGACACAAGCCGACAGCCTGGGGCAAGAGCGACAAGCAAAACTACCTATTTCGTTGGCTTCGCAGACCCTCAGAGGTGGATTATTATGGTTTCCCTAATCTAGACAGCCAACCAGATAATCTGGATAAGTTGGTTGTGGTAGGCAAAGTACATGAGAGAAGACCCCGAGGTCGATCACCAAGTCGTTGGTGTGACCAGGTCACCCTTACTGGTCTCCCTGTTGTTACCGCTCTAAGAGAAGCCGAAAACCGGACTAAGTGGAAGCAGCTTATCCACAAGGCTACGAAAACCTTTCAGAGACCCTTCAGCAATGAAGAACACGACCAGGAAGAAGAGAATCTGGACAGCATGTGGAAAGTGTGACAACAGATAGGACTTTGTAGATTGAAGAGAGAACCTGTGAGATCTCAACTGCTTAGCCACCTGCACTGCCTGTGAAAAGTGTGACAAGATATGGGATCCTGTACGAGCAGCATGTATTCATGGTCTCAGCTTGGTTCCCCTTACCTGTACAGCTTGTGGAAAGTGAGCCAGCAACAGCTTGGCGAGCTGCAGGTGTCCGTGGCAGGCTGCGATGTAGAGCGGGCTGTAGCGGGTGACCGCGTGCGCGCGACCGTCCGCTCCGGCGGAGAGGAGGAGGGACACTGCTGTGGTATTGCCGGCTTCACAGGCCCTGGGTGGAAATAAGTTTTTAAGAAAAAAAATTCAACAAGTACAAGCTTTTAAGTACGAAATTTCAACTCAATCGAACTATTAACTGAGGAGTTCCGTTCTCCATCAGCAGATCAGCTAGCTGTCACCATAATAGTGCATTGTCACCGAGGACTCATAAGTGTACCAAAATTCAGCTCAATCGGCCACCGGGAAGTGGGTCAAATTTAGCTTGCAAGATTTGACCCGGACAAACATACAACGGATGTGGAATATTGAACATGGAAAGGAAAGGAATGCGGGGAACCTTTGACCAGCAGTGAGAGGAGCAGGGCTACTGCTGTGGTGAAACCGGCTTCGCAAGCTCTGGGTGTGGACGTAAGAAATGGGAGGTCTTCGCCCAGCAGTGTGGAAAAGTGTGTGAAAAGAGTGGATTCATAGTTGACAAAATAATTATGAGTTTTCTGCGAGATCTGTAACCTTTTTTTTTTTTTTTTTTTTTTTTGTCGCTGGGTAAAATGCGTTACGCATCCCCTCCGCCGGGGGGCGAGAGGGGTATGTGGGACTCCCGGGGACTCCCGGTATACCCACTAAACATCCCAGCGCCTTTCCGGCGTCGCCTGGAATGGAGGGGGCCCGGGCAACCGGCAGAGCCTCTACATCCAGTCCCCCTCCGGCGATCCCCGCCCTTACGGCGGGCCCCGCGTCGTGGTGAGCAGTGCAAGGCGGACGAAGGTGCCCCCGCACCTAGCGTCCGCTACTCACCACTAGAGCTCTCCGCTCCCTTCGTCCACTGCGCGCTCTAATGAAAGAGCTGCGCGTGGAGAAGCCTCCGAACGGCCGCAGAGGATAGGGAGAGCGGCAACGTAACACCGACACTCCTCTTCCACTGCGGCCCCACCGCCAACGCATCAACGGTGCGCCACCGCTTGGTCGCGGAAGATAGGGCGAACGGCAACGACACACCGACACGCCTCTTCTCCCGCGACCCCTCCTGACTGCGGGGGACAGAAATTACTCCGTCCTCCGCACCCGCCTCAGACGCATCCAGAGTGGGCCCAACCGCCAGCCCACTCGGAGCGTCCCCGCCTGGGATCCCTGTTGGCTTCACCGTGGGCCTCCAAACCACGGTTACTGAGCCCCCCCATCGCGACAAGATCGGAATCCACCGGGGGGGGAGATCTGTAACCTATTCCAACAAAGTTTTAACTAAGACACTGGCTTTAGAGAGAGATTAGAGAAGAGAAGATCGAAATAAGTGTGTTGTGTAGGTACTGTATGTTTTGTCGCTTGGTGAACAGCTGGTTTCCCTGGACATCAAAAAGATAATGAAACTCACAAGTACAGCAGAGTATTCGTGCCCCCTGGAGTGAGGTTCACAATGAGCCCCGCGGAGTCCCCCAAAGCTGCCAGTTTAGTCTTCAGCTGTGGATCCCCTCTGGAGACCAGCTCACGGAGAGAAGAGTGCTGGGAGAGACGCTCGCGTTCTATTGCATCTGGAAGTACAAGAGTCAAGTTTTATGGAAGAGGGGGCAAACGAGAGGCACACCTGATGGTAGCTAATTACCGCCCATAGACAACTGCAGCATCATCATCGTGCTGTATGGATCTGAGTGCTGGGCTATGAAAGCGACGGATGAAAGAAGAGTGCATGCGACAGAGATGAGAATGTTGAGATGGATGTGCGGAGTGACGCGAATGGATAAGGTGAGGAATGAATACATTAGGGGAAGTCTGAAAGTAGCGCCGGTGACTGAAAAGTTGAGGAGCAATAGGTTAGCGTGGTATGGGCATGTAATGCGGAGGGATTAAAGTCACGTAACTAAAAGGGTGATGGAAATGAATGTGGATGGATATGTGAGTAGAGGTAGACCAAAGAAAAGATGGATTGTGTGAAAGAAGATATGGATAAGAAGGGAGTGAATACAAAGATGACGAGTGATACGGGAGAGTGGAAGAAGAGAACATGTTATGCCGACCCCGCATAAGCGGGTTATGGGCAGACAAATGATGATGAGACAACTGCAGCATCAGGAAGAGCTGCAGATGCATTGCCCGCCTTTGAGGTAGGAATAGGTTAGTGTGTGTATTGTCTTTCTTTTCTCTGCCAGTAGAAGACATACAGGCAGAGAAGAGGAATTTTGGCCAGGACAAAGGTCCTGCAGTAGAACACAGCCGCGTTTGAACGCTCGGCAAACACTGCTGTCAAACTCTGAGCGCTATCATGTTCTCTCGCTTGCACAACAGTGACGGCGCTTATCCCTCTCCCTTGCACGATAGGTTCGCTGAGGCTTAAAGCGTTTAAACGCATCTTTAAGCCCTAATGAGCAATGGCTTGCCAAGGGACGCGACAATTAGTTTTATAGCGCACCATTATAAACCTTATGAACAATGGTACAAGAGAAACGCTCGTAGAATGAACCGCACGAAAGTGTTCGATCCAGCGCGGCCCGCTAGATGGCTTCGCCAGACCTCGTTCAATCTACAAGCGTTTCTATATCTTGTATCATTGTTCATAAGGTTTATAATGGCTTGCCAAAATGTGCATTGAGCCTAAAGGAAACTCACCCCCCTCTCTCCAAGGGTCACGGGTATCTTCAAGGAAGTAATGAGACGCGTCAAATGCCGCATCCGCCTCCAAGGCGTGGCCTAAGGCCGCGGCCTGCATCCTAGCCGGGGCTTCTTTGTGGACCGGCAGGCGTACCACTACTTCCGGAGTGTTTTTTGGATCACGGAGTGAGAATGATCGTTTTAACGGCATTTTTTTTAACAACTACGTTGTTTTGATAATACTCGTACACTTTTAGTTATCTTCTAGACAATAAAATAAAATAAATAAACATGCTGGACATTTCACCCAGCATCATCTAGCCCCAAACTAAGCAAAGCTTGGACTATGGGAACCAGATAAATGATATTTTAGTTTGTAAATACATCTATTATACATAGAAACACCCAGACCCGAGATAAATATTTGCAGATACAAATATTTATCCCGCGGCGGGATCGAACCCGCAACCTTCTGCGTCCCAAGCGGGCTTTCACCCACTGCGCCACGGTCGTCAAAGTATCGAGCTATAGTCAATGTAGTGTGTTTTATTACAAGTAGAGTCGAGATTAAGTCTTGATTTTGTACTGTGATTATGTAGTCTATCTACTCTCTTTTAGTGAAATACACTGTCACGCATTTATTTATCCGCTGGGAGCTGGATTTTCTTTCTATTTACTCGGGCTAATGTCTAAAATGGCTGAACCGATTTTAAACGGACTTTCACTGGAAGATAGGTGAGATTGTAGGGCAACATTAGGCTAATTCTTATACCGGGATTCCTACAGGATTGGAATTTAAGTGGGGAAAAACCGGGAAAACTAATGAGGACCGCTCATATCGGGAACCGCTCAAGCAACTTTAATGGGACTTTCACTGGAAGATAGGAGAAGTTGTAGGGCAACATTAGGCCAATTTTTATACTGATACTAGCGACCCGCCCCGGCTTCGCACGGGTGTAATGCTGATGCTAAATATTAGGGTTTAGCCAGCGTTTGCAATGTAAGCGCAAAAAATGTATCAGTAATTCACGACATCACATTAGATACCTCTAAAATTATCAGTGTTCCTCTACTATATTATGCATGTATTATACATATAAACCTTCCTCTTGAATCACTCTATCTATGACAACAACCGCATCAAAATCCGTAGCGTAGTTTTAAAGATTTAAGCATACATAGGGATATAGGGTGAGTTTGTTTAGATTTGTATGTTTGTGTTTCAATCACGCTTAAACCAGTGAACCAATATGGATGAAACTTGGAATAGGCGTAGATAGTGACCTGGAGCATATAGGCTATTCAAAATGTTGATACCACGCGGGCGAAGCCGCGCGCAGAAGCTAGTAAAGGTGTGCCTTTCAACACGTGTTGCGTGTGGTCAGGTATTACATGTTTTTTATATTAGTGGTTAGAATACTAAGACTATCATATTTCAAGAATTATGTTTATTCAAAGTCAAAAAGCATTTATTCAGTAGGACCGCTGGGATCACTTAGAATAGTCTTAGAACTAATGTTACTCCTGTTCTTGCGCGACCAATACCGTGAAGAATCAGGGCAACAAACACGGTTTGGGGGCTAGCATTCTGTTAGGTGATCCATCTTAAAACTATAAGTCAAGCTCCAGTGGGGAGACAAAGAGAATTTAGGCTCGTCAAAGTAAGTTTAGATGCTCATAAAGTACATAAAATATTTAAAAAAAATCGAGTTGTTGCATAATTTGTTGTGCTTTTAATATGTAGTTTTCTTTGAGATCAAATCAAATCAAATCAATCATTTATTTGCAGAATACAGTACATAATAATGTCAAGATCTTAAACTAGTTCTGATGGGAAATTGAAAGAATTGAAGAATTGAGAAGTCTTATCAAAATTCGATTCCGACGGGGTTCGAACCCGCGACGATCAGACGATCCTCCTAGTCGAATCTGACGTCAGTGGGTTCCGTGGCCGAGCGGTTGAAGGCACACCTTTAGGAGGATCGTCTGATCGTCGCGGGTTCGAATCCCGTCGGAATCGAATTTTGATAAGACTTTCCATTTCTCAATAAAATACATTAACATTTTAAAAATTACAAAAATTATGTAGTTTTCTTCTCCAGTTCGATTTTTTTCTTTTAACTATCTCAGTAAGGTAGGTGTTTATGTTAACAAGATCAGGCATCGAACCCACGCCCTTGCCGCCGAAGGTCAGCTTAAAGCCCAATTCTGGCAGCCCAACAAGTGTAGGCGGATAAGTAGAACATACTAAGGTCGCTACATAGGTACAACACGCTTCAGCAACATTATGGCAGTATATAGTAAGCAAGATCGTCTGAGTTGGTCAGCTCGAATCATTTATTTTATGAATAAGAGTATTTAACAATAGTAATAAATAATAATAGTAGTAGTATTTAATAATAGTATATAAAATCTTCTACTTTTAACTACCTAATGTTGCCTGGAATAAAATGATTTTATTTATTTTTATTTATTTATAATTTACACTGGACCCCGCACTAAGTAAAGCTTGTGTCGCTCTAGTTTTTAGGCCGCCTTAAGGCCTCCGTCACGACAAAGCGGGGACAATTTACCGTGCCATTTGAAGCACAGAAAAAAAAGTTTTAAATATAAATATAATCAGCGATAAGGTCGCCCATTGTTGCACATTAATTAAGAACTGTTTTTGTTACTATTGTGTTTCTTTCTTTTTGGTGTACAATAAAGTAATATTCTATTCTATTCTATTCTATTCTATAATGCTGGACGTTCCACACAGCATCATCTAGCCCCAAAGTAAGCAGAGCTTGTGTTATTGGTACCTGACTGATATACTACTTATATGAGTTTTGTATGTAAATACATAAATATACAAAGAAACCCCCAGACCCGAGATAAATATTTGCAGATCATACAAACATTTATCCCGCGGCGGGGATCGAACCCGCAAGCTTCTGCGTCCCAAGCGGGCTTTCACCCACTGCGCCACTAAGGCCGTCATTCTCTCAGATCTTTTGTGTATTCCAGATCCTTTGAAGATGTCTGCAGTAGTCAGAGGAATAGTATTATTCACGTAGGAACGTATCCCTGGCACATAGAACTTTACGTTTCACGTTGTTACCTAGTCATTATTCCTGATAGAGCTAAATCGCCATAAGCTGTACAACTATGAAAAATTTTGAAACAAATATAAACGTAATCAGGGTCACGACTGTATCCCCAAGGCGCGGTAGACATTCTCTCAGATCTTTATATTCCAGATCCTTTGAAGATGTCTAAGGGGGTAGTCAGAGGCATGTACAAATACATATTTGATACATGCCCACATCTTGCAGAAGTTAGTATTCCATACGTGACAGGTTGCAAGCCCATCGCCGCCTATAAGAATACTAACTGGTTTCCTCACGATGTTTTCCTTCACCGTTCAGAGCTCGTGTTAAAGCGCATATAAATTTTACGAAACGCAAAATCCATTGATGCACGGCCGGGATTCGATCCCACGACCTTCGGATTGAAAGTCGAGGTACAACCCCATTCGGCCAACACGGCTCTCAACAAAACAAATATAATGTCGTGAAAATAGTAAAAGATACAACTTCAAAAATATATGTTATTGTCTATAGAAGAACATTGTCCCGGAACCGTTCATATGTGAAAACGACTATAATTACTAACATAATTGGCACACGCCCACTTGCGCTTGCATGTCATGTATGGAATAACTTTAAAATGCAGGCATGTATCAAATATGTATTTGGACATGCATCTGACTACCCCCCTTAGACATCTTCAAAGGATTTGGGATACATAAAAAGATCTGAGAGAATGTCTACCGCGCCTTGGGGATATTCGGCATCCTGTTCTATGTTAGTTAAAAAAAGTTGTTAATTTAAACGCTTGTAAGTAAGTTCGTATGAGTCAGTGGCCAACTCTGGTGACGGAGTTTTTAGTCCGCCTTAAGGCCTCCGTCATGGCTTAACGACTTAAATAGCTGGGACCGACAATTTAACGTGCCCTCCGAAGCACGGAAGCGCTCAGATGAAAATGCCACTGGCGGTCACCCATGCACTTACAGATCGTTTCGAACGTTGCTTAACTTCGACGATCTATCAAGAACGACTAAGCAAGCACGACCACGAGCGCTTCAAACGCTGAAACAAGCATGTTACGTAGTTCGACCCGCGACATTAATGTAGAATACTTGTTGCGTAGGGCCGAGGACGAAACCAAATAATTGAACAAAACAAATCTGTTTTGAAGGTTACTTACTTAATCTAGGATAGGAGATCGATCGAACGAACAATCCTAGATTATTCAGGGCAACTACTTGTTCTTTTGTAGTTATAAAGTTGATCGTTGCGGGTTCGAATCCCGTTGGAATCCAAAATTTTGATAAGAATTTTAATTTCTTAATGAAGTACCAACTGTGGATTAACACTATAAAAATTACAAAAAAAAAATTGTTCTTAGAAAAAAAACTACATTTTAGATTTTTGAAAAAATGGACTAGCAAATTACATTTCTCAAAAAAAAGTTAGTCTCATCAACACTTTTCTCAAAGTAACTAACCAATCAATCAATCATTTTATTCAGGTGTAACAATCTTGGGTACTTAACTATAGTTACAAATCATACCTCAGAGTAATATTAACTTACATAACTAAGATATGCTAAGGTATTTTTGTATGAAAAAAAAAATGAAAATGAAAAATGTTTATTAACAGTAAAAATATAAGTGTAAAGTAACTTATGTGGGAGGTGATGATGATGGGTCCAGTTTTCAATAGAAAGATATGTTTCATCCACAGAGTTTATTCTGCCCACAAGCCTCACTCAATTTATATTAATAGAAGGAGCAAAAAGGTACAGTAGATAAGAGTAGGTAGAAGCGTAGAAGAAAACAGAACAATAGAATTCTCGAAGAGAATAGACGCGTAAGTAGGTACTAGCGCGGTACAAGCGAAACGATAGGCGACAAATATATTCGCACGCGGAAGATTCCATACGAACTGACAATCGTTCGAACAACGGCGGCAGCGCTCACTGGACGCGAGCGGGGTATGTGCCGGGCGCGGGGGGTAAGTACCAAACTGTTTCGTATGTTTCTCAAAAAACAAAATCGCGCTCGGCGCGATTCCTCGATAAATGAATGTTAGTTTACAACACTACAGAGTAGAATAGGTATTACGAGGATTACATAAAACCAGGTGGCATTCCTTATCAATAAAATGTTTAACTCGATATTTGCATATTTTATAATATCCCATAGATGTGGGTAGGATGCATTGGTGAACAAAAGAAATGAAGTAAACATGTTAGAGTACTAAGTATGGACATAGTATGGGTGTATGAACTGTAGTATGAACATGAAGTTTATCAGGTATGAACATGGTACGAACATAGTATGAACGTTTGGGTGAATGTGTAATAAGTAAATTATATTAAATAAATTGTGTGTAGGTATATATAAATAAATTATATACATATATATAAAAGTTATGTAAGTGGATGTATGAAGAGATCCCCACACTTACAATAAAACTCTTAACTTAATCTTTACTAAATCTAGAACCTGTGTTGTGGGTAGCTAGCCTCTTTCGAACTTTGTATCCATGTTGTGTTGCCGCAGTTTCTTAACCAAATCAAACCTTTAAAAATAATACAACGAAAGGAATTTTGGAAATTCTACCCCTAAGGGGATGAAAAGGGTAGCGTTTGTACCAAATAATAGGTAATGCTGGACATTTCACAAATATGCCCCAAGGCCCCCAAGGCATTTGTATGATGGGAACATGACTGATGTACTACGAGTACCTTAATTTTTATTTAAATACACAAAAACAGTTTTTTTGTAAACTAGCTGTCCGTCGCAGTGTTACCCGTGTTCCCTCGGAAAAGCGTCACTTTCCCGGGATAAAATATAGGCTATGTTCATCAGGGATAATGCAGGATTCTAATAGTGAAAGAATTTTTCAAATCGGTCCAGTAGTTTCGGAGCCTATTCAATTCAAACAAACAAACAAATTTTTCCTCATTATAATATTAGTGTACACGCAGATCATGCAAACATTTGTCCCGCACCGGGAATCGACTTGCAACCCTGCGTCATATGGCCTTGACCCACTGCGTACGTCAAACGTGAAGACGTACCATTGACTACCGACATCTTCAAGGGATCAATATGAAATTGTATTGATCTTAATAGTATCATCCTGTCGTTAATGAAAGCCAATTTATCGTTGAGTTTTGCGCTGGCCATCGTAGACACAGTGGCTTTCTTCATGATGTTTTCCCTCACCGTTTAGAGCTATATTCAAGCGCATAAACATTTTCCGAAAAGAAAAAATTACCTCTGTGGCGCAGTGGATGAAAGCCCGCTTGGGACGCAGAAGGTTGCGGGTCCGATCCCAGCAGCGGGATAAAGGTTTGTATGATCTGCAAATATTACTCTCGGGTCTGGGTGTTTCTATCTACACTTCTATATCTATACTAATATTATAAAGAGGAAAGATTTGTTTGTTTGTTTGTATGTTTGTTTGTTTGAATGGAATAGGCACCGAAACTACTGGACCGATTTGAAAATTCTTTCATCATTAGAATCCTACATTATCCCTGAGGAACATAGGCTTTATTTTATCCCGGGAAAGTGATGTTTTCCCGAGGGAACGCGGGTAACACCACGACGCACAGCTAGTGTATAAGTACGTACTCGTATTTACTAAAAAAAATATGTATACTTACATATAAGTATTATATTAGTTATCTGGTTCCCATAGTACAAGCTTTGCTTACTTTGGGGCTAGATGATGCTGTGTGAAATGTGCAGCATTATTTATTTACTAGCTTCTGCGCGCGGCTTCGCCCGCGTGGTACAAACATTTTGAATATTATGCTATTCCAGGTCACTATCTACGCCTATTCCAAGTTTCATCCAAATCGGTTCACTGGTTTAGGCGTGATTGTTACACAAACATACAAACATCCAAACATACTCACAAACTTTCAGGTTTATTATATTATTAGGGTTAGGATATTAGGATAGGATTAGGATTATTAGGATATTAGGATTTATTTAACAAATCTATTGCACGACGACCTTCGGATTGAAAGTGCATTACCCCAGTCCAACTCTCAAATAAACTAATAGATTTATGCATCTCACCGCGTTGCCCACAGAGCGTGAACGATGTGTTTTAGAAATTGACGAGCCAACTTCAAGGACGCAGCCATTATTGGCAAAAATAAAGCACTCGTGATCGTGCTTGTTGTTCTTGGTCGTCGAAGTAAAGCAACGTTCGCGGTCGGTAAATGGGTGACCGCTATTAAAAAAAAAACTTTATTGAGCAGAACATTTTTAAAGAGGTTACTTACCTAAATCGAGCCTTATTTTAGCATTCTGACACAAACTTCATCACCATCATCATCGGCCTATAGCAGTCCACTGCTGGACATAGGCCTCCCCTAATGAGCGGCATTGCGCCCTGTCCTTAAGAGGACACAAACTTACCTAATGACAATTAACTTTTGAGAACAATATTATTTTCAACTCTATTAGTTTGCTAGTAGCTATGAACTGGGCGCTGATGTGCTTACGAAAGTTCCATTATCGGCTAAGTTATTAAGCCAGGACATAGACATACACAGACATTTATTCACTACTTTGGCACACAATACAATCACTAGAATAAAAAAAAACAAAATAAAAAAGAAGAACCATAATAAGAAATGAAAAGTTGAAGAATTGTGATTGTGTGTCACAGCAGCAAGGCGTCGACTCAGCATTCTGCCGTCCCACTGAGAGGTGGTAAGGCGCTGGTATTCTGCCGAAGCCCTCACTCACTGGACCCCGTGAGACTACAATCTGAGTGTTTGTGTGTCAGGCCGAAGGTGTTACAAATTATAAACTTCTGCGCGCGGCTTCGCTCGCGTGGTATCAACATTTTGTAAATTGAATAGCCTATATGCTATTCCAGGTCACTATATACGACTATTCCAAGTTTCATCCAAATCGGTTCACTGGTTTAGGCGTGATTGATACACAAACATACAAATATCCAAACATCTTTGACGACCTCTGTGGCGCAGTGGGTGAAAGCCCGCTTGGGACACAGAAGGTTGCGGGTTCGATCCCCGCCGCGGGATAAATGTTTGTATGATCTGCAAATATTTATCTCGGGTCTGGGTGTTTCTATGTATAATATGTATGTTTACAAATAAAAAAGTATATAAAAAGTATATCAGTTATCTGGTTCCCATAGTACAAGCTTTGCTTAGTTTGGGGCTAGATGATGCTGTGTGAAATGTCCAGCATTATTTATTTATTTTATATAAACAAACTCACAAACTTTCAGCTTTATTATATGAGTGGGATAACATAAAAACTTTTGAATTCGATTTTCTTAAAAAAAACTTTTACACAGACGATCTAAAAAAACTGTCATTTTAAACTATCCACTGAATCAATTACATCACTTTTTGCACATTCAATGTAACTAAATACATTAAACACTCCGTAATATTACATTATTATATTAATATATGTTTTATAAGATCAAAATAACACAAGCGTTAGATACGCGACCGTTGAACACACTGAAGAATAGACCGGTATTCGAGGCGCGGTTTGACTTGTCGCGTGTTGTAAACCGCTACCGCTTGTGATTCAAGTCTAGATTTAAACATTTTAAACGTCTTGATTGAATAAGTGGTTATTTTAACGTTTGTTTTCGCTATTTATTTTTAACAGATTTAAAAAACAAAAATAAAATTTAATTTTGATTGTGACGATTAAGGGTTCCGTGGCCGAGCGGTAAAGCACTCCGGCTATAGGAGGATTGTCTGATCGTTGCGGGTTCGAATCCCGTCGGCAAAGTTTTGATAAGACTTTTCATTTCTTGGATTTAAAAAAATTAAGGGCCGCTCTTTGATTTATTAATATTATTAGTTTAGATTTATGAAATTTAGCAGATATCAGAGCACTTTTTTTCAATTTTTTTTTTGTTTAAAAAGGGTAGGCTTACCATATGAATTTTATATCTGAAGGATTGATACATTTCCCACTAAGCTTAAAAACCTCATCCTCGCTTGTAATTTTCTAGGTCGCCCAACATTGAAGTCAGTTTTCTTTTACTTTCAAAGTTTTCAAAATCTGTTCACAATTTGACGGAGGAAATAGATGAAAACTCCATAAAAAAACATACATACAACCGCTTTTATTGGAAGTAGTATAAAAACAAAATCGCTACCGCTCATGCACAAGCGGATCACCCGCTTTCAATACCACCATACGTCCTCGGTCAGTGTCAAGCATTGGTCAAATCTAAAGATCACTTTGATGTTATAATGTTATGTAATATGCTGCACGCTACTTACGGACGTGGCTTTAACTACCACTTTAGATACAACTAGCTGCCCGTGGCTTCGCTCACGTTTACAAAAAAACAGCGGCACTCCAGGAGTGCCAGAAGTGAAAACTTAAACTATTAGGTGTGTAGTTTTTGAAACGTCACCGGGCGCGCGGCGGGACACGCCGTGATAAAGGTTATTTGCCGTGTTTAATATTTTTATGTCTGTTTTTGTAAATTTTTTTGTATGTGTGCTTTCTTTTTTCGGGCAATAAATGTATTTGTATTTTTAGTTACCGAGTTCGAAACTAGATGACGCTGACGGTGGTGTCGGTAACACTGTCAGGCTTACCAATTCAGAGCTTTCCCACCTCAAAAATGCCTAACGCGCCTAGTTTTTTTTACAAGATACAAAAAAATTTGTGGAGGCAAAGAAATTTAAGTGGACATCTTAGGTTAAACTTTTTAAACTTTCGTGATTTGGTGACATAATTATTATTTTTAAACCGGGTATTTATCACGTACCTATTTTTATTGTATTTCTTTGTTATTTATTAGAAATAATAAAAATAGGTACGTGATAAATACCCGGTTTAAAAATAATAATTATGACATCTTAGGTATCTGCCTACCCCAAGGAAAGTGATGAGATATGGTACGAAATGGAGTGCCTCTGACAGCTACATCAAGATAGCGAATAAATAAAATAATGCTGGACATTTCACACAGCATCATTTAGCCCCAAAGTAAGCAGAGCTTGTGTTATGGGTACTACATGACTGATATACTACTTATATACTTTTTGTTAAACAATACATACATATTATAGAAACACCCAGACCCGAGACAAATATTTGTAGATCATACAAACATTGGTCCCGCGGGGATCGAACCCGCAACCGTTTGTGTCGCAGGCGGGCCTTCGCCCACTGCGCAGAGGGCGTCAAGCGAGCCAAGAAAGTTTATAGAAAACGATGTGAATTGAAAACAGCTTAATTTCAATAAAAAAAGCTTTGACACAGTTTAGAAACTGTTTTAACCAAGTTGTATGCAAATATCGCAACGGTTTAAGTGAAAACAGAATTAATACGTAAAAAACAGGGTCACGACTGCATCCCCAAGGCGCGGTAGACATTCTCACAGATCTTTTATGTATTCCAGATCCTTTGAAGATGTCTAAGAGGGTATTTTTTCAAACTGTGGAACTCATTGCCGGGCTCTGTATTTCCAGAAAAGTACATAGGGGTCTTCAAATCAAGAGTAAATAGGTTCCTTCTAGGTAAGCATGCTCCATCTTAGACCTATCCTTTTTGGTGCACTCGTCCGAAGCAAGCTCGAAACCAGCTCTTGTGTATGGAATCCGCATGAAGGAGTATACACTCTTCGCTTGGAAAAGGTGCAAAAGGCCTTTCTTAGGTACTTATATAAACGCAAGGCGGGATATTATCCTTTCATGTACCCTACAAGGTTCCTGCAGGGACACTTGGGTTACAACTCACTTGAAACTAGGCGAGCATATGATCAGCTACTAACGGTTTTAAAAATAATCAGGAATGTCATTGACGCACCTGACTTACACAACCAGCTGTTACAACTTTATGTCCCTGACAGGTACCTCAGGGGTAGACGGCACCGTCTGCTCGCTGCGCCAGCATGTCGCACTGTCTCGCATGCCCAGTCCCCGCTCCCTTGCACTCTTACCGCCCTCAACAAACTACTGGCCGCCAACCCTGACTGCGATATATTTGCGGACGGATGGAAGGCTCTCATGTCAGCATGTTTGAGGTTTTGTGAACTTGACGAATGATGATGACATTTTATATAATTAATTAACACTTTAATGGACTATTTAGATTTTATTAATATTTTATAATTTACTTATTTTTATGTTTCCTAGTGTTATTTTATTCATGCGCATTGTAAGTGATTTAGTAGACTATTGACATTTTTGTATTCTTATTGTAGTAATTTTGTAAAAAGGTATTATGTCTAGTTTAATGTGAATATTATTTATTTTGTTTCTAATATTTTAAATTGACATTACTTATAATTAGTGTAATTGGTTGTAAACCGTTCTAATTATTTTCAATAAATAAATAAATAAATAAATAGACCTCACTACTTAACATCAGGCAGAGTGAGCTCAAATGATGACCTATTTAATTAAATTAAATTAAATTTTTATTTGTTTTCAGACAACAATATTGGGTCCATACAATGTTAAATACTAATTATTAAATTTACAAAACACAATAGAATGACATACAAAAAAATGTCAGAGGCATGTATAAATATTTGATGCATGCCCACATCTTGCATAATTTAGCGCCATACGTGACAGGTTGCAAGCCCATCGCCGCCTATAAGAATACTAACTGGTTTCCTCACGGTATTTAAGTCTGAGAGGTGTTGGCCGAATGGGGTTGCCTCGATTTTCAATCCGAAGGTCGTGGGTTCGAATCACATCCGTGCATTAGTGGATTATTAATGTAATGTAGGCACTTTGACCCGAGCTCTTAACTGTGAAGGAAAACATCGTGAGGAACCCCGCAGCTAGCCAGCTCCACACGTACTGACGTCGTCTCTCCTGTGCACAGCCTGTGCCGAGCTGAGAGGATGGTTCAGGTGCTGCAAGCCTCCATCTCAAACAATGTGCCAGCCACTAGCGTCCCATTCAGTGTAGGCATAGGCTGCCTCCTGACAACGTATAAATCATCTAATATACATGCCTAAGTTTTAGTATGTGAAAAAGTAATAATTGGTTTCTTATGAAGGTCAAACAAACGTGATTTTTTTACTCTTATTACCTATGATAAAAATAAATGTTTGAGAAACTATTTTTAGGCAAGTTATGCAAGATGATGTCATTTAGTTGCAACTTGCAATATAAATAATTCTATTGCAACTTTTATTTTTGTGCAATGCAAGATGTGAGCATGTATCAAACAATGGGGGTAGTCGGACATGGACATTTGGACCCCCTTAAACATCTTAAAAGAATCTGTGGAATCATCAAAATATCTGAGAGAATGTCTACCGCGCGTTGGGGATACAGTCGTGACCCTGTTTAGAAATAATTTTCTACCGGCTTCCCACTGGAGCTGACTTGAAATGCAAATAAATTGATTTGATTTGAAAGTGCGCTAGTCCCCAAACCGGGTTCCCCTGGTTCAAGGTATTGGTCGCGAAGGAACAGGAGTACAATCACATAGTTCTAAGACTATTCTAAGTGATCCCAGCGGTCCTACTGAATAAGATTATTAACCGACTTCAAAAAAAGGAGGAGGTTCTCAATTCGCCTG
The DNA here is from genome assembly GCA_963565295.1 of Epirrhoe alternata. Classification (NCBI taxonomy): domain Eukaryota; kingdom Metazoa; phylum Arthropoda; class Insecta; order Lepidoptera; family Geometridae; genus Epirrhoe; species Epirrhoe alternata. The sequence goes on from OY751402.1 coordinate 7,000,780, forward strand.
TATGTTTTTTTTTGTATCTTGTTACGCGATTACTCCGCCAATTGTGGACCGATTTTCAAAATTATTTTTTTGTTTGATAGGGTATACTCCAGAGGTGGTCCCATATAAATTTTATTCCTGAGGGTTTGATAGTTTTCCCGTAAAACTCTAATCATCCGTCGAGTGTGAACAGTCGAGTGTTTTTCTATACATTTGTCAGTTCTGGCGTTCTGGCGCCAGAACTGACAAATGTATAGAAAAACACTCGACCGTTCACACTCAACCGATGATACGTTAGTCCGTCGAGTGTGAACGGTCGAGTGTTTTTCTATACATTTGTCAGTTCTGGCGTTCCGCGACCGATAATACGCGACGGATCTTCCGTTAGATATGAACCGACCCTAAGACTCTTTATGCATTATGTCATTGACGCTTTACTAATTAATGCCAGGAACTCAGGTGCCACGAAATTTGACATAAAATGTATGCAGTTTTAGTAATTTATGCCCTTAGACGCCGGTGGAGCCTAAGCATTATCTGTCGATTTGATTTCTTTTTCTTATTTAGATTTTTATGGATGGCTTATTGATTCCCTGAGTCACGCCGTGTGTAGAGTCGAACATTGAAGTCGGTTTTTTTTTTAGTTTTAAAACGTAATTATTGTCTTTCCTTTATTACCTAAATTAAAAAGATATTTGATTTTTCATTCCTCTAAAATTATAAAAAGCAGTAAATTATAAAAGTCCGTACCTTCCCTGTCCCGTAACGCAGCCGCAGCGTGCCTCCGTCCCGATCGCTCGGCGAGGCGTCGCGGAGTGTCCCCTGCCGCGTCCCGTCCCGTAGCATTCGCACCCGCGGAGAGAAGTGTACGGATGTTCTCTACGTGTCCCCTTTCTGCTGATATGTGGAGCGCCGTCTGTCGATAGTACCTATGCTGAGCACTTGGCTACGAACTAATAAATCAGTGCTCAATAAGATGACGACCTCTGTAGCGCAGTGGGCGAAGGCCCGCCTGCGATGCAAAAGGTTGCGGGTTCGATCCCCGCGGCGGGACCAATGTTTGTATGATCTACAAATATTTGTCTCGGGTCTGGGTGTTTCTATGTATAATATGTATGTATTTACAAACAAAAAGTATATAAGTAGTATATCAGTCATCTTAGTACCCATAACACAAGCTCTGCTTACTTTGGGGCTAGATGATGCTGTGTGAAAAAGTCCAACATTATTTATTTATTTATTTATTTAAATGAAATCTTATCAAAATTTTCGATTCCGACAGGATTCGAACCCGCAACGATCAGACGATCCTCCTAAAGCCGGAGTGCCTTACCGCTCGGCCACGGATCCCTAATCGACCGGCCGGTATTTATCGGTTAAGCACCGGTTAGCGCCATCTACACGTTTCACTAGTGAACTTACGCTCATTGTCCGAAGTTACATTCAGAATCAAATAAAGTAAGTTCGTATGAGTCAGTGGCCAACTCTGGTGACGGAGTTTTTAGGCCGCCTTAAGGCCTCCGTCATGGCTTAACGACTTAAATAGCCGGGACCGACAATTTAACGTGCCCTCCGAAGCACGGAAGCGCTCAGAATCAAATGACGAAGTTACATTCAGAATCGAATGATCGTTGCGGGTTCAAATCCCGTCGGAATCGAAATAATAAGACTTTTCATTTCTCAATATAGCTTAGCTTCAGATGTATCTACATCGACCAGCAGCTAGCAGCAACCTGCAGCTTACAACACTTCCACCAGCCTCTCTCCACCTGTCCACCTACCTTCCCACCAGTAGCCTCATCAGACACAGCGTCTACGTCAGCCCCCGCTGCACACAACGCTTGCAGACAGCGACTCCGCTCCGCGAGTGCGGCGGCGTGTAACGCGCTGCGCTGGTGCGAGTCTCTCGCGTCTACCTCTGCTCCAGAGGACAGGAGCTCTTGGAGTAGCTCTAAGTTGTCCCATAGCGCTGCCTGTAAGAGAATCATTGGGTACTAACTGCGCTCCTGGTGACCCGCAGTCCCTCGGGACAAAAAGTAGCCATATTACAACCTCTGTGGCGCAGTGGCCCGCTTGGGACGCAGAAGGTTGCGGGTGCGATCCCCGCTGCGGGATAAATGTTTGTATGATCTGCAAATATTTATCTCGGGTCTGGGTGTTTCTATGTATAATATGTATGTATTTACAAACAAAAAGTATATAAGTAATATATCAGTTATCTGGTTCCCATAGTACAAGCTTTGCTTAGTTTGGGGCTAGATGATGCTGTGTGAAATGTCCAGCATAACACATAGGCTACTTTTCATCCAGTAAAAGTGAAGTGTTCTAGAGGAACCGCGGGTACGGGTCACACTGTTGGGCATGGCTAGTAAGAACATAATTTACCTGAATAACACTGCTAATGCGCAATGTAGGTATGGACTTTAATATCCACAGAAATACCGCGCATGAGCTTAAAATTCTTAAAAAATGTAGGCAACTATTTTTCCATTTTATTAGCGATAAATAAGTATATAACACATACCTGATGCAGGAGGCGACCTTGGAAATTCTCCTCGTCCGGGGAGAGGTCCATTATGAGACGTTATTGACGAAATACAGTAATACAATCCATATTTCCGGCTGAAATAGTCACTGAACCGTTGCGAAACTGAATAGGTGTTTCACAGGAAATGGTAAAGATACAGCCCATAAAACTAGCACTTAATTATAGGCTCATATAATATAATTGCAAATACTTTGTAATATTAACATCGTTTAAGTAAAATTAGAAATAAACTCGAGAAAATTGGAATATTGATTTTTGTTTTGAATATTTTTACATTTTGCAGCTGGTTGATGTTTGACACTTGACATTGACATTCACAAAACATTGGCACTGGTAGTTCTGTTAAATCCTCAAACAAAAACTATAAAAAACTATAATTATGTAGCGGTACCCTTTCTAAAGATTTTATTAAATCCCAATATTTTTATCTCAGATTTTTATATATAAATTGTGTAATTTTAAGTCACAATAACTTTTAAATAACTTTAATCAAACGTCGATGTAATTTACTCAGCAAATCTGTGGATCATCAGCTTTTGGTACCTACTCTATGGAACCACAATTTCTTACTACCCTAATTATGCAGTTATTGTTAAACTCGAGCACGAGTATAATTTTCTTTGAGCACAGGTGACTGGTAACTTTTGGAAAATACAATTTTCAAATACAACAATGTTGCGTAGCCGTTTTGAGGAGGAGTGGGAGCGTAGGAAACAATACCTGATTCGGAGCTTGTTTGACGAATTTCCTCGTGAGTATCTCTAATCTTTTACGTTACCTCCGTTGGCATTATGCGCAGAACATTTTATCTGATGCAGAATTTGTATGGAAAAGTGGTCACAGCGCAGACAAACGGCTAACTCCTTCGATCATTGTCTATGTTTTTCCTCAGTCGGGTCTTAAAAATTTAAGTTAAAATCTTTGTTGTAGCTTTATCACCAGTCCCAGAAGAAGATGAGTCCTTCGACTCGCTACGACGCGCCACACTCCCTTCCCGCCCTTACATCCCTCCTAAATCTACATCCCGCCCTCACAGCCCTCTCCCGCCCCTCATCATCGAGAAGGAACCGAACAGACACGATGAGCCTGAAGAATATTATAGAAAGTTGGAGAAGCAAATTATGAAGGTGTACAGAAAACTATTTATTGAAGGAAAAAGTGATGTTTCCAATGAAACATCAGATGAAACTTCGGATGAAACTTCAGATGAAGAAGTTGTAGAAATAAATAAATCACAAAATTCAAATGAAATTGCAATACAAGGTAGAAAACGTACAATAGTAGAACAAGACAGCGAAGCTAGCGAAGCCAAGCTATCAAAAAGCATTGATTTATCTACCACTGTAGTTCTGTCTGAAAATAAAGAAGAGTATAATACAAGTTCACCATCACGAAATGGTAGTTCCAGATCTAAAGAATCAGAGATAGAAGAAAATGATTTCAGAGACTTTAGGATAGTGAAGGTGGTAGCTGATATACACTTACACGCCGACGAACCGCTGCGGGTAGTCGAATCTGTTGCTAAAGAGGCTGATAAAGATGATACCGTAATTTTGGAAAATAATGAAGGTAGGTGCCTGACCTAATTAATTTTTCAATAAAGAGTACCTACCTACCAAAACATAAGAAACTCACGCTATAACGATCAATATTAAATAATAAATAACTATATATAAAAATGAATCCCTATTTCCCTTGGTCACGCCATCTCGCGTGAACGGCTGGACAGACTTCACAATTTTTTTTTGTTGTGTTTGTTATTGTCAGGCTAAGGTTCTTACCGGAGCGGCCGCGTTTGATCATCTAAGGTTCTTACTGAGATGATCGAACGCGGCCGCTCCGGGTTCTTATGACAGAAAAAAATTGCACGGAAAATTTGAAAATCTCTTTAAAAAAAGTCAGCTAGTCTTATATATAAAAATAAATTGCTGTTCGTGTGTCTGCTTAAAACTTGACGGTAGACTGGATCGTGAGTGGCCGGCATAACAAAGCAAAGCTTGTACTATGGTAACCAGATAACTGATATAATCATATAATACATAAATACTTTTTGTTTGTAGTAATGTATCAGTAGGCAATGATGTGTAGTACCGATCTCTCTGTACATACCTACCTTTTTCAATATTCATGTTGATAAACAACACAATAACATAATGAAATAAGATTTTTTTAGTTCCAGATAGCATCAGCCCCTCTTCCGGTTGTAAAAGAAGCTGGTCTTCCGCCTCCGAAGAGAGTATCAGCCTCGAAGACGCAGGCACGCAGACACATTTCGACTCTGAACGAAATATTTTGAGAGACGTTTTTGTTGGACCACCAAAAGTGTTTCGACTTTGTTCGTGCGTCAATCATTTTTGTGTTTGATAATTGGTTTAACAATACCAAATTATCAAACACAAAAATCTATGATTTACAAAAATGTAGGCTATTTTAATCATATTTATTGTGTTTGTTAATTTGTTGTTAAAATCAATGAGGATTTACAAAAATGTAAGTTATTTTAATCATATTTGTGTTAAAATGTAGTTAAGTATCATGTTTAATTATTAAGTTTAATTATTTATTTATTAAAATTTGTTTTATATTATTATTTACCTATTAAACATGGTAGACTTTTAATTTTATACCTACCTACCTACATACTACCTACATACCTACCTATATACCCACATACCTACCTACCCACTCTCTTCCTAGGTGATGCTAGGCTAGCGTTATCGATGATGGCAATGGCCAACTAAACGGTATGGCATGCTATTTATGTATATACTAAAGCTCCACCTGCGTCCTTACGCGATATCTAGTTATTATAGTGTGATTCACAAGTAGGAATGGTTGGTCTTAGAATAGAATTGGCTACAGAAGGAATAGTTGGTCCGCAGCTTAGTCCGCAGGTTCATACTATCAAATTGTACCGGGTGTCCTCCAGCGACGTTCTAGCTAGAGCCAGCGACAATTCGAACTAACCGGCGAACACTAATTTTGATTATCTTGGACGGCAATTATACAGCAAGACAGACAGTGAATACAAAAGGAACTTTAAGTAAAACACTCAAGGAAAGAAAAAGTTGCTAAAGGTAATAGCGGTACAATCAAGGTAAAACACCAAAGGATAACGGTATAGTTACTCCAGAGAATTGCATGGAAGATCATCGAGTTACTCGAGTTCAATGATTATCCCATTCATTTCTCTGCTCGAGTTTATCAGAGGAAAACAAACACTTGTTGCAGTTGTCGCCGAAATGTCAGTGGTACTTGAATGTCAATGTCATTCACTGTCACAATATTTTTCTAGGTTATGTTTACGATATGAATGAAATGAAACCATCGATCGCCTACATCGGAATAATTGTGTGTTATTGAATTAGAAAACTGCTAATACTTATTTACTCACCTAGGCAGCGTAACAAAATGACTACGCCTTCAGAAAAAATCGATAACCCGCAGGTTGTCAAATCAGTTTCGGATCTAATTGCAAAAATCAAAGTTGGGTGAGTCGTGGCTTATTTTATTTAAATTCTTTTTGATTTACATAAACAATCTTATTAGAATGTGATCTGTTTGCTGTAAACTCGGTTTCAGTACTGTTAGCTGTCCTCAGTTGATTATACATGACCTAAAAACGCAATATTTGTTGATGTTGCACTATTAACATTTTCAATATAAGAATGTCCTACCAAACAAGGCTTACAGAATTTGTGTGTTACTAGAATGTGTATTGTGTTGCTTATTTGTTACTAGCTGCGCCCCGCGGTTTCACCCGCGTAAGTCCCGTTCCCGCGGGAATATCGGGATAAAAAGTAGCCTATGTGTTAATCCAGGGTATCACCTATCTACATACCAAATTTCAACCAAATCGGTCCAGCCGTTTTTGCGTGAAAGAGTAACAAACATCCATACATCCATACATCCATACTTACAAACTTTCGCCTTTATAATATTTATTATAGGATTAAAGCAAAATTTTGAGAGATCACTAACTGGATGGGTGACTGCTAGTGGAATTTGTAAGACAGTAAGAGTTGAGCTACCTGTTTTACATAAAATGCTTCTAAATGTAGGTACTTTAAAATATACTTAAAAATGATTTGTGGCACTTTTTTCACTGATTAGCACACAAATATTAAAGACACTATTCTTGTCATATTCACTTGTAGGATTACGAATCTATAATTTTAATTTTATTTTGTGTAAACTTTGTTCATAATGTAATTGTAGGTAACCTATCTGTCTTCCGAAAAACGTAATACAGAATTTTGAAATCCAGATAACGTTTGATAGATATTCAAAATCCAGATAGTATGTTTTACATCGTTTTATTATTCCGACATTACACAAAGCAGATGTTTCATTTGACAGATACACTAAAGAAAGATTATCATTTAGTTTTTTTTTCATTTGACAGAACTAACTAGGTATAAGTCGAAGTCTTCAAATCCAGAAGTAATTTTTCTAACAGACCTGTAGCATAGGTTGCGAGGAGCGAAGCGATGAGCAGTTAGGTGCATAGTGATAAACCACGCACGAGCCGAGCGAAGCGTGCCGCGGCAGCGGCCGGCGAGTGCCAGAAGCGACTTGCTCCTATTGTACCTTAGCTTTATTGCATAGGTAGCTGTGGTACAAAATTTCGTGCAAATCAAACCCAGGCTGACAGACCTGTAGCATAGGTTTATGGAAAGTTTAATTTAGTTATATGGAAAACAAACACGTGGTACAGTAAATTATCTGGATTTTAAAACATCTGTCAACGTTTGAGTGTATTTTAATACATCTGTTGTGAAAAAAATACCAAATGAAAATCTGGATTTCGTTTATCTGTATTACGAAAAGAAGGTTAATCAAAAATCTGTCAAACATTATCTGGATTTCAAAATTCTGGATTACATTTTTCGGCAGATAGTAAGGTAACCGTAATTGTAATCTGTTTTGTGAATTTAAATAAATAAATGAATAGACTGTTATGAATGAAACTATTGGTACTGTACTGTGTAGTAATTATATTGGATAAAACGGGTTTTTATCACTTATGTACTTAATTGTTTTATCTGTCTAAAGTATTAATTGATGTATGGTCTTTCAGGAAGCTAAAGGGGTCCCTAGAAATAGCGCTGGAGACACTCTCAGTCCTAGAAGAGATTATAAGCCAGGCTGATAATGCTAATGCTTAGTAAGTATCTATTTACAACTTTACTGAGATGAAAACATCGTGAGGAAACCAGTTAGTATTCTTACAGGCGGCGATGGGCTTGCAACCTGTCACGGATGGAATACTAACTTCTGCAAGATGTGGGCGTGTATCAAATATTTGTACATGCCTCCGACTACCCCCTTAGACATCTTCAAAGGATCTGGAATATAAAAGATCTGAGAGAATGTCTACCGCGCCTCGGGGATACAGTCGTGACGCTGTTTGTTTGTTTTTTTACTGAGATTCTGGCCTACCGCAAGTATCTAGCTAGAGGCTCTGTTAAACATGAACACCAATTGTATACACATAGGTTCACAAACAAATGATTTGTTTTGATTTTAAGTAAAGTAGCATTTATTGCCGTCACTGGGTCCGATTAGCGCAGGATCGTGGTGGATGGCACAAACTTAGGGAGGGCTATACCCAGTAGTGGGTGAAGTCGGGCTGTGGATGATGATGAGCATTTATTGCAAGAAATACCGACAACCTCTGTAGCGCTGTGGGCGAAGGCCTGCCTGCGACGCTAAAGGTTGCGGGTTCGATCCCCGCAGTGGGACCAATGTTTGTATGATCTACAAATATTTGTCTCGGGTCTGGGTGTTTCTATGGGTAACCTATCTGTCTTCCGAAAAACGTAATACAGAATTTTGAAATCCAGATAACGTTTGATAGATATTCAAAATCCAGATAGTACGTTTTACATCGTTTTATTATTCCGACATTACACAAAGCAGATGTTTCATTTGACAGATACACTAAAGAAAGATTAACATTTAGTTTTTTTTTCATTTGACAGAACTAACTATAAGTCGAAGTCTTTAAATCCAGAAGTAATTTTTACCATAATAATGTAATACCGAATTCGTGCAAATCAAACCCAGGCTAACAGACCTGTAGCATAGGTTGCGAGGAGCGAAGCGACGAGCAGTTAGGTGCATAGTGATAAACCACGCACGAGCCGAGCGAAGCGTGCCGCGGCAGCGGCCGGCGAGTGCCAGAAGCGTCTGGATAACAAATTATATGGAATACAAACATGTGGTATAATGAATTATCTGGATTTTAAAACATCTGTCAAACGTTTGAGTGTATTTTAATACATCTGTTATGTGAAAAAAATTCCAAATGAAAATCTGGATTTTGAAATATCTGGATTTCGTTTATCTGTATTACGAAAAGAAGGTTAATCAAAAATCTGTCAAACGTTATCTGGATTTCAAAATTCTGGATTACATTTTTCGGCAGATAGTAAGGTAACCGTTTCTATGTATAATATGTATGTATTTACAAACAAAAACTATATAAGTAGTATATCAGTCATCTTAGTACCCATAACACAAGCTCTGCTTACTTTCGGGCTAGATGAAGCTGTGTAAAAAAAAAGTTAAAAAAAAAAAAACATGTTACAAAGATGTTATTGTCCATTGTATTCTGCCATGTTATGGTGTGCAATATTTAATTTAAGTATATGGATTAATAATCATAAAAATATGTCAAGATTAGTTAATATTTAGAACAGAAAAAAAAGAAAGTTGTGTGTCAGGATCGTAGCGACTGGAGATCCGTGGTCTCTGCCTACCCCTTTGGGAAAGAGGCGTGACTTTATGTATGTATGAAAAAAAAGAGAGAAAATTATAGTTAGGTACTTATAACAAGCGGACCCCGGGAGGGCGGCGCGTAAGCAACGCGAGGGTGCCGGGCATGGCTGTGGGTGCCATTCCCGGGACAGTGCTTAGGCAAAATGCGAGAGGGGCACCGGTGTCGGTAGGAGATCCCGGAGCCCCTTGACATGCATGGAGGCCGGCCGTACGTCAGTTTTTAGTCGGTGAGAGTCCGACATAACCCTTCCGCTGTCCCCACGGCGGTCGGGTATCCATAATGGATTTTCTGACGTAATAAATAAAAGGTACTTATTACAAGAATTATTGGATGTAGAGTAGGAATACATAAATGATTAGTTAATATAAGAAATGATGTCCCAGCGAGCTAGTCTCCCGGCTGCAGACGGCGGGCGGCATGCTGCGCCGCGCGCTGCCGCAGCGGCCCGCCGCCGCCAACGTGGCGCGCCGCGTGCTGCGCGCGGTGCGCCTGGAGACCCGTCCCACTGCGGACCAGGTATGTCTCATTCCACCCATACTGGGTTGGTTAACAAAGTGCGGAACTCCGTTGTCTGTTGTTTTACGTTTTACCTAGTTTTAAACGGTTGTCTGGGAGACATCGCCTCGAGCGATAAGACCGCCGATTGCAGGACATTACTCTATCTAAACCTAGCACCTAAGTTTATCCTTAATGAATGTAAATTGGTGTCCACAATAAAGTTCTTATTTGATTTATTTGTACGATATCGTTGTTGGCCGTGTTGGCCGAATGGGGTTGTACCTCGACTTTCGATCCGAAGGTCGTGGGATCGAATCCTGGCCATGCATTGGATTTTGCGTTTCGTATTTATAACGCTTTAACACGAGCTCTGAACGGTGAAGGAAAACATCATGAGGAAACCAGTTAGTATTGTAGGCGGCGATGGGCTTGCAACCTGTCACGTATGGAATACTTCTGCGAGATGTGGGCATGTATCTAATATGTATTTGGACATGCCTCTGACCACCTTAGACAACTTCAATGGATCTGTAATACATAAAACGATTTGAGAAAATGTCTACCAGCAGCCTTATCGCCCAGTTATCATCCCAATTGAGCTCAACCAATCACACAATAACAAAACGACGTGTTTTGTCATTTTCGTGTTATGTGATTGGTTGAATCACATCAACAAGTTTAAACGTAGAGGCGTAAACACCACCCGGGCTCTCCGCAGCAATAAGCTGGCCCACCTCTTGGTCGTACCCACTCACAAGTTGTGTAAATCGGAGAGGTCCGTGTACGTCATGGGTCCCTCTGTATATAATAGGCTACCAGACATAATCCGCGTAGATGCAACCTCCAAGACGGTCTTTAAATCGCGGCTACGCAAGTGGCTCCTCCAAAACTCGTTCTACTCTGTAGAAGAGTTTTACGAACTGCCAATGAAATAATGTTTAAATTTTTAAAGATATAAATTATTTTTTAAGAAATATGTACATACCTACCAGGGTAGGTACGTACCTGACCTATAACGTATTGTTATTAATAAAAGTATTGTATTGTATTGTATTGTTGTGTAATGAGAGTGAATGAGGCGAAACTTGTGTGTCAGGATGGTAGCGAGCGGAGATCCGTGGACTCTGCCTACCCCTTTGGGAAAGAGGCGTGATTTTATGTACCTATGTATGTGATTGGTTGAGCTCAATTGGGATGATAACTGGGAATAGATTTCAAGTTAGACAAGGCTGCAGCTTGGGGATCAAATCGATCGACCGTTTTACGTTACACAGAGCGAGCTGGCGGCGGGCGAGTCCCTCCAGCAGCTGGTGCTGGCGCGCCCGGCGCGGCGCGGCACGCTCGGCTGTGCAAGGGACCTGAGGGAACCTATCCGGGATCACTTGGCTGAGGTAACATATCATACACACACATAACGTATCACACACACACACACACACACAACGTATCATACACACACACACACACAACGTATCATACACACACACACACATAACGTTTCATACACACACACACACACACACAACGTATCATACACACACACACACTGGGGATCAATAGGAACCACTTGGCACACATGCACATACATACTATAGTGCCCAGCTGGGACCACTTGGCTGAGGTAACGTATCATACACACACACAACACATACAGAATAACACTCTTCTTTACCAGTATAATTTCGAAAAAAACAACAACCTATATTTTTTTGTAGCTATAGTTTTACTTGTTCCCAAGCCATGACGGAGGCCTTAAGGCGGCCTAAAAACTTTATCACCAGGCCACTTACTCTGTCTTCACTATCACTACATAGTATAAAACAAAGATGCTTCCCGCTGTCTGTCTGTCCCTATGTATGCTTAGATCTTTAAAACTACGCAACGGATTTTGATGCGGTTTTTAATAGATAGAGTGATCCAAGAGGAAGGTTTATATGTATAATACATGCATAATATAGTAGAGGAACACTGATCATTTTAGAGGTTTCTAATGTGATGTCGTGAATTAAACACATTTTTTGCGCTTATTCACTACATTGCAAACGCTGGCTGAACCCTAATAAGGGTGGTCGCACAGTCCAGCCGAGCCGAACTGTCAATTCAATAGAGAAAATGCTGCAGACGTCAGAGCCGAGCCGCATTTTCTGACGTCATCAGCATTTTTTGTATAGGAAAATGCGGCGCGTACGGCGCGGGCAGTGTGCTGTTATATCCCTACTTGTACCTTGTAACTTGTACCTACCACAAATTTAGCAAAATAAACTTTTACTTTACTTTACTTTACTTTACTTTACATCTATATTAGAATAACACACGGTCAGCACTTCTCAATCTCGTAAGGTACATCAATGTCTGGCTTGCATGGCCAGTCTCGATCGCGTCTCTATCTAAAAGTTTTGTAACAGTTTTAAAGTCCTAAAATAAAAGACATTATTTCCGTTTAAAATTATCTCTTTTTTTTATAAAGCTGTTTTCCCGGACTCCTATAACAGTGCGATCAGGTTAATTTAGTATCAGCATCGCCATCTGGCGGAAACGGACGGCCTCACTACTAAGCAGGGTGCGCGCGAGTGGCAACAGTATTCTAAAAGAAATTTCCAATAATTATGCATGTCCTCTTGTCTGGAAGCTCTCTCAGAGGACGAAATCTCTTTTAGTTATTAAGTGCTAACCCCTATTGTGTATAATCTTTACTAACCAACATGCTGTGGACTCTTATTCTCTGAATAAATAACTTAAATTATTAATTATTGCACCTGTGCAAATCCGGTCGATGAATACATATGAATATTTTCTTTCCCCCAGCTCCGACTAGAACTAGAGTCGACAGTAAGCTCCATCGCCGCGCAAGCCACAGAGCACATAGACAGCGACTCAGTGGTATTGTGTGCGCTGGCTACCCCCTTAGCAGAGGCCTTCCTGAGGGGGGCCAAGAGGGCGTTCCGACTTGTGCTGCCTGAGGGACCTTCTGCTAGACAGGTAACAGGGAGTAAAGGGGGGGGGGGGTAGGAGTTGATGATAAGGATAGTAGGATTGTAAGGGGGGGTTACAAAAAAGAAGGGGGTTAAGAGGGGAATGATAGTCAAAGTCAAAAAGCATTTATTCAGTAGGACCGCTGGGATCACTTAGAATAGTGTTAGAACTAATGTTACTCCTGTTCTTGCGCGACCAATGCCGTGACTCAGGACAACAAACACGGTCTGGGGGCTAGCGTTCTGTTAGGTGATCCATCTTAAAACTAAAAGTCAAGCTCCAGTGGGTACCAAAGAGAATTGGCTCGTCAAAGTAAGTGTAGATGCTCATAAAGTAGAAAAAACTAACGGATAATAGGGGGGTTATGGTATGGGGGAGTGTGTGCCTGTAAGGGGGGAAGAGAGTGATTTAAAGGTAAATGGATAGTGGGAAAAGGGGGTGAAGGGTGTGAGGGAAAGAGAAGGAATGTTAGAGGCCCAGGTTCAAAACTAGGACCCTAGGGGATCCGGATGAACCCCAAAGTAATTACCAAATTCTTTGGGTCATAAATTAGGTTAGATGATATTGATTCTGAAATAAATAAAATGTAATCTATACTAATATTATAAAGAGGAAAGATTTGCTTGTTTGTTTGTATGTATGTTTGTTTGTGTGTTTGTATGTATGTTTGTTTGTTTGAAATGAATAGGCTCCGAAACTACTGGACCGATTTGAAAAATTCTGTCACCATTAGAATCCTACATTATCCCTGATGAACATAGGCTATATTTTATCCCGGGAAAGTGAAGTTCGCGGGTACAGCGGCGGTCAGCTAGTGGAAGATAAAAAGGTCTTACAAACTTACAGAAATATTTATTAAAAAAAATAACAACCAATGTACCTAAAACTAGAACTTAACCGACACTTATAATTTTTACTAAGAAATCAACACCAAGCTACTCTAACAGCAATACAACCCAAAATTACAAAGTTCCTAGCACAGCAAGACATCCGTCGTGTCTGAAATTCAAGCGCAAAGTGAGAGCTCGCCGTCCTGCTCGCTCGTTTTACGTTCCGGGCCACGTGGTTGTTGTGACGTCACCAGAAGCCGCTAACAACGGTATATCTGTTGTCAGACGCACGGGCTCGCGGGCCGCATGGCGGAGGCCGGCGTCCCGGTCACGGTGGTCTCCAACGCGGCCGTGTTCGCGGTCATGTCGCGAGTCACCAAGGTGAGTAGTAATAATAATTAAAGAAACAAACAAAATACATTTATTCAACAAATCAACTAAGTAGGTAAGAAAATAAAACAATAATAAAATTAACACAAATGAAAAATGACTGTTGACGACCTCTGTAGCGTAGTGGGCGAAGGCCCGCCTGCGACGCAAAAGGTTGCGGGTTCGATCCCCGCGGCGGGACCAATGTTTGTATGATCTACAAATATTTGTCTCGGGTCTGGGTGTTTCTATGTATAATATGTATGTATTTACAAACAAAAAGTATATAAGTAGTATATCAGTCATCTTAGTACCCATAACACAAGCTCTGCTTACTTTGGGGCTAGATGATGCTGTGTGAAAAGTCCAGCATTATTTATTTATTTATTTTATTTACTGTTGAAAAGGCAACTACTCAGCAACTTGCCTACATCCAGGGATCAGGCGCTTTCAGTGTCGCCTTAGAGGGAGGGGGGAGGGGAGGGGAGGGGGGGGCGGTGTGTGTGATGTGTGGTAACTGTAATGTCCCGGTAACACAAGTCTCTTGAGAGCCAGGGTTACACAGGGCAGCGCTAGTGTATAATAACATCTTTTTTTTATTACGTTAGAATTTATTATTATTTATATTATTTTATCCATGGATACCCGACCGCCGTGGGGACTGCGGAGGGTTATCTCTCGCCGACTAAAAACTAACGCGAGGTCTCCATGCACGTCAAGGGGCTCCGGGACCTCCTACGGAACACCCCGGTGCCCCTCTCGCATTGCCTAAGCCCTGTCCCGGGAATGGCACCTACAGCCACGCCCGGCACCTGCGGTGGATACCACTCTGTCCCAAGAAGGGGCAGGCGGTGCGGGGGGGCCGTTAGCGCCCCGCCTCCGCCTTCACCGAGCGGGATCGGCCCTCACGATCCCGTTCAGCCGCCTCTTTCTAGACCAGAACGGCTTCGTGCCTACCTCACCTAGCGTGGGTAAGGGCAAGGGAATGATGATGATGAATGTAAGCTAGTAGCTTTGAAGTCTCTAATTTGTCTTCTATACTAATATTATAAAGAGGAAATTTGTTTGTTTGTTTGAAACGAATAGGCTCCAAAACTACTGGACTGATTTGAAAAATTATTTCACCATTAGAATCCCACAATATCCCTGATGAACATAGGCTATATTTTATCCCGGGGAAGTGAAGTTTTCCCGAGGGATCGCGGGTAACACGGAGGACAGCTAGTTGATGATATGTAGCAAAGTATATTCTGTCCACCGCCAGGTGGTCCTGCCGGCGGCCAGCGTGCTGAGCGGGGGCTCCATGCTGGCGGCCCCGGGGGGGGACAACATCGCGTGCGCCGCGCTCTATTATAACGTGCCTGTATGTATACTGTCACTGATTTTGTGAAAGGACATCCGAAAAATAACATATTTTTTTCACAAAAATGTTGCTATGATATTAATGAATTTTTAGATGACAAATTTTAGTTTTGACGCGCCTCTGTTAAATTACTTTGCACACCGATAAGTTTCGGTAAAGCATGTTGTGACAAATTATAAAACTTTTGATCTTGCATGCAAATGTAATCTACACAATGTTTTGAGCAAATAAATTATCTTTATCTTATCTTTATAGCTAAGCGTTCAACGAATCTAGACTTTCGTGAAGTTAACTCCCTCGTATCGCTCGGGAGTTAACTATAAACTCCCTCGCTGTTTGCGATTCAACTTGAATCAACTTGGGATTCTGGCGCCCGTGACATAATACACTGCTTTATCCCCTTGGGCCGTTATAAAAACGTAGTGTAAAGTTACGCCAGGTCTAAACTCCAAAAATTGTATGGTCACTCCTAAGTTACACCCGGCGTAACTTTACACCACGTTTATTAATAACGGCCTATATGTTTACTGTTCAGGTATTGGTGCTATGTCCTCTCTACAAGTTGACTCCGGTACATGCGGCCAATCCTCAGGACATCGCCCTCGGGAGCCCACAACTGTTGCATCACTACGAGTGAGTATCACATTACATTAGGTGAGGTGAGATGAGATGTGGTGAGGTGAGATATGGTGAAGTGAGATGTGGTGAGGTGAGATGAAGTGAGGTGAGATGAGATGAGCAAGATAAAAAATTATTTGAAACACACAGACGGTCATAATACAGAATAAAAGTAAGAAAAGACAAACATTAACAGAAAAAAGTTGTACAAAAATCAATAATAATAATATTGAATTTAATACATACTAGCTTCTGCGCACGGCTTCGCCCGCGTGGTACCAATATTTTAAATAGCCTATATGCTATTCCAGGTCATTATCTACGCCTATACCAAGTTTCATCCAAATCGATTCACTGGTTTAGGCGTGATTGAAATACATACATACAAACATCCAAACATTTAGTCGATTCTTTGGGGTAGGTGATAGGTAGGTGTAATTCCCCCAATCTATGACAAAGGGAGTACTCGCCTCACTAAGGTCGACGCCATCTGGTCCACTTACCTTGAGGCCTTTCGGCCGACAGTTGATGTCGATACGATAGGCTCAATACGATTCATTTTTTAATTTATTTTCTTTACAGAGAGCACCCCTCCGAGTCGTCTCACGTGTTGACTCCCGCTAAAGACTTCCTCACTCCCGACCAACTCACTCTCTTCCTCACAAACACGTAAGTCACATTCATTCAATTTTGAGTCTTAACAAAATGAGTTCACTAGTAAAACGTGTAGATGGCGCTACCGGTGCTTAACCGATAAAAATGAGCTTATCAAAAATTTCGATTGTGACGACTAGGGTTCTGTGGCCGAGCGGTATGGCACTCCGACTTCGACAGGTGAAAGCACTTGTGACGCAGACGGTTGCGGGTTCGATCCCCGCCGCGGGATAAATGTTTGTATGATCTGCAAATATTTATCTCTGGTCTGGGTGTTTCTATGTATAATATGTATTTACAAACAAAAAGTATATAAGTAGTATATCAGTTATCTGGTTCCCATAGTACAAGCTTTGCTTAGGTTGGGGCTAGATGATGCTGTGTGAAATGTCCAGCATTATTTATTTATTTATGTTCCAGCGGAGGAAGCTCTCCATCATATATCTACAGGACAATGTCGGAGCTGTACGACCCGGCTGACAATGAACTGTGAACTGACCAGCGCCGGGAACATCACGCGGATACTCTTGTGTCACTGTTCGAGCCAGTGTGGTGATAGGAGACTGAAGTGCTGTTATTCCTACTATCCTATGTAATAAAACAAAGTGTATATACAAATACAGGGTCTTTCATTTTAAACTAACTTAATTTAGCAATTGGGTTTATGTGCCCCCTCAGTTTTTGGATATTATTTCACAACAATTAGATAGATAGATAGATAATTTATATCATAAACATTGTTAAATTACATAGGACACTTAAGTATAATTATAGGAACAAATTACAATGGACCCCACACTAGGCAAAGCCTGTGTCGTGGGCGTCTATGTGAATTTTTTATAATAAAAATAAATGTACAATATTAAAATGTTTAGGACTATTGCTCTTTTAATTGTGTAGAATGTGAATCCTTATGCCGGCCACCCACGATCAAGTTTACCGTCCAGTCTGCCGCGGACTGGATGCGGCGTCCAGTAAACTTGACGGTGTATTGGTATGGGTGTGCATGACAAGCGAAAGAGAACTACGTTCTGCCGACTTGATCAAGTTTGCAGCGCTGCAAACTGGACGGTACACTGGAGCGTGGGTGGCCGGCATTAGTGTGCTTCTCAAATATTCTACTGGTCGGTCATAGCTAACAATCCTCATATCTCCCGGGTCACTTGGCTGGCATGCACTCACTCATCACCAAGTATACCTTCCACTCGTCACATTCAAAGTCAAAAAAAAAGCATTTATTCAGTAGGACCGCTGGGATCACTTAGAATAGTCTTAGAACTAATGTTACTCCTGTTCTTGCGCGACCAATACCGTGAAGAATCAGCAATAAACACGGTTTGGGGGCTAGCATTCTGTTAGGTGATCCATGGATCCATTGTGACTGTGTCCTATGTTATTAAATACTAGCTTCTGCGCGCGGCTTCGCCCGCGTGGTACCAACATTTTGAATAGCCTATATGCTCCAGGTCACTATCTACGCCTATTTATTTTATTTATTTATTTAAAAAGGACACCCAACACGGGTATACACTTCACATTCCAAAACAAAAGCAAAGTGTCTTAACCCTAGTGTTCCCATAATTACAAGTTTCATCCAAATCGGTTCACTGGTTTATGCGATTGAAACACAAACATACAAAATATCCAAACATCTAAACTCACAAACTTTCAGCTCTATTATATGAGTGGAAAGTACTTATGCAAGATTAATTTGAGGCTATGTACCTACCACATAAAAAGGGTCTGAAATAGAAACTTTTTTTTAAATAAATCAAGGATAGTGTGAGTTTACCTCTAGGACCAATGATCTTCGTTCGAGGTTTACCTCGACTACCCACAGAGTAACTATAACTACTAACGAGTAATTATAGCGACTACCTAAGTAAAAAGTAAGTCCGTATGAGTAAGTGGTAAGTAACCGTCATAATCACACAGGATATTTGATTTATTTGAGTCACACTAAGCACTTCATTCTACCTAGGTACACAAGATGTTCTGAAAAAATATACAAAAAGGGGGAAAGTTTGCTGTAGCGTTTTTCCGAGGTGCGGTAGATATTCTCTTAGTCGTTATAAATCAGTGGCCAATTCGGTGACGGAGTTTTGGGGGTACGTGGAATTCCCTCAATTAATGGCTATGAGGGAGTTCTCGTCTCATCCAAGGTCGAGCCGCCCCATCTGGTCCACGTACCTTGAGGCCTTTCGGCCGACAGTTGATGTCGGATAGTTCTTTAGGTTTACTGCCGGGAATAATTTTGTGCAGGACGACGTATAGAATAGATATAGTTATAGTTTCGTAGTCATGTTCAAGTTCACTATTTTTATAGTTATGGTTAATATTTTCGTTATTTTAAGTTTGTTCTAAGAATTTACATCGATCTAAGTTCATAGAAGTAGCTAGAACAATACATTTCTCTAGAAAATAGCCCAAGACAAAGATAGATAGTTAAAATAGAGAGAATAGTTTTAGATAGAGATAGCTATAGTTCTAGAAAGATGTGGATTGTTCTGGAAAGGGATAGATCGTGTAAAAAAGACAGAGTAGATATAGTTAGACAGAGATGCATAGAATGTTAGATAGAGATACATAGAAATATTAGACAGAGATGGATAGATTCGAAATTAGTATAAATATTGTGCAAGTTCGGCATTCAGTTCAGTTCAGTCAATTCAGTTCAGTCAATTCAGTTCAGTCAATTCAGTTCAGTTTATTCAGTTCAGTCAATTCAGTTCAGTTTAATTCAGTTCAGCCAGAGCACTCCTAGCGAAAAGAAGAATAAATAGTAAGAAGAAATACACCAGTGGTTTCAACCCCTCCAATCCCAGCGCAACGAATGTACCTAGCCCGTACATTCTTTGGTCCTTCGAGAACCGGATTGAAGATTGAAGCCTCAAGCCTCAAGAATTATAGAAGAATAGAAAACTCCCTCATCGAGCCACTATGCCGGTCACACGCGCCGTGGGAAAGGGACGCGCACCATCGTCGGATGCGAACCCGTCTTCGTCCGAAGGAACTACAGCCACATCTGGAACCTCCGCGACCGAGACTACGGTAGAAACCTCCGCAACTGAATTATCGGCGGAAACCTCTACATCTGAAGCCACAGCGACGACGATGACAACGACCACCACGGAAACAGAAACCTCTGCTGCGACGGGTACATCTGCCGAATCCGCCGCCGCAGGGAAGAGTGGCACCACGACGAGGAGAGCGGATAGTCACGCCGCTAGGAGCACAGCCACGCCGTCTTCAGCTGTTCCCCTCGAGCCCGCTGCATCGCGAATAGAACCTATGAAGAAGGGAACGAAGCTCAAGACACGACTGCTGAATCCATGCGAGGAACGCATGCCGCCGCCGGACCCGCAGCGCCGGAGCGCCGCTGGGTCCACCCGTTCCAGATCGAAGGCGCAGAAGATAGCAAGAGCGAAAGAAGACCTTCTGCGCATTCAAGTTCAGCTAGCTGCTGCCACGCTAGCCCGTATAGAAGCCATGGACACCGACGATGAAGATGAAGATGATGATGCCTCCATCTTCTCCAAGTCTGATGTCAACACCCGAGTGGACACCTGGCTGAACACTCAAGCACAGCCTGCGATGTTAGCAATCTCCCACGAACCTCACCACCGGAAACCCGTTCCTGCCCCCGCAATAGACCAGGTCGCCGCCATAGAAGAGGATCATCGAATAGAAGAACATAGTGCCCCGCCGAAGCATAGTATAGACAAAGCACCGCAACAGCCTGCAGTGCCTACACCGGCGGGAGTCCTGGAGAAGAGTTATAGCGCCCCGTCGAACCCTATAGAAGAAGCACTGCTGCAGCCTGCGGTGCCAACACCGGCGGGAGTCACCTTGGAACAAACTCTCTCCAGCTTATCAGCAGCGATCACTAGCGCCATCAAAGCGGGACAGAAGCCGAAGTTCGTCGAGTTGCCCGAATTCAGCGGATCACACAAGGAATGGCTGCCGTTCCGAGCAGCCTTCAAGGAGACTGAAGATGTCTACACGAAGGTTGAGAATGTCAACCGACTACGGAAGAACTTGAAGGGGAAAGCCAAAGAAGCCGTGCAGAGTCTACTCATCAATGACACGCACCCAACGAAGATCATGGAGACTCTGGAAACAAGATTTGGAAGACCGGAATCCATAGCCAAGCTGGAGATGGATACACTTCGGGCCCTGCCGCGCCTGAATGACTCACCGAGGGAGACCTGCGTGTTTTCTACTCACGTGACGAACGCCGTATCCACTCTGGAATCTCTAGACTGCGTCCATTATCTTCACAATCCAGAAGTATTCACGGTCCTGTTGGAGAAGCTTACCCCATCGATGCGCCTCAAGTTCTACGACTTCGCAGACACACAGCCAAAGAAGGATCCAGCCTTATTGAAGCTCGAAAAATTTATGAAGAGGCAAGCTGAAATATGCGCACCTTATGCGTTACCTGAGGACATCGCACCGAAAGAAAACAAGCGTCCACAGAAAGTCAACAACGTCATCGATAGTCAGTCAAGTACGAAGAAATGTCCTAACTGCGATATAGAAGGACATTCAATAGAAGACTGCGAGAAGTTCAAGAAAGCGGATGTTAACAGCCGATGGGATATAGCCAAGAATAGAAGACTTTGCTTCCGTTGCCTACGCTACAGAAGTCGATTTCACAGTTGCCGGCAAAAGACATGCGGCGTCAACGGGTGCAAGTACTCGCACCACAAGATGCTGCACGCAGATAGAACCCAGAAGCCGGCAGATCCCAAGCCAATAGAATCGATCAACTCCGCCTGGACATCGAACAAGCAGTCATATTTGAAGATAGTTCCAGTCAAAGCATCTGGACCTAAAGGCACCATCGACACCTTCGCGCTGCTGGACGACGGGTCAACAGTCACTCTCATCGACGAGAGCTTAGCCGACGCCATTGGAGCCCAAGGACCCGTCGATCCCCTGCACATAGACGCGATCCACGCCATGAAGACAGCCGAATCGGAATCAAGAAGAGTCAACTTCACAATAGAAGGTCCGAACAATCGCGAACAGAAGATTCAAGCCAGAACGATGAAGAATCTCAAGGTATCGTCACAAAGGGTCTCCAAGGATCAAGTCAGCAAATGCCGTCATCTACGGGACATCGGAGAAGTACTGAGCTACGAGAACGCCCGACCTCTAATACTCATCGGTCAAGACAACTGGCACCTTCTCATATCATCGAAGATCAGAAAAGGGAACACGAAGCAACCAGTGGCGTCTCTCACGCCACTGGGCTGGGTGCTGCACGGGACTAATACCCGCACACTCAGACACAATGTAGACTGCGTATCCCACATAGCTGAGGTGCTAGCTGAACAGAACTCAGAGGATCTGATGAAGCAGTACTTCGGCGTGGATAGACTCTGCCTCAATCCTGGAAGACTAGAGACGGATCCAGAAGAGCAAGCCTTACGTATCTTAGAAGAAAATACAGTCCACAATGAAGAAGGAAGATACGAAACAGCTCTACTGTGGCGCAATGAAGACATCGTCCTACCGAACAACAACGAATCTTCACTCAATCGACTCTACGATGTAGAAAAGAAGCTGGATCGCAACGCAGCGATAGAAGACACTACGATGGTCAACGAATGGAGATGGGTGCCCACGAAGATGAACGTGGCGGACGACGCAACGAGAGATGTACCCATAGGATTTGATAGAGAACATAGATGGTACAAAGGCCCGGAATTCCTGCATATGAACGAGGAATCCTGGCCAACAGAGATAGCCGCGTCGCCGACCACAATAGAACCTACAGGAGAAGAACGAACCCATCACATCGCCATCAATAGCCAACAGAAGCTTTCTGAAGCCCTGCCAGAGGCTACGAGATTCTCCAACTGGGAAAGACTCCGCTTCACGACGGCCAGAGTTCTACAGTTCATACAACTCTGTAGAGCCAACAAGCAGAGAGTCAACTACAAACGGACCGAGAAGAACACTATAGCAGACCCAGATTGGAGAAGAATAGCGAAGAAAGCTACATCGAAGAAGCCCTCCCGACATAGTGACAATAGTAAAGAACAGAAGAAAGCCCTTCCAATGTCCGCAGAACTCCTCAAGAAAGCTGAAGATCTACTTATGAGATCGGCTCAAGAAGACTCATTTCCGAATGAGATAGAAGATCTGAAGAAAGAGAAGCCGATCAATAGAGAGAGTCGTCTGAAGCAGCTGAGCGTCGAGTACATCGATGGAGCCCTACGACTTCGAAGCCGCATCCAAGCGATAGAGCAAGTATCTGAAGACCTCAAGAGTCCGATGATACTCGATGGTAGCCACCCTATAGTCAAGCTCTGGATCGTGGCAATACATCGACAGCGACATCACGCCGGAGTCGAGGCAACCGTCAACGAGTGCCGACAACAGTACTGGATCCTGCGCCTGCGCCCCACAACTCGGTCACTTCTGCGCCAATGTCTACACTGCAGAATGAAGACCCAAGTACCGCCATACCCAAGAACAGGTGACCTGCCGTCGTGTCGCTTAGCACATCATAAGCGACCCTTCACCTACACGGGGGTTGACTACTTCGGTCCGCTCACAGTCACAGTGGGACGCAGCCATCAGAAGCGCTACGTCGCGATATTCACTTGCCTGACGACGAGAGCGATCCACCTGGAGATAGCAGCATCACTCAGCACCGATTCAGCGATTATGGCCCTTCGCCGTATGATAGCGCGACGAGGACGACCAGCACAGATATGGTCCGACAACGGGACCAACCTACGAGGAGCGGACAAGGAGCTACGACGAGCAATCGACGAAGCAACAGCGGAGGAAGCGGCAAAGAAAACAATAGCCTGGCGGTTCATCCCACCTGGAGCGCCATTCATGGGAGGAGCATGGGAAAGAATGGTACGCTCAGTGAAGACAGCTCTCGATGCCACCCTTCATGAACGCCACCCGACAGAAGAAGTTCTCTCTACACTGCTGGCGGAAGTCGAGTACACAGTGAATAGTCGACCGCTGACTCATGTATCAGTCAGTGAAGAAGATCCCGAAGCCCTAACACCCAACCACTTCTTGCTCGGAGGGCCGGGACAAGTACCGACGCCGGGAGACTTCGATGAAAGTGACACCATTACAAGGACCAGCTGGCGCGCCGCCCAAAGACTCGCTGATGTCTTTTGGGCCAGGTGGCTCAAAGAGTACCTCCCAGAGCTGCAGAAACGACGAGAACCACACGGCAAGGGTCCAAACGTCAAAGTCGGCGACCTAGTACAACTCATAGACGCCAACCTGCCGCGCAACGTTTGGATCCGAGGAAGAATAGCAGCCGTGTACCCGGGACCGGATAACATCGTGCGGACAGTCGACGTATCTACGAGAGGAGGAGTTCTGCGGAGGCCGGTGCGGAAGCTGGTGGTCCTGCCGATCGACGACGTCGCCCTACACCGAGATGCTGCAACACGGTTGCACGGCGGGAGAGATGTGCAGGACGACGTATAGAATAGACATAGATATAGTTATAGTTTCGTAGTCATGTTCAAGTTCACTATTTTTATAGTTATAGTTAATATTTTCGTTATTTTAAGTTTGTTCTAAGAATTTACATCGATCTAAGTTCATAGAAATAGCTAGAACAATACATTTCTCTAGAAAATAGCCCAAGACAAAGATAGATAGTTAAAATAGAGAGAATAGTTTTAGATAGAGATAGCTATAGTTCTAGAAAGATGTGGATTGTTCTGGAAAGGGATAGATCGTGTAAAAAAGACAGAGATAGATATAGTTAGACAGAGATGCATAGAATGTTAGATAGAGATACATAGAAATATTAGACAGAGATGGATAGATTCGAAATTAGTATAAATATTGTGCAAGTTTGGCATTCAGTTCAGTTCAGTCAATTCAGTTCAGTCAATTCAGTTCAGTCAATTCAGTTCAGTTTATTCAGTTCAGTCAATTCAGTTCAGTTTAATTCAGTTCAGCCAGAGCACTCCTAGCGAAAAGAAGAATAAATAGTAAGAAGAAATATATACCAGTGGTTTCAACCTCTCCAATCCCAGCGCAACGAGTGTACCTAGCCCGTACAAATTTTACTACGTTCTATGATTCAGTGGTCGCGAAGGAACAGGAGTAAAATCACCTAGTTTTAAGACGTTTCAAAGTGATCCCAGCGGTCCTACTGAATAAATGCTTTTTGACTTTGACTTTGAGTACAAATCGCTTTTTGCTTATCTGTGATCCCAGCGCTATCTAGTGGTACAAGCTCTGAAGTACTCTTTATAGTTTGTGGTGATATCGGATAGAGGTCGCTACAGTTTTACGACCTCCGTCATGGCTTAACGCTCTCGTAGTGTAGCTTGCTTCGTCGTTCTTGATAGATCATCGAAGCAACGTTTTGAGCTCAGTTATGTGGCAGTATCAATTGAGCGCTTCAGTTCGGAGAGCACGTTAAATTGTCGGCTCCGGCTTAAGCTAATGAAGCTACAAAATAATACAAGAGATTCATATAACTAGGTTTATTGTGAGTATGAGCAGTAGGGCGGAGGCGGGGGCGGAGGCGGAGGGCGCGTGGTTGCAGTAGCTGCCGCTGCAGACGCACACGTGGTAGCGCACGAAGAGGGACACGCCGCGACTGAAGGGTGTCAGCGAGGCGTGCGGGCTCGAAACGCAGGCGTCCTGTAAGTAAACTCGTATGAGTCAGTGGCCAAGTCTGGTGACGGAGTTTTTAAGCCACCTTAAGGCGTCCGTCATGGCTTAACGATGGTTCGAACATTTAACGTGCCCTCCGAAGCACGAAAGCGCTCAGATGAAAATGCCACCATGAAACCCATCGACTTACAGACCGTTTAGAACGTTGCTGATCTGTGGCTTAACTTCGACGATCTATCAAGAAAGACAAATGACGTCCATTAAAGTTACTTAAGTAACCAAATGTCGCGATGCCCCTGCGGGGTACATACCTAATGCTGCACCAAGTAGGTAGGTTACTATTATTACACCTTACTGTAACAACCACTATGAAGCAATAATTAATCATTGAATAGAACCACATAATTCAATTCAATTAAATTTCGTTTATTGCTTCATGTTAGTTACAATGTCTTAAATATAGGTAGGCGTTTCATAACATGAACCCCGCTGGGGCACTGCAACATTTGGTAGGTTACTTATAAACTAACTTATGTAGGTAAACTAACTTATGTAGGTATATATTGGCTCAGCCCTTAAAGATATTTAATTTAAATATTTTTGGTTCAAGTACTATTAAATATATATTTAGAAGCCGAGTTTACTTTTTATTAAATCTTTTATTGTCATCTAGATAATCTTGAATATTGTAATAACTTTTTTCTATAATAATAATTCATATAAATATATATAATTCATAGAACATAGGCCTCTCTTATCGTTTTCCATAGCGATCGATCTTGTAGCACCCAACGGCTCCCAGTAACCCTTACCAGATCGTCCTTCCATCTAGTGGGGCCGGCCTCTGCTGCGCTTTCCAGTACCTCGTCGTGGTCTCCACTCGAGAACTTTTCTAACCAAACGTGCGTCAGTTCTTCGAACTAAGTTACTACCAAGGTACGCCTGAAATCAGCGGCTGATCAAGAGTTCTGACCGCCTTAGGCTAATAATCAGGACGCGCCCCCACCATGTGTGTTACGGTCGGCAACAGTAGTATATTACTTACTTTTGTCTTTGTTTGTAAAAAAGTTAACATGATTCGTAGTCATACTACTTATTGTAAGTTTGCAGATCGATCTGCAAACGAAACTGACGTTGTCTTTTAATCTGCGCGTCCAAAATGACCAAAATCATGACACATGACTGCAGGCTGGTGTTCATACTTTTTCTATAAACGGTTTATAGAAAAAGTATCACTCGTTCGACCACCGACCGATTCGAGTGACTAGATAGTTGTACCTATTACGCGCTCTTTTTTAAATTTCAAAATTTATTGTTAAAATCAGACACTCCCAAGCTTTTTCGGTTTACAGCGCATTTAGTTTTAGTGTTTTTTCTCGGTTTAGTTGAAATGTGTAAAAAATGGGTATATGTAAAAAAAAATGAAATCATTACATTCATCTCGAAATATGACAATTCATATTTTTCTTTGCAGTCTCGAACTTATATAAAAAATTGTAGCCAAGATTGTATGTATCGACAATTAACTAGTTCGGAAACGCACCACATAGTCGATGCAAAATATGTCACGGGCGCCATATTGAATCCCAAGCGCATCGAAGGATTCTTTAGTTATCTCCCGAGCGACAGCG
Source organism: Epirrhoe alternata (assembly GCA_963565295.1). Taxonomy (NCBI): domain Eukaryota; kingdom Metazoa; phylum Arthropoda; class Insecta; order Lepidoptera; family Geometridae; genus Epirrhoe; species Epirrhoe alternata. The sequence continues at coordinate 7,027,652 of OY751402.1, forward strand.
AGGGTGTTTATAGTTATCTCCCGAGTGCAACGAGGGAGTTAATGACTAGAATCCTGAGACAGCGAGGGATTCAAGAGCGCCCAAGACTAAGACAGCTTAAAACCCCGAGGTTTGCTCTTCACACATAGGTACTGCTTTTCACACATAGGTACTGCGAGAGAAATAGTGAATACTTACACCCAGAAAATAGCAAGCAAGTCAGGTTTTATAGGTAGAATAATAATAATCAATTCGTTTTTTTTATTCAACCTATACTGTCCCACTGCTGGGCAAAGGTCTCCCCCAATTCTTTCCAACCATCTCTCTCCTTCGATAGCTCCCACCACCCGCTATCGAAGGAGTCGAGGTCGTCCGTTTATTCTCAAAAAATATTTTATTGAGGTCGTCCTTTCGTTCTCAAAAAATATATTAGCATTAATATGCAACAACATTAGATCATCTATAGTTTGGAGGCATTAGCCACACTTTTTCCTTAAGTTTGAATAAATTCTACTTGGTGCAGGTCTCTATGGTAAACATTTTCATAGAAACATCAAAAATAAATTCGGAAGAAAAAGATAAGTTGCCATTTTTTCTTTTTTTTTCGTATAAGTTCTATTGGGTGTGGACTCAATAGTAACAATTTTAATAGAAATGTTGAAGTTCGAAATTCAAATCTCATTACTTATCTGTTCACATGAGGTTCAGAGGGAGAAATGAAATCCCATACAACTTTACCTCCCGCCGGCCATTTTGTTTTTGAGGAGGGAGAAATGGTTTACTTTCTGTTAAGAATGTGAGACGAAAAAATGTATGGTTTTCTTGGACCGGGTGTGAAAACTAGATTTATAGTGCTTGCGAAGATACGATTTCATCGCGCCCCCCCGATCCTCGCGCCCTAGGCTGCAGCCTAATTAGCCTAAGGGTTAAACAGGCCCTGCCTGAAATATGTAGGTACCTTCTCGTCCCTCAACAATGCTTCCAGATATTGGAATCGTTGACTTGCGTACCCGCTCGAAGAACCAGGAGGCCACTTTCGACATCCTCGCGCTGTGTATAATTCCTGTTAAATAAATACCATTTTATTAAACCTAGTACCTAAATACAATCGTGATTTTATAAGTTTTATCTTCAGCAATTGAAGTTAAAAACAATTTAAAACGCTGACGATGTTTGAGCACTCTCACTCTCAAGAGCGAATCTTGGAGGTACCACCGCCTCTTCGGTGTTCCGCCGCCTAGCTTCATCCACTGCGCCATCTGCGAGTCAGAGGGACGCGCGGAGAAGCTACCTCCCGTCAGACCATTGGTTATCCGACAATCGATTTTTATTTATTTATTTATTCATCAAAAGCCAAAGCGATGTTTTAACACAATTAACACACAATTTAACACAATAAAACTCAGATCATAATGTACCTAACCTAGGATAGATAAATCAGACCAATTAGTCACGAGAACTCAAAATTCTCTAGAAACACCTGCGCCGTATCGCTGATTCCAGACTATTCAATTCAATTCATTTATTTTATTTCAATCGACAAGGGATCATACACTTCTAAATTTTTATAGATTAAAAATACTTTTTACGTTTTTTACATTAAAATACTTATTGTCGGACTTAACAGGGCACACCGGCCCTTCAATTGCCGTAAGGGACAAGCAGCTTTGGGCACACGAGAAGGTTGTTTGCCGTGGGTTTAGGCGTGATTGAAACATAAAACATACAAACATCTAAACAAACTCACAAACTTTGAGCTTTATTATATGAGTGGGATTAGTAGGATAGGAAGTAAGTAGGAAAGTAGGATTCAAACTTACCTCGACGACAGATGACGACGACGTTTCGATCGGGTTGCACCGATCGTGGTACCGGGGAAACTCATCCCGTTATTAACAACAATGAGCTTAAATCTTGTGAGTTTAAAGTTGTCTTAACAAGCAGATGGTGTGAAAAATAAAAAAAATATACCTCGCCGACGTCCAGGAACCTCTTGACACAGCCGCCAGTGTAGTTTCCATAGAGGAGTCTCATTTGGGCGCGATCATAGCGTTTCGGAAGTTTGATCGGCTCCCCAAGTTTCACATCAACGACTATCTTAGTCGGGTCCAGGTAGCAGTGCGCGCGGAACCTGCGCCTCAACCTCATGGCGCTCTGGTCGGAGGGGTCCCAAGCGTCGTAGCACACCGTGTTGGGCGGGATCATTTTTTCCACAGCATCCAACTTTCCGCGAGTATGGTTCCAGTTGGGAAGGAGACTGTTGCACATGTGGCATTTAGCTATTAGTTTCTTGGATTTCTTTGGTCCCTTTCTTCTACGGCTCCTTGCGATGATGGCATTGTCGCCATCTTCCTCCGGAGCGGGAGGTGTCATGTCGTCGTAGGTCTCGAGCGACACCTCCTGCTGGAGCTCGTCTTGCAAGAGCAAGGCGCCCAGGCCGAGCTGGTTCACAGTTTCGGGCCCGAGCAGATCGCCTAGCCACTGAGATAGCGACACGAAGCTGTGCGTCTCGTGTAAGGTTAGTAGCACAAATAAAAACGCTCTCGCTAAAAAATAAGTCATCTCAAAAAGATAATAGAAAAAGTACTTATCAAAAAATTATGCATTCCATTCAGACTAAAAAAAAAAAAACAATTTCTCAGATGCAGAATGCTCGCAGAATGAGATTGATTATTGATACAAGATTGACACAAAAGTTCAAGTTTGTCAAATTTGGAAAAAAGGATCTTATGGGTGATGTAACCGACCTCAGTGGCGACGTAGGGCGGCGGGGCTCAATGGGCGGTCCGCCCCGGATGCCAGGCAGTGCCTAGCCTTTTTTTGCCTTTTTTTTTGCTCACATACTTCCAATTATGTCGAGGGAACGTAATTGGGGTGTGTGGGGTTGTCGAGCACTCGACGACCCATTAAAAACTACCCGATGGCCGGCCTCTATGCATAACGGATCTCCTATGGAACGCGCCGGTGCCCCTCTCGCATTTTGCCTTGAGCACAATCCCGGTAATGGTACCCATAGCCACCACAGCCACGCCCGGCACCCACACACGCGGCTATTACACCACGTGCGCGGAGCTCACGACGACACTTGCCACACAGTCTCGCCACCCTCTCGGGATCTGCATGATGAGCAGATCCCGGTAGCAAAAGCAATAGCTCTCACTCCGACCACCCGCAGACCCAAAAAGTCCCCTGTTGGGCAGAGGATACTCGTCCCATCACGGGGTAGGCGGTGCAGGGCTTATGTTGCCAACAACCCATTCCCGCCTTTCATTCCGAGCGGGTTCGGCCTCGTTCCGAACCCTTCCCGCGGCCTCGTCATCCAGACCGTACAAGGGACTGGTGACCCCCGTCAGACCATTGGTTATCCTTATTAGGGCACATCGCACACTTCAACCGCCGTTCCCCCGGTTCCTCCCCGGATCCGTAAAGGACAGCAGCTTTGGGCGCACGAGAAGGTTGTCTGACATGGTGCCCCAAATCATCGAGTAGGTACCTACTACCTACCTAATGTTAAGAGCATATTCCTAAAATTATTTGAGGCAATGATATTCAAGGCCAAGAAAAAAAAAAAAAGGTAAGTACTTATAGTATGGTGGCAACTGGCAACGTTTTCAAGCCTTCATTTTAGCCCGTAGGATGTTCAGGAGAGTGAGGGGTATCATCATCTCCCTGCCCTTTTCCCACATTATGTGGGGTCGGCACAACATGTGTTCTTCTTCCATTCTCCTCTATCAGCCGTCATCTCAACACTCACCCCTTTCTTACTCATGTCATCCCTCACACAATCCATCCATCTTTTCTTTGGCCTACCTCTACTCGTAAATCCATCAACATTCATACAAGTACTCTTCTAGTTACATGACATTCTTCCCTTCTCATTACATGCCCATACCATGCTAGCCTGTTGCTCCTCATCTTTTCATTCACTGGCGCCACTTTCACACTTCCTCTTATGTACTCATTCCTTACTCTGTCCATTCGCGTCACTCCACACATCCATCTCAGCATTCGCATCTCAGCCACGTGCACCTTTTGTTCATCCGTCCCTTTTGTTACCCAACACTCAGACCCATACAATGCAACAGGTCTTACGATCGTCTTGTATATTTTCCCCTTGAGCTTAAGGGGCATACGTGGATCGCAAATTGTTCCGGAGACCTGTCGCCATTTCATCCATCCCGCATTTATTCGACTTCTTACATCCTTCTCTATCTCACCATCATTCTGTACAACTGAACCGAGATACCATGTCTAAAAACTGGGGTATAACATGTCTAAAAACTGGCCTTAATAAAATGCTTGTTGCTAGCTCTCGTATAATATCAGAAAGAAGGTCGCAGAAGGTTGCGGGTTCGATCCCCGTCGCGGGATAAATGTTTGTATGATCTGCAAATATTTATCTCGGGTCTAGGTGTTTCTATGTATGATATGTATGTATTTACAAACAAAAAGTATATAAGTAGTATATCAGTTATCTGGTTCCCATAGTACCTACAAGCTTTGGTTAGTTTGGGGCTAGATGATGCTGTGTGAAATGTCCAGCATTATTTATTTATTTACATGGATGCAGCATTTTGGCCGAAGGGTGTTCGATGTAAATTATTTATAATAATTGTAATTTTATGTATTAAGTTTTTATGAATAAATTGAAATTGAAATTTATTTTAATATCATTAGATGTTTGCCTAAAGCCGGGTCCGCAGCGACGTGTTTTCGTGTTTTTGTACAAAATAACCTGTCAATTCGGGCTTGGCATAGACAAAAATAACAACAAAATGTTTTCCGAGAAGAATGGATAACATCCCCCGCATTTGCCTGCGGGGAGGGAAAGTGGTTTGTGTTGAAGAAGTCAATGTCAAATGTGTAAATTTTTTTGGTCTGGAACTAAGATAAATAGTGTACCAAAGAGGTACCATGCTAAATTCATGGTCTGGAACGTCTTGAATTATTGGTTTAGCGCTTAGATTTTCATCATCTCATCATCGGCCTTTAACACTACTGGTTATAGGCCTCCCCTAAATGACAGACGCACTGAGAAGACTTTCGTTTTCAAACATTGCGGTATGGGTGACGAGAAGACTCAACGTAGTTTTTCAAATGCTGCCCAACCCAGCTGAATCCTTTTCTTGGACTCCTTCTCAAAGTTGCTTCTACCTAACGGCAAAATCTGCCCGAGGTATGTGTACTGCGAGACAACTTCAAGAAGGTGACCATTAACAGCGACCATTATTGTGGAAATGCAGTGGACTAAAGAAAAAACTTTGCTTTAAATACAACTGTTAGGAGTAAGAACGGTGCTTTGGGATTTTACGTTGAAAGAGTAAAGAAAAAAACTAAATCTAGAAAACTAAAACCTTTATATTTAGCATGGTACCTCTTTGATACATCCTATTTTTATATGGATAAAACAGTTTTCATGTCTTCTGCGTCGGAACTCATTTTTGAAATGTAAACAAAAACAATAACTACAAATAGGCGCAGAGGACGGGCGGTTATGTTTTTATTTTGTACAAAAACACAAAAACAAGTCGCTGCGGACCCGGCTTAATAAGTAGTTAGGTATATGTATAAGGAGATTTCAATACCTACCTAAAAGAAGTATATATATGTTCAAATTAGCGTAATAACTCGTTTATTATTGACAATTTTCTGACAAATTAAGAAGAACCCATTCAAATTTCTTTCAAAAATAGAACATTTCACATCTAGCATGACTGACATCTTCTGTGAAGATATTTTTATTTTTTAATATTTCTAAGTAATTTACATATTTTACAAATGAATTTGAAATTATAGTGAGTGCTAAATGATTTTTATTTTCGGCTAACACAAGGTGAGTTTTTTGTTAGGTCAACAAATATCTGATTTCTAACTTAGTTTTATCCCATGATTCCCAGCAATCATCATTGGCCTGCCCTTATCCCGCTCATCTCGGCACAACATGTTCTCTTCCTTCACCCTCTTCTATCACTCGTCATCTCCGTATCCACTCCTTTCCTCCCTCTTTCACACAACCCATCCATCTTCCTTCCTTATATTCCTTATATTAGCTTTTTAGCTGTTGTCAGTTCCTAAAACTTATTGTAAATGTTGTGCATGCCTGTAATGGGTGTACATTCTATAGAATGACTGATTTAAAATGTTCCTACAAAATGTGTATTATGTATGCTGTTGGTGTTGCCAAATAAATAAATAAATAAATAAATCTTTACATAGGTTTACCTCTACTCACATATCCATCCACATTCATCATCCCAGTAAAAGGTGATTGTGTAGTTTTCAGACATCCAACAAGTTTTGCATTGGTGGTTGCCCTTGACTTTCGGCGGCCTAAATCCTTTGACGCAAAAGTTACATTACCTTTACGTGACCTGAGCTACCATTATATTACTTTAATAATTTGCAGAAAACAAACACAATGGCTAGATGCCGACGGAAACGAAAGTAAGTGGAGTTTGCACATAATTGTCCATTAAATAGTGATAAAAAGCACTTAAACGGTGATGAGAATTGCAATCTCTTTCATAAGGAATACCTTGCTGAATTCTACAAAATCCTAGTGATATATACTATTCCAGATATTTATTTGGATATGCCTCTGACTACCTGTATTTTGATCTAGAAGACCCAGGTAGATGAGATGCCTGCCTATTCTATCGCTAATTTTTTAGTTTTGTTTAAAGCCGATTTTTACTTAGGACGGATTAGGTAGTACGTACATACATACCAAAAAAAATAAGTAGGAGTAGGTACATATCGTCATGCCCCTAGACCCCCTAAGTATTTTTAAACTGATCTGTACCTACACAAGAAGATCTGAGAGAATATCTACCGCGCCTTGGGGACACAGTCGTGATCATTTTTCTTTGTTCGACATTTTTATATTAAAAACATGTTTTCTTTCACAGAATGTGCCGAACGTAAGTTTCTTTAATAACACGCTTCGTTTTACCTGCAGGGTAGTACGCTTTGATCTGCGTTCCGTTACCAAGTAAGTATGCACACACATTAATGTAGACTACCTAATACTGCTTCTTCTTGTGTCGATGCTCCATTCATCAGTTACACTTCAGTCTTGGAGTAATGATAGGCCACATTGACAGCTCTATCTGAGGCAGCATTGAGGTCCTCTCTTGTGCAGGTCTCAGGGCACAAGGGGCACACCAGTAGTTGCTGCAACGACTGAACTGGACCACAGTCACACTGTCAAGCTTGGTTCCCTAAATCCCCATTCAATGTTCAGTCTGCAGCGGCCGACTTGAGTGCGGAGTCCGGTTCAGTGACTTCCACACCGGTCACGGCAGATTATGGCCTGGTGGCAGCTTCTCCTGGGGATTGATGGGGGGGAAGGTTTCTCTGCCCAGAGTTTACACCTGCTAACAATCGGGTGGTCATCGGACGCCTGTGTTGGAAACTTTTTCGGCTTATTATTATCATTGCTATTAAGTAATGTAGCCGAGTAGATTATAGCCGGGACCGATAATATAACGTGCCCTCCGAAGCACGGAAGCCACTGGCCACAGAGCACTTTCATGAGATACAATAGTACCTACTTACAAAACTCTAGGTACTCGGTACCCAGGGCACTGTGTTAACTCATTTGTACGTTCACCAGACGCTGTCGCTCTCGCAAAGGTCGCTTCAAGCACTGCCGCTCGGGCGACAGACGCTACCGCGTGCGACAGCGCTGCTGCAAGCGGCGCCGGCGCAGCTGCGGACGGAGACGACGCAGGCGCAGTTGTGGCAGACGGCCCAGGTAACTGTTGCTAATGACCCTATTGACTTAATCAACCTTAGATGCTTCGAAATATTCCCAATGGCCCCACTGTTGAGAGATAAGTGGGGTCGTTGGGAATTTATGTTGGTAGTTAGTCCATAATATTCTAACTACCGTAGGTACGCTAGAGGTGATTTCATCGTAGGTACTCTCTCTGTATTCTGTGGTACCTCTACGTACCTCTATCGTATGTTAGCTCTGGTCGGCAGTTCAGTTGGGGCAGACAGACGGCCCTGACTAGAACAGACGTTTATTTTTGTGTTACAAAGAGCTTACATTACAATACATCTAAACTGGCGAATTGTAACTGGAGACACATACACTTACATAAAGGGTCTTTCATTTTAAACTAACTTAATTCAGGAATTGGGTGTTTTTTTTTTTGTTTTATGAAAATCTCGAGAAAATCGATAACTATCCTTTCAATTCATTGTTGCTTCCTGTATAACTTAGTCCATTCGAGCGCGCATGTGTGTGCGCTCGGATGTAGCCGGGTTGTGATTGATGGAATGTTCTCCTTGAAAATCATTATGCAACATGTCCTAAAAAATCAATAAAAGATAAGTTTTGAAGTGAAAACTTATATCGGCTTAGGAATTAAATTGATTCGGTCAAACGTCTATTTACATCCCAAAAATGAAGCCCTGTCTGTTTGTATAGTTTAAAATGAAAGACACTGTAAATTCCATCTCCATGTTTACTTATGTTTCAACAATAAAATGATATTCTATTGTATTGTACACCTCGTAACATAACATACTACTTGCCGTGTGGGCAGGTACCTGTGGCGCTGTCGGTCCCGCTCGGGCTCGTTCAAGCGTTGTCGCCGCTGCGACCGCCGCTTCCGCATCATCCGCAGACGCTCGCGCCGCCGCCGCTAGCCGCCTGCGCACGCGCATGCCAACTGTTAGTCACCGCACTGTTCATCAACATCCACATTACATTCCACACCTTGCTTTCAGCAAAGCGGAGGGAAGCGTATGCTGTGCCCCAACAGCACCCCACCTACGTTTCTCTCCAATTTTCTCTACTTATTCATCTCAGGGGGCGACAGGAGAGCAGTCGATCCGGAACAAAACTGCCAGCAGTGGCGTGAAAGAGAGGCCTATACCTATGTGTTACCGGCTGGATAGATAGATATTCATCTCGGCGATCTGTTACCTAATTAGAGCCGGATTTTTTGTTTGACGTGTTCTGTCTGAACGGCTTGCTCGGCTCGGCTGGACTGTGCGATCACCCTTACAGTTATAATTTTCAATCAATTCAATTTATTATTTCGTTTCAGTTGGTGTTGTCTCGTCTGTGTTTTGCTACCGCATGTGATTTTGAGAAATTGTGAGTGTGTTACTGGCAATAAATATGTTTACCTTACTTGTGGTTTTATTACAATAAGTTAGTCTACTTTGGACGTACCTAGGACCTACCTAGATAGATTTACAGAGTAGGTAGAGTTACGCCCAAGATGAATGGAAATTGTGAAAGGAGGAAACCGAGGGCAGGAAGACGATGAAAAACAATTGCAAATGCAAGTTTCCGCGCCGCTTCGCGTTCAGATCGCCCACCTAAGACGCATGGGTAAAGGATTCCTTCTCGTTTCCTGATTATAACGTAATACCAGTCTCAGTTGCACCCTTTATTCCATCCAGTCCTACCAGTAGTTTGATAGTCGAGGAGTGTCGGAAACATTCATTATGCTACTGGCAATCATTTGTAAGGAAGGACCCAAAATGCTACCCTGGGGTGTACCCCAGGGTAGGTGTACCTAGGAACTATTAAACTGCTCTCTACCATTAGCTAAAGTAACTTTTGTACAGCCAAGTTCATGAATTCCAAGGCATTCAAGTTCGTTTAATAAAATAGAAAGTACTTACTTTAGTAATATTATAGAGGAAACTGTGTCGAATGCCTTGGCCAAGTCCAAAATTTCAGGTATACTTATTTGGTAAACAAAACATGATCTGAGAGAATGTGTACCGCGCCTTAGAGGTAGTCGTGATCATGCCTAGCACCTAGAAGCTTGGATGATCAATGAAACAACAGAAAACTATTTCAAATTAGTTTATTGGTTGCTGTTAAGAGCCACACTGCGCAAGACAAGGGTACAAGCATTGCATTTGGCTTTGCTTCATCTGGAACCCTGGGTTTCTTTAAAGCTTGAGATCTGTCTGTCAAAAACAATCGCTAAGTACCTACAGTACTCACAAGAACCGATCTTTAGCTCTCTGAAGAAGTTTTTTGATGACGCCTAAAAGACGAACACAGCTTTGTATAGCTGCCTCGCTCACTCGCTTAGTTTGTTGTACTCTACCCTACCAAACTTGCGCAGTCGTTTAGTGCACCTAACTTCAGAGAGCTAAATATTGGTTGTGCGTACTGTTCAGTTTGTTTTTTAAGCGGGGTCCGGTCCGCAGCACCACAAAACATGTTTTCAAAACAAGTTAAAAAATAAACCGCTCCCCGTCCTCTGCGCCTAATTGTTATTATTGTTTTTGTGCATAGATTTAGCATGGTACCTACCTTTTAGTTTTTGTGTATTTTCTATATGGTTTTTGACACTAGACTATGCATCAAGCCTACCTATTTTAAGTTGTTGTTTTACGCATGTTGTGATAACCTGTAATTATGGGAACACTAGGGTTAAGACACTTTGTTTTTGTTTTGGAATGTGAAGTGTATACCGGTGTTGGGTGTCCTTTTTAAATAAATAAATAAATAAACTACACATGCGCACACTGCTTTCAATAAGAAATTTTGACGTTGACATCTTCAACACAAAACACTTCCCCTCCCCGCAGGAGAATGCGGGGGATGTTATCCATTCTTCTCAACATGTTGCTGTGATTTTTGTCTATGCCACGCCCATAAAGACATGTTATTTTGTCCAAAAACAATGTACCAAAAAGGTACCATGCTAAATCCATGTAAAAAAAAACACGTGGCTGCGGACTCCGCTTCACATGTAATCTGCCGTTGCTTGTTCACTTGTTCAGTCATTTTTTTTGCAAAATATTTAATAAACAGTTTGCATAATAAATCATTTTTGTTGATATATTTCTTAATGTTTACTTACCTACTTGTAATAATAATTGCTTCGTTTGGTGTTATGGAGGTAGCGAGATCAAGTCACAGCTTTGACTAATCTATACAAAATACTATATGATTCCCAAGTTCTAGCTTTACATAGTTTACATGTCGACTACAAGCAACACTTTTCGTTCGGAAACTTACAAACGTATTGCAAAATGCCCCTATTCGTATTGTGCCCTTAGAGAATTAAATTTCTAAAAACATTTATTTTTAAGTTTCTCTTGCTAGGAAACTACCAGATAAGCCACAAAAAAGACCAAAAAACACGCAGGACACAAGACATGAGCAAAATTGGAGTGAGCACAATTTATACGTAACAAATACAATAAGATTTATAATTTAGAACTTGCAAAATGGGCACAAAATCGCACATCTACCACGCACCAACACTATTCATAATTTCGTATTATCTTATAATTATTCGTCATTTATAAAATTTATTGCAATGACGTCAATCGCCATGAGTGCTTTACACAATAGTCATTTTAAATCTTTGTGTGATTTACTTTTAAACTACATTCTTTATTCAGCAACGATAAGATTTTCTTGGGAAATTATTACCTACAAACCAAGATATTAGTCAAAATTTTGGTCATGATTTTACGGATTTTGGAAATTTTCCGATTTGCTCGTTCGTTGCTGTACATAAACATAAAAACAAGAATATTCGAATTCCTACAAATTGTTAGCATAAAAGTAATTCACATAGAAAATGGACATTACGCTAAATAATTTTCATGCAAAAATACTTTCAACTCTATTAACTATACATAACTGCTATGTACAGGGCCTAACTACATTGGACTGTGTAGAAGCGGATCGGGAACTTGGTAGCTATTTTCCAAGTATAAAAGGCAAAATAATACATAACGTAGTACACTATGAACCACATCGAAAAAATTCAAGACACGTATAAAATGTAGAAAAACATTGAACATTTAGGTAAACTCTATAGCTAATCATAAGTTGTTGTACTAGGATTACTGACAGTAAGCTAGTTGCCTTATCGTCAAATACATTTTTAAATCTGGTATTACAGGGACACAACTCAAAATGTAAGGAGATAGGCATAAATAGTTACATATTCCACAATTCAAAACCGAACCGAATTAACCTGATCGCACACATGTCCGCGCCGCAGTTATTTTTCAATACAAAAAATGCTGATGACGTCAGTCAGAATTGAAGATTGAATTGGCGCGTTCGGCTCGGGTGGACTGTGAGACCACCCTAAATCTACGCCTGCGATTAACAAACCAAGAAACTAAATAATTCTAAGATTAATTACCTATCTAGGCTTTACACATTAGCTCAGTTGATTAGAGCATTGTCAGACACGGGTCGTGGGTTCGTATCGACGGATTCAATACCGGAGTGAGATGTGTTTAAAAAAATGGAACGATAATATGAACCAAACTTTAAATAATATAATGTTTTTTTTTTTAAAGTAAAATTGTCCTAAAAAACTGAAAATAAAAAACAAAAGTAAACCGTAATATTACATTTATTCAAATAATGTTAAGTATGGAAAGAAGATACAAAATTGAGCAAAACTGCACGAGACGATCACACTGAAGTCGACATGGGATGGTGCGGTGTGTGTGTGTGGGCGGGCAACACACAGGCAAGTTTGGTTTTCCTGTCAAATTGATTTAAAATCTTCAAAACAATGAAATAATACTTAGCATTTAACTAAAAAAATACACTTTTGTAATTTATCTTTAAGAAGATAATAATTATGTAATAAAAAAGAATTAAGATAACAATCATATATTTTAGGTAAAAGTCGTTTCAGAAAGTATTTTCAATGATATAATTTATGATATTGTACAAATTTATATTATCTAGATCAAAGAGAAACTCAAATGATTAAAAACTATGGTATATTCCCAACGGCCCCCCTAACCTCCGCACTAGTGGGGTAGTTGGGAAAAAAATCCCAGCGAACCCACTGCTCAACACAGGAAAACCAACCTTAGACCAATGAAAAGGAAATAGCAAAAACAGCGGCTTGAATTCATTAGTTTTGTTCAAATACGAAATAATTGTAACTAAACTCACATAATTTGTGATTAAAACAACTTAATTGTGTAACATAATGATAAAAAGATTAAACAAATAAACAAGCCTAGATTAATGAAAGCGCAACCACAGTGTACAGTGCAGTAACACAACAGAGATTGTATTTTAAATTTGTAATTTATTTCATTTACACACACCTAGATTACATTACAGTTATCACCAATTCGTAATATCTATTTATATTAGAACTATTATAATGTAGGTTAGGTGCCTAGTACCTATTGAAACTGGCAGTGTGATTTTGAGTCTAGTAAAGATGTCGTACTAGGATTAGGATAGCCATGTGTTAACGGTCTGCCACCGCGTGGGGGCAGACGGTAATAATTCAATCTTTTGACTTTGAAACCAACAAAAAAACTATTTGAATTCGTCGGAAAGCCGTCATCGGAAGCTAAACCTATTCAAATTAAAACTGTCTTATTGTCTAACTTGAAATGGATTTGAATGGACTGGGAATGGATTCCCAGTTGTCATCCCAATAGAGCTCAACCAATCACACAATACGAAAATGACAATTGACGTCCAAGCTAGGTTTCAAATGTCATAATGAAGCCGATGTCCATTGTCAGTTGAGTTGCACAACCAAAAAAAGTTCTTTTGTTGTTCAAGAAGAGCCTATTCCTGCCTCTCGGCCGGCAACGCATCTGCAGTGCCACTTGACGCTGCAGTTGTCTGTGGGCGGGGGCAATCACACCATTAGGTGTGCCACTTGCTCGTTTGCCCCCTTTTCCATAAAAAAAAACCCGACATCGGATTCTTCCGACAAAATAAAATACCCCAAGATTTTTATAATTCATTATTTTCTTTTTTTATAGTGTAGAAATTGGCATGTCTAAAACATGACTGATTAAAATCTTCAACAATTACGTTCCTCATCCAAAGGTTGCCTGGAAGAGATCCCTTAACAGCGATAAGGCCGACCATTGTGCATTGTAAAGTTCTCTTGTCTACTATCTTGTAGTTTTAAGGTGTGTGTTGTGAAATTATTTTCATTCATTCATTCATTCAACAAATATTTGAATGAATGTTACTGCACTGCCCACACTGTGTCTTAACAACGAAAAAATGCAATCCAACACTAGGCGAACTAAACCAATTATAATAATGTAAACAATAATTATACTAAATTATCTAAACATACCGCGGACTTGGCTGTTAGCGGCCTTATCTAGGCCGCATTAAGGCCTCTCTAACTGTTAGCAAACTTAGGTACAGTAACGAATAATGTGAGCTTAGGCAAACTTCTTGCTTCGAATTGTTGCTGTTTACCCGACTGACAAAGGAAGGGTTATGTTTTTGATTATTGGTTGAACCGGAGCATTTACACAAAGCCATTTTTGTCTCGTTTTACAAAGTGTGAGATTAGGATTTCAGCAAGACAAAGATTTCCGAAGCTCACTATATTTGTACTGTATAAAACTATATTAATATCCGATTAACGCCATTAAACAGTAAACAATTAGCATGATAGACAGAGTAGAAGAGATTATGAAAATAATTTTGTCTACCTGAATGCTAAGGCGACAACGCCAAGTCCGGTATAACAATAATGTCTACGGAAGCTTACAACATGGCACACGGGCTGAGTAGACACAATTTACTGTCTACTAATCAAAACTCAATAAGATCCCTATTCCGTCCCCAATAAAGACATATTTAGTGCTAGTTTGGTCCTTAAAGTGAACGAAATAAGGTTCATATAAAATTCTAGTTAGTAATCAATAATTTAATTATCAACAATGCGAAATTCAAAGTTGTATCAAAAAAACTATTTCACTAAACATTCTTACTGTTTCTTAAGTACGAGTGACCAACGCTGGAGGCCTTAGGCCGCCTCAAGGCCTCCATTAAGTCCCCAGTGCTTAGTATGGGCACAGAAAACAGATAAGTATAGGTTTTAACAGTTTCGTTTTCCGCCATACTTTACTTTAGTTCTGCAAAGTATCCGCTAGGGGCGCTGCAAGTACTAAAGGTATCAACAATATTACTAAGAGTCCGCTGTCCGTCTGTCCGCAGGCTGTATCTCATGTACCGTGATAGTTAGACAGTTGACATGTTCACAGATGATGTATTTCTATTGCCGCTATAACAACGAATACTATAAAACAGAATAAAATACATATTTAAGGGGGCTCCCATACAAGAAACATGATTTTTTTTACGTTTTTATAGATAATATTACGGAATCCTCCGTGCGTGAGTCCGACTCGCACTTGGCCGGTTTTTTTAACACGAATGAATTCTTTAAAATAATTGAATTATGGTAAAAATCCCGTTTTAAGTGTAAAATAAACTCTATTTTCACTTAAGTTCTTTGAACAAATATGAGAGGGTAGTCTGAGGCTATTAAGATATTATTAATAATGTATTTTAAACCTTATAAAAATGTTTAGTGGAATAGTCTAGGAGACAACACCTTCCATCACAAAGCCCATAGTAACAAATTAAAACTAAAATTATTGCATTTAATTATAGAATAAGCAAATTAACATAGACGGCTCCGAGTGGCGCTCTGCAAGTTAATATTAACCATTAAATATGTTTTAAAAATAAAATATAAACCAACTTGTAGTTTCCGGGCTCTGTATTTCCCGAAAAGTACATAGGGGTCTTCAAATCAAGAGTAAATAGGTTCCTTCTAGGTAAGCATGCTCCATCTTAGACCTCACTACTGCTTAACAGTGAGATCAAATGATGACCTATTTCATTAAAAAAAATCGAACGACTGAAATCGAAAATTATAAATTTTATATTTTTGTAATTTATAGCTAATCCACACTTGGTATTTCATTAAGAAATGAAAAGTCTTATCAAAATGTTGGATTCCGACGGGATTCGAACCCGCGTCGATCGGACGAAGCCGGAGTGGCTTACCGCTCGGCCACAAAAACATAAAATTTTGAAATTTTAATAAGACTTTTAATATCTCAATGAAATACCTAAGTGTGGTTAAACACTTAAATTGTCTTTACTTTTTAAAACATATTTAATGATTAATTTAAATGAATTGTAGTCTAGGAGCGCGCGTGCAGTCTGCATAGTCCGAGAGCTAGTGACAATAAAATTATAAAATATAATATACACTCAGAGACTGATTTAGAGGGAACGTATTAAATTATAATTTTTTCAAGTGTTTCCACACTTAGGTATTTCATTGAGAAATTTAAAGTCTTATCAAAATTTTCGAATCTGACGTTAAAGCGCTCGTGGCCGTGCTTGCTCAGTCGTTCTTGATAGATCGTCGAAGTTAAGCAACGTTCGAAACGGTCTGTTAGTGGATGGGTGACCGCCAGTGGCATTTTCATCTGCGCGCTTCCGTGCTTCGGAGGGCACGTTAAATTGTCGGTCCCGGCTATTTAAGTCGTTAAGCCATGACGGAGGCCTTAAGGCGGCCTAAAAACTCCATCACCAGAGTTGGCCACTGACTCATACGAACTTACTTACTTTTTGAGGTTCCGTGGCCGAGCGGTAAGGCATCCCGGCTTTAGATTTAGAAGGATGGTCAGATTGTCGCGGGTTCAAATTCCGTCGGAATCGAAAATTTTGATAATACTTTTCATTTCTCAATAAATTATATTACGTGTTTTGAGTTTTTATTATTTGTGAGCTAAGTTATTTTTGCGTTTATGTGGAATAACATTATCTAGAAGGCTTCTATTATATATCTTATTTACTTTAAGAAACTAAAATTGTGTAACGTTCCTCTAATTATGTCCTTGAGTGTATAGTTACTAGCTGGGTAAACAAATATAGACCCTAATACGTGTAAATAAGAGCTATTGCACATTATCACTCCTTTAGTGTAAGATTCAGGCACTTAAGATATTTGATTTGTATTGGAATTGACAAAATGAGGTGGAGTTTGAATTCAACCGACATTGTGCAGTCACAAAATGGATGGGTGACCGCTAACAATAACAGAGCGCTTTTGGGCTGAAGAGGCATTTCATGTTAAGCTAAGCCATGACGGAGGCCTTGAGGCTTAAGGCACTAGAGTTGACCATCATACTCCATACCCAATATTATAAATGTGAAAGTAACTCTGTCTGTTTGTTACCATTTCACGCCCAAACAACTGAACAGATTAGGCTGAAAATTGTCATGGATAAAGGTTGTATCCCAGGGGACATAGGCTCAATGCACATTGAATTGGCAAGCGACGCGTCAATTAGTTTTATAGCGCACCATTATAAACCTTATGTACAATGGTACAAGATATAGAAACGCTTGTACAATGAACGAGCTCTGGCGAAGCCATCTAGCGGGACGCGCTGGCTCGAGCACTTTCGTGCGGTTCATACAAGCGTTTCTATATCTTGTACCGTTGTTCATAAGGTTTATAATGGTGCGCTATAAAACTAATTGACGCGTCGCTTGACAATTCAATGTGCATTGAGTCATAGGCTACTTCTTATAAGAGGAGCTCAGATAGTAAGAGATATGGATTTTTGACAATGACAGAATTTGCGAACGAAGTCAGATGTAAAAGCTATATTGAAGTGCCGTCATCAAGTCCCAGTTTTGAATTATAAAAAACTATGTGAAATCTTTAAACAAATTAAAGGTGAACTGATTTTGATAGAATTATATAGAAAATATAGTTTCGTATATATTCTCTTTCAGATATTGAGATCATTTAATGATGTTTAAGAGTCGAGTCATAGTCAGTAAGTTGACAATCTTTATTAAAAAAAAATTTCTTTGACAAATTAAGAAAAATAAGGTAAAATACAATAAGAAATGATAAATCTTTCGACGGGATTCGAACCCGCGACGATCAGACGACCCTCCTAAAGCCGGAGTGCCTTACCGCTCGGCCACGGAACCCTGACGTCAGACTTTGAAGGCACTCCGACTTTAGGAGGATGGCGGACCGTCGCGGGATCGAATCCCGTCGGAAGACTTTTCATTTCTTAATGAAATACCAAGTGTGGATTAACACTATAAAAAAATACAATAGAATAAACATAACCCTTCCTTTAGCAGTCGGGTAATGGCAATCAACTCTACTCTTTTACTCCAATACATCGTTAAACAACCCCAAATCTGCTACAGTGAGCTTGTTCCCAAAAATATATGAAACATACACCTACTTTTCGACAGGTCGGGCAACTAGATATGTATACTAAGGCCGCGGAACTTACAGACAAACTACTCTTATTGTGGTATATAGGTAACTCTGGACAAACAACTTAACTATTACAACGATTTTGATGATTTAAACAGCTTAAAGTAAATAACAGAATTCATTAATCATCCGCCATTTTGTTGTTGAAAACAAGATGGCGGTTTTTTTAGTAGAAAAATCATCAAAATCGATATTATACTCGAACACTAAGCGTTAACTAAATACACATTTTGGCAAACACACGACACTCCATAGAGCCGGCTTGTGGAATGCACACATTCAAGTTTTTTTTAATATCCCAAAACCTTTTTCATTGTCTTTTAACCTTAGATCATTTAGACGGGATGAGCATACCTTGTAATTTCCCCTCTGCCAAAATTTACGAAATTTGCAAGAGTGTGCGTAAAAATGAGGGTATATTGTAATTTTTTAATGCATAAATGTGTAAAATGTGTGTGCTAACTCGTTCCCCGCAAAAACCGGCAGAAAATTTTGAAGGAATTCTATCAATAACTCGTCCATCCTATTTTGTCTAAGCTTTTAACCCATTAACTCGTCAATATAGGCAACGCTTTGCCAACTGAGACAATCGTGGGGTTAAATCATTAATTGTTGTGATTTTTTGTTAATCTCTAGATCTGTCAATGTCACCAATACTTTTATATGTCACTGTCATCTACCTGTCAACAATGACGTATCTACGTAACTACAACTTGTGTAGTTAATTCTCTCTGTCTGATAACAAACAAATACTCTAAAGTAAATGGCAATTATTTTGTTAAAATACATAGGTACTTGAAAATATATCAATTTTTAGAATTTTCCAAATTGATTCAGCCGTCATCGAGTATTCAGAGATCATAATTATATAACAAAATCGTCTAGTTTGTTAGTCTATGTGCATCCCACAAGCCAAATCTAATCTAGCACATAAGCCGATCGAATAGCAACAATCTATATAATAATGTATTGCTTAGTAGTCTTTACAAAATATTTCACACTTTTAAACACATTGGGTGATGATTTTTGATGTAAGTCTCAATGGAGGTTATTTTGGGTGACAACTGGGGGTCACAGGGTCACCAATGTGAGTATCACCACAATTATCGAGGTCATTTTGGGTGACAACTGGGGTCACAGGGTCACCAATATTAGTATCACCATAATTATCGAGGTCACCAAAGTTTTATTTATACTTAACCAGGTCACAATAAGTGTAATAAGGACTTTTACAAGGTCACCAATAACACAAATTCTCCAACTATTGTTACGGTTGAGACCTTAATGACCTCTTCAAGCTATGAGGATCACAATAATATTTCCCAGTTGACACTAAAATGTCCATTTGGATCATTATCCTAGAGCTCCCAGTTGATCCTTAAATGATCTTCCAATAATCTTCATCACCAATCATGTTTCCACCAATAGTCCTCAAAGGTCACCAACCCCTCCCGAGGTCACCTATTTTCATCACCTGAAGTAATCCACCAGGGTCACCTACCCTAAGGTCCCCTGTTATTCTCCCAAGTAACCAATGGTCCTCAAAGGTCACCAAGGTCACCTGTGATACTCCTAGGTCACCAATGGTCAGGGATCCTCAAAGGTCACCAAACCCCTAGGTCACCTGTTATACTCCAAGGTGACCAGCGGTCGGGGCACATGCCCCAGAGCCCCTGTGGGTCACCGTGCCCCCCAGGCGGGGGCGGGGGGGCGGTTGTTACGCCCTCGGGGTCAGTCGGGAGTTCCGAAGTATTCCGAAGCGTTGCCGCGGCAGATCGGGCATGTTCGGTTCGACTGGAATTGAATATAAGAGTCAAAATACATATTAATAAAGACGGCCTTGCTAATATACTCGGTATAAGATTAGACATGTATGAACTGAGAGTATGGGTATTCCTGTCTCATTTTTATACCATGTTTATTAGTAAGGCCGATAAAAAAACTGCTTAGAAAAGATTATAATTCATACATTCATAACTCACTCATGAAATCAGTTATAAGATGAGCTGACCTCGAGAATTTCACCGAAAAAAAAATTGAAAATTGTGTTGATGATATTTTGTTTTGTAAAACAAACAAGACTTGAATTGAAACGATAGTTTGTAATCGCACTCATCATATTGTTTGTGAGATTGTTTACATGTTTGGATATTTGTATGTTGGTGTTTCAATCACGCCTAAACCGATTTGGATGAAACTTGGAATATGCGTAGATGGAATAGCTTATAGGCTATTCAAAACGTTGGTACCACGCGGGTGAAGCTGCGCGCAGAAGCTAGTTTAATATAGAATAGAAATCAGTGCCATTTTGAATAATATGGAGCACATTTGAACCAAGAGCTCAAACGATACTATAAACCTACCTTGCAAGTCAGCTTGTGTCACCATATTGTAACTAGATCGCGAATAGTACATTACTTTAGGGAGTAAGGTGATATTCCCCTAATATTAGCGAAGGGAAATCTGCCCTCTACCAGGCCGACCCATCCGGTCCACTTGCCTGGTGCTCTTTCGGCCGATAGTTGAAAGCGACCTCTAACTACGATCGCCTGAACTACAACGGCATCGTTATAGAGATGCGAATAAAGAGCCAACCATCGGACTACAGCGACCCCCCTACTTCAGAGCTTGTACCGCTAGATGGCGCTAGGATCACAGCTAAGTAAAACCCGTACATTAGACGCGATTTGTACTGAATAGATCGCGCAAGCAACATTATTCTCGGCAATAAGTCTTTATAGAACTATCCGACATCAACCGTCGTCCGAAAGGCTCCAAGGTAAGCGGACCAGATGGGTCGCCCTCGCCCTCGGCCCGCACTCACCCGCAGCCACCTGTCCACACACTTGGCGTGGAACTCGTGCGCACACGGCAGCACGCGCAGCGTCTGGCGCGCCTCGAACTCGCACATGCACACCACGCACTCACCCGCAGCCACCTGTCCACACACTTGGCGTGGAACTCGTGCGCACACGGCAGCACGCGCAGCGTCTGGCGCGCCTCGAACTCGCACATGCACACCACGCACTCACCCGCAGCCACCTGTCCACACACTTGGCGTGGAACTCGTGCGCACACGGCAGCACGCGCAGCGTCTGGCGCGCCTCGAACTCGCACATGCACACCACGCACTCACCCGCAGCCACCTGTCCACACACTTGGCGTGGAACTCGTGCGCACACGGCAGCACGCGCAGCGTCTGGCGCGCCTCGAACTCGCACATGCACACCACGCACTCACCCGCAGCCACCTGTCCACACACTTGGCGTGGAACTCGTGCGCACACGGCAGCACGCGCAGCGTCTGGCGCGCCTCGAACTCGCACATGCACACCACGCACTCACCCGCAGCCACCTGTCCACACACTTGGCGTGGAACTCGTGCGCACACGGCAGCACGCGCAGCGTCTGGCGCGCCTCGAACTCGCACATGCACACCACGCACTCACCCGCAGCCACCTGTCCACACACTTGGCGTGGAACTCGTGCGCACACGGCAGCACGCGCAGCGTCTGGCGCGCCTCGAACTCGCACATGCACACCACGCACTCACCCGCAGCCACCTGTCCACACACTTGGCGTGGAACTCGTGCGCACACGGCAGCACGCGCAGCGTCTGGCGCGCCTCGAACTCGCACATGCACACCACGCACTCACCCGCAGCCACCTGTCCACACACTTGGCGTGGAACTCGTGCGCACACGGCAGCACGCGCAGCGTCTGGCGCGCCTCGAACTCGCACATGCACACCACGCACTCACCCGCAGCCACCTGTCCACACACTTGGCGTGGAACTCGTGCGCACACGGCAGCACGCGCAGCGTCTGGCGCGCCTCGAACTCGCACATGCACACCACGCACTCACCCGCAGCCACCTGTCCACACACTTGGCGTGGAACTCGTGCGCACACGGCAGCACGCGCAGCGTCTGGCGCGCCTCGAACTCGCACATGCACACCACGCACTCACCCGCAGCCACCTGTCCACACACTTGGCGTGGAACTCGTGCGCACACGGCAGCACGCGCAGCGTCTGGCGCGCCTCGAACTCGCACATGCACACCACGCACGACGTCTGCTCGCCTGGAACATATCATATACATCTCTAAATGTACATCGCTTCAATTACAACTTGTTTAAAGCCCAGTTACTGCCGATGGGAGAAGGTGAAAATCAAAGTCAAAAATCATTTATTCAGTAAGACCGCTGGGATCACTTAGAATAGTCTTATTATTATTATTTATTATATAATACCGTGAAAGGCAACAAAAACAGTTGAGGGCCTAGGGGAGAGTCAGTCGAAAAATACCTCTTAGTTCTCCGTCTCTGGCGACTTACCTTGGTGAGTCTGCTGACAGAACTTGTAGCTGGGCAGGGTATCGATCTCCTGCCGCTGCAGCCCGCGCGGCTTGGCCTCGCCGAGTCGCTCGGCGAGAGAGAGCAATGCCTCGTAGTTCTCCGTCTCTGGCGACTCTGCGCCGGAGTCGGCGCGGGCCTCCGCGTACGGAGAGAGGGGGAACATCGCTAGCAGGTTTAGGAACACCTGGGGGAGAAATATAGTGGCACCTGCATATTCATAGTTCAATCGCAGGAAACGTCAGTTTTGGCGAATTCCACGGAACGGATGGGTTCCACTGAAGTATTGATCACAGTATAGTTTGATTCAATAAAATCGACTTTGCGATTGATAAATTAGAAAATATTTATATTTATATAGTCATTTACAGAAACTTTGCTTCTACATTTAACAACATACGACTAAATCAAAGAACTTTTAATAATTGTAATTTACCAAAGAAAAACACATACCTACATCTTGAAAATTGGTATGTAAGTAAACCAAAATGTTACAAGTTAGCAAGAGGACTCCTCATAAATGCTAAAATGATTGAATTACAAGTAGACAAGAGTCACAATCAAGGACATCCAAAACCCAAGAATATGAAAATCATAGAACGACATGTACCTGGTAAGTAGGCGGCGGTGGAGGCAGCGACAGGGGCTGCGCCACGTGCAACTGCGCCTGCACGTGCGCCGGGAGAGATGTGCTCAGGAGACCCGCGCTCTGGTACAGAAAGGGAAATATTTGTAGGTGATCTGCTCCTGTTCCTTCGGGACCAATACCGTGAACCAGGGCAACACACGGTCTAAGTAAATATATCTTTAAATATTGACGTTGATAGGTTGGTTCTCGACCAAATACAATAGTCTGGTAGTAGGAAGCTCCCATATGGTATGTGTTGACAGGATTGCTACAGTGAAAATATACTTCTAAACCAGAAACTGGTAAGGCTTTTGATTTGGTCAACCATAGCTTTCTAATAAAACTATTCACAATTCCTAACAATGATTATTACAAATAATATTGCCTAACTTAAACACAATCAATAATAATGTTGCACAAAGCTTAAAAAAATCTCAAAACTTAATAACTTCATTTTTGAATATTCAGCGTTTCGCAAGGAACACGGTTAGGACCTCTTCTGTTTACCTGCGTATGTATATGGTGTATGGGATGGTGCCAACGCGGCGCGTGACGCACGTACGGTCGAGCGGCACGAGAGCCTCCCACGCCCACGCCCACACCCGAGCCCACGCCCACGCCTGAGCCCACGCCTCCGCCGCTGCGACGCTGAGGAAGTTCACATGTAATTGCATGTTCTTTTAAACTTAAGCTAAATTTCAAGCTCGCAAATCCCACTCATTGTTTTTAAGGGAATCCATACTAATTGATTGAAATCTGTCAATAAATTATGGTACAGCAAACTTCCCTATTTCCTTCCAATCAAAAATCGTGATTGACAATTTTTTTTAAATAAATCAAAAAATCTGTGTGCCAATTTTCGTCAAAATAAGTTGAAAGTTGCAACCTGTAGGCGAGAAAAGACTGATGGACAGACGGACAAAAGCATTTTTGGCCAATCTCGTAACGCTTCGCTCGTTCGGTTATTACTTACATGGTGGTGATGTGAGAGGGCGTGTCTTGCGTGATGAGGCGCCATCAGCTCGATGGCAGCTCCTCGAGCCTGTTACAAATGACACAATTCTTTGATCAGCCTTTACACATAGATCGTACCGCGAGAAATGCGCAAATCCATCCCGCAGGTCTGACCGTACATGTTTTATTAACACGGCAGTTTTATATCATTCTTAAATGTACAGAAGCATTAAAAGTAAGGGATAACAAATTGCTGACAACTGACTATCATTCTCATTTCCTTGATATTCTATCTATCAGAACAAAGCGCTTTCAAAGCTCTTTCATCATGCGCACTGAAAAAAATTGGAATCAGCTTCCAGCGTCCGTATTTCCGCTCAGCTACGACCCTGTTGTTTTTAAGAAGAAAGTTAATAGGCACCTTCTGTAGGCTCGCTTCATCGTAGACCTCACTCTTGCCTGTGTAAGATTCGAGGTCAAGAGCCGACCGTGTACAGAAAGCGTTACCAATTGATAACCATCTAAAAGGTAATCAGTTGGTAACGATGACAGTGCAGAAAAAGGGTGAACCCAGTAAGTAAGTAAGTTCGTATGAGTCAGTGGCCAACTCTGGAACCAGTGGGACCCCAGACTGGCCGTGATGATCAATTCCCTCACCTCAGTGGCCAACAACAATGGTCCGTGGTGTAGATCCGGTTGCAATGGAGACAGGGCTCCTTCACTCGCGCCCAACATGTCTAGTCGGCCGCCTTCCGCTCGCTACAACAAGAACTCATTGTTTACAAGGTAGGTTCGGGAGGTATATGTAGTGAGTAAAAGGGGTATAAATTGTACCCCTTCAACTCACTACTGTTCTTCTGTATTTGGTAATGAATTGGTTTGGTATGACAGTGAGTTGATAGGGTAATAGAAGATAATTGGAGGTAATTTTAGTAAGTTAAAGGGATAATGGAAGTGAGTTGAAAGGAGTTGAATGAAACGGTAATCATTGTGGAGTGGAGGGGTAATGTTTGAGTTGATAGGGAAAATGTAGCTGCACTGACCTGCGGTTGAGTATGTAATGGTGCAGATTCGCGAGGTTGTGATAATGGATGCGAGTTAAAGGTGTAATATTAGTGAGTTGGTTCGTCGAAGAGCTATTGCTCGAGTTGAAAGGGTAAGTGCTAAAAAGTTGAAGGGGTAATATTAGTTCGTAAAAGGGGTAGTCCTAGTGAGTTGAAGGGGTAATATTAGTTCTCAAAAGGAGTAGTCCTAGTGAGTTGAAGGGGTAATATTAGTTCGCAAAAGGGGTAGTCCTAGTGAGTTGAAGGGGTAATATTAGTTCGTTCAAGATGTAATATTAACAACTTATGCCCGGTTTCTTTATTCAACGGACAGTCTTAGGTAAGAGCTACGACTCGTTTTCACATACAAAAGTTTGACAGCTAACAGTTAGCTCTCAAACTTTGTATAACCATAGTGGGGTGACACTAACCTGCGAGTTAGGTATATAATGGTGCGGATGCGCGTGCGGATGCGGCGGCGAGGCGAAGGGTCCCCGCGGCGCGGCCGGCGCGAACCCGCCCGCGTACTGCAGGCCCGCATACACGCCGCCCATCTGTTCAGAGCTCGGTCACACACTGGCTGTCCACTGGCTCGCCATCTCACTGAGGCGGCCTGACGTGTAGGTGCACGGTGTTTGTGTGTGTCAGGGAACGCTCCATCGATGAATGAGCGCATAGCCTCGTGCTTAGTCTTTCGTGTGATCGTCGAAGTGAACAGTGAGCGTGTGACCGCCGGCATTATTAACTGAGCGTTTAATTGTCGGTCCCGATATCAAGTCGTTAAAACGACGCATTGACGATATTGGCGACAAGGATTTAAAAATTTTTCGGCAATTACAAAACCTTAAAAGTTGGTTTTCACGATTAGTTGAATATATACAACAGAAAAAAAAACCCAAAAACTGCTCCATAAAAACATAGATTTTAACTTTACAGGTGAAAGGAACTGATTTATGCCTCTAAATATTCTGTACAGATAAGTCTATACACCCTTTTCAAAATGGTAATTGAATTTTACATAATTACCAATAAATTTACTTTCGACGAGAATTACTGTTTTGGCGCTTACGACTTTTACTTTCAAGCTAGCTCTCGCATCTGTTTTTGCAGGCGGCCCCCTTCAGTCCGCGTCTGACCATTGTCAACGACGGACCTGTGCCAAAAAAAGTGCGTAAAATTACGGAACTGCTTGCGGGAAGCTCAAGGGGGCGTGGCGCCCGATTTCAAATAATTGTTTATCAATGCGGCATCTTAAACCTTGACGGAGGCCTTTAGGCGGCCTAAAAACTTTACACTGATACGATCTTACTGAGCGCTCATTCGTGAATGGAGCGATCTGACACACAAAAACCACGTGCATGTCTACACACAATCAAGGCCGAGCCGCCTTCGTGAGATTGAATAAACGTATGGGTGCGAAACCAACTCCAAATGGCATGCTTGTGAATTCAGATACACGAATGTTGGTAAAATTGAATTGAGAGTACGCGAATTTTGACAAACTGTAGAAAGACGCGATTTCAAGATTTTTAACAAAAACTAAGTACGCATATTTTGATTAATTTCTGTAGCTATAATGCGAAGTTTAAACTACGCAAATAGGTATTAATAAAAAGATATTACATGCATATGTCTATATCTTTACGGTTAGATATTTCTAACCTATTTCAAATTTTTAATTTATCTATTTATTGCGATAATGGTACAACAAAGAGTCATATCAAATTAATGAACAATTTGCTGATTAGCCATTATCAGCTTTTCAGCAATATTTGGTAGTTTTTTATATCTTTGGAAAAAGAAATTGGTTTCACACGTACATACGTTTACATTTGGATGCGAGCAAACGTTGACACGAGAGGGTAAGAGGTGAAAAAGGGAAGCAAAACATCGAACAAACAAATAGATCTTGAAATTAGCAACCATGAAACAATTTCACAAAAAAATATATCTACAAGCATTATTTTCAAAATGAATAGGTAGTATTTTTACGTATAGAATCAATTCAATTCATTTATTCATTGCGATAATGGGTAGTACAACAAAGAGTCATGTTAGATTAATCATGAGTTTATTCGATGTGACGCCACAGAGGGTATCAACTAAGATCAAGAATAAAATATTAATATTTTGACAATTTAATACTGCATTAAAAGCTTTAAGAGAAAGGCTGCCATGATTCACATTATTGGTTACGAAATAGGAGTAGAATCACTAAGGCAAAATGCACATTGAATTGGCAAGCGACGCGTCAATTACTTTTATAGCAAGCAATTATGAAACTTATAAACAATGGTACAAGATATAGAAACGCTTGCAGAATGAACCGCACGAAAGTGCTCGAGCCAGCGCGGCCCGATAGATGACTTCGCTAGACCTCGTTCATTCTACCTCGTTCATAAGGTTTATAATGGTGCGTTATAAAACTAATTGACGCGTCGCTTGCCAATTCAATGTGCATTGAGCCTTACAGTAATAATTATATAATATTTTACACTTGATCTTATAAAAACAACGCTAAAAACCAAATACCAGGGAACATAAAGAGCACTTTCAATGTAAAGTGTTGTTGCATTAATTGTTAATTTATTATCCTTCAGATAGTGTAAGCACAGGAGAAACAATAAAATGTGTTTTAAATGAATAATTGAATAATAAATATATTTTAAAACGTACTTATTAGCCAGCCACTAAACGTCAAGAAGTAAATATTTTTATATATTTTTTTGAATATGTAAAATAAATATCAGATTGTGTGTAAGGGTACAAGCATCTAAACATCAAGATATTAATATATAAATACTTATATACATTTATATGCACCTAGCGTGTTTCAAGAACGATAAAAATTTTTGCTAAAATCTATAAAAAAAATAGCGCTTTTGTTAATAATCCTCAACCCTAGAAAACACTCCACATGTACAATAAAAAAAATGTTATCGTTTCACAAAATGAGCATCTTCAGGTAACAGCCAAGTTCTATCAAAGCGACCAGCCAAATATTTTTCTCATCTCAAAATAACCTCTACTTAGAAACAAAAGCTTTAGTTGCTAGCGGCGATTCAAAAGTGTGGCGACGAAAATCCACCCGTGAGTGCGCGATACACGCTCCAGCGGTCAGTGAACCCGCGTCCCCGCGTCGGTATTGGCCGAGAGCGTGCGGTTGTATCGGCGCACACGGGCGGAATCCATCGGAAATAACACTTAACACATTCACAAGGTACCAGAGTGAAAAATCATGCGGAGGCCCAGTGGGGGGAAGTTAGTTACTAAAATATTTGGAAGGTCGCTACCGACCGCTAGTGATACGCGCACTAGACTACGCGCACTAGATGTATGTACGAGTCCGTGGATGTATGCTATTAGAAAGTCTAGGACCATCACAGTTATGTACAGAGCAGACAGTATGGAACTCGAATGCATGCTAGACGAGCGCCGACGCCATCTTGAATATTACGTCAACTTTTTTTAAGTCAAGTGTTCTTAGCAAAATAGTGACCGTGTTTCCTAAGTTTATTTGTAAGCTATTATAAAAAAAACCCTAAAACAAGATCACGTTATGGCGTCAGCGCTTATACGTTTAACAAACTCGTGTAATTTCATTAAAAGTTTCAAAGAGTAAGTCCAGAAAGTGTGAGAATGAATAAAAACACTGACAACTGAATGGTATTAAAAAAGACAATGAACGCACGGTAGGCTCACAAGTCTCGCAACCGACCAATCAGTGAGCAGCGTCGTGTAATATTCGCGTCTGATTGGTCCGATTTGGTATATAGCAAGATCGGCAACTATCGGCCATCCTCGTGCGTGCACGTCCCACCACAAGCTGTGCACACTAGTTACACCTCGTGATGCACTATGCCGCCACCTCGGGGACCTCGGGTATCCAACAAAAACCAAGCTCTATTACAAGGGGGATAGATGCGAAAACGGTTTGCGAAGTCCGTACACGCCAAGCGTAGGTCGCTACATGACTGGTGCTTGTTTGCGGGTGTGTGCTCAGCCACCTTAGCGCGAGCGTCTGGACTCTACAGAAGAATAGACAAATACATTTCGGCTTAGAATAATGCAGTGTAGAAAAGATCAAGGAGAATCCAGATATAAGATAGCTTTAGATAAAGGTAGTTAATTGTTTTTATTTTAAAAATACATCCACTTTTTGCCATGGTCTTTTCCCGGCTTAAAGGTTTTCTAGTATAAAACTCAATGCCCATTGATATTCTATTTAAGTTATTTTAAGTGTTCAAGAAAAATAATTCAAGAGATTCACAAGATTCTACACCAAAATGCATTATCCCCTATTCTTTTAAAACAATCGCTCTGCTGAGGTGGCAAGCATTAAGACCTCACTGAGCTTGTTAGTTCATGTAACGTGTATGTAGGTGCTAGACAGTGAGATCTCAGTTAGTCACCTCACCCGGTACATCTATTTCGAGGGTCAAATGGTGTTTGAAAGTCAATATAAGGCATTATGTCACAATTTCATCGATATAATATGATTATAACGGAGATTAATGTCAGATATGAGTGAAAAATCTAATTATTATGTTTCAAACACCACCCGGTACAAATATAAATATTATCTTAACGAGCGTAGAATGCTATAGAACTACGCTTACACGAACAGCCTCATCCGTTTCGTCCTTATCAGCGAGGCATAAGGTTCAAAACGGCCCGGCAACAAGCACATATTCACAAAACGTTAAAACCTTCTCCGTTTACAATTAATCACATTTGTATCTGGGCATGCATATTGTGTGCTAGAGTTAACATAAAAATGTAATGTGTTTTCGAGAACGAATGTAAAAATATATTAAGCTAAACTTAATAAATTCAAAAACTACGACAACACGCGAAACAGACCACGTAATTTAAAATAATTATTTGTATATTCAAAGATATTATAAAAGTAAAATAAAACAAATAAATATATTTATTGAGAAAATATACATATCTAATAGAGCCAAAACAAAATAATGCAACAAAAAACAAGTTTACATTCATCCTCCAGTGTAGCTCAACTAATAGTAGGTACAATGTTCTCACCAAACAAATCTTAAGCGATGCGTTCGCGTGATAGTAGCTATCAGACTTTTAAGCCTAAGATAGCTTCGGTAGAGGCCAAACAAATCTCACGATAAAGCATTTTATTTCTATAACTTTAGTATACCTCCGTTTTAAAGAAATGAATCTAAAATGGCGGCGATAATAATGTTGTCTCGTTTGCACACCAGCAAAGTCCAAATGAATCTTTTGACTTCGAATGAAAGTATCATGAGATAAGTATTGGCTAAGCGTCGCCTTTCTGAAGAGAAAGACAACGAAACAACAGCTGATACCAGTAAAACTATTTTTAATAACAGCATACCAGACACGGCAAAACTGGAATTGTATGGAACCAGTGCGGTATAGCAAAACTCTATGAAAAGTAGTTTTGTCTTTAAAAATATATTGTTTTTAAAAAAGTTCTGCATAATTTAAGGATCAAAATACTTATGTCTGAATGTTTTACTCAAGTAAATTTCTAATTAATTATAAATGAATTTGTTCCATAAAATAATATAAAAGCCAAAACCGCTTAACAGCATAGCCAAAAGATATCGCGCTGATTCCAAAACACAAAGAAAGGATGAAAACCATTGGACTAAGACAGCAGTCGACCTCCGTAGACGCAAGCAACCAGAACCAAAAGCCGACAAGACAAGAGAAGAATGTCAAGCTATTTACCGACGAGACACGCAACGATGCAAGGGTACTTTAGGATGTGCAGACTAGGAAGAAGTGGCTAAGCTTAAACAAGTGATCATGCATGTCTAAGTGCCGAACCACATTTGATGCAACTTGTGTCACATAATTTGAAAAGTGATTGCAGGAAGTGTCCTTAAATCGACTCATTTGGATCTTGATCACTATTACAGATTACAAGTCATTTTTATCAACACAACAACGACTCCGAGAGTCGTGTTATAAAGATTCAAGAGTCGTTTTAAGGAAATAGTCTGAAATCACTATTCAAATTACGCAACACAAGATGCGCCGTAGGCTGTTCCGGCACAAAATATACCAGTAAATAGCTTGACAATGCATCTTAACCTGTAAACGGTTATCAAGAACAAGCCAACATATCCAGCCGATAATATATTAATAGCGTTATTGGGACTAAGGTGCCAAGAGGCTAAAAACACGAGGGAAGCGTTGGAGACGACGGTGCGAGGCGAACATGCACCGATAATATAGACTCCGTGAATACAGACGAACAAACGTGAAAGCTAGGGGTTACGACTAATAATGGTCTAGATGACGTGTTAAGCGATTAGTGGACTCTGCCGTGGACCCAAAGCCGGAACTATTCACATCAAACATGACAAGCAGACCTTTCCGGCGCTTTGATCTGAATATTATGCGTATGGGTGGCCTTATCACCTTACATGCCCTGTCTATAGTGGCTACGTTTCCTCTTGAAATTGCCCTGTTCTCTTTGTTATTTTACTACTTATTCAACTTGTCCTGCCTACTTTCGCTTTCGTTACTTTACTTTGAAACTGCCCCTGCCAACTTTTGATTTTTTTTTTAACTAGCCCTTGAAGACTAGCCCTATGGCTCTTGTTATTTCAACCCCTGGTAGACCATGGGTTCACCTTATTATAAGGCAAAAGCCCATTTTCAGCCCTTTTCTTTATTTTTAACCTAAGAAATAGAAGTAAGCATTAATAAGGAGGCCCCATAGCAGCATACGCCAATGAGAACCCAATTTTCAACCCGATTGAACATATTATTTTAACCCTATTGTCAAGTTTCCTGAGCAGCTATCTCCATTTTTTCTAATTTGTAAGACAATAAGACCTCCATAGCAGCATACAATTATCCTCGGGCGCATAGTACCTGGTATCTCAGCGGCAGCGGCGGCAGCACGGCGCCCCACAGCTCCGGCGCTGGCACCTACCGAATACTGCTGTCTCTCTCACTCTTATAGATACAGCGCGAGACGGCAATAGTTTTGTTTGTTGCGTTTGAAATGCTAGTTTTGTGGACCTTTGAGTGATGTATTTCTGCTTGACGACACAAGTTATATGTATAAAACTGTTCATATAGCTATAGGAGCCTCTTTAAGTAACTAGGTACTTAAAATCCTTTCAACACACTGATTCAATAGTATTAATCGCAACCAGTAAAAAGATAATATTTTGCGATATCGAGAACTTTCTAGTTTTGTAGGAATTATTATCGCAATTGCTCGAATATTTGTAATAATGCGTTAAATATAATTTTGTGAAGTACACAAAAGGAGCCTTTAAGGCGCACTTAAAAATCCTTTCAAGTAGGTTTTAAAGAACTAGTGTCACAATAAGAAATACCACTTTGAACCTATTCTTATCTTTAATATTAAAATGTCGTCTCACGCTCAACTGCATAACTATATATACTTTATAACTAACACAGTATATTACAAACTAGGACCTTATGTAATATGTTATATGCTATGCCCAGATCGCATTCGCCATACGTTTGTGTTTCTGGTTCGCATTGTAGTTTTCAAATTAGGAACTTGTATTCCGGATATCATATAAAACGTTATACCATAATAAACGTCATTTGTCTGTCGTATATTTATATGATATATCACAGAACAGTTATATAAAGTTAAGTTATATTTCTTGTTATAAAACAAAATATACCGAAACTGTAATGTATTGGTATAATGTAATGTCTTGATTGCAGTAAAAATCAAGACTGCGCCGACTCAAACTCTTTTTGAGACAGATCAATTATCATTAGATGTATCATCCTACAAACAGCGCATTTATGGGAATGAGATAAATATATTTAAAAACGCGCCCTTGTCAGTTTAAATGCATTAGATACTGATACACACTTATGTGTAAAATACGAAAAATAGAGTAATATCACAACGTAATATAACACTTTCAAAAGTCATATTACATTACTTAATAAGTGT
Source organism: Epirrhoe alternata (assembly GCA_963565295.1). NCBI lineage: Eukaryota > Metazoa > Arthropoda > Insecta > Lepidoptera > Geometridae > Epirrhoe > Epirrhoe alternata. The sequence continues at coordinate 7,060,641 of OY751402.1, forward strand.
TATATTACGTGTGTTTCGGCATTTAAAGTCGAAATATTATACGCAAATATAAATCTAGTAAATTAACATGTTGTAATATTATAGCGTACTTATAGTAATGATTATGATAATGAACACAAATATGATTTAATAGACCTAGAAGTTCAATTTGCCGAAATATTCTTAACGAACAAAACATCTTTCGATTCTATAAAATTTTTGATTTCGATGTAAAAAAAAATCGTAAATTATTAGAATCCTGAAAACAAAACTGTTGTTTTTTTGTTTTGTTAAGTGTAAATCTGTGTATCAAAATACAAAAAAAAAACAATGAATTTTAAAGTAAAATAAAGTCAAAGTTGATTTTTAAATCGTTTTGTAAATACGTAAAGTATATTTGTGTTTGTATGTTTCTTTGTGTTTGTGCATTTTACATTTAGTCTATTGCTAGACATTCTATTGCGAAACACGGACAGAAGATCAATATAGAGAATCAATATACGAGATAATGCCGCCAGCCATTTAGGCAATATACCTGCGGTCGGTGATTTTGAACTGTTTTTTTTCTTTAGTTAATTCATATTTTAATTATGTTCGTGTTATGAATAAACATATAAAAAGTGGTTTGACTTTGAATACATATAAAAAAATAATAAATGACTTTTGTCATTCGAATGTAATTGTGTGTGTCTGCTTAGTCTACTCTACATTGTATGTATGTATCATCATAGTTGAATACTCCTATGGACTATAGCTTTTTTAAATAACTCAATCGAATTTTGTTTTTCGAATGTAATACGATGTGTATGTGTGAATGTTTGTTTGTAGTGCGTCTTTTAACAGTAAATAATCATAATTTCAAAACATTTTCGTTTTTCGAATGTAACCGCATGTTAAACATTGTGTATGTAAGTGTGTGTTAGTGTGTGTATGTGTATGTACCTGTGTGCGCGGCGCGTGGTCGCGATGCGGCCAGGCCACGCCCCCGCCGAGGGCGTTGACCCCGAGCCGGGCGCCGCGGAGCGACATCTGGAATAGTACGCTAGTATTGTAGACAAAACTTTATGTCAATTATTATGGGGCGTGTATATTGTCGTGAAGCACATACTTACAGGGTTGATATCGAGTAAGAGAGGTGTGTGATGCTGCTCTATGAGTCTCGTGTCGTGCGTCCAGACGGCATTGTTGTTCACGTAGCGCATACGACGACTGAAACATACATACAGTACATTGTATTGTACCACGACAGAGGTAAATTAGTAATTGTTGCGAGTGCTGAGTTTGAATCCCTCACTACACTCAGGATTTTAAGTTAGAATACTGAGTGTAGTGAGGGATTCAAAAGCACAGCACATGACAAAAAAGCTTGGGACTTGCTCCAACTCCAGTAGGTAAGTAGCTTTTAGGTGCCATATAAAATTACCTTTGACAAAATATAAATAAATAAAAATAAAATAAAATAAATAACCATTTATTTCAGGCAACACATAACAAATTATACAATAAAATGCCATAGAATTGATGATTGACCAATGATGATCGCAAATGACTACGAAAATATTACGGCCACAGTGACGTATTCGGCATTACGTCTTTTTGGCGCTTCAGTCTACTTACTTTTGCGTTTCGATTATGAAAAATAATGTGCCAAAATAACGTATAATAACGTAGTTATGGTTCGCTGAAAATTTGTAAAGCAAGCGACTGTTTACGATTTAAATAAAGATTTTTAAGATATTAAAAATGGTAAGGAAATATATAGTAACAATCCGCTAATCTATTCTCAAACAAAGGTTTCTTAAAACTAGTACTCACCCTAAAGCCACCCAACCACCCACTAACCTCTGCCAAGCCTCCTACAACTTGCAACTTGCAACTTGGGTGGCTTTAGGGTGAGTACTAGTTTTAAGAAACCTTTGTTTGAGAATAGATTAGCGGATTGTTACTATATATTTCCTTACCATTTTTAATATCTTACAATGGACTTCCGCAAAGTCACGCCTGAATCAATTAAATATAAAGATTTTTTGTAAATACGTCACTTTGGCACTACCATTTACTGGCTTTTAACAACTTATTTGAAACTCTTTTACAGAAATTATTGAAGGAAGAGCTAAACGCAAAAGAACTATTAGTTCCGGAACTACACAAGACTATGAGAGAGGCGCTGTCATCGCATTTGGTGTTGGCGAAATAGTATATTGTACCACGAGAGAGCAAAATTAGTTTTTGTTGCGATACCCAGTTTGAATCCCGAACAAGGGAAATATTCTATAATTGAATCTCGAGCGTTGCGAGTGATTCTAAGTTAGAATCCTGAGTGTAGTGAGGGTGGACGCAGATGGTGTGATGGTGAGAGACACTCACGGCGGTTGGTAGTGGTGTCTGGGTGTCCGTCTCTCCACAGGTGGAGGTGGTACAGTCACGTTGGCTTCACCTGGAAGTAACATACACCACAATAAATAAAATAAAACCCTAGAACCAGTGCGGTGAACCTATTTGTTAAGATATGGACCAGAGTCTGAAATAAAAACGACGTTGACATGTCGAGAGTTCGATGGTTTTTTCCCTATCTCAAAAATGCCCCACGCGCTTATGAGTGTGCAGGAGCGATTTAAGCAATTTTGGTGGGTTTTTGTTTTGTCAAGAAACCTACAAGTATTTATTCAGTTGTCTTTTAATTTTTCGATTGGTTGTTTAATTAACTTGTAATTAGCTAAAAAGTGTTTTATCGCCGTAAATAACGTTGCGTATCTATAGCTCTATACTGCTCACACACCGAACAAATCACACTCGCTGTCCCGCTCACAAAATGGCGGCTCCTGCACACACTAAGATGTCACTTGAAAACGAGTCAGTGTTACGTGATTTGGTGTTACTCGTGGGAAACCCTCAGAGGGGAAAACCGTTGGTAAATGAAATACTTGACACAGTTTTCTGGGTCACGACTGTATCCCCAAGGCGCGGTAGACATTCTCTCAGATCTTTTTATGTATTCCAGATCCTTTGAAGATGTATAAGGGGGTAGTCAGGGGAAAAACGTTGGTATATTAAATACTTGACACAGTTTTCTATGTTCTGATCTTACCAGTGGACAGATGACGGGAGATCCTCCTCCTCTTCCGCGATGGACTGTCTCCATGCTTGGAGGAGAGCTCTCCATCAGAAGAGCCAGCTGCCTCCGCCAGGGGGTTGCCATCTTGGAGGCGGTATGTCGGCTCTGCAGCCGCTTGGAGCGGGTTCGTATCCTGGAATCAAGTTTATTGGTTGATAACTTCGATCCCCAAATAACCAACTGGATGAATTTATTTCCGCTGAGCTACGACCCTGATGTTTTTAGGAGAGTTAATAGGTTCCTTCTGTAGGCTCGCTCCATCGTAGACCTCATTCTTGCCTGTGTAAGATTCGAGGTCAAAAGCCGTTACATTCATAAAAAAACTCCAGAGACACAAACAGATGAGAAATTACAGTACAATTTATCGTTTCCAAAGAACCCAAACCTGTCCAAACTCAAAAATCAATTATAGATGTTAGTGTCACCAAACTGTGCCATAATTCAGCTTTGAACACCAAATGATCCATTAATTTGTCAACTTGACAAGGCTGTCATCGAAATGATAGTAAGGTGAAATCGACTAAAAAAAGAACTGGACTCACCATGTGATGCTGATGGTGTTGGTGGTGCGCCTGATGGTGCTGGTGGTGGACCTGGTGGTGCGGCGGATGTAGCTGGTGGTGGGGCTGGTGCAGGTGAGGGGCTGGCTCGTTGGAGGGTCCTGCTGCGCCCGGACTGCTTCTGTGTTCTGGAATGGAGATTATCTTGCTAAGACTTGCACCAATCTATCTTAAAGGCATATCTTCTACTTAAATCCGATATTTCGCTATTGATTCGGACGTTTCCTACTGAGAGCTTTAATAAAATTTAATCAATAAGATCAGAACAGAACAGACCCATGAACTCGGTCTCAACTTAGGACAAAGCATTTTTTTAATTGGTCTTTTAAGTCGAAAGTCGCACCTTTGGCCCTGTATTTCTCTGGCCCGAACATACAAACAAATGTTTCAGCCGAGATCAAGTCCCTAGATTCGAACCAAGACCTAAGGATCTGAAGGCCACTTCCACTAAACCACCAGTGCTCTTGAAAGAAGTTGAAGCTTGCTCTGAAGGACTCCCATGTACAGTACCTGGTCTTCTACGTTCCGAGGGTCCCGCCGCGCGTCTCTCGGCGCGTCTGGAGCCACCAGCGCCAGCTCCTGGCAGACAATGTTAACATAGATCGTCAATTGGACCAAATATTAAGAGTATTCTCGCACAGGTGGGGGGGGGGAGTAGATTGTTTGTTGTCTGGATGCCTTTTGATATTGTGTTGGCAGTCCCGCAATGCTATAGGTGCCTTTTTCCATAATGGATTTTCTGCCGTGGGGACAGCGGAGAAAAATCTGACGTGTTGCCGGCCTCCATGCATGTCAAAGGGCTCCGGGATCCAGGCTAAAGGTACCTAGGTTTTTGTATTTAAATGCTTCGGGTACCTAAATGTTTTCTCCTGTTTGTAAAGTTTAATCTGCCAACTTGTGAAACTCCCTACCTGGGCTCTGTATTTCTCTTACAACATAGGGGTCTTCAAATCGAGATTAATAGGTTCCTTCAAGTAAGCATGCTTTATCTTAGACCCCACTATTGCTTAGGACAGAGTGAGGTCAAATGCTAACCTATTTAATTTTAGAAAAAGTCAATGTAAAAATCTAGAAGCAATACCTATACTCATCCGGCGCTGGTCGTGATGGTGCATCGGCCTCATGTCTCTGACGTCACGCTTGGCGGGGGGAGGGGCGGGCGCGGGCGCGGGGGGAGGGGACTGGGCCACGCACGCTTCCTTCGGACTGCCAGCGCTGCTGCCATCGCTGTTGACAATGGTGGAAGGTGTTAGATTAGCAAGGGTTCTGTTTTGTTCGACTGGTTCAGTCAGTTTTGAGTTTTGGGTTTGATCACCTAAAAGTGCGGCTCCAAGTCGTTTGTTGCCCTGCCTGAGTGTAACTCAACTGACAATGGACATCGGCTTCATTTTGACATTTGAAACCTAGCCTGGACTTCGTCATTTTCGTATTGTGTGATTGGTTGAGCTCTATTGGGATGACTGAATGAAAAGTATTTTTAAGTTTAATTTTTAGAATTTAGAGCCTCCTTCTTTCTTGAAGTCGGTCAAAAATAGAGGCCAATTATGAAGTCATTTGTCAGCGATGTAGAGCTGTTCAATCTTAAGCGAAACCTACATCGACAAGTTTTAATTGACCCTAGAGGGTATCCGAAACAAATTATCCTTAATACAACGGCAGAAAGGCCAAAATCGATAACCACAGCCTTTTAGCTCACTCCATTGCAATTTACACCTAAACACCAAAAGATAACGCTGAAATTCAATTCCATACTTCACAAATACATAAAAACACTTCGCCATTGCAATTTCAACATTAACACCTAGAGATAAGTTCCGAATTTCATTGACACCGTTTTATACGTGTAGATAAATTAATCTCGCACCAATTTAGACTCTACCGCAAAGAGTTTAAACCTATTTTCTGTGGCGTGTTGAAAACGTGCTGAATAATCGTAAACAATGTAAACACAACTGTATATCAAATAGATAAGACACAATTTCGGTCAGCAATTTCGAGCATGCTTCGTGAGTTATTTCATTATCGGCTCTTTCTAAGTGAGATAAGGTTCATTTCCGCTTGCAAGGCAAACGTGCCTAGTGTATCCATAGGAAATGCGTATTGAAAAGGCCGTACCGCCATAGATTACTATGTTGAAGGATGTTAAGTTATCATAAAGGTGTGGAATGCCACATTTAGATAACTTTTTGTGGTTCACTGATAGTCAGCCATTTTGAGGACGAGTTTGTCGAAATGAAATAAATAATGCTGGACATTTCACACAGCATCATCTAGCCCAAACTAACCAAAGCTTGTACTATGGGAACCAGATAACTGTTATACATACATACATAAAGTCACGCCTCTTTCCCAAAGGGGTAGGCAGAGACCACGGATCTCCAGTCGCTACGACCCTGACACACAACTTTCGCCTCATTCACTCTCATTACATTCTTCAAACATGCTCGTCGGTTTAGGGTACTTTTGACTGTTATACTACTTATATGTAAACTTTTTGTTTGTAAATACATACATATTATACATAGAAACACCCAGACCCGAGATAAATATTTGCAGATCATACTAACATTTATCCCGCGGCGAGGATCGAACCTTCTGCGTCCCAAGCGGGCTTTCACCCACTACGCCACAGAGGTCGTCAAATGGTCCTTCGAACCGCATTATAGACAAAACTATCTCTATGATATATTAGAGTAAAATGTAGTCATGAGTTACCCCCTAAAAGGGTGATGGAAATTAATGTGAATGGATATGTGAGTAGAGGTAGACCTAAGAAAAGATGGATGGATTGTGTGAAAGATAATATGGAAAAGAAAGGAGTTGATACAGAGACGACGAGTGATAGGATAGGGGAGAGTGGAAGAGGAGAACATGTTGTGCCGACCCCGCATGAGCGGGATAAGGGCAGGCCAATGATGATGATGATGTAGTCAAGAGTTACCCGCGTTCCAAAGTCATAAATCATTTATTCAGTAGGACCGCTGGGATCACTTAGGTCTGGTGATTCTACCTGTTCCTTCGAGCCCAACTTTCTGAGTCCAAAATATAATTCGATTTTTTAGTTTTAAAAATATAATTGTAGCGCCTGTTCTGCAGCCGACACCAGTGACAAAGGTAACGCAACACGTCTCAGGGGCTTGCGGTGACGTAACGATGACGTCACGCCTTTGTCTCGCTTTACCGTAATCAGTTGCTGCTTGGTTATTTATGCTTCGCCAAGCCGATAGGCTCCAAGGAACATTTACACGATACGAATTTTGATGTTACAGCATTCTGGTTGCTATAGTTACCCGTCCTGACGCATATCCCGTGTCACCGGGCTGGCTGGCAGCCATTACCAGGTATACCTATCACTGACCTATGTATATCATAAGTCGATTTATGTAACACTAGCTTCTGCGCGCGGCTTCGCCCGCGTGGTACCAACATTTTGAATAGCCTATATGCTATTCCAGGTCACTATCTACGCCTATACCAAGTTTCATCCAAATCGGTTCACTGGTTTAGGCGTGATTGATACACAAACATCTAAACATCTAAACAAACTCACAAACTTTCAGCTTTATTATATGAGTGGGATTAACCTATCATCATCATTATCTTCTGCCCTTTTTCAATGTAATTAACCTGTATGAGTGTGCGGAAAAACGAGTGTGTTGTAATTTTTTATGCATACTTGTGTGTAAAATGCGTTCGTGTGCCTCGTGCACCACAAAAAAAACGTCAGTAAAGTTTGTTCGTATAATTTTTGTAATTTTATAGTGCTAATCCACACTTGGTATTTCATTAAGAAATTAAAAGTCTTATAAAAATTTTGGATTCCGACGGGATTCGATCCCGCATCGATCAGACGATCCTCCTAAAGCCGGAGTGCCTTACCGCTCGGCCACAGAATCCTACTTGCCGGTATCCAAGAACGACTAAGCAATGTACATCATAAGCGCAAGGGCATCACAAGGGTTCAGCTGATGAGGCACCGTCTTTGTTGTAATCAGTGATTTGCACAGTTGTTCATCGCAGAGCCAACTGTGTTGCCTGATAATATTCAACCAACACATATTTGAGGACTTCTGTAGCGCAGTGGGACGAAGCCTACGACGGAGACGGTAAGTAAGTTCGTATGAGTCAGTGGCCAATTCTGGTGACGGAGTTTTTAGGCCGTCTTAAAGCCTCCGTCATGGCTTAACGACTTAAATAGCCGGGACCGACAATTTAACGTGCCCTCCGAAGCACGGAAGCGCTCAGATGAAAATGCCACTGGCGGTCACACATCCACATACAGACCGTTTCGAACGTTGCTTAACTTCGACGATCTCTCAAGAACGACTAAGCAAGCACGACCACGAGCGCTTCGTTGACGGAGACGGTTGCGTTGTGGGTTCTGCTGCGCGACAAAAACGTTGATACAATTAGTTGGCATGAATATAGATACAACGCTTTAGCCACGATAACAAGTGCATTGCCCTGATACACGCTATAATATATGGAGTTAGATGGCTTCTGTACCAACTGCGTGTAGTATTTAATGGTGGGTGTACTTCTATCTCACGAGGGCGGCTTGGTCATAGGCATGATAACAATTTTTCAAAATCTGTTCTATGTTGTTCAGAATGATTTGTTATGTGAAAAAAATATCATATTTCAGTAGAAAATAAAGGTTTTGAAACATAAAAATCTAATTTAAAATTAAAATTTGAAATTCACGCCAAATCGCTCGTCGGTGTCATGGCGGCTGTTGTGACGTCACAGCTCACCACTGCAACAACTACGTGCCCACACACTAATGACTAAAGCTCAAAGGAATGACTTCACGCTCTATCGAGTGATGACGTCACGCGCTCTGATTGGTGTACAGCTATAATGGCGGATTGTAGTATTTTGTAGATTTATTTTATTAAATAATTCAATAATCTCTACATTATTAGGAAAATTAATGCATTTTTCTCAATCCTGGAATCCTATTTAATTAGACCAGTTAAATTTATTTATTTAAATATTTTGGCGAAACTTGATTACTGTCATTATGCCTATTGTTTGTAGATTTGTGTAAGTAAGCGATACTGAGCCATCATTCGTCTGGAGCACGGGTCTGGAGCGTTCCGCACTCACACAGAAACAAATTGCATGTGCGTTTACACATACACAGACCAACCCCTTCGCATCGTGAGGAACCCCGCAGCTTAGTCAGCTCCACACGTATCGACGTCGTCTCTCCTGTGCACAAGGCCGAGCTGAGAGGATGGTTCAGGTGCTGCAAGCCTCCATCTCATACAATGTGCCAGCCACTAGCGTCCCGTTCAGTGTAGGCATAGTTGCCTCCTGACAACGTATAAATCATCTAGTATAGATGTTAATCATCTTCTTGCCCTTGTCCCACTCTATGTGGGGTCGGCACAACATGTATTCCTCTTCCATTTCCCTCTATCAGCCGTCATCTCAGCACTCACTCCTTTCTTACCCATATCATCTTTCACACAATCCATCCATCTCTTCTTCGGTCTACCTCTACTCTTATATCCATCCACATTCATACCAAGTACTCTTCTAAGATGTAAATGCATATGTTTATTAAAAATGTTGCAAGTAAGTTCGTGTGTCAGTGGCTCTGGTGACGGAGCCTTAGGCCGCCTTAAGGCCTCCATCATGGCTTAACAACTTAAATAGCCGGGACCGACAGTTTAACTTGCCTTTCGAAGCACGGAAACACTCAGAGGAAAACACTACTGGTCGGTCACCCATCCACTTACGGGCCGTATGTATGTGGACTGTAGTATTTTTCAAAACGACAACTTTAGTACATGCATTCCGTCGCGTCGCGTTGAATTCTAACCAACTACAAATAAAAGAGGGATTTTATATATAGCAGCGCGGCCGAAGGCTATTTCTGTTAGCCAGTTCAGTTCCGGTTTGCGACAGGATCGAAGTGAAATTGAACTTTCCATTGCGCTGTTCTTTCTTGGGCATTTGGTGCGCAGTTGTCAGCATAGTGGTATGAAATCGCTACTTTCAATCTAATGGTATCCAGAACTAAGCTGTCCATCAATGGATTTCATGAAACGAGTTTAGGAGCAGTTACACGATGGGATTTTTAGCTCACAAACGCTGAATAGCTGATAAAACAAAAAAAACAAACAGGGGTCACGACTGTATCCCCAAGGCGCGGTAGACATTCTCTCAGATCTTTTCTATTTGAGATCCTTTTAAGATGTCTAAGGGGGTAGTTAGAGGCCAAATACATATTTGATACATGCCCACATCTTGCAGAAGTTAGTATTCCATACGTGACAGGTTGCAAGCCCATCACCGCCTATAAGAATACTAACTGGTTTCCTCACGATGTTTTCCTTCACCGGTACGAATAGCTGATGTAGCTTTGAAAGCTGGAAACCTAAAGGGGGACTGGCCTGGACACGTTAGCCGCATGCCCGAAGAATACTGGGCTAAAGCAACCACTTTATGGAATGGAAGGCAAGCGACGATGGAGGGATGAGCTAGACTCCTACAGAAAAGATTGGCCTGTTATGGCCCAGGACCGGAAATCGTGGAGAGAGGGAAGGGAGGCCTTTGCCCCGCAGTGGGAAACTAAGCTTGTACCATGGCAACCCGTTTAGGTACACGTAAAAAAATGCAGTGCCCTACGACATCGTATAGGTTGAAATTCTTCCTTGAAATGCTCTTCTGACAGGCGGCTATGAGCTTGGAACCTGTCACGTATCGACTGCTTACTTCTTCCAAATGTGGGTATATGACAATTATGGGGGGTAGGCAGAGACCACGGATCTCCAGTCGCTACGATCCTGACACACAACTTTCGCCTCATTCACTCTCATTACATTCTTCAATTCAATTTCAATTTCAATTTATTTATTTCATACATAAATAATTTACAACGGACCCCGCACTAGGCCAAACCTGTATCGCGGTAGCCCGAGTAAAAAGATTTTTATAAAAATACACGGTATTAACAAATATAATAATTTTTTTGACTATTGCTATAAATAAATATCTTAGATATACAACTATGTATAATGTACACATAAATAATATAATAATTACCTACTTATTAACTAAACCTACACTAGGGGACCTTCATACATGCTCGTCGGTTTAGGGTACTTTTTACCTGGCCCTTCTCCAAAATGTCTCTGCCTACCCCTTTGGGAAAGAGGCGTGATTTTATGTATGTATGTATGTATGACAATTATGTATTTGACTCCCTCAGACGTCCAAGGATCTGGAAGACAAAAATATGTCCGCTCCCTGGGGACACAGTATGATGTTTGTCGGTACGAACTGGGGGAACCAACTAGTTCGGTAGCAGGCGGCTCGGTCGCGTTCGGTTTCACTCGGCTTTCACTGCTAAGGCCGGCGTACACGAGTGCAGCTAATGGTGAATCTTTAGATGCGTTATCAAACAACTGGCTAAAAGCGAAATGGAGGTAAAAGTGTTAATGTAATAAGGTTGTAGATGCACATTAATTGGGGAATTATTAAAAAGCCTATTATAAGATATCTGATAATTTGGATGACAAAAAATCTTGGGACTTGCTCCTACTCAATGGATCCATGGATCACCTAAAAGAATGCTAAGCCCCAAACCGTGTTTATTGCCCTGATTCTTCACGGTATTGGTCGCGAAAGAACAGGAGTAAAATTAGTTTTAAGACTATTCTAAGTGATTCCAGCGGTCCTACTGAATAAATGATTTTCGACTTTGACTTTGACTGCCGCAGTTGTAGGACGTGTGGTAATAATAAGTGTGTTTTCGTAGCGTTTGTGGTGTAGATTGTTGAAGTGAAACAACGTTCTGTCACAAATTCGATGTGTGACCACTAGTTGCAGCTTCGCTAACTCATATGACCTTAACATGCGAGTAGCTAAAACCGTGCGCGTGGTCCTTAGCGTTTGGGATGCGCTTTCGATAGTTACGCTATCCACTTGCGTCGCAGCCACTAACTATGAACTAAACATGCGAGTAACTAAGCCCGGGCCGGGCAAGAGTAGCGAAAGCGGTGATATCGCGTACCACGCACTCTCCAGAGCGAATCTTGGAGGTACCACCGCCTTCCACCTCTTCGGTGTTCCGCCGCCTAGCTTCATCCACTGCGCCATCTGCGAGTCAGAGGGACGCGCGGAGAAGCTACCTCCCGTCAGACCATTGGTTATCCGACAATAGATTCCAGATTATTGTCGGACTTAACAGGGCACACCGGCCCTTCAACTGCCGTTTCCCTCGGTTCCTCCTAAGGGACAAGCAGCTTTGGGCGCACGAGAAGGTTGTCTGACATGGTGCCCCTTCGATAGTTACCTACGCCATCCACTCGTACGATCTAAACATGCGAGTAACTAAGCCCGTGCGCGTGGTCCTTAGCGTTTGGGTTGCGCTTTCGATAGTTACGCCACTCGCGTCTACACACGCGGCAGTTAGACACGCTATGTGATCTCTCTGATCTTAAAACAGACATTATACAGTCGTCTGGAGATATACATTCCACTTTAAACGCATGCTGCAACAATATTCTTGTCGTGTCACTAAATGGGAAGATCTGGTAAAGGTTGCTGGGAGACGTTGGGTGCACAAGATCGATCACTGTGGAAGTCGATGGAGGAGGCATATGTTCAGCAGTGGACGCTAGATGGCTGAGATGATGATGTGTCATTAGTTCTTTCGAACCAGTGTGGTGAAAACTGCGCCTCAGAGGCTAATGTGCACTTGTTTTTCGAACGTCTGAGATACGACATGCCGGTTTCCTCAAGATATTTTCCCTAACGTTATCCAGCTATTTTCTTATATTTAGTTTAATTTTCGCCTATTTTTCTTCAGTTTTTTTTAATCCAACGGATACGGTAGGGTTACCAGTTGGTGACGCCGAATGAGCCGTGCACCTACATGATGGGTCGACACCGTGAAAACCGCAGGTTGTACATGGGCAAGACTGGCTCAGGATAGAGGCGAATGGCAAACGCGAAGAGAGGCCTACGCCAGCAGTGATCTCTATTCTCTGATGATAAAACCGGGATCTCTATTCTCTGAAGTGCAGTTTGATTTGGTTAAAACTTGACTTCGTATAGAAGCAAGACGAAGATTGCCGAGGCCTACAATATCATGCTATACTACATTGTATTGTCAAGTCGTGCATATCGCTTGGAGCTCTCACTACGTGCCTGGCGGCATGCGGCGTCACGCCCCCTGTGCCTGCGTGCTACGTGTAGAGGATTCGATCCCGGGATCCCGAGATTCGGGATCCCGGGATCCCGGTCGTATTTGAGTCCTGAAAATCCCGGGATTAAATTTAACAAATCCCGGTATTTTCGGGATTACCATTTTCTTTAAATAAGTCAATAAAACTTACGTGAAACGTTGAATGCATTGATTTAAATTTTATTCAAAGTAAGTACGAGTTTATTCTTTTAACTCTGCAGCACAAAACATAGTTTTCGTTATGGGTTAACCTCATAAGAAGCCTGTAAACGGGCTACAAAAATTGCATCTTGCTGGCAATTTTTATTGACCAATATAGCTCAGTATATTTGCAACTCGGGATAAATCATTTGCAATCTAGCCAGCTAGGCATTTGCAATTTGAATATTTGTTAAAGAAATATCTTGACAATATCGCCGGGCTACATAGCAATATTACAGTATTTATTGCTCTTTGTTTCGAGATATTATCGGCAACTAGGCAGCTATACCATTCCAGCAAGAAATTGCCAAAAAGTAACCCATTTACCTTAAAGTTGATTTTCTGAAAGTTGATGTAGGTAGTTGGTTTTATAAATAATTTACTGAAAGCCTAGTTTGTTTATTTTAGAACAAGTTTGGAGCACTGGTGGTCTAGTGGAAGCGTGCCTGTCTTCCAAAAAGCCGCGGGTTTGAATCAAGTCGTGCACTAATTCGTTTTTGTATCAAAAATTAATTGTATGTTGACTATGCCAACTGCCAGTACACTCAACAGTAAAGGACAACATAGTGATGAAACCGTCATGTCGTAAAACCAAAAAGTTTTGAAAACATGGGGTCAAGTGCACGAAAGGAGCCTCTTCAAAGCACACTTATAATCCTGTCACCAGTTGTCACTACACACCACCTGTCACTAGTTCTTTAGAACCAGTGGTTCTAAAGAACTAGTGACCCGGTAAGAAGAAGACTTTTGGATTTTTTTTTCATTACAACTTGTGTAGGATTATGTCCTTAATATGCCTTATGAATTTAATTCAAATCTGTCGATAAATAACGCTACAGCAAACTTCCCCCCTTTTCCCCCCTATTTTCACCCCAATCAAAAATCGCAATCGACTATCGTTTTTTAATAAATCAAGGAACCTGTGTGCCAATTTTCGTCAAAATCGGTTGATAAATGCGACCTGTAGGCGATTACTGACAGACGGACGGACAGAAGTACAAAAGCATTTTTGGCCAATCTCGAAAGATTCGCTCGCTCGGTCAACAAGAATAATAAGTTCGAAGTACTTCCAATTTTGTTTGACTGGCTCATTGAAGAATTAAATTTATATTAAATACTGACTTTTGAGAATATGAATTAGAATTTTGACACGGTTTACTGACTTTTTGTTGCCACTTTTCATTACAATACAATCCCGGGACTATCCCGGGATCCCGAGATTGGCTGTAGTGAACCCCGAAATCCCGGGATTAGAAATAAGGGCCGGGATCGAATCCTCTAGCTACGTGCCAACTCACGCCAGAATACTATCAACCACGGATTAAAAAAATTCTGGTCTGTGCTATCAACTCGAGGTGGGAACAGGAGACTTAATAAAGTAAGTTCGTAGTTAGTTACCAACTCTGGTGACAGAATTTTTGGCCACCGTAGAGCCTCCGTCATGGCTTACCTAGCGCTACTAGTGGTCACCCATTCGGGTCCGAACGTTGCCTAATTTCGATTCGTTGCAATATTGACTAAAAGAAACGATTCTAAAATAACAAAAAAACTGTTAGGAAATAAAAGTCCATATTATTAACCCCCCACCAGAGGAAAATCCGTCCAAAAGTCGCTTGTTTTTGATTCTTAATTCTACTCAAAGTCGTGGACAAAAATAATAGTTAATAGATTCTCCAGCGTAGATGAAACCTTGCGACGCCTCCTGGCTTCAAGAGCTACTGTGGCTTCAGGCAGGCTTCATTCCAAGCCGTACAACACACACTAGTCTAGGCAAGGCTTCCTGCTAAATGTAGCTATACAGTGTTTACATATACGCCTCATTCTAATAGGAGTAGGCTAGATAGGCACAGGTGTGTTCCGTAGGAGATCCCGGAGCCCCTTGACATGCATGGAGGCCGGCCATACGTCAGTTTTTAGTCGGTGAGAGTCCGACCCCTTCCGCTGTCCCCACGGCGGCAGGGTATCCATAATGGATTTTCTGACGGTATAAAAAAATTGGTTATCTGTAAAGTCGGTTTACTGACGAAAGTTGAACGTGAGAACGTTTGTGCTTCTTTGTCGCTCGTTCCGCGCTCTCGCTTGCACTTCAAGCCTTACATGGAACGCCTCAGAGCGAGGTAATGCCGCATTTTTTCGTTCGTGCCGGCTCTATCGAATTATAAGACGTTGTCACGTCAAAAAAAGGCTAGATATGCACATCTTTAGCCTCATTCATTCAAAGTCAAAGTCATTCAAATTGTTTTGCTGTGCGCTCAAAAGTTATGGTACAAGCCAGATCTGAACTGTATTATAGACCTTTGATTTTATCTATGTTTGTATCGTGTATTGTGTGCCTAAATAAAATAAAATAAAAATAAAATAAAGTCGAGTTCTAAAGTTGAGGACCGCTGGGATCACTTAGAATAGACTTAAAACTAGGGGTTTCTACTCCTGTTCCTTCGCGACTAATACCGTGAAGCCACGCCCGCAAGCACGTGTGATGTGAACGTGGTAACGTAGCCCCAATGTTTAGCTCTCATTAAAAATGTACAAAAAATATGAACGTGTTGAAAAACGTGAAAAGTATGAGCACGTTTCAAACTTTTCATACAATGGGATAAAATTTGCAATCTTACTACAAACATCACATTCAGTAGGACCGCTGGGATCACATGGAACCTTTTGACGACCTCTGTGGCGCAGTGGGTAAAGCCGCTTGTGACGCAAAAGGTTGCGGGTTCGATTCCCGCCGCGGGATAAATGTTTGTATGATCTACAAATATTTATCTCGGGTCTGGGTGTTTCTATGTATACTATTTACAAACAAAAAGGATTATAAGTAGTTTAACAGTTAACTGGTTCCCATAGTACAAGTTTGCTTAGTTTGGGGCTAGATGATGCTGTGTGAAAATGTCCAGCATTATTTATTTATTCCTATGTGCACATATAAAAACTAACTACGCAAATAGTACGGAAGCCATCCAACTCCAACACAATGATAAATTAAAATAATCAAACAATTTATGCAAATAATACCCTCGACTTTGAGCGACGACCTCTGTCTCTGGCGAAGGTCTGCGACCCAGAAGGTTGCCAGTTCGATTCCGGCTCGGCCAAATGTCTGATTCTTGTCGTGCCACTCAAAAGTCAAGTCAAAAGTAAAAAACCATTTATTCAGTAGGACCGCTGGGATCACTTAGAATAGTCTTAAAACTAATTTTACACCTGTTCTTTCGCGACCAATACCGTGAAGAATCAGGGCAACAAACACGGTCTGGGGCCTAGCATTCTTTAAGGTGATCCATGGATCCATTGAGTTGGAGCAAGTCCCAAGCTTTTTTGTCATCCAAATAATCAGATATCTTGTAATAGGCTTTTGAAACTAGTTTTATGAAACCAGTGTGGGGAGAGAATTTAGTGAGCCTTTTGTGATCTGCAACCGTTTGTTGCCAGATATTCACACGTTTTCCGGGACGAGTCTATGTGCTATTCCAGACTATAATCTTTGTTTCATTCAAATCTGTTTAGCGGCTTCAGCGTGATTCAGTTACCAAAATCCATACATCCATCCAAACTTTGGCATTATAATATTAGTAGGATGTATGTTAAACAGCCAAAAAGTTTTTAAATGAGTGACTCATTGATATACTACACTACACACACTCATAACACAAGCTCTGCTTACTTTGGGATCAGATGCTGTGTGAATTGTCCAGCATTATTTATTTATAACTTTGTATGCCTGAAATTCGCACTCCGAGGTCCTGAGGCAGTCGGTAGACCTTGGAGGCTGCGGAGCGGAACCGGCGCAGATGATTTAACAGTTCCAACATGTTGGCCATGACTACCCCCCCACTTTTTGTAAGCTTTTTGCTTTGAAAACATTGGTTTTTTAATCGTGCGTCTACCAAAAGTCAAAAAGCATTTATCCAGTAGGACCGCTGGAATCACTTAGAATAGTCCTAAAACTAATGTAACTCCTGTTCTTGCGCGACCAATACCGAGAAGAATCAGGGCAACAGACACGGTTTGGGGCCTATCACTAGGTGATCCATCTTCTACTATGTATTCCATCCATTTCACGAAGTCAGTTTGGTATTTGGTTTGGTTGCAGACGTTGTTTCTGTGTGTGCAAGTGTCGGAACGCACATTGACGTGAGCGCTCAGTACCGCACACATAAATAAATCTACACACACCATTAAAACCACCTTCGATGATGATGATAGAACTGAACTGCAGACCTTTGTTTGGCAGTGTATAGGCATTATGAGAGTATACAATGTTGTGGTAATTTCGACACATAAACGGCCGAAAATTCGTCACAGAACTTTCGTTTCTGACGCAATGCAGTGCCATGCTGGGCACGTCTTACGGCCGCGGTATGGGGATTAAAAAAACAAAGTTTAAATGGTTTTGTAAAGCGACGGCTATTAATTAGGCTTGTCATAGTATACACTTGATACGAAACAGGGATCACGATCTGCAGGAATGAAATGACCTTTGCAGGGCAGTGGGCGAAGATCTGCTTGCGACGCAGTTGCGGGTTCAATCCCCGCCGCGGGACAAATGTTTGTACGATCTACAGATCTTTGTCTCGGGTCTGTTTATTATGTAGGTATTTACAAAGAAAAAGTATATAAGTAGTATATCAGTTACCTAGTTCTCATAGCTTTGCTTAGTTTGGGGCTAGATGACGCTGTGTGAAATGTCCAGCATTATTTATTTGTTGAAGTACCGACCACGAAGTAAGAAAGACGACCTCTGTGGCGCAGTGGGTGAAAGCCCGCTTGGGACGCAGAAGGTTGCGGGTTCGATCCCCGCGGCGGGATATATGTTTGTACGATCTGCAAATATTTATCTCGGGTCTGGGTGTTTCTATGTATAATATGTACGTATTTACAAACAAAACGTATTTAAGTCTTACTTTTTTTAGCAGTATATCAGTTATCTGGTTCCCATAGTACAAGCTATGCTTAGTTTGGGGATAGGTCAAAGACAAACGCAATAATTTAGAAGGATTTTGATACAAAATTTATACAAAATTAAGACCTAAACCAACCCGCCTTCGAGAGAACTGTAGATATTGCCCGATGAGTACTATCTTTGTGGTGCTACTGTCCATAAGTGGAACACGTGCATATTTTAGAAACCGCGTTGAAGCGTGAAGAAACTCTTGAAATGTGAAAATCTATGAGAGAAGACAATAAGTTAGAGTCTGATGTTACAAGTAATAGGTACGGAGAGCAGTGTTGGCCGAATGGGGTTGTACCTCGGCTTTCAATCTGAAGGATCGAATCCCGGCCGTGCATCAATGGATTTTGCGTTTCGTAAAATTTATATATGCGCTTTAACACGACCTCTGAACGGTGAAGGAAAACATCGTGAGGAAACCAGTTTGTATTCTTATAGGCGGCGATGGGCTTGCAACCTGTCACGTATGGAATACTAACTTCTGCAAGATGTGGGCATGTATCAAATATTTGTACATGCCTCTGACTCCCTTAGACATCTTTAAAAGATCCGGAATATAAAAGATCTGAGAGAATGTCTACCGCGCCTTGGGGATACAGTCGTGACCCTGTTTTACGTACAGTCAGCGTCACCAACACGTAACCCGCAGGGGGTTACGTGTACAAACCGCCTCACTAAGGGCGTTACCAATTGGTGACTGCGTTACCGACTAAGCACTTCCGTGCTTCGGAGGACACGTTCAATTATTCCCGGTGACGGAGGCCTTAACGCGACCTAAAAACTCCGTCACTAGAGTTGACCACAAACTTGTTTTTTAAGGCCTACGTGACTTTTATAAAGATTGTCTAGTCTAATCCAGCTACTTTTAAAGACCATACCTACATACGAATTCAAACTGACCTAGTTCTAATAGAAGTTCTATAATTTACTGCGATTTCTTAAGTTGGAAAGTGTGTAAGGTTTGATTTACTTATATAAAATAATGTCTAATTAAATCAGCAGAATTTATGAAAAAGTTTGCACTCGGTCACTCTGACGAAGGTGGAATGCGTAATTGACGAGTAGGCAAAAATTAAACATAAAAAAGGAGCGGCAAAAGAGAAGGCAGAGCCTAGACACGGGGGGATAGATTGGGTTGCTGGATAATATTGTAATTGATGATGATGTTTTTATTTATGAAATAAATAAGTATTGTCATATTGGAATACTGTGTTTGGCCATTTCTGAGATATCCTATAAGTGCAATCATAGTACATTAAGTATTTGTTGTCGACAGCTTAAAACTGCCATGATTCTGTGGACGGACTTTTGACAACAGAAGTATTTAATTGAGAAGTATTTAAAAACAAAACAGACATCATCAAGAGTACCTACTGTATCTCCTAGGGTCTCAATTCTTCTTCAACTTTTCTTAGAAGAGAGAATTCTCCTCACAATTTTCTCATTTATTTCATTTATTTATAAATGAGAAAATATCAGGGACAAAACTAAGATACTAGATGCTCTCAAACATGCACAAAGGCTGACCGGAAATGGGCGGGCCATATATATCCGTGCTCGTAGCACGGATGTAAGGTGGACCAAGAAAGTCACAGAATGGGTAGGTCCAGGTGGAAAAAGGGCTAGAAGTCGCCTCAAGGAACGCTGGGCAGATGAAATAGTAAGACTGGTGGATGGAGACTGGATGGAACGAGCAAGGGAAAGAGAAGAATGGAGACAGATGAAGAGGCCTATACCCGAAACGGGGCCTGACAATCTTCTCATATCCTTTGTATATTCCAGATCGTTTAAACCCTATTTATCTTTACTAACACAAATGTGGCACAAGCAAAGGGAGGCCTATGCCCAGCAGTGGGATAGATCGGACAGTGGATGATGATGATGAACACAAATGTAATTTTATTATTTTCTACCTTAGGCATGGTATTGCTCAGCAAAGCATTGATATTAAGTTCTCTAGTTTCAAAACAGAAAAAGCTCCACCTTCCTCTCAACATTTTAAAGTTCCATTAACTTCCACGTGTCACGTACCCTACTTAGCCCACAGAGTACAGGCACAAGGTAGCTTGACCAGTCGGAAACCAGATTGGTTGCAAGTGGCCCAAACTTGCAACGCCGCGAGCCAACCGACAATTTACGAGCGAAAAATGCTAAAATATCCGGCAACCGTTATTGGTTTAGTCAAAGGGCAATTTTTCACAGTTATAATAAAGCCGTATTGGCTGAATGGGGTTGTACCTCGACTTTCAATTCGATGGTCGTGGGATCGAATCCCGGCCGTGCATCAATGGATTTTGCGTTTAGTAAAATTTAAATATGCGCTCTGAACGATGAAGGAAAACATCGTGAGGAAACCAGTTAGTGTTCATATAGGCTGCGATGGGCTTCCTGTCACGTATGGAATACTAACTTCTGCAAGATGTGGGCATGTATCAAATATGTATTTGTATATGCCTCTGACTACCCCCTTAGACATCTTATATAAAAGATCTGAGAATGTCTACCGCGCCTTAGGGATACAGTCGTGAACCCTGTATCAATTCCAGTCTTCTAGTCGTGCCGCTAGTACTATCGAACCAGTGTGGTGAGAGATAAGTGCACTTGGACCCTTGCGTGCAAATTATAAATAGCATTCAATGAAGTCAAGGGTAAGACCCCTCGCAGACTACAGACTTTCTATCGGCCGATAGTTGACACGGGCTATACTTTTCCATACTTGTGCAGGACGACGTATAGAATAGACATAGATATAGTTATAGTTTCGTAGTCATGTTCAAGTTCACTATTTTTTATAGTTATAGTTAATATTTTCGTTATTTTAAGTTTGTTCTAAGAATTTACATCGATCTAAGTTCGTAGAAATAGCGAGAACAAATACATTTTTCTAGAAAATAGCCCAAGACAAAGATAGATAGTTAAATAGAGAGAGATAGAACATAGTTTTAGACAAAGAGAATAGTTTTAGATAGAGATAGCTATAGTTCTAGAAAGATGTGGATTGTTCTAGAAAGGGATAGATCGTGTAAAAAAGACAGAGATAGATATAGTTAGACAGAGATGCATAGAATGTTAGATAGAGATACATATAAATATTAGACAGAGATAGATAGATTCGAAATTAGTATAAATATTGTGCAAGTTCGGCATTCAGCATTCAGTTCAGTCAATTGATTCAGTTCAGTTTAATTCAGTTCAGCCAGAGCACTCCTAGCGAAAAGAAGAATAAATAGTAAGAAGAAATATATACCAGTGGTTTCAACCTCTCCAATCCCAGCGCAACGAGTGTACCTAGCCCGTACATTTTTTGGTCCTTCGAGAACCGGATAGAAGATTGAAGCCTCAAGCCTCAAGAATTATAGAAGAATAGAATACTCCCTCATCGAGCCACTATGCCGGTCACACGCGCCGTGGGAAAGGGACGCGCACCATCGTCGGATGCGAACCCGTCTTCGTCCGAAGGAACTACAGCCACATCTGGAACCTCCGCGACCGAGACTACGGTAGAAACCTCCGCAACTGAATTATCGGCGGAAACCTCTACATCTGAAGCCACAGCGACGACGATGACAACGACCACCACGGAAACAGAAACCTCTGCTGCGACGGGTACATCTGCCGAATCCGCCGCCGCAGGGAAGAGTGGCACCACGACGAGGAGAGCGGATAGTCACGCCGCTAGGAGCACAGCCACGCCGTCTTCAGCTGTTCCCCTCGAGCCCGCTGCATCGCGAATAGAACCTATGAAGAAGGGAACGAAGCTCAAGACACGACTGCTGAATCCATGCGAGGAACGCATGCCGCCGCCGGACCCGCAGCGCCGGAGCGCCGCTGGGTCCACCCGTTCCAGATCGAAGGCACAGAAGATAGCAAGAGCGAAAGAAGACCTTCTGCGCATTCAAGTCCAGCTAGCTGCTGCCACGCTAGCTCGTATAGAAGCCATGGACACCGACGATGAAGATGAAGATGATGATGCCTCCATCTTCTCCAAGTCTGATGTCAACACCCGAGTGGACACCTGGCTGAACACTCAAGCACAGCCTGCGATGTTAGCAATCTCCCACGAACCTCACCACCGGGAACCCGTTCCTGCCCCCGCAATAGACCAGGTCGCCGCCATAGAAGAGGATCATCGAATAGAAGAACATAGTGCCCCGCCGAAGCATAGTATAGACAAAGCACCGCAACAGCCTGCAGTGCCTACACCGGCGGGAGTCCTGGAGAAGAGTTATAGCGCCCCGTCGAACCCTATAGAAGAAGCACTGCTGCAGCCTGCGGTGCCAACACCGGCGGGAGTCACCTTGGAACAAACTCTCTCCAGCTTATCAGCAGCGATCACTAGCGCCATCAAAGCGGGACAGAAGCCGAAGTTCGTCGAGTTGCCCGAATTCAGCGGATCACACAAGGAATGGCTGCCGTTCCGAGCAGCCTTTAAGGAGACTGAAGATGTCTACACGAAGGTTGAGAATGTCAACCGACTACGGAAGAACTTGAAGGGGAAAGCCAAAGAAGCCGTGCAGAGTCTACTCATCAATGACACGCACCCAACGAAGATCATGGAGACTCTGGAAACAAGATTTGGAAGACCGGAATCCATAGCCAAGCTGGAGATGGATACACTTCGGGCCCTGCCGCGCCTGAATGACTCACCGAGGGAGACCTGCGTGTTTTCTACTCACGTGACGAACGCCGTATCCACTCTGGAATCTTTAGACTGCGTCCATTATCTTCACAATCCAGAAGTATTCACGGTCCTGTTGGAGAAGCTTACCCCATCGATGCGCCTCAAGTTCTACGACTTCGCAGACACACAGCCGAAGAAGGATCCAGCCTTATTGAAGCTCGAAAAATTCATGAAGAGGCAAGCTGAAATATGCGCACCTTATGCGCTTCCTGAGGACATCGCACCGAAAGAAAACAAGCGTCCACAGAAAGTCAACAACGTCATCGATAGTCAGCCATGTACGAAGAAATGTCCTAACTGCGATATAGAAGGGCATTCAATAGAAGACTGCGAGAAGTTCAAGAAAGCGGATGTTAACAGCCGATGGGATATAGCCAAGAATAGAAGACTTTGCTTCCGTTGCCTACGCTACAGAAGTCGATTTCACAGTTGCCGGCAAAAGACATGCGGCGTCAACGGGTGCAAGTACTCGCACCACAAGATGCTGCACGCAGATAGAACCCAGAAGCCGGCAGATCCCAAGCCAATAGAATCGATCAACTCCGCCTGGACGTCGAACAAGCAGTCATATTTGAAGATAGTTCCAGTCAAAGCGTCTGGACCTAAAGGCACCATCGACACCTTCGCGCTGCTGGACGACGGGTCAACAGTCACTCTCATCGACGAGAGCTTAGCCGACGCCATTGGAGCCCAAGGACCCGTCGATCCCCTGCACATAGAAGCGATCCACGCCATGAAGACAGCTGAATCGGAATCAAGAAGAGTCAACTTCACAATAGAAGGTCCGAACAATCGCGAACAGAAGATTCAAGCCAGAACGATGAAGAATCTCAAGGTATCGCCACAAAGGGTCTCCAAGGATCAAGTCAGCAAATGCCGACATCTACGGGACATCGGAGAAGTACTGAGCTACGAGAACGCCCGACCTCTAATACTCATTGGTCAAGACAACTGGCACCTTCTTATCTCATCGAAGATCAGAAAAGGGAACGCGAAGCAACCAGTGGCATCTCTCACACCACTGGGCTGGGTACTGCACGGGACTCATACCCGCACACTCGGGCGCAACATAAATTTTGTGTCCCACATAGCTGAGGTGCCAGCTGAAGAGAACTTAGAAGATCTGATGAAGCAGTACTTCGCCATGGATGGACTCTGCCTTGATCCTAGGAGACCGAAGACGGATCCAGAAGAGCAAGCCTTACGTATCTTAGAAGAAAATACAGTCCACAATGAAGAAGGAAGATACGAGACAGCTCTACTGTGGCGCAATGAAGACATCGTCCTACCGAACAACTACGAATCTTCGCTCAACCGACTCTTCGGAATAGAAAAGAAGCTGGATCGCAACGCAGCACTGAAGAAGAAGTACAACGAACAGATGGAAGCCTTGATTGAGAAGGGGTACGCCGAGCCTGCCCCCATAGAGAAGACTCCGAATAGAACCTGGTACCTCCCACACTTCGCCGTGATCAATCCGATGAAACCGGATAAACTGCGGGTGGTACATGATGCAGCAGCCAAGACAAAAGGAGTCTCCCTCAACGACATGCTACTCAAGGGACCAGACCTTCTACAGTCTCTTCCTGGAGTAGTGATGAGATTTCGTCAACATCAAATAGCAGTGACGGCGGACATAAAAGAAATGTTCATGCAAGTCAAGCTTCGAGTACAAGATCGAGATGCCCTCAGATACTTATGGCGCAAGGATCGACGAGATGATCAACCTCCAGAAGAATATAGAATGACATCTCTCATCTTCGGGGCATCCAGCTCGCCATCGACAGCGATCTTCGTCAAGAACTTGAACGCCAAGAAACACGAGAAATCTCATCCTGAGGCAGCAGCTGCAATAATAGAGAAGCACTACGTTGATGACTACCTAGACAGCTTCAAGAACTTAGAAGACGCAGTACGCATAGCCACAGGCGTACGCGATATACATAGAGAAGCCTGCTACTCGTTGAAGCAATGGAAGTCGAACTCACCGCAACTACTAGAAGCCGTGGGCGAAGAGAACACAGAACAAGATAGAGAAATTTACAAGTCCGAGGAACAGTCTGAACGGGTCTTGGGCTTAATTTGGAAGCCCTACGCTGATGAGCTCACCTTCAACCTGAACCTAGCAAGACTCCCACCGTCGCTCATCGAAGGGAAGACGCCAACGAAGAGAGAAGCCCTGCGAATAGTAATGTCACTATTCGATCCACTTGGCTTCGCCTCGCCGGTTACGATCAGAGCGAAACAGATGCTCCAAGAAGTTTGGCGCCGAGGGACGGCATGGGATGAAGAGATAGCGGAAGACCTAGCTGAGCAGTGGAAGAACTGGATGACGCATCTGAGAAGCCTGAGCAACGTAGCCATACCTAGGAGGTATTTACAGTATAGCGACGCTACAACGCTCCAGCTTCACGTATTCACCGACGCAAGCGAGTCAGCCTACTCAGCGGTCCTTTACTGGAGAGCTACATCGCCGAATAATGAAGTTCGTGTCTCACTCATCATCGCCAAAGCTAAGGTGGCGCCACTGAAGCTCACTTCGATCCCGCGCCTAGAGCTTCAAGCCGCCGTAATGGGCACGCGCCTAGCCGAAGCTGTCATAGAAGAGCACGAGAGAAAGCCAGACTCCAAAACATTCTGGACTGATAGCAAAACAGTTCTCACCTGGATCAAGACTGGATCACGATCCTACAAGCCCTACGTTGCCCATCGACTCGCAGCAATAGAAGACATCACGACGGTCAACGAATGGAGATGGGTGCCCACGAAGATGAACGTGGCGGACGACGCAACGAGAGATGTACCCATAGGATTTGATAGAGAACATAGATGGTACAAAGGCCCGGAATTCCTGCATATGAACGAGGAATCCTGGCCAACAGAGATAGCCGCGTCGCCGACCACAATAGAACCTACAGGAGAAGAACGAACCCATCACATCGCCATCAATAGCCAACAGAAGCTTTCTGAAGCCCTGCCAGAGGCTACGAGATTCTCCAACTGGGAAAGACTCCGCTTCACGACGGCCAGAGTTCTACAGTTCATACAACTCTGTAGAACTAACAAGCAGAGAGTCAACTACAAACGGACCAAGAAGAACACTATAGCAGACCCAGATTGGAGAAGAATAGCGAAGAAAGCTTTATCGAAGAAGCCCTCCCGACATAGTGACAATAGTAAAGAACAGAAGAAAGCCCTTCCAATGTCCGCAGAACTCCTCAAGAAAGCTGAAGATCTACTTATGAGATCGGCTCAAGAAGACTCATTTCCGAATGAGATAGAAGATCTGAAGAAAGAGAAGCCGATCAATAGAGAGAGTCGTCTGAAGCAGCTGAGCGTCGAGTACATCGATGGAGCCCTACGACTTCGAAGCCGCATCCAAGCGATAGAGCAAGTATCTGAAGACCTCAAGAGTCCGATGATACTCGATGGGAGCCACCCTATAGTCAAGCTCTGGATCGTGGCAATACATCGACAGCGACATCACGCCGGAGTCGAGGCAACCGTCAACGAGTGCCGACAACAGTACTGGATCCTGCGCCTGCGCCCCACAACTCGGTCACTTCTGCGCCAATGTCTACACTGCAGAATGAAGACCCAAGTACCGCCATACCCAAGAACAGGTGACCCGCCGTCGTGTCGCTTAGCACATCATAAGCGACCCTTCACCTACACGGGGGTTGACTACTTCGGTCCGCTCACAGTCACAGTGGGACGCAGCCATCAGAAGCGCTACGTCGCGATATTCACTTGCCTGACGACGAGAGCGATCCACCTGGAGATAGCAGCATCACTCAGCACCGATTCAGCGATAATGGCCCTTCGCCGTATGATAGCGCGACGAGGACGACCAGCACAGATATGGTCCGACAACGGGACCAACCTACGAGGAGCGGACAAGGAGCTACGACGAGCAATCGACGAAGCAACAGCGGAGGAAGCGGCAAAGAAAACAATAGCCTGGCGGTTCATCCCACCTGGAGCGCCATTCATGGGAGGAGCATGGGAAAGAATGGTACGCTCAGTGAAGACAGCACTCGATGCCACCCTTCATGAACGCCACCCGACAGAAGAAGTTCTCTCTACGCTGCTGGCGGAAGTCGAGTACACAGTGAATAGTCGACCGCTGACTCACGTATCAGTCAGTGAAGAAGATCCCGAAGCCCTAACACCCAACCACTTCTTGCTCGGAGGGCCGGGACAAGTACCGACGCCCGGAGACTTCAATGAACGTGACACCATTACAAGGACCAGCTGGCGCGCCGCCCAAAGACTCGCTGATGTCTTTTGGGCCAGGTGGCTCAAAGAGTACCTCCCAGAGCTGCAGAAACGACGAGAACCACACGGCAAGGGTCCAAACGTCAAAGTCGGCGACCTAGTACAACTCATAGACGCCAACCTGCCGCGCAACGTTTGGATCCGAGGAAGAATAGCAGCCGTGTACCCGGGACCGGATAACATCGTGCGGACAGTCGACGTATCTACGAGAGGAGGAGTTCTGCGGAGGCCGGTGCGGAAGCTGGTGGTCCTGCCGATCGACGACGTCGCCCTACACCGAGATGCTGCAACACGGTTGCACGGCGGGAGAGATGTGCAGGACGACGTATAGAATAGACATAGATATAGTTATAGTTTCGTAGTCATGTTCAAGTTCACTATTTTTTATAGTTATAGTTAATATTTTCGTTATTTTAAGTTTGTTCTAAGAATTTACATCGATCTAAGTTCGTAGAAATAGCGAGAACAAATACATTTTTCTAGAAAATAGCCCAAGACAAAGATAGATAGTTAAATAGAGAGAGATAGAACATAGTTTTAGACAAAGAGAATAGTTTTAGATAGAGATAGCTATAGTTCTAGAAAGATGTGGATTGTTCTAGAAAGGGATAGATCGTGTAAAAAAGACAGAGATAGATATAGTTAGACAGAGATGCATAGAATGTTAGATAGAGATACATATAAATATTAGACAGAGATAGATAGATTCGAAATTAGTATAAATATTGTGCAAGTTCGGCATTCAGCATTCAGTTCAGTCAATTGATTCAGTTCAGTTTAATTCAGTTCAGCCAGAGCACTCCTAGCGAAAAGAAGAATAAATAGTAAGAAGAAATATATACCAGTGGTTTCAACCTCTCCAATCCCAGCGCAACGAGTGTACCTAGCCCGTACAATACTCGTTACGAGCCGAAGTATATTCCGTCTCAACTATTGGCCTAACCTTTCATACGGTTCGAAGGACCAAAATTATGTATATCATCAAAATATGCTAATTTAATTATTAGGAGTGTAGAATAACTTAAAACTTCCAGAATTTCAAAGTCTTAAAGAAAATGTCTGATTGCATTCGATCGCTATTTGAAGATTTTAGTTCAACCGATGAACCCACGACATTCATCAAATTCGAAGTTCTGAAAAAACTAGAGCATGATTGTCCCCTTTCGCTCATCCTACGCTAACAAACCGGTCGCTCCCACAATAGGCATACAATCAGCTGTATATAGAGTTTACAAACAAGTTGTGACGTCACGCGCATGCGCGCACGCTCCGCACGTGAGCTGGCCGGTGCGAGAGGGACAGACTGCGCGAGCGGGATGGCTGCCAGACTATTTGTGTACGAGAGTTGTATGTTTTGATATTGTAGTGGTCGAGTTGGTTTTCGCAGCATGGAGCTGCCGTCACCGTTGGTAGCTCATACGAATTGTTTGTTTTGGAAGAAAATGCTTGACATTGGTGTAATTTTTTGATGCCCTCCAACGTCCAAACCTTGTTTTTTCTATTACAGAATAGTGTAAGTACCTACAACTAACAAATCTTGACTTAGATGTCCTTCGCGATCAATATCATGAAGAATCAGGACGACAAACACAGTTTGGGGCCTAGCATATCTCGCAACGGGAATTGAACCAGCAACCATCCACGTCGCAGGCGGACTTTCTCCCACTGCGTTATAGGTTCATGTACATTTTTAGGATTCCGTACCCCAAGGGTGAAACGGGACCCTATTACTAAGAGTCCGCTGTCTGTCTGTCACCAGGCTGTATCTCATGAACCGTGATAGTTAGACAGTTGAAATGTTCACAGATGATGTATTTTTCTTGCCGCTATAACAAATTCTAAAAAAACAAAAAAAAAATATTTAAGGGGGCTCTCATACAACAAACGTGTTATTTTTTTGCCGTTTTTATAGATAATGGTACGGAACCCGGATGTCGGACTCGCACTTGACCGGTTTTTTTTTAAAGAACATTTCTCATTTAGTTTGATAAGAGCGTAGCTTGGCTCATTACAATGTTATCGCCATCCTTATCGCACAGCTTGGGTAATGGGCGTTGCTCTTGTATACATCCTACAGTTTCAACAACTTGTGACCAGTCCACCCAAGTCTTAAAACCCGCAGCTCAGTCAGCTCCACACGTACTGACGTTGTCTTTTCTGTGGACAAGGCCGAGCTGAGAAGATGGTTCAGGTGCTGCAAGCCTCCATCTCAAACAATGTGCCAGCCACTAGCGTCCCGTTCAGTGTAGGCATAGGC
Source organism: Epirrhoe alternata (assembly GCA_963565295.1). Classification (NCBI taxonomy): domain Eukaryota; kingdom Metazoa; phylum Arthropoda; class Insecta; order Lepidoptera; family Geometridae; genus Epirrhoe; species Epirrhoe alternata. Next base: position 7,089,865 of record OY751402.1, read on the forward strand.
TGCCTCCTGACAACGTATAAATCATCACGTCTTGTGTGTTTTTGTATGTCTATGTGTGTCTTCCCACGAAATATGCTTGCCATGGGCACCCTGTATGTAGATATAGGGTTCTATCGTAGGATAGAACCCTACTTCCTATCCTATGCTTCTGAATTATAAATTCAAAAGTTTCTATGGATGGATGTTTGGTACAATTTACGCAAAAACGACTGAATTTGGATGAAATTCGGCATGGAGATAGATTACAGTCTGGGATAGATGTGCTACTTTTTATCCCAGAAAAGTAAAGTATTGAGGGACCGTTGATAATGATAGATTACAGTCTGGAACCTTTTCCCAGTACTCCTGAGGGATCGCGCGGGTTGCGGAGGTAATTTTAAAGTAAACTGGCCGAATGGAGACCACGGGGCGAAAAACGAGCACAGGGGAGACCGCAAATGCGTTGGTACGATGACCTCAAAAGAACAGCTGGAGGCAGATGGATCGAAATTGCACAAGACCGCAAGAAATGGCAAATAATGAAGGAGGCACACCCAAAGGTTCGAAAGTGGCTAAACTAAGATGAAGAAATTTGCAGAAAACTTGTCAAAAATGTTTGATTGTTGTAAGAAGGATCAAAGTCAAAGTCAAAAAGCATTTATTCAGTAGGGCCGCTGGGATCACTTAGAATAGTCTTAGAACTAATTTTACTCCTGTTCTTTCGCGATCAATACCGTGAAGAATCAGGGCAACAAACACGGTTCGGGGCCTAGCATTCTTTTAGGTGATCCAGTCAAGCTCCTGGGGAGGATGTATGATAATATGGTGTTTTGAAGTCCCAAGGTATACAACTTGTTTGTTGGTGAGATTCTAGTGCACGGGAGGTCTTTGAGGAGCTTTCAACACACTGGTTTGAAAGAACTAATGACACGACAAGTTGATGAACTGAAACTCGAGGTAATGTGTCTACTGACACAGGAGAATCAAAGTCAAAAAGCATTTATTCAGTAGGACCGTTGGGATCACTTAGAATTGTCTTAGAACTAGGTGATCCTACTCCTGTTTAGGTTGATGATGATGATTCGGTGAATATATTCGTGACTTCTATTCTGTTGAGTACGAGGGTCGACCGCTCGAGGGTGGCTTGGCTTGGAGCATTCTCAAGATATTCATATTAACACAATAGCTGCTCCGTCTCTTTCTATCGCGTAAGAATAGAACGAAACGGAGAGATTCTGCATTTCAATGCCATGTTTTTAAATTCAGAGTATATTTATGTGAATATGAGAAAAAGGAACCTTCGATTTATTTGCGCAAGTCGGCATTCAAACCGCCTTATTGAATTCGTTTATAAATGTTGCATCCCGCTCACACCACTTGTGTAATATCAGGTAGGAACGAAACAGCGATAAAATCAAACCAAATTTTTAAAATCACGTTTTCACAACAAAAGTTATCTTTTCCGCACTGTTGCAAAACAAACTGACACCACTCAACAACAAAGTCTAAAATACATTGCAGATATCATACTGATTCATCATCAAGAACGCTGCTATAGGACTTCAGTCTTTGTGCATTGGTGATAAAGTTGAAAATGAAATGGAAGGGTGTGCACGAGGCGCCCTAAAATTGCTGAGGTCGATGCCCCGTGCTCCCTTCATCCCATAAGCCCATGAGTAGGGTCGACCTGCACTGTAGGCAATTTCGCGATCACTTTTCACACTTATAAAAACGGAACTTTCTTTCTACCGCCGAAAGAAACCAAGACTCAAAGTCACAAGCTCTCATGAAGGTCAGGCAACCTATGCCTACAACTACGTTCGAGGCAGGAGGCAACCTGTCTACACTTAACGGGACGCTGCTGTAGTGCCTGTGACATTGTTTGAGATGTAGTCTTGTAGCATTTAAGCCATGCTCCTAGCTTAATCGACCTCATCCACAGGATCAGCTTCTACCGTAAGAATAAATAGTACAAGCTCTTACAACTCAAGACTCATAGATAACTTGCTTCGTTCTTGATAGATCGTCCAAATGAAGCAACATTTTGTGCGGTAACAAACGGATGGGTGACCTCTAATGGCATTATCAACTGCGCGTTTCCATGCGGAGAGAACATCGTCAGTCCCGGCTATTTAGCCATGAAGGAGGCCTTAAGGCGGCCTAAAAACTCCGTCACCAGAGTTAGTCAGTAACTCATACGTTACTTACCAATTCCCATCAGCAGATTGCGCTGTAAATGCTATAATGCAGCATTATAAGCGCTACAAAGTGCACAGCAAAACGCAAAAGGTTGTGGGTGCAACATTGATAGCTTGAGCAACGTGCATTAAAAACCGCATCTCATTATGCCGACCCAGTTTCTATCTCATTCGTCAACCTTGAACATGAATTTGATTGGGAAATCAAGAAATTCAGGTCGTTTTTTGTGCGGACAATTGAAAGGCCTTGGACCGTGTCGCTTAGAGAAAATGTGTTCAATGCGAATACTTTACTTGAACATAAATTTTGTCTGTACCTAATTATGTTCAACGAACCGCACCGTTCAATAATTTGAACTAAAAGTTTTCACTTTGAAGTTACCCATACACGTAGGTGTCACTCAAGGATGCGTTCTGGGATCGTTTCTCTTGATTAGACACCAAAGTGGTGAAATATGTTGAGCAATGTTTCGATACCTCGTTAAGTACCTTGCTCATTAGCAAGTCTACTTTTAACACCAGTTAATGCCGTCGAAATGAAGTAGAAAGTTGATTCAAACGTTTAACATTTTATTGAACCGTTACAAATTGATACCATCCTAGATGAATATCCTGTTCGTGAAGCTAATAACAAGTAACAATTTCTATCCTGTAGGTAGGCTTAAGTTTCATGCTAACAAGCGTTTATTCTTCTTGAATAACACTAAACTATAAGTCAGATACATGATACTTGGTATGTCTGATGAGTCTACCAAGAACACCTTACCCTGAAAATTTCAGCTTTATAGCGACATCCGGAAAGAAGCTATGACAGTTCAGAAATACGAAACGCTTCTAGAAAAGATTGCCTCGCTTCTTTTGGTTTGTCTTACCAGCTAGAAGGTCGTACGTACGTATTTACATATTGATATTTTAAAGTCAAAGTCAAAAAGCAGTAGGACCGCAGGGATCACTTAGAACAGTCTTAGAACTAATTTTACTTCTGTTCTTTCGCGACCAATACCGTGAAGAATCAGGGCAACAAACAAACGACTTGACTCATTTGAGTGAATGAGAGTCTCAATCGAATCGACAACGTCAGCAACTGGTGCTTACACGTCGAACCATCGTTCTATCGAGCCAGAAATGCATCTGGTTGTATCTACCTGTTTATGACAATTAGATATAGCTTGTACAATTAGCTTTATTAGAACTGTGTTTCTAGCTTATTTCTTCTGGTCTGTGGATTTAGCTTTCAAGATGCCTAGTGTAGCTTGCCTTGCCTTGCATAAAGTTCAATGGACACTACAACTACTGATATTATACAAAAGCTTCAGCTTCCTGGAAACCACCAGAGCTACCGTAGAACTAGGCAAGGCAGCAACAGCCATTTTGAAATCCAACAAAGTAAACTTCCTACCAATCCAAGATTACTCACAATCGATTGCGTGTTTCGCGTGTCAGTCGTCACTCAGGCCCACTTGGTTGCGTCAGCTGGCGTCGTAACTACGACCTTGGTGCAGCGATCATAGAGTGCAGTTTCGAATGTCAGGTGTACGAATACAAGGCCTTAAGGCCCTTGAATTGCTGGCCCTTTGTTACGCCATTCTATTTCATACGTAATACCATATTGTCTAGTCACTAAACCAACATGTGACGATTCATCCACACACGTGACAAGAAACGGTCAAACTTCCTTTACCACGGTAGATATAATTTTCCATCTACCTGGATAAGTGCATCATGTGTAAAGTGCACGAATGGGGCCTCGTTGAGGCGCTTAGTAATCCTTTACCACACTGGTTCGATAGGACTAATATAATGACACGACAAGAAGACTGCATCATGATGATGCAGTCTTCTTGTCGTGTCGTGTCGTGATAATAGCAAATTATCTTCTTCTTCTTGTAGTGCCTCTCCGACTAGCAAAGGTTGGCAGTCAATATGGATATGATTCCTGCTGCGGGACAAACGTTTGCATGATTTGCAAATTCATGATGGTGATGTGGCTCCCATATAGTCAAAGCCAAAAAACATTTATTCAGTAGGACCGCTGGGATCACTTAGAATAGTCAAAACTAGGTGACTCTGAGTAGAGTCACCTAGTTTTGAGACTATTCCTGTTCCATCGCGACCATACACAAGCTCTGCTTACTTTGGGACCAGATGATGATGAGTGTAGTATCCAATATTTATTTTACAAAGGCGAGCATGAATCACAGTACGCCAACACTTTCTTAACCTAAAAGTTTTAACGCAATAAGCCTTTTACTTCCAAGTTCCAAGTGTTCCCTTCACTGTGTTACCGCATACAGTTACAACAGCATTGTTTTTTGTATACTTGTATTGCTTTCAAGTTTTTACATCTTTCCGATTCATCGAAACACAAGCCAAAATCAACACATTACCGCGGGCCTCGCATAGATTACGTCTTTCAATTATTCTTATTAGCAAAATCTAACGCACAAAGAGAAGACTCGAAAATGTTCCATTTGACGTTTTGCTTCAGTCCGCGTCCAGCAGTCGTTTCAGTCAGACATGTGCCATGACCAGATCTTCAACTTCATGAACGTAACATAATCTACAGTATCAAATATTATTGCATCCTTCTCAATATTCCGCAAAACGATCGTGCCAAATTGATGTTTGACTTTGCCAATTTCTATTTTATGAGTTCCATTTTTTTTGTGTTTTCAATGTTTACTGTATATCAAAGCGAAATTTTCACAACACGGTCCAGACATTTGTGATACATGACATAGCGTTAAGATATGTACACAGTGTACTTGGCTATGCCTCGCTTGCTACTAAGCGAGAGGACATGATAAGCGCCGCCATTACGCATTCTTTGTCAGTTCAAAAACTGCCAGGCAATAAGAGTTAATGTTAACTCCTGAAGAGTGGTGGAGCAGGGTGACTAATGCATGTGTACCCACGCGAGTGCGAAAGCACAATAGCTGGCCTTGTAACACTTGCGGCGGCACCGATACAGGCTATTATGTGCTGTGAGATGGGAAAATGGCACATGGGTCTGTGCCGACGGAGTTGACGAAAAAGGACTCGATACAATGGTATAATACACTTATGCTACGTTTGAAATCTGGTAGTGCCACTTGTCTCTGGCAAAAAACGTCGCCCTGCTTGACAAAAAAATAGGGCTACCTAATACCTACATGTTATCCAGCAACGAATCACTAAAGAATCCTACTAATTTATGAATGCGAGAGTGTGAGGGTGTGTGGAATGTGGATGTTTGTTACTCGTTCACGCAAAAACTTATAAATGGATTTGACACAGAGATGTAATATTCCCGAGGGACCTCTGGTAACACTTAAGCTAGTTATCTAATAAGAAAATGTTTATTTGATACTATCATCTGCCTGCTAGATTTCCATAAAGAAGCCGGTTTTGGCACGCTCATGCGGGTACGGAAGGTGCTTCCGCCGCAGCTGGCCCTAACATTACGGAAGCCCGCATCTAGCCATACAAAGTATATCAGACAGTTTAAAAGGATAACGGAAATACATGTAGAAAATTATAAGAGTCGCCTAGTTTTCAATGTGGGAAGAAATTGACAGAGCTGTGTGATTAAGTGGGATGTACCTTGCTTTTTAGTTTTAAAACGAATAATCTATTCAGACCCTTTTTGTTGCCCTGGTTCTTCACGGTATTGGTCGCGAAGGAACAGAACCACCTAGTTTAAGATGTGATCCCAGCGGTCCTACTGAATAAATGCTCTTTGACTTTAACTCTACTCGAGATATAAGATGTACGCTGAAAATCATCAACTTGCAACGAGTTTTCACAGAACTACGTAACATGCCCTTCGGAGCACGGAAGCGCTCAGTTAGTGCCACAGTTCTATGACTCATTATTCTAGTTAAATTGTAGTTAAAACACGTACATCGAAGTTTGATGATATTTAAGATTGTGACTAATAATGTATTCGGTACTTTATGAGCATCTACACTTACTTTGACGTGTCTCAATTCTCTTTGGCTGGCTCCCCACTGGAGCTTGACTTTTAGTTTTAAGATGGATCACCTAAAAGAATGCTAGCCCCCGGCCCGTGTTTGTTGCCCTGATTCACAAGACTAGATTCTAAGACTAGATTCCGGCCCTATTGAATAAATGCTTTTTGACTTTGACTTTGTTCCTTCAACTAAATAGTTATGATGCTCCAGTGGGGAGCCAGTTAAACAGTGAAGCTCGAGGTGATCCAATATTAAATATTATCCCTGAGAGATTGATACTTGATACTTGCTTGTCATTTCCAGTCCAACATAGAAGTCTTTCTTTTTAGTTTTTAAAACGGAATTATAATGGGCCACCACAGAGTGGATCCCACGGAACAGGAAACGAGCACGCGGCAGACCGCGGCGGCGGTGGAGAGACGAACTTGACTCCCACTCTCCTGATTGGACCACATTAGCTCACGATAGAGAGGAGTGGAAGAAACGAAGTGCAGTGGGATACCACAGGCTATTAATAACAAGTGCAGTGCAGTGGGACACCACATATAACAATAATTAGGTATATGTCTTTTAAACAACATTTACACCATCCCATTCTTGCCTCATGCCGCAGAATATTAGCTCTTCCTCCGTTGAGTTTGAGAAAGCAAGAGGCAAGAATAGTATTGTGTAACTGGCTTTTTGTTCGCGCTAGTAGGACGTCCGCCATCTTGTCTACCACAATGGCTGTTGGAGCATGACATTATCAGATACGTTATTAGCATTTGTGTACTGTGGCGACATTTAAGGTGATAAGGAGCGAAGCCCGGTCGCTAGCCTAGTATAATGTAAAAAACATAAACGTAAACAGGGTCACGACTGTATCCCCAAGGCGCGGTAGACATTCTCTCAGATCTTTATATTCCAGATCCTTTGAAGATGTCTAAGGGGGTAGTCAGAGGCACGTACAAATACATATTTGATACATGCCCACATCTTGCAGAAGTTAGTATTCCATACGTGACAGGTTGCAAGCCCATCGCCGCCTATAAGAATACTAACTGGTTTCCTCACGATGTTTTCCTTCACCGTTCAGGGCTCGTGTTAATGCGCATATAAATTTTACGAAACGCAAAATCCATTGATGCACGGCCGGGATTTGATCCCACGACCTTCAGATTGAAAGTCGAGGTACAACCCCATTCGGCCAACACGGCTCTTATAATCAAATCTATACTAGATGATTCATACAGGGCCGGAGGCCAATGCCTACACTCAATGTAATGACGATCTCTTTGGCGCAGTGGGTGAAAACATCAACACCAGAGATAATTTACAGATCATACAAACATTTATGCCGCTGCGGGGATCGAACCCGCAACCTTCTGCGTCACAAGCAGGGTTTCACCCACTGCGCCACAGAGGTCGTCAATAGTTATTACTGTACTGTCCATTTGAGTTACTACGTCAGGTCAGTGCGGAAGCAGCGACAAGGTCGACGGTACATTGTACTAGGTAGAGTAGGTAGCAACTAGCAAGCACCGCAGGTAAATATAAAACCGGTCTTAAACTACTACAATATTGTTGTTAGTTTCGATTTCGTATGAGCAACCGTTAAGTTGATCACCAGTTTGTAATACCATAGCCAATATCAAAATAAGATATGTTTTTAGCGCAACGCCAGGAGACGAGAATGTCCCAATTGGGACGTTTTTAGGGAACCAAAGAGTAAAAACAGCGAAGACAGCGAAGTCTTAGTAATAGAGTCCCACTCTACTACTAAGACTCCGCTGTCAGCAGGCTGTCATGAACCGTGATAGTTAGACAGTTGAAATTTCCACATCTGGTTGATATTCCACTTATTAGAACTAAGCGCTTTCAAAGTTCTTTTATCATGCGCACTGCAAAAACTAGGAATCAGCTTCCCGCGTCTGTATTCCCGCTGAGCTACGACCCTGTTGTTTTTAAGTAGAGAGTTAATAGGCACCTTCTGGGTAGGCTCGCTTCATCGTAGACCTCATTCTTGCCTATGTAAGTTTCGAGGTCAAGAATCGACCTATTTAAGGGATATACATATTTAAGGGGGTTCCCATACAACCAACAGGTTTTTTTTGCTGTGGCAAGAAGCAAGGTGTACCAGAAAAGGCGTAAGTCAGTGACTGTCACTGTCACATTACATGTGACACGAACAGATTTTAATAAGAGCTAGGGTACATACTTTTTTTAATAAATGGTGCGTAATATTTTAGTAATTTCTCTTTCTATATTTTATTTTATAAACAGCTTTGTAAGTTATTAACGACGACCTCTGTGACGCAGTGGGTGAAAGCCCGCTTGGGACGCAGAAGGCTGCGGGTTCGATCCCCGCCGCGGGATAAATGTTTGTATGATCTGATATTTATCTCGGGTCTGGGTGTTTCTATTAATATGTATGGATTTATAACAAAAAGTATATAAGTAGTATATCAGTCATCTTAGTACCAATAACACAAGCTCTGCTTACTTTGGGGCTAAATGATGCTGTGTGAAAAGTCCAGCACTATTTAATTTATTTAGAAGTTTCTGAAGTCCGAAGCTACCTTTGACTCAATTAACAATCATAGTCAACTCTGAGTTAGATTTTAAACAGAGATTTCTTGAGCCAGACAGCTTTCACAGAACAATAGCCTTTATGAACATAGCTATAAAGGCTGTAATTTAACTCAGCGAAGGTCACCTGCTAGATTTTCAAGCAAAAAATGTCTTCACGCAGCTCAGTGTAATACCAACCCTAAGTTTGACACCATAAGGTTCAACTTACCAGCAAAAAAATTACAGTACCTGCGAACAAAAACAATTTTGTGTAGTAGGCTTGGGTCTTGCGTCTACACCATTTGTGTGGGTTAGAAAGAGACGGAGGATAGGGTAGAGCCTACTTTTTGTGGGTATTGACGAGGGTAGTGCGTTTGAATAGGTCTTAGGATCAAAAACCTTCGACGGTTCGTGTTTTTGTTAAATTGTGCCGACATTTTGGACAAAAAACCAACTTTCTTTCTTAGCGTGACTTTGGTTATTTCTCTACGTAAACGTAAACAGGGTCACGACTGTATCCCCAAGGCGCGGTAGACATTCTCTCAGATCTTTATATTCCAGATCCTTTGAAGATGTCTAAGGGGGTAGTCAGAGGCATGTACAAATACATATTTGATACATGCCCACATCTTGCAGAAGTTAGTATTCCATACGTGCAGGTTGCAAGCCCATCGCCGCCTGTAAGAATACTAACTGGTTTCCTCACGATGTTTTCCTTCACCGTTCAGAGCTCGTGTTAAAGCGCATATAAATTTTACGAAACGCAAAATCCATTGATGCACGGCCGGGATTCGATTCCACGACCTTCGGATTGAAAGTCGAGGTACAACCCCATTCGGCCAACACGGCTCTTCTATTCTCTATAGATATTTATTTCGGAAATCCTACCATAAATGCGAAAGTTTGTATGTTTGTGTATGGATGTTACTAAATAATACAGAAGTTTTAATTTTTAGGCCGCCTTAAGGCCTCCGTCGTCGTTAATGACTTACGTAAAGGGACCGTGCGCTCCGAAACACGGAAGCGTCAACCATCCATTATAACCGGTCAGAACGTTGCTATCAAGAACGACAGCAAGCTACACCCACCATTCCACATGACAGGTTGCAAGCCCATCGCCGAAGATACGTGCAAGAAACACTTGTGCCGTTTGATAGGCTCAACGACATGACCTATTCAAGAAGATATCGTATCAATTTGGGTTAGTTTCGAACGTTTGGGGCAACAGATTATTTCTAGCCTAGATAAATAATGCTGGACTTTTCACACAGCATCATCTAGCCCCAAAGCAGAGCTTGTGTTATGGGTACTAGGTACATATAATATAGTACTTTTCGTTTCTAAATAAATACATCTACACTAATAGGTATTATAAAGAGGAAAGATTTGTTTGTTAGAATTGAATAGGCTCCGAAACTACTGGACCGATTTGAAAAATTCTTCCACCATTAGAATCCCGCATTATCCCTGATGAACATAGGCTACATTTTATCCCGGGAAAGTTAAGTTTTCTTCCCGAAAGCTAGTATTTTATACATAGCAAACACCCAGACCCCGAGACAAATATCTGTAGATCATAGTTGCAGGCGGGCCTTCGCCCACTGCGCTACAGAGATCGTCGGCGCCCGCGTGGTACCAACACTTTGAATAGCCTATATGCTATTCTAGGTCACTATCCACGCCTATACCAAGTTTCATCCAAATCGCTTCACTGGTTTAGGCGTGATTGATACACAAACATACAAACATCTAAACAAACTCACAAACTTTCAGCTTTATTATATGAGTGGGATGAGTGGAATATGCTATTCTTCTTCTTGATGTGTCACCAGTTCTACCGAAGCAGTGTGGTGGTGAAGGTTGCTCCTTTCATGCACTTCTTGACACGAACTTTGTAGGTAGGCTTGTTTGTAGGTTTGCATTATGAAAGGTAACAAACCAGAAGTTGAACAGTTTCTACAACATCTAAACTCAGTACATGAAAAGATCAAGTTTACTTATGAGTTGCAAAGTGATCGTACACTACCGTTTCTGGATATAAAAGTAATGGCGAAATCGGATGGTTCCCTAACACACTGTTTATAGGAAACCTACTCACACTGACAAATACCTAAATGCCATGTCACACCATCACCCGAAGCAGTTAGAGTCAGTGGTTTCTTCATTAATCGATAGAGCCTATGCATTGTGTGACCCAGACTTTCTACAGGAAGAACTTACACATGTAAAAGGAGTGCTAGTGAAGAATAACTACGGGGTGAGGAACATGAGTGCTAGACGTTTGAATAGGGTACTGAAAGATGACGTTCCGAGACAACGAGCATACTTGCCGTATATTAGAGGGGTGACAGACAAGGTTGGTTCTTTGCTGAAGAAGTACGCAATTAAGACCGTCTTCACTCCACTACTCAAGATAGCTTCACAAGTAGGAACAGTCAAGGATACTATACCCTATCAAACACCTGGTGTATACAAGGTCGATTGCAGTTGCGGCAGTTCTTATATTGGACAGACCAAGCGGACTATTGCTGAGCGTGTCAAAGAACATATCGCAGCTGTCAAAAATCGCCAGGTGTATAAATCAGCGATAGCGGAGCACTTGCTAGAATCAGGATCAAACCACTGGATCGAGTTACATCAACCTTTAGTCCTTTCCAATGATCGCCATTATTATACTAGAATTGTGCGTGAAGCAGTTGAAATAAAGAAACACAAAAATTTCAACCGGGAATGCGGCTACAAACTGTCATCAACGTGGGATCCAGTGATAAAAAAGTGTTCGGGTCGTGTAAGAACGTCTAGTACTAACTTGGATGTTGTCAGTGTAGTGTGTCGCGACCCTAATGTTATTTTGTGTTGACCGAATGAGGGTAGTTTCTCATCGGTCGAAGAGGCGAACGAGTACCGGCGGGCAGTCTTCTCGTGACCACGGTAGCTGTAACGCTACTGAAACGTCGAGGTAAATAAACAAATGTTATACCTACGCGATTAAGTCCCGTTATAAAATTTAAAATGTCTTCGAGTCGCGAAAGTTTAAAATGTGTACGAACTTTGTAGGTTCTACGATATGGTTTCCTCACCATGTTTTCCTTCACCGTTTGAGTACTGTCATAGTGCACATTATTATCGTCTGAATAACTCATTGATGCACGTTCGGGTTCGAACCCACTTCAGGATCGATAGGCAGGAGCCAGGGCCACTCCTTCACTGCCCAAAGTCAAGAAGCGTTTATTCAGGAGCACCGCTGGGACCATACGTGCTTAGAATGCATAATCCGTGCTTCGATACGTTAAATAGTTCCGGCAGTTGTTAAGCCATGACGGAAGCCTCCGTCACACCACCACCTACGGATCGTTGAACTGAAGGGTAAAAAGGGGAAGTATATAGCGACGCCGGCGCAGGTAGCGACCTTCAGGTCAATAGCCTGTCGTCCTAAAATACTCTACGGTAGTGTGCGCAGTGTACGTGTGCTGTGACGCGAAATAGCTCAAATGTATAGGTGAGTAGCATTATTGTCTGTGGGTAGGTACATCCATACTATCCTATAAATATTATAAAGGCGAAAGTTTGTAAGTATGGATGTATGGATGTATGGATGTTTGTTACTCTTTCACGCAAAAACGGCTGGACCGATTTGGTTGAAATTTGGTATGTAGATAGGTGATACCCTGGATTAACACATAGGCTACTTTTTATCCCGATATTCCCGCGGGAACGGGACTTACGCGGGTGAAACCGCGGGGCGCAGCTAGTAATATTATAAATGTGAAAGCAACTCTGTCTGTCTGTCTGTTTGTTACCTTTTCACGCCCAAACCACTGAACAGATTAGGCTGAAAATTGGCATGGATAAAGGTTGTATCCCAGGGAAGGACATAGGCTACTTTTATCCCGAAAAAATCCGGAGGGACCGCGGGTTACACCGCGGGAGCGCAGCTAGTATTAAATAAATAGTACTAGGTACTGTATGTTGTATTAACCAAGGCGTGTTGGTGTTACCCCAACGCCAGACCTGTGCGAAAACATTTGCACACATCTTTGCGAGACTTTGCAAAGCTTTGAACACATATTTGCGCACCTGCCAGACATAGAAACATATTATCACACACAAAGACCAATCTGCCTTCCTGAGGTAATACAACTATACATAGGTGTATAGGGCTAGTGGAAGATGCCCTTGCGATCTTAAAGTTTGTACGAATCCGGTCAAGCACCAATTTATTCTATGTTTATTTATTGGGTGTTTCTATGTATAATATGTATGTATTTGCAAACAATAAGTATATAAGTAGTCATCTTAGTACCCATAACACAAGCTCTGCTTAGTTTGGGGCTAGATGATGCTGTGTTAAAAGTCCAGCATTATTATTTTTTTATTTATTTATTTTACTGTCGAAAAATGTGTGCACAGTAAGTACCTATGCCAGTACTCTGAAACGGTGAAGGAAAATAGTGATAGACCGACATGGCGTAGAAGGTAAAAACAGTTGTACACTGTAAGTAAGTGTGAAGTGGTAAGTTTAGGGAATTGTCAGATTACACAATGTCTTTACATTGTATTGAGATAGGTAGAGTAGCTACTTACTTTGACTACGGTGGCCATTATCACACGAGTTTAAGGGATTTTCTTACTAATTATAATTAATAAATTAATAATATCTCGAGTGGCGTTTTCTTTCGCCATTTTTGGAAAAGCGTATTGCTCTGTAATTTTATTTCTTTTTCTCGTGTTTTACCAGGTTTAATTATGTAATTTCGGTGGCATTTTACTAATGAAGTATTGAAGAACATTTCTCATTACACACAAACAAGCCGTCGTGTTTTGTTCTAAGCCAGTGACAGGACTGACTGACATATAAATTTATACATTACTCCTACTTGACATTGGCAGAAATTTGGTTTTCCCCCAAGCTGTGTTTGTTGCCCTGGTTCACGGTATTGGTTGCGAAGGAACAAGAGTAGTTTATTATAGTTTTAAGACAATTTTTATCCCAGCAGTTCTATGGGGTAAATGCTTTTTGACATTGGCTTGACATTAAACATGCAATGCCACCAGTGTTTTGGGCATGCTATTAACTGACAGTAACCTGGATGAATGGTGTAAACAGAGGGAGGCCTATACCCAGCAGTGGGATATTCTTGAATACTCTTAAAATAAGCTATTAAAAGATCATTTTCAACATCCTTATAAGGTTTAACTGATTCTAGCGTATTCTTCACGGTATAGGTCGCGAAAGAACAGAAGTAAAATTAGTTCTAAGACTATTCTAAGTGATCCCAGCGGCCCTACTGAATAAATGCTTTTTGACTTTGACTTTGTTTATATTATTAGGTTATTTTGATCATAAATGTCGTATTTACTCAGAAAAATAACGTCAATGACGTCTTTTATGTGGAAATATTAATTAGGAAGTGAATCCAAGGTCCACTTGGTAGTATTACAGAATACTTTAAATATTAATACGAAAATTCCAAGCATTTAATGATTCTGCTTAACATATCCACTCGGCTTAACTTAATTTGTATGCAACTGATGTTTGTATAAGTGTTAAGTCACTCTTAGTCAATATGCAGTGAAGGGCAGCCATTATTGTAGTTTAAACTTAAGATACCTATACATGGCTTGGTGCAGTTGCAAACGAGTACTCGGCAAGAGATGCAAGTTTGATTCTTGTAGTGAGAACCACTGCCATAATCAGCAGAAATGTTAAAGCAATAAAAAAAACATACATGCAGCCTACTGCATGTATGTTTTTTTTATTGCTACATAGTACATAGAACCTCCTCGTTTTTTTGAAGTCGGTTAATAAACTATTTCCATTCTATCTTACTATATTTTTATCTCCTTATTCAAACCACTTTTACAAATACTGGAAAGAAGATTACTTACATAGACGGAGAACTTACAACTATGTGATAAGTTGCTCAGACTCAGCTGCATGGTGTTTTTAATTATTTAATTGTGTAGGTACCTACCTATATAAAATGGATTGAAACCTGGGTCGGGGTGTACAAAAGGGTGTGCAGTGATTAGTAGGCAGCTGGGACTTAGAAAAATTTCGACAAAAAAAATTTTTTTTCTTTATTATTTACTTTTCATAAAGAGCCCGTAAAAATAAAGCTTTTTTGCCGTATATTTTTTTTTCGTCCGACTTGTAGTTTTTGAGAAAATCGACTATAAATGTTTCAGTAAGATATTAATATATTTAATTTCTCGAAAAATATGAGTCTGAGAGTAAAATGGTTTTCGCGAAATATCTTTGGTTTTGTTCATACTCTAAGTTAAAATTTAGAAAAAAGTATGTTTATTGAGTAATAGGTATGTTGAAAATTTTTCTAAGTCTTTGCCTTCAAAATGCACTAGGGTCAGGGACTTAGAAAAATTTTCAGTATTTTTCTCATTATTATTTTTATATTTTTTTTCGCTTCAAGATCCAAGAGCACATAAAATTAAAGGCTTTTGGCCTTATAGAATATTTTAGTCCGATGCTTTATTTCGTGGAAAATCGCAATCGAAAATATTATTTATAATTTTCTCGAAAACTAAACATAATATTATGAGAGGATAATGGTTGTGACAAAATAAATATATTTTCATCTTATTTTCGTAGACATTCGACAAAAAAAAAATACAAAGATGCAAACTAAGAGGGGGGAATACAAATACAAAACTGGCCTTATTGCGGTGTGGAGCGTCAAAAGAGAGGACACCGCTGGTGGCTAGCCAAAACTGGCCTCGTTGCGGTGACCTCGTGTGCGGGGCGGGGAATACAAATAAGAGGACACCGCTGGTGGCTAGCCAAAACTGGCCTCGTTGCGGTGACCTCGTGTGCGGGGCGGGGAATACAAATAGGAGGACACCACTGGTGGCTAGCCAAAACTGGCCTCGTTGCGGTGACCTCGTGTGCGGGGCGGGGAATACAAATAGGAGGACACCACTGGTGGCTAGCCAAAACTGGCCTCGTTGCGGTGACCTCGTGTGCGGGGCGGGGAATACAAATAGGAGGACACCACTGGTGGCTAGCCAAAACTGGCCTCGTTGCGGTGACCTCGTGTGCGGGGCGGGGAATACAAATAAGAGGACTTCGCTGGTGGCTAGCCAAAACTGGCCTCGTTGCGGTGACCTCGTGTGCGGGGCGGGGAATACAAATAGGAGGACACCACTGGTGGCTAGCCAAAACTGGCCTCGTTGCGGTGACCTCGTGTGCGGGGCGGGGAATACAAATAAGAGGACACCGCTGGTGGCTAGCCAAAACTGGCCTCGTTGCGGTGACCTCGTGTGCGGGGCGGGGAATACAAATAGGAGGACACCACTGGTGGCTAGCCAAAACTGGCCTCGTTGCGGTGACCTCGTGTGCGGGGCGGGGAATACAAATAGGAGGACACCACTGGTGGCTAGCCAAAACTGGCCTCGTTGCGGTGACCTCGTGTGCGGGGCGGGGAATACAAATAAGAGGACACCGCTGGTGGCTAGCCAAAACTGGCCTCGTTGCGGTGACCTCGTGTGCGGGGCGGGGAATACAAATAAGAGGACACCGCTGGTGGCTAGCCAAAACTGGCCTCGTTGCGGTGACCTCGTGTGCGGGGCGGGGAATACAATACTCTTTGTTGACAATATTATGATCAAGAAAAATGTAATCACTTACAAAAAGGTAATCGTCAATTATAATGGTATTTACGACTTATTGGTTCAAGAATGGTTCAAGAATCATGGGATGATCTATTTGTCACTGAGGATGTAGATACTGCTACCGAGTTGTTCATGACTAAAATCTTATCTATCCTCGACCAAAACACTGAGCTTAAAACTTTTTCAAAGCGAGACTAACCACTTAAACCCTGGATCACAAGAAAAGTTGTTAAATCTATTAGAAAAAGAGATAGATTGCATAAAAAAGCTAAAAATGCACCAGATGATATTAAAATTCGAGATAAATATATAAAGTATAGAAATGTGTGTAATAGCATTATAAAAAAACTAAAGAGAGATTACTATAGAAATAAACTTAATAATAATCGCGGATATATGAAAGAAACTTGGAAAATTATGAAAGAAGTATGCAATTTTAAACAGAACAAGACTATTGAATTGATTCAGGCGTGACTTTGCGGAAGTCCAGAACCGGAATCTAGAACAAGACTATCAACCGGGAGCTACTAGAAATTACAAAAAATGATCTTATTCAATCACTCAATCAAGTCAATTCTTTCTTTACCACTATTGGTGATTTCTGAACTCAAAACGCACAGTGCACCTGGTTGGTTGGGATAAAATCACGGGGGTTCTGCTTAAGCGATTCATTCATCTCTTGACTTTACCTATTGCTTTCATATGTAATCTTAGTTTTGAATTAGGAACCTTCCCAAAGGTTTTTAAAAAAGCGATAGTGTGTCCAATTTATAAATCGGAAGACAAAAAAAGCCCTTCAAACTACAGGCCCATCTCTCTCCTCTCGGCGCTCTCTAAAGTACTCGAAAAATTAGTAAAGAGGAGAACTATGCGATATCTCGAGAAAAATAATTTATTAAGTGAAAACCAGTTTGGATTTAAAGAAAAGAGATCGACTGAAGATGCGGTTCTGCGGCTAACCTCACACATCACCACTTATCTTGATGGTGGAAACAAATGTATAGGTGTCTTTCTGGACCTTCAGAAGGCATTTGATACTGTTTCAATTCCTATATTACTAACTAGATTGGAGAATGTTGGTATTCGGGGATTGGCTCTTGAGTGGTTTGCGAGTTATTTAACTGGGAGGTTCCCATCAGTGCGTATTGAGGAGCATCTGAGTGAGAATGCACTGTGTACATATGGTGTCCCACAGGGTAGTACCCTAGGACCTGTACTTTTCTTGATTTACATCAATGACCTTTGCAGTAAAGCTATACCTGGCATGGACCTCCTGATGTTTGTAGATGACACTGTTTTGCTTCTCCATGCGAAAACATGGCAAAAAGTATTTTCCTTGGCTGAGACTAGCCTATCTCAAGTAACGACCTGGCTTGAAAACAGTCTCCTTACTCTGAACACAAGTAAAACCAAGTATATGTGCTACAGCATAACATCTGCTGGAGACCCTGGGCAACGTGCTAGTCTAAAGATACATACATATCCCTGTAATCGAGATAGGCTACCTACACCGTGCAGCTGCTCTAAGCTATGGCTGGTGGCTAGCCAAAAAAGGCCTCGTTGCGGTGACCCGAACTCTGTATGAAATAGTGGGTGAAAACAAATACACCGACCCGAGAGAAAGACCTTAACCAGCCCTCCTTACCGCCGTGGGCAGTCAGGGCTACATCTACAATCGGTAATTTTTATGGCTCTTCGACCGTATCCGGGATATACCCTATGGACATCGCGCAAAAATCTTCGGAATCGGGCTGCTTCCGATGGCAGGTTTTTCAGAATATTCTGGCGGTACATATATTCCCCTATGAACCATTTTATGGTACGCTCAGACCTGCAATTCCGACAGTGCCGTTTAAGTTCTAGCCACTGTCGTTCCACTGTATTTGTGTGTATTTTTACTTGTACGTTGTCGGTTCCTGGAATTGGCACACCCAGAGCGGCATTTGCTCGAATATCAACCGTACCAGCCACAAACTGTCGGCTATGGTTGACGGCTGAATGTCCCCGCATTGCCAGCCGAATATTTATGCCTACATAGCTTTGCAGCATGTCCGACATTATATATGAGCCTTCTCGGACGTTTGCCTCCACAATGGGGTCAAGTTCCGCACGAGTTTTGCTCCGTATCAGCTCCACGTGGATTTTTTTGGTGAGGCGGCTGATGCAACCAAACGCCCATGTCTGTGCGTGCAGAAGACGGCCTCGGTTGTATTTCCTCGTAAAGAGATGAGTTTCATCTATCTCTACTACATCGTCTTCCCCACCTATCATTTCCCTGTCATGGGCTTCGGCCACCTCGCACACTTCTCTCAAGTACTGGTACACTTGAATAGCCGTCTTCTTTGTGACCCCAACATCTTTAGCAGCCTGGCAAACATTGTCTTTTCTAAAAAAATGTACCAGCAGCCGCAATTGTACCAGAACTGAAGTGTGAGTAAATTTAAAAAATGTGTTATAAGTTGGAGCCCTAATCACATTTTCTCCTCCTCTATAACAACGCCAGCAACGCCATCGGTACCCCAGTTTGTAACTTGACTTTGTTTCTTGGCATAATCTTTGCCTGCACAGCGGGCAGATCCCTGGCCGCGATGGCAAAAGTAGCCATTCTTTTGCGGCAGCTACCGCGTGCTCCTCATCAGGGATTGCTGCCGCGAAATTCCAAAAGGAAAAATTCCTTGCCAGGATGAGATCCCGCGGATTCATTTTCATATTTTTCCAGAAATATTCGAGAAAATTATAAATAATATTTTCGATTGCGATTTTCCACGAAATAAAGCATCGGACTAAAATATTCTATAAGGCCAAAAGCCTTTAATTTTATGTGCTCTTGGATTTAGAAGCGAAAAAAAATATAAAAATAATAATGAGAAAAATACTGAAAATTTTTCTAAGTCCCTGCCCCTGTGCATTTTGAAGGCAAAGACTTAGAAAAATTTTCAACATACCTATTAATCAATAAACATACTTTTTTGTCAATTTTAACTTATAGTATGAACAAAACTAAAGATATTTCGCGAAAACCATTTTACTCTCAGACTCATATTTTTCGAGAAATTAAATATATTAATATCTTACTGAAACATTTATAGTCGATTTTCTCAAAAACTACAAGTCGGACGAAAAAAAAATATACGGCAAAAAAGCTTTATTTTTACGGGCTCTTTATGAAAAGTAAATAATAAAGAAAAAAAATTTTTTTTGTCGAAATTTTTCTAAGTCCCAGCTGCCTACTAATCACTGCACACCCTTTTGTACACCCCGACCGAAACCTGCGCCACAGGTAAGTACCTACAGGTAGGTTGTACAAGATCTAACAGGTAGGTACCTAAACTGAAGACATGGGTGTGTCTACTTAATTATTTCTTGTTGTTTTAAGATTTAAAATGAAGGTAGGTATATTTTCGAAAAATATGCAACTTTTATGGACTTGTCCTGATTCTTCAGTTATCATAGCCACCCTAGTTATTGCGTGACACTTTGGAAATTGTGATTTTTGAAGAATAAAATACCTGTAATTGTGTTCGTAGTCCCAGTATTCCTTGTAGCGCGGGTGCCACCTCGGGCCCCCGCGGGAGTAAGGCCTTCTAGAGCCTCCTTGGCTCATGATCGCTGCGCCATTCGTTTTCACGTATCGATCTGCGCTAACCGCCGGGCTCTGCCCGACAATTTGCAAGTTTGCACTCCGTCAACGCACTGCACTGCGACACTTTCCCAACACTTTTACTATCCAATTATCCAAAATAACAGAGCCCTACGCTGTTTTGGGACTTCTTACTACGACGCGAACCTCGCGCGGACTGACGCAAGCGCGACAACGTCAGGCGCTGAATGCTAGCTCGCACCGCCTCTAGTGGCGGTGTCCCGAACGAAGTTCAAAATCGACCGCGAAGGCTGCGGGTTATTTATTTATTCCATCAAATTATTTCACTAATTTTAATGCACAATTCTTTTGGATTTTTAAGTGCAGAATGTAGTGATAATTCGGTTATGCAATCTTCGCATTGACAACCGCCCACGGGAAGATGGCCAGCAAATGAAAGTATTGATTTTATATTAGTACAGCAAACGAGATGATTTTAAATTACTGTGGCTTAAAATTAAGTCCAAGGGATCGGGAGCGGAGTGAGGGCGTGTTATCGCGCACTTAAAATGGTTCGTCACCGTTCACATAATTAATGTGAATCAGAGACGTAATCTGCGGTCGTCACGCACTGCCTGGCGCACAGCTCTCAACACAAATCAGTCCTCGATTGATAGCACAGTTTTAAAACAACGAAAACACAAATTGAAAAAGCATAAACCCATAAAATGGTGAAAATATTCTAAGAAATAACGTAACGCTATGCGCCCAGTCCGGACGACCGACACGCTACGTAAGCCTCGACTCTTCACTAAAAAAAGTTTACACAACTTCGACCTCCTTGCTGTTGGCAGCGCTTCCAGCGGGCGCTGGGCAGAAATAGATGCGAAATATCATCTAGCCATACAACATAAAATCAAGCGCTTTAAAGCTTACTCAATTCAAGCCCCGCCCATTGTTATTAAAATGCAGCCAACATGACGCACGAAAGTGCATTGTGAAGTTAGCTACGAGTGAGAAATCAATGTGTCTTCTCTTTCTTATCAACGCGATAGACAGAGATAGTTAACACAAGTTTATTTTGTGTTGATTGCCCGCCCGTGTTTGTTTTCTTTGCGAACATAAATAAAATAAAGTTAGAATAATCACGCTTTATCACAAAAATTGTTGTAAAAATGCTAGAATTCTCAATAATTTCAACTTGTATACTTAACCTAAGTAATCTCAATCATAAAATGGCGTTCGTCGACACTTACCGTGTTCCTGTGCTGCCTCTAGGCATCACTTTAATTTACCAAATTGTTATTCTTTTCAAAACCTATTTTTTTGTCACAATCTAGTAATTATTCTATTCAACTCAACACGACTACAGAGGTTGTGATATCACACGTCCTTTTTTTAGAGCATAAGGGGTCATGGTGGTAGTCAGAGGCATGTCCAATAGCATTATTTTATCCGTGGTATTAGACCTATTTTCAGCTAGTATTCCATGCTTCGTAGATTGCAGCAGGCAAAATCATGGTATTTTTTTAAGTTATATTTTGGTGAATATTTGACAAGCAACGCCATCTAGTAGTAAAGTAAGAAAACTTTGTATTACGTGAACATGAACCATTGAATTCATGGTTCAGTGGGCAACCGGCAAAGGCCGTCTTTGCCGCAAGTGCGAGTTCGATTCTCGTGGTGAGACTGCACAAATGTCTACCTACATGATCTGCGAATATTTGTCAGGGTATTTTCATGTTTCAATGTTTCCATAACACAAGCTCTGCTTACTTTTGGTCCAGATGATGCAGTGCGAATGTCCAGGCAACTCAATACTATCATCTACAGTGTCACAAACTTATCTGGACCGGTGGCAGAGGGGTGTCATGTCACTCTGAAGTTTAGTTATACGAGTATACGGCTGGCGCACCGCTTCAGGCGGTGTGCGGCTGTTTCCCAAAAGAGGAACTAACGAATTTAACTATAAATACATTTTTTATGCCAACACCCAATGCGATAACAGCGTCTCTCCCCGGTACAGTAAAGTCTGTGGCACTGTAAATACATATGGCATATCTCTCTCTATGGTCGGTACTTCATTTCTGAAGGTCGTGATCACCATGCGTCGTTCTGCAAGTATGGACGGCTTGTCTCCAGCGACTCCGGTTTGTCGCCATCTGTACCACACTGTAGAACGACGTCTCCCGGTCTCGAAGTTGGTCAGTCCATCTGGTCGGTGATCTCCCACGGGATCGTTTTCCCTCCACGTGGCCAACGATGACCAACTTTTCTAGATTGTCGGCTCCACGTCTCACAATGTGGCCGAAATATGAGAGTATGCGGCGATGACATATTGTGGATAGCCGCTCTTTGATGTTGAGTTTTATGAGGATTGACGCATTTGTGCGTTTGGCCGTCCACGGTATTCGCATCATTCGCCTCCAGCACCACATCTCGAATGCGTCAATCCTCTTTCTCTCTCTGGCCAAGATGGTCCACGTCTCCACTCCATATTGGAAAATCGGGAATACTAGGGCTCTAACGAGGCGGATCTTTGTTTTCCAAGTTATTCCTCGATCCTTCCAGATCTTTTCCAATCGACACATTGCATCTCTGCCCATGGCAATCCGACGTTTAATCTCCGCCACACAGCTTCCATCGTTGCTAATGATGGATCCGAGATATATGAAACTGTCTACTCTTTCGACACCCGGGTAGGTTGAGGGGCCTGATAGAGTTCCGGATCTGTCCACTACCATGAGCTTGGTCTTGCTTTTATTAATGGTAAGTCCCATACTCTCGCTCTCAACGTCCAGCCGATGTAAAAGCGCTTCCATATCTTCCATGCTAGTAGTTACAAGAGTTGTGTCATCTGCGTAACGGAGATTGGAGATCTTTTTCCCGCCTACAACAAATCCTCTGTCCCAATTATCCAATGCCTTGCGGATGATGTATTCCCCATAGATATTAAAGAGAATCGGCGAGAGAATGCAACCCTGTCGTACACCCTTTTTGGTCTTGAACACATTAGAACAATCGGTGTCGATCCGCACGAAGGAGCTATTATTACAGTAGAGGTTGTTGACAATTCTAATCAAGTGCTTCGGGACCCCCATTTCTTGCAGAACTTTCCAGAGTTTATCCCATTGTACACAATCAAAAGCCTTTGCATAGTCGATGAAGCATAGTACAACGGGAGTATTGAACTCCCTGCTTTTCTCTACGATTTGTCGGATGTTGAGGATTTGTTCTCTTGTTCCTTTTCCCCTTACAAAGCCTGCTTGTTCTTCAGGTATTTGGCGATCTAGAAAATGTTTAAGTCTTCGGTTGATGATATGAAGAAGAATTTTGCTGGTATGTGAGATCAGTGCTATGGTTCTGTAGTTGCTGCATTTATGATTAGATCCTTTTTTATGAAGGGGAATAAATGCTGACTCGGTCCAGTCACGCGGCCAGAGGCCCGACTGCCAGATGGAGTTGCAGAGCTTTGTAAGAATCTGTATGCCCCTCGGTGGAAGTGATTTGATGAGTTCCGCTGGAATTTCGTCCCGCCCAGGGGACTTCCCAGTTTTCAAAACTTTTACAGCCTGTTCAACCTCCGCCTGTAGAATGTTTGGCTCCTGTTCTAGCTTCTCCCATTCAGTTTCAGGCTCAGATCTCAATTTATCATCATACAGTTCCTTACAGTATTCCCTCCATCGTTCCAATACTTCTTTTAGTTCTGTGAGCAATTGACCCTTACCGTCTTCTATTGCATATGATTTAGCGCTGCTAGTCCTTGTCAATTGCCTAAGTTTGTGGTATAGGTCTTTGGTCTCGTTCTTTTTTGAGTGTTGCTCAAGTTCAGTACAGATGTTGTTGATGTGCGTGGTTTTGTCTTGTCTGCAGCGCCTTTGAACCTCCTTGTTTAACTTTGAATATCGGTCCTGGTCATCGGAAGAAGCAAAGCCTTTTTCTTTAAGCAGCCGTCTTTCCATGATCACTTTCTCTGTGTTGGGTGATATGAATTCTTTCCTAGTTGTGTTTGGTGTTTTGTTTTTGTTGGCGGCTTGTATTATGGCATGTTTGAGTAGTGACCACGTTGTTTCGCTGTTGTCTTTGTTACAGTTGACAGGTATTGTTAATAGTTCGTTTTGAACTGTTTGTCTATATTCCGCTATGTTTACTCCCTTTAGGGGTTTAGATGTTTTCAGTTTTGGGATTCTTTTTAGTTTGATCCTTAAGACAGCCATCAAAAGTTGGTGGTCGCTGCCACAGTCAGCTCCGGGATATGTCCGAGTATTGAGGATTGAGGATCGCCATCTGCTCTGAATCATTATATAGTCAATTTGATTTCTGTGCCTATCCCCTGGAGAGATCCATGTGTACAACCTTCTGATGTGGTGTTGGAAGCAAGTATTCATAATTGTCAAACTCTCTTCGTTGCAAAACTGCAGAAGGCGCTCTCCTCTATCGTTTCTCGTGCCTATCCCGTATTTGCCAACTACCTGTCGCAGGTGATCGTCTTTAGATGTATCACCGACCTTTGCATTTAGATCGCCAAGAACGATAGTAATTTCCCGTTTGGGTATACCTTTCATAGTTTGTGCAAGAGTCCCGTAGAAGTTCTCAATTTCTTCTTCTGAGGAATTTGTTGATGTGGGTGCATAAACCTGTACAATATTCAATTTGCAAGGAACAGTATTTAATTTAATGCATATGATCCTGCCATTGATTGGTTTGTATCCCAGGACGTGTTTGTTAAGCCAATTGGGTACAATGAAAGCTACTCCTTCATGGCTGCTTTCCTTCGAACCTGAAGAGTATATTGTGCTACCAGAGTTAGATGTGAAGTGGCCATTATCTTTCCAATGAGTCTCGCTTATTCCTAGTAGGTCGACATTCTTTCTTCTCATTTCACTGTCCACGATGTTGATTTTGCCATCCTTAAGTAGACCACGTACATTCCATGTAGCAATATGGTGTGGTCTTCTGGCTGAGGTCTTCGTTGATGCGTTTCCACCAGTAGCATTGTTTCCATGTTGCGCCTGGTTACGCACATGGCCGGTAGCATATTTCACACCATCTTGCCCGGGCAAGTGGCGCCGGGCGTTAGCCGGATCGCATGACAAATTTCCATATATGTTCAGATTCTCCATGGTGATTTTCTTGGGAAGATAGTGCAGTGGATTCCCGTTCCCTTCTGCACCAGGCTTTTCAGACGCTATTTAGACGTCAGGCCGCTGTAGCCTCTTCCATCCGGTGTCCCGGTTGGGTGTATGGTTATACCGCCATGCCTCGGTCGCCAGAGCCTCGTCAGTTATCTAGCAGGGAGCACCACGAGGGCCCAAGGACCGTCGTTGATGGCTATTCATACGAACCACCATCACGTGCAGGTGAGGTTGGCAATTGGGTCGGTTAGGGTGTTAGTTCCGTTCTCCCCATACTCCCCCATACTCCCCTGGCATATGCCCAGCCATAATAAAACAAACTATACTTTAAAAATAATTTACTGCTTAAAATTAATTTTATATCCTTTTGTATCGGGATCCTGTTCCATTTGGAAGTTATTTGTCGACAATCCAAACGGTTTTAATATCATGTTGCCTAAATCTTTCAGTTTCCCCAACATCTCTTGCTTCAGTTTTTCATTTTTCTCCTCGATTAAAGGGGGTAGTCTGGTGCAGGCAGCGGTAGCTTCTTTGTGCGATGGATCTAGTTCTAGAATCTTCTTATAGTCTGCGAGACTTTCATCGAATTTCTCTGTGGACTCGTAGGACTGTGCTCTCCTGAAAAATTTATAAGTCTGTTCAATAAAAGACAAATATTGGTATATTTGCCCAATCGCGTCGTGCACAACTGGAACCGGTTACCAGAGTCAGTGATAAGTGCCCCCTCAGTGAACTCTTTCAAGAATAGACTGGACAAATATTTAAAGCGCACTGACAAGGACTAAGATATACACGCATCAGCTCTGAGAGCTGCCTGTGTATTATAAATAATAATATGGTTGTCGGGCAGCTAGAATCAGCTAGATGGGTTTACAACATTATAAAAACAGGTCTTACATGGGTCAGACTGGCGCAGGATAGTGAAGGCACAGAGAGGCCTATGCCCAGCAGTGGGATTAAGGCTGCGGATGATGATGATTTGTATGAAAAGAATGGATATTTTTTCTGGGTTTTAAAAAGTTTGAAAGGACTCTCATACATAAACTACTGAATGATTTCGATAAAGGCACAGAGATATTACAGTTTGGCATAGCATTAAGGCTTTTTATACCAGAATATTTTAAGTAGCGCGAAGTCCAGAGTACCTATCTGTCAGAGTAATTTTTTTATAAGAAATGGTGAATAAACTATTTCCTTTCTACCCCGAGGGACCACAGGCAACACCAACCTGAGATATGCCTTCACATATTTCTCATCGAGGTTGATAGCCTTGGTGCAGTCCTTGATAGCCCGATCATATCTCTCTATCTTCATCCGTGCAGCGCTGCGGTTGCAGTACAGCATCGCACGGAGCTGGCTGAACTGTAGGGGACATGTCTGGAGACCTGCAATAAAGTAAGTTTGTATTAGTCAGTGGCCAACTGTGGTGACGGAGTTTCTGCTTTAAGGCCTCCGTCATGGCTTAACGACTTAAATAGCCGGGACCGACAATTTAAAGTGCCCTCCAAAGCATGGAAGCACTCAGATTAAAATACCACAGACGGTCACCGTACGACGGGCCAGGACAAAAGTACCCTAAACTGATGAGCCTGTATAAGAAATGTAATGAGAGTGAATGAGGTGAAAGTTGTGTGTCAGGATCGTAGCGAGTGGAGATCCGTCTTCTCTGCCTACCCCACAGGGAAAGAGGCGTGATTTTATGTATGTAATTATTTACCTGTTGTGTATTTCTCTATACTAAGTTCATAGTCAAGAATCTTGAATGCACAGTTTCCAGCTTCCTTCAGCTGTTCAGCGATAATCCTCCGCTCCTCTTTCTCGTCGTCCGTGAGGTCTACCTCCGCATCCTTCAGGGATTCCTCGTTGATGGAGTCTGTGTCACTTTTATCATCCTTATCGTCTTTGTCAAATTCTGGATCTTTTAGTGGTACATCTGTAGGGATGCATGAATGTAAAAGACATAAAAAGAACACAATGATTAGAAACGCAAATTGATATAGGATTGGTTTGAATACTAAAATTATATTCATCAGTGCCTAAGTCCTTAGATACTTTAAAGAATGATATGAGAGTGAACAACGCAAAAAATTAAGTTTCCTAAACATAACGTAAAAATCTCCGATTTCACTACTCCTACGGGAAAACAGCGTATAATACGTATGTATTTGTACTTAATTTACTTTAAGAACGAAGCCAAAACACAAAGGAGTCTAACATCATAGAAAACAGAAAGAAACGCCCAGAAGTCTTAGTGATTTCATTGTACTTGAAAATCCAAATAAAACAATGTAAAACCTTGCCTGTGAATGGAGCTGCGTCTCCTGACTCTTTGGGTGTCTCCTCAGCACTAGTGCCAGGACTAATAACAAACTCTGCAGGATTATCTGTCGTGTTTAGTGAAGACTGCAAATCTTTGGTTAGGTCGTCGATAACTTGTTCATTTGAAACTTGATTCGTGTTTTTCAACCGCTCCGACATAATGGAAAATAATACAATAAGTGGCACTCTAAATAGCTAATAATCTAACAACGAAATTTAGTATTTTTATTTAGCGGAAGAAACAAATCAGTGAATTTGGTGAATTTACAACTTTAGCAAAATTAATTTCTGACTTTCTGTTTCATTCTCTAGAATGACGTTTGACGTTACAATAAAATGAAATGTAGATATATCGGTAATGTCAAAGTCACGATGTCTAAAGTTGTGGACAGCACTAACAAAACGCACTGATTTTGACATTGAATGATTGATGAATGCATAGCCATTATTTTCTGAATGTGCTTCCAACGTAGCATAATTAGGTTAGAAATAGCGTACTTTTTCTACAGCTGAGATAGTTTACTTGTTTTACTTAAAAAAAATAAACTAGACCGACTATATTTCCAAGGCATACTAGTCCTGTAGATGCGCTAAATCAGATTAAGCCATTAAAGTGGCCATTAAAATATCTGTCACAAATCCACAGTCAGTCGTTCGAGTCATCAATGTTACGGAAAAACTATATTTACTAAACGCTAAGACAAAGGGCAAAAAAAGGGCCGAGTTATTGACAGAATTCCTGTTTCACAATTTTCTGCCGATTTTTGCGGGGGACGAGGTAGGACACGAACGCATTTTACACACATACATTGCATAAAAAATGACAATAGACACTAAATTTTACTTTAAGCACATTCTTGCTTTCGTATCCCAGTCATAATGTGAGTTTGTTTAGATGTTTGTATGTTTGTGTATCAATCACGCCTAAACCTTTGGATGAAACGTGGTATAGGCGTAGATAGTGAATAGCGTCTGGAATAGCATATAGGCTATTCAAAATGTTGGTACCACGCGGGCGAAGCCGCGCGCAGAAGCTAATCAGCAATAAAACAAAATTAACACCAGAATTCAACTAATAATGACAAAGTCAGCTAGTAACACTGTTATAACCTAAAAAATCTGTAAGGTCAAGATTACAATTTTCGTAAATTATCATAATAATCTGATTCCTGTATGGAATTAAACTGCTATCGCGTCAGTGTTTAATTTAATATCAATTGAGCCACACGAAGCTTTAGATAAACTCCTAGTGGTGGTGCCAAAATGTTGCGAAGTCTCTCGAAAACTTTCACAAACTCGTCTGTTCGCTATTTCATACGAAATAACGGTTTAGGTACAAGTTTTAGTAATTATAAAGTTATATTGCCCTTATCTACGACCAGAGTGGTGCCTAAGGATGAGAAGTGAGTTTTGAAGTATTTTCTTGTTTACCTATGCAATGTCAATAATCATAGTATCAATATTGTCTTGTGCAGGATTCCAAATGAAGTATTGTGGAGGATTATTTGGCGTAATTTTAGCTATTATTAATTTTCATTACTCTTCTGATGATTTACTTATGTGCACCATAAATAAGTCCATAGACTCAGATTTTTTTTCATTTTAATATTATATGAGTCCATAAACTCTGATTCATTCTCTCTTTTTTCATTTTATTATTATATATAAAATAAATTTCCAGAGTAAAGGTGACATTCCACCTAGCAGATGGCAAATCGCTGCAGACCGAAGCCAAGATAGGGGATAGTTTGCTGGACGTAGTTGTCAACAACGACCTCAACATTGAAGGGTATGGAGCCTGCGAGGGCACGCTCACCTGCTCCACCTGTCATGTTATACTCAAGCAGGAGGACTATGACAGGTAACCAAACTTTTCTACTAATATATTAACTAGATGTGCCCGCGACTTCGTTTGCATGTGCGGGACTCATTAGTTTATGTTTATAGGTGGAATTTTGTGATAAAAAGTCGTTTCTTATACATATATTCCCATCAAGATCGGTTCAGCCCTTCCTGAGCACATACAGACAGGCAGAAGTTTGTGTTTAAGTAATGTAAATCACTATGCACTTGAGAATAAACAGTAATTGATTTATTTGAAATCACAGACAGGCACTATCAATTTGTTAACATCCTCCAGATTACCAGAAGAAGCCTGCGATGAAGAGAGAGACATGCTAGACCTGGCATACGGCCTCACAGACACTTCCCGACTCGGCTGTCAAGTGATCCTTACTAAGGAGCTGGATGGACTGGAAATCCAGGTCCCAGAGACCATCAACGATGCAAGGAGCTGATATAGGAAATATGTTGATATAGGTTGTATGCACATGAAGGTAGCATTGTTTTTGAGCTAAGTTTGTGTAGCGAGTCTGAGAACAATTAATAAATTGGCTGCTACCCTAATAATATATATTTATGCTATTATTCAGGTTATAGTTCAGTTTTAACATAAAACTGTTCCAAAATATCTTCTTTCAAAATCAGTAAACAAAAATCAGGCATTAAATGCTATAAAAATATTGACAAGACAATATGTATTTCGCTTTGTAAATACTGACTACCCTTTAAGGCATCTTGATTTTACGGTTTTAAGAGTTTAAATCTTTAAAATCGTGTATTTGTAAAAAATATTTCAATTTATCGTGGATAGATGACTATGTAAATTGTGAGATATAATATTTGTTATTTTATATTAGAATTTTATATGTTGGTGGGTTATAGTTGACTGTTACGATTATTGTTACAAAAATCTGTGAGTTCTTAAAATTGCTAACTTTATTGAATTTGCAAAATGGCAATACTGATAGTGATGCAGACTTTTTTTCAAAATTCTGACATCTTAAGTTGCTTTCTTTCCCTTTCTCACAGACATCTCCTGTCTCTTCCAATTTGTTTTTTAAATATGTATTTATGTTTATTTAAAACTATGTGTATTACAACACAATGTATTGTTTTGTATGTAAGATAGAATTATTTATAAGATTATACATTATTTTATCATAATAGTTGAATTTTATTAAAGTTTTTAGCATATTATTGTGTTTTAAATAAGCAATTGAATTGGTTCTAGATAGGTACTTAACTTACCTACTACTTATAGGTACTACTACTGCCAAAACGAGCCTACTAACCTGAAGTTTTCAAATCAACAAAGTACCGGTGCTAAACCGAAATTTGAGCTTATCAAAAATTTCGATTGCGACGTTAAGGATTCCGTGGCCGAGCGGTATAAGGCACTCCGGCTTTAGGAGGATCGTCTGATCGTTGCGGGTTCGAATCCCGCCGGAACCGAACATTTTGATAGGACTTCATTTTATCAAGAAAGGTACTAAACGTTGATATACCTCTAGATAGATTCAGATTTTCGTCTTAATATTAAAGTTTACGCTTCATCTAATAATCAGTTTCAGTCATTTGTTATTCAATTTTCCGCCAAATCGGCATTTGAGATGGGGATTGTGCTCAGAACATGCGCGCTTTGGATATTTGTAATTTTGGAAGGTAAGTACCTACCTATCTAGTACCTCACTTCTACGAACAGTGGGGACAACGGGAAAACTCAAAAAGAACAGGAGTAGGTAGAATCATCTAGTTTTAAGACTTGGAAGTGTTGCTTTTTGACTTTGACTCTGTGGAGTGTTTCCCGTATGTCGCCGCTGAGTTTAACAACGGCAGAATTGTGACAAGTCGCAGAAGCCATAAACCAAGAAGTGAAGAGTATATTTTGTAACATTGAAATGGCGATTGCCCCACCAGTGGGCCGAGCTCAGTGGGGATAACGGGAATACCTACATACTCATGTATATAGGGAGTAGGTACCTACTTAACATAAGAACTTAAATGTGAAGGAAAACATCGTGAGGAAACCCGCAGCTTAGCTTCACATTTAGTTAGGTACAGCTATGTACTTAACTGACGTCTTTCCTGTGAGAGGATGGTTCTTTAGGCGCAGTGCAAGTCTCCATCCAATCTCAATAATCCTAATGTCCCAGACACTACCTACAGCGTCTACCTACCTACACTGGAATACCTACCTATACACATAGGTTGCGTCTTGACGTAGGTACCTACTCTTTGCGTTGTTTAAAAGTATACTAGACTAGAAGGTACCTTTATCTAAATCTAAAGGCCCAAGATCTCTATAGTAACTAGTTTTATTTTTATCTGTAGTTTTCCCATTCCCAGTAAGCAGCAACATGTACCTCCCTGCTGCACTCCGCTACCAGAAGCCGTCAGAGTTCTTCGTATACGCGCCCCTTATAGTGCGAGATAGGACGCCGGAGGAGACTCCACGATTCGAGAACTCTATTCTACGGAAATCTACGGAACAGCGAGGTCCGCTCGTAGTCTTCATCACACGAAGTAAAAACACGTTGAAGAGCCCAAAGATTTATGATGATGAGTTGTTGGTGGGGGAATATGATCTTGGAAGATATGAGGATGGAAGAGTGGAAAGGTCCGGGGTGTTTAGTTTTGATGATCTGGTACTTTGAACTTCAATCTCACGGAGAATGAGAATGTAGCTAGTTCTATTTACAGGGTTGACAGTAAAGTTTATTTGAAAAAGCTTTGGATCATTTTCTTGAATGGTAACTCTAACTAAAATCTGCATAAAAAATCTGTCACTGGAGCTGGTCATGAGCTCTTATTATTATTAGGAGCCTGTAGTGTCCCACTGCAGGGCAAATACCTCCCTTCCGATGACCTCTGTGGCGCAGTGGTTGAAAGCTCGCTTGTGACGCAGGTTGCGGATTCGATCCCCGCCGTGGGATAAATGTTTGTATGATCTGGAAATATTTATCTCGGATCTGGGTGTTTCTATGCATAAGTATGTATTTACAAACAAAAAGTATATATGTAGTATATCAGTTATCTGGTTATGCTTTGCTTAGTTTGGGGCTAGATGATGCTGTGTGAAATGTCCAGCATTATTTATTTATTCCATCTCTCCATTCATTTCTATTTTGGGACACCGTGGACCAGTCCTATTCGTCATTAACTCTTACGAAAACAAATTGAATTTGTAGAACCAAGTATGTATGTAGGTACCTTTACCAACTATATAAATAGCGTCTATCTGAAGTATATAAAGATAATTTAAACACACTTCAGATAGGTTTAACTTCTACCACTACTACTAGTAGGTACTAACCTACTTGCAGTTCTACAATTACTTACCAATATAGATAAAGCTCACGTGGAAATAAGATAAGAGCCGTGTTGGCCTAGTGGGGTAGTGCCTCGACTTTTCAAGTCTTGGGTTCGTATCCCAGCCGTGCATTTCTCGATTTTTCATTTTCAGGCAGGACGCCTATTCAAACCTCTTGGCCGTTATTAATAAACGTGGTGTAATGTTACGCCGGGTGTAACTTAGGAGTAACCATACAATTTTTGGAGTTTAGACCTGGCGTAACTACACCACGTTTATTAATACCGGTCCCTAGGTATACCTAATATAACGCTATGTATAATGTGAATCCGAGGAAAGGTAGTAAATAATAAACAGCAGTTCTAATACTAAGTTTTATTAAAATATAATAAACTTTAAAAACATCACGTAACCCTCTATGCTAACTTACTTGTACATAAATAAATACTAACACCTACCCCGATTGTAGTAGTTCATTATATAACTAAATATATAAAAATAAACGTTACATAGCAAAATTAATCCCTTCACTTTTCCATTCAATCTGAACTTCACAATTTAAAAAAACTGTGACACTCCAGGGGTGCCGAGAGATGTGAACACTTGAACAAGGTCGCATTTTGAGCTAGTAAGGTGAAATGTACTATTGTACCACGAGAGAGCAAAATTAGTTTTTGCTGCGAGTGCTGAGTTTGGATCCCGAACAAGCGAAGGATTCTAAGTTAAAATCCTGAGTGTAGTGAGGGATTCAAACTCGGCACTCGCAACAAAAACTACTTTGCTCTCTCGTGGTATAATGTACTAATAAAAATATTCAAATATAATGTAATTGTCAAGTTCAGATTAAAATACCAATTCAGTTTTTAACATCAGAACATTTCCCCATCGAGCACATGCCCAATAGACGAAAGTCATTTTGTTCGGCTAAAATTCCGCCAAATGAGTGCGGCGACACTGCGCTCCGATTGGCCGACTCGATGTGCTCTCTCGCTCACTCGCCAACATTCGAGCGAGAGAGACTTAGTATATATTAGCGTCGAATCACTCGTGTTTCGGAATGGACCACATCGCCACTCCATTGGGCATGTGCTCGATGCATTTCCCTAACAAATAGAGGCCTAACCAATAAAGTAGGATTATTTTCAAGCTGAACGTAAAAAATCATAAATTTTGAGTCCTTAGGCCGCCTAATGAACTGCCAAGAGGCCTAAGGCCGCCTCTAGGCCTCCAAATTTATCAGTACAGCCTCGATTTGTGAATGAAAAATACGTCTTGAAAACGAGTTCAAAAACTTAGATTAAATCAATAATACATAATTAATTTGTGCAACATGGAATTCTCTCGCTACTTATCACTAAAGCCCGCAGTCCACTAAAGCGATAATATACTTTTAAGAAACATTCTCTAATATAAATTATTTATGGGACAATTGCTATGAGTTTATTCAGAATATCTCAAAAATAATGACAATTATTCCATAGAAATAATATTTATGTTAAACATGATAGTTTAAAAAATTACATTCGTTAAAACTCCATTCATAGAAATAAAAAAACAATAAAATATTTGTTTTTTAACGTTAATCTCTGATCGCAGTCAAAAGTTGACAGTTGTCAAGATACTAATTTATTCCTGACGCAAAAAGGAGGATATTATTATTGTTCCCATTTATCAAAAATAGTTCATCCTTAATTTAGGAATATCGCATGCTACGCGAGTTTGAACTTTACCTCGGACAACATAAGAATTTATTTAGACTTTGACAACTTGTCAAATTGTAACAGCGAGAGATCAATTCAATCCAAGTCTGTTTTAAGTTGATCGCACACTGATCGCACCGTACGCGCCGCAGTCATTTTTCTATACAAAAAATGCTGATGACGTCAGAAAATGCGGCTCGCTTCTGACGTCTCAGCATTTCTATTGATTTGACAGGCGCGGATAAGTCTGCGGCCACCTTTAAGAGCATGATTATTCATAGAGATTAAATGCACATTGAATTGGCACAATTAGTTTTATAGCGCACCATTATAAACCTTATGAACAATGGTACAAGATATAGAAACGCTTGTAGAATGAACCGCACGAGAGTGCTCGAGCCAGCGCGGCCCGATAGATGGCTTCGCCAGACCTCGTACATTCTACAAGCGTTTCTATATCTTGTACCATTGTTCATAAGGTTTATAGTGGTGCGCTATAAAAGTAATTGTGCCAATTCAATGTGCATTGAGCCTAATCATTTGTCGATTATAAATAAAATATGATCAAATAATTAAATAATCAGCTATAATATCAGCAGTCACCGTTTGGTTTTAAACTATTTAATTTTTTATTTAATATCTGTTAAAATTCTATGCTATCTTTCAATTTATCTACATTTATTGCGATTTTTATATATTTTAACAATATATAAACATTTAAATATTTAAAGTTATTGCTCAAAGTCAGGAACATACATTGGAACAGATGTATAATATAATGCCGCCGCCACACTTCGCTATTCGCTCTGCGGCTACGTTGTATTCGCCCAATTCATATTTGCTGTGTGAGCGAACAACAAATATTGTGTTGTCCACACGAAGTCGTGCCGACGACTTGCCAAATATCATCATGATCATCACCCTGCCCTTCTCCCACATTATGTGGCGGCACAACATTGTGTTCTTCTTGAAATATTACGAATATAAAAACAATAATTCATGTTTGTTATGCGTGCGAATAATTGAAATATAGACGAATGAGCCTTCCCTCCACATTTCGCCGAATAAAGCTCAATGCACATTGAATTGGCAGCGACGCGACGAGAACAAGACATTTTAAACCTTATGAACAATGTTACATGATAGCTCGCGACCGCGCGAGACTGCTCGAGCCGGCGCGAGGCTTCGCCACACCTTGCACGTTCTATACCTTGTTGATAAGGTTTATAATGCCTTGATGTCACGTCTCTGCCAATATAATGTGCATTGAGCCTACACGCATAGGCCCGCATAGCGAATAACGAATAACAGAGTGTGGTGGCGCCATAAGATTTTTACATAATCTGAGAACCGACTTCGATGCGTACAAATTGCCTCTTTAAAAACAGTATCACGAATGTATCCCCAAGGCACGGTAGACCTCTCAGATCGTCACTTAAGATCTTATAAAGATGTCCAAGTTAGTCACAGGCAAGTCCATGCGAATCAAGTGACTGATTAGATTTTTAAAGTCAGTTAAACAAAAATAGTACGACAAGCACGGTAGACATTTTTTTTCATCTTAAAACCTAGGCACGTACAAGGCACTTATCCTTTGATAGAGGCAGTCAGAGGCAAGGCATAACCACTCAATGACAGGAAATCAATATCAGATATGACATGTGTTTTATTAAAAGATGGGGTAACAAAAACAAGACTGGATAAGCACCCTTAACCTACACTGGTACCTAAACAAATGCTGTGTTAAGAGGGCTCCACTCAAGGCTCAATGCACATTGATTTGGCAGCGACGAGACGATACAGATATATAAACCTTATGAACAATGTAACAAGATATAGAAACGCTTGATAGAATGTACGACGCGAGACTGCTCGAGCCGGCGCGACACCTCGTTCATTCTATACTTTGTTACATTGTTCATAAGGTTTATATTGTGTTGTTACACGACCTTTCGTCGCTGCCAAATCAATGTGCATTGAGCCCACAGACGAAATTGAGCCTAACTTGTTAAAAACACACAGATTGTCTGTCGATATATTTTGACAAAAAAAAAACTGATTTTTTTACCAAAATACTAAAATAAATAAAAGAAAATATATTTATTTAGTAGATTGTGAGTTTTAAGATATCAAATGTCTACCGTTCTCGCGAGTCTGTTAGTTAAGAGACAAAATAAATAATATTTATTTAAATAATATAATATAAATAATATTTCCGCCATTTTAAAGCCAGCAAAAAGCATAGCTTACATTGAGACAGTCGAGCGCAAAAAATATGTGGATTTTTTTCAAAATTATACAAAGAACACACAGAAAGTGACTTCAATTATAATTTTGTGATTTTTTAAAGTGTTATCCCACACTTAGGTATATTGACAAATAAGTCTTATAAAATTTTCGATTTCGACGGGATTCGAACCCGCAATGATCAGACGATCCTCCTAAAGCCGGAGTGCCTTCAACCGGCCACGGAACCCAAATCGTCACAATCCAAATTTTTGATCGGTTACGGCACTCCGGCTTTAGGAGGAACGTCTGATCGTTGCGGGTTCGAATCCATTCATTTCTTAATTTATAATAGCTGTGTTTCGTGACTTCGTCCGTATTGAATGCTATCACATTTTTTATAGTGTTCAATCCAAAATGCAATCCCTGTTCGATTGTTTTCCAAATGTTTATTATGTAAATAAATAAATAATGCTGGACATTTCACACAGCATCATCTAGCCCCAAACTAAGCAAAGCTTGTACTATGGGAACCAGATAACTGATATACTACTTATATACTTTTTATTTGTAAATACATACATATTATACATAGAAACACCCAGACCCGACACATGTTCTTAAGTCTTTTTTAAAACACGATTGGTGCATTTTCTATAGTTTTCAAACTCGTCCACATGTTTCTGCGGTCGACTGTACTCACATAATACAATTGTCTATCTATTCAAAGGATGATTTTAACCGTCAAATAACTTATCTGCATTTTCTATATCTGTAATTTATTCGTCAAATAAATTATCTGACGATTAAAATATGAATTAAAATTATGCATTAGAAACATTAGCTAAGTATATACAACACTATTTAATGCCGTCTATGTTATTTGCATAATTTACATACATATACAATATTTCAGCAAGTATATGACGTTCAGATATTTATTACCTAAACAACGGAGGTTTGATGTTTTTGTGCGAGAGTAATTAAAGCATCAGGATTCGAACCTACGTCCTTCGTTTCATAAAGTCAACTCCGGTGACGGAAATGAAGTCTTATCAAAATGTTCGATTCCGACGGGATTCGAACCCGCGACGATCGGACGATCCTAAAGCCGGAGTCCCTTACCGGTCGGCCACGGAACCACTGACGTCAGAATCGAAATATTTTTTTTGAACTCCATTCCCAGTTTTCATCCCCATAGAGCTCATCCAATCACATAACACGAAATGACAAAACCCGTCATTTTAGTATTCTGTGATTGGTTGAAAACTGGGAATGGATTTCAAGCTAGACGATAAGGTCGCATCCGTGAGATGGAGTTATAATATAGTTGTCTCACAAGCTGGTGTTATGAAGTGGTGCTGGGTGTGGGGGGGTGCTCGGGGGGGGTGGGGGGTCGCTCGGGGGGGGAGGGGGGTCGCTTGTGGGGGTCCATCGAGTCCAGGTGCAGGAGGCAGCCGACTGCACCGAAATATCTGAAAATAAACATTTACATTTGAAAATGTATTTATGATAACAAATTGTTCAGTCTATAAAAATCTTATTAACTAGCTTCTGCGCGCGGTTTCGCCTGCGTGGTACTAATTTTGAATAGCCTATATGATCCAGGTCACTATCTACGCCTATACCAAGTCTCATCGAAATCGGTTCACTGGTTAAGGCGTGATTGAAACACAAACATACAAACACACAAACTTTCAGCTTTCAGCTTCGGTGCAGGCTTATGCTCACCCCTCGTGCTCCAGGAAGAGCGCCTTGAGCGCGCCGCGCGACCAGTAAGCCATGGCGTAAGATAACAGCTTCATGGCTAGAGGGTTCACTCGGAGGAAGTTGCCGCAGAACACCACCTGGAGATCATATATTACACATTGTTGTATAATCTATGTATTATACAGAAAGTTGCTATATATTTACAAAATATAATAGAATCAGTTGAGCGATCTAAGGATCGTTAAAAACGATTTATAGATAGTTCTGGGGGTAGGTGGAATTCCCCCAATGACAGCAGAGGGAGTACTCGCCTCATTTAAAGTCAACGCCATCTGGTCCACTCACCTTGGAGCCTTTCGGCCGACAGTTGATGTCGGATAGTTCTATAGTTAGATGTGCTTGAAAACA
The DNA here is from genome assembly GCA_963565295.1 of Epirrhoe alternata. Taxonomy (NCBI): domain Eukaryota; kingdom Metazoa; phylum Arthropoda; class Insecta; order Lepidoptera; family Geometridae; genus Epirrhoe; species Epirrhoe alternata. Next base: position 7,128,404 of record OY751402.1, read on the forward strand.
TCGTAAGCGCGATCTAGGATTCAGTACGAATCTCGTCATTTGTATGGGAATTAGCTTATTTGTGATCCTAGCGCCATCTAGTGGTGCAAGCTCTGAAGTAGGTCTTTTTAGCTAGGTGGTAGCTAGGTTTGTGGCGACATCGGATAGATGTTGCTATACAACTAACCTGGCATTATCATGTTGAAAAGAACATATACAATAGAAAAGAAAGCATGTTTATGACGCGAGTGTGAAAGTGTGTGTAATGAAATGAATGTATAAGTATGTGTGTTAAATAGTGAATTTGAAAGTGTTTTTGTGTGTTAAAAAGTGTGTTGCCGGTATTCACAAACATTACTTTGACGTTTGCAAGTGCGCGGACGCACAGGGTCCCAAAATGAGTAGGTCTTTGGGACCCTGGGCGTCCGCGCGCTGTGAGACCTCATAACGTTTGTGAATATGTAAGTGTAGTGGATGTGTGTGTGGTCGAATGTTTAATATGTGATATGTTTATATATAAGTGTTATGTGGTAGATACCCGTTCGATCCGTTCATTAGAGGCGCAGAGTCTCGCGATGGAGCCGATGTTGTTGGTGATTGTGACGAGCGTGGCCCGCGCCAGGTCCGCGCGGTTAGCGGCCCCCCGTCGCTCCGCGGAACACATCTGACCGAAGCTGCGCACCGTCATAGCACACGTTAGGATATACATATCATACAAATTGTAGTAGGTAGGACAGTAATAGAGGAAAATCTATAGTTAGCAAAAAATATGTTGACTTAGCTACGTCATTTTATTTTATTTTCTGGTTATAGTTACTATTAGTAGAAGGAAATGTACTCACCGGTGAGATGGAAGTGTACTCACTGGTGAGATGGAAGTTTACTCACCAGTGAGATGGAAGTGTACTCACCGGTGAGATGGAAGTGAACTCACCTACTAGCGACCAAGGCGCCGGGCAGCCCGAACCTGGGGTAGTCCCCTCCGTATATATCGCGCACCAGCTTGTCGACCCTCGTGTTGTCCCCTGAAGACGCCAGCGCGAGCGCCTCCTCGAAGGAGCCGCAGCCGGTGAGGAGGCCGCAGAGGCCGAGGAATGTGCCGCCGCCGATACTGCGACCAACAACTATTGTTAACACTCAAGGATCTGTCAAAATTATTATTAGAGAGATAACCTACCAGAAAGACTGATATACATGTGGCGACCTCGCCTGAACCACAAGGGCATCGTAATAAGAGTTGCCAAGTACAGAAACCTAGCTACTTAGAGCTTCACCACTTCATCGCTAGATGGCGCTGGCTACTAACCGATTCGATTTGAATTCTGGATCTCACAAGTAACATTATCTTGGCAATTAGCCTATATAGAACTATCTGACATTATCTGTCGGCTGAAAGGACCAGATGGTGTCGACCTTAGCGAGGTTAGTACTACCTCTTTGGGGAATCACACCAACCCGATATAACCTACATTTATTTGTTTGCTTTGTGTCTAGATATTTCTTTGTGTAAAATGTAAATTGGATCATGTTCCATCCATCTTCGGTCCACAACCTTGGTTGTGTCATCTGCCCCTCATTTGGTTGTCTAAATAAATAAAATAGCTATGTATGTGATATGCACCTAGTGCCGCTGACCCGCTGGTACTGGCTGGGCCCCGTGACGCTGAGCATGGAGACTCCGCTGCCGATGTTGACCAGCAGGAAGGGATAGGGCTCCGAGAAGTCGAACGGCTTGCGGACGTACAGGCTGAGGGCGGCTTCCAGGTACGGTGGCTGGAAACATTTACATATTATATACATATTATACATGGCTAGATGGCGCTGCTGTCATATAAACATCGACGGAGGCCTACAGGAGGCCTAAAGGCACTCACCGTGTCGGAGTCATGAGGCGCGGGGTCCCCCGGAGGCGACCAGTAGTAACACTCGTGAGGATTCATCCTGTCCACGAACAGTAGCCCGGCTATCAGGGAGTCCAGCTCATCCATCTTGGATAGACGCATGTTTACCTCCTGATGACAATGTGCTAGGTTACAACTCTCAGATGAAGAACTCTTAGCTATATTTCGAACTCTTGCCTTAAGAACTTTTGCCTAGACATAGAACTTTTAGCTAAACCTAAAAAGAAATATTGTACTAAGAACTCTTAGCTATACTTGGAACCCTTGCCTTGAGAACTTCTGCCTAGACATAGAACTTTTAGCTATAAAAATAGTGTATTAAGAACTTTACATAGAACTCATGCATTGGGAACATTTAGCTCATTTGAAGCACATTTGAATTGGTTTTATGAGAACTTTGGAACTCCCAGCTATACACAGAACTTTTACCTTAATAAAGTCGGCCTCGAACTTGTAGGCGCCTCCGCCGGTGGCATGGATAGTGTTAACTAACGCGGCCATGCCCTTGGAGCGCGCCAGCTGGAGGAAAGCGCCCACTTCCGAAGTTGGGAAGCGGATGAAGTGGAGCGTGCCTTGGAGGCCTCGGATTGTTACATTGTCCATCTGGGATTGAGAAGCACTTCAAGGAATTTGGGTTAAAATCATTTATTCTTATCTTGTCTCAATCGACTCATTTCAGTCTCGTTCGTTCCCTAACCTTCATGTTTTTCCCTTAACTGTCTCTTTCGTCTCCTTATTTTCATTATTTTCATCCCCCTTAGTCCCATTCGTCCCGTTACCATCACCTTCTAGCCCTTTTCTTCCCCTAACCACACTCTTCCTGTCCCATTCGTTCCCTTATAATTTATTTTCTGCCCTAGTCGTCCCCTAACTGTCTCCATGGTCCCCTAATTGTCCCTATCGTCCCCTAAAACGAACCTGTAGATGCACATCTCTCCGTCCAGTATTCCCATAAGCAGAGTTCCGTGTCAGGTACCGTCTAATGGCCCGAAGCACGTCCCCTTCCCTGTCCCTTTCGCGTCTTGCTGCTTCTCTTGGCTCGAAATAAACTAATTTTGTCAGGGTACCTCCTATGTCCATACCGAACCAGGGCATCGCTGAAAAATACATCATAAATCGTTAATTAAGGTAATTTAATACGTTTTATTTTGTTAATATTGTTTAAAATACAAACTTTTATTCAGTTTGGTTGAACTCAGTAGGGACGACGAGAATACTCCAAATTTTAGAATTTAAAGTGATAGTGGGCCCAAGGCTATTTTTATTTTATTCCCGTTGTCCCCACTGACACAATTTTGTCGGGACAGCAGGAATAAAATTTTCAAATTTTACATACTAATATGGCGTTCGGCCTACCAGTGGCTGGATTCAGTGGGGACAACGGGAATGCTCCGTTTCGGTCAATTTGGCGGCGATACACAGTGTGTGAAGCTGTACAGTCTACTATATACTCACGTGGCGCATCATCATCATCAGTGGGCCCCCTGGTTGTGTGCGTGGGGGTGTGTTTGTGTGTGTGCGCGCATGCGCCGCGCTTACTCATCGCGTAAGGGACGCGACGAGCGCGGGACAACAGCTTACTCCTAGGAGATATAAATACATGTTCTGAAACTAGGTTAAACTTATAGGTATAGAAAATACTTTAAAAATCTAAATCGAAATAATTGCGTCCAATAGGGGGGCTCGGTGAAAAGCCCCCTTTTTTCACCGGTACCCCTATTTGACATAATGACAATGACATATGACACGGAAGGGGCATTATGACAATGATAATAACGTTTATTACAGCAAAACAAAACTTAACGAGTTAGCAGAGCAGGGGGCTTGTGGCGAGAGTGGTTCGGTAGAGGGGCAGTGTGACCTAACAGAGTGTTACAGAGAGGGGGGCGGGGTGGGGTACCTGTGTGTCGCGCGGGGCGGGGAGGGGGCGCAGGCCGCGAGGCACCCCTCACAGCGGTGCAGACGCATCTGTAACAAAATATAATGATTACATCGAGTTCTGTATAAAATGAACCCCTACTTCCCTTGGTCACATCACCGTGTTTCCCCTGGTTCACGGTATTGGTCGCGAAGGAACTGGAGTGAAATCACCAGTTGATTCAAAGTGATCCCAGCAGTCCTACTGAATCAATGCTTTTTGACTTTGACTTGATTGACCGTCACGCGTGAACGGGGACCGATTTCGCTCATGTTCTAATGAAACCTTATGAGGTTGTTTTTCGCCATTTTAGGAAGAAGCACTGCTCTGCTATTTTTTCTTGTGTTTTATTATGTAATTTCGGTGACATTTTACTATGATGAAGCCTTGGATACGTAACAGGAGATCTGGCAAATGGAATGGGGGAGTATTGAAGAAGATTTCTCATTTGACGAAAAATTTCCGTTGGAGTTTTGAAGAAAACAAGCCGCCGTGTTTTGTTCTAAGCCAGTGACAGGACTGACTCACTGACATGATACAAATCTATATTTAAAACTTGACATTGGCAGAATTATACCTAGTTGTGTTGTGTAGTTGCCATTAAATAAAAGAAAAAGAAGGGGACCGATTTCGCTAATGTTCTAATGAAACCTTATGGTGTTTGATTGATTATTGTCAGTCGTTGGACAGAACAGCGTCTGTCGGGTTAACCTGTATAGAAATACCTACGCGATTAAATCCCGTATCTAATTTCAAAGTCCGACTACATTGTGTGTGACCGTACGCTAAGCAGGGCGCGGCAACTAGTCGCGAAGGTATCTCAAATGTTAATTATTGAGGCCAAGGCCATTTCAATTGAGGCCATTATCGAACGATAACATAAAAATAACTAATGCATGAAATCATCATCATCCACTAGCGCTCGTGCTTGCTTAGTCGTTGATACGTTCTGAGCTGTAAGTGGATGGGTGACCGATAGTGCTATCAACTGAGCGCTTCCATGCTTCGTAGGGCACGTTAAACTGCGTTTTCACACCCGGTACAAGAAAACCATACATTTTTTCGTCTCACCTTCTTAACAGAAAGTGAATCATTACTCCCTCCTAAAAAACAAAATGGCCGGCGGGAGGTAAAGTTGTATGGGATTTCATTTCTCCCTCTGAACCTCATGTGGACAGATAAGTAATGAGATTTGAATTTCGAACTCCAACATTTCTATTAAATTTTTTACTATTGAGTCCACACCAAATAGAACTTACACGAAAAAAAAAGAAAAAATGTGGCAACTAATCTTTTTCTACCGAATTGATTTTTCATGTTTCTATGAAAATGTTTACCATAGAGACCTGCACCAAGTAGAATTTATTCAAATTTAAGGAAAAAGTGTGGCTAATGCCTCCAAACTATAGAGCGATCTATTGTTGTTGCATATTAATGCTAAAATATTTTTTGAGAACGAAAGGACGACCTCAATAAAATATTTTTTGAGAATAAACGGACGACCTCGACTCCTTCGATAGCGGGTGGTGGGAGCAAAGAAAAAGAAGAGAGATGGTTGGAAAGAATTGGGGGAGACCTTTGCCCAGGAGTGGGACAGTGTAGGTTGAATAAAAAAAACGAATAGATAATTATTATTCTACCTATAAAACCTGTTCATTAAACTTGCTTGCTATTTTCTGGGTTCACTATTTTTCTCGCAGTACCTATGTGTGAAAAGCAGAGTATTCACCTCGGGGTTAAAGCTGTCTTAGTCTTGGGCGCTCTTGAATCCCTCGCTGTCTCAGGATTCTAGTCATTAACTCCCTCGTTGCACTCGGGAGTTAACTATAAACACCCTCGCTGTCACTCGGGAGTTAACTAAAGAATCCTTCGATGCGCTTGGGATTCAATATGGCGCCCGTGACATAATACACTGCTTTATCCCCTTGGTGAATAATCTACTATTCGATGCGCAGTACACAGTTTTGCGCATTTGCAGCCAAACGGCTAGCTTCACGAATGCCGAGATCCGTAGAATTTACTGTGTTAATTCTTACTTCTCCTTCCTGGTTTTTCCACCACTTTTCTTCATTTGTTTTTTTTATTCATCCTGTCCCACTGCTAGGCAAAGGTCTCCCCCAAGTCTTTCCAACCATCTCTCTCCTTCGATAGCTCCCACCACCCACTAGCGAAGGAGTCGAGGTCGTCTCTCCAGCGCTTCCTTGGTCGACCGCGGCGTCGTCTCCCTTCAGGTTGCCAAGTTAAGATGTTGGCCCATTTTCCGCTGTGCATCCGGCTCACGTGTCCTGCCCAGTCAGCCACTTCAGCTTGACTGTTTTGCGCCCGTCGGCATATTGTTAATAATTTATTTGTTTTTGTTTATTAGAGTGAGTTTGCGACACATCGACCTTACAACGTTCGCGATGTGAACGACCTTAGCTACCGGTCGGCCTTTGCTCGTATCCACGATATTATTATGATAAATCATTGATAACACCAAAATAGGATCTCGACTATTTTAGGTATAGATAATATTAAATATAAAATAATGCTGGACATTTCACACAGCATCATCTAGCCCCTAACTAAGCAAAGCTTGTACTATGGGAGCCAGATAACTGATATACTACTTTAAATTTTTGTTTGTAAATACATACATTATACATAGAAACACCCAGACCCGAGATAAATATTTGCAGATCATACAAACATTTATCCCGCGGCGGGGATCGAACCCGCAACCTTCTGCGTCCCAAGCGAGCATTCTGCACCACAGAGGTCGTCAATAAATATGTATGTTACAAACAAAAAGTATAAGTATAAGTAGTATATCTGGTTCCCATAGTACAAGCTTTGCTTAGTTTAGGGCTAGATGGTGCTGTGTGAAATGTCCAGCATTATTTAATTAGTAATTCACATTAGGAAAGGAACACATAAAAACAACTAAAAGTTGTTTTTATGTGTTCCTTTCCTATTTCCCAACCAATATCGGTTGCGAAGGAACATGAGTAAAATGACATAGTTCTAAGACTATTCTAAGTGATCCCAGCGGTCCTACTGAATAAATGCTTTTTGACGTCATGGCTTAACGAGTTAATAGCCGGGACGTGCCCTCTAAAGCAGTGAAAATGCCGCAAGCAAAAATTTGGAATCAGCTTCCAGTGTCTGTATTTCCGCTGAGCTACGACCCTGTTGTTTTCAAGAAGAGAGTTAATAGGCACCTTCTGTAGGCTCGCTCCATCGTAGACCTCACTCTTGGCTGTGTAAGTTCCGAGGTCAAGAGCCGACCCATTCATCATAAAAAAAAAAATGCCATCACCCATCGGACAGACAGACACCATAAGCGCTGTAATAGTAATTAATATTTGTTGATAAGTGTTTTTGTAATGTCCGCCAGAATATGTACCTGATTCAAGGAAGTGTATTGACTTCGTGACATTCACCATTTATTTATATATCTAACAAAGAGGGCATTCACTTTATTGCAGAGATTTTATACTTTGATTTGATTATACTCGTAGACATGTATTATAATTACTTATCTGTAAATCTGAAGGGAAAGGACTGCACAGGACCGAAAAGAATGGCGTTATAGAGAGGAGGCCTATACTCAGCAGTGGGGTCAACCGGGCTGAATAGATAGAAATCTGAAGGGGTGGTTAGGAATATATTTAATTTTATAATGGACTATCCACCCCCGCGGGGGTTACCCATAATAATTCCCGTCTGCCCCCTTGGCACTAAGCGCAGTGGCATACAACTAAACAACTTCAAAAACTTTTCCCATACATTGTGCACCAAAAATCTATGAATTAACTCGAAATTTTTTTTGGTGCCAAACGATCTTATCACTTGTAGGGATCAAAAACTGTATTGGACCATTTGAGGTTTAAACTAGAAAAGAGGGCAGAGGGCAGAAAGGCACCAAAAATAAATTCGAGTTCATTCATCGATATTTAGTACAAAATGTAATTATTACATTTTTAAAAGTTTCAATAGATTCTTGCAGTTCTTAGTTCAATTTTTTTTTTATTAAATAGGTCAGCATTTGAGCTCACTCTGCCTGATGTGAAGCAGTAGTGAGGTCTAAGATGGAGCATGCTTACCTAGAAGGAACCTATTTACTCTTGATTTGAAGACCCCTATGTACTTTCGGTAAATACAGAGACCGGCAATGAGTTCCACAATTTGGCGGTGCGTATGAAAAATGTAGACTCAAAACGCTTTGTACGAACTCTGGGAATGTCGACCATGTACAAGTGGCGTCTTTCCGGGAACCTTGTCCGATAGAAGAATGGGGATGGCGGAACTAAAATGTGGAGTTCTTGTGCACCCTCTCCGAAATGGAGATTATTATTGAATTATTTAGAGCTTTTCAAGTACTTACCTACTTATGTTATTTTGTTGCCGAAGTCGCGGGTACCAGCTAGTTCAACATGAGCTCGAAAGTCGAGAGATCAAACAACAAGTCTTAACAAGTCTCAATGAAAAAACATTCAAATTATTGAAAATATTTTCAGGAAATTGTTAGAATTTTCTAGAAGCTACGTTTCATTAACGCAACAAGCGCTTTCAATGTTTCAATAAAAGTAGGTTTGTATAAGTTAGTGGTCAATTCTGGTGACGGAGTTTAGCTAGGCGCCAAACCGTGTTCCCCTAGTTCACGGTATTGGTCGCGAAGGAACAGTAGGAGAATCACACAGTTTTAAGACTATTCCAAGTGATCCCAGCGGTCCTACTGAATAAATGATTTTTGACTTTGTATATAACTATAAAGTGTTGTCTATGTATTTTTAAATGAGTTGTGATCGCGAAAGTTCTAGAATGACTTTGTAACTATTGGGTGTCAGAACTTACTTGGTGTATAGTAATAACTCCGGTTTGTTGCTTCATAATTCTAGTATCACAGATTGAATAAATAAATAAAACATTCACATATTATCACTTATTCATCCTCCACATCCAATTCCCACAAGTTAGACACGCCACTCAACAGTCTATTTATCGCACAATCGACTATATTACTCAGGAATATACAATAATAAAACAAAATGCACCAATACTCGATTAGGATCCGATAATCTCCGCAAAGCATTGGAGACGACCGCACGCCGCGGAGCTTCGACATTGAATGATAAAATTGATAAATAGTTAAAGGAGATTGGGCGTGCACGGACCCGATCAAGGTCCAAAAACAAATGCAGACAGTTGATAGTCATTTGAAAGGTAAAAGTATGTATTGCATTTTCTTGTGTGTGATAACACAGCTAAATGAAGCGTGGAGTAGCTTGCTTAGTCGTTCTTATGTTCTTATGAATGAAGGAAAGTTTTGTAACACAGAGCGCTTGGGAAGGAGGCTTGCATGTTAAATAAATTGTCGATCCCGGCTATACAATCGTTAAACGATGACGATGGCATAAGCAGGAAAAGTATCAACTACTCAGGAATGTTTGTACGGGAGTCCACCTTGAGAGTATTTTAAGAAAAATACAAAAACCTTTCATGCAAAAATTCGTCTACAAACGGAGTAATCGGTGAACATACATTAAGAAAACGTACAGCTGAACATATGTCTGTATTTCCGCTGAGCTACCCTGATGTTTTTAAGAAGAGTTAATAGGCCTTTCTGGGTAGGTTCGCTCCATCGTAGACCTCACTCTTGCCTGTGTAAGTTTCGAGGTCAAGAGCCGACACATTCTTCATAAAAAACAAAGTGTAGCTTTTCTAAAGCTCAATCAAATTCTAAATTTAAACCGGGCGATTTCAGCTCAAGTTTGCCCCTTCTCCTTTAAATTTCATTCGCATGCATTTGATAAGGCAACTAGCTCAGTGACGGACGACAGTACATCATTGAATATTTTAGTATAATTATTTTGTTACTTTATGTAATTCGGCCAAAGGTCGCGGTCGCGTTTTATTGTTGTGTTAATGTATTGTTCCGCGGGGTCGGTGGGTGACCGGTAACCGAGTAACGTGCAGAGTATCGGCTATGGATATAAACGGTGCGAACTGTGATTAGAGTAAAATTATTAAGACTAATGTATTTCATTATAATCATAATCATCATTGGCCTGCCCTTATCCCGCTCATGCGGGCTCGGCACAACATGTTCTCCTCTTCCACTCTCCCCTATCACTCGTCATCTCGTCATCAACTCCTTTCTTTTCCATATCTTCTTTCACACAATCCATCCATCTTTTCTTAGGTCTACCTCTACTCACATATCCATTCACATTCATTTCCATCACCCTTTTAGTTACATGACTTTCATCCCTCCGCATTACATGCCCATACCACGCTAACCTATTGCTCCTCAACTTTTCAGTCACCGGCGCTACTTTCAGACTTCCCCTAATATATTCATTCCTCACCTTATCCATTCGCGTCACTCCGCACATCCATCTCAACATTCGCATCTCTGTCGCATGCACTCTTCTTTCATCCGTCGCTTTCGTGGCCCAGCACTCAGATCCATACAGTACGACAGGTCTGATGACCATTTTGTAGATTCATTATAATCATAAAAATCACGGAAATCAATGTTATGCAACGCTCTGCGCGTTTTTTGGGATGGGTGACAGCTGATTCATTATATTAAGACTAGCTGCGCTTAGCGGTCCCCGCGTCCCTCGCACGTTTCCGCGATAAAAGTAGCACTGTATTCCAGACAATAATCTGTCTCTGTCCCACAAGTCACAACCAAATCCATTCATGCGTTGTTGCGTAAAAGAGTTACAAACATCCATACAAACTTTCACATTTATAATATTAGTAAAATTATTGCGGACCAGGAACACAGGAATGAGTCATTGAGTTGATTGAAGTTTGAAAGTTACGCCAGTGACGGATAAGTTGAGGAGTTGGTTGTCGTGGGATGGGCATGTTATGAGGGTAGAGGGTCATGTAACGAGAAGAATGTTAGGCTTGAATGTGGAGGGATGTAGCAGGAGAGACCAAAAGAAAACATGGATGGACTGTGTGAAGGATGATATGGGTAAGGAGTGAGTGTTGAGATGACGGCTGATAGAGCGGAGTGGAAGAGGGAAACCTGTTGTGCAGACCCCACATACAAGTGGGATAAGGGCAGGGCAAGCGATAACTGAATGGCGTCCAAGAATCGGTCTAGAAACGTTCGTCGTCCGGCAGCGAGATGGGCAGACGGTTTGGTATGCGTCGCGGGCCGCACCTGGATGAGGTTAGCACGAGACCGTAAAAAGTGGCATAAAGAGAGGCCTATACCCAGCAGTGGGCAAAGTCAGGTTGTGGATGATGATGATGATGAAGGGCGGGGCAATAAATAAATAAATAATGCTGCACATTTTTCACACAGCTTGTACTATGGGAACCAGATAACTGATATACTACTTATATACTTTTTAACCGACTTCAAAAAAAGGAGGAGGTTCTATGTTCGGGTGTATGTATGTTTTTTTTTTTTTGGATGTATGTTCATCGATATCTCCGTCAGTTGTAAACCGATTTCCAAAATTTTTATTTTGTTTGAAAGGGTATGCTCCCATAGTGGTCCCATAAAAATTTTACTCCTGAGGGATTGATAGTTTTCCCGTAATACTCAAAAAATCACCGATCTTTCCAAAAAATGTGGACCGATTACAAAAATTTTTTTTTTGCTTGAAAAGGTATCCATATCTAGGTGGTCCTCATACTTTTTTTTCCTGAGGGATTGATAGTTTTCCTGTAAATCTCAAAAAACCTCATTCTCACTACAAAATCTGAGTCAAACATTGAATAGTTTGACATGTTTAAATACGCTCGAGGTGATCCCATATAATTTTATTCCTGAGGGATTCTCACTCTAACTTCTTTAATCTTGACTATTCCAATATCTAACCTAACCTACTATATTATTTACACTAAAAATTGGAAAATAAAAATTTTTGAGAAAAAAATTGAACCGACTTCACATAACACAAATAGACACTAAGAACCTTCTATGTACCTACACTAAAAAGAGAAAAATAAGAATATACACATGCAATTATTACTTACAGTATTCAAATAATAAATTATTATGTTATATTATATTTGAAGTCGGTGCCAACTATTCTACTCTAACTACTCCATACAATTTTGCACCTAAGTTCTATTGTAGGTACTCGTAATTTCTTCTTAGATGTAAATGCATAGGTAGTTGGCACCGACTTCAAAATATAATATAACATAATAATTTATTATTTGAATACTGTAAGTAATAATTGCATGTGTATATTCTTATTTTTCTCTTTTTAGTGTAGGTACATAGAAGGTTCTTAGTGTCTATTTGTGTTATGTGAAGTCGGTTCAATTTTTTTCTCAAAAATTTTTATTGTTTGTAAATACATACATATTATACATAGAAACACCCAGACCCGAGATAAATATTTGCAGATCATACAAACATTTATCCCGCCGCGGGGATCGAACCCGCAACCTTCTGCGTCCCAAGCGGGCTTTCACCCACTGCGCCACAGAGGATGATGGTGAAGGGCAGGGCAATGATGATTATGAACACAACAACTGGATATTTATAAAGGTAACAACAATTACGTAGTGTTTAGCACATTTGTACGGAACGAATAATATTTGCAGATCAGAACATGTTAGATTAGACAATATGTATGTTTGATGGACAATTATTGGACAAATATAGCGATGTTGTGGCGTGATGAGATAGATAAATAGATATGGACAAGTGCGAGTCGCGCTAGTGCTCTGCATAGACCTCCGACTACCCTTTTTGAAACGATTTTGAATGCCATGGAGAGTACAGTAGTGAAACTTAGGTAAAATCTATACTATACATATATCTATCTATCTAAATATTTGGTATTTCTATGTATAATGTATGTATTAACAAACAAAAAGTATATCAGTTATCTGGTTCCCATAGTACAAGCTCTGCTTAGTTTGGGGCCAGATGATGTGTGAAATGTCCAGCATTATTTATTTATTTATCTATACTAGATGATACAGCGTCAGGAGGCAACCTACGCCTGCACTCGGACGCTAGTGCCGGGACATTGTTTGAGGTGGAGGCTTGCAGCACCTAAACCATCTCACCGATATATTCCCAACGACCCCATTAGTGGGGTGGTTGGGAATAAAACTTACTTTGACGAGCCTCAATTCTCTTTAACTGGCTCCTCACTGGAGCTTGACTTTTAGTTTTAAGATGGATCACCTAACAGAATGCTAGCCCCCAAACCGTGTTTGTTGCCCTGATTCACGGCATTGGTCGCGCAAGAATAGGAGTAACATTAGTTCTAAGACTATTCTAAGTGATCCCAGCGGTCCTACTGAATAAATGCTTTTTGACTTTTGACTTTGAAACCAATGACCCCACTGCTCAAGTCAATGGGGCCATTGGGAATAAAAACAACTACACATTAACCTCCCCATCCTAGTCGGTCTCACCACTAAGACAACGTCAATACATGTGGAGCTAGGTGACTTCCCCCACTGTTAACATGTGTACATACGCGCATAGTTCTTTAAGAAATGAATCCGTTGATGCATGGCTGGGATTCGAACCCGCTACAGGATTAGGTAGAGTACGTCCCAGTATGCCGACACGGTTCTCTTGCATCACAGAACTCTAATTATTGAACAATCATTTTCCCAGGCGCGATGTTTTTGCCTTCTACGTAACTCTAATTAAGATGTAAACATGCTACATAGATTCAACAATCCCACTCATGTAATAAAGCTGAAATAAATAAATAAATAATGCTGGACTTTTCACACAGCATCATCTAGCCCCAAGGTAAGCAGAGCTTGTGTTATGAGTACTACATGACTGATAAACTACTTATATACTTTTTTGTTTGTAAATACATACATATTATACATAGAAACACCCAGACCCGAGACAAATATCTGTAGATCATACAAACATTGGTCCCGCCGCGGGGATCGAACGCAACCTTTTGCGTCACAGGCGGGCCTTCGCCCACTGCGCTGCAGAGGTGAAAGTTTGTGAGTTTGTTTGTATGTTTGTGTTTCAATCACGCCTTAACCCATGAACCGATTTGGATGAAACTTGGGGGAATTCAACCCACCCCCAAACGGTAACATTGATTTGATTGATTAACCATTGTTCTGAGTGAGGTTGGGTACCTAACATATAGATTCCAACATTATTTATTATTTATTTATTAGCTTCTGCGCGCGGCTTCACCCGCGTGGTACCAACATTTTGAATAGCCTATATGCTATTCCAGGTCACTATCTATGCTTATACCAAGTTTCATCCAAATCGGTTCACTGCTGGTTTAGGCGTGATTGATACACAATCATACAAACATCCAAATATCCAAACATCTCAACATCCAAACACCTAAACAAACTCACAAACTTTCAGCTTTATTATATGAGCGGGATTCATATGTCTACCGTACGTTGATGATACATGATCGTTTACCTAAAGCCCATACAATCCCAGCTAATGAACTGGCACGGAAACCTATCGCACAAATATCTGTCGCGCACGTGGCGCGAGGTCAAGTTTATCGTCGTCACGCGCTAACATGACCACATGACCGTGGCCTGACATTGACCTCGGCATACGGGTTCGAATCCCGTCATCATCATCATTGGCCTCTTTATCCATCTATTACAGATGATTTAGGCGGCGTCAGTCAGGTTACACTACAGTTATTAAGATTTGAACACTTTCGTTCGTGACTAAATAAGTGCAAACAAAAGACCCTGGGGATGTTGCAGGGTTTGCGGTGTTGTCGCTCATGATAAAGCTTGGCTCAATCACTTGGCACAAAAGCGGTCTATTCGCCACCAACGAATCCCGTAGGGGATATATGAAAAAACATAAAATTAAGTGTTGAGACCCACAAGTGGGTGTCGGTTCAAATTCTTAAGGGACACGACTACACAAAAAAATAGGTTTCTTTGGACATAAACAAAAAACACAAAATATATGCTGGGTATAGGCCTCTCTTTCTTTTAGTCACTTATGGTAATTTTACAAGACTAAAGTTTGAGTATCAAAAACAAATATTAGTCTCGCGGCAGGAATCGAACCCGCAAGGATCGGAGTAGAACTACCAAGTTTTAAAACTATTCGAAGTGCTCCCAGCGGTCATACAGAATAAATGATTTGACTTGCGCTACACAGTTTTTGTTATTTTATAAATTGACGATCTCTTCTTCTATACCAGATATAAATATGTATAATATATAAGAAGAGATCACCAAGAGTAGGATGAGGAATAAGGATAGGATGCTTACAAGATGCAGGACTGTTCCAAAGGTCTGGGACTTCAGGCTTTTCAGTAAAGTGCCTGGGGATAGAGGGGGCAGCGTTAGTTGGATACAAACATGACATTTGATATGTACATATCAAGAATTTCGAATCTGACGTCAGTGGGTTCCGTGGCCGAGCGGTTGAAGGCACTCTGGCTTTAGGAAGATCGTCTGATCGTCGCGGGTTCGAATCCCGTCGGAATCGAAAATGTTAAGACTTCATTTCCCAATGAAATACTTTAAAAAGTGTAGTAGTGTGGAAACACTTTAAAAATTATTTGATAAATTGCCCGCATTTTTGCAGAAGTATTCCAGACGTGACAGGTTGCAAGGCCATCGCCGCCTATTTTTTTTTAATGAAATAGGTCAGCATTTGAGCTCACTCTGCCTGATGTTAAGCAGTAGTGAGGTCTAAGATGGAGCATGCTTACCTAGAAGGAACCTATTTACTCAAAGGTTTCCTCACAATGTTTTCCTTCAGCGGCTTGCCTAGCACCCAGGTCTCTCAGCTCGGCCTTGTCCACAGGGGAGACAACGTCAGTACGCGTGGAGCTGACTAAGCTGCGGGGTTCCCTACGATGTTTTCCTTCACCGAAAAGAACAGTCGAATTGTGAGCCCAGCTCCTTTTCAAAGTAGGTTAAATGATTAAATCAGATAACAGACTGAACTGACGCATGTCAGTGAACTTTCACATATGACGTCAGTGTTGTGTATAAAATCGTATGTAAATGTTTGTACATATTTATGTCCTCACCTTTGGCTTGGGTGTTAATAGATTCTTTGGAAGTAGGTTTGAATCCTGCGCACAATAACACTATACAAGTAGACGTTTACCGCGATTTCGTCTGTATGCCAGCCTAGTGGTTCAGAGTTCAGCGGAATGCATTCGGGTCGGAATAGGAGAGCTGTTCGACCGACCGCAACCAACCACAGTGCAGGAAACGCCAGTTTTGGATCAATTCCTGCACTGTGATTGGTCGCGGTCGTTGAACAGTTGACCAATTCTCACTTCTCACTTGTCAGTGGGACGGCAGAATGCTGAGTCGACGCCTTTTTGCTGCTGTGACACACAATCACAATTCTTCAACTTTTCATTTTTTATTATTCTTCTTTTTTATTTTGTTTTTTTTTTTTATTGTAGTGATTGTATTGTGTGCCAAAGTAGTGAATAAATGTCTGTCTATGTCTATGTCAATTGCGATCCGAATGCATTCCGCTGAACTCTGAATCACTAGGCTGATATGCCTATGTTTTTGGCTTATCTTGGCGATAGATAGGCGGCGATGAGTTTGCAAACTGTCATGTAATGCTAACTCTTGCAAAATATACTTAGGTATACCCCTTCCTCTACGCATTTCTCTGAATAAATGATTTATGACTTTTGAATATTATTTTTGACGTGAGGAATACAGGAGTGGTCGTTTTTTTAAATGATGTATAAGGTACGTACCTAACAGCATGCCGGGAGACGGCAGCCGCCTCGAGGGAACATCGCGTGGCGCCCCCTGGTGCTACACGATGCCCTGGAAATATAACATTTGCTATTAGATTAAATATATAAATCTATTAGCTGTCCGTCGCGGTGTGTCCTTAGGGAAAATTTCACTTTCCCGGGATGAAATATAGCCTAAGTTCATCAGGGATAATGCAGGATTCTAATGGTGAAAGAATTATTCAAATCGGTCCAGTAGTTTCGGAGCCTATTCAATTCAAACAAACAAATCTTTCCCCTATACATACAGGGTGTAAAAAGACGTCTACCGAAGCCGAAAGGGGTAGGTACAGCATCCCAATAGACAACCAAATCCAAAAAGATTTTCTGAAATATGCACTAAATCCGGAGAAAACAGCGTTTGAAGAGTACTGTTTGCGTATGTTTTAGGCGCGTTTTTTTACGTAGATTGCTGGATTTTGAGTTTTAAATGTTTTTTTCTTTTATAAATGAAATTATTAGGTAGGTATGGTCTTATTATGTTGTAATAGTAGTAAATAGCCAAAAATAACATAGCCTGACGAAGCTAAGTAAAAAAAAAATTTGCGTTTTTTTTCGCTAAATATGGTTGTTAGAATCATGGTCTGATTACAACCCCTCAGTTTTCGGTAGCAGTCTTTTTACACCCTGTATAATAATTAGTGTAGATTATGTGCTAAAGAATACTGATATACATAGTTTAAAATGGACTTGCCGCTGACTACCCTCATACATCTTCAAAGGGTCTAGAATACATAGAAAGATCTGAGAATGTCTACCGCGCTTTAGGGACACAGTCGTGATCCTGTTTACGTTTATAAAATGTAGAAAGTAGACTGAACTACATGCTAGAGTTGGACGACCTCTGTGGCGCAGTGGGTGAAACCCCGCTTGTGACGCTGAAGGTTGCGGGTTCGACCCCGCGGGATAAATGTTGTATGATCTGCAAATATTTATCTCGGGTCTGGGTGATTCTATGCATAATATGTATGTATTTACAAACAAAAAGTATATAAGTAGTATATCAGTTATCTGGTTCCCATAGTACAAGCTTTGCTTAGTTTGGGGCTAGATGATGCTGTGTGACATGTAGGATATACTCGTACTTATAAACACCATTTAGATATTGATAAATAATAATAAATTGTTATTATTTACCAGATAAAATAATAAGCCCACTAATACTTTTAGATTATGATAATTAATTTCTCATGATTATTTTTCACTAAGATAAGCCTGCGGTTTTGATTGTTGTTCCAATATTTTACACAACCTATTTGATATTTTTTCGCGCTGATCTCTCAGAACTCAGTCTTTTGCAGTGTTCAATCGCGAAGAGTGGAAGGAAGGGAGGCCTTTGCCTGCAGTGAGACAACGGCTAAGTAATACTGTATTCTGTGGTAATATTGTAATTTATTGTAATTTTTTTTATAGTGTTAATCCACACTTGGTATTTCATTAAGAAATGAAAAGTCTTATCAAAATTTTCGATTCCGACGGGCTTCGAATCCACAAAGATCAGACGATCCTCCTAAAGCTGGAGTGCCTTAAACCGCTCGGCCACGGAACCACTGACGTCAGAAATTCTTGATAAGCTCATATTTATCGATTAAGCACCGGTTAGCGCCATCTACACGTTTCATTAGTGAACTCATGCGCATTGTCGGACCAGCAAAAAGAAAACCAGCCCTAACATTTGAAGTGATAACTTATTTAGATGCGTTGGGCATTTTAGAGATGTGAAAAGTCCATCAAACTTGTTACCACCATCTCTGACAGTTCTCTTCGGCAAAGATCGACAAACTTGTTCTTATCGTCAAACACTGTATCAGCATGGCGGTGAGTGTACAGAGCTCTACTGAGTGAGACAACCGCGAGTTCAAGTCCCAGTAGGACTGTCACTTTTTGCACTTCGTTTTTTTTTAAGTTTTTTTTTGGTGAGATTATAAAACTTGAGGTTTTTAAATGGTTACTTTTTATTGTGTCACTTTAGATAATCTATGTTTCGCGTATTTTAATCTTATCTCACAACGACATATTTACAAGTTTCTTACAGATAAAACTATCTGTACTTGTTATCTACTGATAGAAGATAGTATCGCGAAATTGTTTATAGGGTGTGAATGATTTGAAAGTTGCTTATCCAAACCGGTGTATGAGGCAAGTGTGTGCGGGATGGCTAAAAGGGGAATGCCTACATACTCACTTAAAAAAAAAGTAAGTTTGTATGAGTCAGTGGCCAACTCTGACGGAGTTTTCTAGGCAGCCTTAAGGCCTCCGTCATGGCTTAACAACTTAAATATCCGGGACTGACAATTTAACGTGCCCTCCAAAGCATGGAAGCGCTCAGTTGTAAATGCCACTGGCGGTCACCCATCCACCCACTGACCATTTCGAACGTTGCTTCGATGAACACTTTAAAGACCTGGAACACATCTATCTATTTATCTTATACTAGCTGCCCGCCGCGGTGTTACCCGCGATCTCTCGGGAAAACTTCACTTCCCCAGGATAAAATATAGCCTATGTTCATCAGGGGTAATGTAGCATTCTATTGGTAAAATAATTTTTGGTGGAGGCAAAGGCAATAGATTTCTGACGACCTCTGTGGCGCAGTGGGTGAAAGCCCGCTTAGGACGCAGCAGGTTGCGGGTTTGATCAGCGCCACAGGATAAATGTTTGTATGATCTGCAAATATTTGTCTCGGGTCTGGGTGTTTCTATGTATAATATGTATGTATTTACAAACAAAAAGTACCTATACATATAACTAACTAGTATATCTGGTTCTCATATTACAAGCTTGCTTAATTTGGGGCTAGATGATGCTGTGTGAAGTGGCCAGCATTATTTATTTATTTTATTTTATTTAAACTTGCTACAATCCTGACACACTTTTTTGAATCATTTACTCTCTCTAAGCCTCTCTACAAGCAAATTAAAGGAAATTTTGACATGAAAGAGTTTAGAATAAGTATAGAGTATATTATATGTATGTTTTAAGTAACTGTATTTTTTGTAGCAAAGAGTAAACCTTCTGTACATATTTATTGTAATGAAGTTCATAGCTGGGCATGAAGGTATCTAAAATACCATAAGTTTAATTTGCATAAAAATAGCACATGTATTATGTGACCCTGATTTAAAATCTGGGTCACCTTGAAGCAGAGAAGAAAATCAACAGTTAGATAAGTACTTACTAAAACCAGTCCATAATGGGATCGTAGGTAGGTACCATCTTTGTGTACATACATGACAGGAAACCAGTGCGAAAATATTGCTGGGGGAAAGTACGGCTGGTACACATATTTTAGTATTTATTTGGTAGGTTAAGTGGAAAAATAATGTACCCAAGCGAGTGGAACACCGTTTTTTGCTAAGTTTTGCGAGGACAGACGAAATTACTAGCCGCTACCTACTAACCAAACTGCTACCGACACAAAAACTAAAAATCCAGACGGGTTTCTGGATCACACTCACCAGAATGATAGTTAGCAGGAAACTTTCCTACAAATTTTACGATGAAAAAGTCGGAAACTTGCGAATTATCGTAAAAAGTCGCTTGCTTTTCGAGAGACACGAAGGCTTGAAATCCGGCACAGATGATAAGAATTACGAAACTTTTGCAAAACTGTCAAACATCTGACAGAAAGCCCCACAGACTAAAAAAATATGCCAAAAACCGCGAATAAATCAAAATCCAGTGAAAAAAGTGTTCCAGCTTGGTTCCAGCCTTGTTTCAGCCTAAAGTTACTCTGAGATTTCAGCAAACTTCTTTTTTCTTCTTTACTTATGTTTTAACGGAGTTATCTATCTAAAATGGGTGTAACTTTGCAAGGATAATCGATTTTACAAATAATTTTGTCGATTAAAATGGACATCCCTAAATAAAAAAAAAAAACAAAATTGAGTTGCCAACACATTAAAAGTTTCCTGAAGAGAAAGCAAAATTTGTAAATGTTCTGATAAATGAAGCGCTAAGGTAGTACTTTGTGTCATATTATCAAAAAGACTGATAATTTAGTTATTTTGAATATTTATTTATTTATTTATTTAGTTGCACCAACAAAGTGAACACCAACACAAGCAATAGAAATGAATAAAAGAAATAGACTAAGTGCCACCTCAATTATAGGCGCAAACCGCATGCATTAAAAAAAAAATTAAATTAATTAAAAATAGAATACTTAGTACATTTTTTTTGCCAAAAAAATTATAATAATATATTAACTATTAAATAAAATTAGATTGAAAACATAATTTGATTAAACCTACAAACAATAAATTCAAAAACAATTAAATCAACAATAAAAATAAAAAGTAGGTGAAAAGAATTCATAACAAATTATTTGACTTATTTGTTTTGAATATTATATTTACTTAAAATTATCCTTTGCACGTTTGACGTGTGTTGTAATGAATTCAACCTATTTCCCGATCAGGGTTTGGGACAAAAATTCTAATGAGCTGGAACCCCATAAAATCAGCTGTCAAAAATTTCACGCAAATTGTCGCAAATCCTGCATGTTGATATTTCATCGCATCAGAGCATAGATCTGATTTTCTTGTGAACTGCTTTTTACATAATAACATACAGAGTGATCTATCATCATGGGTCTACCGGATGTGATACCGGAGGACAAGCTGCCTCCGTGCTGGTCGGATGAGGTGCGAATGAATGCTCTATTCGCGCCGTTCCGACTAAAAGCTGCAAATCCAGAGTCCTGGGAGATGAAAATGAAGTTCTGGTCGGATATGCTGAGGCTGTGGTGTCGAACGCGCGGGGACCCTGTCATCTCGGCTGCGGACGCGAAGGTTGCCTTCCAGAGGAAGGGACGCACTCCAGCGTGCATCGACATCGTTGTGGAGGAAATGTTTAGGTGAGTGCATTGTTCAGACGTCATAGGAAAAAATATAATTGATTGAGAGGTACAAAGACAAAGCAGAATATAGACTGAATGATACGACCTCTGTAGCGGAGTTGGTGACCCGCTTGTGACGCAGACGGTTGCGGGTTCGATCCCCGCCGAATAAATGTATGATCTGCAAATATACATATATCTCAGATCTAGGTGTTTCTACGTGTATGTATGTATTAGCAAACAAAAAGTATGTAAGTAGTATAACAGTTATCTGGTTCCCATAGTACAAGCTTTGCTTAGTTTGGGGCTAGATTATACTGTGTGAAATGTCTAGCATTATTTATTTATATCTATACTTGCAAATAATCTGCTTGTTATCTACACCTCTGTATTCATTGTATTGCATGTAACCTACACAACATTTTATGCAAACAATTGTTTCACCCAGGAGCGGAGAGTTAGTCCCGATTCCCCGCTACCAAGCCCTGCTCCACAGTGGTCAGGAAGGCTGGGTGCGCTGGGGTGCCCGCCTGGCATTCAAACCCGCTGCCCTAGCTCTTACAGCTGTGTCGTCGCTGTTGCCGGCCAGGCAGGCGGTGGACAGTGACGGCCTGCCTAAGGCTAGCATTGATGCTACACAGAAGTTTGTGCTTGAGAGTGTTTTGAAGGTATGTCGACTTACTAGGCACTAGCTACTGCGTGAGGCTTCACCGAGTTCAACATTTTGAATTGCCTATCTATGCTATTACAGGTCACTATGTACACCTATTCCAAGTTTCATGCAAATTGGTTCTCTGGTTTAAGTTTGATTGAAACACAAAAACTAGCAAACATTCACATTTTTTTCAAAGTCAAATGCCAAAAATCATTTATTCAGTCGGACCGCTGGGATCACTTAGAATAGTCTTAAAACGATGTGAGCATACTCCTGTTCCTTCACGACCAATACCGTGAACCATGGGAACAAACATTGTTTCTTGCTTAGCACACTTTTATGTGTTAGAATTTTGATGTTATAATAATGTATTATCTATATCTCAGGAACAAGCCAGCTCCCTCCTCTCCTCGTTCCCGGCTGGAGAGTCCCGGGTGGGCTCGGTCGATGAGCTGATGGCTCGCAGCGGCTGGAAGAGTCGGGATGCCTTCGAGATGGCCCTCGCTGCTCTCGTGGATAGCGGACGAGCGGTCATTAAAGGAGATGTTATTAAACTTGGTGAGGGATTTTGGTTTTATGCTGTCAAATTATTTTGTTGTTGTGCTATGTGGAAGAAACCATGTGGGTTGAATAGGGTTGTCTTGATTTACAATGCGAAAATCGTGGGTTCGAATTCCGGCCGTGCATCATTGTATGCGCTTGTAAGGAAAGCAGTTACAATATGTACATAGTAATATTAACTGATATAAATAAATATATCATCTGGGATATATCTGCATTCAAGAAACCGGCTGTAAATAAATAATGCTTGACTTTTCACACCGCATCATCTAGCCCCAAAGTAAACAGAGCTCATGTTATGGGTACTACATGACTGATGTACTACTTATATACTTTTCGTTTGTAGAAGAACATAGAAGGAAACACCCAGACCCAAGACAGATTTATTTATTTATTTATTTATCCTTTATTGCACAAAGAAATGATATACATGATATACATAAACACTTAATCTATTCTTTATCTATTCTTTATCTATTTCTTATCTATTCTTAATGTATTAAGTACTCTGTTTTATCTTTGTGTCGTTTCGTTCGTGCTGAATAAATGTATTTTCTTTCTTTCTTTCTTAATCTAGAGAAGTAATCGCAAAGGCGAGCTTAACCCTAAAAAGAGTTCTCTTACAGCAAACCTTACAGACCTTACAGATATCTGTAGATCATACAAACGTTTGTCCCGCGGCGGGGATCGAACCCGCAGCCTTACCTTCGCCCACTGCGCCACAGAGGTCGACTTGTATAAAAGCTTGCTTTGCAATCTTTTTTTTATTCCAGCTGAAAACAACAGCCGAGTAACATCAATATCGGAGACGGACGAAGCGCTCGCTCGTCTCTTCAGCGCAGAGAGTCGACTCGAAGCGGACGCGAGCAGACTGCAGAGAGATGTCTCTACGGCCGCGGGAGACGCCAAGGCAGCTCTGTCTATGGGCAATAAGGCGGCGGTGAGTCTAGCCAGTATACATGTGTCTACTGTTGGGAGACAATTATCTCTTCGTCACGCGTTTTTATTTATTTATTTATCGATGATAGACGAGCAGCTGTTGCTGATATGTCTATATCACAGTGTTGAAATAGTCTGATTGTTCAGGATTGGTTAATCTTTTTAAACACTGATTTATTAGTTCGTAGCCAGTTGTCGAGCTTGTTCTTAAACGAATTGACCGAAGTGGCAGTAACAGCGTCTTGGTAGTACATTCCAATTGTGAACCACTCTGTTGCCGAAGAAGTGATAGGCGGTAAGTAAGCGGGCGGGGTCACGAATGAGTTTAAGCTGATGGCCACGTGAAGGTCTTTGTTCATTCTTTCTTCTCAAGATGTCACGAATGTTAGGCAGATTTTTGACGGCAATATTTAGCTATGATGCAATTACCTATCTACGGTAGAATTTAAAAAGTGGCATCGGCCCCACCATTGGTTAAAGTCAGTGGGGACAACGGGAATACTCCGTGGTCGTAATATTTTTTTATTTAACATGAGTTTTAACAATGTTTTATGATTTTACTAAAATTTTAGTGATGTACTTATTGCATAAGACCCAAATAGTTAACAACTAAATTAATAAGTTAAAACCTACCTAAGCTTACCTATTACCACAGCTATTACTTAAGAGTGTGCCATACGCCGCCATTTTGTGAGCGGGACAGCGAGTGTGATTTGTTCGGCGTGTGAGGAGTACAGAGCTATGGATACGCAAAGTTATTTATGGCGCTAAAACACGTTTTAGCTAATTACAAGTTATCTAAACAACCAATCGAAAAATTAAAAGACAAAACTAAAGAAATACTTATAGGTTTCTTGACAAAACAAAAACCCACCAAAAAACGTGTGCTGTTCCTGAGATAAATAGCAAATAGTGTGCAAAACATGTATTTTTCAAAAAAATATTTTATCGAGAAAACTTTCACCAATCGTGTTTTTAAAACACGAAATCCAAGATAAAACAATGAAGTATCATTTACCTAAATATGAAGGTTGTAGCTTTCACAGATTCTGAGATAAATAACGATTTCGAACAACAAAATTGCTTAAATCGCTCCTGCACACTCTTAAGACGAATGCGAGTGCCTGCTCAAACCTATTATGGTTTTCAGGCACAATATTTAAGCTAAATATGTCGTTATTTTAGTATCACTGTGTCTTAATAAAATTTAATTACTTATAATGCCAGGCCAAGGGACACCTGCGTCGCAAGCTGTCGCTGTCGGCTCGCCTGTCGCGCTGCCTGTCCGCGCTCGACAACGTGCGACAGCTGCAGCAGCAGCTCGCCGACCATCACCACAACACCGCCATACTGGATACATACAAGTTAGTACTAATTAGGACTAGAAAATTCACTCAATTTAATTTTCAGTTTTGTATACAGGGTGTAAAAAGACGTCTATCGAAAGCCGAAAGGAGGTACAACATCCCAACACAACCAGATCCGAAAGGATTTTCCGAAAAAATCATTATATCCGGTGAAAACAGCGTTTGAAGAGTACTGTTTGCGTATGTTCTGGGCGCGTTGTTTTACGTAGATAGCTTTAAACTCTTTTTTTCTTTTATAAATGAAATTATTAGGTAGGTATGGTCTTATTATGTCGTACTAGTAGTAAATAACCGAAAATAAAATGACTAAGCTAAGTCAAAAAGTTTTTTTGCGTTTTTTTTTTCGCTATATATGTTTAGAGTCATGGTCTGATTGCAACCCCTCAGTTTTCGGTAGCAGTCTTTTTATACCCTGTAGTTTGTGCCGGTCAAATCATCCAAGCTAAAGACTCAATTGTTAAATCTGTATTGTTTGGGCTCATTTCAAACAGCTCGCGATAACCTGTTAAAAGCTTGCACTGAAAAAATGTTTCATCAAGAAAAACTTATTCTATCTAGAACTTGCCTGTGCTGCTAAGTCGCTATGTAATCCGAAAAGATATAACTAAAATGTATGAATATTGTCTGTCTGTAGAACCGCTGCGTCGGCCATGAAGCGAGATATGAAGGAGAACGACGTGACTGAAGACTCCGCACACGACACTTTGGACGACTTGAAGGAGGTTCGTATTTAGTCGAAAATCATTTATAAGGATCGCTGGGATCACTTAGAATAGTCTTAAAAATAGGTGATTCTACTCCTCTTGCTTCGCGACTTCGTGAACGGGCAACAAACACGGTTTGCCTTTCAAAACACTACATTTGATTGTATGACTGCCAAAAAATCCATCCCGCAGAAATCTAGATAATATCTCGATTTCTGTTAGTCTCTGTTAGCTGTTAAAGTCTGTAAAAGTCTAGAGAGACTTAAAGTAACATTATTTTTGACATACAGACTTTCCGCCGATTTGCCATTCAATATATGTTTTTAAACGCTTCATTTCATCCTTCAAGGTCGTGGGTTCAATTCCCGTATCGGTGTAATTCGGGCTGCATTAAAATCTTTTATAATATCTCGTAGGTAATGGAGTCATACTCCGAGATCTCCCGAGTTCTCAGCACTCCTACCGAAGAAGACGCAGACCTGGAGGCAGAACTCAGGGAGTTGCTGGCCACGCCCGGTGGGGACAACGGGAACACAGGTACTGGGGGAAACGGGAATACTTTATCCTAACAATTCGGGAACAACGAGAATACTTAAAAAAAATTTCTTGTGTGATCATGATCACATTTCATACTTTAACAGATTAAATAACACTAACGTGTAAATATATCTTTCAGAAATCAAGACGCCCACTAAAGCTCCCATACCAAGCACTCCGCCCACTAAAGCGGCCCGAAAGATCTCCGAGCGCGAGTTCGTGTTCGACGGAGAAGAACGAATCCTGGCGGAACTTAACGAACTCGGAGTCGAAGACTCGAGCCCTCCGAGAGAGAGAGGGAAAGAGAGAGAAGTGCGGGAGAGGGAGGCTGTTGTTGATAATTGGACTGAGGGTAAGTTATTGGTTCACGGTATCTGATAAAGTTTGTGGGGACAACGGCAATAATCTTTTATTAGAATGGCGTTAGAATAGAATACTCCGACAGAACATGGTCACAGATAAGAACAATGATTAAACTTATTATGATAATTATTATTCCCACAGGTAAGCAACACCATTATAATAAAAGTTCAAAATTTTATTTCACCAAGTCGAATTAAAGCTCGATCAATCTCTCTCATTCTCTTGCAACGGTAGGACAGATCGAACTTATAATTCCCAACTGTCACCTTAGTGGTGCAGACGGGAATTATTTCTAGTGATGCAGACGGGAATTATTTCTAGTGGTGCAGATGGGAATTACTTCAACTGTCAATTCATTAGAATATGAGTAAAGGTGTAGTTCCAGAGTCCAGTGCCAGCAGGCTGTCCAACAAGCCGTGGTACCCGCCGGCCGGGGAGTGGAACAACAACTCCGCCGAGATACGAACTGACGAGAGGCTGCATCCCGGTATGTCTGCTGTTTCTCTACATTGTAACATGTCAAACTGACGTGTGCGGGTTCGATCCCCGCCGCGGGATAAATGTTTGTATGATCTTTTTATGTTTGTCAGTCATGCTCTAGTGATTTTGATGAAACTTTGAATAGACGTAGATCGTGAAATAGCATATTATGATTTTCAAAGTATTCTTACACGCGAACTAACTTTGGGCGAAAGCTTCTCAAAGTGAAATTGGTCGATTTTGTCTCAAAATGATAGTTTTAAATGTATTCTTGTTGTCCCAGGCCAGGCACTGAACCTGGACTACTCGTCTCCCCCCTCGCTGTACGCGCACGACTTCCTCGTGAGGGACCACCGCGCCGCACAGGGGGTGTGGCTCTACTGCCAGGATACCGATGCAAGGTGAGGGGGGATCCTGGGAAATAGGGGGGAAGGGTCACGGGATAGGGGGCTGCCAGGGACCCGCTTACCCTTCTCCCCCTAAAGGGTAAGGGGTGAAGTGAGAGGGGTCTGGCTACTGTCAAAAGAATGTTGATAAAAGGTGAGGGGGGACATTGGGAAATATGTGTGTGAATAGTTCGAAATACCTAGTGACACGACAAGAAGAAAACCAGGAAGAGAGAGAGACTAGATGAGAGTGGGAACTGGAAACCCAAGGGAAGGTGGAGGGCTTAACCAAACGTCTAATTTAAACTGATAAATGCAATATAACTGTTTAAAAAAAATATTGTTTAAGAATTCTGCCGTATTTATTATTTACTGATGCTATAAAACTTAATACATATTGAAAACTAACCCTATAAATAATATAATGCTGGACTTATGTATGACTATAAAGTATGATATTTCCTTCAGCTGTGAGGGTCCCACAAGTGGCAACTTCCAAATGGCGCCCGGAGGCGAGCGAAGACGGGAAACGCTGTTTAGTGCAGAACCAGTCAAACCTACGGCCAACCAACAGAATGTTATAGGGAACCAACCATCTATGGCCGGGAACCAGTCGACTGTAGTTGGGAACCAACCAAATGTTGCAGGGAACCAACCAAATGTTGCAGGGAACCAACCAACTGTATCTAAAAATTCACCTTCCGGTGATTTTGACGACTTAGAGAGGAGACTAAAGAACTTAAGAGGATTCAACTTATAATATTAGTTGGTAACTATCTTTGTTTAACTATAGTCATCTAAGGAGAAAGTTTGTGTGTTTGTGGGGAATAAAAGTGGGTTAAGAAGGTTAAAAGAAAAAAACCGTGGGCGAATGAATAACTAAAATATATATGTAAAATACTGCCATACATAAGTTACTATATAGGATTGTTGGTAGGTTAAGTTCATAATACTCGAAATTATCATTTATCTAGTATCGACTTTAAAAAATTCAAAAAATACAAAAAAAATGTATTCACTTGTGTTGTGATGAAATGATTTAGTAAACTTTTATATTTTAGAAATATAATCTGTATACTTGCAAAGAAAAATTCTTATAAAATTTCAAGTCATGATTATGAATTCCAAAAATTGCATTCAAATGGATTTGAACCCACGACCGAACCGAGGCAGCGCTCTCAACTGAGCTAATGGACAATTTTTGAAGTGAAAACTTCTTTAGGCGCGTTTGAGATGAGAAAAAATTCTTGGATTCGCCTCGAAAAGGTCACGTGCGAGTCACGTGACTCACCGACACCGGGTTATTGGAGTGCCAATGTATTTTTTTCTTGTAAATTACTTTAAATAATTAACAATTAATTTCTAGTTTTTTTTTTTTTTTTTTTTTTATGGAAGAGGGGGCAAACGAGCAGGTGGCACACCTGATGGTAAGTGATTGCCACCGCCCACAGACAACCGCAGCATCAAGAGGCACTGCAGATGCGTTGCCGGCCTTTGAGGTAGGAATAGGCTCTTTTCTTGAAGGCGCCTAAGTCGTATCGGTCTGGAAACACCTCTGGCGACAGCTGATTATTGTCGTTCTTGACGAAATATTATATTAACTAATCTAACTGAAAGATATTGTTTTGGGTTTTTGTAAATTATTTCTAAGGTATATTTGAGCGGCAATTCGTTTGTTCACTAACAAAATTTGCTAAAATATCGCTCTTAAATTGTACTCGGTAAAGTTTACATTCGTGAAGCATTTCTGAGCGCTTCCGAGCTTCGGAGCACGTTACATTGTCGGTCCCGGCTATTTAAGTCGTTAAGCCATGACGGAGGCCTTAAGGCGGCCTAAAAACTCCGTCACCAGAGTTGGCCACTGACTCATACGAACTTACTTAATTTTTATTGTCTATAAGATAAATGACCGGCCGACCGTGACAGTTGGCAACAATCGAGGGAGATCTTTGCCCAGCATGCTATGTCTATGTCTATGTCTCTATGTCTTAATGGTGGGGCCAACGGGAATACACTTGTCAACCTGTTCTAGAATCAGTTGGAATGCGAATTGATACTTTATGGTGAACTAAATAAGAGCGTTTATTGTGTGATTTTTTATAATCGGTAAACAACTGAATTGCCAGCACTGTCGTTAAATGATTTAGGATTAACTAAAAATATAAAAATAAACTATTATGAAAATTAGTTTTCCAATATTGGGCCGATTTTAACCGTCGGATCACTTATCAGAAATATAAATATGATTGACATAATTGTTTATATTAATAAAATGTTTCTTCTGATTCAAGTAATTTGACGAAATACTTGGCTTTGTAAGATTTTGTAGTTTTAAGAATTAAATGTTATAAAATTGTGTATAAATAGGTAGATAGGTACGAAAAACATATGAAAATACCAAAAAAAGCTTTTGACTAAGCCGAATGGAGTATAAACGAGTTTTGATCGACTGCGTTAGGAGGGTTATGTTTTTATAGGAACTGCCAAAATGGCTTAGGGCTGGTTTCACCAAACTTTGGCTAACAGAGCGTTACTTCAATTTTAGTACGACAAATAACAACGGATTAAGATTTTAACAGACCGTTACGATGTTTTGTGTTCTTTCCAAAGGAAATCTTCATTAACAAGCCGCTAAATCTAATCGCTGGTCGGTGGCCGGTTAGCTCACTGACAGTTGACATTGTAGAAAATTAAAAATACGTCACAACAACTTCCAAAAGCATTGAAAAGTTCGCGCCGTAACCGTAGCAACAGAAATAACAACGAAGTTTGAAGGAAAATTCCCTAACCGCGATTAACTAACCAGCTGTTAGATTGACTTTTGGTGAAACCAGCCCTTAATGTTTTATTTATGAGGTCGAAGTTGAGCATCGTTCTGGGGGGTCATAAAGTGGATGGGTGACTGCTAGTGGCATTAACATAGCACACACGCTACTGTATTTCGAAGGGCACGTTAAATTGTCGGTCCCGGGCCATGACGGAGGCCTTAAGGCGGCCTAAAAATTCGTCACCAGAGTTAGCCACTAACTTATAGGAACTTACTTATTTTTATAATAGAAAATAGAATTAAATACATGGTCCTCATAATTTTTTTACTTACATTATTTTTAAATTCGTTTTTGAGTAAAATAATATTCAACGCAGTCGGATTTAATAACATGACATAGTGAGAGATGTTGGTATAAGATAATCAGCAATAATGTTATTACGGTCTGTCTCATGAAATAAGATTTAGCACAAGTTTAGATGATGTTTTAGTATTTTTTTTATCACCTTTAGTATTTTATTTCAACTTATTCATAAAAACATATAATATAAAATTACAATTAAATAATTATAATAATAATTTTATAAATAGGAAAGATTTGTTTGTTTGTTTGAATTGAATAGGCTCTGAAACCACTGGACCGATTTGAAATTTTTTTTCACCATTAGAATCCTACATTATCCCAGATGAACAAGGGCTATATTTTATCCCGGGAAAGTGATGTTTTCCCGAGGGAGCGCGGGTAACACCGCAACGGACAGCTAGTTATAAAAATTTGCATCGAAACCCGCACTAGGCTGAGCCCACGGATATATAAATGGAGCCCACGGATATATAAATCCATTTATATATCCGTGGCTGAGCCTGTATCGCGGCAGTTCGAGTGTTATTTTTTATAACAATACTAGATATTATAATTTGGTATGTGGCATACATACAGTAAAAGATATGTATACCCCGCTAGGGGGGTAGTTGGGAATAAAAAGTCCAAACGACCCATCTGCTCAAGTTATGGCAGCCAATTACAAAAAGTCCACCAAAACCAATACTGGAACAAATACGATGGTATAAGAGCTGAATAAGAAGAATAACTTGAAATATCTGAGCATTATACTAAATTGTATTTCTATGTCTCATCTTCAGGCTCTCTTATACACAAATGATCGTGATTTAGCTAAAGAAAGCTTAAAGTATATAAATATGAGACAGGCCGATGTATACTCATATTGATAAGTGGTTTTTAAGTGTTGCAATTCATGATGCCTTAACGTATCGGGTGTCACTCATACAAAATGTATAAATAAAATCATAAAAATATACCACATAAAAAAAGGTTTGATTGTTTCTGTTTGTCAATGACTAAATCGATTTTGATGTAACTTCGAATAATTACTGTTTACTAATTTGACTAACGAAAAATATTGTTAATTTTTAAACTTGACACCCGGTAGATTTAAATGTGATTTTTATTTAATTATTTTGTAATATTTATCGCTGTAAATTAAACATTGTAAATAACTATGTAAATATAAATACGAAAGTGCAATTCGTGTGTTTTTTTTAACCATTGTAGGTAGGTAACTATAAATGTGCATAAAGATCGATAATTCACATTTTAATAAATAATCGATTCATTTATTACGGTAAGAAATATTTGATTAAATTATTTATCACTTTAAGATGGTAAATATCCTGTATTGAATGAATATGGGAAGTGTTTATGGTTGCTCAGTACACGCGACTCAAGGATTCAAATGACATGTAATTGGATTGTTTTTATAATTAGTTAGATAATTAAGCTGAGATGGTCAAAGATACTTATTTAGGTCCATTAAAACCTAAGTAGGTATATTTTTTTATTTGTGAGCGGATTATTATTATAAAAGACCGTGTGAAAACATCCAAATCTGATAATTTTAAAAATAGGTAAGCGCATAGACAAATGTCATACATTGATTTGGGATCTCTTGAGACGCAAGAGCGACTTTGAATCTTGCGACGTACAAGAGTATTCCCATTGGCCCCACTGAGTTGGGCAGTTGACAGTTTGGCCTCTTACGCTATTTGGAGTGCGCATGTTTTTTTTTGCATACCTACAATACTATTAAAAAATACTCTTTTTCAACATAGGTATGTACTGTACTATGATTTCCGGAATCAAACAAGTGTACGTAGTACGTACCTACTAAGCAGAAATAAATTCAATTGCTAAGCAAATGTTATGAGAGTGACCACACGTTCGCGCTAAAATGAAATGTGTAGGAATTTTATTCATACAACAAATATATCATTTTAATGTCGGTAGTGACCGTGTCGACTTAGAGAAGATGGTCTACAATATAATCAAGATCACTCAATCCCCAGAGCACGGACAACACTTGAGGGCATAATATTATGATCCTTTTAAGATGTCTAAAGAGGTGCCAGATTTAAAATGGAAAACAGTCTGTTGCCCCATTTTACACAGTTTTTGGTAAATTCCTCCTCGTAATTTTACAAAAGTATAGAACGGTTTAGGTGGGTAGACTTGTAATAATTTGACTGTTGATTGAACGTACTTAAAAAGCTCCTTACATCATAGTCACCCGAGAGGTTACGTATGTACTCTAGGTCAAAAGTCGCGCCATCTCTGGCATGCTGTACTCTGTAGTCGTCTCACGAACTCTGTGCACGAAGCCCGCAGGCCATCTTGGAATAATAATTTGGCGGGAAACAAAACTATTACTTTGAATAAAAAATAAATTATAGTGATTTTTACGAAATCAATATTTTGAGGCGACTGTTTTTTCCTAAGTTTAATTTTATTTAGGTGAAATATTAATATTGGAAAAAAATAGTTTGATAATAAAAAAATAAAATGCAGTTGTTTATGGTGACATTGGTAAGTGTTTTTTTTTTATTTTCGGTTATTTTTTGGTTTTGGCTGAATCCAATATCATTTCCTATATGTTTCTTGTTTCGACCACAGACATAGGTTTCGACTCTCGCCCCCCGGCGGAGGGGATGCGTAACGCATTTTACCCAGCGACAAAAAAAAAGCACCTACCCTTTTTTTTTGTCGCTGGGTAAAATGCGTTACGCATCTACTTGTTTCACACAAAAAATATTATCCACTTATTTTTTTTTATCTCTAAGGAACCCTAAAGAAGGCGTTGGGGTTTACGAAATGCATGAGAGGCACCTAGGTACCTCAAGAGTTGCAAATATATTTATCAACCCACCTATTAATGTTTCATCACAATAATCAAATCTACTATAATTTAAACAATTAAAGGTGCGCCGTCATTTTAATATTTAATTAAATTCAGAAAAGCTGTAAAGCTCCGTCATAAAAATGAATAAATAAAATTATCATATCAGTATGGCTGAGAATAGTCTATTGTAGATAGGTGAATATATTAGCATTCATTAGTTTTGCCACCGAAAAAAGTGATAGGTAGATAGGAACCTACTTACCAACTTACAGTTAATAATCTTAAAAACATTACCTAGTAGGTTTATGTACTTATTGGTCACATGGGGTTCTCTTGAGAATAATATGTATATTTATTAATATAATCAAATTATTTTGATTATATTAATAAATGATTGTCCTCACTGAACTCGCCCTACGGTGGATTTGTGATATAGTTATTATATTCCCGCTGGCCCACCAGTGAGTCCAGCTCAGTGGGGACAACGGGAATACTCCCAAACTTCTGTTATTTAGTCTGTGGTTTAGTTGTTGCTTTTTACCCGACTGTCAAAGGGAGGGTTATGTTTTTTTCCCAATTTGATTAATTTATTTTTATCTGTTGGAATGGTTATAGTTAGGTATGTCTCGACTTTCATACTGACCTACTAAATTAAATCTATTGAAAATAATGGAGTGTGATGTGAGCAATATTTTATTTAGGGTCCTTCTAAGTTTCCACTTTAAAGACAATGTAGATCAAGTCACTCTACATCCTTTAATGTCTGGGGTGGTGAAAAGCAAGTCCAAATACGTGGCTCAAAGGTGTATAGTACCTACATGTTTTTGATAATTTGGTATACATTTTTTTGAAAATTTTAAGTGTACCTATACATCTTATTGTCCGTGACTGTACCTAAGTAACTACCTACCCATCGTATACATTTTACCCTCCGTGATAGCTAGATGTCAACCAACCTTATGCGGCGACCTTGGCGGAGAGGACGGCGGAGGTCGGAGGTCAACATCATCATTAGAATCTCATTTGAAATTAATAAAATATAAGTAGGTGCCTATTTGAAATGTAATGTATTAAGGTGAAATAGGAATCATGATAAAAACAAGTAGGTAGGTACGGTCAGCGTCACCAACTGGTAACCCCCCTACCGCCGTACAAAGCGCCGCGCCGCCCGCCGCCGTATTAGGAGAGTTAACAATTGGTGACGCTGCCTGTACCTCAACCACCAAAGGAATTTATTTCACAATATTCTTTGTAGAATGAATATCATATCTCGATGAGAATGAAGTCCGTGGTGTGTGGTAGTGCGCCTCTCTGTGCTTGAAATCTTTCGATAGGTAAATTACGCTACAGAAAACTTCCCCCTCTTTCCCCCAGTTTTTTTAGTAAAGGAACCAGTGTGCCAATTTTCGTCAAAATCGCTTGAAAAATGCGACCTAGAGCCCTCCCTACCATGACCTCTTAGTAAACATTTCAGTAAGTAAAAAAGTAAGTTCGTATGAGTCAGTGGCGAACTCTGGCGACGGAGTTTTTAGGCTCTGTCATGGCTTAACGACTTAAATAGCCGGGACCGACAATTTAACGTGCCCTCCGAAGCACGGAAGCGCTCAGATGAAAATGCCACTGGCGGTCACCCATCCACTTACAGACCGTTTCGAACGTTGCTTAACTTCGACGATCTATCAAGAACGACTAAGCAAGCACGACCTCTGTAGCGCAGTGGGCGAAGGCCCGCCTGCGACGCAAGAGGTTGCTGGTTCGATCCCCGCGGCGGGACCAATGTTTGTATGATCTACAAATATTTGTCTCGGGTCTGGGTGTTTCTATGTATAATATGTATGTATTTACAAACAAAAAGTATATAAGTAGTATATCAGTCATCCTAGTACCCTTAACACAAGCTCTGCTTACTTTGGGGCTAGATGATGCTGTGTGAAAAGTCCAGCATTATTTTTTTATTTTATTTTATTCATAATCGTAATCACAAGCTTTTCCTAGGTACCTACTCATTATATATTAGTTTACTAGCAAACCCAGCGAACTCCGTTTCGCCACCAGATGCCACCAGATTTTTCCTGAATTTTCTTCGCTATAAACCTCACGGAACCTTTCCAACCACGGATATATAAATATATCCGTGTTTCCAACGAATGCAAAACCGTGGAAATCGGTTCGTGCGTTCTGGAGTTAGAGCGTCAGGAAGGAAAACCCGACTTATTTTTATACATAGTAGATTACGTTCCTCAGTCAAATCTGTAGTATCCCTAGTACCTACCATTGAGTTATAATGTACTAATCTCAATGGTACCTATACCTACCTACGTCTGTGGTCAAAGAGGACGGATTAAGAAATTCTGGTCTGCGGTACCTAGTAGAGAGGAACGACGGACAAAAGCATTTTATGCGATTTTAGGCCAATCTCGAAACGGAGACGCTTCGCTCGCTCGGTCAATAAAGCCAAATTAAAATAAGTAGCAATAAAATTAATTATAATAAGTAGCAATAAAATTAATTATAATTAGGTAAACCAAGAATGTCGGATTTCTAGATAGCCACTGTCCAATTTATTTTATTACCATTTTAATGTAGGTAACCTACCTATATTATATATAGAAATACTTACCTGTTATAAAGAAATAAAACGTGGTATATAGACAGGCTGTACCTACTTTATGTAGGTAATACGAGTAAATAGAAATCTATCATCCAATATTTTTTAATTAGAATTTAGAAGATTTAACCCAGGAAGACATAAGGGGTTGAATTTTGAAAATCCAGGCTCTCGTGGCTAGTTTTACTATAAAAAAATTAGGACTTACTTTCCTTCATTGAGCTATATGTAGGTACTATGTGAAGTGAATTGACTTCAATGCTTTCCTTCAACTTTTTTTCCGTAGTTTCAGCTTTCAGGTACCTACAACCTACTCAGGGCAGCGAATTAGCATTGTTTCTGCTCATTTCATATTGATGAATGCTGTGTGTGACAGATGCCATTTGCTTGCATAAATTAGAATGCGCTGTAGGTAGGTACCTTACCTACCTACCTACATTGTGATTTCGGCATACATCTAGGTGTTGCATAAAAGTTTATGTTGAAAAAATTGTTACTACTTAGATAGGTGTTTCTAAATTGTTTTGGTTTCACTGATTCTGTTGTAGGTATTTGGCGCATTTTGGCCAAAAATGTGCAAAAAAAGTTTAAAAAGTTACTTCTTTGAGAACGTTTTTTGTACCTAACAAAATTAGGAGTAAGTACCTAACTAGGTAGTGATGTCTACACCCACAAACACACAACCTCTCACCCCAAACTCATACCTACTACATATCGGGTCCGCAGCGCCGTGTTTTCGTGTTTTTTAACATAATGACATGTCTTTCATATTCTACAAAAATGCATGCGTGTATCTACTCTAACCCCAGATTTACATTCAGCCCTGTTGGGCAGGGAAGTGAGCAGGGAAGTGGGCAGCGCGAGAATGCAAATAGGTTACTCGCGCTGTCACTGCCACTGCCACTCGCACTGCCCGGCGCTAAATGTTCATGAAGGCTGAGTGTGAACACCCCACTCGCGTCCGTGGAAATATTTCCGGCAGCGCGAGGAGCAGTGGCAGTAGCTGAATCTAAATCTGGCATAATATCAAAAAATGCTATAACTTGGTACCTACATGACAATATGCGTAGGGCGAAATTCAACCCTTTGACTGACGACTGGGGTGACTGCGAGTAGGTACCTACTTTATTACTTTGATCCTTCATCATTTGTTTGAATAATTGTATCGTCCTTGCTCGTTTGGAGACAATCTCCAAATGCTAATGTTAAGAGTTACTTAAGGTGAAGTTATGAAAATACTTATACTCGTATATGGAATTAATTAGGTAGGTGCTAGTGTAACTTAGTTTTGTCCCATTTAAAACAATTCTCTGTCGGCCTCTATCCGCAACGGCTGGATACATTTTAAAGGAAACACTAGCCCATTGATAGGTGGAGCAAGGAGCAATTTAGAATACCTACTTTTATTTTACAAAATTAAAGTTTGAAGAATCCTATCAAGGGATCAGATACACCGCAGGCAGCAGTTTGTTTTAAAACATATCTACCTATTTATAAGCTTATTTAAAAAGAAAAAAGCTTTTTAATTATTTTATCAACTTAATTTATTCATTCAGTGGCTACAATTAACGAGCATTTCATAGGGTAGCTACCTACCTACTACCTAGTAA
This sequence comes from Epirrhoe alternata, assembly GCA_963565295.1. Taxonomy (NCBI): domain Eukaryota; kingdom Metazoa; phylum Arthropoda; class Insecta; order Lepidoptera; family Geometridae; genus Epirrhoe; species Epirrhoe alternata. Next base: position 7,165,944 of record OY751402.1, read on the forward strand.
CTTACGGAAGTGTGCATACCTCCTAGGTGCTATTGATGTGCGCAAGTGCCTATTTGTTTGTGATGCTATGTTATGTTATTTGTTTATAATCTTCATTCATTGGAATGAGGATATTAATCAATTTCAATAAAAAGAAAAAATCAAACTCAAGATATTTTTAAGTAGGTTAACGTAGGTACGTATTTACGTCCCCCCCCCGTGGATTCCGATCTTGTCGCGATGGGGGGGCTCATTAGCCGTGGTTTGAACGCCCACGGTGAAGCTAACAGGAATCCCAAGCGGGGACGCTCCGAGTGGGCTTGCGGTTGGGCCCACTCTGGATGCGTCTGAGGCGGGTGCGGAGGACGGAGTAATTTCTGTCCCCCGCAGTCAGGAGGGGTCGCGGGAGAAGAGGCGTGTCGGTGTTTCGTTGCCGTTCGCCCTATCTTCCGCGACCAAACGGTGGCGCACCGTTGTTGCGTTGGCGGTGGGGCCGCAGTGGAAGAGGAGTGTCGGTGTTACGTTGCCGCTCTCCCTGTCCTCTGCGGCCGTTTGGAGGCTTCTCCACGCGCAGCTCTTTAATTAGAGCGCGCAGTGGACGAAGGTAGCGGAGAGCTCTAGTGGTGAGTAGCGGACGCTAGTGTAGCATTTCATTTTTTGAGCAGTAGGAATATTTCCTAGAATTTATTAGGTTGCAGCTCCGCCTACATACTTTCAAATTTCGCGCGTTCGGCGAAAACGTCAAACCAACCACAGACAGAAAATCAACCCGTAAGCAAATAGAACGAATAAAAATCGATACAAGTCGGTTAATAATTATCAAAACATGAAAATAAATTAAGAAATAAATCCCGCTTATTTAATATAATAAGAATAAATAAAGATCGCAAAAGTTTTAATTAATCGACTAAAAATCTAAGGTCATTATCTATGGTAAGCTTGCTCGGCTGAGCTGGTATTTTGTCTGTGGTTGTTTTGATAAAATAGGATGGTAGACAGATATCGTGGTGAGAGCTGGGGGCTCCACGTTTTGAGCAATATTCGAAGGATCATAGAAGCCAGTTTCCTGTAATTTTGCGTGAGCTTGAGGCTTCTGGAAGATTCCACGCTGTGTGTTCTCCGAACAGATAAAAGGCTCGGTGAGCCGGTGGGGAGGCTCATTCCCTGAAATTTTTCGACCGCGCGTGTCTGCCGTCACTCTGCTTCAGAGCAGATCCGAGACCCCTTGAATAATATCCCGTGGGCTGGCCGTGATCCTGAAATACTGCCTGCCAACGTAACGTCTGAGAATTTATTGGAAACCAAGAACCACGTGTCCCTGCCGTTTGTCCAAGGAGATCCCGTTGAGAAGGATCGAGAGCCAAGCAGTGGAACGTCCAGTGTCCTGCGTTGCAGACGGCGGGTGACGTGCGTACGTGGCTGTGCAGGCAGCGGTCACGAAGCCAGTTCGCCACGAGGAAACAAGGTCGGATCTTTATATTTTCTTATTTCGATATCATCCTGGAGCGTCGGTCCAGAGTGCAGGGGAATCCTGTACCGTTGTTAGAGTGTGCTGATAGGTTAGAGTGTGCTGATAGGTTAGAGTGTGCCGATAGGTTAAAGTTCTTGTTATAGTGATTAGTGTTCGTTAGATTAATTTTCAGGTAGGGTTCATATCGCTGTGAATCTTGTTTCTCGCCTTAGTGTGTGCCACGTAAATTCACATCTATCATAGGCTAGGGTGTAATATCCCTATGGTTATCCTGCTAGGAAAGGATAAAGTTGTAGGAGAGTTAGGCACGTTTTAGGATAAATAATTTGTGATATTTGGTCGCTACTCGGTGGGGTTGAATAGTGGTGTGTGCGTTAGCTTTGTACGGGTGCTGTCATACTGATGATATAGGATTACAGCCCCGGGGTGTTTATTTTGGGTTTTTTGTGTAACGCACGGCCACTGATTCATAAAATCACACCGTGTGGGTTTCATGTGTGCCTAACCTCAAAATTCATTGTTATCTCTGGAAATTGTAGTACAAAATATTTATTTGTGTAAAGGTAAATTGGTCATTAAGCTGTGAGTGTAATTTGGTCAGTCCCTATGCTTTTTGTAATTTAAGCAAAGTTTATGTATAGTGTAACAAATATAAAATTTTAGAATTGGATATATAGGGAAGAGGCTTGGTTGTGAGAAGTTGTCTCCCAACGATACGGCTAGGGTAGTCAGATTTACATTAGACGCCTATCCGTGTCCAAATCGAGATTTCATCTCGGAACCAGGGTTTTCCCATAGATCAGTATTAATTTAAATTGTGATAAGAAAAATAAAGGTGTAATTAGTGTTAAAATCTTAGTATTACATGTGAAGTATCTCATTTCCAAACTTCATTCAAGAAACTGTTTTGTGACATATTTGGCCCGTCATTAATGATATTCAAAATTTAGTACATCATCTTATCTGTGTTATAATGTTCAAATAGGAACGGGCAATAGGTGTAGGAAATTTGATAAATAAAATTCTGTCTTGTTATTGTTGAAATTTGTTTTATTTATAGTTATAATTTAGGTAAAAATTCTTTTGTGTCGGAGTAGATAGGACCCACACTGAGGCTAGCCGGAAACATCTTTTCCTCTCTAATCTCTCCGTTACAAAATGGCGCCCAACTTTTAATTTAGAATTTCGTGATATATTTTTTTTGTTCATAAGACTGACCAAAAATTTTTTTTTTTAATTTTTTCTTAGTGACCAACATTAGTAGGATCGTAGTTTATTCATTACCACTCTAACAACGGTGCAGCTAGTCTTAAGCTAATTTTAAGGTTATTTATTTTGAATTTTTTTTTTTGGTTGTGTGTATGTATTTTTTTTTAGAGGTGTGATTTTACATATTATTTTAACTGGTATTATTTTTTAAATGGTGTGTTAAACTGTACAATTGTTGAAAAGAAAATTATTTTGAAATTTTTATTTTTGAAATAATTTTTTTTAAAAAGTTTTTTTTTTTTTTTTGGAAAATTTTTTTTTGGAAAAATTTTTTTTTTGGAAAGGCTTTTTTTTTAGCCTATCAAATATTTTATGTTACTGTACAACAATTTCACTTGTGAATTGAGGTAGGGCTGGCATAACCAGCACTAGGGGTAATACTTTGCTTAAACAACATTTTAAGACAGTTTTTTTTATAGATGAACTCAGTACACAGGTTTTGATTAGTGACCAATGCTTTTATTTTAACAACAATTTAGTTTTATCAACTGTACTTTACACGCACACAAACATACACACACGGTTGGAAGTTTAGGTATCCTCGGGTTTTGAAATTTTGATTTTCTCCACAGGTATTTTGTAGTTGTTATTATTTTCTTTAGGTTTTGCAGTTGGACTGTTGACTCAAAATAAATTTTTTTTGGTGAAGCATTTTTTTTTTTTTTGAAAAAATTTTTTTTTTCAGGAAATTTTTTTTAAGTTCTGTAAACAATTATTTTTGCATGGTGTTCCTTGTGTGTACAATTTGCTGACAGCTTGATTTTTTTTTGAAAATTTTTTTTGACAACTTTTGTTTTAGATTCGGAAATCAAAAAAAATTTTTTTTTGTTGTTACCACTGGGTTTTAGTTAAGCACTCATCATGATTGCTCCAGCGATGCACGTTCATAGTTTATCAAAGGAAGAGCTACAGTACGAAGTCTCCATTAGGAGCGACGTTCCGGAATCAACGGTCGATAAACTTAGAAAACAGCTCAAGAAACTCTTGGTAGAGGTTCCGGCGGATGAGATAGCAGACGCTCCACCTCAATCACAGGAACAGTTTCTTGCAGTGCAAAAGAAGGTGCACGAACTCATCGTTAAGTGGTCAGAATTTGAGGAATCCAGAGACAATGGTAGTTTCTTGCGCGCTCGCGCTTTAGCTGGTCATTTATTTTACAGACTTAGGAGAGTTCCGGAAGGAGAGAGTGTTGACCTACGTACACTACGAGAGAAGGAGCTGATGACTGTCCAATCTTTTATCGACAAAATAAACGGGAGAGTCTCAGGTCAAGAAGATGTAGACACAGTTGTCGCAGAACCTAGTTCTGATCAAACTCAGAGCACATCCGGTCAGCAAAAGGTCGTAGTGGAATGTACAGGCCCAAAGGTTCCCATTGCAAAATGGGGTATCAAATTCGATGGTATAGGGGACGTTAGGTCGTTTTTGGAAAGAGTCCAGGAGTTGAGCGCAGCAAACGGAACGAAGGAGGACAAGTTGTTTATGTCGGCATCCGAACTTTTCAGTGAACAGGGCTTGCTGTGGTTCAGAGGAATAAAGGACCAAGTTCAGTCATGGAGTGAATTGGCATCCTTGCTATTGGAAGAATTCAATCCAATAGATTATGATTATAGATTATTAGGAGAAATCAGGGCAAGGACACAGGGAGCAGATGAACCGGTACACATTTATTTTTCAATCATGAACTGTTTGGTGGCGAGGCTGAAAAATCCATTGCCCGAGCAGGATTTGTTGGAGATCCTTCTGCACAATATTAGGCCATCGTTTGCAGAGCAGTTAGCCTTGGTAGACATTTCATCAGTCGCATCGTTGAAGGAGAAATGCAGGAAATTGGAGGCGGCAAAACAGAGATCAGATTTTTTCGTGGAGCCTTCCAAGGCATCATCTAGAACATTGAACCCAACGCTCGCGTACAAAGGTACTAGGCCGCGATCGCATGTAGCAGAGGTATCTACCCAGCAGTCACCTGGGAGAGCTCCTCAAACACAATCTCGCTGTTTTAGATGCAGAGGCTTAGGGCACTGGTCGAGAGACTGTAGAGGGGCTGGTTCAAGTCAACAGGTCAAATGTTTTAACTGTGGAGAAATAGGGTACACGATTAGAAGTTGCCCGACATGCAAGGGAAAGGGTGAGGCGAGGCCTCAACCAACTTCTAATTCCAATCAAAAAAACTAGATAGGAAGAACCGGGGCGGTAGGACCTTTGGTAGTGGGAGTAGAGGGGTCGAAAACCGTAAATCAACTGTTTCGGTTCTGTTTTCACCATGTAATAAAGATTTACGTCCATATTTGAAAGTTACATTGGTAGACTTAGCTTTTTATGGTCTATTAGATTCAGGAGCTAGTTTGTCAATTTTGGGTAGTAGGGCTTTGAGGATTTTAACAGATTTAGGTTATACACTTCATGATGCCGACAAGGATGTTTTTGTGGGAAACGGGGAACGCATCAGGGCTATAGGCTACATGTCGCTACCTCTGACATTCGAGAATATCACTCGGATAGTAAAATTTTTCGTGATCCCAGACATAAATTCAGATGTCATTTTTGGAATTGATTTTTGGAGAGCGTTCAACCTGGCACCCGAGGTCATAAATAGGAGCGGAGCAGTCGAGGGCAGACCCAATTGTTGCGTGGCTAGTCTGTCAGAAGGTCCCATTCGTTCCATTCACACTTACCAGTCGTTGTCGTGGTCGGAACGAGAGAAGGCGGACGCGATTGTGAGCAAATTTCACGACATTTCCTCAGAGAAAAAGGGCCTAGGGAGAACACATTTAACTAAGCATGTTATAGACACAGGAGACGCACAACCAATCAAAACAAAACAGTACCCGCTGTCACCAGAGAAGAGGGCAGCTTTACATAAAGAGCTAGACAAGATGTTGCAGCTAGGGGTTGTCTCTCCGAGCGAAAGCCCGTGGAACAATCCAGCTCTTTTGGTCCCGAAGGCAAATGGCGACTGGCGGTTTTGTCTGGATTGCAGAAAGTTGAACGCGGTCTCCAAAGGAGATGCTTATGCGATGCCCTATATTCCACAGATCTTGGATAGCTTAAAAGAGGCTAGGTTTTTGTCGTCCATTGATTTAGCGTCATCATTTTGGCAGATTCCTTTGGAGGAATCCTCAAAGGAGAAGACTAGTTTTACGGTCCCAGGCAGAGGCCTTTTTAAATTTGAAGTGATGCCTTTTGGCCTCTGTGGCGCGAGTGCAAGGCAGCAGCGCCTCATGGACCTATTGTTTGACAATGGTTTCGCGAGCGACATTTTGGAGGGTCTAGTTTATGTTTACGTAGACGATATCGTGATAGTCAGTTCGGATTTGGAGTCACACTTGTTGTTGCTGAACAGGGTTCAAGAAAAATTAAAGTTCGCGAACCTAACAGTCAACTTCGAGAAGTGCCAGTTTTTTAGGAACTCCTTGCAATATTTGGGATACATAGTGGACGAGCACGGTTTGAGGACGGACCCAGAAAAGGTTCGTGCAATTTTGGATTTTCCCATTCCAAATTCTGCAAAGGAGGTAAAGATGTTTTTAGGAACTGCATCATGGTATCGTAGGTTCATCAGGGATTTTGCATCGATAGCAGCACCGTTAAATGCCCTAACTTCAACGTCAAAGAAGGCGCCACCATTTAAATGGAACCAAGAAGCAGAGAGCGCATTTTCGAAACTAAAGGAAGCTTTAGTGACGGCTCCAGTATTGGCGTGCCCAGATTTCAACAGGCCATTCTTCGTACATTGTGACGCCTCATCTTATGGGATAGGTGGCATGCTTACACAGAGATTCGACGACGCAGAACACCCCATAGCGTACGTGAGCCGATCACTCTCAAAAGCAGAGCGAAATTATAGCGCCACTGAGAGAGAGGCTTTAGCGGTCATTTTTGCAGTAGAGAAGTTTCAGGCATATTTAGGTTCCAGGCGTTTTACGGTAATTACAGATCATGCATCATTGAAATGGTTCATGCGCCTAGAAAATCCAACCGGTAGATTGGTCCGCTGGGGTTGCAGACTGTCACAGTTCGATTTCATCATAGAACACAGAAAGGGTTCAGAGAACGTGGTTCCAGACGCTCTCTCGAGGTTGCTCAAGGTGAATACCATAGGAGACACAGCGGGAAGAGTGCCGGATCCATGGTACGACGGGATATGGAGCCAAGTACAAAGCAACCCAAGCCACTACCCAGCGTTCCGCATAGAAGGCAACAAGCTCTACAGATTTTCAAAGGCGAAGTACTCTTTAATGGACGAGTTCGAGTGGAAGGAGGTACTTCCCCTCGATAGAAGAAAGACAGTCATAGCAGAAAACCATGAACCACCAACGGCAGCACACTTGGGCGTATTTAAGACACATAGGAGAGTGTGTCTGCGATATTATTGGCCGGGAATGTTCAAAGACATCAAGACATACATCGAAGGGTGCGATACATGTGCGGCGTACAAGTCTAGCAATCGCGCAGTCCCAGGCCTTATGGGAAAACCAAAGGTCTGCCATCGGCCTTTTCAAGTGATATCGGTCGATTTAGTGGGTCCATTGCCAAAATCTAGGTCAGGTTTTGTGTATATTTTCGTAGTCACTTGTTGTTTCTCGAAGTACACCTTGTTGTTTCCTCTCCGTAGAGCGACCAGCGCGCTGGTGTCGAATGCACTGGAAAACGGTGTTTTCCTGATACACGGAGTCCCGGAAACCGTGATTGCGGATAATGGAACGCAATTCACGGGGACCGAATTCCGTACGTTACTCAGAAAATACCAAGTTCCGAAGACGCACTATACACCACGCTACACTCCACAGGTAAATTTGGTAGAGCGCTACAATAAAACGGTCATGACTGCGGTCGCGTCATACGTCAAGGACGACCACCGTTCCTGGGATCTAAACATCCACAAGATCCAGTTTGCCATCAACAGTGCCATTAATGAAACTACCAAATTCTCACCTTTTTTCCTTGTCCATGGACGGGAACCTGTGGTAGATGGTTCGCATTACAAAACAACGGACGAAGAGTATCAACCTGGAATGCCAAGAGAAGAGTTTGCAGGAGAATTAGGTCTCCTGGCAGATGTTTTTGCTACCGTACGGCAGCACATACTCAAGGCACACCAGGCAAACACCAAGACCTACAACCTCAGAAGAAGGGAGGCAAAGGTGAAGGTTGGGGACATCGTCTGGAAGAGGACTTTTCCGCTCAGTGACGCGGCAAAGTATAAGATGGCGAAACTATGTCCCAAGTACGAGAAATGTAAAGTAAAAACAGTACTTTCACCTTTGGTAGTCGAACTTGAGGACATGAATGGTAAAATGTTAGGTTCATGGCATGTCAAGGACCTAAAGGTCGACTAAGTGGAGTGTGTGTATAAAATTTTTTTTTTAGATGATTTTGTGTTTCGCTCCTCAAGCACAAAATAGTTTTAGGAGAAATATTTAAGTTCTCGTTGTATTTTTTTTTGGGGACATCCATAGGAATATTGTGAGTTTTTATGATTGTGTTGCTTTGTTTAGGATAAATCGGTCGAGTTTAAAAGGCTCAACGAATGACTAACATCTTTGTTTCAGCATTAGTTCTTTCAGGTGATGAGCGTGTAAGGTTTACGGCGTACCAACCAAGATGAGGTTTAGGTACGTTAGGGCATGGGTGTACGCGTACCCACGGTGTCACGTAGGGTATCGCGTAGTATGATTCAGTTAGTATGCAGGAAGGGTATGTTAGGTAATAAAAGTGCACATGAATGATTGAAGGATGCCTGAATGAGGTAAGTATGGAAGAGGATGTGAAAGGTGCAGGAAAGAATGACTACGATCTCAGAACATCATCGTTGAACCATGTACAAGCCGATTTTCCGCTGAAAGTGACAGCTCGGCACATCCAATTTTTACAGGTTTCGTACTATTGCAGATACGAGGTTGTTTTTTTTTGTGGTTTATATATTTTTTTTTAGAGTGAAATTTTTTTAGTGGAACATATAAGGTCCACAGGATCCTGCATCTCGAGTGACGACTCGAGTAACAGCAGAGAATTTCACCGCCGGGGCAAATCTATGTCTCCAGGCGTGTCGGGGATGTGCGAGTTTGTTTTGAGTTTTGAGGAGGTATTTGTTCTCAGACGAGCACCAGCTATGTTCTATGGATGCTGTTATTTGTAAAAATAACATATTTTTTCAGATTTTGCTTGCGTTTACATTTAAGTATTCATTAATGTTTTCCATAAACGTTGTTATGAGTTTAGAAAATTGTTTGTTGTTTATTTTTTTCATTTGAGTAGTTGTTTGTGATTTGGAGTCAGGAGGACAGCGCTGAGGGCAGCGCAGTTTCACTTGTTGTAGTGAAACTTTTAACGGTGGGGGGGGTATTGTAGCATTTCATTTTTTGAGCAGTAGGAATATTTCCTAGAATTTATTAGGTTGCAGCTCCGCCTACATACTTTCAAATTTCGCGCGTTCGGCGAAAACGTCAAACCAACCACAGACAGAAAATCAACCCGTAAGCAAATAGAACGAATAAAAATCGATACAAGTCGGTTAATAATTATCAAAACATGAAAATAAATTAAGAAATAAATCCCGCTTATTTAATATAATAAGAATAAATAAAGATCGCAAAAGTTTTAATTAATCGACTAAAAATCTAAGGTCATTATCTATGGTAAGCTTGCTCGGCTGAGCTGGTATTTTGTCTGTGGTTGTTTTGATAAAATAGGATGGTAGACAGATATCGTGGTGAGAGCTGGGGGCTCCACGTTTTGAGCAATATTCGAAGGATCATAGAAGCCAGTTTCCTGTAATTTTGCGTGAGCTTGAGGCTTCTGGAAGATTCCACGCTGTGTGTTCTCCGAACAGATAAAAGGCTCGGTGAGCCGGTGGGGAGGCTCATTCCCTGAAATTTTTCGACCGCGCGTGTCTGCCGTCACTCTGCTTCAGAGCAGATCCGAGACCCCTTGAATAATATCCCGTGGGCTGGCCGTGATCCTGAAATACTGCCTGCCAACGTAACGTCTGAGAATTTATTGGAAACCAAGAACCACGTGTCCCTGCCGTTTGTCCAAGGAGATCCCGTTGAGAAGGATCGAGAGCCAAGCAGTGGAACGTCCAGTGTCCTGCGTTGCAGACGGCGGGTGACGTGCGTACGTGGCTGTGCAGGCAGCGGTCACGAAGCCAGTTCGCCACGAGGAAACAAGGTCGGATCTTTATATTTTCTTATTTCGATATCATCCTGGAGCGTCGGTCCAGAGTGCAGGGGAATCCTGTACCGTTGTTAGAGTGTGCTGATAGGTTAGAGTGTGCTGATAGGTTAGAGTGTGCCGATAGGTTAAAGTTCTTGTTATAGTGATTAGTGTTCGTTAGATTAATTTTCAGGTAGGGTTCATATCGCTGTGAATCTTGTTTCTCGCCTTAGTGTGTGCCACGTAAATTCACATCTATCATAGGCTAGGGTGTAATATCCCTATGGTTATCCTGCTAGGAAAGGATAAAGTTGTAGGAGAGTTAGGCACGTTTTAGGATAAATAATTTGTGATATTTGGTCGCTACTCGGTGGGGTTGAATAGTGGTGTGTGCGTTAGCTTTGTACGGGTGCTGTCATACTGATGATATAGGATTACAGCCCCGGGGTGTTTATTTTGGGTTTTTTGTGTAACGCACGGCCACTGATTCATAAAATCACACCGTGTGGGTTTCATGTGTGCCTAACCTCAAAATTCATTGTTATCTCTGGAAATAGTAGTACAAAATATTTATTTGTGTAAAGGTAAATTGGTCATTAAGCTGTGAGTGTAATTTGGTCAGTCCCTATGCTTTTTGTAATTTAAGCAAAGTTTATGTATAGTGTAACAAATATAAAATTTTAGAATTGGATATATAGGGAAGAGGCTTGGTTGTGAGAAGTTGTCTCCCAACGATACGGCTAGGGTAGTCAGATTTACATTAGACGCCTATCCGTGTCCAAATCGAGATTTCATCTCGGAACCAGGGTTTTCCCATAGATCAGTATTAATTTAAATTGTGATAAGAAAAATAAAGGTGTAATTAGTGTTAAAATCTTAGTATTACATGTGAAGTATCTCATTTCCAAACTTCATTCAAGAAACTGTTTTGTGACATATTTGGCCCGTCATTAATGATATTCAAAATTTAGTACATCATCTTATCTGTGTTATAATGTTCAAATAGGAACGGGCAATAGGTGTAGGAAATTTGATAAATAAAATTCTGTCTTGTTATTGTTGAAATTTGTTTTATTTATAGTTATAATTTAGGTAAAAATTCTTTTGTGTCGGAGTAGATAGGACCCACACTGAGGCTAGCCGGAAACATCTTTTCCTCTCTAATCTCTCCGCTACACTAGGTGCGGGGGCACCTTCGTCCGCCTTGCACTGCTCACCACGACGCGGGGCCCGCCGTAAGGGCGGGGATCGCCGGAGGGGGACTGGATGTAGAGGCTCTGCCGGTTGCCCGGGCCCCCTCCATTCCAGGCGACGCCGGAAAGGCGCTGGGATGTTTAGTGGGTATACCGGGAGTCCCCGGGAGTCCCACATACCCCTCTCGCCCCCCGGCGGAGGGGATGCGTAACGCATTTTACCCAGCGACAAAAAAAAAAAGGTACGTATTTACGTAACCAATTCAATTCATTTATTTATTGCTTGTGGACCTAGGTTACAGAGTAGCTGATGTTAATGCTTAAAACTAGGAATCTCTAGATCCTGCTGATTAGCATACAAACATTTTAATATAAAAGTCATTCATTACTTACCTTATTATTATTATTATTATGAGCCCGTGATGTCCCACTGCAGGGCAAAGGCCTCCCTTCCTTTCTTCCACTCAACTCTATTGTAATTACTTACCTACTAAACAAAAATATCTAACCTTACCTATGTAATTAGTACCTTATCTAGGTACTATTATATTATACTAGCTGACCGCCGCGGTGTTACCCGCGATCCCTCGGGAAAACTTCACTTCTCCGGGATAAAATATAGCATCGGGGATGAGCTCATGTACACCGCCGTTTTTCTGTTATATCTTTTCCAGTCCATCCAAAGGTTGTCTGGAATTCAATTCAATTCATTTATTTCCATTAAAACAACACAAAATTGTATGCGGAAAACACCTTAACTTAACCTATAATTACAATTCGAGTACATAATACCTACACACATAGAAAAGCAAAGCAGTCCAGAAAACAAACATAAAAGTACAAGAACAAAAAACTTACAAGTCACAATTCATCAATGGAGTATAGACACTTCTCCAGAAGAAACATTTTCAATTTATTTTTCAGAGTCTCTTTCTTATCAATCATTAATTTAATGTCACCTGGAAGCTTATTAAATACCTCTACGGCTTGATACCTTGTGCAGTGTTGCATTATGTTAAGTGTTGGACTAATTCTATTCTTAAGGTTTTTTTTCCTACTGTTTACCCTTGCCGCGTTCTCCTCTGACGTCTCATATTCATTTAAATATTTTGCAAGAAAATTTATCAATACCTGCACATACAGACTTGGTACCGTCAAAATTCCCAAGAGCTTGAAAAAATTCCTACACGACTCTGTTTGGGAAATCCTGGCCATAATTCGAATACTCCGTTTCTGTAAGATAAAAGCTTCATCCATGTTATATTGATAGCTATTCCCCCAGAATAGATTGCTTGCAAGAGATTGCTTTTAGCGATAAGGCTGCCCATTATACCTACTTGTTATTTTGTGTTCCTGTTATGTTTCTTCTGTGTACAATAAAGTGTTTATCTATCTATAGTGTAGGATTCTAATGTTGAAAGAATTTTTCAAATCGGTCCAGTAGTTTCAGAGCCTATTCATTTCAAACAAAAAAACATACAAACAAACAAACAAATCTTTCCTCTTTATAATATTATAGTATAGACTACTATTGAATGACCTAGTTCAAAGTAGGTAGGTGCTAATCCGAACTGTGTCCTTGATACCTCATTAAAATTTTCACCCCTTTTAGGGGTTGAATTTTTAAAAATCTATAATGTTTGTACACATTTTAAAATAATGTTTGATTCGAATTTGTTCGGTTTTTAATTTAAATTGTTCGTTTTATCACAGTTTTTCAGTATTAGGTACCCACTAGGACCTACTAAACGCTACATTTGGGTAGGTATAGCTACCATAATACCCAGTAATGAAAAAAATACTTTCAAAAATACGTAAGCAGCCTAAATATAGTTATACCTACCTAAAGAGCTGTTGACCTAGTAGGTATCGTATGAAATTGCAAAACGTTTTATTTATTTACAAAGTCATCCATCACTCATCGCTCGTCATTCCACAATCTAACTTATGCAAGCTCCAATCAGACGCCAATCAAGATCAGCCTATTGATTGATATTTATTTAATTTTAGAAAATTTAATGAATGAATACATCAGGCCATTATCATGTCATACGATAATGATGTGTGTGTTTACATAGCACAGTAGATATATTTTAACATAGCATTAAGCTTTGTTATAAAACAGCATTAAAACACGTTTATTTGTAAGTACGTATGTACCTACCTACCTACCTACACAAACAGAATATGCCCATTTGTGCGACATCAAGCTGTGGATGATAATTTTACCTATAATCTTGTATTTCAGACGCTAGCAGCGATGGCGGCGGGGGCGGTGGGGGCGGCGGGGGCGCGGGGGGAGGAGATCCTGCGGGATGACTTCGACACTCCCACAGCCGAGGGAGAATACAAGTGGGCCATGCAGACCGGTACAACCACTAAATACCTATATCTACCTACCTACTTATGTTTCATGTTTCATGTGTACATAGGGATTTGAACCCGCTACTTACCTTTAGCACAATAGCCTTTAGCTAGGTACTTTATCTGGGCCTTTAGAAAACATCTCGCTCTACCACTTGAGCTATCAGAGAATGGAACTCTGCCGACGTAGAAATACACCAGGTAAGTAGGTAGGTACTTGCTTTGCCCCCCAAGGTAAGCTCATTTTCAAATGATATGACTGACACACACTAGGGCATCTACAAACAGACGTACAAGCCTAAACGTATCAGAAATATGTTTGTATGTATACAAACATTTTCTGTTATGTTTGGGCTTGGGCTACCTAAATCTGACACAAGCAAGAGCTCGTACGAATTGTATTCTTATTGTTATTCTTTCACCAGAGGGTGGGATCTACCACGAGCAGCGTGGCTCCAAGGTCGCGGAGGGGGCGCAGGGGGCGGACCAGGGGGCGGTCGTGCAAGGACAGTACCAGTACACGGCTCCCGATGGACAGGTCTGATACAACACAACTTATTGACCGAGCGAGCGAAGCGTCTCAGTTTCGAGATTGGCCAAAAATGTTTTTGTCATTCTGTCTGGTCTGGTTGTCCGGCTGTTCTAGCCTACAGGTCGCATTTTTAACCGATTTGGACGAAAATAGGCATAAAAACTTTTGTCAATTGCGAGTTTTGACTGGGGTAAAAATAGGGGGGGGGGGGAAGGGAGAAGTTTGCTTTAGTGTTATTTATGGCCGAATTTGAATCTTTGAAAGAAACACTAGACTTCATTCTGCACAAGATGTTATGAAAAAATAATCCAAAAAAGGGAGGTGGAGAGGGGTAAGCGGCGGGAAGTTTGTTTTAGCGTTCTAGATGTGACGTGTTTTCCGTCTTCTCCGCTTTTAAGAGACGTACCGTAGACACCAGATTCAACCCCCAAGGACCAAAGGAACGCGAGTAGGTAATCACCAAAACTTATCCCCCTCCTTTGCTTAAAAGTTTACATATGCAGAGGTAGTAATTCTATTGGAAAATACAAAGAACCTGAAATTCAATTTTGTTCGCGAGGTCTAAGTCAGAACCACAAGTAGGTAATAATAATGTACCTAATCATAATTTTCGTGCACAGGTGATCAACGTGGTGTACCGAGCGGACGCTTCAGGCTACCACGCGTGGGGCGCGCACCTCCCCACGCCTCCCCCCGCGCCCCCCGCGCCCCCCGCGCCCCCCGCGCCCCCCGCCATCGCGCGCGCCCTCGCCTACCAAGCGCGGCTGAGGGGGGAGACGCACGATATCAATATACGTAGTCTTTAGTACATTGACTCTTTTATTTCACAATTTAAATGTAAGTAATGCTACACACTCGATACATATCGTGATCCAGGATCACGATATGTATCGAGTGTGTAGCATCCGCCAAACGGAAGCACTTTTCTGGCGCTAACACAGGTATTTTTTTTTCCTATAAGAGCATAACCACCACACACTTAGACGAAATTTAAAAAATTCAACCCTTGAAGGGGTGAAATTTTTTTTGGATCGCTGTAGAAGTAACTTGGACAAATGTGGTTAAGTGGACGCAAACAAAGCCCAGTGCCAGTGCGGGACTGCGCCCCCCCCCCCCCCCCCCCCACACAGACAATGTGACACTTGCTCTCCTGCCCACAGCCATCGAGTTATAATGTACTACGTACTAGAGACGCCATCTCAAACAAAATTAGCGCGCGGACCGATGACAGCGGGGCATGCGCGGGGCAAGCGGGGAGGTGTTATGTTGTCATAGATAACAATCAATACGCGCAGATGCGACATAATTTTATTATTCTGCCTACTTAATATTGATCGTGTGTGTGTAGGTAGGTAGGTACTTACTCAGAGAATAAATAAGAGTATTGAAACTGTAACAATATTTAAATTTCCTTTATATAATTTAAGTTTGATGTTTTATAATTTTATGTCGACAAACGGAAAATACAACAAAGAAAAAATGAACAAACAAATAGAACAAACAACCCTCTCCCAAGCCGACTGGTCATCGTGGGAGAAAGAGACCAAAACCCCCCAGCTACCCAAAATGTAGAAACACAAAACGTTCTCAAAATCGGAACATTTAACGTCAGGTCTTTGGCATCTACAGAAAAACTTATAGAACTCACACATTCCATTCAAAAAATTAACATCGACATACTTGGCCTAGCAGAAGTCAGAAGAAAGGGCTGTGGTATCGAAGAACACAAAGACTTTATATTCTGCTATAAAGGAGAAACACCTGGCCTACACGGAGTGGGCTTCCTCATCAAAAAACAACATAAAAATAGAATACTGAACTTCTCGGGACTATCAGAAAGAGTGGCGATACTCCAAATGGAGTACGACAACAAGACCCTTTCCATTATTCAAGTATATGCGCCAACCGGAAGAGCTTCTGATGAAGAAATCAATGCCTTTTACGAAACCCTGCAATCAGCACAGAACCAATCTGGAGAAAATATCCTTGTGATTGGAGATTTCAATGCAAAAGTAGGCCAAACAAAGGAAATTGAAAATATGATCCTAGGAAAATTTGGATATGGCACAAGAAACGAAAGAGGCGAGAAACTAATTCAGTACGCCTTGGAACATAAGCTATCTATTATGAACACATATTTCAAAAAGAGAAACAACCGCAAATGGACCTGGCTCTCCCCAAGTGAAAATACCAAGAACGAAGTAGACTACATCCTATCGAATAGACCCAGAAATATAACAAACATAGAAGTCCTACACGACACATGTCTCGCTGCAGCGCTTGCTGCAGCGAGACATGTGTCATGATGTGTGTGAAGTTTTTTTCCATGAAATATGCCTTCGTGTGTATTGCGATACTGCACAAACAACTCGAGAAATACAAGTTAAAGGCAAGGAGTGACTTTTCACCAGTAAGTTCAACATAATTACGCGTATTTTAATTATATTTTTTCAATTGCAACGCGTCACCGTGACTGCGGCGGCAGCCATGTTTACGTGAATGTCAAAGAGTATAGAAATTTTCATGCACAGATCAGACACTATCGACGTACAATTTTAAATAAGTATTTTGGCTGTTTTTTACCATAAGTACTAATTTGAACCGATTTGGATAATTTTGGTCTTGACATATTCATGAAAGTCCAGGGAAGGTTTAAACGGTGAGAAACATAAATAATAAGGAAGAGAAAATACTAAAAACGACAATTTAGTTTTCCAATACAAAATGTTTGTAGCTGTGAAATGAGGTTTGATAACTTTGGTTTGTTCCTTCCTAGCTCTGAAATGCTCTTTGGTTTGTTTTGTTTCAGAAATAAAAAAAAAACACTCTTCTACCACCCTTATTTTTTAATAGCGATATTAATACTTATACTATGGCAAAACAACGTTTGCCGCGGGTCAGCTAGTTTTAAATAATTATGGGCTATAAAATATTAATAAACTAACTAAACTTAAATTATTTAAAGGCAATTTAAATATTGTTACAGTTTCAATACTCTTATTTATTCTCTGAGTAAGAACTTATATATAGCGATATTAATACTTATACTATAGCAAAACAACGTTTGCCGCGGGTCAGCTAGTTTTAAATAATTATGGGCTATAAAATATTAATAAACTAACTAAACTTAAATTATTTAAAGGCAATTTAAATATTGTTACAGTTTCAATACTCTTATTTATTCTCTGAGTAAGTACTGAGTAAGTACTATTTTATAGCCCATAATTATTTAAAACTAGCTGACCCGCGGCAAACGTTGTTTTGCCATAGTATAAGTATTAATATCGCTATTAAAAAATAAGGGTGGTAGAAGAGTGATTTTTTTTTTATTTCTGAAACAAAACAAACCAAAGAGCATTTCAGAGCTAGGAAGGAACAAACCAAAGTTATCAAACCTCATTTCACAGCTACAAACATTTTGTATTGGAAAACTAAATTGTCGTTTTTAGTATAACCTACCTACTTACACACACACGATCAATATTAAGTAGGCAGAATAATAAAATTATGTCGCATCTGCGCGTATTGATTGTTATCTATGACAACATAACACCTCCCCGCTTGCCCCGCGCATGCCCCGCTGTCATCAGTCCGCGCGCTAATTTTGTTTGAAATGGCGTCTCTAGTACGTAGTACATTATAACTCAATGCTGGGGATAAGATATATGAGTAGGTAGGTACCATCTACTCGAAATGAATGAATGTCAAAAAAAGTTTACCAAACAAACAATTATTTCGTATTTATAATATTAGTGTTGATGTACCCCGAGACAGACAAAGTAAAAAGGGTGAAACACATTTTATTCTTAACTAGCTAATGCTCGCGGCTTCGCCCTACCAACATTTTGAATAGTCTTTATGCTATTCCAGGTCACTATTCCAAGTTTCATCCAAATCGGTTCACTATATTTTTATGCGTGATTGTTACACAAACATAAAAACATACAAACATCCAAACATACAAACGTTCAGATTTAATTTTGTAATTTTATGTGCATATTGTAGTAGCTTAGTTTCTGTAAGTAATGTACTTACCTTTTTATGTTTAATAAAGATCTTATATGTAATTAGGTATATTATTCTTTATATTCTTAATTCTTATTCTTCGAGTGATAGGGGAGAGTGGAAGAGGAGAACATGTTGTGCCGACCCCGCATGAGCGGGATAAGGGCAGGCCGATGATGATGAATAGACTCAAGAAAATTATATAAAAAAATTCACAAAGCTCGTTTTTTAGGGTTTCGTACCCAAAGGGTTTATATTATTAAGAGCAGTTACTAACGTTAACGTTAAGTTAAGACTCCGCTCCGCTGTCTGTCTGTCACCTCACCAGGCTGAAACGTGATAGTTTCAACGGGCTATTAGACAGTTGAAATTTTCACATATGATGCATTTCTGTTGCCGCTATAACAACAAATACTAAAAAGAAAAATAAAGAAAATATTTAGGTCTGTAGCTGACACTACGTTTGAATTATCTCCAAACCTCCAACTCTAAGTCTAAAGTTAGTAGGAACCGATACTAAGTAGGTACTCGTACTACTACAAGTCTCCCACACAAACGTGTTTTTTTTTTTGCCGTTTTTGTAGATAACGTTTAGGTTTTGTACGGAATACTGCGTGCGCGAGTTCGACTCGTGCTTGGCCGGTGTTTATGTAGGTACCTGCGCCCCGCCAGCTGGCCGAGCACTCGTCGTCCCGATCGATAGATGTGTATGGACCCTGACTTGTTGTGTTGATAGTTTACCATTCTTTCCAAGTTTTATTTATTTACCTATCTATTCATTGTCTACAGACAATATTAATAAGATAGGTCATAACCTACATAGGTATGTAAAATCATGATTCTCATAAGTTTTACCTCAGTTGGTAGGTAGATTGAACTGGGTGGTACAGTTGGGGTACAGCCTGTTACACAAAGCGAATAGGTATTACTATATAGATTCATAAATATCAGACCAGCAACTACAGCGCATATTTTGTTTCGCCGCTAGAATCGAACTCGCACTTCAAGCTTTTCCGATAACGCATACATACAGCGGCCACCTGGCGCCCCGCACGCCCCGCGCGCTCCGACACGACGCGCACACTCCACGCAGGCAGCAACCCCGGTGTGTCGCGGAGGTTGGTGCAGGAGGCACTACGCCTCCTGCACCAACCTAAGCGACACACCGGGATTGCTGACTTTCTCAAACCTAACCTAACGTTTTTACGAAAGTTTCTGGAACCTAACCTAACGCGTCCGGCTGAAATATTGCTAACTTTTTGGAGGTTAACCTAACATCCGTTAACCTAATTCCATGTAACCTAACGTTGATAAACCTCACCCCGGTTAACCTAACCTCGTTTAACCTAATTTCATTAAACCTAACTTTATAAAACCAAAGTTTGATAAACCTAACTTTATGAAACCTAACTTTGACAAACCTAACTTTATGAAACCTAACTTTGACAAACCTAACTTTATAAAACCTAACTTAATAACACCTAACTTTGATAAACCTCACTTCATTTAACCTAACCTCAATTTGCTGCCGCCACTTGGCCGTGCTGCGCGCATGTAGAG